>OW052221.1:170301494-171654507 GCA_932526605.1 Nephrotoma flavescens | reverse complement strand
GCTAATTTATTTGGGCTTTCTAAAAATGCGTTAAATATTGTACAATAATCTACAGTACAACTTTTTTAATTTTATACTTTATAACGTAATTATTGCTTTGGGATGAAATTTACATTCGGGAAAATCAAGGGTGTGTGTTTTTCTAACCCTTGATATTTTAACAACATCAGAAGTTTCAATTATTTGTGGTCCTTTGGAAACGGAAATTGCAATAAAACTGTTACAAATTATATTGAAAAATAGAGTTAAACGAACAGTCTCGAGTTTTTCTTAGAAAAAACTTGCTGCTATTTTGTTTGAAACATTTCGGACCTGATTATGTAAGCATTACTAGTACGATTTACGAAACGACAACCCAAAATGCTTTAAATAAAAAAGCCCTTTGATGTCATTTGTCGTAAGTTGAAGTCGTAATGCTTACATAATCAACCCCTTCTTCTGGTGAGAAGTGTGTTCGAAAACTCTACATTGTTACAATATAGTAACAATGGCTGCTCAACTTAATATAAATGTCATTCTTCGTATTGAAAACTGCCTTTCTACCTATTAAAGTATTAAATGGTCGTTTCATATGTTCAAAATCTTGCATTTTTTTTAAATATCCCACAAAATAGAATCTTGCAGTTACAAAATGTTGCAAGCAGAAAATCTTGCAAGTAGAAAATTTTGTCGTTTATGATCTATCTGCGATACAATCATGTTATAAGTTCCTTCACTATATTTTCAATAATTTTATGTACTTTAGCATGCCATTGTCCGACTATACAACTTTAAGGCGCCGGTGCCACACTTCGACACTGTTTTGGGTACCTGGGAAGATTTGTACAGTATACGAGAATTGCGGACTATATCTGGATGAAGAATTACCCGCCCAATACAATTTTCTGAGAACCAACTTTCAATCAGTTTTACTCCTCTGTTACCAACCAAACTCCTCATACAAGATTTATTTTTATTTTATCCCTTTCTGGATTTGACGTTTCGATTCCAGCCTTTGCCACAATTATTTCATCGGGGGTTAGTTCCTTAATTTTGCATTACAAAATCTTGCATATCAGAATTTCCCGTACATTTATAGACTCGCGCGGAAATATAAGTTAATTTTAATATCAACTGACCCTAAAGAGATCAGCAATTTCTTTTTATCACATTTTTTATCACCAAATGTGATAAAACACCACAAAATGACCGTCCAGTAATCAGTGACAATAAACTTAAGTTTTTATTGTGTAAAATTAAATGTTAACTGTAATAAATTGTAATAAGAAAAAATCATTTTTTTTTTTAAATTCTTACCTAAACAAGACATAAAACTCGCGAAATTCTATAAATGTACGGGAAATTCTGATATGCAAGATTTTTCATGCAAGATTTTGTAATGCAAGATTTTGAAATGCAAGATTAAGTGGCTAACCCATTTAATTGTTTCCTCTCAGAGTTTTTTATATGTAATTCTTGAATATGAACATTTTTACCCTTGGTGATTTTGTCAAGCCAAACTTGTTGGAATCATTGCTTGTTTATCTAGCAAACACCATAAATAAAACGGTTTTTTTTCATAAAATATGTTTTTAATAATAATAATATGTAGATCCTTCTGTATAATACACTACATTAATAATTCTTTTTTATATTAACAATATATTACATTATCTATTAACTGTTTCGGTTATTTTATTTTTTGTTTTGAAAGTAATTTTCATTTAATTGTAATAAATGAAGTTATATGTTTTTATAATTAGTATTTTGATGTAAGACTTGTTTTATTAGTTTTGTTTATATATTTTATATTAGTTTATTATACTTATATAAAGCAATAAAAATTGATTTTATTTTTTTGTTTATAAATATTATGTTTTATGTATGTTTGTTTATATATTATATTATTATCAAGTATATTATTAAGATTTTTTATTTAGATTTTTTTGATTTAAACACAAACTAACTTTAATTACTGTTTATATGATATTTTTCCAACTCAATTAAATGTTCAAACAGTAAATCATCATTTGGTGATAGGCCGATTAAAATCCAACCACTTATTGCTCCAATACTACGTGCTATTGATAATGTATTCCAGATATTTAATATTCGATTGCTTTCCTGTAAAAAGGAATAGTATGCCGTTAAGGATTAAATATACTTTTTTTTGGATCTAATATATTACCAGTTCTTCTTCCCATATTGTTAGATTAAAATTAGTTAAATACAAGCGTTCATCCATTGATTCAGCTGAGAGACTAAGCACAATAGTCCCAATGTATATCATTACTATAATGATCCACCGAAATTGTATGGAATCGGAAGCACTGGACAAACTTATGTGACATACATCCATTCTGAAAGTGTATAAACAGAATATGTTATATGATAATATGTTTTCATAACCGAAATTCTCGCGATATCGTCATCATAATAGTTATAGTGTTTAACCTTTAAAGTTTATGTGTTATTTTAGAATAAATTTTTTTAATGTGTTATACGATATAGTTTAATTAAAAATCCCACATAGATTGGTTGTTTGTTATGTTTCTTTAAAAATAATACTATCACGAATCGTTTTAAACCTTGACATTTATTATAAGGACATGATTAAACAAAGAACATTGCAAAAGCGGCTTTTTGATAAAGAACGTGACATTGCTTTTGCCTAGTTTAGATATCAGCAGCTGGGTAGTCCAGTGCTAATTGGCCTTCTATTTTGTTGTATAGTAAACCAAACTATCCGCTGGATCTGTTGTTTAAACACAAACTAAAGGTAACATTGTTTTTCTATCTCCCGATTTAAAAGCATATAGAGCATCTACTAAACCGGAACATATTTTTCTGTTTGGAAATATTGCTTTTAGAATGCATATTTTACCGAATTGGGCTTCATTTAGCGCTGTTTTCTTCCAGACTATACGAGTATTTTTGCTATTCAGTTGATCCATTCTTCGGTTATCCTATCTAACTCTACTTTCGTTTCTTGATTTCACGCTCAATCGATTTGTCTTGTTTAGCCGCAGAAGTTTCTCGTTTTATTTGGTAAGAAGCATGTTACGAGGTGCCTAATACATCTGTTTTAGTATAGCCTTAGGGTTCTACTACTTAGTGTACGCAGTAATTTATTTCAGCAACAAACTTTATATAAACTAGGCATTGAAGTCAACGGCGGATAAAAAGGATAAAAAGTAACGAAAAAAAGGGAACATTTTCATCAAAAAATGTATAGGTTATAACAATTTAAATGCGTTAAAAACACACTTACACATCTTTATTTAAGGTAGTTTTTGTCGTTTTCTATCAATAATCAAGTATGACAATATTCCATGCCAAAAAAAAAAAATAAAAAATTATTGTGTAAGTGTATCGTACAACCTGTTTAAATTGCATATCCCATGCAATTTTTGATGAATTTTTTTGATCTGTTTCGTTACTCTTTATAAAATTACATACTCTTTGGCATAACATACCATAAACTTTTATTATAACCACGATATAAACTATTGAAAAAATGTAGTTAATTTCACAAAACTTACCTGTCAAATATCGAAACCATACAAATAATTGCCAAGCAATAAAATGTATTTGCATAAATTTCGGCAAACGCAGAATAATGTTTTATTGAACCATCGACCCAATCATAAGGTTTTGTTGTAAAAATAAATAATAAATGGGCCAATGCTAGTCCACCAAGTAGTCCATGGCATATATTTGATAAACATATCCATACTCTTTGTACAGCACATGCCAATTGAACGCCATTGGTAATTGTATCCCTTTACGTCAACAACAAAATTTGGAAAAAAAATACTGTTAATTTATAGATTCTACAAATTGAAATTTTAAATATTACTTATCGTGTTCAGATGAATAATGTTCTATGATGTGTGATTTATAAAAAGTATTGTCAACAGATCGATATCCTTTTGGTGTTTGTATATACATTTTATCAATGCGCGTAGGTGGTCCTTCCGTTGGTGATACAACTGGTGTGAATGGATTATAAATTTCACCACTATGCGGAATAATGTCGTCACCTAAATCATTTAAAACAGTTGATAAATCACTTGGAGGTAACTTTCCATTTATTTTACTTGTTATCAAGTGGCTACGTCTATTCCGTTGCGCTTTTGTTTTGCGATAGACTTTACGATCCTCTAAATTTTTATCAATTTCTAACTCGCCTGATAAAGATGCGTCATTTATTTCCGAGCATTGTTTTAAATATCTCATGAGCGTTTCATTTGCTTGGCGTACTTCCATTTCACCAGCTGCTATTAATTTACGTTCACGACGCCGCCTCGATTCTGATTTACTACGTTTACGGCGTGGACTTTTGTCATTACTACTCCGACTACGGCTACTACGCTGCGCTGGACTACCTTGCGGATCGGACAGCGATTGTGGCTTTTTGTGAGTTTTCATTTGCCTATCCATGTATCCTAATATTCCTTTTTGAATTATTTTCTCATCATTTCCCGCCTCCACATCATCAGACATTATTGATTCTCGTTGACGTAATTCCTCTTTTTTATTGCTACTTTCATTAACACGATTAACCGTTTGGTTATTTATACTACAACCACCATCACCTCCACCATCGCAATCACCACCGCCCCCTCCACCATCGTCCTCGTTATTTTCTATATTCTCTTCCTCTTTTATACCATTCTCAACTGTTTGATTTATGAGCCCTCCACTAGTTCCTCCAACACGTATGATTGTTGTTGTTTTATGTTTATTTTTTTGACTGTGAACTTTTGGGGCTTCCATATTATCACTTTTTATTGGACTAGTTCAATATTTTATTTTATCACAAAATAATTCATTAAATTATATTTCAAACTATAATACATAAATATAACACAATTATACATTACATAACAACTTATGAACAAAAACTATATATTATTATACACCGAAATTGTTAAATAAAATAAAAAATTCTTTTCCTATTCGAAATGGAAAATATTTTTGGTGGAAAATCTTAAGAGCTATGTGTATTCAACGACAAACAAATGAAAACTGAATATCATGACGTTGAAGCGCAATAACTAAAACGCATATTCTAAATATAATACATACATTCAAACGAATGAAACAAAAAATTTTCTAAATGGATCAATAATAGATACCTCAAACTTTCTTGTTTATCCTTTTCCATGGTACAATTTTATTTTTATATTTAAAATTCATAAAAATAAAACCACCCCCTCAATATATTTACCATTACATATACACTACACCAAAAAAGGAAATAATAATGGCGTTCGGTCGTTGGTTAACTGTGTTGGTGCTTTTCGTGACTTTATGAATGTGTAGTTGGAAAAATCTATAAAATGTCACAAAAATATCAGCTGTTTGTGTGTGGAATTCTTTTATTTGTGTGTAGTCACGAGTGACGGAACTACGGATTATGGATAAACAAATTTACTTTGACATGTCTGGGGTTTCAATACGTAATAATTGAAGAAAAACTGAGTGGTCAGTATTTTTACTTTAAAGCCGTTAAAAGAAATGTAATTAATAAAATGCACCTATCCTAATGATACGGTAAAAGTTATAGTCAGTGTATGCCCCAGCTCATATCCTTATGTAACATTGGGTTTGACAAGGCCTGTAAGTTGAATACTCGTGATGCGAAACGCAACTGTTATCAGACAATTGTTCTTTGGTGTTTAACCCATCGTGTTACTATATGCGGGTGATGCAAAAGAGTCTTGAAAGTCCTCTTTATATTAGCAAATGTATTTGCATCGCATACGTTTTGATTGAACACTAATGATATAAACTGTTCAACTGAGTTGTTCTACTCTACCGAAACATAGCGTTCCACTCCGGGTGAATAATTTGCATTTTATTATTACTATAGTCAATATCACAATGTTTTCCTAACTGGATGAGTTTTAACTAATGCATGGAAGATAACCTACGTTTACAGCGCTGGAGTTGAACAATTGGTACTGATTACTGCCGAAAGCTGGTAACACCAACCTTATAGTCCCGCGCTTTTATAACACTTCGCTATATAACCTTAATATTGGTTGTTTTCAATAATTTCGCCTTATAGATGCTAATTATTTTGCTTTCCAATTGATTTTATTTATGAACCAGGATCATCTTCATTTCTGCAAAGAACCAGCACCAGCTATTTCGACAAGCTTTAAGAAGGTTAAGACTTCGATTAGGAAGGACGGTGTTAAATACCTATATCTAAAACAGTGTTGTGCGAGCAGAACCTTAGCCCTTTAGGGAACTGTATAAAGATATATGTTGCCTTTATTGTTTCTTTTAAGGAGATATTCGAAAAATTGCTTTTCAACCTTACTTCTTCAAATTTCTTCTATCTAAAAGAATGAAACGTTTTTATGTGGCTTAAAAGTTGGTTAAGGTCAAAAAAATATTAAGGCGAATTTTATAAGCATTGAACCATTTTGATTGGTTGAATCTGCGGATCAATTATGCACGGCACATACCCATCATTCTTTCTACTCCTAAACGGTCAAAGTTTGGTATTGCAATCGTGATCATTGGTTAGGTATAGGTGTGTATTGCAGCTGCGTGTTTAATAAAAGGTTTAGATCAATTGAGTAGGTTACAATATTCCCAGGCATTCTAACCTTCAGTGTTAGGAAAATATGACGAGTATAATTTTGGTTTTTCCATTTCAGATTTGAAAGCTGATAGTTGGGTGTTGCATGTTGGAAATTTATCTCTTGGACTAGATTGTGAGTTCATATCTCATTAATAACGGTATAGTAGTTACAGGTTCGTTTGGAATCGGTTAGTTTTTGGTTTTTATGATATTGGCATACTATTGTTTCTATCCCTTTACGGTGAGAAGCACACATATTGTTTAGCATCGGAAACCTAGATCTTATTAATGGAATAAGTGGCTGATCATTTCAGAATAGGAACTTGGTATTACGTTTGGATTTGTGTGATTTACATTTTTATTTTGTGTAGGGAATCTAAATTAATTTAAATAAATTTGTTTTTATCTTTATTTCATTTTTATTTTATTTTTATTTAATTTTTTCTTAATTTATTTTATTTTGTTATTTATTTAGGGAATCTTAACTAATTCAAATATTTTTAATTTGATACATATTTGGCGATTTTCATTTTAGTGATTTTTGGAGGAATAAATTAGCAAATACTATCTACAGAAAACGTGTGTTTGTGTAAATAATTAATAAATCGCATAAATAATTTATTAACAAAGTGTTAGATAATGACTTTGCTGCGTGACACCCTAGTATTTTCTGATTAACTAATCCTTTAATTATAAAACCTTTAATAGGAGAGTGCTCATAATATTGAAGTAAGATTTGTTTTTAAAATATGCTTTATTCCAAGAATGTGCATACTTACTTAGGATCGCCAATGTGGTTCGTCTGTACATTTCGTATATTATCAAATGGCTCGGTTGATTTCGAATGAGCGTAACGCGTTTTTTCGGTTCTCTAACAAGCAAAAAAAAAAAAAATTAATTTCATGAAAATTACCCATTTAAAATCGTTTTTCGAAAGTAGCACAGACAATGCACATTTTATTTAAGTAACAAAAAACAGAAAAATAAATTTATAACTACTTTAATATACATTATCCGGAATCCGACTGATAATTTTAAACAATGAACATAATACATCAGTGGCCCAATAATAGACCAAACCTTATTAGCTTTATGTTGGTAAATCCCCAAGTTTCCGGTCAACAATTTTATTATTTTATTGGGAGCCGTTATCACGCGTTTATCTGCCTTTGTATCAGAATTTTAACCTAACTCCTACCATAATGGGGCATTCAAGAGATATCTTTTCTCTATATAGTTTGTCAGTTTAACACCAATATGTTTTTATTTATTTAATTATTAAAGGAAATCGATCTAGTACATTGCAATTATGATTTCAAATTAAAAAAAGTAAAATATAAAATATGTATATTAAAAAAAGAAATAAAATAACATAAAAAATAAAATAATAAAATTACATACAAAACAAAAATAATATATTCACACTTAGATTGTAAATAAGTAAGAATTATAAAAATAAAACAATTATTTAAATTAACAGTTCGTCAAATATGAAACTGTCAAAGGACTTATTAAACATTTTGAAAATACGATTTTAACTTGTTTTTAAAACTGTTTTTCGATAAATTAAAATCAAATTGATTGCCTACGGTGTTCAATGATTTTGCTGATCGATTGATGGGATTGTTGTCGCCACGCAAAGTCCTGCTTGGGACATTTATGGATATGTTTTCCAGTATGAAGGATGAATCGATGTGGCCGAGAAGGACATTTCCGATAAAAGCGGCAATGTTATATTCTTTGCACCTTATACAGTAAGGAGGTAAGCAAGCCACAACTTCATAGAATGGTATTTTGTAATCATAATTCCAGCCGGGTTTATCCAATAACAATACAAGGATTTTTTTTGTATGCTTTCGATTCTGTTCATGTGTACAGCGTAAGAGGAGCACCAAATCGTTACAGCATATTCCACGTGAGATCTTACATAAGCGTAATATAATGTGCGTAGAGTATGTATATCAGTGAATTCTCCAGTTCACCGCTTGACAAAGCCAAACATGGAGTTAAAGCTAACTAATACAATTATCTATATGACGGTTAAACCTAACGTTTTCAACAAATGTGACTCCCAGATCAATAATCGCATGTACTCTTGGAACTTTCGCTCCATTTGTTTTATATCCCGAAGTTATTGGATATTTTTTTCAATGAAAATTTTATATTTCTTAATATTGAGGTGTAATAAATTTTGGACACACCACTCACTAAGTCTTTTGAGGTCATCTTGCAGTTTATCAACATGCTCATGTTTAATTGTATGACCAATTTTTACGTCATCGGTAAATATTAGAACATTTGATTGTTTAATTAACTTGGCTATTTTATCGATAAACATAATAAAAATCCTGGGTGCAATATGAGATCCTTGAGGGATCTCATATTGCACCCAGGATTTTTACCAGAGGTTAATTTGATAACGTTGGATTTCTCTTTCCCAATTAATACATATTGCAGTCGGTTTGTCGGATACGATTTGAACCAATTACTAAATCCGGTTGAAAAACCGAATGCACGCAGACTATGTAGTGTTTTGAGGTGGCATATACAGTGAATTGCGTTGCTAAAATCTGTAAACGCCATCTACTTGATGATGATTTTCTATCTCATTTAATACTTTATAGGTAAATTCGACCATATTGGTAGATGTCGATCTTCCAGGCATGAACACATTTTGGTAGATAGAGATGTGACGTATCAATGTAGATTTAAAAGCATTGCACACAAGCGGCTCAAATAATTTTGGAATTGACGAAGACGTTGAAATTCCTCTGTAACATGAGACATCCTCTTTCTTAAACGATTTAAAGATGGTGTTATTTTTGAAAATTTCCAATTATCAGGAAACACGGCTGTGGTTATCGATTGATTGAAAGTATGACTCTTCATGTCTGACAGGAGGGTAATTTAAGTATTGTTGTTGTCAATTTGATCAGTGCATCCCATATTATCACAGGGCTATATAGACTGGTTGAAAAAATGCTGCAAACATGTCTGCTATCACTTTTGCGTCCGAGGAGCTGGTATTATTATTATTCATATTTGAAGGATATCCCTCGATTTCCCGTTTGGATCGAAAGTATTTCCAAAATTCTTTAGGAATAAATTTAATTTTTGTTTCAATACTTGCAAGGTAAGACCTGTACTTAAAATTGAAATAAACGTCAAATTCATCCCTGCGCTGTAAAAAAAGCTAGCTTGTTGGTTTCCAATCGTGATTTCATCATTGTAGTATAGGCTTTACATTTTCGGTTTTGTAAATTGGTTAGCAGGTCATCGAACCACGAAGGATGAGTTTTTGGTGCTTTATTGTAATGAAGTTCAAAGCCTTGGTGAATGAAGTTATACAATTTTTCAACATTTTCGTTCACATTGTCAACAGTTAAAATTAGATGCCAACTTGCTGCTCCTAAATAATTTTGCAAACTGGTGTAATTTGCATTCTTGAAGTTGTATATCATTCTTGGAAGGTGCTCAGATTTCTTCAGGTTACAGTAGGTTGTATCAAATACAATGTCCAAAGATTTGTGGTTGATATAGTTTTCAACAAACGCCTTCATTGATTCAGTTATTTTGAAAGCATCCTCCTCAGTGGTGAAGGCCAGATCCAGAAACCTATCGATGTTATTAGCAATAATAAAGGTTAAAACCAAGCATGGTATCGACTCTGCATCGCTATTGATATTACTAGGATAGTATCCATCCTATACTTAGGATATGTTTCCTTTCCAGTTGATATTTGGAAGGTTAAAGTCGCCCAGTATAAAAACTAAATCAGATGAATTAGATGTTACCAGGACTTTATCAATCGCATCGACGCAGCTGGCATATCAGTCGCAATTTGGCCGAGGCGGCATGTACACTGTATATATGAATCAAATAAAAAACCTCTTAACGAGGTAAATGTTCGAGTGATGAAAGCCGAATTCAATTCACAAAATTTCTGATATCAAATTTGTGCCGAAAAAAACAATTGCATTCGATTTTTCAACGATTTTTCGGAATGTTAGTGCATTCAGCGCGTTGTTGTTTAACATTCAAAAAACCGTTGACAAGTTGTTGTTTTTGACAGCTAGAAAGAAAAATGTAAACAAACGCGCCGAATGCACTAACATTCCGAAAAATCGTTGAAAAATCGAATGCAATTGTTTTTTTCGGCACAAATTTGATATCAGAAATTTTGTGAATTGAATTCGGCTTTCATCACTCGAACATTTACCTCGTTAAGAGGTTTTTTATTTGATATCAATGATTTTGGCACGGCAAATTGAAAATGAATTGAATTGCGATTCGTTTTATTGTTGTCAGTCAAAACAGTTCATACACACTCGATAGCACACAAGTGGCCGCTACGTGTTATTGTGCCTTAACTGCGAGTTCATACGACGGATAAAAATCTCGGATTTTACTATCCCATCGTTTTATCCAATTACATCACGTAAATTATACAACGGGCACGCCTCTTTTCATATAAAAAAGTTGAAAATATTGAAAACAAAATCTGGGATAGAAAAATCCGAGATTTTTATCCGTCGTATGAACTCGCAGTAAGTCATATTCATACGACGGATAAAAATCCGGGATTTTTCTATTCCATCGTTCTAACCAATTACATCACGTAAATTATACAACAGACACGCTTTTTTCAACCAAAAAGGTTGAAAAAAAAATCTGGGATAGAAAAATCCGAGATTTTTATCCGTCGTATGAATACGACTTCATACACAGACGCGTGGCATTGAAATTACGAATAGCGAGAGGCGAAGAACGAATTACGCATACTTTCACACAGCTGTCTTCTCTCGATATTCGTCACTCCAGTGGCGTGCGTCTGTGTATGAGGCACAATGCTCTACTCCACACTTGATCTCACAGAAATCATAACTTTTTTCTATTCTTTCCCCATTTACCTATGATACTGATTTTAATTGCGGCTTAAACAAATTTTCTGTGAAATCACACTAACACAAACAAAAATGAAATAAAAAAGACGGGAAAGGTCGGAACCGAACTCTATAAGCATTTTTGTTGCCTATATAGTAGCGTACGGTCTGATGTACGGTTTCTGGTGTGTGGTGGACGATTCTATTTATTTATTTTGCATGCATTTTTTCAATCTTCATTTTGTAGTATTTTAGTAGATTTTATTTCAGAATCCTTTACCACATGCCACAAACAGGTCATGCCGGGTGTGATCTTATTACACAACCGGTTCTCGTAGGCTATCGGCTGAACATATGTAGTTTAGGTTTTAGTGCATGTTACAGAGTAGTAAAAAGTTAGATCAGATGCATCTGTTTTTGGCAGAAATTCGATTGAGTAATTCAACAATTTTTTTGCATGTTTCTTGCTGTTTTGTCACTAACCGCATGCGGATACCATTCATTTTTGATCCTTAACCAATACAATAAAATATACATATTTTAGTTTGTTAGTTACAAAACAAAAATTAATGGTAGCTACCCTCCCGCTGATATTCCATCTTCATGCGATGGGAGGAGTGGTAAGATCTATTTTTTTAAAGAAATCATCATAAAGATTAAAAAAGTCTCGATTTTATGCAAGGAAATTGTTCAATGTTTTTGGTGATTTTTTCGATCACATCAATTTGTCAGTTTTTTCATTTTTTTTTGTTATGAAAAAAGAGTCACTGGTAAAAATTCTCTTAGCAATGATAATAATATGATGTATTTATATTTGTTTCATTGTAATACGTTGATTCACTATCATTATGAACCGCAACGGACCGATATTGGGTGCATTTGAGCCAAAAAATGAAATTTTGCAAAAAATTAAGGTGGCTTTTAAGTTATGGAGGTCAATATCTAAAATATACGAGTTTTCTGGGACAAACGGTTGATGTCATATTGTAGGTGAGATTTGTGGCTAGTAATCCTGAAAATATGAACCAAAAGTCTTGGGCTCATTTTTTAGCAATTTGGCCGAATGTGGCCGGCCGATTTCGCATTTTTCAGTTTTTTGGCCAAAATGACCCTCTAACATAATTTTTTGAATTCTTTTTTTTGCTATTTGATAGCTGGCGTCAATACCTTCGATACCAACGATATGCATATGTCCAGGGTATGTCGAATAGATTCAGCACTGTGGACGTGGCAAAATGGCCAAAAATGGCAATTCAGGGGCCGGCCGCGGCCAACATGGCGGCCAAATCAAAAAGTTGTAGAACAAAAGTTGCTTCGTTTTTTAAGTACTACAACCCCTGAAAATATGAGATCAAATAAAAGAGGTACGGACAAACAAACATATATACCAAAGCAAGATTATTTGGTGACGTCATAGAAAAATTTAAAATTGTCATAACTTTGGTCAAAATCATCCGTTTTGAGTTACGTTTGAGGAGTCGTTGAATTGGTATTGACGTCTACAATCGTAGTTTGCCAGTTAGAAAATAATTGGGGCATTTTTTGGGGCAGTTATACCCGAAAAACTGATTTTTTGGGACAATTTTCGGAAGGTCATATCTCCACTCAATGTTGGTAGAAATTCATGCTTTTATACATTATTTAGGTTTATTTTTCAAGACCTTTCCAATGGTATATAACACGATCCTGGCGGCCTCAAAGGGAAAAAGTTCGAAACTTGCTGTATAATATACTTCGTTCGACTTCCAGCACAGTAGGTGCTTTCGTCACTCGTTTGGACTGCCGTCCAAAGTGATAGATATCTTTGCCTATTTTAATCTTCGCACAAATCTGCTCAAGTCTTGATGGAACTTATGTAACAGGAGAACTCTCTAGATTTGAATGTACAGCTATCAATACGAAACCATCTGATTCCTTGGTACTCGTGTCAGAAGTGCGAACACATGTATAAACAACATAATTGCGCCTAAAATTTTCTGTACTATGAATACCTGGGTTGAGATTACTTTCCCCGATTACATATATAAGGTAGTTTGTTTGATGAACAAATTGATAGAATTTGGATGCTTTTGTTGCCATTTTATTTACATTCTGATAATGTACTCTGATTGTACTCACATCTTTAACTGAATTTTTGCATGGTTTTATAGATGGTTTGGTAGTATTTGGTGATTCTTGAATAGCAGGACGACTGGTGTTAAAATGGCACGCTTTCATCACTAACGAATGGAGTAAATCATCTGATACAGGTGCGAAATATTTAAATGAGCACGTGTGCCTCGATATTGCAACTATTGCGTGTGGTAAACTACTGAAAAGTGTAATCGGGTGAGTGTTTGTTCTGACACACATAATATTTGGTGACGTTAATCCTTAGGCCTCATGAATAGTAGTAAGATTTTACTAGAAGATGGTAAGGTAAGCCGGTCCATTAATAAGCGCTTATCTGCTTTGGTAAAAGCTAGATAATATGTATTATCAATTACAGGCAGGGATGATATATCAGGTGGTAATTTGAAGAATCCCATTGACACCTCTACAGGGTTTTTGGTATTGATATCAGGATAATATTTTTTAGTGCTAATGTAACATCAACAGGACATCTAAATGTAATATTTAGCTGGTCTGCTGAATCCGTAATAAATTTATTAGCATCGTAAAATTGAATATTAACATGGTGTAATCTGCCAATGAATGGAATTTGATTTTTATCCCCAAGAAGATATATTTTTGAACATTTACTGAGCATGGCCACCAGTCCAATATAACCAACATGTAAAGGGTGATTTTTTAAGAGCTTGAGAACTTTTTTTTAAAAAAAACGCATAAAATTTGCAAAATCTCATCGGTTCTTTATTTGAAACGTTAGATTGGTCCATGACATTTACTTTTTGAAGATAATTTCATTTAAATGTTGACCGCGGCTGCGTCTTAGGTGGTCCATTCGGAAAGTCCAATTTTGGGCAACTTTTTCGAGCATTTCGGCCGGAATAGCCCGAATTTCTTCGGAAATGTTGTCTTCCAAAACTGGAATAGTTGCTGGCTTATTTCTGTAGACTTTAAACTTGACGTAGCCCCACAAAAAATAGTCTAAAGGCGTCAAATCGCATGATCTTGGTGGCCAACTTACCGGGCCATTTCTTGAGATGAATTGTTCTCCGAAGTTTTCCCTCAAAATGGCCATAGAATCGCGAGCTGTGTGGCATGTAGCGCCATCTTGTTGAAACCACATGTCAACTAAGTTCAGTTCTTCCATTTTTGGCAACAAAAAGTTTGTTAGCATCGAACGATAGCGATCGCCATTCACCGTAACGTTGCGTCCAACAGCATCTTTGAAAAAATACGGTCCAATGATTCCACCAGCGTACAAACCACACCAAACAGTGCATTTTTCGGGATGCATGGGCAGTTCTTGAACGGCTTCTGGTTGCTCTTCACTCCAAATGCGGCAATTTTGCTTATTTACGTAGCCATTCAACCAGAAATGAGCCTCATCGCTGAACAAAATTTGTCGATAAAAAAGCGGATTTTCTGCCAACTTTTCTAGGGCCCATTCACAAGCGTTGCTCGTTAGTAAGTCTATTCATTATGAAATGTCAAAGCATACTGAGCATCTTTCTCTTTGACACCTTGTCTGAAATCCCGCTTGATCTGTCAAATACTAATGCATGAAAATCCTAACCACAAAAAAATCACCCGTTATATCTTAATCAATAAATACCGAGTCATAACGTCGGGTTCCATTAATTAAATCTGAAGCAATCGTTTTATCCTTAATACAACGAGTGGCAACTTTAGATTTGAGACCAGTAAGACAAGGCTCACCAGTGGTTCAACGAGACGACAAAGCTCTTTTAAAATATGTTCTCATGTTAAACGATATATTTAGAACCCATTTGATATTGGATCATGAACCGTTGGAGCATGAACATGTTATACAATACAATACGATAAGTAAATACGTAAGAACCAGGAGAAAGCATGGTGAGAGGATTAAATAATTTTCACAATACTTGAGAATTATTTTTGGGATATAAAAGGCGATATACCCAAACCAAACAAGTATAATTCAAGAATCTACTTATTAGTAAATTTATCGTTTTTTTTTGCAAATTGCTTAAATGCTACATTAGTTAAATTATGAGGATCCTTTGCAAATCAAAGTTAAGTTTAAGAAGTTTGACTGATTGAATCTTTGATCCCTTAAAACCTGTTTTCATGGTTCGACAAATGTTGCCTTTAAGAAAATTTTATTCATTATGTATTGCATCATGTATTTTGTTTTGTATATACGATAACTTACATAAAAAAAAATATGAAACGGGCAAAGGCGGTAATTAGAATAATTTTTTTTTATTGAAAATCAATTTCGTGATTTGGTTCATTTACAAAACAACCATCATCATAAGTCGATTAAATTTTGGCAATATTTCAATCGATTATATATGGATGTATAAAATGGAACTGTATAAATATACAGTTCTATTTTTCATGCCCGACAAATATTTTACATTATCATTATTTTAATGTTGGTGTGACTGGTAATAATACAATATCTTTTTTGAATAAGAATTACCTCACATACAAAAGCGATTCTGCGCTCATTTGTTACACGTGGGTATCAAACATATTTTGCTCCTACACACAAAATGAAAATGTATAGTATATCCTTTTGCAAAATAAAGGTTCTATGTCATTTACGTATACTACTATAAATATGTATGTATGGGTAACTGCTATGGTTTTGTAGCTATATTCTACCCACCATAATCTCAGCATCCCACGAAAATATAATCTCGTTGAATGAAGTGTAGTAAAGATATAACCGGTATTTGGAAAACTACCAACCTCCCATTTTACTCTTTATGTACGAGTATATAGATATTGTAAACATGTATAGCATTCTTTGTTTCATTCCTTATATCCGAATTTTGTGACTACACACAAAAAGCTATTTTTTCAATTTGCGATTCTGTGTTTTTTACGTGTGACGTCATTCGCATACCATGATATAAAATTGTGACGTAAAACAGAAAAATCGAAATAAACACAAGTAAAGATATATCTTATTTCAGGCAACGTACTTTATTTGTTTAATTTTGTGTTTTTATTTTTTTAAGAATTCGTACATTAATTTATTCACTTGCTCAGGAACTTCTTGTTGTGCAAAATGATGTCCGCCTGGGATAATTTTGAATTCTAAATTTTCATAAAGTTCTTGTGCTGCTGGTCCTGTAGCTTGCGAAATATAACGATCGTGCTCGCCGAGTAAATAAAGACCGGGAGCGAATTTTTCCGGTTTCTTTGGTTTCGCGCGTGTGCTGGTTATATTACGATAATAATTAATTGGACCGGTTAATGCGCCTGGTTTTGAAAAGGTATATTTGTATGCTTCTAAATCATCTTTGGTAAATATTTTGCTCCCTTCGCCTAGTGCTTCCAACAGTTTTAAATCAAATATGCGTGCAGTAAACTCGGGTAAACAGGGCATTTGGAAATAAAAGACATACCATGATTTTTTAAATTGCTCCCAACTTGTGAAAACTGATTTGGTCCATATTGGTGATGGTGGTCCATCTAAGCAAATATATTTCTCGAGTGTATCCATATAAGTATACGCGTATTTCCATGCAATAACTGCGCCCCAATCGTGTGCGACCAAGTAGAATTTTTTATCTCCAACTGAAATATATAATTATTTGTTTATTCATTTAAAACAATAGAACTTCTGCCAATTGCAATACCGAGTTGATGGGCAATAGCTTTAATATCTTCCGCTAGAATATCAATATTGTAAGACGCAACGCCCTTTGGTTTTTCAGTATCGCCATATCCCCGATTATCTATAGCAACACACCTACACAAAAATATAGAAAATTACAATACAACTGTTTGGTATTAAAAAAAAAAAATTATATTACCAGTAATCTTTGGAAAATTCCTTCAACTGGTAACGCCATGAATACCAAAATTCTGGAAAGCCATGCACGAATAACATTAACGGTTTATTATGGTCACCCTTTTCAACATAATGAAATTTAATGCCCTGAAAAGGAAAAATATAAAAGATAGATTTACTAAAGTTTTTGTAGTATAATTTACTAATTAGTTAGTACATAATTATATTTAAATGTTTAAACTTCATACTGCAAAATATTATCGAGGAAAGATTATTTAAACATAAAACCTTAAAAACAAATGATTTACTTGTCTCTAATTGGCAATGAACATCCGTTAGAAGACATAATGTTAAACACTCATTCCATAATATATGATTGATTGAGTAGGCCATCTATGGAAATGTGCAAATGGACGAAAGGTTGCCAATAGCTTAGAATAATTTTTTCAAGAACAAGATACAAAAACTAGACTTATTACAAAATTACATCACTGAGAAAAATTTTGATTTGTAAAATTGAAAAACAAAGTTTTTAATTTTAATAAATTCAAAATTTTTTGTTTGTTATTAAATGAAATTTAAAAAAATTAATATAAAGTTTTTTATTTGACGAGAATAATAAATTTTTTAAAGAGATTCTTTGCATTTAAAAATCATTTGTTTGATAATAATGGTACCTTATTTTATGTTTTACGTTTAATTACGTTTAATAAAAAAACAAAAAATATAAAATCCCTTTGTTTATTTATTTTATAGTAATACAGCTAAATTCGTGTCGTAGATTTTATAAAATTTAGTTTCTGTGAAATATCAAATTTAATAGTGGATTTAGTATTTCAATTAAATAAAACAATTGCTTAATGCGTGTGATACGGTAAATTAAAAAAAAATGAAAGGGTTTGAATTAAATTAAATATTAAACTGTATTTTTGTTTATAGGAAATCTAATCATGACCGAAGAGCAATCCTCTTGTTGAGTATGGTAAATCTCGTGACATAAGCCGTGTATTGTTAACATCTTGTGAGTTCTTAGGAATCATCATCTCGAACAATAACATGAATTATTGGATTATTTCATTTGTCAAAAATATTAATATGTAAAAGTAATTGTAACATTTATTAAAAAAAAAACCAGTGTGAAATGCAAATAAATCTTTTAAAACTAGAAAATCTTCCTTTTATTATTAAAAAAACATCTTTTAAAATTATAAATAATTATTTCATATATCTGATATATTTTTCAAAACTAAAAATTTTTTTTTTAATTTGCCTAAAAAGTTTTTTTTTTTTTAAATTACCCTGTTTGCCTAAAAAATATATGTATATGTACATATATAGTATTATATTTTTATTTTTACGTTTTTTAAGTTTTTTTTCTCAGTATACGTATATAAATCAAAAAATTAGTTATGCGTGCATTATTATTACCAATTTTGGGGAATTCAGAAAAGAATTGTTCACATTAATCCACCTTAAGTTAGTCTGATATAATTGCTTCAAAATAAGGCAAGATTGTAAAAAAATCCGCCATTCCGCAGTTTGATTCTTTCTTCGTAATTCTTTCCTCGTTTTCTTCCCCTTCACCAACAAATTAACAACAGTTTGTAGGAAACGAGGAAAGAATCATGACGAAAGAATCAATGTGTGGAACGGCGGAATAACTGCAAGTAACTGAATAAATTGCATCAAAAAATCTAGAGGTCATGTAATTGCAAAGGATTTTACAATACACTTAATCAACTACATTATATTTGTGTCATAGATTACCATAGTCGCGACTAATGATAGAAACCGCGTTTTGTACCGTGGACCTTTTGATAATATTGTTTATTCTGTCTGTTTAATTGTTTAGGAAATAGATCAAAACCCAGTAACATGCTACCACATTTAAATTACCATATAATATTATAATTGAAATTATTCTTATTTCAAGCAAAGTTGTAACCAATTATAATGAAATACATATAACAGTAATTAATTACTACTATAGTACTACTAACTATTACTACTATAGTACTATAGGTAAAAAAACACCTCATAATTATCGGCTTTCAGAACTGTTGCATAGATGAGCGTAGCACTTTCTTCGAAAATCTTCCTGTGACAGGTTGAACAAGTCTAAGCCATGAAAATAAATTGCATGATTAATAAATGATGATGCACCAAGATTTGTCTAAAGACGATGGCTGAACCATCTGTTGATGTCGACTCCAGTAAATTATTGATTAGTTTTAACAGGAAATATTCATCCATTAGTATCCTTCTATTCTCCAATGAGAAAATATTAAAAGTTTGTTTGCGTATTTCATAGTTCATGTAACCAGTGGTAGGGATGAACTTAATGTACAAACTTTTTGAATCTTCTCTGAACGCGTTCAATCCTATAAATGTAATCTACATAAAATAGATTCCAAATTTTAGATTCATATTCCAAAGTACTTCTGATCACTGACCAAAGGCAACACAATTACTGTGCTCAAAAAAGTCGATTACTGTAACAAAATTTCTGATTTTATTACAGAAAGTAAAGTAATAGAGCTTAGCAGAGATCAAACTATAGGTCTTTTAAAACTTCGGTCGGTAAAGGCGAATTCAGTGTTGCGTTCTTTCGTTCCATCTTTCCTCCTGAAATTTTTTTAAACTCAATTCATTGGTTAAATATTACGTTTTTTTTTCTTGTGAATTTTTTTCAGCAACACTAAGTGTATCAACCATTTCCAAACGTTGTTTAATGAAAGGGGGTTGGAAGTACTCTATGATGAATCCATCTGCTAGGATTCTAGACCAATCTTAACCTCCTGCCTATAATCTATGTAAGGGATTCTTAAATTTTTTCAATGGTCATATACTAATTTCTTTTCAGCTAAATCGGTCTCAAGTAGTTTGTAATTACTTAGATAGGGATGTTGTAAATGAGGGCTTACGTCGTGAACCGAAGTTAGTATTTGAAACTTGTATTAAACCAAATTATTTCTGTTTTGATAATACATATTTCAAATTCGCATTGCATTTGGTATGGAACTGCAACTGATAGACTGTTAGACTCATTCCTTGCTTGGTTAAATTTTAAATATTCCACCATTGATTTTACGTTGGAAAAAGAAGAAAATAAATGTTTTAATTTTCTAGATATAACAATAACCAGAATTAATTCTTCTTTAGACTTCAAAATTTATCGGAAACCCACGTATACAGACGCTATTATCTCTAGTTCTGCAAACCATCCCCATAACATGAACATCTTGAATTTTGTTACTCAGCCGATAACTAATCGCTTACCTGTTACCCCCCTCTCTTTTTATTATTAATTTTTTCCGTATAAACACCAGATGGTTGGGACGGTTGCCTATTTTTATCTCTCCTTATTTTATTTCTTTTTTGCTTTTTAAATTTTTGATTTTACAAATCAGCGAGAATCTACTGATGATTTCCATCCTAAAATAAAAAGCGAATTATACGGATCGATATTGCTCTTTTTCAGTTTTAGAGAGAAACACGAAACACTAGTGCAACTGCCTGACAAATAAAATCTAACCTGTGTACTAGACTGAAGTTTAGTATGGTGCCGTTTTACAGATCAGCAACGCTATCTTTTATCAAATACGGGTGCTTATAGATCGACTTATAGATTCTCGAATATCCCTGTATTTTGAAAGAATTACGACAAATAAGATTGATATGTTCATGGAAACGAAATTTTTGGTCGAACGTAACTTCTAAGTCTGTAATCGTCTCCTAGGTGAAACCAACTTTATTAACTTACGTTGAGGAGGTCATAGAGACACATTTTTGAAATTTAGTGGTATCCAATTTTGGATTGACCAGTTGTTGATAAACGTTAGATCAGCTTGCAAAACTTTACAGTCTTCAAGGGAGTGAATATCCCTAAATAATTTTAGATCATCAATATACAACAAGTGACCTGATGATATCACTCTTGAGATATCATTGTTATATAGAGTAAATAATAGTGGACCCAAAATAGATCCCAAATACGTTTTTCTATTAGAACAGAATGTGACAAATTGGTATAAATACAGTCCAGTTGTCCTCCTTTATCCAAGACATTGAGAGCCGTATTACAGAATTCTGATAAGTGGGTTAAGGTAGAATGTTTCGAAAAGAACCCATGCTGAAATGATGAGATTTGATGTCTCACAAGATAAAATACCGAGTTATACACCATCTCGAATATTTTTATTATATTTTTATTATTTATTATTTTTGTGGATAGGCAGCACGGAAGATGCCTTTCACCTATAGATGGAAAATGAGACAGGTTAAATAGAAATGCGGTCGGCATCACCAACGAATTCTTATGGTTCTTTAAGAATATATTGTATTAGGTAACTGGTTCGGGCCCGCTTCTCTATTTATGTCTAATGATTTCAATATTGTAGGAATTTGATTTTCAGAAAACTTTAAAATATGCAGACCCCTATTCCAAATGGTATTTTTTCAAATATTGCTCTCCGATACATACACGGATTGAAAGTTTTTAGCAAAAAGCTAACAAATTTTGGAAAGATTGTTAGTCGTTGCAGATTAAAGAAACATAGACCTGGGATAATCAGACTGAGTGTGAAGTGATCTAAGGCATTATATAATTTCAATGTTAACAATAACCAAGCTCTGTATTTATAGAGAACAACAAAAATCAAGTCGATTGTTTTAACTTTTAAAACGTTTAAATGACTTATCTTTCGCTTTTAGCAACTGCACAAGATAGGTTGAATACCATTTCAGAAACTGCTTTCGTTTCTATCCATAACACGGGTAGAATAGGAAGTGATCAAAGGAAAATTGCATTATATAATATTGCGACGGCATCATCAACATCTGAAAAATTATGAAATAATGTAAAGCAGTCGATATTGCTTAGCTTTTCTAATTTATGAAAATTAGTATTAGTCTTCGGTAGAGAAATTAATATAGTTGCTTAACAGGTACAGCGGTATATTAATCATTATTGAAAAATATTTCCTTCCATCAATTATTCATTTTAGTTTAAGATCTGGATTATCTTTGGATTTGTGATGGCAATATTTTAGAAGTTGCTTGAATAATTTGTCTGTGGTGTTCACTAAATCTGTTACGTAGCGCATTTTAAAAACCCCTGCCGAGTATATAATATTACTAAAATAGTCATATGATATTAAAATGACATAATAATTGGTATCAAATTTTCAAGATTTATTTTTAAATTGTTTTCGTGGTTATCGGCACTCGCATTTTTACTCCTACTACAGACACAATTACCATCTTAATGTTTACTTTTTAACACATGTTGTACAATTTGTTCAATATCATAGTGTATTATTCCATGCACCTTATGATAGCCTTTTGTTTAAACTACTCCATATTAAATTCTAAGAAATGACATTTACAGCAGATACACGCGATACCTGGAATGTATATATAAATAGATCTAATAGCTAAAAAATTGCGTACAAATCATTGCGCAAGTTAGTGTGATGGTTATGATACTATCCGAGAACAATCTTGTGTAACATTACGTACTCGTTTATGTTGACCAAATACATCTAACGACGATGAATTCAATCCACTATAAAACCCGAAAAATGTTATCAAAAATCCCATGTTGCTGTAAATCTAGGTCGAATTTTATAAAAAATTCGAGTTTAGAGTGGTTCAAAAGTTTTCTTTCCCAAGCACACTCAATAATATACATAATACCTAAAGTCAAGTAGCATTCTATCATACTGTAGGAACGTGTGTTCAAACTCCAAATTTGATAAGTAAATCGTTCGAAAAACGTAATTTTTTTCATTTGTGAAAATATTATGTACATGTCAATTGATAAAGCAAACACAAATACTTTTTTAAGCGAATGTACTTAATTAAACATTTATTGCGAATTTTCAATTTACCAGCACTGTATTAGTAATCATATCGATATGTCAATGTTTACCCAGTCGATCAGACAGTATCATACAAAATGAACTTGAAAAAATATTTCTGCCTCTAAATCGATAACACCATCTCTCTATCGATAACATATGCATTTACATAATCATTTAATCTGTAACTTGAACTTGAAATATATATTTTCGGTGATATCATAATTTGGACTTGTCGCTTACACGGCATTAAACAAAATTACTGCGTTGCATTATGGCTATATTCAGAAAATGTTTGCCACTTGGTCAGTTATTAGTTCATAAACTTGAACGATATTAATTTTGAAAAATTTATAGTCACGTTTAACATAACTAAACTTATCCGGCGGAGGTCGGTGGAAATTGTGATGAAACCGTGAAATTAAGAAAATGAGGTTCAATATTCAACGTTGTTTCCAAAATAAATTCAATTTAAAATTTTGAATAAACAGGAGAGCTACGTAATGTTTTACTTTATTATTAACATCACAGTAACAAAGTAGAGTAATTCTTTCATAGAACGGGTTGGGATTTTGTTGAGTTGATAATTTGTTGGCGCTAACCCATATCTTTGGAACGAAATCGAATTGATTTATACCATTTACGATATAATTTCCTAGAAATAAAAGCTTGAGGTATTTTTACAACACCTCAATAAATAAATCCCGAAGTCTCGCTACAATTCAGCAGTGGTCAGCAATGGTCAGAATTGATTGCTGCTTAACTATTACGGAATGGCTGGTTCAGCCTTAATCCACCATATATATATGTTGAGTTAGTGTGCATTTAACGGAATTACCTTAACTAGATTTTAAGCTTATAAACGAGTCTTAGTAATGTTGTCATGGAAACATGTAAGTTATAATAAAATGCAAATATTTATATACGAACACATTTTATATTTTTTAAGTAAGATTTAGTCCACGATAGAGCTTTACGCTTTGTTTGATAATAATTTATATTTAGATAGCGAGTTTAACTGTTATATTTACGAAAAATATTTAAAGTATTGCATGTATGTAAACTTGATTTATTTTATCAATCATTATCTAATAATTAATGATATTATAGAAGAAAATGTTTATCTAATACACACTTGAACTTGTATTGTAACGTAACCGCAACGACTTCCAACACTCTCCTTATATGATAATATATTATAACGACAAATCTTTTTGACAATAATGCTGGTGTGTTTATAAATTGAATTATAACAAGAATGCATTTATAATTAGATACCAAAGGGTAAAATATGGAAACTGTTAAGCTCCTAATATTTCTAAAGAACTTGAACTATTTTAGAATTGTATTAACGCACACGTATATTTAATTCTTATTTATTTTTGGCGATATGTCCCTTGAAAGCATTTGGCCGTCTAATTTTTAAGATTACAAGCTCAAGTAAGTTTTCGGGTTAATGATTGATTGGTAGAGATACTGGCCATGCAAGGGGGACAGATGATCTTGTTTGTTTCCATTTTTACAACTAATCTTTTGTTGTTTCCTTACAGGTACTCAGATATTGTTGTTGTTACACTACCTATTTCTGCCACGCGCGTTCCTTTAATAGAAAAATTAAACAATTTTAAAATAATTTAAATTGGCATACATAACTTTAAACGATTCAGAGGCATTTCATGCAGAAAACGGCATCAGGTAACGACTCCTAATGTTTAAGTATTATGGCGCAGGCTTTAGTCTCCGAGTACGATAGAATTTAAATCCGAAGAATACAATAGCCAATTATCACGGCGATAAAATCCGGAAAATTTTCCCGAATCCATACTGTTGAGTTAATGTCGCTTTGTATGCCGGGCAGATTCCTATTGGAAGGGTTAATAATTTTTGAATAATGCTCACAAGTCGAGAGAAGAACTTCTTCCTCGAAAACTTGAACAGTAACATTCTCATAACGGTAAATCAAGCCCAAACCATCATAAATTATAGTTTCTTTCTTTTGGAGCAATTCGTGCTTTTTTCTACAGGTGCTTTGGACCAAATATTGCTATTTTAACCATTGTAGCAATTGTTCAATTGTTAATGGCTTTGATGATGTGTGGATGAACTGTTGCAGAGCAGATCGAAGAATTATCTAGCTTCGAGTGTCTTAGAAGATGAATACTATAAACTATGCATTTTGTTTAAACAGTTCGATAAATGGTCGTTTCGCTTTTTACTAACGATAACTCAAGAAGTAAAAGGAATGGAGAACGATTTTAACTCCTATACATTTACAATGTGAACGAAATGTATATACCTGACTATGAGGGTTAACCGTCTGTCGTTCTTTTTAAACTCAAAAACTACAAAGGTTGTAATTTGAATTTTTGCTGGTAGAAGATGTCGCTACAAAAAGCTTTGGTCTTTTCGAAAAGTGATTGCAGTGGAGTTAATAAATACCCCCAAAATTATATATTTTTTTATTTATTTACAATACAATCTGGGCTCAGGCTCACCCTGCCCTTTCACGGGTTTGCTTTTTACGTCCTTATTTTACACCTACTCAGCCATCTCGAGAACGTACGGCTATAGAGCCGATTTAATTAGGTTTGCACATTGCAAGGTCCATGCCAGCTTATATTGGCATGGAAGATGGGTCGGCCCATGTTGCACACCGACAGGGGGTCATAAATGTGTTATATTTCACCACAGATGTAATCTGTTGATGAAATTTCACTTTGCATTCTGCCCCATCGGGACTCGAACCCGGTACTTCCCGATCCAAACGCCAAAGCTTTAACCACTGTGATATTTGATCGGCACCAAAATTATATGACTACACCAGTTAAATATTGGCCCATATATTGTTCTTCATAAAGTTACGTTTTTATTTATATTTGCATATTATATGCGTCGCAAACTGGTGAAGTGTACTCCTTTCCCATTATCATTTATGATTAAAATAATAGCATGGAGCTACGATGAGCGTCGTAATAATAATTACATATTCGCCGTTACCGGTTAGGAGGTTATACTTAGTTAATGTCAAAGTACGTGAATTTTATCGTTAAGAAACAAAACCGAATAATATCACAGCGGATTTAAAAAATAAAATATTTATTTACGTATAGATATTTTTATCAATGAATTAATAAACTTTTATGTGTATGTGTTATTTTTATTTTATTATATTTTTTACTAGTGACATCTATCGATATAATGTACAATTATTTATTTATTTAAGTTTTATTTTTTTATGAAAGATGGAAGTGGGTTAGAATTGAGTACAGTTTTAGCAGGGCTACCCTACATGATACGTCAGTATTTTTTGGTTCGAATGCTTCAATGTGACGGTAGAGGTTATAGGTTTGGGCCCACCCCAATTTATTAGTTTTTAAATTTTATGTTTTTTAAATAAATTTATTATTCATCTAATACTAATCTGTTTATAATAGAAAACTTATTCTGCTTATTTTAGAATGTGTAGTCAAAATTAATAAATGTTTCAGAAAAACTTATAAACATCTTAAATAACCATATACACGGTAGCACAATTCTAGTTGATTGCAAGTATAAACAAAACTATCAAGTGATATTTAAAAACATTCTTTTTGTTTATTATTATCATGATGACACAACAATTTAATAATTTAGTTGCGAGGTACAAATATTAGAAAGTCATTAAGCAGAAAAGCAAAAACCTCATAAGATGAAACGGCGAAATAGCTAGATTGTTTAAAAATTAATTTGCTCTGTTTACTCACTATATATTATCAAAATTTACCTACAAACCATGAACACTTTTGTTTATTTAAAGCCAAGTTCTTGAATATACCCAATCCAGACACTGCGACAATAACTTTTAACTGTATGAACTGTATCATGAAATTAATTCTAAATTTCAAAATGATTTTTGAACTAAATTCGGCGATTTGGTACCACTTCATTCAGTAAGTGACTGATCGTATTAGATGAGAGCTTTCCATTTTATATTCTGCCTCTGTTAAGATTCGAAACTAGCCCCTCACGGTCAACTGCCGAAGCTTTAATCACTGCACCGCTACAATAAAGGAATTATAAACTGGATTTTATAAAAATAAATTTTAAACAAAGTTCTGGAATATCATGATAAAATTGAGCAGTAATAAAATTTAAAAAATTAAATGTTAAACAACCGCAATTAGTCTAGTTCTGTCGTTTAAGATCAAATTTATAGGTATCGACATGTTCTTTCAAAATCTGATTCAAGGTTAAATCCAAATTATCGTCAATTCAACGAATTCAGAAAATGGCTTGATATATATTTTAGTTAGACAAACACCCTGAATGAAGCAATTAAGTGGTAATTAAGTGGTTAATTGTAACAACACAATTGTGCTTGCTCAATTTTTTGCCGAATTTTTATTTTACTTGTTTTTTCTTTTTAGAAATAAACTTTTTTTATTTTTTTATTTAATTTAATTTTTTTTTTATTTTTTGTACATATACCTATTATCAGAAGGCTGACTGACGTAGGGCCGAATTACTCAGGTGGCGCATGACAGAGTTTAAAATGTATCGCTGACTAGTGACTGGACACGTGGAATTTTATGAATATCCAAAGATGAAAAATAGCAAAATACTTAAATTCATAAGAGATTCTTTTATGTTTAATAAAAAAATATTTACAAAATATTCCATAAAACAACAAATTTAAAAAAATTATATTTCTAAAAACAAAAAAAAATCGGTCAACCAATTCGGCCCTTCGACACATTCGGCCCTTCGACATTCGGCTCTTCAAGAATCGGCCCTTTGACGTTCGGCCCTTTGTACCCATTCCGTAATAGTCGTATACCATCGTTGAAAAGATTTTGAAGAATAGCGTAAATTTTGCTGTGGTACCTCATACAACTCAAACCACATTCTTCTATTAATCATGTGCCATGTCATTTGAAAGGCCTTGGGAAAAGCGACAAAAGCAAATAATTTTATAATCAGCGCTTTAGTACACAAATCTACCGTCGCGGCGCTGGTAGCATATTATTCAATTAATATAGAATCACCGTAAAACATAACATTGAAATTGTTTTGAAGAATGTCACCAATATATGTGATCCAACGTATTATGCCTGAATTCCACAGTGAAACATTTTTTTCAGTAAAATTAACACGAGATAAAAATATATATTCTTTACTTGTTAGAGAGAAACAAAAAAAAATTTTCAGTAAAATTTACTGGCAGTAAGCGGGGAAAATGTTGCCATAAAAAGTATGAAACTCAATACTTTTTATGGCAACATTTGTTTGTCTTTATCACTCTAACGTAACTTAAATATGTATTAATATGTAAAGAGGAGAGCTTTTCGGTTTCTCAGTTTTTTAACTGAAAAAAATTGTTTCAATTGCTTCACGCATTACTTAAAACTGCCGTTGTGGCGGTGAGCGCAGTTGTATTTTGCCATAAAATCATGTATTTAATCGTTTAAAAATATTGAAAGGTTGGAGGCGCTGGTAGCTAACTAATGGTTTAGTAGAGAATATACTTTATATGTGTCACAAAACATTGACAATTTGAAAAATGTCACAAATTTAACTGAAGGAACTTAATACTTCAAATTACCATAGTGTCGTTGATAATAGATACATTTTTCTCATAAATATGTGGCATGTCAATTTAAAAGTTTTAGGTCCTTTCCCAAACACCGACTTATTATATACATATTGACTTATTCGACGCCATTTTGAATAAGTCGGTCAAGCCGTTCCAATTCATTGTATCGACTTATTTGTGACGAAATAACAAAAAACAAAACGCAATTTCTATTATATGGAAAACAAAATTTTCTTGACATGTTGTTCGTTGCTACTAGATTTGAAAAAAAACTGCATACTACATCATGGAGCAAAATATACATATGTAAGAGCACACACATAAAATATACATAGCGCTATTTTACTATTCGCAATCTGTATTCGCCTTTAAAGCGCCGTTAGAGGCGTCGTAGTCGAATAAGCCTAACAAGAACAATGAACTATAAAATAACTATGCCGTTATGTTTATAAGATACGTATATATGGATTAAATATAGAAAAAAAAAATTTGTGTATATAAATATATCAAAACTATAAAATAAGATTAACCTCGGAGAAATTGTCTTATAAAATTTGCACTACTTGATTTCTCTTATATATTTATTCGTCGATGATTACATTTAGTCAAGACACATTTTTGGAGACATTTCTGTGTAGATATACTTATACAAATAAGTCTTCTCGCGAGGTGCCTTATTTGAATAAGTCGGTGTTCACAAATAAGTCGGTGTTTGTTAAACAGCCTTAGACAACAATTTTTTCATAAATCCTTGGTTTTGGCACTATTGTACTCAAATCAAAATTTTCGTTGTAATCATTTGCATTTTATATTCTCATATAATTATGTGGCATATCATTTGAAAAGGTTTCAGAGAGCACAATTTTTATTGTAAGCAATTTAATTACGTATCGACCCGACCACATGCTAGTATAGAATATAATAATAATATAGTCGAACCTGTTATGTTTTGCAAAAATTGCATTTTTTCATATTACAATACCTTTTTAACTTGGGCACCGCTCTATCTTGTAAGTTGGACGCTATTCTCTTGTACCAAAATTCAATTCTCATCTAAATTAACCTCCGTAAGTCGGACAACAACAAAATAGCCCATCACAACATAGATTTTATCGCCATCTGCATATTGCATAGCTCCATGCCAGCCTATACTGCCATAGAAGATGGATCGGCCCATGAGTTTTGCACACTGACAGAGGGTCAGGGATGTTTTCCATTTCATCACACATATCAGAATAGTTTTAATTTTTCGCTTCATTGTGTGTCATTAAAAATGTAAAAACTGGTATGATTTTTACTATGATGATAAGAATTTTTTCGTAATTAACTAAATATTATCTATATTGACAGAATATTTTCTTGACGATATTTCACAATTTCCCGTGAATTTTTCGGTTTTGTCAATTTTCAGACCAAAGTCCTGGGGCAGTATGTTGTACCATCACTTCGAATCGAAAAAAGTCGAATCTGAAAAAATTCGAATCGAAAAAGTGAAAGTTGTATCATTTTTGCTTTTCGAAAATGATACAACATACCGCCATTCCACTTTTTTTCGAATTTCGATTCGAACTGATGGTACAACATACCGCCCCTGATTACTTCTTGAAACGATGTAGCACTTTATTAAAAGGGTTTTCCAATAGGAATGATATGATTTTTAAGTGACGTTTCGGCCATTTGTAATATGTCATGATCTGTCATTTTTTGTTTCAGTGTATTCAGCAATGTTTACAATTTCATCATGGTGAGATATACGCAAGAACAACGTTTAAAAATTATTTAGTTTTATAATCAAAATAATCGTTCTCCAATTGCAACTTTTCGTGTGCTTTTGCCATTTTATAGTTGTAATAATCGTCCAAGTGTGCCCGCTATTCGTCGAATTGTTGAAAATTTTGAGCGTACATTTTCTTTACATAATGTGCAAGTGCCAGTAAGACAAAGAAACGCTCGAAGTAATGCAAATATTACTGCCGTTCAGGCAAGTGTTGCTGAAGACCGCAATTTGTCGATTCCAAGACGTTCTCAAGAATTGCGACTGTCTCAAACCACAACCTGGCTGATTTTGAGAGAGGTTTTTGTTTGCATCCGTATAAAATGGTTCTCAAGAACTGAAGCTATTGGACCACCGTAAACGTCGTGAATTTCCTAATTTTGCCTTGGAACAACTTGATAACGATTTTTTTAAGAAGATCATATTCTCCGATGAGGCTCACTTTCATCTGAGTGGCGCGGTAAATAAACAAAACTGTCGATTCTAGTGCGAAGAAAACTCACAAATTATTCATGAAAAACCATTACATTAACCTAAATTGACAGTTTGGTGTGGTTTTTGGTCTGGTGGAATCATCGGTCCGTATTTTTTTCGAAATGAAGTTGGTAACACCGTTACTGTCATAACCCACTTTTTATGGCCGAAATTGGAAGAAGTTGATCTTGAGAACATTTGGTTCCAACAAGACGGGGCTACGTGCCACACAGCAAGTGCATCAATTGAATTATTGCGAGAAAAGTTGCGAGATTCGATTATTTCAAGAAATTGTGATATTGAATGGCCTCCAAGATTTAACACCATTAGACTATTTCTTGTGGGGTTATTTGAAGTCATTGGACTTAAGCAATAAACTAAACTCTCTTCAAGCTTTACAAGCCAATATTGAACGTTCTATTCATGACATACGACTTGATTTAGTGGAAAAAGTGTTCGAAAATTGGGTTCATCGAATTCGTTCCAGCAGAAGAAGTCGTGGAGGCCATTTGAATGACATTTTATTCAGAACTTAATTGTATCGATAGTACTTCGCATTAAATAGAAAACATTTCAATTTCCTTACCAATAATTCCCGATAATGGCTGATAGGACGAATAGCTAAATTTGCCGATAAGATATTAGGAAGTGACTGTGAAGAATATTAAGTATACAGATATAATTTCATTAATATTGTTTTTTCGACATTATTGATGTCATTCGAAAGGTTTTCCTGCCATAATCAATCGTTACCTTGTAGAGATTTTATTCATAAAAATTATTGATTATGTGATTATGTACGATTGGATCACGCTAAATAATTCAACAATATTTTGAAGATTAGTGTACTTCTCATAATCCCCATTGAAGGAGAAATCGTTAAACCTTGCTATTTTTCCGTTACACCAGAATTGCTTTAATGATTTTTTTATATCTAATACTTCTTGAAGCTCGTTTAATACTGTATTTTGAGAAGAATATGAGCTTGTTGATCGTAAGCATGCACACCGGAATTGAAAGGTGTAAAACATTATTTTTCAATCTATTATTGTGCAAATCCGGTGAGCTTGGGCTGAAATTCTAAAAAAATATTAGATCAGAATTAAATTTAATTTGAGTTGATTATTTTTCATAAGCTCAATAAAGTAGGAGTTGAAAGACCAAGTAAGGAGCTTTCACCTAGCATTTCCAAAGTAGTGGCAAGCAAATTAAACGTTCTGCTATATGCAACTGTCGGTGAGAATAATCTCACTTAAAATAAAATTCTATTGCTTCACTTTGAAACTATAATTTTTTATAGAATTGTTCCAATTACCCAAAGGTGAATTTAAGTAAATAATTTTTAGAAATTTGTGTACATGTAGCTCAATATTTGGTATAAAGTCTAAGCCACTTATGATTACTCATTATCACAAAAACAAAAACTCTTATCAAAATTTATAAATATTAAATAAAAACACCCAAAATATGAGTACATACTATAATATTTATACTTACATTTGCGGTCATGTATTTGTGCTCACCATATTCCGGATTTTGCAGTACTTTTGGTGGAATGGGGCGGTTTTTAACCTTCCAAAACTGTATATGCGACTTTGTGAAGAATAATAAGATTAGTTTAAAGATGGTAACTGTAGTGTAAAAGGCACATAGCGAGTAAATAATACCAAGCCGTAAATAACCTAATAGCGCTTTCATCGCGATTTATGTATAATTCGTATAGTTTGATAAAACAACAACAAATAAATTAAAAATCTTTAGCTGAACGCGACTTTATCGAGCGGCGAATTAATATTAACTAATATGTTTTTGTTGAAGTACATAGAACTTTTGAGAACTTTTAGTTGTATTTATTTACACATTACGTATGTTTGTGTACAGTCGAATTAAATCGATGATGCAACGAATTTTATTTCATTTTATTTTTCGTCTTTTGAATATGAATGTATTGAAGTGACGAACGAATCCACAAACACCATATCAATAAACAAAGTAGAAAAATTAATTAATGGCAGATATTCGGATGATCGTTCATTATTATTTGCGTTTCTATCGGTTAATCAAGCTGATGAAATCCAAAACAATAATTTTTGTTAATGTATGTATGTAACATTTATGGTAAGATGAATAGTAATAAAAAAAGCCTTATTATAAATGTTTTAAATATTAGTGGTTTTAATGATTCAGTAGATGTGAGAAACAGTAAACTTTCAATTATCAATAAGCCGATACACTTTAATCAAATAAGATCAATTTATATTGTTTGCGAAGTACATAAGTATAGGCGGCAAAAAAGAAAAATCTGTCATGATTGGGTGTTTTTAATGGGTCGTATGTAAATGTTTCTCGAATATTTTAAACCATGGGCGGTGTGTTGTACCATCACTTCGAATCGAAATTCGAAAAAAGTCGAATGGCAGTATGTTGTATTTTTTTCGAAAATCAAAAATGATACAACTTTCACTTTTTCGATTCGAATTTCGACTTTTTTCGATTCGAAGTGATGGTCCAACATACCGCCCCATATTTTTGTCAGCCTTTCTCTAAAAAAGAGACATAGTGATAGTGAAAAGAGATATACAGAGTTAATTTAGTTGGCCTTGCGAAAATAACAGAAAATTAATAAGGGTATTTTTTTCGTGCCAAATATTCGGAACATTTTAGTTTTATTTTGTAAAAAAATATTAGAAGCCAGTTTTGGAATTAGCAGTCTTTGTTTCTGAATTTATCATAGCAGAACAAAAAATTTTTCCGCGTAGTTGGCTTCTTTATCAGTAGTAATGTTTACAATTTCATCATGGTGAGATATACGCAAGAACAACGTTTAAAAATTATTTAGTTTTATTATCAAAATAATCGTTCTCCAATTGCAACTTTTCGTGCGCTTTTGCCATTTTATAGTTGTAATAATCGTCCAAGTGTGCCCACTGTTCGTCGAATTGTTGAAAATTTTGAGCGTACCTTTTCTTTACATAATGTGCAAGTGCCAGTAAGACAAAAAAACGCTCGAAGTAATGCAAAATCAGACCGCATATCCGGGATATCCCTGTGGAATCTGCTACAGCAGAAAATGTAACAGTGAAAATTTGAATCGTCGTGCTCCGATCCGTTACATAAACATTCTATCAAACTGATATGGTAATAAGGATATGTGTTTTAGATGTATGATGACCAACACTATCTCGGGGTATTGGCCGAAGTAGTCGGATATCCCTGTGGAATCTGCTACAGCAGAAAACGTAACAATGAAAATTAAAATTTTTGTGCCCCGATCATGATGTGCGGACTCGGATTATTATATAATCTTTTTATTCAACTGATATGATAATCAGTGTATATATTTAAATTCGTGATATTGATCCTGATTTCGTAGGTATAAGGCTTTTTTGTATAAGATTTGACGACAGTGAGAACAAAAAAAAACATATTCTAGAATATAAAAAAAAAACAATTCAAAAAGAACAAAAATAAAAACACTTTTTGGGTTGCTTGCTTTATAAAATGACAAAAAATAGCCATACGACAAAAGTTTAAACATGTATCGCTTAAGTGTGAATTTCGTTTTTATCGTATAAGACAAAACAATATTAACCAATCAGAGCGATTATTATTTATGTCTGTCCGACAAAATTTCTACATGAATCACTGCTTTAAAGCAAACTTGAATTTACCGTGCGATTCTGACGTTAAGACTGTTAAGAGGATCACAACTAAGAGAAATTTTGTTAAGAGATTTGTTTTAAGAGACTCTCTTAATTGGTATTCTGATGGTCATACTCTTAAAATTTCTCTTCAAAACTCTCCAAATATATTGAAAATATTTGGAGACCTATCAATTTAGATTTTTCCGGTGGTAACGTAGTTGTGAATTTGTGATTTCAGTTCTAAATAAAATAAAAAATAATAATATTAATACAAAAATAAACATACTTTTGATAAAGTAAGTAATTTAAATTATAACTTCAATATGAAAGTATTTTATAATAATTATATATTTGTAATTCAGATGGAAAATGCGCGACAAATACGAGCCTCGCGAACAAGCGTCGAACAGCTTGAGGCATATCTCTGCTTTCTACAAGAAAACCCCCAATTCAATGCCGGAAAGAATACCCCAGAAAATACCAAGTATATGGAAGAAAAGTGTGATGAGTTGGCGGGGAAACCAAACATTTTAAAAGGTCCTTTTAAAAGTGGGAAAGAATGGAAAGCGGTAAGATATTTTTCATTCGAATATTTTATTTTCCGATAGAATTTTACATGCCTAAAATATGACATATTTTTCTATTTCCAGTCCCTCACTCACTGGAAATACCAGTTAAAATCACTAGCCCGCAAAATAAGAGAAGAAATGTTGATAACTGGTGGCGGTGATTCCACGACAACATCGATGTCAGGGTTAGAAGAGCGGGCCCTACATTTATTTGGAATCATCACGGTTCGCGGAGATGATGATATAGCCGTTATGGGATTTGAGGTAAGGTATACTGTAAATGTTAGTAATTATATGTAATTCATCACAATAAATTTTAGAACACAAACCATAATTCGACACAGACGAATGCTGTTACACCACTCAATATAAATATACCGACCCCCTCAATCCAGATCGAACCGATGCCAAGTCAATCGACAATATCAACCCCAAATACCACACACGAGCACGAAAGCGACAATACTCCAATACATTTTCATCCACCATTTTGGATTGCGTTGCGAAAATAAGCAAACTGGCGGATGATCATGCTTAACATGAAAAGGAATTAGCAGAACAATGTCGAGCTATTGACAAGCAAACTGCGGACGCCTTGACCAGGATAGCAGAAGCCATGTATATATTGGCAAATGCCTTTAAAAATAAATAATATATGAAATCGGACCATTTGTAATATGCTTTTAAATAAAAGACTGATTTTTTTTTTGTGATAAAATATAATTATTGTTTTATTTAAAAAAATATATGTAATTTATAATGTATTGGCGTATTCATTACGTAATCGTCGACCCTCAGACAAATAATTTGTTCCCGTACGTTCGCTGAAATCATCTTCTTCTTCGTCATAAATTATGTCATCTGATTCTTCATTAACCCCAAAATTCAAACGCATATTATGTAAAATAATACAACTATATATTATTATTGCGGCTTTATCTGGGGTATAATGAAGTGTTCGGCATTTATTCATACACCTAAAACGGTTTTTGAGTGCACCGAATGCACGTTCTACGGTGTTTCTGGCGCGAATTTGTAATGTATTAAACTTTTCTTCCGATCTGTTGGCTGGTTGAGAGACTGGTGTTAATAGCCAAGGTTCTAACGGATAACCACTATCTCCAATTAGCCAGTTGTACCTTCGACTATCGTTTTGGCCATTCAGGTGTATTCTTGCCGGTGTTGTTAGCCAAATTGCTGAGTTATGCACACTGCCGGGATATTTTGCATTGACCGACAGAAATTTAAGGTCAGAATCTACAATCTAACAAAATGACAAGTAAATAAAACCATATCATATTTATTATGTTACCGCTTCCACATTAATACTGTAGTACCCCTTCCAATTCATGTAAAGCCTCGCTGGTCGTTCATGGTATATGGGTGGGGCGACAATGCCAACATGGGTACAATCGATGGCCCCAATAACACCTTTAATGCCAAACTTCGTGTAAAATCTGTAACAATTAATTTAAAACATTATTTTTATTTAAATTACATATGTTATGTGTTTTACAAATAACTTACTCTTCTTTAACCGCATTCTTTTCTTCCTGAGACGTACAAAATTTTATTCTGTTTCCCATATGTAAGACCATCAGTTGGCATATGTGGGTTATATTTCTTGATATACTTGGCTGGCTCATTGGAAGAAGATAATTTGCCACAATACTCCTTTGATATGAACCGTGGCCCAAAAAATAAACAGTTGAGAGCACCTAAAATTAATTTATTTATGAATTATTTAGTTTGATGAAATTAAGTAATAATATAAACAATATAATTAACATAATACTAACACGCAAAGCAAATGGAATATCGGATGTTTCTTCGTTATGCTGTTCCAATTCGTTTATTAATTCTATGGCTAACACCTTTGGAAGACGAAAAAACTCCATAAAAATATTTTCCTCCATATCGAACGGATTGGTTGTATCCCGAAGGTGCCGGAGATGTTGTCTTCGCCTTTCCCTGAGGAAACCAGACAGGCATTAGAATTATAATAAGCAACTCAAACCAAGCACTCACCTGTCTTCCTCGCTTATTAAAAGAGTTAATATTTGCATTAATATATCCATTTTTACAAAATTAACTGAAAAATAAAGATAAATGAAAAACAATAATGACTATACGAATAAAAACAATTAGCGTTGGCATTTATTAAACTCATATCATATCCGTATTAAAAATAAAGCAACACAATATTTTTTTAATTTAAGGTTAAGATTTTTTACGAAAAACCAAATAATAAAATAATTTACATATTTATTAATCTTCCTTCACATATTGATTAAATATTTTTATAAAACTTACCAAATTATTTAAATATTGAAAATTCAATATAATTAATATTTAAAAGACAAAATTTATTGTTTATTTTTATAATATTGTTATACTTTAATATTTCACGCAAACGAACACGTAACACGATGAAAAACGTCAAAGTTATGATGCTTAAATACGACTTATTTCCTATCTCTTCGTTAAGGGATTTTTTAAGAGAATGTCACAACAAAGAGGACATACAGAATCGTAAAATAGTCTTACGTAAGAGAAATCTCTTAACTAAGAGAAATTTGTTTGTTAAGACCTCTGTGAGTATACGTCAGAATCGCACGGTTAATTATTATCGATAAACATGCCAACTATGATCAAGGATTTTCTTTTGCTATGACAATTTCAGAAACAACCAGTGTTATTTTTAAAATTGGACTTTAATATTTTATTTCTCAACAAAATACAGCTATTAGGCTGTTTTCCAAACACCGACTTATTCGCGGACACCGTCTTATTCAAATAAGCCACTTCACGAGGAGACTTATTTGAATAAGTCTACGTCTACACAGAAATGTTTCCAAGATTTTGTCTTGACTAAATGTAATACGTGCATTTTTTATTTTCAAATCTAGTGGCATCGACCAACATGTCAAGAAATTTGTTTTTCTTCATATAATATAAATTGTATTTTGTTTTTTGTTATTATGCCACAAATAAGTCGGTACAATGAATTGAAATGACGGATGGTAAAGTATTTCGAAGTTCTTTTGATTAATGTGATATTAAATTTTTAAAACTGGAAGGACCGGTCGCTCTTTTTCAACTTTACTTCAATAATCTTTGAAGATGTTGTTTTTCACTTAAACAATTTGTGGTATATTGTGATAAAAGTCCACGGATACTTAACAATGGATTATCATTTGACAGCGACAATAGCTGTTTTGCTTTGGCAAAGCCCGCTTAGCTTACAACAAAAATTGCACTATATAAAACCGAAGACGCTTTAATGTAAACCAAAAAATTTTTAGTTTTAAGAAAATAAAACCATTTTACAGTTATGGATGGTGTTCACCCCAAGGAAAACTAAAGCCAAAAGCTGTTGCTTTGGGATATTAAAGTAAAACCCGTTTAATTTTACCAAAGCAAAACACCTAAAATTTAAACATTTTGTTTGTGCTATTGATCATTTACATGTAGAAAATTGGTTTCTTCTGCAAATTTTTGCAGGTAAATAAGAAGCATTCGCTATATAAAAATATTCAATGTGCATTCAAACACATATAGAGTAATGCCATAATTTTTTATAGCATTATTATTAATTTAATTTTAATTAATTCAAATGAGAAATTTGCAAGATAATATATGACGCCCGTTTCTATTATGAATCCTTAACATTTATAAATATAAAATATTTTTTTTTGTTAATTTAAAAATAATTGTTGCCGGATCGAATATCTTTTTAGCAACATTTTCATTTTTATAGTGGTTTTCGTGGTTTTGGGTTGAAATTCTTCTGCAAAATTTTGTTTTGATATGTTTCTTTTCTTGTCTCTCATGTGCAAAAAGTCAATGTTATATCTCTTTCATTTTGAAGAAGATAAATGTTGAACGCCTGTAAATGGGGTATTATTTGTACTAGACAACCTTATTATAAAATTGCCTATAACATGAGGTAGCTATAATATCAAATTGAATATTACATTAATATTATAAATATGTTTCTAATTTTATTGTTATATAGGTTTCAATGGTTTGAGCAATCGTTCGAAAACAAAATAAAAGATTTTTTTTTTTTTTTTTTTATTTAATAAATTTATTTATTTATTTATACAATATTACAACTGATTCAGAGATCATCTAGTAATTTATCTTTCTTAAATTAAGTTCTCGGGTTAAGATGAGTAACCTATTGGTTACTCATTTTATAATACTTTCTTCTAAACCAAACTGCCCAGCTCCAGAGGTTTCTGCCTTTGGAGTCTCCTCACGCCGTTAGTGGTGTCCAACATACGACGGATATCTGCATTTTCGTGTAGAGATAAGCGCTGTACGTGTTTCCTTGCATGATTCTTTATTTCATCGGTGACGTATTCCATCTTCAAGTCTCTATGGATGTTGTCATTCCTAATGTACCATGGGGCGTTCACAATCCCTCGTAGCACTTTATTTTGGAAGCATTGTATCATTTGTACATTGGTTTTCTTGGCACAACCCCAAAGCTGGATACCATAGGTCCATACTGGTTTTAGCATTTGCCTGTATAGAAGCAATTTGTTGTGTATTGAGAGCTCAGAGTTTCTACCCATGAGCCAGTACATTTTTCTATATTTGATGTTTAACTCTTCTTTTTTCTTCTTTATGTGTTCTTTCCATCTTAGCTTAGCATCGAGGGTCATGCCAAGGTATTTAGCTGTATTTGCATATGGAATTTGGTTTGAGTTGAGAACCACGGGAATACAGTTTACATTTTGATTTGTAAAGTTGACGTGTACTGATTTGGCTTCATTTAATGAGATGCGCCATTTTTTAGTCCAGTTGCTCACCGTGTTAACTGCACTTTGAAGTTTGCTTGTTGCTTCCGAAATATCTTTTCCAACTGCTAGAATAGCTGTATCGTCTGCAAATGTTGCTACTGTGGTACCTTCAATATTCGGTAAGTCTCTCGTGTAAAGAATAAACAGAATAGGTCCAAGTACGCTACCTTGTGGTATACCTGCTGATATTCTTTTTATTTCAGAGTACTCATTTTCAAATTTGACTCTAAAGTGTCGATCAGCTATGTACGATTTAAGAATTTGATAAAATTGCTTAGGCAGGTCTCGATGCAGTTTAAATTCAAGCCCTTGGTGCCAAACTTTGTCGAAAGCTTGAGCTACATCTAAGAAAATACTGGAGCATATTTTCTTATTCTCGAGTGCATCCTCAATGACATCCGTTATTCTGTGAACTTGTTCAACTGTAGAGTGGTTTTCTCTAAACCCAAATTGGTGTGGTGGAATTAGGCATCTCTCTTCTATTATAGGTTTGAGTCTTTTCAGCAACAGTTTTTCAAATATTTTTGATATGATTGGAAGTAGTGATATCGGTCTATATGATTTTTTATCGTTTCCTGGTTTGCCTGGTTTAGGAATCATTATTACTTCGGCCACCTTCCATTGTCGTGGAACATATTTCAATCTGAAAGCTGCATTAATTATTTGATTTAATTTACGCAAACCTTTCTCGGGAATGGCTTTCACAATTTGCCCAGTTATTAAATCATAACCTGGAGCTTTTCTGATACTTAAGTTACTATTGATTTCAGTTTTAAGCTCCAATAAAGTCACAAGCCTTATGTCAAGATCATCTGCTTTGTTTACGACTGTTGTATTTTCATTTGCTGTTTGCCTCGACAACGGTTGAAAAGTCTCTTCTAAATAAGCAGCAAATAGAGAGACTTTCTGTTTGTCACTTTTAGCCCATAAACCGTCATCGCATTTGATAGGCGGCACATGCATTTTGGATCTTTTTAGTCCCTTCGTTGCTTTCCAAAGCGAGTAATCGTCATCATTTAATTCAGAAAGACCTCGTAGTCGCTTAGTTATGCTTTCGTTCTTTATTTCTTTTATTAGTTGTTTTAATTTGTTGCACAAAAAATTTAGAATAGTTTTGTGTTGCGGTGCACGAGAGTGCTGCCAGATTTTGCGAGCTTTCCGTTTCTCCCTAAGTAGCTCTCTGACTTCAAGAGGATAGTTATGTTTCATTATAGCGTTGGTATGAGAAATCGGTGAACTTTCCCAAGCCGCTTGTTGGATGATGTTATTAAATATTTCTAGTTGATCTTCCAACTGCACCTTCGTTCTAATTGGTTCGCCGAGATTTGTTCGATCTTCTACTAATTTCTTAAATAGATCCCAATTGGTTTTATTGTTTGTTAACTTAGGTGAATTATCTTTTTTTATTATCATTGTACTCAGTGTCATGATCACAGGTGAGTGGTCAGATGATAGTCCTTCACTATTTTCAATGCATGTGTAGTCCTCTAAAACTCCTTTTGTTACAAAGAAGTCAAGAAGATCTGGAATTTTATGTATGTCAGCAGGCCAATATGTTGGTTTATCGCCAGAGAGGAATTCACAGTTGTTCTCGCGAGCTGCATTAAATAACTCTTTCCCTTTAGAGGTTGTAAGTCTAGATCCCCAATAGGTGTTCTTTGCATTAAAATCACCGCCTATGATAAAATTTGATCCTAGTGATTTAAAAAGTCGACTGTAGTCTTCTTTTTTTAATTGATGGCGTGGGGGACAGTAAATAGAGGAGATACTGAGTTCCCTATTATATATTGATTCAACTATTATGGTTTTAACCTGCATAATTTCTTCCTCAATGCCGGGCACTTCGTAATGTTTAATATTATTTTTAACAATTACGGTAGACCCGCCTCTAGCGTTTCCTCCTGGATGAATAGCATGGTAGCATTGATAGTTACGTATTTTAATAAATGAAGTTTCTGTTAAATGAGTTTCCGAGACAAGACATATATCTATTTTTTCTAAGTTTAGAAAAATTTCTAGTTCTGGAACATGCTGTGGTAATCCATTCGCGTTCCAAATAACAATTCTAAATGATCTATTCATTTGATTAGTATAGCATTGATGTAAGCTCATTGGTAGCTTCTTGTCTATCCAGCCGCTTATATATAGCTTCTAGACCACGTTCTTGTTTTGCTAGGCGTGCATTTATCGTTTCTATACTTCGAAATATCCTTTCTAGTGGATTTTCTTCAATAGTATTTTGTTGCGTTATCTGAGAGTAGGATCTCCTCTCTGGCCCTATGGGCTCTGGTTGAGTCGGCGCTCTAGTTGTAGTTGGAATCCTTTCTCTTCTAACATTACTGTTTTGAGTCGATTGGCGTGTTTTATTTCTTAACCTTTGCAGTTGTACCGCTACTTCGCATCCTCTATAGTTGGCTGGGTGTTGTCCTTTACAGTTTATACACCTTGCAGGTTCGGTTCGACTAAGAGAACAGTCTTTCGCGTTGTGTCTGCCGGCACATTTTACACACCTAACATCTCTCCCGCAATATCTTTGGGTGTGGTTATAAGCTTGACATTTCTTGCATTGAGGTATTAATCTCGTGTTCTTTTTCAGTGGTTCTATTTTAACCCTCATATTAAGTATTGCTTTGATATTAAATATATTTTCAATTTTTTCGCTTTTGTTGAATGTGAGCATGAATAGCGGGAGCCCTCTTTTAACGATCTTGGTTCCTTGACTATTTTCAACTTTCTCTCGTTTAAGGATATTGACTGCGTCTTCAATTTGCAGTTCTTTCATTTTGAGATCTTCTATTATATCCTCCTTCCTGCAGGTGGGATGTAGACCTCTGGCCATAACCTTGATGTTTCGGTTATTTTTGTCTTCATATGTATACCACTCTTTACCTTCTTCAGTGAGCTTTGTGGCTAAAGCTCTGTATGCATCTGGATCTCTTGTGTTTATCTTCCAAACATTATTGTTTAGTGCAACTACTCTAAAGTCGTTTGTGGACACTGATTTCATTAGAGCTTGGATATTCGCAAACTCAGTAATGCCTACCACATTAATTGGCGGTGGTGCTTTGGTCTTCATTGCAACCTTTCGTTGTTCTTGTCGCTGGTGATGTTGGGGTACAGGCACTGGATTGACAGTTTCATTAACTTTTGCTTGCGAGAGCTCCTCAACTTCTGGCGAGAATTCTGCTCTTCGTTTTTTCCTTGGTCTTTTCTTCTGTTTGTGTATCCAATCAGTTTCTCTTGCAAGTTCCTCCTCATCTGTGTGGAACTCAGCGTCAGTACGGGCAAGGGTACTGGTTTCGTTATAACAAGTAAGAGGAGTTTCCACAACCTCTATCAGATTGGGCTTCTTTAGCTCCTCGTTTTCTTTCTTTAACTTAGCGATTTCATTGCTAAGTTGCGATGCGACTTTTTCTATTTCACTCAGTCTTCTGCGTAGTTCAGCATTTTCGATTTCCTGCTGAGTTGCGAACTCTATTTGTCTAGGTGGTGACCTAGCTAATTTTGAACTTCGATCGAATGGGAATAGCAATGGTTGGCTCACCCCAGAATCCTTTGAGCCGGCCTCGTTAGAGGGTGGATTAGCCAACTGAGCAGTTGGTGTACCACCTGGGGTAAAAATTCCTTTTTGTTGAAAACTCATTGCATTATAATGACTGGTTATTGAAGCAGCTACCAATCTAACCAGTGAAATTGGCAGTGGGTCAGTGGAGAGAACATCATTTACTAGGTTCTCGGTGTTAAGTTATCCCGCCGTTACTCGGTCGCCAGAGCCTCGTTGGTTAATTAGCAGGGAGCACCACGTGCAGGTGAGGTTGACATTTGGGCTGGTGTATTGACCTTCTAGACCGAAGCCCCTTACCCCCCAAAAAAAATAAAAGATGTAATGTAAATGTTTTTTAAAATAATGGTTTTTCTAAATTGACACGCAAATAATTCAAATATCAACTAAGAGTGTTGATAGAGAATAGGTTGCTAGAGAATATAGAGGTATTCCAATTATTGTCTTCAATTGAAATTATACGTAATTATGTATCAATTTCTATGCCAAATTGTTCATTGGAATATTTAAACCTCTTCAGCGGGAAACTTGAGAGCGAACGGTTTTATTAATTATTCTCGCTTAGTTTGTAAATTGCAGTGTATCCTTGCGCATGTCATTTCAATAAGCAACACGTTCTGAAGGAACGGAAAATATTGTTTCCACTATTACCTGGTACTACAACATATCATTTTTGTGTCATACAAAGAGGGCGAGTAAATGAAAACGTTACTAATGCGCAAATAGTTCGGCTATCAGAGCAGAAACAGTTAAAAGTGGATTTCGTTTTACAGGCCATACTGAGAAAACTAGAGAACCTCAACAAAAGATTTGTTTCGCAGGAAATGAGTCTGCAGAACACACTAGAAGAAATGAAATCACAAACTAGTTGCAATAAAAGAGTAGAAGAAATCCTTGATCGAGTGTATCAAAATATAAATTTTATAAAATCGGATTATAAACAAAAGAAATGAATAACACATTACGAATTGTAACCTGGAATGCAAATGGGCTATTGCATCACATTCAAGAACTAGATATATTTTTAAACATGCATAATATAGATATATGTCTTATATCAGAAACGCATTTCACTAAAACTTCATTCTGTAAAATAAAAGGATATAATTTCGACCATGCATTACATCCAGAGAACAAAGCTAGAGGTAGATCAGCTATCATCATAAAAGATTATATAAAACATAACGAAGAACTTAAAGTTGAGAAGCTTTCCATGCAAGTCACAACAATTAAAATACAATTAAACAATATTAAAACTTGTAGTATCTCAGCAATATACTACCCACCAAGATACACATAAAGAATTAGTCTGCAGAATTCAATACAGGGACCAGCTCAAATAGAAGACGAACTATATAAACTCATCCATAATATTCAAAGTGCTGCGTGGAAAAGCACTCCTAATAATAGTAAGGAAATGAAGCGTAATACTAGCTATTCAGAGCAAGTGAGAGAACTTCTTAAAAATAAAAGAAAAGCATGAAAGAATTGGCAAAAACATCGAAACCCGGAAAATAAGAGGGTATTTAACCATTTGTGTAACCAATTAAAATACCTCATAAAAGACATTAAAAATCACTCCGTTAATAAATACCTCAGCACTCTAACTGGGCAAAAAGATACTGATTATTCATTATGGAAAGCAACTAAGAATCTTAAAAGACCCAAACTTTAGGTTCCTCCAATTAAAAATAAAGAAAATTGGGCTCGAAATGCTATAAACAGAAAGCAGATTTGTTTTCAAATCACCTTGAAGAAACATTCCAACCTTCCCAAACAAACGGAAGAAATTTCACCCCGATAAATAAACAGGATGAACTAAATATTGCACCTGTAACATTGAAAGAACTAAAATGGGAAATCAAGAATAATCTGAATGCCTATAAGGCTCCAGGATATGATCTTATAATGGGTCAGATAATAAAAATGTTACCGGAGAAAGCGTTGAGGAAACTAGTGCATATAATTAATGCAACATTTCGACTAAGATATGTACTAAGACAATGGAAAGTTGCAGAGTAAAATATGTGTTGTATATCTAAGCCGAACAAACCTCCGAATGATAAAGCTTCATATAGACCAATTTCTCTGCTACCAACATTATCGAAACTATTTGAAAAGGTTCTTCTTAAAAGGCTAAAACGAATTATCGAAGAAAGGAATCTTATCCCCTCACATCAGTTTGGTTTTAAGGAAAAACATTCTATGATAGAACAAGTACATCGAATTACTGATGTAATCGAGACATCACTAGAAAGCAAACAAATATGCTCAACTATATTCCTTGATGTAGCGCAAGCATTCAACAAAGTATGGCACCAGGGGGTTAGAATTCAAATTTCATCGAGATCTTCCGGAGCAATTTTTTGAAATTTTAAAATCATACATATCAGAGTGGCACTTTCGAGTAAAGTATGAGAATGAATACTCCCAACTAAAAAGTCTAACAGCAGGAGTGCCACAAGGGAGTGTTCTAGGGCCAATCCTCTATTTCCTATCTAGAGATATACCAACTACAGAAGCACTGTAATACTTGCAACAGCAAAGAACATCAATGACTCTACTAGTAAATTACAGAAGGCTACTAACCAGATATGTAATTGGACTATTTCGTCAAATTACACGGTTTCAAACAACACGATTTTCATTATTCTCTTTATTATTTTGTTTTTTGTATATCATAACAAAAAATAAAACGTAACGTGTTTTTTATTTTTTTTTCTACAATTTCGAATAACACAGTTTTAAAGAACACGGAACGAATTAATCGTGTCCTTGGAAGGTTTCCTGTACTTCAAAGCATGAAAACAAAATTCTCATTATAACGAAAAAATCTTTCATATGATACATCAGAAGACCTATTATAATCATTTTCTGTTGTGGCATGTTTGTTACTTTTTGCGCGTATATTATAGAAGTATCTAAAATCAGTTTTACAGTATCAAATGAAGTGCGCTTACCCAATGTAACAAAGACTGTTTAAATTTATTCTAGTCTAGATTGAAATGCAATAGAAAATCAAATAATTGATAAACGATACAGTACTCAATTTCACTCTAGGTAAAACAGACAAAACCTTCGATAAAGCAACTATAAAAATGATGGTACGTAGATCATGTCAGCAATGCTCAATACTCAAAATTTGCCTACTGTGAAAATATTTTAGTTTTCGTTGATGTTATTTCAAATTAATTCGCGGATTACCAATGCATGGTGCACGTTCGGTACTCATGAACTGTCATTAATATTTAAACAAAACCTACTTTTTTGAAGAATATGTGATTAATTCAACGAAAGTCGGTTACACGACAAAACCACCTCTTTATATCATTCCTCTTTTTATAATCGACAGAAGTATTTCAATATAATGAATGCGGTTTTTAAGCATTAATAAGACAGTTCAAAACGATTTTAATGTATCGTGCACGGGGCCTACTCGTATACACATTTCCCTGCGAAGAAAGATCTTCTTTTGTCAAAGAGGATCTAAATCAAAATGATTACAGAACGTGCTTTCTGTAAGCTTTACACACCCGACAGAATTGATTATTGCCAAAATGAAGCAATCACTAGAATGATGTTAAAGGATCAGTACTTATGTTTTGATTTCAATAAGGGTTAAAATTAAATCTTTCTTAAATTCTGAATATACTATATAATTTTACATTTTCTGTATAGTTGATAAAACGTTTTATAGAATTGCACAGATTATGCAAAAGTTTTTTCATTGTAAGCATACAAGAAAAGCTATTCAACGATACTAACTAAGTACTTTAACTTAAAATTCTGCCTCACTTTTAGCTCAAATCCTTTTAAAATTTTATCAAAATATAATAATTTACATTTAGGGTTCCAAACTCCTTTTAAACTTGTTCTATTCTGTTGATGTTTTGTTGTCTATGAGGAAATTTCCAAGATATACAATTTGTGGCCTAAACTTTTAACTCACTATAGAACAGATTATATTTATATTCTTTAATTTTCACTGCCGAAAATACTGCTAGACTGCTAGAGTTGCTCAGACTACCTGATGCACAAGATATTGTAAAAATCATTGGATCGGCAAATGTTAAAATTTAAAGTATTGAGTTTTTAATGTGAAAATTCTGATTTCCCATTAAATTTTTAAGTTTCTTGTTTATAATGCACGTGGATTATGAACTATAAAAATTATTATAAAATTTTAATAGTAATCATGAAGGAGAAAGGTGTAAGTCATTGGGATCTATAGTCTATGAAAATTTTCACTTAACGAAATTAAAATCGTTTGTAGAAAATTAAAGCGGAATTAAAGCCCTAAAATCGCTAATATCTAAACAACTAAGGGAAGTAAACATTTTGAGGTATGTACACAATGAAGAATTACAGAAAGTTTTATTTAAAAAAATAATTAACAGATATCTCCTTTTAATTGTATATACTTACATATATAAGCTATTATCGTAATATTGCCTTACTGCAAAAACCTTTACTTTTGTAGGTCCGTATTAGGTACGCATATCATATACGAGAATATAACATTAATAATACTTATCGAATAAATAAATACTACAGTTTATAATGAAGCTTCCAGTGTGTAGTAGTGATTTTAAAAACAAGAATAAGATAATTAGAAGGGTTGATGCAATTTAATTAAACGAGGCATCATCAATTCGCGAAAATTTCTATAAAGTTATAGTTAATTAGCAATGGCCGAAATGTATTCAAAAATGCTATACAATACATCATTATAGTATGTTGCAGTTTTTAATTCCATGGTGTCAGAGTGTAGTGCAGAGTATAGTTGGAAATGCATTTCTTTTTCAAATTTTTTATTATTTAGTTAAGTGATTTTATGCAGACAGTAAATATTGTTTGTCTTTGAAATGTGTATTTTGCATTCGCATAAACATATAAATGATGATTTGTATAAGATTAAGTTATTTAGGCCACTATGTCAATTATGCATTTTTCAAGATCTTTTGTGTATATTGCGGTAGACATAAACAAAGAAAGATAAAGTTTCTCCTCGTTTTAATTGTTTTGTTGTTGAAGGGAGAATTGAAGATCACAGTTATATAGGTCGCTTATGGAAAAAATTGATTTTCTTTTATTTTGTTTGCCTTTATAGTAATGAACTACATAATTTGCATTTTCTTTTGTGTTGAATGGTGTGATTCGCATTTTTGGTGTGAATTAATAGCCGTGTTTTATTATTCGAATACAATCCGGAGCCGAATGGATAATTTCTACTGAAACTGCAGCTATTATTCACTGGCGTCGCTATACAATAAAAATGATTAATAAATGCATCCATAAAACAATAACATTCATTACTTGAAATATACTAATTAGCATTTATTTTGACATGACGTTATAAACAAGAAATTATCTTACTGCGTTTTAAACTTTTAATGTTAGATGAAGTTTCTAATAGTTTCTGAGATTTACAAAATAAAGGCCTTTTCAAATTTCTCATTGAAATGGATAGCGCTCTCGATAGCAACTCCCGATAAATAGGTAGAGCAAAATTTTTTTTTATGGATTTTTAACTTTAAAGTTGAATGAAAAATCTTAGTTTAGAAAATTGGCTGCTCCGGATACATCTATCGGGCGCTAATAAAAAAACACGGCAAATATGTCGCTGGATTATTCGTGTATTCTTTCATTCTCCCTAACTAAAGTCACCAACAAACATATATTTCGTTGGTAGTTGCTAAACAATGAAAGAATACGCATTTTCACTGTGGTATTAACACATTGAAGATGCATGACATGAATTCATGTTTTCTATTTTTCAACCGTTACGGGAGAAGTTAATTCACGTTATTTGGAATTTCAAGCAACATCGTATAAAAACTGCAATTATAAGAATTGTAGTTATAAACAAGCATGTGTTGAAGATGTGTGTATTATATAGTTGAATAGTGAAGAACCGTAATTAATAAACTGTACGGGAATTTAGGCTATATGCTTTTCATCACATACCATCTTCAATGTGTTAATTTAAATATAAGTAATAAAACCAGTCTATTATGCGGAAATCTGAACGCCTTATTTATCAAGTATTTACAATTTTACAAAATCCCATTTTTACATTTTTACCTTTAGAATTATTTTATAAATTTTTGTCGTGTAATAATGACTCGACCATATATTTCAATACCAATAAAGTCTTGTATGGGTACTGACATGCAAAATGAGAGGAGGTCATTCGTCACAAATAATTATGCTTAAAATATAATTCGATTATAATGATCACACATACATATTGTACGACCAAATAGGCCGAATAATTTATGACAATTTGCTTTTATAACGATAAAAAATTTATATTGGAACATACTAAAGGTCATTGTAAATTATAAACGATAAAAGCGGTGATTCATGAATAAATTTTGTCTGACAGACATAAATAATAAACGCTGATTGGTTCAATGTCGGCCATATTTTTTAACGTACAACAAAAATTAAAAATTGAATTTTGCTCGATTTTGTATAAGATTAGACGGCAGTGCGAACAAAAAAATACATATTCTAAAATAAAAAAATAAATTCAAAAAGAACAAAAATAAAAATACTTTCTAGGTTGCTTGCTTTATAAAATGTCAAAAAATATCCATACGCCAGAGTATACATACATGTATCGCTATACATGTATCGCTTAAGTGTGAATTTCGTTTTTATCGTATAAGACAAAAATATATTAACCAATCAGAGCGGTTATTATTCATGTCTCTCAGACAAAATTTATACATGAATCACCGGCTTAAGAGTAATATTTATATGTATATATATATTTTGTTATTTTTTTTTGGACTTGGAATTTTTAAATTGGGAAACTAAAATGTTTGGCACGCTGATGAGCTCACGTTTGAGTATTAAAATGATCAAAATAAATGTTGTGTTGGTTGGGTTTCATAATTTGACATTAGTTCTTAACATAATACGAAAGATAACAATCACTTTAGTATTTAATATGTATTATTTGAAGATGGAATAACGGAATAATTAAAATATACCACATATTTTATTTATTTATTTAAGTGATCGATTTAGTAAAATTTCAGTTAAGATTTCAAAATTAAAAATATAAAAGCAAAACGTTAAAAAAAAAACTAAAATAAAAATATAAAATTTTTGTTATAATTAACTAATGAGTAATGAACAATAACACAAAAATATACGTTAAGATTAGTACTTGAATCACTAATATCTACTCAAAGGTACATTAGTTTCACATATTATGTCGTGGCAATTTTAATTTACATGATTAAATTATTTTACATATTTAAATGAGGCACTTCATACCTCCGAGATTTAATTATTGTAATTTCGCCAGGCTCATTACAGACGAAACACCTCTTGCTAGAGGTAACTAATTTCTGCAGTAGCAGAAAGTAACATTGACTATTAATGATGTGGAACATGAATCGTATTTTTATTCACCACTAAACATGTTTAAGGTTTTAAAACTATTTGCCGCATGCACTTGGCGAAATACACTTACACTTACGTAATAAATAAATACATTTTTATTAGCACTTGTTTTTTTTATTTCGTAAAAATGTTTGTATATTTCGTAAACATTTTTGCGAAATAAAAAACAAGTGCTAATAAAAATGTGTGTTTTCAAGTGTTACGCAGGTTTGAGTATTAGACGGATTTAATTTTATGAGCATTTTTAAATAATTAGTGGAATCTATTACACTGATTGACACTATTGACACCTATCGATAGTTTATGAAAACTTCCCGTTACCGAATATTTAAACCAAGTAACATTCTATTATTTTCTTCTTTTCTCATGTGGCGACGACACGTCGAAATTAACATTTGTAATTTTTATACATATTTGGTTATGTGTTTTGTCAGTAATCAATTTTAAAAGTAGGTGGCACTAGTACGTATTAAAAATTTAGTGGTGAAATTAATTTATTGACCGTTAAAGTTGGGAAAGTGACATCTATCACATTAATACAAAGATTATTTATAAAGCAATAATCTAAAATTTGTCCCGCCAAATCCATCATCCATAAAAGAATTGATTGAATCATTGAAATTAAATGAGTTCAATAGGCTACATAACTGATATTTGATTTAAAGTGTGTATAATACGCGTTATTTTACAGAATATAGTTTTGTTAAATAAAACTAATCTACTATATAACGAAAATAATTTTTGATTGTCATTTTTCTAAACGTAACCGAATTCAAAAAACAATTTCTTAAAGGTAGCTTTAAGAAGTTATTTTGTGAATTCGGTTACGTTTAGAAAACTGAGAATCACAAATTGTTCTCGCTAAACAGTAGATTGATTTTATTTAACAAAACTATATTAAATTCCGTAAATTAACGCGAATTTCATGACACGTCTTTAAAAACTCTGCATAATCAAATACAATTTGGATAAACAAAAATAATTATTATTATGATAAATAATTAAAAATTACAAGAAAAATAAATTTGTATTTTGAAAAAGTTGCATAATTACGATTTTTGTATTTTTAAAATTAGGATGTAAATTTAAAAAATATCCTTCCCGGAACGAGACGATTTGCTTGAAGGTCTTGCTAATTACGAAGAGGGAAACATAAAAATTTGGTTTATATTTATTTTTTGAAAATAATGAAATTTATACTTTTCCGTTTAGTTATTTTCAAATACCTAATTGAAAAAATCATAAATAATACCTAATAATAAAAAAAAACAAAGTTTTGTTTTATATTTTGTTATTGTTTTATAATTTTTTTTTGTTCTTGTATTGTTGTTTAACGAAATAAGCGGAAATAAATTAGAAGAAAACATTATCGTTAACATCCAAAAATTATTTAAAATATTTAACAAATAATTTAATTACTTTTGTCGTTGAAGATAACTAAAAAAGAAGAACATTAATATTTAAGGAAATATTAAATTGAACGATAATATGCTCAAAAAATATGTGGGCTTTCTAAAATTTTTTTCAATGTTTGATCCAAATCTACAGTATTTTATCACATTAAAATTCACTATTTGTGGGTTTAATCACACATTATTCATATTTACATTTAACAAATTCAAATTATATACATATACTAATAGTACGAATTCAAATATAAAATAAATAAAATTAAAAAATCAGTACATTTTTATACATACATTATTAACTTATATACTAATTTTGTTAACAAATAATAATAATAATAATAAAAATATTTTGTACTTAGAAATTATCCCAAGACAAGTTATTACTTTGTATGGAATAATAGAAAGCAGTTGTTCTTTCCATATAAACATAAATGTAGCTTGCATTTAGTACAAACTACATGTGATCGCGATAAACAACCTGGCCGTTTACATCTAAATGCCGAATGTGAATCTTCAAAACTTGGAAGATGGTTGTAACCATCAAAATGAATATCAACCACTGGTTTTGTTTCATGACTTCGTCGAACGTTATCGGAACCTTCAGGGCATTCTGTATTTTCGGTTTTTCGTTTCTTGTTTCAAATTTGAACATTGGTTAAGCTTTGGGCTAGATTCATTTTAAAGTCGACGAGCGTTAGTATTTCATTGCGCTTAAGTTTATTGATCTCACATTCCTTTTTATACTCCAGTGGCACTATTCTGGTAATTCCCTGGGAATAGGGAATTGGGGAAAGATTTTATATGTAATTTCTATTTTAGAATGTTTTTTCTGGCATACTGAGGTAAAAATCTAGTGGTAATTTTTTTGAAAACAAAATAAAATTGGGAATAATTTTCCCTGCCAATTTAGATATGGAAAAATTATTCCCAATTTATAAATATTTACATCAAACTTTTCTCCTTAGTAGGCCGGAAAAAAAATATTTGAACTGAAATTACATATAAAATCTTTCCCCAATTCCCTATTCCCAGGGAATTACCAGAATAGTGCCACTGTGGCAAACAGCAAAATCTATGAAGTGAGTTATTACACGTAGTGTCCATTTTTTCGATTTTATGAATATTCTATAGTAACCCATAAATTTAGCAAAAAGATCTACACCACCCATTTCTCCATTATATTTATTAACTATTGAAGGTTGTTTAATCTCCACATATTTTTTGGCCTTCTTATAACAGCGTCTAACATCTTGTGATTCACCTATTCCACAAAAGTTAGAAGCCAGATGGATGGATCGATTGTCCTTCCACTTCACCAAGCCAATGTTCCCGTCCTGATTTGTTAATTCCTCAGCGCTTCTTCTGCTTTGTTTTTTTCAATGCGACGTCATTACTGAACTGTGGATTGTTAAAACGATTCAAACGAATTGTTCCAGCAGCATTTATTTGTTTCTGGGATAGAAGTCCATATAATTGATACGTTGAGAAATAATTGTCTAAAAAATGGTGGGTGCTGTTGATTTAAGTCGATCAATTAAATGAGCCACAACTGCAGAACCGAGTCCTAATTGAACACAACCAAAACTCCTAATTTCTGTTTGAGTGCCCTGATGCAGTACAAAATCGTACGGATATCCCGATTGTCCACATAACATAAAAACTTTAAGGCCCAAAGGGCACGGCTTGCTTTTTATGTACTGTTTAATACTTAGTTAACCTTTAAAAGGTATTATTTGTTTGTCCACCTACACTAACTCCTCTACTGGCATTTCCAAACACCGTCGACGAACACAATCGATCATTGACCGCACTTTTACGAATTTATCCGTGAAGTTTGGTGGTATTTTCGTATTGCCGATTATTTGGATATTTGATCTTAGCCAAAAAAACCTATCCCTCGTCATTACTGACGCTACAGATCGAACTTCTACCTCAAAACTCAAGTACATGCGGCAATTTGGTACTTTTATAATACACATTATCATATGAATACCATAAAATTTCATCACTTCATCTGGTGTAGTGTGTTTGAAAGAAGTGCGGCCATTTTGAATGGCATGGCATACATATTTGTGTATTGTGCAATTTCTTCATAAAGTTGAAATGTTATACATATATATTGTTGGAAAGTTTGAAGAGGTTCCACAGACGAAGGAATCAGATCAGCTGTTGCGAATGGAAAGGATGTTGTCTGAAATGGTTAATTTATAACTTTTCTGCTCATCAATAAATTGAATTTCATTCATTGGTTCAATGTCGATAAATTCAGTTTGACTTGTCTCATTTGTAACTTCCATGTCATTATCATTCACGACATCTAAACTATTATGGCCCTTACGTTGAGGCATTTCTTCAATATCATTATACCATCAATGATTTCTTCTGATTCAATATCCGACCCGATGGTAAAGTGGTCAGCATGCTTGCTCCAGCAACCGGAGGTCCCGGGTTCAATTCCCGGTGGTGACAAGGAAATATGTTCACGGCTGGTTTAGGATCAATGAATTAATCACTTATTATCCGAAATGAAAATATGATTATGAAACCTCATTTGAGGCGGCCAAATCCCTTGATGGGATACAGTGCCAGAGAGAGAGAGAGAGAGAGAGAATATCCGAATCATCAGCCATTATCAAATCTGCAGCTTTCCCCAGAGTGTAATATTTAACGTAACTGGACATTTTATCTACAAAATCTTGAGCAATATGATTGTGTTAGTTGCCTTTTATATGATTTGGCAACAAATGTGTACATGGCAACATATTACATAAACCTATTTTATTTATATACTAATATTGAAATATTGTACAATTCTAATAAAAATTGATTCATAACAAACAATAATATTAAATACAATCTATTTCGTTATAAAAAGTATAAGATGTATTATGCAAAAAACTTACGACTTTTCCACGGTATGTGTTTTATGAACTATGTCTCACACAAAACTTGTAATTACACTATGAAGAGTATGAAAGAAAAAGACAACTATATTAAAATACATAAACACGAAAATATTATAATTATATTAACCAATAAATACAATAGTAACATATGTTGTCATACGGTCTGAAAGGGTTAATTGCGTGCTTTTGAAAATTCTCAAAACATGATATACTGAAAACCACAAATAGTTAAAATTTTTATTCTCATATTTATTATTGGCTACTTTTTCCAGTATTCGAAAAATTCCACATCACCCAGCTTCAATTGTTCCTAATTTTTTTTCACATCCTGTACGTAATTCTAATACAAAATTTACTTGTTTGTCTACCATATAGTAATATTATTTGAAAATAAAATTGCAATCGCAACAAAAATTAAAATCGAATTATATATGGTCGTTGTTAACAGTGAGTTTTAGTATTTATAAATGAAATTACATAATTCTCTTTAAAATAAGAAACTTGAATTGGTCGTTGGTTACTTTGGACAGTTTGTACGTTTGTATTTTCAAATAGGACCAAATTAAACAAAATTTGCGAGCGAAGATTTTAATTAATTTGGGAAAGTTTTGAGATTATTATTTTTGGATTATATACTTTTTGCGATTTTATTTTCGCCCATTTTAATTAAGATAATATTTTTTTTTATTTTTTCCTTATTTTTATTTGAGTTATTTGGATTTGCCTCTGGTATTTGGATTTTCGGTTATAAATTGTTTGGTATACCGAGGGTAACCCCGAACCTGGTTCTAACCGTTGCCAATGGAAAGTTTCAGGACGATTTAATTGGTGTATATATAGCCGCTTTGACACCACACATATTTTAATTTAAGTTGAGATTTTGGGTATTGCGCATCGGTCTGCCACCTCTCAATATCTTGTGATTAGCCTTAATTTATGCCATTTAGCGGAATAATTTATTTGATAGAATAATAAGTTTACCGATCCTATTTTTTATTTCCATCAAAACACAGTTAAGGGCCGGCCTTTTATCGTTTGTCTTCTAGTTAAAAATGTTTTTTTTGTTTTTGCTATCAAGACGGCCGCATGAAATGTATCCTGGACTCTCGAGCCGAGCCAACAAAGTTAAAAATGTGTAGTCTCAAAACGGCGGTACAACAACAATTGCATTACAACAACAATTTGCATTATATATATCACACATTTTTAACTTTGTTAGCTCGGCCTGAGAGTCGAGACACATTCCATGAGGCCGCCTTCCGTGTTAAAAGTAGGTAATTCAACAATAAATGTTTTATATGAAAATTGATGTCGTAAGCATGTTTTAAAATGGCAAATTCTTTAACTAACCGTTAATTATTTCCATTGAAAAGAATTAATTTTGTTAAGAGTTACTGTGCTTTTTCTTCCACGAGGAAAATTGTCAATGAAACCTAGCGCAGAAATAACTGGCAGTTAGTGACTACTCTGTCCAACCGAGTATTGCTACTTAAAAATTACTTGTATTGGTAACAATCATATTAAACTGACTTGGGTTGACATGTTATAACATCACATTTTCGATACTGTATCGAAGTCTATTTCTCGTTTTCCTAAACTAAAATGGACAAATGTTTCATTTATGTATTATTTCTTTTCTATTGCTATCACAACCTACTAGTACAAATGCGAATAAATTGTCTTTCTCTAATTTCGTTCAAGTATCGAAAACAAATTATTTCGTGCTAGAAATGGAGTAGAATATCACAATTTTTCAATCTAGCAATCTGGTAAATGATATTTAAATTGTAAATAGTGTCACATTTTATTCTAAAAAAGCGAGACATAATCTTCGATAAAGTATCGAAAATGTGATGTTATAATATGTCACTCTTGGTAAAATTAGCTGATTTTAATAGTCCTAGTGTTCATTAGTGGTTTTTCGGGGTAAAAACAACCCGATTTTTTCCGGTTCAAACCGAGCGCTCCCAAAAATCGGTGTATTTTTTACTCTAGTTTATATTGGTGTTTTTCGGGCTTTTTTGACAGCTTAAATTTATTTTGTGTTAAACGTTAATTTTTTTTAAGTGGTTTTAGTTAACACAGTACACAGATATAAATAAATGTGGTCGTCTTACGAAATAAATGTAATTTTAGATTTTCGAGTGAATGTATCACTTGTCATCGCTTTTGTTTTGACGTCTAATTTACCGAACTGTCAAATATGAAATGGCAAGTAAAATAAATAACGTTCACTAGTGCACAAAAAAACTGGGTTTTTTGATTGAAGTGAAGTTAACTGGAGTAAAAAATGGGGTAAAAACCCGGGTAAAAGCCACTAGTGAACATGCTCAGTATAAATCGCTCATTTGCTGCAATTCACTAATTCCTAAGATATTCGAATCAAACGATTCCCAATAGTTCATATTTTTATTATTTTATATCAAAACATACTCTCTTATACTTTTTACACTATTTGCCATATGCACTTGGCGAAACACACTTACACATAATAAACACATTTTATTAAACACTTGTTTTTTATTTCGCAAAGTTATTTGCGTTTTGTGCAATTATTGGAATTTTGCGAAATAAAACACAAGTGTTTAATAAAATGTGTTTCTTAAGTTTATACCTCTCTTATGTATAATGTAGTTATTTCTAACAAATTAGGTAAAATCCCATATAAAAAACTACTCAATTCGCGGAAGGAATTAACAATTTAAAGATATTTTAAACTATAATAAGAAAATTTGCAAAATATTAAAGAATTATAAAAATTAAGATCCGATGATCCGATTGAGGATGTAGAAACAGAAAACAAATTATTTTACTAATCAATAATCATAATGTATTTTTACAGACCAAATGGCATAGTGGTTAAAGCTTTGGCGTTTGGATCGAGAGGTACCGGGTTCAAATCCCGATAGAGGCAGGTTGCAAAGCTATCCCTGTCGGTGTGCAAAACCCACGGGCAGACCCATCTTCCATGCTAGTATAGGTTGGCATGGAGCTTGCAATGAGCAGATGATCTTAAATCGGTCCTATAGCCGTATGTCCTCAAGTTGGCCGGGAGGCGTAAAGTAAGGACGTAAAAAGCATAACCGCGGAAGAGCAGGGTGAGCCTTGAACCCCAAAACAGATCGCATAGTTAACAATAAAAAATTGAAATCGCTCTACTGAAAAATTAATCGCTCATTTGCTGCAACAGTGACACAATCCAAAATTTTTAATTTTGCAGCAGAGCTTCATTTGAAAATATCACTCAAAATTGTGCGTAAAAACGACGTTTTCAAAAGTAAATATAAATACATTCTGATTAGTAAACTATTTTTTTTTTCTATTCCTACATCCTCAACCGGATCTTATATTTTTTCAATGTTTCGCAAATTTTCCTCGAATAGTTTCCAATATTTTAAAACATTAATTTCTTCGAGTATGTTTTGATACAAAATAATAAAAAATTTGATTTGTTGGGAATCATTTGATTCGAATATCTTAGAAACGAGTGAATTATGAGTTGTGACACTGTTGCAGCAAATGGGCGATATGCACACCTCATGCAAGAAAAAGTAAGTAATGCCTATCGCGTTATTGCATCATTGCGTTTTTAGAATTTAGATTTCTTTTAGCGATCCTTCTGCAAAAGTTATTCAGCTTCCACAATTAATTTTACTATGGGCCAACTACAGTTTTCAGAGAGAAACTGATCATTGCCTGAATAGTTCCCGGTCTAACAATAAAAACACAGTATTCATCAACAAACTTTCCTTGTAGAGCGATCCAATCAGTCCAACGCCTCTCTAACATTTCCATGCCTTTTTTGTAGCACGATTTATCTTTGTCTTCAAAATAATATTAAGTTTTGGCAATCACTTCTTCATTGAAACCAAATCTCTTTCCCTGGAGCTTTTTTTGAGGTTTGCAAACAAGTGATAATCGCTGCCACATAAAAAATCCTTTTTATTGCACTTAAACAGCTTCAAATAGCGCACGAAATCATCGACGCGTTGTCGTTTTTTATCCATTGTGAGCAAACGCGGTTCCCACTTCAAACACTGCTTTCTTATGGACAAATGTTTATACAAAACAAGACCAACAAGTTCCATTGATATCTTTACAATGTCAGCTATCTCACGCAACTTCACTTTACGAGTCACAGCATCATTTGGGCGTCCAGAGCAACATCGGTGGTTGTACGACCACGTTTAAATTCAGCAGACCAGTCAATGATGGTTGATTTTCCTGGTGCAGAGTCCCGATAACACTTACCAAGCCACTGCTTTGCTTGAACGGTATTTTTCCCAATTAAAAACCACTGTTTAATCGCAACACACGGATTTCCGTTCGGATTGTAACTTGTAAACTAATGGTTGCATTGTTATAAAATTTTGACAAATATCGTTTGAAGGTTGGTAGAATTTAAAAAACATTTATGTGTCAGACCGGGAACAACGCCGTGTATGCTCTAAAGCTGTTAATTTTGATTTTTGTACAAAACCTTTTTATGTTGGACACCTTTATATGTTGGCCATTTTTTACGACACCGTGAGTGTCCAACTTACACAGTTTCGACTGTAGTATATTAGTACTCACTAAAATCAATTAGACAGCTTTAATATATTGTTAAATTCAAATATGTAGTTTGTATTTTTTAGTTTCACAAACAGAATAAACAATTTTCCGTCAATTTATTTCATTTAACATAACATGACAAACATTTTCCGTCAGTTGACTGCACTGTTGATAACAGCGCAATATACGGTATGATATATTCCACACGATTCATGTGAAAAGAGAAATTGATTTTCATCGTATAATAAATATGTAAGGACAAGTACAAACATTCGAATCCAATTTAATTCAAACCCAAACGATTGTTTTGTGCCAGCGTGTGTGTAGATAGCATCAATTAATATTGTAATCTTATAGGCATGAATAAAAGTGTAACATGCTTCATCTAATGTCCCACAACGTCAAGGCTTCATACACATAACAATTTCTGAATATGCATAAAACATAAAATTGTACGTGAAGTAATTCACAGAAAGTGTGTTAAACATAATAAAAAAATTCATTTTTCATTTTTTATGTGTTCATCAATTAAATTGGATAACAAAATAAAATCCAACAACATTGAACATTTTCACAATTGAATTTTCAGGTTTTATATTTGTTTGGGATCTGAATTTTTTTTATTGTATATTTCATTTCATTCATTTGTATATGAATATTGTTTTGTTTTCAGTAAGTAATCATCACAAAAAAAAAAAAATTAAACAAAAGATAGACTGACATAAGTCAGAAAAATGATTTCCCAGTAGGCGATCATATCAATTTAATAATAAAATGATAATAATAACGTTGCATACCACAGACAAGTGAAAAAGCTTTTAATTTTCCTTTATTTATTAAATTTTTTATTATATTATTAAGCTCTTGAGACATTTGTTAAATAAATACATATAACCGCTTGAAAATAATAACAAACAATTCAATAAAAAATTATAAATGCAAGTACGTACTGCTCGAATTTTAAAAATTGGTGGGTTCTATATTTATTTTCTCATAGCTCTAGTGTTGGTAAGTTGATTGGGCTAAGAGATACAGGGAATGTTTAAAATCAAATTTAATAATAATAAAACCATAGAAAACCATAGCCTTTCCTATAGTTGTATTTCTTCGATTCCTCTTAGTTTGCAATGGAATTTTTTCAATTCCATGGGCCTTAAGTCTGTATGGTACTCAACATGTAACTCTATTTGGCATGTTTCCTTTGCACTTTTATTTTTATTTTTTAACCGTACCCAGTTTGCATTACTTTATGAGGTGTTACGTGTAACATTCAAAAGTAATGAGAAAGTGTAGCGTGAAGACGATTTTTTCAGGTAATGATAGTTTGGTAAAGAAGTTTCTATATTAACACACATTACACGATCAATAATAATGTCATTTCTTTCTGGCATTAATTTTGATCGTGAAGTCGATGCAATTGAAGAATGAAGTTTGGTAATGGTGTAAATCCGGATTTTTTGGTTCCGAGTCATCATTATTACCGCTGTTTGTTACTTGCTGTGTTTCTTGACGCTTGATCAGGGCTGCAATGTTTTTTCTGCTAGAATTAATTTGACTTCCATTTCGCTACCAATTATTTCTTCTCTATTGCTATCACAACGTACTAGAATATATTTGAACAATATCTATTCCACTTATTTTCATTCTAGAATCGAAAATAAATTATTTGGTGATACAAACGCAGTAGAGGTATCACAATGTAGCAATCTAGCAGGCTGGTAAATGATATAAAAATTGAAAAGAGACAAATTTTATTCTACAGAAACGAGAAATAAACTTCGATAAATTATCGAAAAATGGTGATGTTAGAACATCCCAGCCCTGATTCAATTCAGTTCATGTTTCGTAAAACACCACAAAGACACGTACTAGGTTTCAAATCAAAGTTTGTGTTCTGAAACAAAATTTGTATCAAATTTTTAATATAAAATTTGAACTGATCCGGATCAATGAACGTCATGAAGCACGGCTACTATCATTATTAATGAAAAACTACGGTTTACGTCATTCCTATTGTATGATTACGATTGTCTAAGTTCCTTGATTTCTCTTAATTGTTCGCGTAGTTCAGCATTTTCTTCCACTTACTGAAAGATATTCTCATTTGTAGATATCTGTCATTTGTATCTTGATAATTGGCAGCACAAATACAACAGAGAAAACCACATCTGATACCAAATCATAAAGCCGCCAATTTACGTTTCGCGAAAGAATGTATGTCGTGGAAGAAAAAGTGGCAGCGCGTTATACTTAGTGAAAAAAAAAATAGTATGGATGGCCCTGATGGTTGGCAGTACTATTTTCATGGCCTTCAAAAGCCTCTTGTGTTATCGAGGCGTCAACAAGGTGGAGAATCCCTGATAATTGGGGTGCAATTGGCGATGGAGGAGCTGTTTAGAAAAAGTTTATTTCCGGTCGTATTAACAGCAACCCGTATAAATGCATGCAAACCGAAGTATTACCACTTGTTGGTGCGCAAATTGGCGGCCCAAACTTTATTTTAGGATAATGCACCCATGCACACAGCCAGTTTTGCATAGCCAGCAAGATCACCACCTTAACATCATCGAAAGCATGTGAGGTCAACTCAGCAGAGTTGTGTATTCAGAAGGAAGGCAGTACAGTAGCGTTCATGAACTAAAAGCATCAGTACAACGTGAATTTGCTAATATTTCAAATGAATATGTACAAAAATATGCCAAATCCAATTTTCGAAATAATAAGAGCCGTAGAGAATAATGACTTCTATTTATAGCACGTATTGGTAAAGTGAAGAGTGTCATTTTTGCATATAGGAAGTGTTATAAATGAATTTATTTGAAATGAAATAAATCTTAAATTAGGGGTGCGGTTGTTATTTAGTATGGAACTGTGTACTTTAAACAAGCATATGATTGCATTAATCGTAAAAACTTCTGGGCTGCGCTGATATATCTAGGAATTTTAGAGAAACTCGTCTTTTTTTATAGACTAGCAATATTTGTCTCGCTGCGTAAAATCATAGTAGGAGGGGCGAGATACTCCTTCGGAATATCATGGTACGGTACATCTCGGAGAAAACGACTACAACGTTGGCGTTGTGGAAAACTTCAAATATCTCTGGTCAATTATAACATCAACAAATGTTTTCGACGGTGACATGCTCTACCGTCACATTTTTCTATTTTATCGAAGATTATGCCTCTTTCTCCTCGAATGAAATTGACGACTGTTTCGTTTATTAATTGAAGTGTAATTTTTCAAAAGGACGTTGGTCAAAGGTGTATGACCTAATATTTACAGATTTTTTCTTCGAGCTTAAAATTACGGTATTTTGTGGTTTTTACACGGTTAAAAATGAAAGGATAAAAATTAGTTTTAGCCCAAGTATGAAATTATTTTGAATAAATTTTATTTAATTTGGAACATAAAATACGTTCTTTTCGTTAACGTAAATATTATTCTCGCTTATTTAATGATTTTCATTCTTATTTTGTTTATTGGTTATCCTTTTTTTAAAAACAAATTTTATTCTTTCGTGCTATTCTTTCCATAAATAAGAATGTCTCCTTGTAATGATGAAGTTTATCTATATTTAACCTAAAATATTTTAAATATTTGCAAAACTAATGGCTGTTAACAAAATGGTTCATTTTATTCCAAATTGAATAAAACTCAACAAAATATATTAATCTTAAAAGTATAAATGAAATATATATGAATCTTTCTTCCATTTTTGGTAACCAAAGCATGATGTGCAAATTTTAATACAAAATTTATATACTAAGAGCATCCCACTAATTTGCATGTCAATATCGAGAGAATCATAAAAGTTTATCAATTTATCGGAACTTCACTGTTGATGCCAAATTAATTCACAACTGCAGGTTATTAAGCCAATCATTTGTTGTTGGAATAAGGATTCGTTAATTGAAATGTTGTGTCTAAAGGCATCTGATTTTGAAACAAGGTATACTGTGCTTTATTCTATTTAAGTCATATAATGCTTTGCTTTCTCTCTTTCAAACCAATTTAACGATATACAGTGAAAGATTAATTTTAATAATTTGTCATTATTGTATACCTCAACTACAAATGAATTTTTCACTGCGTGCGCCCTTAAATTAGTTAATGCTATCAGATGACCTAACTTAAAAACTTATAGTTCAAATTGCAGCCTCTGTGTGCCAACAAACATATTTTTTATTGATTTTTTTCATCCATAAACTTCCCAGAGAATAATACGATAATCTCAAAAAATGTAACGAACGATTTTCGAAATTAGATGCCTCGGGTAGAATAAACGGATAGGTAAATACGGATAAATATGATTGATACTGTACAATACATATGCTGCAATTCTGTAGCTTTAAACTATCCCATTTGAAGCTCAACTTATGAAAGTAAATAATTTTCGAGAAAATCAAGGCAATAAAACAGCAAGGAAAATAAAATATGGAGGTGAGAACATAATATCGTAAACTACAACATACAACAGGTTCTCAAAGTAATACCATTGTGATATGATTTTGCAGATAGAGCAGTTTTGACGATACAACATTTTTCTCCGCATATAAAACATTAATTAGAAATTTAAAATTATCATTCCAACTCAAAATTAAAGATATACTACGAGTGTTACTCAACAATAGGTAATTGAAGAACGTTTCGTGCTTATTACATAATCATTGTTATGATGGCATTACATTATCTTTAAAATAAACTATAAATTTCACTCGGCGTAATAAAAATTATCAAAGACTTTAAACCTGACGGAGGCTTTCAATATTATTTTAGTCCTACCGCAAATGAAGGATAATGACATGGGCAAGGTATAACAATGGAATTAGCTTTAATATTTTGATAAAACGGCTGATAATAACTGATATTCATACTTATTGAACTAAAAATTGAAGAGAAAATCACATTTTGTCCTTTTTAGTATACAAATATTTTTGTCATTTTTATTCAATTTTGCATAAAATCTGAACAAATTATTTAGCTTGAAAAAGATAAATTTGTATGTTTTTCAATACAGGAATCATTCAAAATTGAAAATTGTATGTCTTTTTCTTTTATATTACTTTTGTGGGGAAGAAAGGGGTAGCACTCTTTTTGGAAAAATTATTTTGATTTAGTTTCAGTAATTTCGACTTAAAAATTTAGTTGTCAGGTATCGATCATTTGAAATGGTTCTGCTGTGTATTAAGAGGTAAGTTTTTGTTCCTACACAATTAATGTGGTTTTATAATTATAATAATGACTATAATAAGCAACACTTATTTTGAAATATTTATTTTCTCTAACCAGAAACACATACAGAGACATTTATAGCGAGCCTGCACTCAGTTACGCTACCAGAACACGGATGGAAATTGTACATTGTTTGAAAATGTAAGGGTAAATAAATAATACAAATATGTACTTGATAATTTTTTCTAATAAACATTTAAAATATTTAGGCCAGAAACTAGTGAGATGGAACTAAACCACGAGTTAGTAACATGGAATGTAATCAGCTTGATATTTCACCCCACATTTAGGAAAATGCTAGGAATTTTATGAATCCGAAGATTATTACATGCGGATAGGATAATTTTCATAAACTTTTGTATATATACATTGCCAATATTTTTAATAAAAAAGTATGTTTTATTATCAAAATTTCTACTTTGTTTTTACTCAAATTTCACTTTAAAAAAACGTTGAATTTGGTTTGTAAAATGAATAAAAATTTTCCCTGAATTGTCTAAAATATGGTAATGATTAGAATTTATTTTAATCTTTTAATGTCATAAATATTATTCTTTGTGACTTATTTTTAATACGCCAAAGAGAGCAAATTTAGTCATTTTCAAAGAGCAAACTCTATTTTATATTTGAATGCTTTTGACACTCGGCAAAAGAGTAAAAATTATCATTGTCCGATAGAAGAATTTTATTCTTTTGGACAAAAATAAAATTTGTTAAAATTAGGACAAAATTATTTTAATTTTGTAAGTATAAATCTTATACATTTGGGAAGTATAATTTTAATTCTTAAAAAAGGATGGACGTATAGTTATTCCGCAGAAGGATAGGAAAAGAATGGATTTTATCCTTTTATTTTTAACCGTGTACAGGATCGGACGCAAGGTTTCAGCACACCGAACGAAAAGCCTACTTCAGTTACATAACGTCTCAGAATGGCATAGTTTACGATGGCAACTAACAAACAGCACATTCAGCACGGCATTTGTCTTATGAAACGTGTAATTATTTGTACAAACGTTTTAGAAGTGGTGATTTTGATGTTAGTAACCAGCCGCGCACTGGACAGCCTCGAAAGTTTGAAGATGCGGGATTGCAAGCTCTACAGGATGAAGGCTCAACGCAAACACAGCTGCAGCTCAGCTAGGAGTCACCCAAACAGATATTTCCAAACGTTTGTACCAAATGGGAAAAATTCAAAAACTTGGAAGGTGAGTCCCACATGTGTAGACCGGACACAATCTAAGTTAACGTATTGCAGAAATGCCTTTCAGTGCTTTTTCGGGAATTCCTGGAAACTGGGCGGACGGTAATTGCAGAACAGCCGACAATTGAACAAACTGAGCGAAGAACTTGACCAGAAAAGGCCATTTTCTGGGCAAGAAAGCAGGCCAGTCATACTGCTGCATGACAACGCTCGACTTTACGTTGCTCGCTTGACTCAGAAGACTCTCTTGAACTTGAAATGGGAAGTTCTCTCGCACGCGGCATATTCACCAGACTTGGCTCAATCCGACTACTATTTGTTCCGGCCGGTCAATGCAGCGTGCCTTAGTAGATAAATAGTTCAAAATGCTGAACGGCGTGCATAAATTCGTCGATGACTTATTCGCGTCGAAGCCTGCAACGTCTTTTCGCGACGGCATTCGTATGTTACCTGAGGGATGGCGCAAGGTCATAAAAAACGATGGACAACTTTTCCATGAGTTGGTATTTTTTATATAAAATAAATTTGCTCAAACATCTGTAAAAATTAAGTCATACACCTAATATTTCGTATTTGTTTTGCAGAGATGACATTTACATAATATGTACGTAAATGTCATCTCTGCAAAAGACACAATTACATCCACAATAAATTTAAGCTACTAGACTGAAATCTAAAATAATTCCACTTTTGAAAAATGGAAAAATAATAAGTCCTTGTATTGTACTTGTTGTAGGAGTCAAGCCTTATAAAAAAAAGTCCTTTTCATAGATCACTCTCAATTATTTGTTTCTATTGGCACGACCATTACAACCGACTAGAATATATTTCAAAAATTTGTTATTTCGCTCAAGTATCGAAAATAAATTATTTTATGATAGAAGAAGGAATAAAGTAAAAATATCATAGTGTGATAATCTAACGGGCTTGTAAATGATTTGAAATGTGAAACAGTGTTCAATTTTATCCTAGAGAAACGAGAAATAAACTTTGATAAAGTATCGAAAATCTGATGGTATAGAATATGTCGCGACAGATAAACCAGTCAATGTTCTTGCTATCAAAGTATCATTGACAGTCGTATAAACTCGCAGTTTATAAAGCACTTATAAGAACTGTGCCATCTTTCGGAAGTGAAAGTTTAACCTTGACCACCAACGGCTGTAAATTTTCTATCTACATTTGAGAGAAAGGTCATTCGATCCATTTTTGGTTTAAGGTTGCAAACAATGAATATTGGATTCGAATGATCACGAGATTAAGCGTCTCCATTTGAATGCGATATTATTCATTATATCCAACCGAGTTAGATGGTTAGGCCACGTTGAAAGATCCCCATCAAAACTTATGAAAAGAAAAGCGTTCCATCAAAAACCAGTCAGCGTATGCCAAAGGGTATCTATTCCACTAGACTACGCTGCCGTGACGAAATTGGAAGGAGCGAGTGATGAACCGTACAGAGAGAGAAAGAAAGAGAGAGAGAAAAACAAAGACATGTCATTTAGAAAGAAAAGTTTATTTTCAAGGGTACCAAATATGAAATATCAGCGCCCCAAAATTTTAATTATGAATGGTTTTATTCACTTCAAATAATAATTGGTTATAGATGAGAAATATTGAATAAAAGTCAAATAAATTTGAAAAACTCTTATTGCAGTTTGCATTACTGATTCAATAAAACTATTCCTTTACACAAATTAATAACTAGTTTCCTTTCTCTCTTGTTCCAGTAATTTAGATATTCGGGTGTTGGAATTGTCCAGAATAAACCATTGGTTTAGCTATCATTACGTTCAGTTTACATATTGAATATTTAACAATTTCATCCATAATATTCGAGACTTTGTATAAAACTTAGAATTTATGTAACAATTTGCAGTTGTAATTTGATTTTGAATAGTTGTTCCAGTTCCTTACTTTCCTTGATCATGTACTCGTATATATAATCATCTAACAGGTGCACAAATTTCTAAAAGCGTTGGAAGCGATTTTATAATTTTATTAAGCTAAAATCTATAAAGCAGTATATTGATTTGTTCTGCATCGTGTACACATTCGAATATTACTATTCCTTATTGTAGATAAGACTTTAAAGTTTATGTTCTTATTTTTTGTCACATGTAGAAATTTATGAGTTTGTTGTATATGTAGCATTTGTAACGTGTATTATGTTAAGAAATATATATTTTTATAACGAGATAACATAGTCTGTAGTTTACAGGGTGAGTATTAATAATGATCAAAATATAAATGTCTCTATCGGATGCTATTTAAATCAAAACAGAAAATCAGAGAAATATTTAGTTCAACGTGATGCGGCAGAAAAGTTTCTAAAGTCCAATTTTTGTCATTGCATAATGAGAATGAAGAATACGTTTGGATGATAAAACAAAGGAAGCGCGGTTGGGTCAATGTACGCTTTCGAAGAAGAATGCGTTCGTTGGGGTTAATCGTGTCGTTCTATTTACGAACTTTTTGTTTTTAATAGTTTAGTTTTATATTATAGAAGAAAATTCAATGAACTATTCAACGATAGTCTTTCAAAACTGTATGCAAACATTTCAATTTTATTAGGCTGGTAAAAATGGCAAAGTAGAAATATTAAAGTGGACAATGTTAATCTAATATTCAGGTAAAGTTTAACAATAAAATTATTCTAAAAATGCTGTAAACCTGAGCCTGTTTAAACATTAGTAGTTAGCTCTCTTGGTCGTTATAATTACTTGCAAATTATTTTGTTCATCAATTCTTTAGGTTGCTTTAAATCCCATTCTTGTACATCTTGTTCAAGTTTGAGAGCTACTTTCTAAAATATAATAGAGAAGATTGGAAAGTTAAAACCTAAACAAGAGTTTTATTCAACTTTATAATATAAAAAATACTAAAAGGAAATATTTACTCTGATTCACCCTATTACAGTTACATAGTAAGTTATGCTCGCTTCGCAATAAAAAGTCGATTTTATCCTTTTCCGTAAATCTATTTGCAATCGACTTTAATTGGAATAAAAATTTATATATACAACTACATATATGTACATGCTTGAACGATTTACGTGTAATGTTTAATAATCGAAATTTGTCGATGAATTCGTAAATTAAGAACAACAGACTGTATTCTAAAGGAAATTTAGATATTAAGTAGTACGTCATTCATCGTGTTTCACCCAACCCATAGAATAAGCGACTATTTTAACGGCCCAAGAGTTATTATGTTTGTTAAAATCTTGTTTCTTCCACTAATTAATATTGTACTTCAACAAAAGAGAGTTTTTGGAAAAACTACTACTTTTAGATTTTAGTCAACTCACACAATAACATTGCAACTCTAGCATGTTATAAAAATGTATGATTAAATTTTATTTTACTTCACACTTTGACCGGTCACCGATTCAAAGGATCTTACTCCTTTCCCGCCACTACAGAAGCCATTCAGAACAGACTTGTGTGCATAAAAGTTTCGAACTTTACAGCTATATAGATCCATCATTGGTATGGTCCATTATGACAATATATACATTATTTTTATTATGATCTATTATCCAATATACAGTTTATGAATTGACCGAAATATTCGTGCTTTTCGTGCGCTAATGCCGGACAGGGCCAGAGAAAATAAACACCGGTTTCCTTCTCCTTCTCGTCCTTCCACCTTCTGGAGAAGTAATTTTATAATAGGTAGACCCAGCTTTCTTGTATGTTCCTCAAAAATGCAGTGTCCTGTGAGAAACCCTACGAACGTTCTTAAATCAGTGCTCCAAGCCCAGCTTGTCTCCAGCTTATTTGAATATCAAATAGCTAAGAGTGTATTAAATTAAAAACATAGTTGGAAATTTTGTTGTTTTTGTAATAAAACACTGTATCCAGCTTCTGTTTTAATTCTTGTACAAATTTATTTATTTAATATTTCGCCACATTGACATCATCAGAAATTGGCAAAATTGATGTTTACATATATAAACTGAGCAAACTATAGTTTACAATAAAAAATTATTATTAATTTAAAAGAAACAATCTAACGACCCGTCAATGGTTTAAAATTCATTATTACAGATTAAAATTTAAAAAAAATATATATATATATATTGTATATAAACATCAATTTTGCCAATTTCTGATGATGCCAATATGGCGAAATATTAAATAAATAAATTTGTACAAGAATTAAAACAGAAGCTGGATACAGTGTTTTATTACAAAAACAACAAAATTTCCAAGTATTAATCGTGACCAGCATTTTCACAACATAAAATTACAAGATTAAAAACATAAGTAGGGGAAATAGTTCGTTGCGTTTTTTGGATGACATTGGAACAAAGAACTTTCTTACTTCAAATGAACTTTATTAAACCAAATATGTGCCATTTTGATCGATGACCTTTTGATATTTTTCTGGTAGAGCCATGATCCCATCACTATAGAACTTCTGTGGTTTAGAGGTGAAAAATCGAGACAACTCATTTTCGCAGGCTTTTTTTGAATTTTATGGAAAACTATTAAGATGGTTATGCATGAAGTGGTAGTCCGATGGTGCAAGGTCAGGACAGGTGGATGCAGCAAAACTTCCCAGCCAAGCTCTCTCAGTTTCTGCCGGGTCATCAATGAGGTGTGTGGTCTAGCGTTATCATGATGGAACACAACGCCCTTCCTGTTGATTTATTTTGGACGTTTTAACTGAATTGCTTGTATTAAACGCATTAGTTGCTGACAGTAAAGATTAGAATCACTCGTTTGGCTCGGTGGTAGCACCTCATAATGCACGATTCTTTCCAATCCCGTCAAACAGACAGCACTATGTTTCTTGGCGTCAATTCTGGCTTTAATACCGTTTGGCAAGCTTCACCTCGCTGGGTCCATGATGTTTTTCGCACAACGTTGTCGTATCTTATCCACTTTTCATCACCAGTAATCATTCGCTTTAAAAATGGCTCGATTTCATTCCGTTTCAGCAGCGTTTCGCATATAGAAATCTTGTCCATTACAATTTTAACTGCTAATTCATGTGGTACCCAAACGTCAAGCCTTTTTTTTGTATCCAGCCATTTTCAAATGGTTTAAAACTGTTTTGTGATCAATATTTAGTTCTTTACCAATTGCATGGCTGCTTTTATACTGGTCTTCTTCAATTTTCTGTATATGATTTCATCGACTTTTCCAGTGGTTGGTTCACTAGAGCGGGGTGCATCTTTGACATCCATATTTCCAGATCGAAAGCGCGCGAACCATTTCTTTGCTGCTGATTTTGATAAAACACCTTCTCCATAAACAACACAAATTTTTTTCGCAAGAATTAGCCGCGTTTTTACCTTTGTCGTGATAAAATTGCAAAAGACATCGAATTTTTTCATTATTTATCTCCATGTTTAAAATGTTGTAACTTTTTATTTACTTCACCGATTTTAATGTTTTGTATGTAAAAGTGCAAGGTAAAATGTCACCTTTCAAACACACATAGACCGATATACGATCAATGGTTACAAAAAAGCCCACTAACTATCTTCCCTACCCTTTATATTTATTTTTATTTTGCAAAATCAATTTCGAATATATTCTTTCTCAGTTTCTACAAATATGAGTTCTTTTACAACTATGAATAGTAGAAAAGGAACTGAGGAAGATTTATATTCGAAATCGATTTTCCAAAATAAAAATAAAAATACAAATTGTTATATGTGAATGAATATTATATATAAGGAATATTTACAATTGTTTTATTAAATCAATTTAATCTCTATATAAATAAAAATGACGTGTGTGTTTGTTATTAAATCTGAAAAAATGCTGCAGCAATTTTGATAAAGTTGTGTATATGTACTATGGGCCATGATAAGTGTTTTTAGCTGAAAATGGTCCTCCGGTAGTTGCAGCATCCATAGGAGAATTCTCGGTCGATAAACTCAAACACTACTGCACCGATTTCAATAAAACTGTATATATAATGTTGTAACCGATGGCTTGAGGTCATCCAACACCACATGGCACACTTATCTTTGCGAGTAGCAATCAGTGGTTGGGCGGGTATTGTAAGCATATGGTGTCGGGAGCCATTTACAATTTTTCCATTTTCAAATAATTTAAGTGTGCATATAGTTTGACCTAGTTAAGTTTTCGTCATCCCATTAACGTATTACCCCCTAGCACATTCTAATTATCTCCATTTAGACTAACATGCAAAAGAAATAAGCTTCGCAAAGTTTATAATCGTTATCTCGTTGATCGACCAATACGCTATAAATCAATCAATGCACGCACCGTGTAAAATGCAGAAACCCAGAACACAATAAAATAATAAATCCATTCACAAATTAAATAATATGGAAAGCTAAATTAGCATCAATACTAATAAACAAATTATATGTTTTGATTTACATTTATAAATTTGGCAGTTAAAAAATTTTTAAATAGCAAAATGGAGATGAAAGAAATTTAATGAAAATATATTTAATATAAAAGAAAATCAATATGTTTGTACGTCACCAAAAGTAAGATGAATGATGTGATGGTGTCCTTGATTCCGCTCGGTTCTTCTTTCAGCATGCAGGTGTATTGATGATGCCGCTGCACCGTTGTATTTGTAATAATATTGTTGATGTAAGTTCGTTGTTACATTGATTACTTCGATTGCGTATATAAATATTTGTTGTTCGATTATGGGAATCCCCATATAATTTTGTTATAAATTTCGATAATTTGGGGGAAATGAAACTTTTAGTTTTGCAGTAATGAGTAGCACTTAACTAATATGTATATATAGTTAATTTTTAAATGCAGATCAATCGATTTCCTTATCATCTCGTAATTAACTCAGGAGAGATGATTTTGTTTTCAATTTGTTTTTTTTTTTATTAAAGATAACTTTTATTAATCAATTTACATATAATTTAACATTATTTATTATCACACAAGGCATAATTGGTATTTTAAAATGTTCAGAAATTTATCATAAGCGAAAAATTACATTTCGGTTACTTATTTTCTAGTCACAATAATTATTACATTTTTTTACTTTATAGATAACTAATTTATTTGTTCTCGGTTTTTATTTATGTTCCCTTTTTTTTAATTTTAATGCGATTATCTTGCGACTTTGATACCGACTAACTTTATCTTGTTTCCTTTGCCTATTTTTCGCATTTACAACGACCCGGTTTATCTAGCTGTCCCCTATTCCCCACTACTTGTTTATTTTTTCTAGCAACTAGAAATTTGAGCGCTCGAATTATGGTTAAATCATTTCGGGGTTTAACAACCTATATTTTAACATCGTTACTATGTTCTATGGGTTGTGAGGAGTAATTCTGTCAGTTTTAGCCGAAAACGATCCATCGGAAGTGGCAGCTTCCATAGGAGCTTTTTCGATTTTTGCTATTATATTGAAAAGGATATCATTTACAAGAGAAACTACTAAGAACAAAAAGATTCTAAATTGATTTTTCAAAATTTAAACGGAAATGACGATTTTTGACAATAAAACTGTTTGCTATTGTTTCGTGATTTTTGAGAGTACGTAGGTAGTAGGTAGAGAAATTTTGTTTTATGAAAGACAAGATGGGTTTGGTGGCATTTTTGGTACCTACTAATATCTACGCCTACAATGCCGATGTGGGTATGGTTTCCAGGATACTAAGTAGGTTTCCGACTTTTGTTTTTCTAAATTCGAGATGGGGGCGTCGTCCTTTTTGGTGTCCACCGATGCTATCAACGTCAATGTGGTTGTCAATTCGGTTGTCTGATTACATTACTCACTTTTGTTTTTCGTATGGTGTTATGAAAGGAGGCACCTACTTACTATCTCAGCATTATAGGCGTAGATAGTAGGTAGGTGCCTCCTCCCTCCATCACACCATGCAAAAATCAAAAGTGAGTAATGTGATCAGACAACCATGGGTGTCATTTTTCGGATACTGATTATGTTACAGACTTTAATTTTTCGCAAATCGAAATGGAAGTTTTTTGTTACCTAACTATTATCTACCTATAACTCCGATATGGGGAGTATACTGATTATTTTATTGGCTTTTGTTTTTCGCAAATTGAGATGTGAGGGTGGCGCTGTTTTTGGAATATTTTAATATACATAATAGTGTTTTTGAGAACGAATTAGTTTGACATAATGGAAATATGTAGTCAATGTTCTTAGTGGCGGTTGTTTTAATCTTTGTAATATAGTGCATTTTGTGTAGTAAAATAAACTTTGTCCATTTTCAAGTAGAACTGTTTGAACTGAAATGAACAACGGTTAGATGTAGTTCATGTATTGGAAATGATGAAATTCGCTAGACATCTTCATTGCTATATAACGCCCCATTTGATATTGTGTAATTTCATCCATATTTGAATTAGTATTAGACTATGCACCGAAAAGGGCCATATCACAACCTTTGTTTACATTGCAAACTTTATTAACTTCGCAGAATACAATATTCGACGGTGATATGTGTTTTGAATGTTTTACATAATAGTGGTGAATACGGGATAACCCATCTATTATCTATTTCAATTTCTTCAATACCTGTAATTGATTCTGATATTAATGCTCTTGGGTATGGTTTTGAGTATTTACCGGCAACCATCCAAGGTTAATTGCTATTATATGCACCACAAGCACCATAATTTCAAATAATCCTGGATCAGTTATTAAATCTGAAATTTCTGCAGAAATTATTGATTATCAACTGCAATTGGTGTTATTTTTGTTAATAAACAACATAAAATGTGGGTATGTGGCAAACCTCTTTTCTGCTATTCGATGGAACACATCCATCAACGCGTTTCTTCAAAAATTTCATTATTCCGTACGATTGGGACAGGGTAGGCTCGCCAGACGGGGGTTCGCTTTGATCAGTATTATATCCATGTTCAACCAACAAAAAAATTCACGTACGGGAAAAATTGCTTCGAATTCACCGAACCACAAGAAACCTCGTTGCACACTTCACTCTCCTCACTCCTCCTAATTTAGAACTCCTCAATTATTTTTCATATTGAATTTATTTGGGACAACAAGCACTTAAACATAATAGAAAGGTTCATTACAACTCTCAACCGGGAAAATATAATAACGTTTTTATTTTTATTTTAATGGTTTAACCTAATTCTAATAGGACAAATTCGTTGAATAGATTTATTTTATTTAATTACGAGTATATTTAGTTATATCCATATTTTGATTAAATTTATGTAATAAAAACACCACTTACAGTCACTATCCTCCGTAAGGCCTTGCAGGGATCGATGAATGTATCTGAAAAAATAAAATAATCCAAATATGGACGACCGCGAGCACTCACTGTTAAATATATTCAACTTTTGCCGCGACTTATGATATATTATCAATAAACGGACTAATAAAACAATTATAACAAAAATTAATGACTAAGCTAATTTTTTTTTTGATTTTTGAAAGAAATTTAAATATTTGAAACTAAAACACAATTTATCAATTATGTATACTCGATTATCGTAACACTACAGCAAAAATAATATCAGCACGTTTACTAATAAGTACGCGCGATTGAGCACCCAGTCGTTATTATACCCCACCGCTGATGGGACCGATTCACCATAAGTTATATGCCTCCCTACACAGTCGGATTGTCGACCAGGCGCTATTAAGACAATCCCCTCGTATCGTAGGGTGACCGCACGGGCGTTGGGCAGCTCAAGGTTCGTAAGGGGTATACGTGGCCAAAATAAACACGGCCAATCTTTCGAATCATACGGTACTCAACCTTCATCAGAACGGGGAAAAAACTGTATTACCACTATTTAATCCACAACCCAAGTATAACAAAACGAAAGTAAAAATTGAGCATAGTATTTTCCTTCGTTTTCATCCAAAATTAACGAAAGTTAAACTTCACATTATAATGATAGTGTTTGTAGCGTATATGTATACTGTGTTGTTACTACTGTATACTGTGTTACCGCAATTTTTCTTTCGTAGGAATGTGTATAGCGTGTAATGTACATGGTTTGTTTTTATTTTTCATGTTCACGATATGAGTTTGGTAATTTTATAAAATTTTGTTAAAAAAATTTAAAGATGTGCGTTAATTTAAATAAAATTACATCAAAATATATTTTATATCTATTCAAATATTGTTTTCATAAATTAATTAATTTCTAGTTCAGTTTTAAGTTTTTAGGTAGAAAACAAATGCGAAAATAATAAACTTGATGTGCAATAATCATAGTATCCTATTTGGAAAATTATTTAAACTTTTAATATTACAACCAAAGAATAATTTCAAATTGTGTAATAATAAAAAATAATTAAAAAATTAACTAAAATATAATTTAGATATATAATATGTATATATGTATGTATATTTTTATACCGCAAATTTAATAAAATAAAAATATTCATTTTAAACCTAAATTTTTATTTTGCTCTCACATTTGGATGCCGCCATCTTTTTCTTCTAACATTTTCAAATATAGCATTTTACATTCATGCACAACCTCGCTCCCGCCATTTTGTTTTTTGTCTTTTCTGTTCACACATACATGTATACAATTCTCCTTTATTGAGTTTCGTTCAGTTTCGTATAATCGCGACACGTTTCATACGTTTTATTTTAATAAAATGCAACTCAAACTTAGAAAAATACTAGACTAAGTTTAGTACTAAAGTACGAATATCGCCAGAAAAATTGAAAGTAAAAATACTTGGGAAACAGTATTTAATCAAAAAAAAATTGCTTACCGCGCATCCGATTTACATGCGTAAAGAATCAGTCGTTGGTGAATCTTATTTCCTCTTGATTCACTCCTTTCAAACTCAACCATACAATTGTGTAAATGGTTTGGTTTTTACACTATAATAGTGCGCTTTAGCTATTTAGCTATTTATGTTGTTTTCAATCGCACTCAACAAACACACCAAAATTTTAGTTTTATTATATTTTTATATATTTTTTTTTCTTCGCACTGGATTATAACGATACGATTTCAGGTGGACTACTGATTTTAGTCAAATAATTATAAGTAATCGACGTGACCACGAACCTAAATAGGTACGAAGAGGAAAAGAAAAGCGTTATGCTATTCCTCCTCTTCTAACCAATGCCGTTCAATATTATTATGGTCCCTGCCATTGGGTGTGATCGGAAATTAGGTTGACCATAACAACTTGCTTGCCATGGTTAATCAAAGTTACAAGATATCGGCGTTGTTCGATGTCACTCTACAATAGTTATTAAATCCATTAATGATGGCTGTTTAAAATCACGTGCGGTAAAGTCATGATGATCTGTATATATTTGACCTCGAAATAGATTTTATTTTGTTTGATCCCATTTGAGATTACATGTAAACAAAAACATTTACAAAATACATATAAATCGATAACAAAAACAACGTTTATAATACAATTCTGTCAGTTGTTAATGATCAAAGAGGTGGATTATATATTTTAGATGCTCCAGTGGCACTATTCTGATAATTTCCCGGGAATAGAGAATTGGGAAAGAATTTATATGTAATTTCAATTCAAATTTTTTTTCCATTAAATATGCAAATAATTGAAACACCAAGTAACATATCAAAAACATCAGGAATGGAAAAAGTATTGCAACAAAGCAAAATAATAATCTGGGACGAATGCACAATGGCACATAAAAAATCATTAGAATTAGATAAAACATTACAGTGAACGAGCAATATTGGCAGCAAAAATCAATTAAAAATTGGTCATTATTCAATTAAAAATTGGTGTACTAATCATTTTAATACGAAATATTAACCAACCAAAACTTTGTAATGGTACACGACTTGCTGTTAAAAAATTAATGACAAATTTAATTGGAGCAACCATATTTACTGGCAAATACAAAGGTGAAGAAGTTTTAATCCGACGCATCCCACTAATTCCGTCAGATATGCCATTTAATTTTAAAAGAATTCAATTTCCAATACGTCTAGCTTTTGGTATGATCAATAACCAATCACAAGTCAGCCACTGATTTAACTTTGGAATATCCGGGCATTTCACACGGTCAATTATGTTAGATGCTCATATATAGGAGAACCATTATCATTGTATGTGTTCGCACCTGAAGGAACAACAAAAAATTTTGTATATACCAAAGGGCATTAACAAAAAAATAAAAAATAAAAATAATCTTTCATTTAAAATAAAATGGGCTGCAGAGCGGGCAGGGTACAGCTAATTTTATATATAAAGTGACAAAAGATAACAGTAATGCTAAAAAATTGGATTCAAACCATAACAACGAAACTAAGAGTGGTTGGTTTAGTATAGAAATCACGGACATTCTTTCCATTATATCACAGAAAAGCCTCCAAGACATTATTGCGCCTTCCTTAGTTCTATTTTATTAATTTTTAGGTTGACTTTTAGGAGTTTCGATCTTAAGCCACCTAGTACGATTAGCTTTATTAAAACGTCTTCCGCATATGCTTTATAGTAGGCTCCTACTAGATTTAGTTTGCCCTGAATTTTATTTTATGGCAAGCCTAATCTAAAAAACGGTTGCAAGTACTTGTTAGTTGTTATAGTATCGACCATGCAAACCAGTAGTAGGGCAAATTTCTATGAGTGATATTGTTGGTGCGAGAGTCATGACTAGCACTCCCTGTCTGTTTTCCATGACAATTGTTGATTCTTGCTCGAAATTGCAAACTATAACCTCTTTTAATCGGTTCATATACGCTGATACAAGTCAGATTTTTAATTTCTATCTCTAGGTCAGAATCGATTGACCAAAAAATGTTTATGGCTTGTTTTCTTCCTGATCAACAAAGCAACGAAAAGGACACGGAAATCAGAAAATCATCAAATTCTTTAGTTAGCTTTTACTGGTCGTCCTATTGAAATGAGATGTATTTGCGATTTACGCACATTTATGGTAAAAAAAAGTCGGGTGTTGGCCACAATACCTCTCCAGTTTTGTTTATTACTTTACTTCAACTTAAAACTTCTTTCATACCGTTGTATGTATATGCGAACATCGTTTTCAAATAACCTCTTCCGTAAGAAATCCTTTATTGTACTATGTTTTGTGATGTTCTATTTTTTTAGGCCCTGTTTCATACTATGTACTGTTTTCTTTGGTTAGTTTGGTTACTTTCTGTTAAGAGTGGTTTGTTCGAGACCTAGTAGTAACATTTGTGGTAAAAGGACGAAGGGTGTTGGTCATAACATAATCACCCATAAATTTTTGATTGTAATTAAAATTGTATTGGCTTCTCTGAAGGTGAAAATGTCGAAAGCTCCACATGAAAGCATCGGGCTCGTATAAATAACATGAAATCAAACCCAAAAGGAGTAATTTACATACATAAAAACAAACATTGAAAAACACACATACGCCATAAATATGTTATTTATTGACGAAGTACTGCATGATTTAAATATTTATTATGTATTACTAAAACATAACTATGGACATTTTGTAATAATGATGGTACATTATTATGTTATTATAAAAGCCTAATAATTCTGTTGTTCGTTATGTATCATTAAACTTAATTTTTTCCATAAAATATTAAATATAGGGCGATGATAGAGAAAATATAATTGCCGATTTATATATGGTCACGCACAATTGGATACCGACCCGCATCGTGAACTAAATCACTGCATGAAAAATTAATTTATTATTCTGCTCACAGCGTTGCCCTTTAATAGTGTTTGAATTTATATTATTTAAACATAAATTTGGTTCGTGGTTTGTTGTATCACCCATTAGATAATAGCAATACAGTTTTGATGGAATATAATTTTCATTTCTAGGTAAATTTCAATTTATTTGCGAGAATAGTTATAATCGAATTACAATATTATAAATAATAATGAATTATGTATGAAATCCTGTTTAATTATTTATACTTATGGGCAATTTAAGTTTCATAAATTCATTGTTTTAAAATTATGTAGGACAATTTTTACTTATTGTTATTACACTTTATAAATACAAAAAGACGTAGTTATTTGATCGACTATCAATTTGCTTGCCCTACAATTATTCATAAAGTAACTTTTGTATTACCCTCTTTGTTAGGAATACCAAAATCTAGAACAACCCAAGTATTGTTATTGTCTGGTTTTCATTATATTTCTGCAAGTAACTTTCAACAAACAAGTAGTACAGTGGTTAAAGCTGTGTCATTTTGATCGGGAGGTACTGGGTTCAAGTCTCACCAGGGGCTCGATGCAAAATGTAATTTGCAAAACGTGATTATGTTCAGTGATGCTAACAATTTTAAACATATGTTTTCGGTGTGTGGAACTCGGTGCCCATTCATCGTCCATGTCAGTTTACAGGTTGACAATGCACCTTGTAACGTGCAGACGGTTGTGCACTGTGTATTTGTATATGCGTAGGTGAAAAGGTGATGCCTATTGACTGGCCTTAAAAGGTCATTAAATACGTTGGACAATCAATCAATACTTTATAATAAAAGTAACGTATTCTAAGTAGCTTTTTCTATAGTTATTTTTAGCCAAGTGGTAAAATTTTGTTTTATTATAGTTAATCAATTTAGTCAAGTCTGTTAAAATCAAATGAGTTAGAGAATAAATTCGTCATAATTCACGGAGATCAGTAAGAAAAATAGCGACTTGAAAATTTCTCAGTCATCTGCACCAAATATTTTGAAAGAATATTATCATTAAAATCTTACAAAAAAGAAATAAAATTCACGAAGTTTCAACAAGCTGAAAAAAATGGTGCTCGAGTATTGTATTTATCTTTTCTGATAAAATAATTTGTGCTCCCAGAACGATCAGGCTTGGTCAGAAAGAATAGAAGCTGTCTCAGAAGGCAGAAAATACATATAACGTCAGCATTGTACTTTATCTATTATGGTTAATGAAAAATACTGCCTCTCTCTGGCACTATATCCTATCAAGGTATTTGGCCGCATCAAATGAGGCTTCATAATCAAATTTTCATTTCGGATAATGAGTGATCAATTCATTGATCCTAAATCAGCCGTGAAATTGTTTCATTGTCACCATCGGGAAACGAACCCGGGACCAGCGGTCGCTCGAGCAAGCATGCTGACCACTTTATAACCGGGACGGCAGCCCCATTTGTATGAAAAATACTACCTGGTGGAAATTGTGCAGAAAACTCTTAACAAACATTAAGGCTCTTCGGAAATAAGTATTATTGTTTCAATAGTGGAAACAAGAGAATCAATTTTGGGGCTCAATTTAACTGCTATCATATATGGTATAGTCATCAATTTTCCAATAGTCGACAATTTCAAGCAGAATTAGTTTTGGGATGAAATCATGCTGTATAAGATAGCGAAAATTTGACAGCGGAAGATAAGAGATTAAGCTACTCGCCGCAAGTGGCAGCACTATCACTAAAGAGGATTTAATTTGTTATGTAATTACCAGCGGAACTTTTTTATTCATTTTGTGTCTCTATTTTCACTAAATATGTAAAACATCTCAGCGGAATAAAATATTAAAAGTGGTCCTTAAAATGACAAATTGACTGATCTCCTAAGTAAGTAAAAGAACTCGGTATATTAAATCTTGAAATTTAACAATATTCTGTCTCTCCGCCATTTCTTAGCGAATTACGATGAAATTTTGATAGCATTGATCAGGGATTTTAAAGTAAGTTTTGAAAAAAATTCTAGGATCTGTTCGTGCTGGTCTAAACTTTCTATTTCATAACTAGTCCTTATGAAAAATGGTATCTGTACATTTTACACGAAATAAATAAATTTTAAACTGGAGGGAACTCGGCTCTTTTTTTTGGACATTTCGGAAACAATTTATGGATTAGAATTTTGACTATAATTTACTTTCAATATAAGTTATTTTCAGTTTTTGACCAATATCCCAAAAACTTCCACAAGTAATCAATACATTCGGTTGTTTTTATAGTAGCCTAGTTCATACTGAGACTGCATGGAACATTACCTATCAATTATTAGTCTCAGTATTAGAAAAACAATCTATTGGTCGCAGAAAATCAAAAAAATTATAGTGAAAATTCTAATTCTTAAATTTTTTCTGAATTGTCCCTGTATGTGATGCCAATTTTTTAAAATTTATTTAATGAATAGCCGAGTTCCCTCCAGTTTAAAATTTATTTATATCGTGTAAAATGTACAGATACTATTTTTCATAAGGACTGGTTATGAAATGGCCAGTTTAGCCCAGCACGAACAGATCCTAGAAAGCGGAAAGACGGAATATTGTTTTATTTAGTGAAAAAGAGATACATAATGAATAAAAAATTTCCGCTGGTAATTACATAAAAAAAATAATTATCTTTAGTGATATAGTGCTGCCACTTACGGCGAGTTTCTGCTGTCAAATTTCCGCTATCTTATACAGCATGATGACATCCCAATGGATTAAATGCGTTGACATGCAAGCTTTTTCCATAAATTTGGGGTTATTTGTGGAATGTGGTGTCAATCTGTGTACCAGAAGTGGGCGCTTTCGGAAGAGTGTTTTCGATTTCTGTAATGATGTTGAAAAGTATAGCATTTTCAAAAAACGACAAAGAATTAGAATATTCAAATAAATTTAAAAATTAAGTTTTCAACAAGGGTTGACCTTGGCTACTGGAATTAAGAAAAGTTGAATTAAGAAAAGTGTTTTTTTCTGAATTTAAATAAGTGTTTTTAATTCATTATGAAAATGATTTAAGAAAAATTGATAGAAATGAAATAATAAAACTTGATTTAAAATGTGCACTTCTTAATTCAATTTCAAAATATTTTTGGAAAAGTAAAAAAACTGAAATTTAATACCTAATTCTTTATTAAAGGTAAAACAACCACCCCATATAATAAAGTGTAGTATAATAATCATGAATAATTTTGACCGCGAGATTTTTGCAGATTTGCCATTCGCTATATCGCCGAAGTGAAAAAAGGTAGTTTTTAAAAATTCTTTTTCTGAAGCAGAGTTTTTTTTTGAAGCAGAGTTTCCTAAGGTTCCTAAGTTGTGGGCGCGTTTATCGATGAAAGTCTGATTTACCTAAATTAATCTGAGATTTACCGCCAATCTTCAAATTAAACTTATTTAACCAAAAAAGTAATTGAACAATTTTGTCTGAAAGTAACTTAAATGTATTTCGGTTATACGAAGGAAGGTTTGAATTTAAATTAAAAATCTACGGACCATATTTTCTTATGGAACCAATCTTTTGATAAAGTACCATTTGGGTATTGTTAGCCATTTAGGTACTTGTTAGCCAAGTACCTAAATGTATTATTAGTTTTAATGAAAATTTGATGTTATTGCAGTTACAATATCATCAATATGCCTATAGAAAAATATCGGTATACACCAAGTGAAATAAGCACACTTGACGGGGACTATGGATGCATCCATAGAGGAACTAAATAATGTTTTTAAATTTTATTATTAAAAGATAACACACAATTTTTAAGAAGAAGTTCTATTGCTGAAATAAACTGTAATTTTGCTAATTTAATTTTTGAATTGAAATTTCGGTCCACCTATTTTTTATAAACTTTTTTTGCTAAATTTCTGACAATATTTAAAAAAAAATGAAACAACAACTAAACATAAAATAACATCTGAAGCTAAAATAAAATTTATAATTTCAATCGAAATTTTGGCTGCTGTTCAGAAAAACCAAAATTTTTTGGAAAGAAAACCTGAAAGCTGGTTTAGTGGAGTGAGTATACACAATGGGTACAATGGGTCTATATGGTACAGTAAGTTTGTGGATTTTAGGTAATCCATAAAGTTTTGCTAAAACACCATTATAACATTCCAAATTCTTTGCTTCTCCATCAGTTATTCGTTTTGCTTTACGATGAATTAAGCCTAGCTCACTTTCACGTATGTAAGTATACAAATTGAAACATTTTTATGTATTATTTGGATATACATATGTTTGTACGTGAAAGATAATTTTTGTAAAAACTAGACGAATCATGTGATTGCTTTCAACTAAATGTTTATTTATTTACAAAATTATATATAGTTTAGTTTAGTCATTTAAATAAAAAGATTTACCAAATAATGTAAGTAACATAATTAAAAACCACCAATTTAGAGTGCCATAAAATTCTGAAACTAATAATTTTCTAAATTATTATTATTTTAATTTTTATTAATTTTATCAATTTATAACAGTTTTTAAAAATGCTAATCAAGAGAAATATAAAATAAGAGTATAGTTATATAAATAATAGAAGCTGGAACCAATGTTTTAACATAAAAACAAAAAGTACGAACATAAAACTTAGTCAGCCTAAATCTTAATGTGAAAATGATGATTAGCTTTAATGATATTCAAAAATACGAGTATGGTCAATCGCGACAAATCGAAATCAATATTTCTTTAGTTCAAAATCACACGCCAGTAAGGGCATTCACCTCTGAAATCTGATGAAGTCATCACCTCTGTCCTCACATCAAGCTTAAGCAGAACCAACTCAACGGGGCAGTGGTTAAAGCTTTGGCGTTTAGATCGGGAAGTACCGGGTTCCAACCCTGATAGAGGCAAGATGCAAAAGGGATTTTTCATCATCTGATTACGATCGGCGATGAAAATGAACACAGCTATGATTCCCTGTCGAAGTGCATAGCTCATGGGCCGACCCATGTTCCATACCAGTACTATATCCTGGCATGGAGCTATGCAATGTGCAGATGATTTTACATTAATTTGGGCTTATTGCTTTACGTCCTTCGTTTGGAGTTGGGAGTGCTTCTTTGGCGCCAGAACAGATTGCAAAGAATGAATCAATAAAAAAAAAGCTTAAGGACAGCACTTAGAGGGAGGAGTTACGTCAATTTTCGTAACATACCCATAATACAGAATTTTATAATAATTTTTGTTTGTTAAGTTTCGCACACTATTTGCTCGTGTTTACTAAAATCACAATTTATATCAATCTATTTTATATGAAATGGATACTTTCTTAATTATAAAACTGATGAATATTTTGTTAATTTGAAATGTTTTCATATTTTTGTAGATCAATGTTTAATTTGTTAATCAATATTTTCGTAATATTAAGAAAAATATATTTAAACATATAAATGTGTTCAAAAATATTTTTATTCAGAATTATAATTTCAAACACAACAATAAAATTTGTTATAATATAATGAATTGTGAGTATTTTTATATTTAAAAAACCACAACTACCATTCGCACTTTATAACTTGCTCTTTTCTGATTTTTAATTATTCTCAGATTATGATGCTCAGACTTTTCGATTTTAAAAAGGTATTTCCATTCATCCGAAGTAGCAGTAGTTCTCATATAACTCCTAAATTAATATTTAGATTTCCATAAAATTTTGGATATCGTAGGATGATCAATTACCTCTCTCCCGCTAGCTTTTTCATTCCATGAAGAGGATTTGCCTGCACATACTCACAGTGGTCCTCCATCCAAGTCAATCCATCGCGATCCGATGATATCATTGCCTCCGAGAAATGCCTTATCTCTGAACATGTACCACGTTGTTGCAAATGATCACGGGATAAATATTTAACATTTTCTTGATTGATACTGTCGAAATGTTAAAACCCTTTCCTCCTTAAGGAAATGGCACTAAAGCGTGTTCAGAACACATTCAAGTAAAAGTCACAATCAAAATTTTTTGTCGAGATAATAATCGAAATACAATTTTTTGAAATTATTCTGTCATCATATATGCCATGTTAATTTCAATTAATTATATTTCGTAAACAATTTTCTTTTTCATCACTACTCTGCCATAAATCCATTTGTTCATTGTATTGCTTTATGAAAACTCCGTTTTTAGGGCAAAACAGTTGTCAAAAAAATTGGCGGGAATGTTTAATTCTATACCAATGTACTGTGTTTAGTGATGTAGTGAAAGATTGCCCCAGATTTATTTGAGAATTAGGCAAAAATAATTCTACTTTGTTATTTCGATTGTAATGGTTTTATTGTACATTGGTCTATTTTTCAGTACTTTCGAATTAAATACTCAATTGTAGGAAATTCTTCCTTAACTTAATTTAAATCAAAAATAAAATAAAATAAGACGAGAATGTAGTCCCAGACTACAGTAAGATGAGATGTTCACGGGGAAAAATGCTAATCAGAGGGATGCGTGACGGTAAGCATGTAATTGTTGAAAATACATACATTTTTATAAACAAATTTTTATTTATTATAGAAAAATTAGCAAACAATCAAATCAAACACCAGCATTGTATCGCCAACAATGGCAAGCTTTAATCTGGAAATACAAAATATATACTACTGATATTTACCTAAAAATCAATTATTTATATAATGATTTTTTATGTAATTTGTTACTGTCACAACACAAAAACAAACTGGATCCGGGCAGGGTGATGAAGCACTGGAGGGTGGTATTGGCGCGCCTGACCCTACTTCGAAATGTAACTTAAATACGCGTCAAACAAGGATAATTTTCATCCTCCATATACATCCTGTGACGAATTAGTGATAAATGAACCGATGGGAGAAAACTTAATGCCGGTTCCGTCAAATGACTTTTCGATATCTACGCCATTATCTTCAAACGGTAGTCGCTTGCCAACTCCATCGTCGCCAACCAACGAGCTTCGCTTACGAGCTTCGTCAGGATCGTTCACTTCCCGGTCACGGGCAACACTCCGAAGTAATACAAAAATCGACGATGCCCTTTTAAAAGAGAGCAGCAAATTAGGAAATTAAATTAGCTCTGCATTGACTATATTTGGCCAAATCATGCACAAAGAATACCCAGAGATAGATGTAAGCAAGTAGTTGATTTCCGAATCAGAAGACTCATCATAATGATAAATAAAAATAAACTTTTTATTGGTTTAATAATATAATATATTTTTCCACTGCTAGTCGTAGAAGGCAACATTATTATGTGTTTTGGTAGCCTGAGAAACAAAATTTCTCTGCTAGCGGTTAATAATATTTTTATATTGACCACTAGTTAATAATGAAAAATGAACACTAAGTGCAATGCGCTTAAATGGATTGGGAGATTATTATTCCCCATATTGATAAAGTAGATTCAAAATAACAAAACAAAATGCAGTGTCATTTTAAATTTACGCTTACTACAATTGAGTAAAAAATTCGGGCTACTTCGACATAGGGGCACATTCTCGATCAGCTAGCAAGCAAGCAATATGCTAGCGCAAAATCAATTTTACCAAGCAAATTTGAATTTGCTTTTTTTATAATTTTTTTGCGATTGCATAGTAAACTTTGCGGCTTAGAAAACTATCCAGCAAATCAACCGCTTCGCGACAATAACTCCAATCCGCCAAAACTGAATTGTTCAGGAAATTCAAAAAACTTCTTGTCATTCCATATTATATTTCCTCTAGTTTTGATGATTTCGATTCGATTTTCTTGTAATACAAACTTATTTTAATTATTAGTAAGCCTGCGTCTAATATTGCGTCAGCCCTTCTTATCAAAAGCTCATTTTCACAAAATTGTCAGATAGGAGGTAATGTCACGAAGCGGGCGAAATTTTATATTGTTTTACTGTGCAATCGCAAAAATAAACAAAATACGTACAAAAAATTAATTGAAATTCAAATTTGCTTGGTAAAATTGATTGAGTAGCCAGTTTTGGCACTAGCATATTGCTTGCTTGCTACCTGATCGAGCATGTACCCCATAGTTAATTAAAGAGCAAGTGTTTCTCTTATCAAATCAATTTTCTTATCAACAAAAACCGTAATGGTTGGTGTGCCTTCCACGAGTAGTAGTGGAAAAAATAGTATATACACCCCGCTTGAGAAGTACTATTACAGCGCTCGCTTGCTATAATTCGACGCTCCGCGTCTCGGCCCTCGGGTTATAAACTCACTCGGGCTGTAATAGCATACTTCTCAACCTTGGTATATAATATACTATTATTGAAATAAATGAATTCAGTAATGGGAGATTTAATTATTTTTTTACTATGAATGAATAAATTATTTTTACTATAGATATAATAGTTTTATTAATATTCTATAACTAGGTGTTTCGGAAAATAATGCCCTCAGCTGAATCGTTGTTGGAATTTATTTCAATTGAATCAGAATTTTCCTGGAATTCATCATAACTGTCCAACATGTTATTAAAATCATCGCTCATTACGCAAATATTGCACGACGGATTGTGTTAAATAACTTTTGCTCTTCGGTTGGGTTTTTATAAGGTGTTACCACGGCACACAGTTCCAACTTACATGGGTATCCACCAACCCCTAATAAATAATAATTTGTTGATGGAAAATTCACGTATCTATATAAGGGGCGCTTTTGAAAAATACGAATGTCGTGAATGAGCCTGGATACCCAATAAAATAGTTCCGAAATGCTCTTTGGCTGTCAACAACTGCTTGCAGTACCATCGAGTACAACCCCTTATAATTAATGTACTCATCATGCTTTTAACGGGACATTTTACACGTATAATGCACCCATCAATTGCCCCAACCACATTTCTGAATATTGATGATTTCGCTCTTAAGCAAAAATTTTCATCTATACCACTAAATTCATCTGCTTTTCTTAAGTTGGAAATAATGTCTCATGTTAATAATAAAGTAATCGAGCATTTTGTATATTATATTCCGGCTAGTTGATCGGCTTAGTCCGGAAAAGTTTCCCACAACTCTGTAACTACAGCTCGACGCCATCCAGTAGAGAAATATAATTAGTTCATATTCAACTGCCCACCCATGATGCTTCTTAGGCATAGTTTGAAAGATTAATTTAACTGTTTTGCTTGTTACTCTTAAAGGCCTCTTGCTTTCTATTTCATTTTCATTCAAAATAGCTTCAATAGTGGCCGATAAAACACCAATTTGTAAATCTTTTGTGCGCTAAAATAAATGTATTGTTTTAAATTAGTTTTTTTAAGTGAAATTCTAGATTACCTTTACAAATTTTATTGTACTGTAATATTTTGAAATTACATTCAATAATTGGTTGTATAAAACGCACATTTAACGACATTATTTTTCATTGTATAATTGAATTAGTTTTACTTCACAAAACTCACAAAAATAAATAAAATTTAAACGTCAAAATTTTATTTTTTAACTAGTTGCATTTGGAACAGTTAAAAAATGATGTAAGTTAAATAGTTCTTACCACAGTTAAAATATTTAACCTTTTAAGCAATTGAAACACAGACTAAGTAGTAAATTTAACAATACATATGTTTTACGATCCTAATTTATTAGTTTGGAAAGTGAAATCAAATTAATTTTATAGAATAACTATATATAGGTATAGGGTTAAATTTTAGAAAACTATATATAGGTATAGGGTTTTCCAATAGGAATGATATGATTTTTAAGTGACGTTTCGGCCATTTGTGATATGTCATGATCTGTCATTTTTTGTTTCATTGTATTCAGTAATGTTTACAATTTCATCATGGTGAGATATACGCAAGAACAACGTTTACAAATTATTCAGATTTATTATCAAAACAATCGTTCTCCAATTGCAACTTTTCGTAAGCTCTTACCATTTTATAGTCGTAATAATCGTCCAAGTGTGCTCGCTATTCGTCGGATTATTAAAAATTTTGAGCGTACATTTTCTTTATCGTTCAAGTGTTTTTTTTTAAAGAAATCATATCACTCTTATTGGAAAACCCTATATTTTATATTAAATATCGTAATTATAACATATATGATATTTTATGCAAGAGGCACCTATTTTTACCGAATATCATATTTGATATTATGGGATTCTTAATTGATAAAATGGGATTCTTAAATGATTTTGATGGGATTACGATGGGATTAGGTATGCTGGAAGAGGCCGCTGAAGTAAATTTTAATAGCTGGTCAGATTCGAATGATGGATTTGTTGAAGATGGTGAAAAAGAAAACAATCGCAGACGACTTACATGAAGATATGGAACTGGAAGTTGAACAAGAAATTGTGTCTAATGATGTAAATGAGGCTTTTGATATTGCAAATAAGGAAACCGTTTTGCCGAAAGTTTGCCTGAATTTGGCAATAATACAGTCTAGTAGTAACAATACAGACTGCTTTGAACGAACTAAAGGAATTAATGCCGGATTTATGGTTTGTGTTCGTTCTGACAATTTTTTCGATCAATCATATTGCTCAAAAATGACGATTTTTTTCTTCTTCATTTTTTCACAAGAGATGATTGGTCTAAAAAATGACCGAACAAACGAATGCAACCATAAACCTGCCCTAAATGATAAATGTTCACGAATTGTGTAGGATTTGATGATTATGAAATATCTTCAGAGCCACATAAATTTCGAGATATGCCTGTTTACTTCATTTGCACAAATTGCCAACACTCGAAGATATTGGCATCCGAAATTGGGTAATGCCATGGTCCAAGAAACGATGACTTCAAGAAAATTTGAGGCAATTCGACAAAACATTCATTTTAATAATAATGAGAGAATGCTTCCTAGAACTCACCCAGCCCACGACCGACTGTACAATTGCTCAACAATTTAATTCAAAATTTTCAAAAAGTGCCTTTGGAAGAATGTTTATCGATAGATCTACAAATGTGTTCAACAAAAACTCGATATTTCTTGAAGCAGTATATGCCTGCTAAGCCTCATAAATGGGGATTTAAAATTTTCGTTTTATGTGAAATTCCCGGTTTTCCGTATAATTTAGAATTAAGAAAAAGTTCACGAAAAACGGCCAAGGTCGAATTAAATTTGGGAGCGGCTTCGAATGTTGTAATTCGTCTTCGTTTCAGATGGTGTCTAATATCGAGGGAAACCAAATAACTGCAGTTCAGTGGAAAGACAGAAATATTATCACTCTAATGTCTACATTTGTTCGTAACTCCACTACATTTGTCGACGAGATGGGAGAAAAATTGGGGCACTATCAATGTTGTCTGTCCGTTAATAGTGAAGGAATGTAATAAATTTATGGGGGATGTAAACCTGCTGGACGCCAATTTAGGACGTTATAAAATTAAATATGATCCAAAAAGTGATATATAAGATTTTTCTACAATATGCTTGATCTCACCCCTCTCACGAGAGGATACTGTTAGGTCTGCCAGACCATCTCGTGACATTATGGGCTGACGTAAAAAGAAAGAAAGCTTCAGTAGCTCAGCTACCCCCAAAAGAAATTCGGTTAGAGATAATGTAGGACACTTGCCCACTTTAACTGGTAGTAGATTGTCATGTAAGCTGCCAAGTTGAAATTAGTTTGGGTTTGTAAATTGTTCCTAATGCAACGTCTTGCTGTGCCTAAATAAGGATAAAAATTGCTACGCAATGTTCCATTCATATAAAGAAAACTCGATAACTGAAAGACTGAAAATTTTTGACATTTTGTGATTTTTAACCCTTATGTGAGTGCAGAAAAAATATTTTAATTTGAGTGAGTAACATATTTTTTCCACGTTTGTCCAAGTAATAACATTTCTCATTTTTAAGTATAATTGTAATCTATAACAATTGAACTAGAAGTTCTCATAAACTTTAAAGTTTTTGTCGGAAGTAAAACATACAAAAATAGACGTCTAAAATGACAAAAGGTACCCGGAGTACCCACGTCACTCACATTAGGGTTAATTATAAATTATTTACTTTTTTAAATAATCCAAATTTATTTTATTATATGCAACATTATATTATTTAATCATTTATATTTTTAAGAATTTTTTCGGCTTTTCGGACAAAATATTATTTTAATGGACACACATACATTGTATGGGTGTCCATTAAAATAATATTTTGTCCGAAAAAATTCTTAAACAAATTAAATTCACGGACGATTATAAAATTCTTCTTTTTATATTTTTAGTTTTATTGAATTTTTTTGAAATAAATTGATTTATTTAGTGTTAGCTATTTTTATTAGCTAAAAATGTCGCTTGATTTGAAGTACAACCAACACAATTGTGAGTATAGTGATAGTGTTTTTTTCGGACGAAAATAAGTTTAAAAGGAAAACACAAATGTGTTAGTTTGTTGAAAACACATAAGGTTTTGCACTTCAAATTCACGATTTTGCAAATGATATTCAATTTTTTTTATTTCATTCCGAACTTTTTACAATTCAACCTCAATTTTTTCTACTTCATGGTCAATTTTTTGCAAAGCAAATTCGTGGTTTTTCAAACTAACTTCAATTAAATGCAGAGCAAATTCAAATATTTTTAAAACAGATTCAAGTTTTAATATTTCAAGTTCGTAAATTTTTTGTAACTTTTTGCAAAATAATTCAGTGCTCTCAATTCTTAACGTATTATGATGGGATTGGGTATGCTGGATGGAAATGGAATTCTTAAATGATTTTCGGAAGAAAATCTAGAATATGGCCACCTGGAACGGAACTCGATCAATTCTTAACGGATTATGATGGGATTGGGTATGCTGGATGAAAATGGGATTCTTAAATGATTTTGATGGGATTATGATGGGATTGGGATGCTGGATGGAAGTGGAATTCTTAAATGAGTTTGGGAAGAAATTCTGGAATATGGTCACCTAGGAACGAACTCGATCAATTATTAACGGATTATGATGGATAATAGCGGACATTATTACGGATTCTTAAATGATTTTTGGAAAAGTTCTGGAATATTCCTATTTTTGGCGGAATTCGCCCCGCCCATTTTTAACCGATTATGATGGCATTTGATATATTGGATTGAAATGGGATTCTATAATGTTATTGGAAAAAGTTTTGGAAAAGGCTATCTCGAAGTCGGTCATTTTTAACCGATTATAATGTAACTGGGCTTGTTTTATGAAAATGGGATCTATGAATTATTTATGGAAGAAATTTTGAATGAACACAACAAGAATCACCTATATTTTAGACAAAAAAAAATGCGAATTGGATTCGAGAAAACAGATGTTCAAATTTAGGTTTTAACGTGCAAACAATAAAACAAAAAAATTCTTAGTAGAAGAAAAAGTAACATCTCCATTAAAAATTATAATTTTAGGATCGTATGATCAGGTAGTTTTGGCTACATTATTTTGGATTTATTATATACTGTTTTATTATATACTGTTTTATTTAAGAATTAGTATATAAACAGATAATTTGAAATATATGAATGATTATTCTAGGTGGCGAATCGGCCTATCTAATAGGTTAAATTGCCTGGCTTCCGTTCAAGGAAGTCATTTTTCAAAACTTCTTCCATAAATAATTCAAAACTCCCATTTTCATAAAACAAGCCCAGTTTCCAAAAATCATTTAAGAATCCGTAATAATGTCCGCTATTATCCATCATTATCCGTTAAGAATTGATCGAGTTCCGTCCCAGGTGGCCATATTCTAGAATTTCTTCCAAAAATCATTTAAGAATCCCATTTCCATCCAGCATACCTATTCCCATCATGACCCGTTAAGAATTGAGAGCACTGAATTATTTTGCAAAAAGTTACAAAAAATTTACGAACTTGAAATATTAAAACTTGAATCTGTTTTAAAATATTTGAATTTGCTCTGCATTTAATTGAAGTTAGTTTGAAAAAACACGAATTTGCTTTGCAAAAAATTGACCATGAAGTAGAAAAAATTGAGGTTGAATTGTAAAAAGTTGAGGTTGACTTGTAAAAGTTGTGAATGAAATAAAAAAAAAATTGATGATGATTTGCAAAATCGTGAATTTGAAGTGCAAAACCTATACAAAAATAAATTTTTGAAATGGTACTTTTCACCGTACCCACATAATTGTGTTGCCGGGCAGCAAAGAGATATATGAAAAACCGTGATGAAAAACAAATTTTTCCCCCATTTTTAAAGGTGATTCTCGTTATCAATGGTTAAAAAAACATATCAAAATAATTTTTATTCAGTTAAATAAGATATCGTGAATATATATATATATATATATATATATATATATATATATATATATATATATATATATATATATATATATATATATATATATATATATATATATATATATATATATATATATATATATATATATATATATATATATATATATATATATATATATATATATATATATATATATATATATATATATATATATATATATATATATATATATATATATATATATATATATATATATATATATATATATATATATATATATATATATATATATATATATATATATATATATATATATATATATATATATATATATATATATATATATATATATATATATATATATATATATATATATATATATATATATATATATATATATATATATATATATATATATATATATATATATATATATATATATATATATATATATATATATATATATATATATATATATATATATATATATATATATATATATATATATATATATATATATATATATATATATATATATATATATATATATATATATATATATATATATATATATATATATATATATATATATATATATATATATATATATATATATATATATATATATATATATCGTGCAGTAAAGTGTTAATTGTAAAGACAAAAATGTTAAGTAATTCACCACAAGCTGACGACAGAGTAGTCTCGCAAACGGTTTTCATTAAAGAGAATAAAAAAGTAACTTTACCGTTTCTTATTTATAATTATTTTAAATTACGAATTAAAATAATCATAGGTTAGGTTAGGTTTCAGTGGTTGACACTTAGGCCATTTTTGGCCCATTGTGATACCACGCATTCACGCCACATCATTAACCCATTCACATATTCACCTACTCACACAATTACAGTATACCCACCTGCACATTGCAAGCTCCATGTCAACCTGTACATTGACTTGGAAGGTGGGTCGGCGTTGAATTCTGCACTCCATCAGAGGGTCTTAGTTGTGTTTATTAAACATCACCGATTGTAATAAATTGTAAATAAAATAATCATACATTTCGCAAAATTAAAAGTTAATGTTTTTATTTGCAAAATAAACTTGAGATATAAATCTTGTGTTTTACAAAAAATAATGGGTATCTACCGTTATTATATTATGATTTATTTGTAATTACACATTTCCTAATTCTAACGTCAACCGAACGTTACTCATTAGCTTGCCATACTAGGAATGTAATTTCGGTTTAACTAATTATAATTATGGTATGAAAATTGTTTACCATAATTAAGTCGCAATCTTGTTGTAGAGACCATATTGTAAAAAAAAACTGTAAATATTAGCACTCACCCAAACAGTGGTTGTATTAGCTTATTATTTATAACGTACATTAAGAATTTTCCTTTCATATATTTCGAACGTCTTATCCAAATCATCCTTTTTAACGAAATGGAAAACGGGTTACCATATTTTTTTTTACTTTTGTTCGGGTAATAGAAAATGTTAGTAAATAAATTTTCTAAATTATTAACCATTGCTCGCAGAAAGAAATAAAAACGAGGAATAACTTCATTTTCAGGCTTGTATAAATTCTAATTTGAACAAAAATTTTATTCCACTTAGTTTAGGAAACACGAGTTCACTCGTTAATATAATCATATTAACGGTTGTGACATATGCATAAGAAGTGTTGTAAAAACATAAAATTTAAGAATTTATGGTGCACCTTAAAATAGGGTGTTATGCAATTATGTTTCGAAACTTGACTAGTTTCCTCATAATTTTTAGCTCAATGCAGGGAATAGCATTAACAGAAATGCAGAACATACTTGAATTTTCTAGGAAATAGAAAGAGTTCAAAAGATTTTCAGTTCTGTGATAATAATGAGTACATCCGTTCCGTATAAGAAGAAGTGTATGTACATTTATATGTAGGTACAGTTTGTGATTATATTTTAAGTACGATGTAATTTAAAACGTTCATGTCAATGATTTTTGTATTATAAAAATGTAAATTTTTTTACTCCTGTTGTAATCTTCATTGCTATCTTACATAAGTAACATTTTATTTCCCTCACTCAACCCGACACTATTTAGGGGTAAGTATTTATATCGTAAGTATAGACGTCAATACGTAATCGCGTACTTTAGATGTAGATTTGACTAGAAATTTATTTCGGTAATCGAAGTATCGCAACGAACTTTTATGAAATCCTTGCTGTTCAGACGATTTGAAATGTACACTATCAAGCTGAATTAGTAGAGGGAAATAAAATATTTGTGCAATGATAAACAATCGCACGAGATATCTGGAAAATAATTTAGTTTTACAATTTTTCCTGAAATTTACATATTTCTTATATGATTTGGAGGATATACACAGATGCTATATTATTTCTGGTTGGTTTCTTATGTACAAACACATGTATGTGTAATTTAATTTGGTATTCTTAGAAGGTATATGCAAAGTACTTAAGTTCTCAGGAAAATACTTTTTGTCATTTTAAATATAATTATTATAATCTTATTAAATGTGTATACGTCTGAGTGTTGGAGGAACAAACACAACAGAAAAATATTTATATGAATGTATATATTGAAAAGTACCACCGTATTATTCTATTAGAACCAAATCCTTTTGTTTAATGGTTATTTCCTAACATTTATTACGTTGACTTGTTCATATATTATTCATTACGGTACACGTGAAAAATGTTTTATTCGCAATCAAGACGGGATGTGGAAATAAGTTTGTTTTTGGAAAAGGTTATAAAATTATGAGGGTGTGTTCATTCAAGATCCTATTATTTTATTTTTGCCTTGTTGGTTACCTTGTAGTATTATATAATATTTACAACTACAATATTGTAGTTGGGAAAGTATTTGAAAAGTTTCAGTGCGTATTTTTTAATATTTTAGGAGTTTTCGGTAACTTATACAACTAATAGAGCTCAACTTCATTTCGCTGGCGCAACATCCCATGTAGGGTTTTGGTCCCCTTAAAATGGAACTTTATTGACGATTCTATAAATATAGGACAAGCGCCACTGGCAAGCAAGCCAAGTGAAAATGATGTCGTTACACGAAAATGTTATAGCATATTTTCGTCATTTATAAAATAAATAAAATTCACCTTCATTGCAGAAAAACCTTAAATAATCGTTTTTAAAAAATTTAAACCAATGAATAATACTGACTCAAAATTCCAAATTTTGTGTCCATTCCAGCTCAAAATATTCAGTACATGAAATCTATGTTGCTCTATTAGGCCAATACTCAATTGTGCTAATGAATAACACAGATAACAGCTTTGAATTATGACTAGGCTTCTCTAGGATGATCGGAAATTTCTGATATTTAGTTTACCCCATTACAAACCATTCTTTTGGAGTGTACGACCAAACGTAACGAAGATTCCCGGTTAACGTCGAATAGGCCTTTTTACGCACACATGGCACGATAGACAGATTGGACAGGCCAGTCATCCAGAGAACTTTATCAATTGTAGATCGTCTATTTCAAAGTTGGCGCGAAATCAAAATTGGTGCGAAAAGATTAGCTCTTCACGTTCTATTAGATGGTTCCATTCATTTCAATAAGATGTTTTCACCGACCAAATGGCACAGTGGTTAAAGCTTTGGCATTTGGATCGGGAGGTACCTTGTTCGAATCCCGATAGGGGCAGGATGCAAAAGTGAAATTTCATAGCCGATTACGATCGGGGATGATGAAATGTAACACATCTATGACCCCCTGTCGGAGTGCAAAACTCATGGGCCGACCCATCTTCCATGTCAGTATAGGCTGGCATGGAGCTTGCAATGTGCAGATGGTCTTAAATCTTCCCTATAGCCGTACGTCTTCGATTTGGTAGGTGATGCGTAAAGTAAGTCAGAAAAAAATAAACCGCGAAAGAGCAAGGAGTGCTTCGGCCCCAAAACAGATGGCATGGATAAAAACAAAAAAAAAAAAGAAGATGTTTTCAAACAATTTTTACATAATAAGTATAGTGGTGATATTGGAATAAGATATACTTTTTTTTGGGTGGATTTCCTTGAGTATTATAATCTCTTCTGTAAACTTCTATAATTTTGGTGCATATTTGATCTTTAAGATTTTGATGTCGTCAATTTTGTTATGCTTCTGTCAAGTAGCTGTTTGGAATTTTCACTGTTACCAAGACAAAAGCTGGGACTATTGTGTTAATTTCTTTAGTCTTTAAAGTAGGGGAGATCTGGAAGTCGCAGAAGTTGGCCCGAAATATCCCGATTTTTTTTTTCTAAGTTTCTTCGCTAAAGTATCCGAAAAATCTGTACATATTGAAGAAGGGTAGTCTCATCCCGAAAAAATAATATTGTTAGTGTAGCCAACATTGAAATTTAAAAAATATTTCATTTTTCGAAGCATTTTATTTACGAAAAGTATTTGAAAAACAATTTTAAGTATTTTATTTTTTGCGTGTGTTATAAAAATATGAAACAAATTATTGTGTGATATCGACAAGTATGAAATAGAGATCGTATTTGTTCGATTGCGCTCCTTGGCACTCAAAGGGTTTAATATACTATTGCATAGGCCGATTCTTTATCTCAAAGCATAATTCGTAATATTATCAAGTTTAAATCAACAAGCGATGGGAAAAACCGCGTCTTAAACTTTGATATGACCAATTTACCTCATTAGCGAGAGAACGAGTTCGCTGCTCGAACCAGTTTTGGTGTGAAATTTTGCATAAAGCAGCACGGTTAATTTAATTAAAATTAAAATAATTAATCTAAACGCACATTTTAATTGAGAAAAAACATAATTTACAAATTGTATTTCCTGTTACCATAAATAGTTATTCCAACAACTTACTTGTTTAGGCTGGCATGGAGCTATGCAACGTGCAGATGGTGATAAAATCGGGCATAGGCCCGTACGTCCTCGATCTGGCAAGCAATGCGTAAAGAAAATAGCAGATACATTTTAGAAAGGAAAATTCAAAATAGGTTTAGTTGTAATTCAGCTGTTACACAAGGGTTGTCAAATGAAATCAGCTTCACGCTTCAAAATAAGTCTTAACAGATTTTTCATTGCTAATTTAAAACCTTATTTTATATTTTTTTTTACAAAATTTTTTGTATTGTTTTATGCTGCTCTCTCGAAAATAAAATCTACATCTCAAAAATGGCCTTAAATTTTTTTTATTTCATTTCTATTTTTGTTGAAGCTGCCTCACAGAAATTTTTTTTGTTCAAAAATGAATCGCAATTAAAACCGGTATCGTAGGTAAAGAGCGAAAGAAACAAAGATGGAGCTGCTTCTTTGACAAGCCGTGTGGAATGGCTCTGTATTAAATCGAAGTAGAAGGTTATTTAATTTTTATTTTCGTTTTCCAGTTTTTGTCTCCGCCTCGTTCTCTTAAAACCAAAATAAATTTTGTCATACAAAATTACAAAACAATGAACCAAACCAAGCTACACGAGATTTTAGTTTCTGGTTTCAAACTAAGTCGCAATAGATTTTTATTGTTAATTTAAACCCTTATTTTATATTAAAACACCATTTGTTTTTGTATTGTTTTATTCTGTTCTCTCGAAAATAAAATTTAAACAAAAATCTTCATCTCAAAAACGGCCTTCAATTTTTTTATTTTCACTTTTAATTTTGTGACATAAAATTTTAGTCCTTGAGTCCGAAATGAAAATAAAAAAAATTGAAGGCCGATTTTGAGATGTAGATTTTTGTTTAAATTTTATTTTCGAGAGAACAGAATAAAACAATACAAAAAATTGGTGTTTTAATATATAATAAGGGTTTTATAATTAACAATAAAAATCTATATTGAGGCTTAGTTTGAAACCAGAAGCTGAAATCTCGTGTAGCTTGGTTCAATGAAAATATTATTTCTTTCTCCAGTTGTTTCGCAATTTTGTTGTTAGTTTCGAAGAAACTGTTGAAGCCGAAGGATATTCGTTTTTTTAATTTTTATAGTAATGCATGTACAATTTTATTTAAGATTTTGGCATTTTTTTGTTTTTACAAATATCAAGTACGAATACGGAGAGTTTTGTCGTACGGCTTCGATTAATTGTGTGACACCAAATAAAATACACAAATGAAATGACAAATACAGTCTTGGCTAAAAGTAATTATTGAGCACCCATGATATCTCACAATTTTTTTGCGAGGATCAATTTGAAATAAATTGAAACAATTTTTGTAGGTTCACATTACTATTTATTTATATAAAATTAATATTTTGTGGGTCCATCCTTTGTCCTAATTACGGCAGAAATTCTTTTGGGTATTGAACTTACAAGTTTTTTACATTCTGCAGACCGTGTGGCGCTCCGTTCTTTGTGCAGACAGCGTCTTCTTTGTTATTTATTGTGTAGCGCCTGACTCTGCGTTTTAATAAACTTCATAAATGTTCTATGGTGTTCAGGCCCGGGGACTGGGCAGGCCACTCCAGAACCTCAATGCCAGTTTCTCGAAACCATGCCATTGCGCGGGCAGATTTATGACATGGCATATTATCCTGCTGGAATTTAACGCTATCCATGTTTGTATCACCAAAAAGTGTTAAAAATGAGGGCAGCAACGCAGATTCGAGGACATTTATGTATTTTGAAGAGTTCATGTGGCCCTCACACACGAACATTTCGCGAACTCCAGAATTAGTAATGCAGCCCCAGACCATTATGCTGCCCTCGCCGTGTTTTACGGTTGGTACCACACACTCTGGACTAAATGATTCGCCTACCCAGCGACACACAAAAGGCGCACCAGGTGTACCAAAAATCTAAAATAAAAAAATGTAGAGACTTCGGAAAACTAAAATATTTGTATCGATGAATTTTATTTTAAAATCATATTATTTAATATTATTAGGGCATAGAATTATCAACTTACTTCAAACTTTGATTCGTCTGACCACATGATATTTGACCAACCTTCTTCAGTGAAACTTTGGTATTTTAAGGCCCATTTATACCGAGCCTTCTTGTTTTTTTCTGAGAGCCAGGGTTTCTTCCTGGCTTTACAGCCTTTCAAACCAGCTTCCTGCAGCCTTCTGCGAGTGGTGGGAGCAGATATTGGTTTCTTAATTTCTACTGAAAACTCAGCAGCGAGGTTTGAAGGAGTTTTTTTCCTATTATTTAAAGCTTCTCTCACTAACTTTCGGTTGTCACGGTATGTGCTGGTGCGTTTGCACCCGGTTCTGTACCTATTACTGTGTGATCTACTAGCGGTGAATCGCTCAATAGTATATTGCACAGATCGGCGTGATCATTTCAGAGTTTTAGAAATCTCTACTTGTGATTTCTCTTGCTCATGCAGAAGCTGTATCTGCACACGTTGTTCTAAACTTAACTCTTCTTGTTTCGTCATATTGCAATAATATCACTAAATTTAACAAATCAAAACACCAGAAGCGGACTAGATCACTGAATGTGTACACAATGAGCGAAAGTAGTGAACTGACGAATAAATACAAAATGGAAAAATAACAGATTGTATTGCACCAGATGGTTTATTGCTACACCTGCGGTGTGAGTCACTGTTTTTAGTCTTTTTTAGATGTCGTAAAAATAATAAACAAACAAACGGGGTTGTTTTCTGTTATACTTATCGTGTACGCCCCAAATTTATAGGGTGCTGGATGTATAAACAAAATGATCACATAATATTCTCTGCTCTCTCACGGTTATATTTATATTTTGATAGTGGAATACACTAAAACTTCGGATTACGTTATCTAAATAGGCGCATTTCATTAAATTCTCACTAACTTCTTGAATATGGATACGAAAAGATCAATTTATGAATTAAGAAAATCAATTACACTCAAATTGTTCGTAATATAGTAATTTTTTTTATAATAATTTAGATTTTAGTTAAATTTGTGAAATTTATTACCGCCGCAATAAGGAGGCAAGGTGTACTATTTTTACTTAATTATGCTGCTAATTATGCTATTATAAAAACGACATATAGTTTTTGCATCGGTACAGCCAACTGCATACTTTGATGTCTGCGGTCACGTTGATTATAGAAACCGCAAGAGCGAATCGAATATGGATTGGAAAATATATATGAATAAAATGGAAAACAATTGCTCTCAATCAAAGTAGCCAAGAAAATTTGTATTGATTTCCATACAAATTGTTTTTTATGATTCCCCGTACAAAGGCAATAAAAAGATTGCGGATGTAAAACAAATTTTACTTTACTAATTTTATGAAAATCTATAGGAGACTACGAGACTATGATTTAAACATGTATTTTATATTTTTTTATATGCAGTTTTCAACCTGCAATCGATTCGCTCCCGCGAGTTCTATAATCGACGAAAATTTATTAAAAACAAATACGGCTCGAGCATTCCGTTTGCGATCGACTGTGGATTCGTAAAGATGAAGTAAAGTCTCGACAAAATATGTACAAAATTTTACGTAGCGAACAGGCCAATCGTTATGAACGAACTTGAATCGCAATTAGCATTCTTGTAGTGCGGTGAAGTGAAAGGGGAGACAGTTGACTACTTCTTATGTTCCTATTCTTAATACTCCCTTCATAAATGAGACTGCCGGTTCACTTTGAATTTATGAGACACGTAAAATACCAGAAAAAGCGTTCATGAGTGGCAAAATATATACCCTGCTCCAGTTTTTAAGCCTTCAACACACCACGTTTGTCGTCCATGAACGTATATACCTTGAGGTGTGATTTCATAACGTATCCTTAGATTTGAATTTTTGACTCATTGATGGAAAATTTGAGAGATTTGAGAGTACTGTAAATAGACCAATGCACGGAACAATGACCATAAAACCATTACAATCGAAATAACAAAGTATCCTTAGATGTTTCGAGGATACTGTATTGCTCCCCTAAACAGTTGAATGAAGTTCAGAACATAAATATAAATATCGCGTGCAACAGACGATATACATAAGTCAGAATATCTATTCGACTAAGAATGAGCGCACCATAAGAGCGTAGCTTAAGGGATTACAAAACTCGATTTTGTTTCGTCTGAACAACATCAGAGTAGATTTAAGTCAATTAAATCTCATGGAGACGAACCTTGTCCTGCTGCCGATCGAGAAATCGGACCAACGTATAAATAGGATAAAATTTAAAGTGAGGCCCTGCAATGTCAGTGGCAACTCCATAATATTCTTCATCGGCTAGTAGGCTGTAACAAACCAAGTTAGTCAAAATTGTTAAGTGGACCTTACAATCAGTCAAACCACTCTGGCCGCGATACGTTCAACCTATGTTTTGGGTATGCCAAAGAAATACATGACTACATAAATATATGGTTTTCGTTGTCATGTGCATTATCATTGATGAGATCATCATAGTAGCAAAAGCAGCCGCAGCTTCTTGTAATAAGTAAATCGTTTTGAACCATTCATTCATTTCTTATTCCAGGCATTCATTTCTCGTTGGCGTTATCACGCGTAACACCTACGACCCGTTGTTAGACTATGCAGTTCACCCTTGAAATTTGTGTGATCTTTTGTGCAGCTGTTTAAGGATTTTCCCTCTTAGTAAGTCAAAACCGGGCGGTTTACTTGGTCTTTAGTCATTTGAATAGGGGAGGTGAGGGTCATTTTTGCACACCAATTTCTTCTATTTCTTTTATTTGTTGGAATCAGCGAAAACTATTTATTTATTGCCTTTTGCTCAACCTTCGTCGTTATTTTCTTTTAGGTTGCACTGAGCTTGTAATTCGTTTGTTTTCTTCTACATTAAGTGGTCAGTATCCTTTCCCCTGGTATTGAACATAGAGGTAAACTTTCATTATCTTTCTCTTAAATTCTTTATTTCTTTCCAGATTTCGCTGGGTCAGACTGTTTATTTATTTTTTCTTTTTAGTTATTTTTATCCAAAATTCTAAAAATTTCCTTGTGACATTTTTTCCCAGTAGCAAGGTTTCTATTTTTTTTTTTTTTTTAGAAAATTAGTTTGAATTAGTATGTGTACTATTCCATGCTGACTGTTGAACTGGTCTATTGTGAAATATTTATAAGCACATGAAACGTAGCTCCTCTCAAAAGAAGTATAAAATAAAATTGTACGTCTTCTTAGTGATAGAATAATTGGAAAGTCGTGCACCGGTTGATTCACATAAGATTTTTAAAATGATTAATTTTTATTCGAAAATCATAAGTAAATTAAAATGAGGCTACTTTAAAACAATGAAAGTTTTTAATATCCGTTATGAAAAAAACACATTATACATAAATACTTAAGTAATCCTACATTGTAAATATTTCTTTACCTCTTACCACTCAGGTACGAAAGACAATAAATACATAAATTTTCAGTTTATCTTGAGTACGAAAATTTTCATTTGAAGAATAGAGGTACTGCAGAGAAGCGAGTCGAACAATGTTTTATAATTTAATGAAAGATTAGAATGTATTATATTTTTAAGACGGAAGTAAAGTATCAGTAAAGGAAAAGGATTTATCATATATTTTTAGTTTTGCTCCTGTTGTTATAAAATCTTGGAAAATATTTTGGATCATTGAGCAAGCACATTGTCTATTAAGCTATTTTCAGGACTTTTTATAATTATTTATTTTGTTCAATTGTGTTTAAAGGAATGTTTTAAATTTGTTGAAAAATGCACTTGATTAACAAACATATTCCGCACAAAGTTTTGGAATCCAGCGAGCGGATTTTGGCCGAAAATTGAAACTGAAAGCAAGAAATTTCGCTGTTTCATGTACGTACCATTTTTTGTAATATAACAAATTAATATTTACGACTTGTACATATGTCAAACAAAGGTAAAATTTCTGGATCTTTATATATAGTGCTTTATAGCTCATAAAACTAACGCGACTGTTATGGTTTAATACATTATTAATTTAGGCTTAGAAATTTTATTATTCTGTCTGTGTTGTCATTCTTCTTTAATTTAATTTTTAAATCTTACAAAGTTCTTCTTATGAAAATATTTGAAAGTTATATTCACGTTCAAGCTTCGATGAAAATGTTTAAAAAAGACACTATGATTTAGAGGCCGGAAACTCCTGACCAGAAGTTGGAACTGTAATTAGCGAACTCTGTAAGGTGATCAGCCCTACGAACGATTTTAATGTCTGTCGGTGCAGTTTCGGTAACTTGATAAATGTTTTTGGTGAGCGGCGAGAATCGAACTTGGGACCTCGGTGTGATAGACACTCTTTTCTGCAAAAATGTGCTCTCTCAAATATCAAATTGTGTTTTAATCGACCTTTCATACTCTACCGAAACAAACGAAAAATGCAAGTTTTATTCCTAGAGTAAAAACATACTGCGTGAATTGTGAGTTGCGAACAGATTCCACACGCGAATTCGCGTAATTGATTCACACCAAAGGTACATTCGATTTTTTTGTTAATAATTTTCTTTTTCAACTGTTTTAAATTACTCGAAATAAGAAATGGTTTCCACAAGAACTAAAATGAAATATTAGTACTATAGTAATTCGCAGATATACCACCCTGGCGAAACTAAAAATGGTTTTCATTTAAATTGGGAAAGGGAAAGTCTGTTACTATCAGAAATTTTTTATTTAGTCACATGGAGTGTAAATAAATTTGATTCGATATTTGTGTTAAACCGTTTTCAAGATATTTAAAAAAAAACAAAACGTGTAAAATACTAATTCCCTCCCCCCCTGAGTTTCCAAAATCAGTATACGACTAAAACATAACCTGTATATTACAAGAGTTCATAGATAACGCAATTTAGGTGGCTAATACAATAAATTTACTTATAACCACAAACTTACGTGACGACTCAAACCAGTACAACTAGCTTTTTTGTGGGATTAAATCAAAAATAGGTAACAGCGTACAGAGTATAAGTTGTGCGTTTCAGCATTGCATACCGTCCTTAAAACTGATGATTAATTACAAACTATAGTCCTACACAATTTTAATTTCTTTGCATATTACAAGTTCTTAAAGCGATAACGATAAGCATTATAATTGATTTCCATCTAAGTAATATACAAATTTTACAACTAATGCATTAACCAGCGAACACGTAATGCCGTAACTTGTACACACTGTTTGAACCAATTCGGTTAGCGTTACAACTGGAATCTAAAAAGCTGGTTTTCGTACCACTAACTTAAATGGTCCAATCAGAGTATAACTTATGCTCTTACTGGTTGAGGCTTAAAACTTCTTATGGAACATAAAAATATGAATTCGCTAACAATAAAGCGGAAAAATAAAAGATTTATTGATGAACGATGGGAGGTCTTGTAATCATGTAGTTTCGGATTTTCTTGTGAAGCTGCAGGACGCAGCTCATACAGATTGGTTCTCAATAGTTAAGATACGCAGTTTTTAAGGATTTATTTCAACCATCAATAATTGAAATTCATTCGTTTCAACCATCAGTAACAAAGCATATTTAAAAAATAGTAGCATTTTACTTTATGGTGTTATCGATTTTTCAATAATTATTTTTTATATTGTACTTGTACCTGTGCATTTTTATTGGGAATGTAAACGTACAAGATAATCTTTTTTTATTTTGCAATCGTAATAATAAAAAATATAAATAAGATTTTCAAAATAACAAGCAAATTTAATAAGTCATGTTACGTTCTGTCTTCGTTGAGACAAAACAAGACAATTGCATTAAAGACAATTACCATTTTCAACTTACGACATAAAAATGAATCCCTGAAAACAATTTTTTTAACACCATCTATAAAATTTAAGAGTTGTTTAAAATGTAAAGTACGAGTACAGTCGTTAATAGTATTATTTTTACAGAAACTGGTCGAACAAAATGAATCAAACAGTTGTTTAGATCCTCATTCTACATAAAAAATTGGTATTATTTCATGACTGTGAAGTAAATATGTAATTTAAAAAAAAAAAAAACTTACTTCTTTAAGAATAAAAAATGAAAAAGTGGAATTAGAAAAGGAAAATTTAGAGGTTTTTTTACTAGCACCCTATTAAAAAGCAGCTTCAAATAAATCTGTGTAATATTGTAAATAAAGTTTCTTTCTCGTTTTTGAAATAATTGGAAAATTCTCTTAAACAAAAGAAAATGTCATGGAACAAAATGAAACGGTTAATATGCCATCTTAATACAAATTTAAATAAAAGAATACAATATTTTTGTTCGATCATATTTATCTGTATGTTTTTTGTATAACAAATTGAAATGAACAAAATATGTACTCCTTTTTACAATACTCGGTTACTTGCTTTGTGTCCTTTCTAATAGCCTATTTTAATTGTGTACGATTGCGAAACAGAGAAAGGATGAGAACAAGAGAAACGAAAAATGGTACACCAGAAATACATTTTTGAACATAAAATAGAACATAATATTACAGAAATAATGTACTTGAGTGAAAACATTTTCACATTTTCCATTTTAAAAAATCTTAAAGGATTACAAAAACCTAAACATAATTTAATTGTTTTATGTTAGATCCAGTTAGGATCTAGCATTACTTCTACTTGTTTGTCTTATGCCCGGTTGCACAGAAAAATTACTAACAGCCCGTTAGTTGTGCGCCAGTTAAATGTTTTATATGAAATCTGTTTCCTCAATCAGAAAAACGTCAACGCAAACTTGATAATATAATTTATTCCATGGAAATATTTAACGATTAGTTAAAAATTTATTAAATACAAATTGGCAGTTTAAATTCACGTCGATTATAGAATCTGCGGGAGTGAATCGAATGCGGATTGGAAAATGCATATAAATAAAATGGGAAACAATTGCTATAAATCAAAGTAGGCAAGAACATTTGTATTGATTTCCATACAAATCGTTTTTTATGATTCCCCGTATAAACGCAATAAAATATCTGCGGATCTAAAACAATTTTTACTTTATTAATTGTATGAAAATCCATAGGAATTTCTATGATACTATGATTTAAAATTTTGTTTTAAGTTTTTTTTATATGCAGTTTTCAATCCGCAGTTGATTCGCTCCCGCGGATACTATAAAGGCGGTGATACATGTACAAATTTTGCCTTTAAGGTAAAAAAATTGCCTTATACAAAATTGATTTAATGTTCAATTTTAAAATTTTTGCCTATAAGGCGATTCAAGATGGCCGACTTTTAACCAATCAGCGCGCATAATTTTTATGCTCTAAAGGCAAAATCTGTACATATATCACCGACTTAATCGCCGTGATTTAAGCCTGCTGCATGACTGTGAGTTTTTACCCGGACTCACAATCTGAAGTTAGTAATTAATACTATTTTCCCAAGGGAAAACGTATTAGTTACTAACTTCAGATTGTGAGTGCGGGTAAAATCTCACAGTCGTGCAGCAGGCTTTATACTCATGCTAAATGGTTCCACGGAATAAAATATATTCTAGGTACTAGGTACAATCTAGTTTGCGCTGATTTTTTTCTGATTGCGAAAACAGGTTTCATTGACATAACATATTTAATTGACGCACAACTAACAAATCGTTAGTCATTTTTCTGTGCAACCGGCCATTAATAATTTAAATAGTTTTTATCTGCTGATAAGCAGCTTTTAAAAATCACTAGTATATATATGAATTCATTTAATGTGAAATGCTTTGCGTTATCTGTACTCGTTTCTTAACCTATCTTCTTACGGAAAAATGAGCCTCACGCTATTTTAAAGACGTAGCTAATGAGTTATTCAAGTGTGTTATTGAAGAATCTTTTTTTTCTATATGTTTTTAAAAATTTTGCTGTCATAAGGGCCGTGTGTGGTGAAAAACACCTTCCGGTGCAGTAGCTTGAATTATAGCCAAAAGCGAAAAACATAAATTTGTTATTGTTTGGGCTTGTTTTATCGCTGCCCGTTGCCGCCTAAATCACTAATCAAAGAGAAGGATTAAAGAACCTGGAGTTTATCACAGTGAAATTATCGAGGAACTCGTTCTTCTCTTTCGACTATTTGTTTGGGCATAAAATAGCAGTCCCCATGTATGGAAGTTGGAGTGACCACGAGGTGCCATTGTAAAGGTCTGAATGAAAGTGAAGAACTGTTGCTGGTAATTTTCATAAACGTTTAAAGTTATGCATTGTTACGTAAAAATATTTAACTATAAAAACCAAACATATATGTAAACATAGACAGTAGACTTTTTTTTACGGTAAATGTACATAAATCTCAAATTCATCACACTTATTTTCTAAAGCGAAACATTGAACCTGCCGGATTTGTGAAAAAATTGTCTTGTTTAATCAAAATTGATGTTTAATGATTGTTCCTGTTTAAATTTCAGAAAATCAACAATTTTAACCCTTATTAGAAATGTAGTGAAATGTTTTTATTCGAAATTTAATTTACAATCTTTTTATTTTTAATCGTTTTCTCGTAAATGCTATATATTTTTCAAAATATTTGCAAAGAACGAAAAATCTCCTATGGAAGCTTCTTTTTCCGGTGGGACGATCTCCGCCAAAAGATCTCCCAGTATATATGGTAGAAAGCTAAAGTAAGCAGTGTTGTTATCAATCAATCCGCATGGGCTGTCGAGGGATCAAATTTTACTGAAAAACATTTTTTTGACAAAAACAGTCATTTCCGTTTAAATTTTGGAATTTGATCTGGATCGAAATTATTGTAAAATTAGTTTAGAGCCTGTTAGTTTTAACCGTTTTTTTCGTAAATGTTATACTTTCATAAATGTTATGGCGAAAAAGCGCCTTTGAAAGCTCCGACTTACGGTGAACCAATTTCGAATGATTGAATAAATCAATATTTAGTAACATGGTTTCCACCAAATATAGTGCATGAGCTTCGATTCATGAATTTCCGGAAGTTTTGACGTCGAAGTTGATTTATGGCCCGGCTTCGCCATGATTTTTTTACACTTGGGTTATCGTAGGTACGTACGGTAGTGACATACGATTCAGAAAATCTTTCCTATTTTGTCGTTGGAGTAGCAGTTTACACTTGAAAAATTGCCTTTCCAAGTCTCTTGACTTCAGTTTGCACGCATGGCACGGAATTTCCTTGATTTTCAGTTATTCCCAGGACAAACAGGCGTGTTTGAAAATGGTTGAACGGCCCTCCCAATAATTCTGGAAGATCATATTGCTGCGCTTGACACATTTGTAGTGAGAAAAAGATTTAATAATAAATAATTGAAAATATAAATTTGAAAAAGAAAATTAGAAGATTTTTATTTATTTATTATGTGTCAAAATCTAAATGTTTACTTAGTAATGTCAAGAGAAATTTCATTTAATTGTCAGGGTTGTCCGAATATTATTGAGCAAAATAGATCCATCTATTGGCAAAATTAAAGGTTGAAAGGTGCCAACCTAAAGATAATTAATAATTTTTAAAATATGAAGTAGCTTGTATTAAACAAAATTTTCTATATAAAAAGAAAATTTTCTTTTTAGAGAGGATTAGTATTTGAGTGAAATTCATATGTATTTCTGTTAAAAAATCAGTTAACATATTTTTTGTGAATATAATATTGTAAAAGAACAATTTGTGCATTAAATAATTTTTATTGCTAACGCAATAAGTTGTCCTAAAGAACGAGTGGTTTGGATTATAAGCTGAATCAAGGCAATTATTTAATTTGTGTGTGTGGTGTGTTGAGAGTGGTTCTTGGGAAGGACTCCCCAAGATTGATTAAGCAGTCCAAACTGGTGACCCCGACGTGATCCGGAAGTTAAATTTATAGACGCAATCCGGAATTTATTATATGAGATCCATTGTTTTTGATCCATTAAAATTTGACCAACCCACATCACAATATATATATATGTATCAGCAGCACAGCTGGTTTAAACGGAAGAATGTGGAATAAGGTGTAAATCGATATAGGCTATAGAGGCATAGCAGATTTTCACAGCCAGGTTTCCAATAAGCGGAATTAGTAAACAGCGGTACCACAGGATATAATTTACGACTCAAGAGAAGCCAGTTTCTATCAACCTACATTTGAATCTTGTTTTAAAAAAATTGTAAGTGCCCACCAATTTTTAATTTTTGCCAAAAAAAAATAAAAATAAAAATATTTTTTTTTAATAAAGAATATATTATCTATTTTGTTCAATATACGTAGTATTTATTTGTCCTATATTTTTCTTGATTTTCACCTTGTTTTCTTTTGGGATTTCTCTTGTCATTACAATTGTTAAACCTTTCGATTTTATTTTTTTTTCATTGTTAGAACGTTTCTTATATATATTAAAAATGTTTTTTTCATCGTGTAGTGTTTTCTTGTTGTCATTTATATTTTTAAATATTTGTTATTTAGCTCGCAAATTTAAAGTGATAGAGGCAATTCCGATTCTCAATCCGGAAATTGAAGAATCGTCTTCATCACTTTTGTTGGAGAATCGTAATTCTTCCATAGAAAATAATAACGAGCAACTTATTACGGTAACTAACGATCAGTTACAATTAATGATCGAATCGCGTGTTAGGGATATGCTATCGAATTTAGCGTCAGATACTAACGTATCTTATGTAGACGATACATATCACGTAGCAAACACTCCTAATACAGACGCTAGACCAATTACTGAATATAATACAACGCAAGTTGCTCATATAGCTTTTAAAGCGCCGCAACCATTATATTCGCAAAACCCGGAAACATGGTTTGCCATTTTAGAGCATCAATTTAATATAGCATCAATTAAGACGGAAAAAACTATGTATGCTCACGCCGTAAGTGCTCTCGACGCACGATTACACAATCAATTCGCACATTTAATCACTCGCGACAAAGGTATTAAACCGTATTCATTTTTTAAGCAGGAAGTGATTCGTGTTTTAGGTGAATCTGAGAAAACAAAACTGAATAAATTATTACATGGTTTGTCATTAGGAGACAAAAAACCATCTCAATTATTGGAGGAGTTTCAAGTGAATGCTATCGGATTTTCAGCTATGTCCATCAAACAATTGTGGATGTATTGTAGTAAGATGCGGAGCACTTTATAATATTAATAATAATAAATAAAAACAAAATTTTAATTTAATTTTTTAAAAATTAATAATAAAATTTTTATTTTATAAAAATAATTTTCTTTATCGTTGCCGGTGAGTGATGAGCTGCTCCGCTGTGTGTGTTGCTCCGGCAAAAATCCAAATTGAATAGGCCGAAGAATTTTAATTTTTTTCTTTCTTGCCTAAACCGAAAAACAAAACAATCCAAAACTGGTTTTGTTTTTCGTTTACCTGCACCAAAATATTTGGGTGCACCCTCTACAAATTATGTTTTAATAAACATAAATGTTTGCCATGCCATCTCTTGTGCGATGGCATGGTGGTGTATAAGCGCGTTTTACATGACTTTGGTTTTGCAAAATCAATACGATTTTTATGCATCTCTAAATGATGTGATTGTAGAGGTTATTGCAATGCGAAATTTTTTTTTTTTGTGTAACCAAAATATAATTTTTCAATTCTATTTTGCTTACACAAATTCGTATGTACAAGTGTTGTTGTACGATTACTATGTACAAGTTGTTATGTACATTATTTGTATATACAAGATTGTTGTATATAATTTAGAATAATTATTTAGATGGATAATTGTCGATTTATAAAGAATTAGATGAACGGAGGATTGTCCGTTGAGAATTAATTGTGCGGAGTTTCTTATGGTTGAAGAACCTAGCCGCTACATCACCCACCGCGCAGTGAGTTCCCCCCACCGTGGGTTCTTTGTCCGCTGGCGTTTGTGGATGGATTTTATTTGTATTATGATGATGTATAATCAATGTAATGGTAGTGATAATGTAAATGGTTTTATCACCGAAAATTGAATTAATGATAGATAATGTATCATTGTGACGATGTATGATCGTCATAAGAAATATAATGTCTTCACCAGCGTGTGTTGGAGTTTTAAGATAATGTTTGAGTTTGGTGAAGTTTGTGTTATCCGAAAATGCGGACAGTTTTCTTCACTCCCGATATTTGATCGGGCGAACTCACAATTCCATAGACTGGTTTGAGTCTATCGATAGAGACAGATTGTTGCTTGTCTCTAATTTGTAATACAAAGTGCTTACGAAGTCGTCGTATCACTTTGTATGGGCCTTCATACGGTGGTGTGAGGCCTGTTCGTACTTTGTCTATTCGTACGAAAACGTAGTCACAGGTTTGCAGTGACTTTGGTACGAATATGTCGGTTTGATTAGATTTGCGCGTGTCCGTTGGGATGAGTTTGTTCATCGTGGAGCGCAATTGATTTATCACTGTGTCAGTGGTAACTTGAGGTGTAAGTGGATGTTCCACAAAGAATTCCCCAGGTAATTTAATGGTTTGACCGTACACCAGTTCTGCTGGTGAACATTTTAGGTCATCTTTGACTGTCGCTCGGATTCCCTCCCAACAATATGATTGGAATCTCTGAGCTCCAGTTGACGGTATTTGCACGAGCTTTGAGAGCTGTTTTAAGTTGGCGGTGGAAGCGCTCAACCATACCGTTTGGCTGTGGATGATAAGCAGTTGTCCGTATTCGATGTGAGCCTAAAAGATTCATAAGCTCGGCGAATAGTTTGGACTCAAACTGTGTGCCTTGATCGGTCGTAATGTTGACCGGAACGCCGAATCTAGCAATATAGTTTTCGACGAGCGTTTTTGCAATGGTTTGTGCGGAGATGTCTTTTATGCAGTAGGCTTCTGGCCAACGCGTAAAACGATCATCGCATGTTAACAAATAAGTGAATCCATTAGATGGTGGAAGTGGTCCAACAATATCTAAATGGATATGTTCAAATCTACCTGGTGGAATTTGAAAATTCCCGTGAGGTGATTTGGTGTGTCTTTGTACTTTGTATTTTTGGCAGGATAAACAAGATTTCGCCCAAAGGGTTAAATCTTTGTTCATGCTGGGCCAAAAATACCTTAAAGTGACGAGTTTGCGAGTTGCTCGTACACTTGGGTGTGAAATATTGTGCAGAGTGTCGAAGATAGTTCGACGCAATGACTCTGGAATGTACGGGCGATTGTTACCCGTAGATATTTCACAATAAATGGACAAATCGGCTAATGGAAATTTTCACATTTGGAAGTGCGCCGATTTGTAGAATTAGAAAGTAAGTCTTCTAATTCTTGATCGCAAGCCTGTGCTTTTGCGATTGTTATGATGTCGTAGCGAGTTGCTGCGGAGGCAAGCTCGTGGTCGGAAGTCCGAGAAAGTGTGTCGGCGACCACATTGTCTTTGCCTTGAATGTGTTGTATGTCTGTCGTGAATTGAGAGACATAGTCCAAGTGGCGTGCTTGCCTTGGGTTTCGCTCCGCTTTAGAGGTTATTGCTCTAGTAAGCGGTTTGTGGTCGGTGAATATAGTGAATTCCCGACCTTCGACAAAGTAGCGAAAGTGTTTGATTGCTTGGAAGATTGCAAGCAATTCGCGATCAAATGCGGAATATTTTCTTTCGGCATCTGATAATTTCTTGGAGAAAAATCCAAGAGGTTCCCAGGTCTTATTATTTAGTTGTTGTAAGACCGCGCCTATTGCTGTGTTGGATGCATCAGTAGTGATGCTATATTTGGTGGCATTTAGTGGATGCGCTAAAAGAGCAACATTTTCCAAGCTGTTCTTGAGCTGAAGGAATGCTTTTTGACATTCTTCAGTCCAAGAAAAATTTTGAGGCGTTTTGGGCTTTTTAAGAAGACTTGCCAAATGCGTGTGATTTGGGGCAAGTACTTCTGCAAGTTTTGGTATAAATCGGTGGTAGTAGTTTACCATGCCGACGAATTGTTGGATTTGCTTGACGCTTTGAGGTGCTGGGAACTCTCTAATGGCGTTAATTCGTCCTTCGGACGGCAGAATACCATTAGATGTAATCTTGTGACTGAGAAAGTCAAGATTATTTGTCCCGAACACACATTTTGCTGTGTTTATATTGACACCATACCTTGCTAGTTTTTGGAAGAGTTTTTCCAAATGGAGTAGGTGTTGCTTCTCGTCTTTTGAGGCTACGAGAATATCGTCAATATATACAAAAACGAAATCGAGATCTCTCACGATTTCGTTGATGAAACGCTGGAATGTTTGTGCAGCATTTCGGAGTCCAAATGGCATTCGGGTGAATTCGAATAAGCCAAATGGAGTGGTAATGGCGGTTTTATAAATGTCGTCAGGAGCAATCGGAATGAGGTGATATGCTCTGACGAGATCGATTTTGGTGAAAATTGTGCAACCATGTAGTTGCATGGAGAAATTTTGTATGTGGGGGATAGGATAACGGTCAGGAATTGTGACTGCGTTAAGCCTTCTATAGTCCCCACATGGTCTCCAGTCGTTGTCCTTCTTTTTTACCATGTGTAATGGACAAGAAATTGCTGATGAAGAAGGTCGGCAGATTCCTAGTTCCGCCATATGTTGGAATTCTAGGAAAGCTGCTTTGTGGCGTATTGGATCAAGCCGTCTTGGTCTTGAGAATGGTAAATGCCCTTTAGTCACAATGTGGTGTACTACATTGTGCATTACCGGAGCATTGTAGTTTGGTGGAGCTGTTAAAGAAGGGAATTTCTTTAACAGTGCTCCATAGCCATTGTTAATTGTGTAATGCAATGGTGATGGTGTATCAACGCGTGCTGATGTTGCGTTGATTGAAAGTTTAGTGGATGGATCAATCAATTTGTGATTTTTCAGATCCACTAGAAGGCCGAATTTCTTTAGGAAATCCGCGCCTATAATTGGTCGGTTGACATTGGCGAGAATGAAGGCGTGTTTGAATGAACGCCTTAATCCAATGTCAACGTCTAGTAATTTTGTACCATAGGTGTTTATGGTGGTACCGTTTGCAGCTGACAGAACTAAATCGGGATTGCGATTTGTTCCGTGGCGATAGTATTTGTTGTATGGGATTACGCTTAGATCAGCGCCGGTATCAATCAGAAATGTGATTTTATTAACCGAATCCCATAGAAATAGGCGACTATGGTGAGGTTGTCTTAGGTCGGCCGCTACGACCTTAAGACTTGTTGATTTAGGGAACCGATTTGCTGATTCCTTTTGTTGTGCAGCAAAAGTGCATGGTTGTGTGCATTTTGAAGCAGTGGTGCCAAATTTTGAGTGATACCAACACCAGTTGTGTGGAACTTGGTATCTTGGCGTTTGTCGGTTGTTTTGTGGAAATGAACTTCCCTGGTTTGTATGTGGTGGTGGCTCTTTTGAAGGGGATGGAGTTTGTCTCCATGGCGATTGAGGATGCGAGGGTTGTCGCTGTGTGTGTGTATTATGCTCTAGCCTTAGTAGCCGGTCGCTAATTTGTTTTAGCATTGTTTCATGAGGGCTAGAGCTTGGCGCGTGTATCTCTGAGCTTGGTATCAGCGTGTCGCGATCGATTAAACTCAAGGTCTGAGTCCGCGTGCCTATGATGTCGTGGAGTTTGTCGGCGATTTTAAGGAGATCCTCTTCTGGTTTGTCTTGTTGAGGGATCAACGCCGCTTGTAAGTAATCAGGGAGTTGCCTGATCCATAGTTTTACGATGACGTTGGTCGTGAAATGGTTGCCGGCCAACGATTTTATTCGGTGCAGTATGTCCGAAGGTTTTTGATTACCATACTCGACTTTGCCCAAAATAGTATCCAATCTACGCTTCTCGGAGATGGAGTAGCGATCGATTAGGACTTTCTTGAGGGCGTCGTATTTGTTATTGGGTGGAGGGTCTTGTAGAATGTATTCGACCTTTTCCACCTGTGCTGCCGAGAGGGACAACACAGTGTGCGCAAACTTTTGTTTGTCGCTGGTGATGTTGTTCGCGTCGAACAATATTTCGGCTGATATGAACCAAATCTTCGGGTTATTTTCCCAAAATGCTGGTAGCCGCATCAAATGTTTTGATGTGGCTATTTCAGACTGGACATGCACATTTAGTTGACGATTTGCGTCATTATTTACCACGAGTTTATTGTTACCGTTATTTGCCATATTTTTGATGACAATTGTTTAACGGTGCACACACTTAATATTTAACAAAAATTCACACACTTAAAAAAAATATGTTGCACGTAAAAAAATTTTGCAACACGCGGTTTTTGATTAGAGCAAGAAAAAAAATGGAATTAATTTTTAGAATTGGTGTCGGAATGGACACGTGTTTTCTAAAAAGCGACCAGGGGGTTGGGACGATTTGTAAATATAGCGCGCTTACCAGTGGTCGGGGCATAGGCCGCTATCTCACAAAACTCGTCTGATATTTTGAATTTAATAAAAAAAATAAAAAACACATGCACTTTTTTATTAAAAGAATTACCTTTATTTCACTTTTTTTTAATAAATAAAAATTCACTCACCTGTTTTGCGGTAAAAACCGTTGTCGTGGGTCACCAGATATTGGGTAAGATGCGGAGCACTTTATAATATTAATAATAATAAATAAAAACAAAATTTTAATTTAATTTTTTAAAAATTAATAATAAAATCTTTATTTTATAAAAATAATTTTCTTTATCGTTGCCGGTGAGTGATGAGCTGCTCCGCTGTGTGTGTTGCTCCGGCAAAAATCCAAATTGAATAGGCCGAAGAATTTTAATTTTTTTCTTTCTTGCCTAAACCAAAAAACAAAACAATCCAAAACTGGTTTTGTTTTTCGTTTACCTGCACCAAAATATTTGGGTGCACCCTCTACAAATTATGTTTTAATAAACATAAATGTTTGCCATGCCATCTCTTGTGCGATGGCATGGTGGTGTATAAGCGCGTTTTACATGACTTTGGTTTTGCAAAATCAATACGATTTTTATGCATCTCTAAATGATGTGATTGTAGAGGTTATTGCAATGCGAAATTTTTTTTTTTTGTGTAACCAAAATATAATTTTTCAATTCTATTTTGCTTACACAAATTCGTATGTACAAGTGTTGTTGTACGATTACTATGTACAAGTTGTTATGTACATTATTTGTATATACAAGATTGTTGTATATAATTTAGAATAATTATTTAGATGGATAATTGTCGATTTATAAAGAATTAGATGAACGGAGGATTGTCCGTTGAGAATTAATTGTGCGGAGTTTCTTATGGTTGAAGAAACTAGCCGCTACAGATGCAAAGATTACCACCACAAATACAATTAGTGGTAACGCCATTTGAACATGATGTTGATATCAATGTTCTTGCTAAACGAGCAGATGATCTGTTAGAAACTTTATCCAGCTCTAATACACAAATCGCATCAGCATCAATTAAATCCAGTACAACGGATATTTCATCGGAAGGGTCTAATAGTTCAAATATTTTTGGCATCATGCAGTCTTTCAAAACGGATATTTTAGCTGAGGTAGCAGAAATTGTCAAACAAGCAAATTCCTCCAATGTCGAACCCAGACGACGAAATTCCAATCGTTCGTTTTCCCCGAGAAATCGTTCAAAGTCTCGGGATAGTTCAAAACAACGCGATAAATGTTTTTACCATTATAAGTTCGGTGACAAGGCTCAGAAATGTGTAACCGGTTGTAAAATGCATAACTCGTTTTTAGAGAAATCACTAAAAAACTAGATATTCATCAACATCCGACGGTGTGTCTTGATGAAATACACGTTTCGAACCGTCTATTAATTCGTGCAAAGCGTCTTAATATTAATTTTTTAGTAGATACAGGTGCTGATGTATCAGTGTTACCAAAGAAATTCGGTAGCAAGCAAAAAAGTGAACAAATTTTTAAATTGTATGCGGCAAACGGCACCACCATAACAGCTTATGGAAGGCAGGAATTAGTTTTGGATATAGGTCTCCGTAGAGAATTTAAGTGGAGTTTCATAATTGCAGATGTCACAATTCCAATTTTAGGTGCAGATTTTCTAAGTAATACAGGATTGTTGGTAGATATAAAAAAAGGAAAAATTATTGATCCCTTAACGACCATATCATCAGTTGGTCAAATCACAAGAACTGACCTACCATCTTTATCTCTAGTAGACAAGAAGAGTTTCGAACAAGATATTCAAGAATTACTAATCAAATTTGTAGACATCACGCAAAATACAAAAAATTTATCAACGACAAAACATAATGTTACTCATTTCATAGAGACAAAAGGCCCACCCATTTCAAGTAGAGCAAGGAGATTAGCCCCGGACAGGTTAAAAATTGCTAAAGAATATTTTGATGAAATGGTTCAACAAGGGATTTGTAGACCAAGTAATAGCCCTTGGGCCAGTCCTTTGCATATGGTACCAAAGAAAAATGGTGATTGGCGTCCTTGCGGTGATTATCGTGCGCTAAACAACATCACTATCCCAGATGCATATCCTATTCCGCATTTACAGGATTTTTCGTTCCAGCTAGAAGGTAGTGTAATTTTTTCGACGATTGATTTAGTACGGGCTTATCATCAAATTCCGGTGGAGCCCAGTGATATTCCTAAAACAGCGATAACAACTCCTTTTGGTCTATTTGAGTTTATTCGAATGACATTTGGATTTCGGAATGCCGCTCAAACGTTTCAACGACTTATGCATAGAGTTTTACAAGAATTGCCATATTGTTTCGTTTATCTAGATGATATTTTAGTAGCGTCGAAATCCAGAGATGAACATTTACAACATCTAGAGCAAATTTTTCAACAGTTAAGAATATATGGATTAATAATTAATCAAGATAAATGTGTCTTTGCTCAACAAGAAGTTGTATTTTTGGGCCACTTGGTCACTTCTAGGGGCATTTTACCAAACCCAGATCGTATAAAAATTATAAACGATTTTCCGTTACCTACAGAGGTACAACAATTAAAACGTTTTCTAGGTATGATAAATTTTTATAGAAGATTTATACCTAATGCAGCACAAGATCAAATGGTGTTGAATAATTATTTAAAGGGTTATAAGAAAAAGAGCAAAACAGTGATACAATGGACCGAAGAAACAAAGCAAGCTTTTGAGAAGTGTAAAGAAAAATTGAGTAATGCGTCCATTTTAACTCACCCTATTATATCAGCACCATTAGCAATTATGGTAGATGCATCCGATTTAGCAGCAGGAGCAGTTCTTCAGCAACATGTAAATGATATTTGGCAACCACTTGGTTTTTTTTCCGTGAGATTTACAGAAGCACAAATTAAATACAGCACATACGATCGTGAATTATTAGCTGTATATCTGGGAATTAAATATTTTAGAATTTTTGTAGAAGGTCGGAATTTTTTAATCTTAACGGATCATAAACCGTTAATTTTTGCCTTCAGACAAAATTTAGATAAAGCTTCTCCGCGACAACGTAGGCAATTAGACTATATAGCGCAATTTACAACAGATATAAGACATATTGCTGGTATGGATAATATTGTAGCAGATACTTTATCACGCATCGAACCTATTGGAATTATGGAAAATATAGATTATGAGCAAATTGCTTTGGACCAAAATTCGGACGATGAATTGTCCAAATTAATCAATATGCCAAATTCCAAATTGAAATTCGAATCAGTTCCGATAGCTTTTGGTTCTAACATTAAAATAATTTGTGATCAATCGTTATGTAAGTCCAGACCTTTTATTCCACACAAATGGAGGCAAACAGTTTTTAAAGGTTTCCATAACTTATCACATCCGGGCATAAAAGCATCAGTAAAATTGTTAACTGATAATGTAATTTGGTCGTCGATTAAACGGGATGTGAAATTAATGGCGCAAAATTGTATAGAGTGTCAAAAGGCGAAAGTGCATAAACACACGAAATCCGGTATTGGCATATATCCCAGCACTAAAGAAAGATTTGCTGAAATTCATATAGATATTGTAGGACCATTACCATTATCACATGGACATCAATATGTTGTAACCATGATTGATAGATACACCCGATGGGCAGAAGCAATACCCACAGCAGATATTATTGCGTCAACAGTGGCGTTTGTGATTTATTCAAGTTGGATTGCAAGATTTGGTGTTCCTGAATATATTATAACCGATCAAGGAAGACAGTTTGAATCTCTTTTATTTCACGAATTATCGAAACTTTTAGGCTTCCAACGAAAAAGGACCACCAGTTACCACCCACAAGCAAATGGTATGATAGAAAGATGGCATCGTTCATTAAAAGCGTCATTGATGAGCCACAATAGGCAAGATTGGACGGAGATCCTTCCTACAGTTCTTCTTGGGCTAAGAACTACTTTTAAAGAGGATCTTGGAACCTCTCCAGCAGAACTGGTGTATGGAACCAATATACGAATTCCAGCCGAGTTTTTAGAGCTTTATAAAGAATTTATTCCACAAAATGATTTTGTTTTAAAATTAAAAAATCATTTTTCAGAATTAAAGCCGGAGACAACATCGAGACATAATATTGAAAAAACTTTTATAAGTGCGGATTTAAAAAGTTGTAAATATGTTTTCATGCGAACAGATGCTCTACGCAAGGCACTGCAACCACCATATACTGGACCGTATCTGGTGATCAATAGAAATGACAAGCATTTCGATGTTTTAATTAATAACAAAATAACGAAAATTTCGATTGATCGACTAAAACCTTGCTACAGCGAAAATATAGAACCGGACAATGTTCCTATTTCAACAAGTAATGAACACAGTAAAAACTCGATTACGATTAGTCACGATAACAATAAGTTTTCCACACCAAATAATTCATTAAAACAAAACACAGACAAAAAAGTAACATTCAGTTTACCACAAACAGATGACGTAAATCGAACACAAGTCACGAGAACTGGACGAATTGTCAAACCTCCATTAAAATATTTGCAACATTTAGTAACACAGAAGGAATAAATTTCCTGTAGCAAATTTATTTTTACATGGATGGTTTATATTTGATGTCGTAGAATTTTTTATTTTTTTAGCAGCAATTCTACTGGAAGGGGAGTATATGTAGTGAGAAAAAGATTTAATAATAAATAATTGAAAATATAAATTTGAAAAAGAAAATTAGAAGATTTTTATTTATTTATTATGTGTCAAAATCTAAATGTTTACTTAGTAATGTCAAGAGAAATTTCATTTAATTGTCAGGGTTGTCCGAATATTATTGAGCAAAATAGATCCATCTATTGGCAAAATTAAAGGTTGAAAGGTACCAACCTAAAGATAATTAATAATTTTTAAAATATGAAGTAGCTTGTATTAAACAAAATTTTCTATATAAAAAGAAAATTTTCTTTTTAGAGAGGATTAGTATTTGAGTGAAATTCATATGTATTTCTGTTAAAAAATCAGTTAACATATTTTTTGTGAATATAATATTGTAAAAGAACAATTTGTGCATTAAATAATTTTTATTGCTAACGCAATAAGTTGTCCTAAAGAACGAGTGGTTTGGATTATAAGCTGAATCAAGGCAATTATTTAATTTGTGTGTGTGGTGTGTTGAGAGTGGTTCTTGGGAAAGGCTCCCCAAGATTGATTAAGCAGTCCAAACATTCCTTGACTTCCGTGTCGAAATCGACATTTGTATAGCTGTAACTCTAGTACTCACACGTCCAATAGGTTCCCGTGTAAATTTGTGTCTAAGACAGTGTCAGTGTTTGAATTCTCACCAATGTGTACAATTTTTGCAGTTGAGTCGATGGTAAATGGAAATTTATTTAAATTTTATAGCACGTCACCCATACATTGCGTTATTTGGTACCATGCTGGTCACCCATACATTGTGATATTCGGTACTATGTTGAAACACTGTTCTAATATTTAGTTGGCATTACATATTTGGCAATTAGAAAACGCTTTATGTTAATTATAAAGTAAACACTTGACTTTCTAACGTAATTTTGGTTAACGATTATTCTAATTGTTCTTAGGCATGCTTTTGAGTTTCAAAGTTTGACTTAGGAAGGTTTTAAATGCATTCCGTTATAACCTAAATCTCTTTCTGATATTTGGCCCGTTGGCTATGCTAAGTCAGTCATTGAGATTCTTCACGTTTTTAAAATGTATCTTACAAATAACAATATTTATTGGGAGTTGTTTCGCCATGTTTGACACATCCTTCCATTCTCTAAGATGTTTTTTATTCATAAATACTCCCTGTCAAATACAGTATAAATTCCGTCGACATAATAAGGATGGGCATTGTGGCGTATAGGTATTGTAAAGTAAAAATATTTAATAACTTTACTGTAAATTTTAATAAATTAAAGTCCCGTATGTGAAAATATTTATTTTAGTTTATAGTTTCACAGATAATCCGTTTCCGATACAAGTCATCAATAATAGGAAACTAATTTTAAAATAATAAAAAACTGTATTTATTTCAAGAAAGATAATTTCTTACTTCCTTTAGCCATTATTTTAATTAGGGTTAAATGATAATCGGTTGGAAATATGTTTTAAACTATTAGGTATTAACTCTGATAATTTTCAAAGCATAATGTTATGTTCTGTTTTAGAGTTGTGCTAATGAAACACATATAGAACTATTTTAATTTTCAATATAGATTTCAGTGCATACATAGGTTTTTCTTTTGAGATATCGGTGTTCTCAATTAAGCATTTTTCCAAAAGAAAACGCCGTCGGAATTATTTAGCAGAAAATCAGTTTATTTGGAAATATTTACGAGTATCAGTCGAGTTTAGCCAAAATGTTTGCCGCTTTTTGTTGTGCTCATTCGAGATCTATAGTAAGATCTACTAACATGGGAAGTTCCAGGGAGTGTTTATAAATTTTTCATGGAACTAGTAGTAATGATAACCCTATTTCTGGTGAGATATGGCTCCTTAAGAGCAATCGTACACAAATTTAATCATGTCTAAAGTAAAGATAGTAGAAGAAACTAAATACGTTTAATATAATGAAAAGCTTGTAATGGTCAATTCTCGGAGAAACCATTGTTACAAGGTAAGGTAACGCAAACCACGTACGAAATAAAATTTTTAGTTTTATTATTTAAAGTTAAATAAAAAATATATTTATTTTCAGAATTCAATTTTAATGTTTATTAGCTATTAAATTTTGTTCGTTATCTCATGACACGTGCACTAGGTCGAAACATATTTGATATACATTTTGGCCGCTATATTTATCAATTTAATTTTATTTTACTTAACTGATTCTAATACGGGCGATTATTTTCTTTTACGTTCTGAAGATTTTTTGGCTGAGGTGGGAATTGGTGGGTTATTCTCAACCAATACAAGTTGGCGATTAATAGTAATTAGTAACTATCAGTTTAGTATCTTCTGTTTCTGTAGACGGTTTAAAAAAACGCCGCCCTTAAAATATGTAACTATTTAAAATTGAATTTACTAGATAAGTATTTTTAAATAAAATTGATTCCAGCTATTGATAAATTTTTACTTTTAACACTATTTGCCTAGCTACTTTGCGAAACACACTTACACTTAATAAACTCGAACTGTGAGTAAACCCGAAATATCCTAGTGTATATAGTCCTGATGATGGTCTAACAAGCCCAAATCGATCGAGTAATTTTTTAAAATTTTTGGAAAAAATATTTAATAAAATATTAAAAAATTTAATTTTTTGCGAAATAAAACAATAAGTGTTGTGTTTACTGTATGGTACATTTTTCTATTTCTTCGTGTGTCCCTTAAATTAATAGAGATGTATCAAGGACAAAATTAGTATTATATAACCGTATTATATTTGTCTATGAGCGTAATTTTCAAATAATGTTTTAGATGGAGATAAAAGTCAAATTAGGATTTTAGTTTTTACTTACAGTTATTTGCATATTGACTTGTATTTTTACATTATCTATGTTTTGTGTGCTTAACGCAATTAAAATTATTTAAGGAATTCTGAGCCTTAATTCAAATTATATTAACATAAAAATACAGTATGTGCAACAAGAGCGTGTACGGCAAAAACCTAAGTAAAAATAAAACTATGATTTTTTTTTGTTTTTATTATGAAAGTTTGTTGTATTTTCTAGGGCGCTATAAACTAAAACATGCCTGGCTCCTTTTAACCATAATATCAACCAATTTTTCTGCATACGCTCAAATTTGTTATGTGGTACATTTTCAGCTTAATCTTCATGAGCGTCCATAAATTTTGATCGGATTGGAATTAGGTGCTTGAGACGGCGAATCCAATGTTGTGGTGCCCTTTTTGAGTTTAAATTTCGAACAGAGTATAGGCTATGGTCTTTTGGATCGTTGTCTTCTTGCAAGATCCAATTAGAGTTCCCCGCTCCAAACTATTTCAGGATAGATAGTAACAAACCTCGTGAATAAATTTTAGTTATGAAAAGTCCGTTTAGGTTCCGCCTGGAAACGATTAATTTACCAAAGCCTTATTTGGTGAAGCATCCCCATACATGGAGCTAGGGCGGGTTCTCCACAGTTCGGACAATCCTTTTTTTTTGCTTAGTTCGCCAAACACGCCTTTTAACATTAAAACCCCAAAAGGATGACTCATCGGTAAACACAATATTCGTAAAATCTTTGATTTTATGTTTGTAACATGAGGTCACTGTAACGTGATCAACATGTTAGCAGATTGCTGTATTTATCTCGGTACTTGGTGCGGTAGCTTCTTCCGGCTTTTGCTCGACGGTGTGGTCGTGGGGAACCAAGTATACAGCAATTTAATTTTATTTTACCGCATCTTATAATAATAATAATAAGTTGTCAACACATGCCGATCTTTGTTTTACCCCCGCCCACTGATTCGCGATTAGCACATCTGAAGATGCTTTCGTCCGTTCGATAAAAACACTAAATTTTCCCTAAACACCAAAAAATAACAAAATAATTTAAAATTTGCCACTTAGCTTGGTAACTGTCCTTGATACAGGTTTAGCCACCCAACCACCCCTCCTCCGTTATAAAACGCGCGCGAAATGGAGGCCTGTATTTCGGTTGAGCGCACAAAAAAAAAAGGAAAACGAAATCGTCTTTATTTTGCAGCACTAAAAATTCACTCGCACGGCACTTATAAACTAAAGAAACTTATATGAATATTGTATAGATAGGATCGGAATTTTGTATAGATTATTAATATTGTATTTAGAAAAAAAAACTTAATCACTCATAAACTCACTGAAACACTCTCACTTAGTTTGAAAAATAAAACACTTTTTCACTTTGAGCACTGTTCCTCGACTCACTATCAAAACTCTTTTTCGTCCCTCAGGTAACGTTTTTATCAACAAAAAAAATCAAGTCTGTGTACATGTGTCTATCTATCGTTCGATAACGATCAACAAGAGCGAAGAAAATAACACAATCATAAGGCTCCATCTTTTTAGCACCCCATCTAAAGGTTTTGAGAAAAATGATGATTGAATTCGTTTGGTCATCGTTTGGTCAGGATTGGTCACTAGTTTTTATCGTTTGGTCACTTACGATTAAACGGTAAACAAATAATGAAAAATTCAATAAAAAAATTTCCCGGGTAGCACTTCATTGCAACAAAATCATACTGTTTTTATCAAATTTCATTAGGTAATCGTTAGGTCAGGATTGGTCACCACATTTGGTCACCAATCGGTCATTTTTTATTGCGAAAAAACAAAATCAAAATTGTATTAATTCAATAAAATCAGGTTCGTCGCTTATTTGGGAATTTCATTTTACAAAATAAATAAAAAATCCAATTGGAATATACCATTTAGATCAAAATCTTTCATTTTAAAAGAATTGTTACTAAAGTGGAAGACATAAGATTTAATCAATTAAATTTTTTGATTCTTCAAAACTCGTTAAGGATTGGTCAGTTGATGTCATTTGGTCATCCCTAGAAAATGATTTATTGCGAAAATTCTTTAAAAACTCTGTGGAAATTATGAGCTTATAAAGAATTTTCAAAATAAATCAATAGGTAGGGATGACCAAACGAAAATAACTAGTGTCCAATCCTCAGTGGCAGTTGACCAAACGATCCCGATCGTTGGATTTATAAAATTATTAGTATTGGTCAAGTTTACAGCCCCGAATACATCGATTTATGTGGAAATTATGAGCTTTTGAAGAATTTTCGCAATAAATCATTAGATATAGGAATGACCAAATGACATCAACTGACCAATCCTCAACGAGTTGTGACGAACCAAAAAATTTAATTGATTATATCGTATGTCTTCTAGTAACAATTCTTTTAAAATGAAAGATTTTTATCTAAATGGTATATTCCAATTGGAGTTTCTATTAATTTTGTAAAATGAAATTCCCAAATAAGCGACGAACCTGATTTTATTGAATTAATAAAATTTTGATTTTGTTTTTTTCGCAATAAAAAGTGATCGATTGATGGCCAAACGCCAAAATGTAGTGACCAATCCTGACCTAACGATTACTTAACGAAATTTGATAAAAACAGTAGGATTTTCTTGCAATGAGGTGCTACCCGGGAAACTTTTTTCTCTGAATTTTTCATTATTTATTTACCGTTTAATCGTAAGTGACCAAACAATAAAAACTAGTGACCAATCCTGACCAAACGATGACCAAACGAATTCAATAATCATTTTTCTCAAAACCTTTAGATGCGGCGCTATAAAGGTGGAACCCAATCATAACCCATCGTACAATTGATTTGCTGGACAGTGAACCAAAAAACTGCAAATTGTACCCGCATTTGCGTTACAACCAGCGATGGTGCAACATTTAAATTATTTAGGTTTTTATGTGGTAACATGTTCGATCGCCCACTATAGTTGCTTTTCTATGTATTTTTGTGTTGTCACTGGTTTGACCAAAGTATTTCCATATGCGTAATCACATTCTTTCGTATGGTTGTTTTTTGTAAAATAGCATTCTTTTTCGCCAATTTTGCCATCCGCGTAAGCGCAGAATTTTCATCAAATAACTGTATGATGAACCCCTTATCCTCCTTTTTGGTAGTGGTTCGAATTATGTTTCTAACTGGCAAATCGTCAACATTTTTATACATTGAATAATGTGTTATCCTCTTCTGTACAAATGTTAATGAATTTTTTATATAATTTGCTGCACTTGCAACCGATATTTTGGGTTCGTTCGGATGTGCACTTAAAAACACCGCTTCAAATCGTTTTTTATAAATCGCACTCATTTGTTTCATATATGTTATCCGATGAAACCCGATGATGATGAGATCTGATGAACCCGCATGAAAACCGATGTTAGCCCCGCCCATATTTGCTCCTATAGTTTTAAGCATAGTTATGCCGTACACGCTCTTGTTGAACATACTGTATGTTTGATCAACCAACATCTGTGTTATTAAAATGCTAGATTAAAAATCAGTGTGTGCGCATTATTAATATTATTATTATTGTCAAGCCGTTATTATTCTAAATAAATCTCTACAGATTTGCATGTGTTTTGTGCATGAGTGTGTGTTGATGCTGATAACATCATTACGATATAAATATCCAACCGTAACGAGATTCTGTTAAAGAAAATACAATTTATACTTTTCGTCCTTTCTTTTTGGAGAAATAAATTTTAAATGAAGGAAGTTTGAAAAAATGCCTTTCATCGATTTTATTACATCAATTCCTATAAAATCAAGATTTTACTTTTATGTATAAATTTTAAATTACCAAATCGATCAATATTTATTGTAAAATAAATAACAAAATCTTTAAGATTTCTATTCTTGATAAATAAAAGAACGATACACACATATCGAACGTAGTACATACAAACCAAATACTTGCGTGTTACTGTGTATAAGGTGCACACAATTTTATTACTGTGGTGGATATTTCTTGAGATGGTTTGTCCCATATACTACAAGTTGAAAGCTTTGATTTTTAAGAGGTAATACAATGTGTGTTCATCCTTTTTTGTCATCAATATTTTTTTTTATAACAAACACATATAAATACACATCATTTGTAATCTTAAAATAAAATCTCTCTGCTCTTTGCGTGAATCATAAAATTGTATAAAGAGGAAGAAGCGTATTTAGAAATCAAAAGACATGCTGATATGTTCCACTTTTTGTTTTGGAAATTTTATAGTTTTTGGTTCAATATTTGGAATAAAGATAATTTTTTAACGTTGACGTTTTCATGTTTTTAGTTATTTTCTTTAAGTGGCATCGCAAATAATATCATTATATCAAAAGAACTTACACAAAAGATGGAATAAGTATGATATAGTTTTTTGTAAAAATCATATCAAAGAATTTTCAATATAAATCACAGATAAAAGGTTTCCCTAATGGCACGATAAATGTATTAATTTTGTTGTGAACAATGGTACACATAAATTCATCACGAGATTTAGCCGACTAATGCCTCAAGACGACTGTTCGAGTGCGAATTTTTGTGCGGATATTTAGAATCACAGCATTAATATGCTACCCCACTAATCCCGGCTAATGAAGTTTTTGAAAATGAAATAAATTGTTCAACTAAAATGTTTTTAGAAATGAACCACCAAACAAACAATTGGATTGTACGACCAGAGACAACCTAAAAGAGATATTTCATCCTATGTAAACGTAAAAATTTAAATTGCGATTTCATTTTCTATAAATAGCTGCATACAATCAAAATTTTTTTGTTTTTTTGCGTATACGTATACGCAGTTTAACGAAAAATCACAGCTACAACGATGACATTGGAATTATCAGAAATATATTTTGTTTTCATTGTTTCGTTCAAATGAAAAATCTAATTTGATTGTCTGTGGTACGACTTTACAAAATACTGATAATCATGGCATCCAAATTTTTTATTTTAACATAAAATCAAACCAACATAACCACTAAAACAAATTCCTATCCCAATAGAGATGTTAACTTATCTGTCAAATATAAATGTAAAAATTATCTGTATAGTCCAAATATTCTTGTAATAAAGTGTCGTAGTCGCTGTGAAAAATATAATTTCTTATTGCATTTTATTTAAAGTGTGTGTTGTGAATTGCTCTATGTGAGGAGCTAGTTAAATTTTGTATTGACAAAGGGGTAAATATATCCCGAAACCGGTCTCATGTAATAAAAATTACAAAATTTATTATCACATAGAAAGTTTTTAACGTGTTTTTATTTATTTTCAATTATAAAATTTTTTTATATTTTTCCGTAAATAATTTTTAAAACTATATTGATATTTTAACATTTATTTTATTTTTTATTATTATCTATTCACAAATTTTATATAAACTAATAATTATTTTATCTCACACATGGCAGCAATTAAGATTTTTTAGTATTCTCATTTTATTAACTGACTCATAAAAAAAACTAAAACCAAAAACAAAGCTAGAAAAAAATAACAAAAAATATTTTTTTCTGGCTTGTTATGATTGAATATGTACAAAGAGTTGGTTAACACCCAACTAAACATTCAGGCGCTAAACAATTCTAGTTAATTTAAATGATGAATCCATGATACGAAATGTGAAAACGCCACAATTACAACACAACGCTAAAAATATAAAGAATTCCCAGAAGAAAGGCAACTAGCTTGGGTAAAGGTGATAAATAGGAAAGACGTTAAGACGTTTACTCGAAGCATGTTTTATCGGTGAAAATCGAAAACTTAAAAGATAATTTGAATGTTGACTGGGCCAATTTTATTGATTTATTGCATAGTTGTATGCAAAAAATGTTTCGACAGAAAATAGTTTCGACAGGACGGTATGAACGGGCGAATAAAAGAGCATCACAGAAGGTTGAAACGAAGATTTCATTCCAAAATTTGCGATGTTGTGTTTGGTTGTTGAAGAATTTGGTGATGCAACTTTTGATTGTTTACCAATTGAATAATTAAGTTTTTCGTTGCACATTTCGATGAAAAGCTTGCAAGATGGTACGACCTACAGTGCTTTTCTACCTGTAACTGATGATTCCTAAAATAAAAAAGTATATAATGTACACTTGTGCGGTGCGCGGTATTAATAATGCCAGAAATATTTAGGTGTATCCATACCTTGAGCGCCGGTAAATTTATAGATTGACTATGAAGTACCTGTTTAAAATAATGTATGCATTAAATGGTATAAATTTTCTTGCTACAACTAGCTACCTTGCCAAATACAATTTTTCTGCCTGTCATAAATTGCACGCATCCACTTTTATACAACTGGTACGATTCCAGTGACTTGAACGCTTACAGTTCCCTTGCACTGTAATACGAAATAAACCAGATGACCAGATGATAAACCAGATGACTGGTAGATTTAAAAAAAATGTTATGTTTTCTGGCAAATCCTGTTCATCATATTCCATTGAGGCTCATTACAACGAGTCGATTCAATTCTAATAAAAACATAACCTACCAAGCATTATAATGATTCGAATTTATTTTTAAATTGATTGATTACTTAAAATTAACAAATTTAATTTACTAGATCACATATAAAATAATTAATATTCATTCTAAAATTTAATTAAATCGGTTTAATTTAATTTAATTAAAAAGGCAAAATTCGCAAGCGATGCGGTGTAAATAGTTTGTCTGGCCTATATTTTACCACGCTTTTATTAGCTCACTCTGTGTGTCTGTTTGTATCGTCAAATTTTGTAATCAATTTTTCAACCACTTGCGATAGTCCAATTGGGCTGAAATTTTGCATGCAGGCTTAACTCTGATGACAATACAAGATTCTAACATTTTTGGATATTAAAAAATTTCTATGACTAAAAAGTAGAAAATAAAATATATTTAAAAAAACTTTTTAAAAAACCACGCTTATATTTAAATGCTCTAAAAAGTAGATAATATAACGAAAGAAAAGACTGAAAAGTAGAAAATAAAATTTTTCTTCCTTACTCCTATCAAGGTATATTTATAACAAGTAGAAATTTAAAATTAATATGACTAAAAATATAAGCGTGGGGCGCTCCTTCGAGTGCCGACCCCTGTATGTATATTGGACATATATGGCCAATTGGTATTAAATTTATGAAAGTTAGTTGTTTTGCATGGATGGATAAGTTAAACAAAATCGTTTCGGTATATTAAAAGATTTAAAAAATGTTGTAAAAATTGATCGAAAAGATCAGATGAGCCATGCTGAAACAAAAAAAATCATTGGATGTATGCAGGGCTGGAACCCAATTTGTATTTTAGGTTGGTTTGGTTACGAAAAAAAATACGATAAATCCTAAAAATGTGTCTGGTTTCAAGCTTTTAAACTTTATTAGCAATTTAACAGCACGCAATAGTTTTTACGAGTAAACGATAAATTGTTTCTTTTGTTCGTCGAAACCAAATAAAATTATTAATCCTTTAACGTTATCAATAAGAATGCCCATTTAGTTTGTATAGATCAGCTCTCTGTTCACTGTACATCCCTTAGCTCTTCTGTAACAAAATATGTTCCAGTCATAAAACCATAAACCATTGTATTACTTACTGTATCTGCTATTTGGTTATCAGGATTCTGTGAGGCAATTTTTTATAGTCAAAATTATGGACCAAGTAACAAAAAAAGCATCTAGCAAAATTTATGTCTTCTGGGAGAAACCCAAATTTAGATTGAATTTTTATTTTTTTGCTTGAATTTTGTTTTGTGATGATGATGTTTCTCGGGGTAGGTCAAGACATATCGTTTATTTGGATTGTTTTTATATGTATGAATAACCTAATGAATTTAATTGATTTTTTTAATGCCGAAGTTATAAAGTAATCTGTTTGTTGGTTTATTAATCGGCGTATACGATGTAAATTATATGCTTTGGTCTCTGTTTGGTACTAAAATATGTGATCAATTATAAAAACAAATCTGTACTAATAAATAAAATATGTACATCTAAATAAGAGATAGCTTATGTGATTATAAATGGGTATAAAGAGGTATCTAGAGTTTCTTTATTCTTTTGGTATTATTTGTTGGACATGAAACGCTTCAAATGATTGTATACCTTATTATTGGATTATTGTACCTTAACTGAAAATTTTTCAACCTTCTGAGGTATTATATAAGGTATTTAACAACAAGTGACCACAAGGTTAGATGAAATGAGACGCGATTATAGTTTTGTCGCAATAAGAGTAACATCAGATTATTGGCAGGCTCATGTTCATTGTAAGATGCTGGTCCGTTTAAAATCTAGGAGTGTGTCTGTCAAAAGTATACTGAAGGTCAGTAATGGTGCTACAAAATGGTTAGCAATCCAGAATGAACCAACTGTGGAATATGAGAACCAGAATATAAAAATATCTAACATGTTCATATTCCGAAAATGATACTGGCGCAGGCTCGTACATGCTCGTCACAAAAGAATTATACGGATTACGAATGAATTCACACGAAATAACTTCTTGAATCATATGCTGCAATTGAACAAATTATAAACACATAATACTGTGCCTCACCATCACCAATGTTATACTCCTATATATTTAAATGGCCAATTTTAGTCAGATGAAACGGCAGTTTAATCGCCGTTTTCTAAATAACTTTATAGCAACTTTTAATGAAACATTTTGTTTGTTGTTTTTTTTTTTGTTTGTGTATGTTTTTACACAAATTGACATTTTAACATCTTTTACAGAAAACAAATCGATTACATTTTGATTGTTGCATGTGCATCGAATGTTTTGTCAATTTTAGGGAAATCCTAATTACGACCCGTTATTTTTCTTCTAATTTATACGATTTCAAGAATATGAATTTTTATGTAACGTAACGTGACTCGACTGCGGTAGTTGGGTATATGTATTTAAAATTAACCATAATTATTTTCAAAAATATAAGTACGTACCTCGCGAGATGAAAAGTTGTGCAAAAACTCATTGAAGGCGGCTGTATGAGTATGAGTTTTACCTGGACCCATAGCTTGAAGTTAGTAACTAGAAGGTTTTACTCAACAGAATTCGTCTACATTTTTTGACGTTTCCTTCATTCGATTGAAATTTTTGTCATTGCCTAATTCCACACGAGGTTTCTGGTAACTGGTAATTTTTTCAAGGCCAACTAGACGTAATAGATAATGTATACATATGTATGTGTAACAAAATTTACAAAAAAAAAATAATTATCGAAATCTCTTCGCATATGTCTTTGTATCTCATCCGTGTATATACATAACTCCAATTTTTTTTTATTGTTTTATTCTGCTCTCTCGAAAATATAAATTAAATTAAAATGTATAAGTCAGCGGTTCCCAAACTTATTTTGCCATGGATCCCTTTTCCGATTCTTCAAATTTCATGGGACCCTATAACGGCACCTCTTCGAAGTATCCGAACTGATTTCAATTAAATTCTCGTATTCTACTGCTAGTAGTCCCGTTGGCTTTTCATTGATTTTGAAATGATTTTGTACCCAATAATTATCGTTACTGTTTAATTTTGGTATGTATGTATGAAATGAAACCTTACGTACGGCACGGATTTTATCTGGTACTAGCTCGTCTGGTACTAGATAACGTAGAATAGTGGAATTTGCTCCTAATGTTAAAATTTACCTTCAAATTGATGTAATAAAGTACGATTTCGTTGTTGTGAATTTCATTTAATTTTTTACATTATTACCTATGTATCACTCTTTGAAGAGACTTGTACAATTTACCATTTTAGAAATTTCAATTTACAACAACTACTATGAGGGTAGGAAAACCCCCTCCTGTTTTTCTTAAAATAAATAAATTTATAGAGTCGAAACTTGATTATTCGTGATTTTCCATCTATATAGTAGAGTCTTGATTTATTGTGGCTGTACTTTGTTTCGTATATTTATTTTGAATTAACAAATTTAAAGAAATTGGAAATTAAAAAAATTGATTGAAGTTTTAGGAATCTCTGTTAACTTCAGCCAATCTTTTAATACTAGGCCTACACCCCATATAAAAAAAAGTTTATCTTAGTACGCAAACACGTTTTGTAATTCTTTAAATATCCATCATTGTATTTTTTACTAAAACTGAAAAGTTAAAAATCAGTGGCAAGATGAGCTTACATTTTATTTCATGAAGTCCAACTTGCTTTTTCAACAATTGAATTTAGCTGATGATTTGTAAAATATTATACCTGACAAAATAAATTCGTTAATCGGAGCTAAACTTTCGGGCTAAAGAATTGCCTATGCTTCCAAAAAACTACTACACCATGATGTTTGCAAATATTTCTTAATTCGATTTTTTTCTAGATTTACTTTTACTAATATTTTTTGTGTTAGAAATAGTTCGTTTTTCTAGCTATATCTCCCATTTTAAAAGTTGTAAATTTTAGCTTATGCGTCAGTCTTAAAAAACCATTTACTTTAATAAAATCAAAACGATGATGAATTTAAAAAATTAAGTGATAATTCACAAAAGAAAAAAATTTTGTTTTGCCACATTGCTAAAATACACGTATTCTAAAAATAATATTAATACAAACATTATCATTAACAGTTGTTTTAAATTTTTAGATAGTATCATGATAGAATTATACAAATCGGTTTGAGGCAATAGATAAAATCTGCGTTTCTATTATTTATTCTACTATTAAAGAGATAAACACTTTTTGTGCAATTTTAATAAAAGTTTGTATCCATATTTTCCTGTTTGTGCGAGAACAACAGCTGGTTTGTGTAAAAATATCAGAAACTTCGTAAATAAATACGGATCCAGATATTCCATAAAAGTTTTGCATTTTAACTTATCATTTTCACGATGACAGTTATATATTATCCCGTTTGCTTTATAGTCGTTTTTATTTTTTCACCGCACATCTTCTTTTCAGTACGTATTACTTTTTTTTTACTACCAGTAGTACCAAGATTCATCTATTTCATAAGTGAGAAAAAATTTAATATATACATATATAAAAATTTTGAACTTCCTACAAAAAATAAGAAAAACTAAAAAAAAAAAAAATTTGTTCGCTCTACAGAAATATTATAATGAATCCACTTTTTGTTTTATCAGTTTAGTTTAAGTTTCTGGTGAAAAGTTTAAAAATATGAATACACAAAAATAAATTTAGATGTCTTATTTTACAACCTCTCGTATATAACGAACGAGTAAAACGTTAATAAAACGATGGACATAACACGATACACTAAATTAATAAAAGTCATAATAACTCTCTCCTTTGGTAACCATAACTTTTATAGTTTTTGAAAAAAAAAATCGTTTCATCTTTCTGCACTAGTATAATGATTGCAGGTGTACTATATGTTTTACAGAAAAGTTTGAATTTGTTCCTCCCTAACTAGAAAAAAGTTTTATGACCAATCATCATAATATAAAATGCAAAAACAAAATTATTTAAGAAATTAAGCTTTTTAGTATATATGAAGCTAACAAGAATTAGTTTGACGAAGTAGAGTAACTATGTACGAATACAAACTACAGTTATTTTTGAAACGTTAACTATACGCAATATATGATGATTAATGACAGTTGTTTCTCCTTAAAAGTTGTGAATTGTGTGGCTGACTTTATTGTTTATAACGCTCTGCAGAATTATGTGGGAAACAAAGTTTTACACAATACTATTATGTATATATTTAGTAAAACTGGAAATAGTTTACCTTTTGGTTGACGGAATATGAGAGTAGTATGTTATTAATCATTTTTGCTATACAAAAGAAAAATGGTTCATTTGTAAGAAAAGTTTAATTTCATTGTAAAAAAATGAAATATGTTATATAAAATTTAGGTTAAAAAGTTTCGTTCTTATAAGTCTGTTTTGATACAAGTAATTCTACATTGCTGCAAATTTTGAAATGAAAAACTATTTCTCCGATTCATTTTAAATGTGACTTAAAGTTTTTACAATCATTAATAATGTGTGAATGAAAATACGATGATGGTCAGCAGTGGTTTTATGAGAACTTAATATTGTGGTTCATGTTTCTTTTGCGTGATCGAAACATAGAAATATACGCATTAGAATCAATATAACAAAATTTCAAGCGAACAAATTTTAAGATAAAAAGAGGAGATTGAATGTCACGGACCTAACTTGTGTAATCCATAAATAAATGTATTATTTATTTTATAAATTTAGTATATAATAATTAGTATACAATAATGATATATTTAATTATCGCGTTCAACTGAATTAGACTAGAAACGTAATAACAATTTGCAAGTTTTTGATAACACTTTCTTTTGCTTTATTTTTTAGCGTACCATATGCTGGAGTGAAATAGAAAAAGTCGCGTTGCAACTTAGCAATGAAATCGCTAAGTTAAAGAAGGAAAACGACGAGCTGTAGAAGCCCAATCTGACAGAGGTTATGGAAACTCCGCTTACTTGCTATAACGAAATCAGCGCGCTTGCCCGTACTGACGCTGAGTTTCACACAGATGTTGAGGAGCTCTCGCAAGCAAAAGTTAATGAAACTGTCAAACCAGTGCCTGTACACCAACATCACCAGCAACAAGAATAACGCAAGGTTGCAATGAAAACTAATGCACCATCGTCAATTAATGTGATGGGCATTACTGAGTTTGCGAATATCCAAGCTCTAATGAAATCAGTGTACACAAACGACTATAGAGTTTGCAATAAACAATAATGTTTGGAAGATAAACACATAATGCATACAGAGCTTTAGCCACAAAGTTCACTGAAGAAGGTAAAGAGTGGTATACATATGAAGACAAAAATAACCGAGAGATCAAGGTTATGGCCAGAGGTATCCATCCCACCTGCAAGAAGGAGGATGTAATAGAAGATCTCAAAATGAAAGAACTGCAAATTGAAGACGCAGTCAATATCCTTAATCGAGAAAAAGTTGAAAGTAGTCAAGGAACCAAGATCGTTAAAAGAGGGCTCCCGCTATTCATGCTCACATTTAACAAAAGCGAAAAAATTGAAAATATATTTAATATCAAAGCAATACTTAATATGAGGGTTAGAATAGAAAAACTGAAAAAGAACACGAGATTAATACCTCAATGCAAGAAATGCCAAGGTTATAACCACACCCAAAGATATTGCGGGAGACATGTTAGATGTGTAAAATGTGCCGGCAGACACAACGCGAAACACTGTTCTCTTAGTCGAACCGAACCTGCAAGGTGTATAAACTGTAAAGGACAACACCCAGCCAACTATAGAGGATGCGAAGTGGCGGTACAACTGCATAGGTTAAGAAATAAAACACGAGAATCGACTCAAAACAGTAATGTTAGAAGAGAAAGGATTCCAACTACAACTAGAGTGCCGATACAACCAGAGCCCATATCGCCAGAGAGGAGATCATATTCTCAGATAACGCAGCAGATACTATTAAAGAAAATCCACTAGAAACGATATTTCGAAGTATAGAAGCGATAAATATACGCCTAGCAAAACAAGAACGTGGTCTAGGAGCTATATATAGCGGCTGGATAGACAAGAAGCTACTAATGAGCTTACATCAATGCTATACTAATCAAATGAATAGATCACTTAGAATTGTTATTTGAAACGCGAATGGATAACCACTGCATGTTGCAGAGCTAGAAATATTTCTAAACTTAGAAAAAATAGATATATGCCTTGTCTCGGAAGCTCATTTAACAGAAACTTCATTTATTAAAATACGTGACTATCAATGCTGCTATGCTATTCATCCAGGAGGAACCGCTAGCGGCGGGTCTACCGTAATTGAAAAATAATATTAAACATTATGAAGTGCCTGGCATTGAAGAAGAAATTATGCAAGTTAAAACCATAAAAGTTGAATCAATCAATAATAGAGAACTCAGTATCTCCTCTATTTACTGTCCCCACGCCATCAATTAAAAAAAGAAGACTACAGTCGACTTTTTAAATCATTAGGACCAAATTCCAAATCGTCTTGACTTCTTTGTAACAAAAGGAGTTTTAGAGGACTACACATGCATTGAAAATAGTGAAGGACTATCATCTGACCACTCACCTGTGATCATGACGCTGAGTACAATGATAATAAAAAAAGATAATTAACCTAGGATAGATAGATAACCTAAGATAGATAACCTAAGTTAACAAACAATAAAACCAATTGGGATCTATTTAAGAAATTAGTAGAAGATCGAACAAATCTCAAAATCAAATTTGAAAATGAGTACTCTGAAATAAAAAGAATATCAGCAATATTTGCAGACGATACAGCTATTCTAGCAGTTGGAAAAGATATTTCGGAAGCAACAAGCAAACTCCAAAATGCAGTTAACACGATGAGCAACTGGACCAAAAAATGACGTATCTCATTAAATGAAGTCAAATCAGTACACGTCAACTTTACAAATCAAAATGTAAACTGTATTCCCGTTGTTCTCAACTTAAACCAAAATCCATATGCAAACACAACTAAATACCTTGGCTCTTGGCAGTTACGATACTCTGCACATGACGCCAACCAAAAATAACATGGAATTGGGATCTACTTTTCTAAAGCGCGCAGATTGATACCATACAAATCCACGCATAATATGCATAAATACCTTTATGCATATTTTGCTGACACAATTAGATCGGGTGTCAATGTAATAGATTTAAGTATATTTTATAGTTTAGTATTAAGTTATTATTTGATTAAGGAACATTAAAATCAAAATTGTTAATAAAGAGTTTAAATAAATAAAATAATTAAAAAATTAAATTATTTTTTAATAATAAATATTTTCTTGTAAGCATAAGTTGGCATGACCCTCGATGCTAAGCTAAGATGGAAAGAACATATCAAGAAGAAAAAAGAAGAGTTAAACATCAAGTATAGAAAATGTACTGGCTCTTGGGAAGAAAGTCTGAGCTCTCAATGCACAACAAATTGCTTCTATACAGGCAAATGATACAATCAGTATGGATCTATGGTATCCAACTTTGGGGTTGTGTCAAAAAGACCAATGTACAAATGATACAATGATTCCAAAATAAAGTGCTCAGAGGGATTGTGAATGCACCATGGTACATTAGGAACGACAACCTCCATAAAAACTTGAAGATGGAATACGTCACCGATGAAATAAAAACCAAGCAAGGAAACGCGTACAGCGCTTATCTCTACACGAAAATGCAGATATCTGTCGTATGTTGGACACCACTAACGGAGTGAGGAGACTCCAAAGGCAGAAAGCCCTGGAGCTGGGCAGTTTGATTTAGAATAAGAAGATATTATAAAATGAGTAACCAATAGGTTACTCATCTTAATCCGAGAAAATAATTACTAGATGATCTCTGGATCAGTTGTAATATTGTATAAATATTTAAATAAATTCCAGGAAAAATTTTGAAATATAAAATAAGAAGCCTAATAATCATAATTATAAAAAAAAATATACTGGAGGCTAATAGTTGGGTAGCGCATGGCCGATGTAACACCACATTTTTGTGAAATTTTATTAATTAAATGTTTTATGTATATTTAAGAAAATAAAGAATGATAATTAATTTTTACATATACAAATTACAACAAAATATTTTTTTAAATAATTCGAACTAGTATGGAAAAATCCGAGTTTTTGAAGAAATTCCATCTGCTTTCTAATTAGATTTTTTCTCTTTTTACTCGGAATTCACACCGACTGGAATTTTGTGATACTTTTCCAACTACAAGCGATGGGAGCTGGACTAGAAGTGCGAAAGATAAAGCTGACCTGATTGCTAAACATCTTGAAGAAACATTTCAACCGCTAGGTCAGCAAACCAGTTACGAAAGCACTGCTGATACGCCCAGAATATCTGATTTCAAAGATATCAGGCCTGTAAGATTGAAAGAACTAAAAGCTGAAATTAAGAACATAAAAGCAAAGAAAGCCTCCTGGTTACGATCTGATAACAGGGCAGATAATTAAAGAGCTGCCCGAAAAAGGGACCCGTAAATTACTGCACATAATCGACCATCAGGAAAAAACATGTGCCATGTGCCAATGCAGTGGAAAGTAGCAGAAGTAATAATGATTCAGAAACCGGGCAAGCCACCGAATGATAGAAAATCTTATCGACCAATTTCACTTCTACCAATACTAGCGAAATTGTTTGAGAGGCTGTTGCTCAAAAGATTGAAAAAAAAACATAGAACAACGAAACCTTATCCCAGAATATCAGTTTGGTTTCAGAGAGAAACACTCAACTATTGAGCAGGTTCATAGCCTTACAGATGTCATTGAGAATACCTTAGAGAGGAAAAAGGTTTGTTCTAGTATCTTCTTAGATGTGGCGCAGACCTTTGATATAAGGTATGGCACAGAGGTTTACTCTTCAAACTATATAGAAATTTACCAAAACAATATTACATGATTTTAAAATCATACATAGAGAATCGCTACTTTCGGGTGAAATATGAAGATGAATATTCCGAGCTAAAAAATATTTCGGCATGAATCCCGCATGGTTAGTATTGGGACCTATTCTTTACCTACTCTACACCAGAGATTTACCTTATTTAAACGATGTTACCGTTGCAACATTTGCTGATGACACTGCAGTTCTCTCAGTATGAGACACTATCGAGGAATCGACAACGAAACTTCAAGAAGCATGTGACAAAATCATAAAATGGACAAAAATGTGGCGTATCGGGCTCAATGAATCGAAATCCACGCATGTGAATTTTACTAATCTAAAAGTCAGTTACAAACCTGTAGTCATTAACGGTCAGCAGATTCCGTATGCAAATAAGGCTAAATATCTAGGGATGACCTTAGATACCAGACTCAGATGGAAAGAGCACGTTAAAAAGAGAAGAACTTAATATCAAATATCGAAAAATGTATTGGCTGCTCGGGAAAAACTCGGAATTGTCAACCGAAAATAAACTGCTATTATATCAACAGGTGCTAAAGCCTGTATAGACTTACGGAATACAGCTCTGGGGCTGTACAAAGTAAACCAACACTAAAATAATACAAACTTTTCAAAACCAAGTGCTACGTGGTATAGTTAACGCAAAAACTTGAAGTAATACATGGACAACGTATTTATCAACACGTAAATGAAGAGCTTCGTGGTATATTGGACACTTCCCATGCAGTCCAGTAAGACGATTGCAGAGAACGAAACCAATTGATTTAATGAATTAAGGACACCAAAGCAAAGACTACTTCAGTAAATAATCTATAAATGGAGCCGGTCAATGGGCGTCTTCTCATTCACAAGTGAGTAAATTAAGAAAGAAAAATTACTAGCTGAATTGTATTCAGTTGTAATAATTTAAATAAAAAAAAAAAACTTTTCCAACTACCACACAGAGAATTCGAAACTATTGGTTTTTTCGCATCAGGGAATAGTTTCCTTTAGATAGTGAGCAACAACAAGACCTTTTATAAAATTTCATTAAAAAACATATTAGGACAGTTTGCGGGTCAATTCATGATTTATTGTGTCGAGATTGTGTAACATTAAGATGTTCCAGCAGGCTAATAATAAGATCGTGAATCCTATGTTTGGTTAGTGTTTTCTTTGTTGATTTTCTATCGCCCTTCCTCTACGATGTTCAATGCCGTCACCTTAACTAGATCTCGATATTTTGAGAATAAATTTTAATCACATTTGTTTGAATACAGACATTATGAAACTTATCCTTATTTTTCATAAGTGTAATTAAATAATTAGAAAACCATAATGGATACGAATGTCTGGCGTTGGTAGTTTTTGTAAGCGACTGAATAATGTTAAACAAAAAAGGTGAAAAAAAAAATATTTCAATAGTTTTGGGTATATGCAAAGTTTACGTGCACAGAAATTTTTGAATTACACTTACAAACGTTCTCCAATACAATCTCTGCATGCGCTACATGATTTCATACATGTACAGATAATCATTATGTCGACTTCAAAAGCCATCGTATGAGAATTTTGTAATAATATGTCATATAAGGAATCTAATTTAGAGAATCGTATAAATTTTCAATGAAAGATTCCTAAATTTATTCATGACATTATTTATTTTTCTTGTAAGAATGTCTATAGATGAGTACTCGTAATGTATGAAAATAGTATTATTATCTGATATTTTTCCGATTTGCCTAATAAACATTGATTCAATTTACACATATTCACATACGATAGCAGCGGATAATCTTATGTTTTCGTACGAAAGTGACGATGGTTTTTGAGGTGTTGATTTTGTTGGAAAAAGTAAATAAATAAATAAATTTGTCAAAAATATTCGGGTGTAAACTTCCTTTTTTTGGTTAATTTTATTTATTCATATACAATTATTAAAATATACCTAGTCATACAACATTTCATTTCTAACTTAATGTGCTACTTTGTTACAAGTTTCAGATTTCCTCATTGGTTACTCCTAAATGTTATCTAGTGTTGGCTCTGACTTGCGCAGGCTATATAAAGCTAACTCAAACGGTTTTACCATTTTGACTCTTCTTAACCGCCTTGAAGTTATCCCATACTTTCATCCCACGATTGTCTAAAAAATGCTGCTAGCAGCACAAGTGTTAAAAACTCATCCCATACTTTTCACATTTAATATTCATAATACGTACGTCTCATCCCACAATTTTTTCATCCCATACTTTTGGATTTTTTCATCCCATACTTTTTGTTTTTATTCAAAGTAATATTTTACTGAGCGGCCTTCTATATTCTACGAATTTAAGCAAAGAAATTAGTCTGGGATGGGTTCATTGTTAATCGTCAACATTCTGGGAAAGATTGTGGTCAATCCTTATAAATAGGTTTAACCTTAAACTAAGAATTATTAAAAATTTATATCAGTTTTCTTAACAAGAAGCTATGTCAACCGATATAGTGCTAGTACTTTTAGCCGTTACAATTCGAAAATTGTATCGTTTCCGTCCCAAGCCACGTGAAGGCAAGTACCGTCCGGGTACCCGGTACACTAGTGCGCACTATTCCATTCTTTTAAGATATTGATCAGTTCAGCACTTCGTCGCTTAGTAGTGCAGGCAGTGGTAACTCGTGTAGGTTTATGTTACCCAGCCACTTTTGTTTTAGTGACAAGACTCTCATCTCGTTACATTCGAAAAGTAGGCGTCTTCTAGTTCTGAGCCGCATAGAGATTGTCATTGATTTGTTATCTTAAATCTCTGAAGGTAGGCTTTAAACTTACCATGACCAGAGATTACTTGGCTCATAGAGGTCATCAGTTGTATTTTATTTTTCTCTACTCAGAAGTTATAACATCTTATGTCAACATAAGACAAAATTGAACTGAGAGCAGTTTTGATTTCCCCATAAAAATATCTTATGTTGCACCTTACTCTCATATTTATATCACCGTTACTTGTTCTGTTATGAAGTTAATGAAATCATCTTAAGTGCTGTAATGCGGCGAATTGCATTTTGTATAACATCTCATGTCACTTAGTGATGGTGGTAACTTTTTTACGCATATCTTAGTTGCACTTAACATGGATCACTATGTAGCAAATTTCTACATTCCTTATGTCCAAATAAGTTATTATTTTAAATGCAAGCTGGTATGAAATGAGTTTCCTAAGTTGACTTAAGATAATTTCATTATTCAAAATGTCAGTTTTGTGTTCAATCAAAATATCTTATCTATATAATAATAATATTACATATTCCTCTTTTAAAATCCCCTCCAATAAAGTATACTTAAAATATTTTTATGCATGTTATTTGTCAAATACTGCAGTAAAAATTTAGTTTTAAGATGATATTCCCTTAAGTTACACGTATTTTCAGAGTTAATTTGTTTTTAAATAAAATTAAGTGCGTTTTAATTGTCAGTATATGTACGAGTTTTAGATTGTGGTACATTTTGTGATTCGTGAACATTGAATACATTGTTAACATTATAGTATTTATATCTGTAAATTTAGGTCATTTTGATAGCGATATCTGACCGCAAAAAATTAAAAAAAAACAAACAAACTGTAATTTCTCATTAAAAGTCAAGTAACGGTAAGATTTTTTATCCTTTTTGTTTGTATAAGTATGTATAAGTATGTATTTAAAATTGATATTGTATAGACATGAACCATAATCTTCGTGCCGTTCTAATGGTGAATTTGGCTGAAGCGCAAATGAATAATACAGAGAATGAAAGCCAACCTGCTGTTGATGTTACTCATACTAATCATGACACCACAAACAAATCAACATTTCTGGAGTTCGTAGAAGAGTCTGACTTTGACGATTCTGATAAAGACCCTAATTACACGCCACCGTCTAATGTGATATCGATGTTAAGTGAACCAGATGAAAATGAAGAAATGGGTTTATTCGAAGGGGCAGAAACTGGAAGCAATAATGCAATAGAAACTATCGAGCACGTTAACGAATTGGCAACGGACTCCGATGCCAAAGAAACTGCAAAATCTAGAAAGCATAAACGTAATTCTGGAAAGCAATATGAAAAAAACCCGCAAAAGTGGTTAAAAAAAGATTTTTTAAAGAACTCGGAAATTGTCGAAAAAAATGTAAAGAGAAAATAACATTTGAAGATCAAAAACAAATTTTCCAGGACTATTGGAGTATGGGTAGTCATTCTTCTAGATTATTATACTTAAGTGGATTGATCGAAGTTCAGCGCAAAAAGAGCGAAAGACTTGAAAAAAAAACACAGAATAATCGAAACAAAACCCACACGAATTATTTTTATTTCAATATACGTCATGCTAAAATAAATATTTGCCAGAAGTGTTTTTTGTGTACAATATGCGAAACTGAGCAAATTATAAAATCGGTCTCTAAAAAAAATTAGAATCAGCATCAGGATGTATTAAGACTGATCAACGAGGACGACACGAACCAGGATGCAAAATTCCTGAAAATAAAATACATGAAATAAAAGACCACATTAATAGCTTCCCAGCCTACGAAAGCCACTACACCAGGCACTACAAATTAATTAAAATTAACAAATATGTTAAGAACTTATGCGATCTATTTTGGGGCTCAAGGCTCTGTTTTGGGGCTCAAGGCTCACCCTGCTCTTCCGCGGTTATGCTTTTTTACGTGCTTACTTTGCGCCTTCCAGCCAACGCGACGGCTATAGGACCGATTTAAGGTCATCTGCACATTACAAGCTTCATGCTAGCCCGACGGGGTCATGGATGTGTTACATTTCACCACAGATCGAAATCTGTTGATGAAATTACATTTTGCATCCTTTCTCTATCGGGATTCGAAACCGGTACCTCCCCATCCAAACGGCAAAGCTTTAACCACTGTGCCATTTGGTCGCGTTAAGAACTTTACACCAGTAAAAATTTAATCAGTTTTATGAAACTTCTAAGTCGTGACAGCATAACAAATCTATACATGGCTGCGCAACCCCGTTAGTTTGCCATTATAGTTTTTTCTAAGCTATTCTAAAAAACATCCACCCTGGACATCTCTCGGCTCAGCAATATATGTTTGAAAATAGTTTGAACCAAGTACCACAAAAGTTTTAATATACGCTGGAAAAGTTAAAAATTATGTAATCCCATAACTAAATCCCGATCACCACACACATTGAGATTAGACTTATCTATGCGTCTATATTGGTGAAGCCTAAAACAGCTACATCCACCTTTTGAAGTAAGAAAGCAGTTGTTCGCAATCAGCTTAATTCGTTAGAAAATTTTTTGTTCTTTACAATCACACTAGACTAGAGTTTAAAATAGTCTTTAAATGTTTGAATTTGACTACAAGATCAATCCAATTAGAATTCCTTTAACAGTGTACATTTTTTTTTATTATTTTTGGTTTGAACTTCACAATCCTAAATTTTAACTCTGATTTTTATTAATTTAACAATATATATTTATTTATATATATATATATATATATATATATATATATATATATATATATATATATATATATATATATATATATATATATATTGTATATATATATATATATATATATATATATATATATATATATATATATATATATATATATATATATATATATATATATATATATATATATATATATATATATATATATATATATATATATATATATTTATATATATATATATATAAAAACTATTTTGCTTAATGAAATTGAATCCTTAAAAAAAAACATCTACTTGAAAACATAAAACGTATTGGATAGCCTAGTCCTACGTAGATTTAAAAATTTGCTTAGTTGATTTTAAATTGCCAAATTTATTGACTTACGTTTGCCTTACGTTGTTTTTTTTAAGCAAACGGACCTGAAACCGTAATACTTTAACTTTTTTTATAGTTTGAACAACAAATAATCACTTTAATATAAATAATATCACGATGGACCTTCCTATACCTACACCCATTCCCCTAATTGCATATTAAATTTTCAAAATCGAAAAATCAAATCAAATAGAAAATATTAATAAAAATCGAATTTTATTTTTATTTTCTGTTTATTATTATCATAAGCAGCACCGAATAAAAATCAATTTTTATGTAAATTCAAAAATATCCTAAATATAAACTTTCTAATAAACTTAAAATTCCATTTTGGTTGTTAGTTAAACAAATATCCTAAACATAACATGAGAAGAAATTGGAAAAATCGAAAACTGGAAATCAAATTTCCATCTCCATTCATGATTATGTGATATTGATAATAAAGGCAATGTTCATGAAAACAGCTTTTGATTAAAATTTAATTTAAAAAAACACAGAAATGCGAAATCTCTTATTTTTATCGCGCATTTTCATCATCGCAAAGTAAAAGAAGCGAACAGTAAATTATTGATACTAAAATTAAATTGTTTATTTATTGAAAAAAAAGAATTCACACGATATATTTGTTCATGTGTGTACATGTACGAGTATAACATATCATATGTAAATCGTAAACATGCATGTAGACTCGTACATTGTATATCAATAACACAATCGGTTTAAAGTTGGGCATGGTACGGGATTTTAGCTGTAATATAAATTCGATTACCACTGCACATATTCCGCATTGAACCATAAATGGTGTGCAAAAATAAATCAGTTTTTCATAAAATCAAGTTTTACGTCCCGGAGCAAATTTGGAATCATATCCAACAATAATTATCAATTCACCAAGAGAATATAATCCTATAAATTTCTTATACATATATTAGCCGGAATTTCCTAGTTCTCGAAAACAAAAGCCATATATAAAGTAAAACTACCAGAATAAGCACACCATAATACGAGTAACTCGTGGTAACTGTTTTATGAAATATCATTTTCGTATGTAACACTTGTATAGAATTGTGAAACTAAAACAATTTGTTTAATTATAAAATTGTTATAACCATGAATGTTGGGACTGATGTGGACCAAAATAAAAAACAGAAATAGCACTAAAGATAGAAAAATTTGACAACTAAATATAAAATAATACAATGTCGTTATGGAATAATAAATTATCACATTAAGTGAATAAAAACAAAGTGGAAATTCATGCTTAAAATGAACATGAAAAATTTATGTGGTTTTTGAGAAAGTTTTTATTGTGATACTCGTTGATGCAATAATAATAGCACCATCAGTAAGTGCGATACTTTAGACTACCTAGAGCATGTTATAATGGCGTTAACATGGTTATACATTCGTAGTAAGTATCTTTTTATTAAAGAGCATTACTATTATTTAATGGTTGAATTATCATGGTAATAACGGACCAATTTTATCGGTTGTTGATTTTTGGAAGTCGGCTGTTTTAAATCGATTATTCAATAAAAATATTTGCAAATCGGCTTAATGATAATGATAACCTTTCTGTTTAAGTTAATATTGTATTTTACACTTGTAGGTATGTACATTCTCTTTCTCTGCTTTTATTCTTAAATTTCCCTCCATATTAAATTTCCATCCACAAAATATATTTTTTGGGTTTATGGAATATGGTTTAATTGGATAAACTCGTTTTTATTTTGTTTTTGTTTGGTGACGATGACAACTTAAAAGACTAATTCAGATTTTCAGTTTAATTTCAATTTTATATCCAATTTACTTGTTCCATTCTAGATCTAGATTAAGGCATATTCAATTCAAAGTGAATCTCCAATTTATCAACATAAATTGTATTGTTTTCAGGTACAAGATCATTTTGACTTAAAATCTGATTCTATAACTTCGGTCGGATAAAGAAGTAGATCCACAAACATTGTAATTTTCCTTTGTTTAAGAATTTTTTCGGCTTTTCGGACAAAATATTATTTTAATGGACACCCATACAATGTTTACGACTATTTTAGTCGCAGAAAACAAAGAGGCCATTTATTAACAATATTTCTACCACAAAAGTAGAAAAAATACGCTCCCCTCCCCCAAACCTTTAACCCCAGGGCGTACTTGTGTACACAAAGAACACAAACCCTTGCAAAAATAAGAACTCCCTTAGGTAGCTTCTTGGCAGCTTGGTTTCGTACTAATAAAAAGTTGGTCTACTCATCAGGTTGCAACGACCAAACTGCAAAAATCCAACTCTTGCTTTGTACCGATAATACAAAACAAGAACATATCGATTTAGCGAATTATATATCACTAAATCAGAAACCACAGGAAATTCTCACTATGTATGTGTAACAAGCCAACACATATAATTAAGAAGAATTTTATAATCGTCCGTGAATTTAATTTGTTTAAGAATTTTTTCGGCTTTTCGGACAAAATATTATTTTAATGGACACCCATACAATGTTTACGACTATTTTAGTCGCAGAAAACAAAGAGGCCATTTATTAACAATATTTCTACCACAAAAGTAGAAAAAATGCGCTCCCATCCCCCAAACCTTTAACCCCAGGGCGTACTTGTGTACACAAAGAACACAAACCCTTGCAAAAATAAGAACTCCCTTAGGTAGTTTCTTGGCAGCTTGGTTTCGTACTGATAAAAAGTTGGTCTACTCATCAGGTTGCAACGACCAAACTGCAAAAATCCAACTCTTGCTTTGTACCGATAATACAAAACAAGAACATATCGATTTAGCGAATTATATATCACTAAATCAGAAACCACAGGAAATTCTCACTATGTATGTGTAACAAGCCAACACATATAATTAAGAAGAATTTTATAATCGTCCGTGAATTTAATTTGTTTAAGAATTTTTTCGGCTTTTCGGACAAAATATTATTTTAATGGACACCCATACAATGTTTACGACTATTTTAGTCGCAGAAAACAAAGAGGCCATTTATTAACAATATTTCTACCACAAAAGTAGAAAAAATGCGCTCCCCTCCCCCAAACCTTTAACCCCAGGGCGTACTTGTGTACACAAAGAACACAAACCCTTGCAAAAATGAGAACTCCCTTAGGTAGCTTCTTGGCAGCTTGGTTTCGTACTGATAAAAAGTTGGTCTCATTTAATCTCATTGATTATCTGGTAATTGTTTTATTAGTTTAGTAGACTATTCTTTTGGGATGAAACCTATCGGTTCATCTCAGCTCTGCCAGTCCTTTGATTTAAGGGGCTTAGGAAGTCACTAGTTCTAAACGCTTTGTTCTTTTTAGGCGCTTCGGTCCATTGGTGCGATCCAGTAGGTTTCCAGCTCGTCCTTGTCATGCTGCTACAGGCACAGTACATGGCTCCTTGCAAATTTTTGTATTTCATCGCTGACGTATTCCACGTTTAAGTCTCGATGGTGATTGTCATTTCTAATGTACCAATTTTTCTGAATTTGCCGTTGTATCTGATTTAAGAAATGTGCGTTTTTGGTTTCTAGCCAACGATCATTCTCTTTAATAGCTTTTAACATGTTAAAGCCTTATTAAAAGCAACAATTAATTATTTCCAGTGAATATTTCATTACCAATTATGGCGCGCTCTTACTGTTATAGAAAATTTATTTTGAATTTTAAAGCCAAATGGTGACTTTTCAATACTCCAATTAATTCACAAATTGCCCTTGGAGAAAATTTTTGGTGGACAAGCAACGATGAATCTGACCTCATATAGAACACAATATTTTACAATATTTATTTATTTTAGTTCACTATTTAATATTTGTATTTGTTATATTCAAATTTTGTTTTACAATTTTGGCATTTTTATAGCGCCTCTAGACATGAAAACTGGACAACTAGAACAATATTTATTTTTACAAAAGTATGTTATTAAATTCCATGTCAATTTGACGTTGTGTTTTGTCAAATTGACGTTGTTTCAGCTACCCCCTCGTTAGGGCTTGGAGATCGTAAATTGGTCGTGTAACGATTCGATATTTTGATGACTCCTCCAGTTTTTGTTAACTTTGATGGGTTGGTTTGGAGGTGTGGTTAACAAACGCAAACTTAACTACCTCTATTCGCTCGTTCGTATTGAATTTATTTCCTCAAACCGTGCTATGTTTCAATATATCCGAGAAAGAAAAATAGAAGAAGGAAGAAAATTTAAGAAAATTTTGCATTGTTCACCCCGAATTTCCAACGTAAAAGTTATTTCAGCACGATTGATGACAAAGTAAGGCCCCTCTTATGGTGGCTGCATCAACGTTTTAACCGCATCAGTCCGTATAAATGCATGTGGATATTTACTTATCTCTGTAGAGATGAACTTTATACTGATTAGTTTGATGGCACATGTTGACATCTTTGAGTGTGCGGTGCCATCTCTCGCTTAATCCACAGCATTTAGGATTGTAACTGGCTGTTTCTTGTGTTCGAACCACAAAATTTTGCAAAATTCGTTGAATAACTCTGACTCGACCTGATCCATCAAAATGATGGCCGATACACAGTTTCTGCTTTTATGTCTGGAATATGTGCAACTTCTGTCCATCTCGTAAGGTGGTCTATAATGGCTACACAGTAATTCTGTCTCTCGTACTCTGGTAATGGACCGATGATATCCAAATGAAGTACGTTTGATCTTCCCATACCCTAGGTGCAATTTCCTAATCTGCTTGTGGGTGGTATGTCTCATCCAAGCCGTTTACATTTTCTGGTCTGTTGAATTTGAGTACGAATTCAAATAATCGGGACCGTCTTAATATAGCAGTTTTTGGAACATCTGCTTCTACAATCAGAATCTGGTGATAGGCACGCACTAGATCGATGGTGAAAAATACTGTACATCCCGCATTGTCTTTATTCACCGTGTTAAATACTCCGAGGACAAACGTCTAGGTTTGCATGGAATTGGAGGATCACGAGTTGCAATATGATGAGTTGCGTGATATTGTGATGTTTTGCAGCTATATACCTTTGGAGTCGAATTTAATCTCCTTGAATAAATGCAACATTCTGACATTAATAGTGCTAGTGTTGATTACCCACTATGTTTTTAATTTCTGATGTTGATGTAATTGCTGGTACTTGTAATGAGGTTAGTGGGTCTACTAAACGGTTAGTTTGGATATCGGTCAACAAACCTGAGTGTGTGCGGAAATTTGCTCGTATAATAACCATCGTTATATCTGCTAATATGATGTGATTTTCTTTATAATATTTGTATATTGGATGGAGGCGGGTTGTAGTATTGAGTAATGATTTTATAGATTATGTTCCCGGTTTTTCACGTTGTGTTGAGTTCAGAATAGGAAACACATTCACATAAAAAACCATCATATTCTGGATCGTTTAAATTTATTTATACTATACAAAAACTTTATCGATTTCCTAGACGTATGGACACCGGCACTAATAGCAAATATCCGAGGAGTGCTTTTGAAATCATAATTTTATACAAAATGACATGGACGCCAGTTATAGTTACCTCTATCCGAGCCCATATTTCCTTTTGGCCGCAATCTATTCTTTTTTCTTTCAATCTTTTCTTTGGGAAATGACCTACTAAACCCATTCGGCCACGTAATTTACACTTTTAAAACATAAATGTTTCATCTCTAAATGAGGAGGAGAGACAGGCAATACAAATTAATCTATTGATCGTCCAAACTTAGCTGAATTTTTCATCTTCTTATAATCTTTTGGTATAGATATGTTGATGACACACTATGTCTACTGAGTGGAACTGATAGATTCATTCCTTATTTGGTTAAAATCTCAATATCCCACCATTGATTTTACGTTGGAAAAAGAAGAAAATAATTGTATCAATTTTCTAGATATAACAATAACCAGGATTAATTCTTCTTTAGACTTCAAAATTTATCGGAAACCGACGTATCACTGAGAAAAAAACCAGTAAAAATAAAAAAATATACATATAAAATCAAAAAAATATACATATATTTTTAGGCGAAAAGTCTCGTTTTTAAAATCAAAAAGATAATCTTTTTAATTTTAAAATACATTTTTTCGCCATATAAAAATAAAAATAAAATATAAAATTATAAAAATCATTATAAAAATAAAAAAATTGTACTTATTTTCAAAAATACTTTCCTTACTTTTTTCAAAGAGTTTTCTTAAATTTTAAGAGATTGTTTTTTAAAAATAAAAAAATATTGGCTATTTTTAAAAGATTTATTTTAATTTTTAAAAACTTATTTTTTAACAAATGCCACACAATTTTATTAAATCAAAGTAATCCGTAATACACTTTACAAATATAATGACATTCATAATGTTTGCGAATTGGGACTGTTCAAGCCAGCAAAAATAAAGAGGTCATAACATAATATATCTACCACAATAAGAAGAAAATTAGCTGCCCCTACCCAATTTTTAAGCCCCAGGGTCATTGTGTAAAAATACACACAACCCTTAAAAAAATATAATGAGAACTTCCTCAAGTTCTTTCTTGGCAGTTTGGTTTCGCACTGATTACAAGTTGGTCTACTCATCAGGTTGCAACGACCACAACCAAACTGCAAAAATACAAACCTTCATACCTTTATTATAACACAAGAACATATAGATTTGGCGAATTATATAAAATATAGATGAATTGAAAAATAAAACAACGGGATTTCTGGCAAACCAAAAAATATAAATATTTTAATAAGTTGTCATTAATATAAAAAAAAAAAAAATTTAAAATTCTAGAACTCTTCTTTTGAAATAAATTATTCTGTTTAAATAAATAGTTTTTTAAATTTAAAATGTATTTTATAAATCATTTTATAAAATATGTTATTAAAATGTTGTTAAAAAAATACTTTCTAAATTCAAAAAAAATTTGTAACTTTTAGAAACTAAAAACTTCGTTTTTTTGTAAAATTAAAACCAAAATTTTTCTCAGTGTACAGATGCTGCTTTATCTAGTTCTTCAAACCATCCCCATAATGTTAAAATGCCAGCTTCCCATTCACTCATAGATAGACTAGGTCGTATCCAAGCTAGTCTGCAACAATACAAATGGGGCATTAATTACATTGTTAGGCTTAAACTATTAATTAGATTTGTAGGTTTACTTACAATTCGATACTATTATGGTTAAATTGATGCCACTGAAATTGTTTAATCAAAGACTTCTATTAGCTATTATCATGCTTATAGTTGTTATCGATTTTATTCAATTAAATTATTGGTATTAACAATTTTTGAGCCCAGAATCAATCAAGGTTTCAGTGGTTGACACTTAGGCCATTTTTGGCCCATTGTAATACCACGCGTTCACGCTACATCATTCACCCATTCACCTATTCACCTACTCATACAATTACAGTATACCACCTGCACATTGCAAGCTCCATGTCAACCTGTACATTGACATGGACGGTGGGTTGGCGTTGAATTCTGCACTCCATCAGAGGGTCTAAGTTGTGTTTATTAACATCGCCGATTGTAATCGATGATGAAAACTCGATTTGCATCCTGCCTCTGATGGGATTCGAATCCAGTACCTCCCGGTCCAAGTGCCGAAGCTTTAACCACTGCACCACTTGTCCGGTAGATAGACTAAAAAACATTTCAAATTTTTTATGTGGTACATTTTCAGCTTAATCTTCATGATTGTCTATAAATGTCGATCGGACTGGAACTAGTTGACTGAGAGGGCCAATCCAATCTTATGATGCCCTTTTCGAGTTTAAAACCCGAACTATGGTGCTTATGCTATGGTGTTTTGGATCGTTGTCTTCTTTCAAGATCCACTTAAAGTTCCCCACTCCAAACCATTTAAGGACAGATGGTAACAAACCTCTTGAATAAATTTTGTTCATGAAGAGATTCCGTGTGGACACGATTAATTTAAAAAAATCTTGCTTGGTGAAGCATCCCCATACATAGAGCTAGGGCGGGTGCTGCACAGTTCGGGCATCCTTTTTTTTGCTTAGTTGACTATACACGCATTTTAACATAGAAACTCCAAAAGGATGACTCATCAGTAAACACAATATTCATCCAATCTTTGTTTTTATATTCATTCGCCCACTGTAGACGCTTTTCCATGTACTTTTGTGTTACCTGTGGTTTGACCAAAGTATTTCCATATGCGTAGCCATGTTCCATAATTCTATTTCGTATGGTTGTTTTTGGCATAATAATATTTTTTATACCAATAATATTCCGACCAATTATTCCACAGCTGCATCCAGCGTAGGCGAATAATTTTCATCAAATAACTGTATGGCCTCATTCTCCATTTTTGTACTGGTTGCGATTTTGCCTCTATATTGGACAGACTGGGCTTGGAGTTAGAGCTAAAGAACATTTATCTGGTTGGAATCAGTCAACTTTCCATAATCATTTAAGTTTAGAAAATCATACAGCTAGCTTAAACAATTTAGACATACTACATATACAACCCAAAAGCAGCGGTTTAGATACCTTAGAATCTTACGAAATACGAAAATCCATATTCCTTATCCAAAATATCCTTAACGAACAGAGAGAAATCCGTTTCTCACCAATTACGGATCCTGTTTTATTCTCACGTTCTTAATAATTTGACTAATACGTCGGGTAATTAAATGTACTTTAATATACCTTGAATTTTGTTACTCAGCCGATGAGTAATCGCTTACCTGCTATCCTCCTTCCATTTTTTATTATTAATTTTTCGTATAAACAACAGATGGTAGGGACGATCAATAGATAAGCATTTATTGCCTATTTTTCGTTTCTCTTTTTATTTTTTTTATTTGCCTTTTTTCTACTATAAGTATATAACTAAATTATTACTTTTAAAAATCAGTAGATACTCCTGATGATGACCTAATAAGTCGAAGCCGATCGAGTGATTTTTTAAACTTTTAACAAATTTTTTAACTAAAGAATTCAAAAATTAAATTTTGCCAAATAATAAAACAAGTGTTAAGTGAAATGTGTTTATTAAGTATTAGTGTATTTCGCCAAGTGCCTACGGCAAAAATCTGTATATACCAATACATTAGAGAACAAATATGTGAAAGGTATAATTTGTCTTTTCCCAACCTGCTAATTGCAAGACATTCAACTTGGCTAGCCAGTCTAAATTTTGGGAGCCAGTATGCTTTTATCACAATGGGTTTAAATCTAAATCGGGATCGTATGGTTTTCGTACTTCATTTTCGACATTGGATGTTTTCAATAATGAACAAAGAATGAAATTTCCATTTCCTTCTAATTTTCCCATTGTTTTCTATAAGTCCTTTATCCATTTTGAAACGTATACCTACCTTGATATTGTTTTATTTACGCAGTTGTATTCAACCCGATGTAACCGATGTAACCAATGTAACCGTGTAACCGATGTCCCAAAACTCTTAAAAGTACCAGTAAATTAATTTAAAAAAATTACATTTAACGATAGTAGTAAAAAACGTTCGAGGCAGAAAATGGCTAGCCTTGATCCAGAGATTATCCTTATCTCTGGTGTTATATTAAAAAAACGCACAACGAAGAATGTATTGACTAAACACTCATGGTGTACACGTATGTGGAAAACAGAGATTTTATCTCAATAAAAATGTTGGCGTTTAATTTTCCAAAAATTTCTGAAAATAATATTTTATCTTAAACTACTCGTTTCTCAGTTTTTCAAGCATTCGTAACTAAACCTAGAAATGGTATCGTTTAGTTAAATTAATTTTCATGAAATCAGGTTTAATTAAACTTTAGAATTGCACAATTAATTTCTTTCAACACCCTAATTGTATTTAGCTTTTTTGTGCTTTATAACAAAAGTGTTTTATTTCAGCAGGTATATTAAGCTAATGTAATTAAAATAAATAATTAATTTTATCATTAAATTTCTTCAAGTCATTATCATTTGCACCTTTATTATATATTTGCTGGTTGTCTGTCTATACAATAATCGCGTATACTATACACGCGATCTTAATTCTATTGCTACTCGTATGTAAGTATGTACGAGTAGCTTAAAATAATTTTGGTTTTATTATTTATATAAATATACGACAGAACTTTTCTTGAGTAAATAGAAGATTTTATTGACACCCACTGTTTTTATGTTACTGTTACTGTTTTTTTTTTTTTATTTTGGATCCTCAAGAATTGATTATGATTATAGTACGCTGTGTGAAAGGATATGCTTCTGCTGCGCTAGCGTTTCTTAAAAAGAATGGGAACAATGCATAAAAATAAAAAAAATATTGAAATCCATAAAATGAAATCTAACATCATGTGCATATAGAGAGATGATATTGTAAACTTTTTGGTCGCTGACTCAGAGCAGCTAGATGATGTAAGATTCAGATTTAACTTTATGCCTAAATAATATAGATAGTAATAATCGGAAGCTCGAGAATTATTTTATAAGGAATAAATTGTAAATTCCTTTTGTGATAATAATTTCAATACAATTCATACTTGTACTCGTGTAGATGTATGTATCTACATAATACACAAGATTAAAACTATTTGATGGTGTACGGTGGGAATGGAAACAATTTTTTAAGATTATAAATATTCGCTTCTGTACTCTTCAAATTTTTGGGTCATGATTTCAAACACATAATAGAAAAAAAAGTCTTAAATCTAAACTACTTATTATATAGGGTTGTATGAATATTTGACCTTGACTTTTATAAGCCTTAACCACAGCATCAATCAAGATAATAAAGACATGTAAAATTTCTATTTGTTGCTTTTAAAATGATCATTATTGGTTTTACTAATTTTTAAGGGTGTAGAAACAAACCACATTATTACATTCAGTGCCTCACAGTGAAAATGATGCAATCATTTAAAGAGTATACTTTCATAAAATTTATGTGTAAAACAAAGATTTATTTTTATGAACACATGTTATTTTCATTGATTAAAACCGAATATAAATTAAATTATTTCAATATAATGAAAATTGCGTGGTTAATGGTCACCACGAAGTCTTTTGAACCGACAGCATTGTGCTTAACTTTCGATTGATTTACGGAATCCGACTACCAGAGATGGAAAGCATTATTGGAATAAAATGTAGTTTCGAAAAAATGGCTGACATATTTTCGATATGAGCATATTACAGCGCCTGAAAAGTTGTCGGCCTGACACATAGGCACCTGTTAAAATTACATGACATTTCGACCATCAAGTTTACAAGTTTCAGTTGTTTTAGTGAGACTACTTTTGTCAATTTCAAAACAATGGAACGAAAAAGTATTTCGTATGTTGATTAAACACAGTTTTTTTATGGGAAAAATACCATAGCAGTGGCTTGATAAGTGTTATCCGGATTCTGCAATATTAAAATCAACCATCATTGACTGGTATGCTGAATTTAAACGCCACCTTACATACAACCACCGATGATGCATCGCGCCCTGGACGCCCAAACCGCTCAGAAAACATAAAAAAAATCCACGAAATTATTTTGAAGGACCGTAAAGAGAAGTTGCGTGAGATAGCTGACATTGTAGAGATATCAATGGAACGTGTTGGTCACATTTTGCATGAACAAAAACGGTTTTTTATGCGGTATGTGACAATGGATGAAATATGGACCCACCACTATACACCAGAGTCAAATCAGCAAACAGCTGAATGGCGAGAGGCCGGTGAAGCTGGCTGGAAGGTTTTGGCGTCTGTATGTGACCGGGATCCCGGTCAATATTTTTCTGTTTTCAATACCGGTATTGATTGATTTTAAATTGGTTTAATATCGTTGTTTCGGTATTGAATTAAAGAAACATTATTTTTGGTTACAATTTTTTTAGTTCATTGTAGTTCAATTTTATTTACTTCACTGTATCAGAATGGTTACCATTGTTGAGTGTTTTGGTTACAAACGCTGTTATCAAATAACTGAAGTTGAAAGCAGTATTAGCAGAAATATGTGCATATAATGGCATACCATTTTATTTTAAATTTTATTACTTCCGTATATTTACGAAAAGCAATAAATGATCTGAATTTGATTACAGTGAAAAAAATTGGACAAATATGTATTGAAAAATTTAATAGAGAGAAAATAAGTAATACAAGATTTAGCCTTACCTGTGGTGAATGGAGCTTCATCTTAGAAATCATCGGTATATGATACAGATGAAGAATTAGAGAATGATGATAAAGACGGTGGCGGCTTAACAATTGAAATTGAACATGGGGATTTATTGCAAATTAATTATAACCATAGCTTCTCCAACAAAGAACGATAAAATATTGCAACGGTATGTTAGCGCCGAGGTTGGTTGGGAACTAATCCTTATGCGATTTTTGATGCTTAAAGTTGTATATAAAAGTCTATTTATGATTTAAAAGGCGATCTAAACTTTACTGATAACGATTATAATATCATATCCTCAGCTACTTTTTCCAGTCAAATTGGCTGCTGAAACATTGTGTCGCGAGCACGCAAATTTTTCAAATTTTTCAAACTGATGCAACATTTAATTTTTTGTTCGCTGAACTTCAAAAAATTAATCAATACACAACTAAGTAATAACTTAATAATCTCGATAAGGACGAGATTATTTGAAAGAAGAACAGAGGTTTCTGGTATTATTCATTATTTGCATCATGTTTTAAAGAAGAAATGTCTAAAACTAAAGCAGCCCTTACCAAATCAATTGTATGCATTGAAAGTCGAATGGAATTATTTCATATGCAAGCCGAGTTAATTAGCCATAATTATAATGATGCAGAGATGGAAATATAGAGAGTTAATCTATCAATGGAAGAAATGCTAAATAAAGCCATTTCAAATAAAGTGATTTTTTCTGTTTCGGGGAAAAAAGCAAAGTATTCAAGATAATACCAGACTTCTAAAAAAAGAAATGGCTCTGATAAGGACGAAGGTATATAAGAGGAAAATCTCTTCAGACGATATATGATATCCTCTTAATAATCCGCCCAAAAAGTGTTGAATCGAATCTTAATAGATAAATAATAAATATTATTTATCTATTATTTTTTTGTAACGGGTTTATTTAATTATATCAATAATTTTTATTAAAAATGGAATAACTTCTAGTCGAATACATTATTTTTTAAATAATCCACCGTTTTTTAATTGATTACTATGTATTAGAATTTTTCGTTTTGAATACTGGAACTCCGGTTTTACTTTTTTTAATACCGAAATACCTGGGGGCCTATTATGAAATTGGTCGGAAAATACGACACCGTCGGAAAATACGACACCGTCGGAAAATACGTTGTCGTAAAATGTGATCCGTGGCGGATATTCGTATTATGAAACATGTATTTTTACAGTGAAACTCGAAATTTTCAGTAATAATTTAATAGATATGTACTTAGATTTAAAAATTTTCTAAATTTCTAAATAATTAAATAACACATAAAAAGTATGAACTACGATCTATTTCCGTGCGTATACTACAATATCCGTCACCTAACTAGCTGTCGGATTTGACAATTAAATTTTGTCGTAAAATCCGGCCCGGATTTTTATTTCATAATAGTATAAAATCCGTGCGGATCGGATTTTTTTAGTTTCATAATATGAATATCCGACGCGAGACGGATTTTACGACGTCGGAAAAATTTCATAATGAATGTTTTCATTTTTTTGTCGAGCATTGCATTCCCTAATTTGGCCCCCAGCGATTTGACTTGCGATTTGACCTCAAAAAAAAGCTCAAGGGAAAGAAACTTGGGGGTCCAATGAAGAATTCATTGCCGAAACGGAAGCTTACTTCCGCTTAACGGAAGACAAAGATAAATCGTTCTATAAAAAATGCATCAAAATGTTAGAGAGGCGTTGATTACATCGCTCTAAAGGAAACTATATGTTGATGAATAAAATGTATTTTTCCCAAAAAATTGTGTTCTTTGTTGGACTTTTCAGGCGATGAGGCTAAAAGTAAAAATACCAAGACATAAATCAAAAGTATCAATACAAGTGTAGAATGCTGTTACATTTAAGTATTACCCCTTCCCATTCAAATATCATCTCATCAAATATCATATCGTCGGTTTGGTGCAATAGTGACGCAACTCAAATTTCACTCATTTCTAAGATATTTGAATCAAACGATACCCAATAATTTATATTTTTATTATTTTGTATCAAATCTTATGTAGTTATTTCTAGCAAATAAGGTGAAGCTCCAAGTAAAAAATCACTCAATTCGGGAAAGAAATTGACGTTTGATATTGGAAACTATCCTAAGAAAATTTCCAAAATATTAAAGGATTATAAAAATTAATATCTGATTGAAGATGTAGGAATAGAAAAAAAATGATTTTGCTAAATGGAATGTATTTTTATTTACTTTTGAAAAACGCAATTTTCACAAACAATTTTGAGTAATTTCTTCAAATCGCTCTACTGAAAAATTAAAAATTTTGAGATATTTTTTTTCTGTATTTATCCCTGAAATCTTTTCTGGGGCTTGTTCAAGACTCTCCCTGCTCTTTAGCGGTTCACTTATTCAGTCCTTACTTTTACGCCAGTTAGCCAATCCGAGGACGTACGGCTATAGGACCGATTTTAAGACCATCTGCACATTGCAAGCTCCATGCCAGCCTACACTGACATGGAAGATGGGTCGGCCCATTAGTTTTGCACCCCGACAGGGGGTCATAGATGTGTTTCATTTCACCACAGATCGTAATCTGTTGGTGATAATTCCTTTTGCATCCTGCCCCTATCGGGATTCGAACTCGGTACCTTCCGATCCAAACGCCAAAGCCACTGTGACATTTGGTCGGTAATTTTGAGTTGTTTCACTGTTGCACCAAACCCCGATTATATGCCAATTCAATCCGTACTAAATTCTTCCATGTTTCACCGACTGTTTTAAATAATTTCAAATTGGTTACTAATCCACATTTTTATTAGACCAATGTTTTATTAGACCAAAATTTCTTAAATTCTAAAAAATAAGACAAATTATACTAATTATTACTCTAATTATCCCATCAGCAGGTGTCCAAGTGAATTACATGAACTAGAATTTATTTTTCTCATAAATTTAAATTTTATCATGATTATGAAATACAATTTTACTTTTGGTATTTAATTTCATGGGTAATTCTGTAAAATAATAAAATTATTAACTTCTCTTGAATATTACTTATAATATCGAACCTGGCCTTTTAACTGGGTTACTATGTCTCTTAATGTTTTCACCTGTCTATTCCTTCTTTTCGAGTTTTCTTGGGATAGGGTAAAAAATTCGCTTGTCTAGGTTACCTCTATGCGTTACCTTAAACCGGATAATTCTTCTTTAGCCTGTTTCAATGTAACTTTATTAATCGTCATGTATTCTGTTAATTGCTTCTGTCTTAAACGTCAACGTTATGTGTCCCTTACCACAGAATTTACCGCTACACTTCATATCACACATATGAATTTCTGTTAACATTTTCGCACACGTAATTCGCCTATTATTTTCCACTTTCGATTTACACGTTTTCGTAGTATGCCCGTAATTTAGGCTCTTTTTGCAAAGTAATGGTTTCGGTATATAATGTGAGACTTTAATCGGTATATTGTCGTATATAACAAAATTATGTATATGGAATATAATTTGTTCTAAAAGTGAGTTTAGTTAATTCCTAATTTATTGCTATTTTGTTAATGTTGTCCCATTTAGTCATCCTCTCTTTTTTTATTATTTCAACATTCGATTTAATGGAGTCGATTCCGGGATCTAAAATTGTATGTTATGTTATGTTATTTTTGTTTTTACAAAACAAATTGTAATAGGAAGCGGGAAAATAAAATAACATAACAGCAATTTTATACCACGAGAATCGGGCCCAATATTGCCCTAAATTTCTTATACCGTAAGATTAATCGGAATATTGCGAATGACACCCACTGTCGAAATAAAATTGTTCGGAATAAAAGCTACGTATTTGTCAAATTTATTAAACTTCTCAGATTCAAACACTCGTTTGCATTTTGATAATTTGAAAATATAATTTCAGCCGTGCCCTTACTCAGCTGTTCTACCGCCTCGATGTTATTAAATCTATCAAATTTGAGCGATTTACCCAAATGTAAAAGATTAAAATTTTCTTTTGTGTTGTAAGGTCGTCGTTGTTGTTAATATTTATGACGCTTATACATCTTCAATTTTGTCACTAAGAGTGTGTTTCAGATATTTTGTGTCAGCCAAATGTATCGCGTATACAAATTTTATCAGCTCTTGAAGCAGATAAAAAGTTTGACATTTTTATTCATCTCAATTTTTAACTTCTTATGCGGTATTTAAACCAATTGAAACACACTCTAACATTCATTTTGATAGCCATTTTATTATTATTTACCTCTGTGCCTTCCATGTTATTAGATTTCAGTTTTATACTTCACATTCATACGTCACATATGTTTTATCTTTTAGTTCTGATCTAGTTTTCCCTAGTTAGTTAGTAGTTTGCCCCTAGTCTAGTTTAGTTCTAATCTAGTACTTGAAAAGCGAACCGCGAAATAGTTGGGAGTGCTTCGGCCTCACAACAGATTGCATAGATTAAAAAATAAAACAAAAAAAAAATATTGAAAGTGTTGTTTGGGGTCAAATTTCTTCAGCCCTGTATGTTGGTTCACCCTCAGGAACGGTTTTCTCGCTGATAAAATTTACATGGTAATACAGACGTTTAAGTGTTAAACCGCGTAGTGGAAGCGAAACCACTAAAGAAATATGCAGTTGTCTAATGGCGGACGAGGTATCACAGAAACCATTACTTTCGTCGTTTCTTTCCCCGTTTACCTATGATACGGGTTTTAATTGCGACTTAAACACATTTTCGGTGAAACCACACTTACACAAACATAAGTGAAATAAAAAATATTTCAAGGCCATTTTTGACATACATTTGGGTTTAAATTTTATTTTCGAGAGAAAAGCTTGTGTGGAATAGTACGTTCATCGATCAAAATCGAGGCAAAGAGGTACCAGATAGCAGCCTCGTATCATTAGAGACAAGCGCTAGTATTGAACTACCAGTAGAGGAGAACACGGAGGAGCTATTGAAAAGGTCAGCTTCGGTACCTGGACCATCAAAATCGCAAGTAAAACGCGAGAAGAAAATATAACACTTGCAAGTTAATTTTCACTGTTCGTGAAAATATTAAAAAACGGATGAATGGCAGAAGCTCCAAAAAATAATTTTGGAGAAAGGAACATGACCGATTAAAGCAGGACATGAAAAAACAATACATTATAAAAAATGGATTATTATTATAATATAAAATAGAGATTTTCCTTCAGTTAAAGTAATTAAACATTTAATCTTTAATTTAAAATAATGGAAATAATTACTTCGAAAAAAAATTGAATTCATAGAGGGGTACATGCTCGATCAGCTAGCAAACATGCAATATGCTAACGCAAAACCTGGCTACTCAACCAGTTTTACCAAGCAAATTTGAATTTGAATTAATTTTTTATACGTTTTTTGTTTATTTTTGCGATTGCACAGTAAAACAATATAAAAATTTGCTGGATAGTTTTCTAAGAAGCAAAGTTTACTGTACAATCACAACAAAATAAAAGAAATTATAAAAAAAAAACAAATTCAAATTTGCTTGGTAAAATTGATTGAGTAGCCAGGTTTTGCGCTAGCATATTGCTTGCTTGCTAGCTGATCGAGCATGTGCCCCAGAAAGGGCTCTAAAATTGATCGAAGATAATAAATTCATTAGATTTAGAGAAAAAAAAGACATTAAATGAAACGAGAAAGGCATTAAATGAAAATGTTTTGAAATTTAAAATTTTATGTTTTGTATATAAATAAAATATTCGAATTTTTATTACATTTTTTATGTTTTCAATTAATGTAAAATTCCTTTTTTTAAATGCTCAAAATTAACTTTAGTCTTTTTATTCGCTCGAGCTATATTATTGGCTGATTGTGGTCCATATTATATTACATATTCCAAAATTGCATTGTCTGTGGAATCACTTTTTTACTAAACAATTTCGGTTTCATATTTACACACCTGGTAAATAGAAATATGATAAAACATTATCGAATGCTATTACAACTCGTAACTAATTTTTCGTTTTGTTTAGAAAAATTCGATATAAAAAAAACAAGTGTCACTTTTATACTGGACTATTGCCAATATTTGCAAATTAAAGTATTCAGTAAAACTGTTCTTGGTGATGAGCATTATACTTGTAACTACAGGTAGAATGGAATTATTTTATACAACCAAAAAAGTTGGTGGAAAACTATTCCAATTCAGAATAAAATATATGGGATTGCTGTTGTAAATTTATCAAAGTAAGACGCTTATAAACATTTTTTATCTCGCAGAGGAACATATAAAAAGTGAAGGGGAAGATCTGTTTACAAAGCAAAGTGTTTTGGTTTGTTGGGTTTACTCTTGCAATAGTCTCAGTTAAATTTGAAGAAGGTTAACATAAAGTCGCATTCAGTCAAATTTGTGCGAAAAAGTCGCCTTGACATTCAAAATAATTCTTATGACATTATTCAGTCAAAAATTTATTAATGCATTGAAAACAACACATATTTCGTTCTGACAATTTTTCTGACCAATCATATTGTTCAAAAATGACGAGTTTTTCTTTTGGATTTTTTCCGTAAGAGATGCTTGGTCGAAAAAATGACCGAGCGAACACCAACCATAAAAGCGCCTTTAGTGTTCCGTTCGTTTAAATGTTTGATGCTGAATATTAAACACACACATAAGCTTCGGCTGTATATTGTATTGTTTATATTGGTTAAAATAATCAATGTATACTCATTTTAATTGATTTATAACATTTAAAATTTATTTATGAAATGCTCCATAAAATAAATAGTATACAAATTAATTGCGAAATTTAATATACGTTATTGATTTTTCATTTTATTTATTCAATCTACATAATTTAAATTATCATCACAATTTATTATCATCAAATAATTTTAATTTTAACCATTACAAATTTTGTTTAAAATATGTACATACATGCGATAGTAATAATTAATTAATTACATTTACATTTCATAAATAAGTACATAAATAGTAATTGATGGAAATCAATATTATTAATATTAATTAATTTATTGAAAAATTTAATAATTTGTTGTTATTTAAACTGAATGATAAAAGGTTGATTTTTTACAAAGAATTACCAATGTCTAGCTTGCTTGCCCTTTTCAATTATCTTATACTTGAAAATGAGTTTCTTTACGACCTCATTTAATAACACACATTGGTCATACATCAATTCATACAATGTTAAATATTAACCGAACGGATACAGAACAAAAGGTGATATAGAGGTAGATAATGTACAAATTTTTGTACGAAGGAAATACAAAAGTTTTAAGAGAAAAGTTTTTAGTCCTTAAACCTTTTATTTCTTAAAACATGTGATGTAATTAAATAAAACGAAGAATAAATACGCTTTTCTTATTTTTAAAGATACTCCCAAAAAAGTTTGTTTCGAACTAGTTCGGTAGGTACGGTCATGGACAAATTTCAATGATTAATGTTTGTTATGAAACCAACAAAGACAAACGAAAATAAAATAAAAACAACTATTAAAATCAACTTTTTGATCCTTTTCCTTTATTTTATTGTTGCTCGAATAATTTCCATTTTTAACTGTAAATGGAACAAATAACTAAATTAACTAAGGTCTTTCTTATGAGTAGATACAAAATAATGAAAGAATTTTTAATAAATTCTAAAATTCCTCTCATCTCTTCTTTCACCTTTGAACTTAATATTTTTCATCACTGAATTAGTAAAACCATCATATTTGTCAAGATTCCACATTTCTCACGGACTCACATGGACACACACGAAGAACTTTTCAAAAACTTAGGGCATAATGAATTGTCAATTCAATGGTTCCTTTTGTCCTCCTGAATTCGTGTAAACAGACGTAGAGGACGGACACCAGATATTAATATTTTTTTTGGGCATAACTAATTAATGTAGATTTCTTTCTTTGTTAATTTCGAAGGTCTCCATACATTCTAAAAATGTAAGATTCAATAAATCGATCAAATGATACTAATACACACAAAGAAAATTCTCTCAAAAAAAGCAAAGTAACATTCGTTATGGCTAGAAGAACGAACACAACACATATAGTTCATCGAACAATCTAAGCTGACCATTGCTGTGTTTTTTATTCGCTATCCGGGTGGGGATCACAGAGTTTTTCCCAGGTTGTCACATATACCAAAAGTTAGCTTAAGAAGTGCACTCTCAAATAAAATTGGCCATTTAAAAAAATTATATTTTTATAAAGTATTTTTTTAAAATGGCCAATTTTATTTGAGAGAGCACTTCTTAAGCTAACTTTTGGTATATGTGACAACCTGGGAAAAACTATGTGATCTGGCCAATTTTTAATACAGTAAACCACTAGAATTGAATTAAATTGCATAACGAGCTGGTATTTGCACCTCAATAACAAACGGGAATTTACCGTATTTTTTAAAATCGCCAATTTTATTTGAGAGAACACTTCTTAAGCTAACTTTTGGTATAGGTGACCTGGGAAAAACTCTGTGATCTGGTCAATTTTTAATACAGTAAACCACTAGAATCCAAAAAATTGCATAACGAGGTGGTGTTTGCACCTCAATAACAAACGGTAATTTACCGTATTTTTTTTGAATGGCCAATTATATTTGAGAGCGCACTTCTTAAGCCAACTTTTGGTATATGTGACAACCTGGGAAAAACTCTGTGATCTGGCCAATTTTTAATACAGTAAACCACTAGAATCCAAAAAATTGCATAACGAGCTGGCATTTGCACCTCAATAACAAACGGGAATTTACCGTATTTTTTTAAAATGGCCAATTTTATTTGAGAGAGCACTTCTTAAGCTAACTTTTGGTATATGTGGCAACCTAGGAAAAACTCTGTGATTTATCATTTTGAAAAAAATTATTAAGTTTTAATAAGTTATAGTTAGAATTTTTTATAAATAGGTATTAATTTATACAGAGAATTTAAAGCCTAATTTAATAGGTAGGACACAGGACAGGGTAGAACAGGTTTAAGTGATTTTGGCTATATGTATTTGGTTCAAATTTTATTTTAATTTATTACACAAATATTGTAATATATCGATGAATTAACAATTAAACATTGTTGGCCGACTGTACACTCAACTTACTAATACATACATAAATTTTGTTATTTGTTGCAAACTTCATATTCGTTAAATGTCCCATAAGTTTGTTTATTCAGTTTTTATTTATTGTATAATAACCGTGTTTTTTATTAGCGCCCGATAGATGTATCCGGAGCACCCAATTTTCTATAGCCGTGTTTTATTATGTATTTTCCGGCGCCGAATTGGAAATTTCTACTGAAACTGCAGCTATTATTCACTGGTGTCGGTATACCATAAAAATGAAAAATTAATGCATCCATAAAACGAACATTTATCACCTGAAATATACTAAATGACATTTATTTTGGCATGCCGTTATAAACAAGAATTAATCTTGCTGCGTTTAAAATTTTTATTGTAAGATTAAGTTTCTACCGGTTTTCGGGGGTGTAAAAAGTAAAGGCCTTTTCAAATTTCCCATTGAAATGGATAGTGCTCCCGATAAATAGGTAGAGCAAAATATTTTTATGCCAATTTTTAACTAAAAAGTTGAATGAAAAATATTAGTTTGGAGTTAAATAAATTAATTACAAGAAAAATAGCACGCTAAATATAAGTTTTGACATAGAAAATTGAGTGGTCCGAATACATCTATCAGGCGCTAATAAAAAAACACGCCTTATGTCAAAACTTAAATTTAGCGCTCTATTTTTGTATATAATTAATTTATTTAACTCCAAACTAATAATTTTCATTCAACTTTTTAGTTTTGGAAAGGCCTTTATTTTATACACCCCTTAAACCATTAGAAAGTTAAACTTACAATACAAATTTAAAACGCAGCAAGATGAATTCTTGAACCCCTTGAACCATTAGAAACTTAAACTTACTTAATGAATTCTTGTTTATAACGTCATGTTAAAATAAATGTCATTTGGTATGTTTCTAGTCGTTAAATGTTTGTTTTATGGATTTTTTTTATTTAAATTATTACAACTAAATACAATTCATCTAGTAATTTTTCTTTCTTAATTTAGTCACTTGTGAATGAGAAGACGCCCATTGGCCGGCTCCATTTATAGGTTATTTACTGAAGTAGTCCTGCAATCGTCTTACTTACTGCATGGGAAGTGTCCAACATACCACGAAGCTTTTCATGTACGTGTTGATAAATACGTTGTCCACGTATTACTGCAAGTTTTTTTATTTCTTCTTGGACCGTCGGAATATTAAGATCACTATGAAGATTATCATTCCTAATGTACCACGGAGCGTTAACTATACCACGTAGCACTTGGTTTTGAAAAGTTTGTATTATTTTAGTGTTGGTTTTCTTTGTACAGCCCCAGAGCTGTATTCCGTAAGTCTATACAGGCTTTAGCACCTGTTGATATAATAGCAATTTATTTTCGGTTGACAATTCCGAGTTTTTCCCGAGCAGCCAATACATTTTTCGATATTTGATATTAAGTTCTTCTTTTTTCTTTTTAACGTGCTCTTTCCATTTGAGCCTGGAACCTAAGGGCATCCCTAGATATTTAGCCTTATTTGCATACGGAATCTGCTGATCGTTAATGATTACAGGTTTGTAACTGACTTTTAGATTAGTAAAATTCACATGCGTGGATTTCGATTCATTGAGCCCGATACGCCACATTTTTGTCCATTTTATGATTTTGCCACATGCTTCTTGAAGTTTCGTTGTCGATTCCTCGATAGTGTCTCCTACTGAGAGAACTGCAGTGTCATCAGCAAATGTTGCAACGGTAACATCGTTTAAATGAGGTAGATCTCTGGTGTAGAGTAGGTAAAGAATAGGTCCCAATACACTACCCTGTGGGACTCCTGCCGAAGTGTTTTTTAGCTCGGAATATTCATCTTCATATTTCACCCGAAAGTGGGGATTCTCTATGTATGATTTTAAAATCATGTAATATTGTTTTGGTAAATCTCTATGTAGTTTGAATAGTAAACCTCTGTGTCATACCTTATCGAAGGCCTGTGCCACATCTAAGAAGATACCAGAGCAAACCTTTTCCCCCCCTAATGTATTCTCAATAACATCTGTAAGCCTGTGAACCTGCTCAATAGTTGAGTGTTTCTCTCTGAAACCAAACTGATATTCTGGGATAAGGCTTCGTTGTTCTATGGTTTTTTTCAATCTTTTGAGCAACAGCCACTCAAACAATTTCGCTAGTGTTGGTAGAAGTGAAATTGGTCGATAAGATTTTCTATCATTCGGTGGCTTGCCCGGTTTCGGAATCATTATTACTTCTGCTACTTTCCAATACATTGGTACATGTTTTTTCCTGAGGATCGCATTGATTATATGCAGTAACTTACGGGTCTCTTTTTCAGGCTCTTTTTCATTATTTGCCCTGTTATCAGATCGTAACCAGGAGCTTTCTTTGCTTTTATGTTCTTAATTTCAGCTTTTAGTTCTTTCAATGTTACAGGCCTGATATCTTCGAAATCAGATATTCTGGGCGTATCAACAGTGTTTTCGTAACTGGTCTGCCGACCTAGAGGTTGAAATGTTTCAGCAAACAGGTCTGTTTTATCTCGTTTGTTTGTTTTGATTGGGGGATCGGCGTTTTTGGTCGTTTTAACCCTTTTGTTGCTTTCCAGAGGGAATAGTCGGCATCTTTTATAGTTGGGGCTAGAGAACAAAGATATTTTCCAATTGTTTCATTTTTCACTGCTTTTATGAGTACCTTAAGTTTGATACACAAGTTGTTACAGGTGGTTTTATCTTGCGGCGCACGTGTATTCTGCCATTTCTTTCGGGCTTTTCGTTTTTTCTGCACTAATTCTCTTACTTGTATTTGGTAAATAACGTCGTTTTCTTTCCTGGATGATAATTTGGGGGTGCATTCCCAAGAAGCCGATCATTGTATGACATCAAGGAGCCGGTCTAGTTCCTCTTCTATTTCATATTCGCTTTTGATTGACACTTGAAGTTCTATTTTTTCCTCCACTAACTGCTTAAACCATTACCAATTTGTTTTGTTGTTTGTTAGTTGTGGTGAATTTGTTTTTTCTATTACATTTTCACTAACCGTCTTAATAACAGGAGAATGATCAGATATTAGACTTTCATCATTTTCTAAGAAGATATAGCGTTCCGATATGCCTTTAGTGATGTAGAAATCTATTAGGTCTGGGATTTTGTTATGGATCTGTTGGCCAGTACGTTGATTTCTTTCCTGAGTAAAATTCACAGTTTGAGTATTGGCCAGATGCAAGTAATTCCTTGCCTTTTGGAGAGGTTAATCTTGAACCCCAGAAGGTATTTTTTGCATTAAAATCACCTCCGACAATGAAGTTACTTCCTAATTTCTGGAACAGGTTAATGTAGTCTTCTTTTTTTAGGTTATACCGTGGTGGGGGGCAATATATTACAGATTCTATATTACAGGTGTTGTGATGACCAAATTTAACCGTCACGGTGGTTACTTGCATGGATTCTTTTTCTATTTTTAATTCTTCATGATGTTTGATATTATCCCTAATAAATATAGCTGACCCTCCTCTTGTTCGTTCTGCAGAATGTGTGGTATGGTTACAAGTATATCTCCGGATTGATACATAGGAGCTGCTGGTAAAATGTGTTTCTGATATTAAGCATATATCAATTTTCTCTGTATTTAGAAATAGTTCTAATTCTTCTAGGTGTTGTGTTAATCCGTTTGCATTCCATATGGCTATTCTTAATGAGTAGTTTGATGTCTGGATTCTGTTCCACAATTATGAGTTTTATGGATGAATTTATTTTAAAATTTTATGGTACCTACAGCGGTAATACGGATAATAGGCGGAATTTCGGATAGATAATTTTCCTTTTAGCGCTCAATAGCCCGCTCGGATATAGCGAATAAAAACACAGCAAATAATATATTAATTGGCCGGTTGCACAGAAAAATGACTAACGACCGGTTAGTTGTGCGCCAGTTAAATGTTTTATATGAAATCGGTTTTCGCAATCAAAAAAAATCGGCGGAAAATTGATAAAATATATTATATTCCGTGGAACTATTTAGCTTGTGTATAAATATTTAAACGGCCAATTTTGATTGAATAATTTTTTAACTAATCGTTAAAAATTTTCATGGAATAAAATATAATTATCGATTTCATATAAAATATTTAACTGGCGCACAACTAACGGCCCCGTTAGTCATTTTTCTGTGCAACCGGGCATACGTTTGTTATGGTTTATGGGTTGTGCAAAATAAAGGCCTTTTCAAATTTTCCCATTACGATGGATTGCGGCTCCCGGTAGCGGTGCCCCATACATAGGTACAGCAAAATATTTTTATATCGATTTTTAACTAAAAAGTCGAATGAAAATTATTAGTTTGGAGTTAAATAAATTAGTTATCACCTAATTCTGTTTTTACACGGTAGATATCTACCAATAAAACACCGCGTAAGAAAAACCGCGTAAAAAATACACAGAATATATGAAAAATGGAAGATTGGTTCAATAGCTTTAAGAATCGTTAAATAACATTTTAAAATAAAAGATTTTGTTTTTATGTAATTCATAATCTTGTAGGTATCTTTACCTAAGTCAAGCATAAGTTATTTATTTCATTAATTTACATATATGTACAGTAAAAATCATAAATAATAAAACTATTCAGTCTCAAATAATATTAAACATATCACATATTCAGGTAAAAAAAATCAAATAGGTCAGATGAATTTCAATCACTGTCTGTTTCTGACAACAAACGGCTACGTTTCCTTTCATTATGCTCAATAAAACTTTCATCGCTATAAATATCAACTGTACACAGTGAGAAGAGAGCATTGTTGTTAAGCATTGTTGTTTATCTTTTTCTTGAGGCTTAATTACAAATTCGGTTATTAACCTTTGAGATCCAATTTTCTCAAGTTCTTTGTAGCATTCTTTATAACGGGCCATGCAAGAATTTAAATCCCGTTGAAACTGAATAGCACGTTCAGCATTGTGATCTTTCGTAAAAAAATGATTGGCTAATTTATTGGCTTGTTGAACGCCTTCAAGGATGTCCTCTGCGCTTAATAATACGGCTTCCTCATCATCACTGCTCTCGTTTGGATCTGTAGTCTCTAATGCCACCTCTAAAATTTCCTCCTCGCTAAGGACTCTATCTGCTGTCAATTCCGCAATCTCTTCTACTTGCAAATCAGCTAAACCTTCACCCCCAATCAAATGAGCTATAGTAGCAATGTGTGCATGTATTTCAGCTGGATTTATTGATTGCTGATTTTCACTTTTTACACATGCGAGCCAAAGTGTTTTCACTTCAGTAACTGCCATAGTAGCGTGCGTTATACAATCCATTATGCTGAACTTTTTCCATGTTTCAGTTAATATAAGCGTCTTATCATTTTCCAATACATCTAGAATATGCTGAAACGTACGTTTAACGTAGTAGAACTTAAAAGTCGCTATGATACCCTGATCAAATGGTTGTATTAAACAGGTTGTATTCGGAGGTAAAAACACAACTTTAACATTTGGATGCGTCAAATTTGGTGGGTGTCCTGGTGCGTTATCAATAATCAATAGGACTTTAAACGGTAGCCCTTTATTATTCAAATATCTTTTTACTTCAGGATTAAACAGATTATGAAACCATTCCGCAAACATTCCTGCTGTCATCCACGCCTTTTTATTAAATTTCCTATACACTGGCAATTTATTTAAATCATTGCACGTGGGTGCTGAGCTCTATTTATTACTAATGGCTTCATCACATGATCTCCCGAAGCGTTGGTACACAGCAAAACTGTAATAGGGCCTTTCGCTGCTTTGAATCCACGGGCAGTTTTTTTAGATTGCGATATATAGGTGCGGCTAGGCATTTTTTCCAGAAAAGACCAGTCTCATCAGCATTGAAAACTTGGTCTGATGTGTATCCCCCTTCATTGATGATTTCTTCTATTTTTGGAAGAAATTCTCTAGCGCTCGTGGTATCTGCAGATGCAATTTCGCCTTTAATTTTTATGTTGTGCAACGAGTGTCTTGCTAAGAATCCTGTAAGCCAACCCGTACTTGCCGAAAATTGAATCGTGCCATCTTGACTGGATGTGCTAGGCTGTTGCTCTTTAATTTGGTTGTAGATTCGAATGGCCTTCTCTTTAATGGTATTACCGTCTATTGGTACCCTTTTTTGGTTGTGATCCTCTATCCATAATATAAGCCCTTTTTCCATTTTTTCTTTGGTTACGTCTCTATTGTAGGATGTTGTCTTTGCACTCGTTTTTGTTCCGGAAGCTACCGACTGCCTAATTGCAGTTTCATTTCGTTTCATTGTTCTTATTGTTGCTTCATTGAGATCATAAATTTTACCTACAGAGGTAGACCCTTAACCTTTTGCTAAACGGTCTAAAATCTCAATTTTTGTTTCCAAAGAAATCCCTTTTCTTTTATGTTTTTGGTTTGTTTTCTTAACATTTCCTGACATTTTTATTGTATAAATAACAAATAATTACAATAAAACACTTACTACAATTTTATTTTCGTAATAAACTTTACACAATTCGACATAACACATTGATTTACTAAGACAGAATGAGAGATATAATCGACAAAGGAAATTGTGTTAACATTAAAAGGGGAATTCCCTAATAATCTAAACTTGCAAGGTTATTTTGCTTTTATTTATATTCATTCTGTGTATGTATTAAGTATAAAAAAACCGTGTTAAATCGAAAGAGACCGTGTATAAAAGCAAAAAAGGAAAATATATTCGAACCGTGCTATATCGAAACCGTGCAAAATAAAATCGTGTAAAACAGAATTAGGTGTATACATGAATGGTGAATTAGGTGTTGACATATAAACATGAGTGCTCCTGAAACATCTATCAGCCGCTAATAAAAAAATACTTCGCATGTTAACCATAACTCTTGTAAAAACATAAATAGTTATCAGATAAAAGCATATTATTTATTAGCTTAAGTAAAAAAACCAAATAGGTTTGGCGAATATAAAAAGTGTGTTTTTTAGAGGTTCATATCTTTAAGTTGGCAACACTGTTTTGTTTGACAACCGATTTGATAGCTGACATTTGCTTTGTCATTCGTTTGATTTGACATTTCATAATGAATAAACTCATGCCAGAGCAACGCTTGAAAATTGTTGAAGTTGTTTATCAAAATAATGATTCTGTTCGCCAACTCATCGTGCATTACGTCCATTTTACGATCGTCATAATCATCCATCAGAGCAGGCATTTTGGTTAATTACGGTTCGTTTTCGGACCACGTATATTCTAAATGATCATACGCATCCAGTCAGACGTCGAACAGTTCGTGCCGAACAAGCGATGCACGTTGTACACCATACCATTGAGGGAGACCCAAATCAATCAATTCGACGTCGTTCTCAGCAACTGGAGATGTGTCCATCAATTTTAAGGTAGATTTAATCTACGTACTTACAAAACTCAACTTATGCAGGGATAAAAACCATCTGACCATCGAACACGCTTTCAATTTGGCCAATGTGCTGAAGCACAAATTGATATTGATGTTGATTTTCCAAACAAAATTTTGTTGAGCGATGAAGCCCCCTTTTGATTGAATGGGTACGTTAATAAACTGAATTGTCGGATTTGGAGTGAAGATAATCCACGAGCCTTTGCCGGACCACCATTACATCCGGAGAAAATCACTGTTTGGTGCACTTTATGCGCCGGCGGGGTCATTGGTATGTCTTCAAAAACGATGATGGGCGGATTGAGTGAACTGTGAACGGAATAGACATGATTTTTAATTCATTGTACCCCAATTGGCTGGCATAAATCTTTCTGATATGTGGTTCTAATAGGACGGTGTGACATGTCACACAGCGCGGGATACATTTAAATTACTCAAAGAAACATTTGATGAAAGATTAACTTCACGTAATGATCCTGTTAATTGGCCACCGAGATCGTGTGATCTAACTCCATTAGATTATTTTCTTTGGGAATATGTTAAGTTACTTGTCTACGCCGATAAACCAGAGACGATTCAATACTTGGAACACAACATTCGGCGAGTTATTAACGAGGTTCGGTCCCAATTGCGCCATCGTCGCGGCAGTCACATAGCCGAAATCATATTCAAGTATTAATAACAAAAATTATCCATACAAAAAAGCTAGCTACTGATATTCAAAATTTTTTCTTTGTTCTATTTTAATTTAAAATTGTATACCTTTAAAAAAAAAACTTTTTACTGCGAATAAATGTCGTTATATGATGAAACATCGCCTAAACGGATTACATGATGTTTCTAGGTTTAATTGTTTAGTATTTTAGTTGGATTGAAGAAAATTATAATCAGTTAACGTCGAAAACAACATTAATTAAATTAAAACCCACTTGAAATCGGTTGTTTTGATTCTGCTCCGGTATATTTGCGTGTATTATCTATAGCATTCAGATGACTGAGTTAATTTTGGTATGCCTACGTGCGGATTACCTCAATCTATTGGCATACAAATTATTTTATTAACGTAATTGTATTTTCATTACTTATATTTACACATTTGTTATGTTGTTGTATTATACCGTATTTATTATCAATTGTTAATACAATTTATATGTACTTAATTGCAGGTGATTAGTTTATACCCACAAACCTATACGCGGTTACTTCCGCCTGGGTCCCATACGAAACGACACATTTCACAATAGGATGTGCTAAAACAGGATGTTACAAAACAGGATATCACAAAACAGTACATGGTACACTACAGTACATGGTACGAAACAGGACCGATTAAAACAGTACATCACAACACAGTACATGGTACACTACAGTACATGGTACGAAACAGGACCGATTAAAACAGTACATCACAAAACAGTACATGGTACACTACAGTACATGGTACGGAACAGGACCGATTAAAACAGTACATGGTGCATTAAAGTACATGGCACGGAAGAGTACATCGCAAAACAGTACGTATTAAAAGAGAACACCACAAAATAGTTAAGTCAATTTTACGATTTTAATAACTTAATCTTGCAGGTTTTTATTTCCAAAAAATTGTTTAAGTTTTATTTATTGTTGCAAAATAGATCAAAAATTTAAATATATATATAAATAAAATAAATGTATTATTTATATATTTATTTATAAATTTATTTAAATTTTTGATCTATTTTGCAACAATCGAGTATTAGCGATTTAAATTAAAACTAGCTGGCCTGTGACTGAATAATCAGTCACGTGATTACATTTTATTAAATTTTTGGTTAAGAAATGATTAAGAAGATTTATTAAGATGTAAATTTTGTGCACTTTTATCAAAAATAAAGTAAATTCATATACGCTATTAAATATTTAATAAGAAATATACAAAAGGATAATAAAATATGAATTTACATGCGTAGAATCTCTACAAAACAACATTCTTTGTTGTAATGCGCCCGTCCCGATCAGCTGATTGATCGCTTGTCTCAATCACAAACACTTTGAGTCCGTCAAATGAGCGGCATCGTGAAAAGGCCACAAATACGGGGGCCGGAAAGTACACTTCTACCTTCTTCAAGCTTTGGCCCTAACTCTTGTTGATGGTTATGGCGAACGCGAGCTGGACGGTAAATTGGAGGCGAGACATTTTAAATGAGAAGGTGCCTTCCGAGGGTGAGAGCTTTATATGTGGCAAGAGAACGCGCTCGCCTTTTGAGAAGCCCGTCAGCAAATCACGTTCCAGACTGTAACGGTTTATTTTTGCGACTCGCATGCGTGTTCCATTGATAAGACCCTTGCTAGTGTTTAAATTCCTCATCAAAAGAACGATGGCGTTTACCTTTAGCGGGATAACATGGCGCGGATGTCCGGATCCTTCAATCTTGTTGAGAAACTCGACATGTAGGCGGAGTTCCTCATTCATGTCGTCACTCTCAACTTTATCAACACTAAGTTTGACTTCTTATCCGCCAGGCAGGAGGTCAAGCACCTGCTGATTGATTAGCGCACAATCATCATTCTTGGGTGCAAGGGTGGCGTGCTCCTCGATGGTGTCCTCGGCTAGTGTTGTGTTGATGTCACCATACACGAAATCGATTACACGTCTGTCTTTGATTATGAGCGCGACCCCTGGCATGGTGCTGGCCTCATCTATCATGATGAGTCGCGCGCTTCTCAACTTGGTAGCGTGAGAGAAGTTTGGCTTCATTGATGAACCGGCAGTTTGAAAATGTTGGAAATATTGGAAAAATATTGGAACCGGCAGTTTGAAAATGTTGTGTAGCGTACGTCCACCTTCCATCAAGCTCGTGGCGAATCCAGTGAAGACGGAGCAAATGGACTTCAAGCCACGCCCCTTGGCAAATGCAATGAGTGATTGCAATACAAATGTCTTGCCACACCCATCGGGAGCGTCAACGTAAAACACCTTTGCTGACAGGTCTCCATTTGCACTCGCATACATGTTGTCGAAAGCACCATTGCTAAATATTAAAATCTCAAAAGGGAAAAGCACACAATTGCCGTAGCGCGCAACTTTATAATCTAAATATTTAATAAGAAATGTACAAAAGGACCGCTGTATTTTGTTACGATTACATGATCGTAACAAGCGCTGTTTGTATTTTATTTTCCTCGGGTTTGTGCCTCCACTTTCTATGTTTGCTCAGTGTTGGTATTTTTATTCACCTCGGTTGTTGTCCCCACTTTTGTAGATGTTTGTTTTATACGTATCTTTTTGTAAGGTGGCGCGAGGGTGAGAAAGATGTTGGGAAAGAGAGAACAGTGTGTATCGAGTGTGGTGTACAAAGCAAAACATTCCATAAGAATGTTTTTCTTATATGCCTCTCGTTTACATCAATGCGAATTGATGTAAACGAGAAACAGAGAAGAAAGACAATTGTTCTGGAATGTTTTGCGCGTCGTATTTCGGCGTAAGAATTTTTTTTGTAAGGCAGTCTAGTTTTGATTTTTATAAAGAAAACTCTTGTTTGGAAAGTGATAAAGAAAAAGTCTAGTTTTTGGTTTGATTAAATATAAAAATAAATTTTATAAATAAATAAAATAAAAATAAATTTTGTGAAATCAAATTAATAAAATCGAGAAAATCTCAACACATAATAATTTTGTCCGCGGTACTTAGTGTGGTTCTATTATGATTATTAATTTATTTAACAAAACTAATATGTAATTAAAAAAAAAATAAATAAAATATTTTATACGAAAAAGTGTAACAAGAAAATATAAAATTGTTAAAAGAAAAACCTTTTTCTTAATTTGTTATTTTTTTTTCCTGTGTGTGGAATAATAAAATTGTTAAGAGTTCTTTTGTTTTTTTTTGGTTCGAAATCTAACGTTGTTGGGATAACATTTCAAATAACAAGTGAATTATTAACTAAGGTCGTTGATTTTACTTAAAAACTCAGTGTCGTATTATGTGGCTTCTCAATTAAACGGTTGCTACGGGTTAAGGCGAAAGCACGCCCAACCTAATAGTGCCCAACCAGGCACGCGCTCGAGCGCTAAGGCGAGACAACGCCCAAGCAATTACTTACGGTGATCGGCACCAAGGCCGCAACGGTGAAATTTTTTTTTGGTTGCAGGGCAAGGGACGCCCAACGCATTTTGGGTGGCCAGTTGAGGCCAGCCATAGTATTGGTAGCCAACCGGCTATTGTTGGTATTTCGGTATCGGGGAGAGGCCCCGCGACATTCGGGTAGACAACCGGTTGCTTGTGTTCTGGTTATCGGTGGTCGGCCGCAACGTAACGGGTTGCCAACCGGCACCTCGTTTTGTTTTTGGTAACGGTGAAAGGCACCGCAACGGTCCGGGTGTGGCATATCACCTGTGGCATGACGGCACCAAGGCCGCAACAATAAATTTATTATTTGTAAGGTACATTTATTTTATTTTTTTTAATTTTTCTTTTTTGATTTCATTTTTTTTGTTGTTTTTTTTTTATTTTTTTCTAAATTTATTTTTTTTAAATATTTCTTTTTCATATATATATATATATAAAATTTTTCTTTTGATTGTAATCGAGCGCCGAAATAACGGTCGTAAGTCGCGCACTCGGTGTATATTGTTCTCTTTCTCTCTCGTTTTCTCACTCTCTCTCGTTTCTCTCTCTCTTCCGCTTTTACTCCTTTCTTGTTTTTCCGCGTGGGAAGGTGGTTTCTTTATTTTTTGTTGTGTTTATATTAAAAAAATGAATTATTAAAGTTTTTCGGTGTGGTGTGATGAGGGGAAATTCCCATCCTGTGTCGGCATAGTGATTGCGGTCCCTTGGTGCCCGCATCCAATTTCATAACCAGGGTGTAACCCTGTTCGAATTCGAATGGATGCGCGCACCAAGGCACCTCTACCGTTATTATTATTATTTTAATTTATTTGGATTATTCGGTTCGTTCCTCAGGTTTCGACCGACGAATTTCGGCGGAACTCGGTTATTATTATTATTTGCGTTCCCCCCCAACTTTCTGTAATCATCACGGTGTAAGCCAGGAGCCCTGCATGCCTCAAACCCCACGAAGTTCGCACTTCTCCGCTGAGAACGTAGCCGGCAAAAATCACTGTGGAGGCCTCTGCAGTGGCTTAAGTAAAATCTGCAGGTTGGCAGTAGCCAGCCTGTAACAATTTGTGTGTTATTTTCATTTGTATATGAATAATTGTGACGTACTAAACTAATGTACTTATGTAGATTATATAGTCGATAGTCGATTAACCACCACACAAAAAGCAGAAACACTTCACGCTAGTTCAAGCATGAAATTAAGAGCTTAATAAATTATCCGGTTACGAAACATACTTTGGACACAAATCAACCGCATATCGGGACGAAACTTCCCGCTTAACTTTTTCGCATAAATTAAGAGATCCAATGACTTTTGCCTGAAATCGGACGAAAATGATTATTCCAAACTTTCCATATTATTTATTTAAGAATTTTTTCGGCTTTTCGGACAAAATATTATTTTAATGGACACCCATACAATGTTTACGACTATTTTAGTCGCAGAAAACAAAGAGGCCATTTATTAACAATATTTCTACCACAAAAGTAGAAAAAATGCACTCCCCTCCCCCAAAACATTTAACCCCCAGGGTGTACTTGTGTATACAAAGAACACAAACCCTTGCAAAAATGAGAACTCCCTTAGGTAGCTTCTTGGCAGCTTGGTTTCGTACTGATAAAAAGTTGGTCTACTCATCAGGTTGCAACGACCAAACTGCAAAAATTCCACTCTTGCTTTGTACCGATAATACAAAACAAGAACATATCGATTTAGCGAATTATATATCACTAAATCAGAAACCAAAGGAAATTCTCACTATGTATGTGTAACAAGCCAACACATTTAATTAAGAAGAATTTATTAATCGTCCGTGAATTTAATTTATTTCATAAATAAATAAATTCTTCTTAATTAAATGTGTTGGCTTGTTACACATACATAGTGAGAATTTCCTTTGGTTTCTGATTTAGTGATATATAATTCGCTAAATCGATATGTTCTTGTTTTGTATTATCGGTACAAAGCAAGAGTGGAATTTTTGCAGTTTGGTCGTTGCAACCTGATGAGTAGACCAACTTTTTATCAGTACGAAACCAAGCTGCCAAGAAGCTACCTAAGGGAGTTCTCATTTTTGCAAGGGTTTGTGTTCTTTGTATACACAAGTACACCCTGGGGGTTAAATGTTTTGGGGGAGGGGAGTGCATTTTTTCTACTTTTGTGGTAGAAATATTGTTAATAAATGGCCTCTTTGTTTTCTGCGACTAAAATAGTCGTAAACATTGTATGGGTGTCCATTAAAATAATATTTTGTCCGAAAAGCCGAAAAAATTCTTAAATAAATTAAATTCACGGACGATTAATAAATTCTTCTTTCCATATTATGTTTGTGTAAGTACTATGGTTAATCTTTACTCGCAAAATTTTGTCATGACGATAGAGTGCCATGACAAAATTGTCTTTTTACACTGACAGAACACCAAAATATTTGTATGTATGTAGAATCATTTTATGTTTTCTGTTTTGTTCTGTATTGTCACGGTGTAATGACGGTTCATACAAACATATTTTGTCATGGCATTCTGGCGTCCTGATTAATTTATAAGAGGTACAGTATAGGAAAACGTTTCTTGGCTTTTACACCTATTTCCCGTTCACGTACGTTAATAAAACATATATTCTGCACATCTATGAAAAAATACCTTTCACCTGATATGTGTTTCATTAAGATACGCGTACGGGAAATAGGTTAAAAAGGGTGTACAAACTAAAAATTAGGCGTATTAATATATAAGACTAGCTGGCCTGTGACTGAATAATCAGTCACGTGATTACATTTTATTAAATTTTTGGTTAAGAAATGATTAAGAAGATTTACTAAGATGTAAATTTGGTGCACTTTTATCAAAAATAATTAAATTCATATACGCTATTAAATATTTAATAAGAAATATACAAAAGGATAATAAAATATGAATTTACGTGCGTAGAATCTCTACAAAACAACATTCTTTGTTGTAATGCGCCCGTCCCGATCAGCTGATTGATCGCTTGTCTCAACCATAAACACTTTGAGTCCGTCAAATGAGCGGCATCGTGAAAAGGCCACAAATACGGGGGCCGGAAAGTACACTTCTACCTTCTTCAAGCTTTGGCCCTAACTCTTGTTGATGGTTATGGCGAACGCGAGCTGGACGGTAAATTGGAGGCGAGACATTTTAAATGAGAAGGTGCCTTCCGAGGGTGAGAGCTTTATATGTGGCAAGAGAACGCGCTCGCCTTTTGAGAAGCCCGTCAGCAAATCACGTTCCAGACTGTAACGGTTTATTTTTGCAACTCGCATGCGTGTTCCATTGATAAGACCCTTGCTAGTGTTTAAATTCCTCATCAAAAGAACGATGGCGTTTACCTTTAGCGGGATAACATGGCGCGGATGTCCGGATCCTTCAATCTTGTTGAGAAACTCGACATGTAGGCGGAGTTCCTCATTCATGTCGTCACTCTCAACTTTATCAACACTAAGTTTGACTTCTTGTCCGCCGGGCAGGAGGTCAAGCACCTGCTGATTGATTAGCGCACAATCATCATTCTTGGGTGCAAGGGTGGCGTGCTCCTCGATGGTGCCCTCGGCTAGTGTTGTGTTGATGTCACCATACACGAAATCGATTACACGTCTGTCTTTGATTATGAGCGCGACCCCTGGCATGATGCTGGCCTCATCTATCATGATGAGTCGCGCGCTTCTCAATTTGGTAGCGTGAGAGAAGTTTGGCTTCATTGATGAACCGGCAGTTTGAAAATGTTGGAAATATTGGAAAAATATTGGAACCGGCAGTTTGAAAATGTTGTGTAGCGTACGTCCACCTTCCATCAAGCTCGTGGCGAATCCAGTGAAGACGGAGCAAATGGACTCCAAGCCACGTCCCTTGGCAAATGCAAAGAGTGATTGCAATAAATGTCTTGCCACACCCATCGGGAGCGTCAACGTAAAAGACCTTTGCTGACAGGTCTTCATTTGCACTCGCATACATGTTGTCGAAAGCACCATTGCTAAATATTAAAATCTCAAAAGGGAAAAGCACACAATTGCCGTAGCGCGCAACTTTAATCTAAATATTTAATAAGAAATGTACAAAAGGACCGCTGTATTTGTGTGTTATTTTCATTTGTATATGAATAATTGTGACGTACTAAACTAATGTACTTATGTAGATTATATAGTCGATAGTCGATTAACCACGACACAAAAAGCAGAAACACTTGACGCTAGTTCAAGCATGAAATTAAGAGCTTAATAAATTATCCGGTTATGAAATATACTTTGGACACAAATCAACCGCATATCGGGACGAAACTTCCCGCTTAACCTTTTCGCATAAATTAAGAGATCCAATGACTTTTGCCTGAAATCGGACGAAAATGATTATTCCAAACTTTCCATAGATATTATGTTTGTGTAAGTACTATGGTCAATCTTCACTCGCAAAATTTTGTCATGACGATAGAGTGCCATGACAAAATTGTCTTTTTACACTGACAGAACACCAAAATGTTTGTATGTATGTAGAATCATTTTATGTTTTCTGTTTTGTTCTGTATTGTCACGGTGTAATGACGGTTCAATACAAACATATTTTGTCATGGCATTCTGGCGTCCTGATTAATTTATAAGAGGTACAGTATAGGAAAAACGTTTCATGGCTTTTACACCTATTTCCCGTTCACGTACCTTAATAAAACATATATTCTGCACATCTATGAAAAAATACCTTTCACCTGATATGTGTTTCATTAAGATACGCGCACGGGAAATAGGTTAAAAAGGGTGTACAAACTAAAAATTAAGCGTATTAATATATAAGATAATGTTATAAATCATATCATTTATATAAAAATGTTGACGACAAGTGAGCATTTATAATCAGGTAAAAAAAAATATTAGGGTAAAAAAAACATTGTGTTATAAAGCCGATGTTTTGGTTCTACTTCGTCCATTTTTTTTTTAATAAAGTATCATCCCTTACTACTGTACACAACTACAATCGGTGATGTTAATAAACACAACTGAGACCCTCTGATGGAGTGCAGAATTCAGCGCCGACCCACCGTCCATGTCAATTTACAGGTTGACATGGAGCTTGCAATGTGCAGGTGGTATACTGTAGTTGTGTGAGTAGGTGAATGGGTTAATGATGTAGCATGAATGCGTGGTATCACAATGGGCCAAAAATGGCCTAAGTGTAAACCACTGAAACCTACTACTGTACAATAAATCAACTGATACTTTGTATTTGTTAAGAAAAATACACCAATAGTCTTTAAAATGAATTTTTAAAACAATTTTTCACTCCCAAAAAATGTAGGTATATTTTTTTAGAGGGTCATAAAATCAAGATGTGTTCCTTATCAAATTTTTTATGATGAATACAATATCCTTGAAAGTTCCAAATAACTAATACTATATATTTACATTCCTTAAAAGCAAAATTATATTATACATTCAAATTCAAAATACGAATTAAAAGTCTTGCACACCTCACATATGTATTTGTACTGTTTCCATTTCATATTTTTGTTATATTTCGCAACAATCGAGTAGTAGCGATTGAGATGTATGTATACAGGTGTATGTGTACAGTACATGGTACACTACAAAATAATATACTGTTAGGTGAAGGGATATTTTATTATAACGTAAAGCGACTATAATTCTATATAGTATACTGTTTAATTACTCTAGGTGAAGGCAAATCTCTACTTGATAGGATACTAATTACTAAACGTATTCAATAAAAAATATTTAACAAATCAAGCTGAAAAAATCCTCTGAACTTCACCCAACAATGTTTTAAAAGATGAACATTTCAGATTTCGATATGATAGGATAAAAATATCCTGACTGTTCCGTACCATGTACTGTTTTGTGGTGTATTGTTTTCATCGGTCCTGTTTCGTACCATGTACTTTAGTGTACCATGTACTGTTTTGTGATGTACTGTTTTAATCGGTCCTGTTCCGTACCATGTACTTTAGTGTACCATGTACTGTTTTGTGTTGTACTGTTTTAAATGGTCCTGTTCTGTACCATGTACTTTAATGTACTTTGTACTGTTTTGTGGTGTACTGTTTTAATCGGTCCTGTTTCGTACCATGTACTGTTTTGTGATGTACTGTTTTATTACATCCTGTTTTGAAATGTCTAAAATCACTTACCTTTTCTTGGTATCGCGCACGAGTATGAGAACGAAGTCAAAATTTTCAATGATGGCCGCGAAATCAGACTGGTGATGCTGTACCATTCCCCCTTTATTTCAATGGAATGTTGCGTATGTTTGGGGTTAGTCGTCCGAATCTTGTAACTTGTAACTAATCATCAAACGAAACTATACTTTTAATATAAATATTCTTACTATAACTATCTTATAGTAAGAATAATTATATATTTAGGTAGCGAATGTGAGTGGGCAATTGTTTTAATGTAAAATGTCATTAGTTTCCATCAAATTTCTTCCTTTATTCTTAACATCGAAAAATTATCACACAGCCAAAAATTGGTAATGGTCCTTTATACGGAGCTTGGACAGGAGGAAAATATGAATCGGAGCGCAGAAAAACATGAGACCAAGTCTTGAGCTCCTTTAATATGGACTACATGAGACCAAGTCTTGAGCTCCTTTAATATGAATGATTATGCCTTATTGGTGGCACAGGAGTGATATTCTTTATGTATTATTTAAACAATTCGCGAAACACGATTGATTATATCGCACCTAACAAAGCAGTGACACAACTCAAAAACTAAAATTTTTGCTCTTTCACTTTCGAAGAAGGAAAAACAAAAATGTCATTTTTGCGGAGTATGAGTTGTGTCACTGTTCTTTCTCATGTACGATATATTGCCTTCGATGGTTGTAGGAACCACCAACAAACTAAAAATGAACATGTAGTTCCGGGATTTTCTCGAAAAATTGCGTGTAAACCGAATAAAACCGTAAAAGGTAGGACATTAGTCCTTCGGATATTACCCTCCGGATATAACCCCCCTAAGATGTAGTTCCGGGATCTTCTCAGGAAATTACCCCTTTCGATATTACACCCCAGATATTAGCCCTGGTAATTACCCCTGCTATTACTCCCTCCGGACATTAGCCCACGGCCAGTTAAGGGAAACTACCCAAATCTGTCCCTACCTTGGGGCATTCTTAGAAAATGGTCATTTGTATGAGACGAAATGAAACATCATCTGACTTGGACATTCTCCATGCCGTGCTGTACAATTACAATTTTAATTTTGGAATTATAGATGGAAGATTTGCAAGAATCGCAACAATCAGTTTCGAACTTAATGAGATTATTGATTTGAAAAAATCAGTCATCTCATCAGGCCGCGGCGACTGACGTTGATATTTTACATAGGAATATTGCCTATATATAGAACAATACCATGTATATGTAGCACTAGCGAATTACTACCTAGTCTACGGAATTTGATTCTTTCATATTCTCTATCTATACTTCATTTTTACTAATTAACTTTTCGTTGTGTACGAATTACTTTTTTATTTTACGTTTTTGTTGTTTTATTGTAATGGTTTTATTGTAATTGTTCGAGATATACTGAAATAGACCAATGTACGGAACAATCACAACAAAACCATTACAATAAAACAACAACAACGTAAAATGTACAATTACGCAATAAAACTATTTGTGCCTAATGTCAACGAAAAGTACCCAAATCTGGGCAATCAGTTAAGGTATTTTTGTTATTATGAATATTTTCTGAGAATACCCATGTGGATTTTCATGACGATTGGATTATTTTTAAAGATATATTTTTTTGTGAAATGCTCCAAAATTGAAAAATTCTCTTGAATAATATATTACGCCTCATACCAATGATCATTTCTTAAAATACCCTAAGTGATGGGTCTGATTTGGGTATTTTAGACTTACTGTTTTAGACAAAGGAAGGACCATAGCATGACGGAATGTTATATACCATATTTATGTGAATTTAATGGAATTTACACAAATTTTTAAAAATGGGCGATTCCCGGTGCATGACATTTTGAATTTATAGAAGGCACAGGTTTTTTAGTTTTTTGCGACTTATAGTCTGTTATAGTTTCAGCAAATCAAAATTTTATTCCTGACGAAAAAGTATATTGTCAATCAGCTAATTTTTTGCAAACTTTTTCTAGTGGGCTTTGACATCAAAATCAAAACTTATGTAATCACGAAAACATAAATTTTTTAATAATTTTTCCTGAAGGAATGGAGTCAAATGAACTCTTAATCGGCAAATTTTGTCTAATAATATTCGTGTTTTTATACAATTTGGTACTTGAGATCAACCACTTGGTCCCTTAATATAGTTTCTGGAATATTCAAATTATTATAGCAATTGAAATTGTTTCAATAAATTACGCACCTCATGACACTAGTCTGCTTCAAAATGTCTTAAATACCTACTTTTTAAAATTAGTTTAAATTTCAGGTAATTCACAACAATATGTTATTTAACATAGCCATGCTATGATCCCCCCTCTATCTAAATTTTTAAAATTTTAAAAATATTTCTTCAGGATATTTTTGAAGTTGTGCTTTGGTAAATTTAAGTCAAATAATCGAATGATTTAGACCAGTATTTCTCAACCTTATTTTTTACATTTTAATTTATAAAGGGTGTTTCTACAAGAGCGCAGGATTTAAATTTGCCGCCATTTTGTTAATACGCTTTGTACGGTGATTTTTTTTGAAATTTGTCACGTACAGATCAAGCGATTTAAGAATATGGAGAAGTACTCAAACCAATAACGTTTAAGAGTTATGTCCCCTTCAAATTTTCAAAAAAATCGAAATTTTGTTTATGATAGAATATGTTAGAATGAACGTTTAAAAACATGATTTTAATGATATAAACATGAAAATCTCAAGGAAAAAATTTATTTATATTTTTATTTTATTTATTGCGAAGCGCGCCTAATTTAAAGCGCGATAATTTAAACGCGATTATCTCGAAATGACGTTTTTCAAGTTGGCGTGCAAGATTGAGAAAAAACTACTTATCCAATCGTTCTAAAATTTTAACACGTTGATCTACATATATTTCTGCTCAGAATGGACTTCGGAAGGAATAATCGGCTTTCAATTTTTTGAGTTACAATTAATTGGGGGGACAAAAAAGCTGCATTTTCGACAATATGCCGCCATTTTTTTATTTTTCAAGCAATTTTTTTCCTTTTAGTTCATTCCAAGGGTGATTTAATGCTGAATAAAACCCCGTTTTTTTAGACGTTTCTGAGAGCAGTTATGATGCACGCCGCGAATTTTCAGTGTTTTTGGAAAACCCTTGTAGCAGACGACAGTGGGCTAAAAAAATCTGAACAAAATTTTTTTGTATACATGTCAATGGAAAGTTTCATTAAGATATCTCTTTTTATTCCAAAAAAAAATCATTGAAAAACTTTTTTTTTTTCGAAGGTGCTTTTTTTGAAGGTGCTATGTCCCCTTAATAATTGTAAAAACACATTACAAACATGGTGAAAGTTTTGCAAAAACAGTTCGCCAATTACGTCAAGTTTCGGTTCAATTGGTGCAAGAAAAAATTTAATTAATTCTTTAAAATTATCATGACATAATTTTCATTGCCTATTTAAATTCAAGACCCCCTAATTTAGGAATTTAACACGTGACTCCTCAGATATATGGTATGCCCCGTCGTATGGCCCCCGTTGGGAAACGTTGATTTAGACGGCCTATTAATGGGGTTATTTTCTCCATAGTTTGTGAAATGGTGTTTTAGTGCTAAAAATTCATGGTTTCGAAATGTTTTGCAAACCACATGAAAAATGATATGTTTTCCAAAATGTAAGCTGAATCCATGTGACCGAGGAAAACGTTACCAATAAAAGCCGCACCTAAGAGAAGTCCGTCTATTTTCAAGCGTGTATATTTTGTAATCCGTGCATCTTGTTGAATTGTGGTCGTTTATTTTATTTTAATTATTGTGGTCGTAATCCCAGTTACTTTTTTTAACAAGAAAATCAGAAATTTCTTATAAATCTTAAATGCACACCACATGATTTCTAAAGTGAAAAATTAAACTTACAGACTTAGAGAACTTATAAATTTAGACATGTAGTCTGCACGACACCACACAGAGATATTCGGACACACACATGCAGATTTTTTAAAAACTACTTTTTTGACTTCGGCGATATAGCGAACGATAAATCTGCAAAAATTTCGGAGTCAAAATTTTTCGTTACTATACAAAAAACAAATTTTGGAAAACTGATCTAGATCGGTATTGTTGCAAATTTATTTAGAATCTTTTAGTGCATTTTCATTTTTCTCGTACGAACATAAGAAACGAAACGTATACTTTTCAAAATGTTTGAGAAAAACGAGAAAGCTCCAATGGAAGCTGTAACTTCCTGCAGATCGATTTCGGCCAAAATTCACTGGGATCTTCCAATTTGGTGGAAAGCTTAAGTATGAAGTTTTTTCCAAATAAATCAATCCCTCTCGACTGTGGGCTGAATTTTTGTTAAAAACAGTTTCTACCGACCAAATGGCGCAGTGGTTAAAGCTTTGGCATTTGGATCGGCAGGTACCGGGTTCGAATCCCGATAGGGCAGAATGCAAAAGTGATATTTCATCAACAGATTTCGATCTGTGGTGAAATGTAACACATCTATGACCTCCTGTCGGTGTGTAAAACCCATGGGCCGACCCATCTTCCATGCCAGTATAGACTGGCATGGAGCTTGCAATATGCAAATGGTCTTAAATCGGTTCTATAGCCGTACGTTTTCCAGTTGGTCGGGATGCGTAAAGTAAGGACGTAAAAATCATAACCGCGGAAGAGCAGGGTGAGCCTTGAGCCCCGAAACAGATCGCATAGTTAACAATAAAAAAACTTAAAAAAAAAAGTTTCTGACAAAAATTAATTCCCGCTTAAATTTTGGAAAATTTATCTGGACCGGTATTGTTACAAGTCTAATTTAGAATCTTCTAGTTCATACATACTCGTTCATCTCGTAAACGATATAAATTACGAACACAAAAAATAAAGAGCTCCTATGGACGCTGAAACTTCCGGTGGATCGAGCTTAGCCATAAATAACTGGTGACTCCCAATATATGAGAAAAGCTTAAGTATGGCGTTCCATACCGGTCAGGAAATCAGTCTGGGTTGTAGAGAAACTACAGACAATTAATCGGAAAGGCACAACATACACACACACATGGATTTTTAAAAAAAATCATTTTTTGATTTATGTGAAATTTGCAAAAAATTCGAGGTGAAAATTTTTCTTGATTACTATACTGTATTTTATACTTTCTCCCTCTCTCTCTGGCACTATATCGAATCAAGGGATTTGACTGCCTCAAATGAAGTTTCATAATCATATTTTCCTTTCGGATAATGAGTGATTAATTCATTGATCCTAAACCAGCCGTGAAATTTTTCCTTGTCACCACCGGGAATCGAACGCGGGACCTCCGGTCGCTGGAGCAAGCATGCTGACCATCTTTACCATGGGACCGGCTATATTTTATTTTATACTATGTAAAAGAAAGTAAAAGTAGGTCGAAGTTACAACGTTTTCGATTCATATCAAAAATAAAAAAAAAATTATGGATCGCTAACGAAACGGTACATTTTAAAGGCTTTAAAACAAATTTCTAAATCCTTAGTAAAGTAAGTTGTTCTTCCGTAATTTTACTATCTGAAGAGCTATCGAACGGGGGCTACGAGGCTTGAGAAGGGAAAACAAATAATTTTTATTGACGAGAAGATGTAGTCACCAGGTCCTTTTCGAACTATTTGAAAAACAATAAACGAGTCTTAACTTTTTATCCGACGGCAAACAATTACGGCGTTATGTCTGTATGCATTATATATTATGCTAACCAGTTCAACTCAACGTTGGTTCCCAGCCACCGAGTTACAATTAAAACGTGTTAAAAATACAGATGAGATGTTTGTGATTTAATGAGTAAACATTTTTATAAACCATTTGAATAATAATAACAACCTCTTAGAGAGCCAATATATCGTCCAATATTTAGAGTTCGATGCTTGCAGATTTACCAAATTAAGCATTTATTATTAAATAAACGAAGACGTCGTTTACAAAAGAACTACCAGTCAACCATAGAAAGTAATATGTATATCCACGGGCGCCATAAAAACTATATGAAACTACTATGATTCTGGTAAACAGACATGACGTATAATTATAAATGTAAATGACGTGTACAAATATTATCTTTTTATTTAGCATGTTTTAAAAAATATTTCTGTCATTTTTTGATACCACAACACCATTAGCACAAATAAAATTGCAGGTTTTATAAAACATGATAAATATTATCACCAAGCACTGGAATGTTAAAACATCTATTCCGTTACCCAGACTATATTTTGATTGAAAAGAATGAAAATAAAAAAAATTAACTTTTATTTTCTCTGTATATATTAAATTGTGAACATTAACTTTAAAAGTTCGTGTATAACAATCCAAATAATACTTTTAACTTTGTAAAATCAACAAAATTTTCTAAAGCTAATTTTTTAAATGCCACCTAACCTGGTTTGATTTACAATAGATTACAATAGATTACAATAGTGATCTTGGCATGTTTAATACTTTTTTTGTACTTATATTCAAATTTATATACGTACATATAAATATTTGTCACAAGATTCATTGGATACAATTTTTCATTTTCCATTTTTTCTGCCACAAAATTTCTGTAAAATAGAAAAAATTATATAAATTGTACTTTTGTTCCATTTTGATTATCCCAATTTAATATATTTTGGTTTAACAGTTTTTCTGACACATAAGGAAACCGAACATTTGACACGACACTAAATAATTGTGTTAAATGCTGAACAAAGAAAATTCGAAGGGCAACCAGTAACGAACAAAAAAAGTAAACAAATTCCTTACAAATCAATTACTCTCCATCACAATATCTGACAGCATGATCAAACATTTAAATCACTTTGAAGTTGTGTTGAGTGTAACAATTCCAATTTTTATAAAATCACTGAGTGATATACTACCGGCTGTGCATGCATACAAAATAATATAAAGAAGAAAACATAAAAATACGGCAGCACACTTTTCTCTTTTGGGAAATCACACAATTTTTTTATTTTTCGTATCAGGTTTTCCTTTCTTGTACAAGAAAGATCAAGCAAATATGAACAAGGAAAACCATTCTAATGATGAAAAGTGATAAAATACTTGCTCGTGAAAGCAAACATAAAAGATGTTTGATTTGGCTTTCTGAATGGAAATGAAAAATGAGTAAAAGCTTTTTTGCGTTGTCTGTTTTTCGTCTCAATACCTATAGTTGTGCTGTGTTGTCAGTGTAAATAATAATATGTATACATAACGTAACGAACACTATTTATATTCTTAAAGTTTGTTAGCAAGAAAAAATTGCATTCATTTATGCAATTTTTACAGTCATATACAAACAAGCAATTACAATCATATCTCGCAACAATTGTTTGCCCTTTTTTGTTAATTTAAATACAAAAAATAAATATATGAAAATTGTAACTAAGTTGAATACAATATTTTTAGCGAGAGATGAGTAGTTACTAACCAATGCATTTACTAAGTATGTAATGGATTTAATTTTGTCAACTGTGTTTGCTAGGGCGCTCGAGAATATTTATATTTATAATACATCATAAATTGTGCTAGAAGTAAGTAAGATCGTATAAGTCCCCCCCCCTATGTTCGAATGATTTATGAGGGTTCTCTGAAAAGTTTTCGACCTAACAAAGATACAAGACATTTTTTCTTCAAATTCATTTTTATTTCTCGTACATAGTCTCGTTGTAAGTTTATAGGCTTCTCCCAGCGATGTCCCCATCTCTTCAACCCGTTCAAATAATACTCGGCGTCTTTCTCATAGCTGTTTACGAAGGTGCTAGTCTCCTCTGTCGGCGAATCTTTTAGCTTAGAGAACAAAAAACGTCGCTTGGGGCTAGATCTTTTGAGTAAAGCAGTCAAGCACTTACCGTAATTCGTGGATTTTCGCTGAGTGGAAATTGTGCCATTGCTGCAATTTATGCCTTCGACTTGTCAACTAATAATGTGTAGTAAGATAATCTATTAAGACGAATCGATATGACTTATTTTGATTGTATTTGTGGTTCTAGAGTGTATTGGTGTATCCAAGTTTATCAACAGTACTTAGCCGGCTCCAAAACTCTCTCGCTTTCTCGTGCCTAAATTTTGATTCAATATGTGATAAACACGTTCTTTGGGCGTATTTATAGGCTAACTTTAATTCCATCTCTCTAACTTTAATTCTAGCACCAGTTGATGATCCCGAAGTACAACGTCACCGAAGCTGGTACGGCCACGTTTAAATGTACAGCGTCCAACTCGTCTTTAATATGCGTAGGCGTATTGCCTATGCCTTTCAAAAATAAATAATGGGTTGGGGAAATAAAGGGTTTTCCAATAAGAGTGATATGATTTCTTTAAAAAAAACACACTAATTGTTAAGGAAATTGAAATGTTTTTTATTTAATGTGAAGTACAATCGATACAATTAAGTTCTGAATAAAACGTCATTCAAATGGCCTCTACGACTTTTTCTGCAGGAACGGATTCGATGAACCTAATTTTCGAGCACTTTTTACACTAATTCAAGTCATATGTCATGTATAGCACGTTCAATAATGACTTGTAAAGAGAGTTTGGTTTATTGCTAAAGGCCAATGACTTCAAATAACCACACAAGAAATAGTCTAATGGTGTTAAATCACAACTTCTTGGAGGAAATAATCGAATCTCCAAACTTTTTTCGCAATAATTCAATTGATGCACTTGCTGTGTGGCACGTAGTCCCGTCTTGTTGGAACCAAATATTGTCAAGATCAACTTCTTCCAATTTCGGCCATAAAAAGTTGGCTATCATCGATCTATACCGATCTCCATTGACAGTAACGGTATTATCAGCTTCATTTCGAAAAAAATACGGACCGATGATTCCACCAGACCAAAAACCACACCAAACTGTCAATTTAGGTGAATGTAATGGTTTTTCATGAATAATTTGTGGATTTTCTTCGCACCAGAATCGAAAGTTTTGTAAATTTACCGCACCTGTACAAAATTGGAAAATTATTCGTACAATGTTTAAATAAAAAAGAATAAAAAATTATTTGGTTCAACTTTAAATTCTTTGAATTTATTTATTAACACTTGGATGGTGATCACAATTTTTCTAGGTGTTGACGTCTTGGTGGTTACAATGAGAAGGGCTTTTATTTTCAATTTTACATATTAAGTACCAAATTATTTAATATTTAATATAGAGGGTCATCAATCGCTAATCTTAATTGCCATTAGATGGCACTACATTATATAATTTTAGGTATAAAACGCATTTCATAATACGTATAGGGATTACATTAGTAGTGGTACAAAATGTCAATAAAGATAGCAAATGTCAGTAGTAACAATAATAATAAATTATAAATTATCTACTGGTAATATTGTTAATAATATATACATATATATATATAATAATAATCAATGTGATTTATAGGTAAGTATCTATACGTTAATAATTATAAAGTGAAATTCTACGTTAGTATTGTGTTTCCAATATGCATAACATAATTTGGTTGGATTATCAATTGAAGTTCAAGTTCAAGGACAAATTATGTTATGAATATTGTTTACATATGATCTGGTTTGTTTGTACTAATAATAATTTAAACTAAATTCTAGGTACTCAAGATGATTCTATATAATAACAAGGTAAGTATTAACTAATTGCTAATGTTAATTCTAGGTTTTAGGTTTATGCAATTTAGAATGTATGTATTTCAGGTGGTTTATGTGTTGCAGGTAGAGATGTTATTCCGGGTGAGTATGACTGGACTTATCGACGATTACTGTTGACATACGTGGTTAGTGCTACTTGAACATACCGGCGGGGTTGACTCATCAGAGTCAAAACTTGGGAGTAGCGTGACCTTTGTTATTGGTCGTTTCAGGAACTTGCCATTTGGAAGTTTGACTGTAATAACCCTAATTAGGTTATCCTTTCCAGGATGTACGTCGTAGATTCGTGCTAGTGGCCATTTCGATGGGGGTAGGTGTTCATCACGCAGAAGCACCAAATTTCCTGTTTTTATCTGATGATTCGGTGTGTGCCATTTATGGAATTTATTCAAGGAGGTTATAGGTATTCCACTGACCATCGGTTCCAAAATCCTTGTAACAGGGACTGCATCAATTGCCATCTGCTTAACCGATTAGGCTTTATTGTTGTAAGATCTGGTTCCGGTATGTGGGTTATCGGTTGGCCAATCAAAAAGTGGCCGGGTGTCAGGGGATTGAAGTCGCCATCATGAAGGTCCTGTAGAGGCCGGGAATTAAGTAGGGCCTCTATTTGTTTAATAAGGGTAATGTACTCTTCGTAGGTGAGTACGGTCTCTCCAATCACACGGCGTAGATGAAATTTGGCTGCCTTTACGGTGGCTTCCCATAATCCACCGAATGTAGGAGCCGCAGGAGGGATAAAATGCCATTGTATTTTCTCGTCTGTGCACCAACTGATTACATTTGCTTGCGTTGCTTGGTTTAGGTATTCTGCGTAAAATCCAGCTAGTTCCCGTTTAGCTCCCACTAAGTTTGTGCCGTTGTCACAATATATATCGGTAGGGATTCCTCGAACGGCGCAAAATCGCTTTAAGGCTGCTAGGAAACTGTCAGTGCTCATATCCGTGACTAGGTCTAGGGTTGTGGCCTTCGTGGCCATACATACGAAGATGACCATGTAGGACTTGTAGGTTTTACTTCCTCGGAAGCGATGGGTTTTAAGGGTGAATGGACCAGCCAGATCGATGCCAGTTTGTAAGAATGCTCTAGCGGTAGGGGTTACTCGGCAAGGTGGTAATTGACCCATTAGCTGTTGTTGAACCTCAGCCCGATGTCGCTGACAAATGACGCATTGGTGTATTACGCGTCTTATTAGGTTTCTGGCTCGAGGAATTAACAATCTTTGGGCGATGATGCTCATAAGTAACTTCGGTCCACTATGCAGGTGCTTAATGTGCAGTTCTTTCACCATTTGCTCGACTATTGGATGATCTGCTGGCAATATAACGGGATGCTTAGTATCATATGCTAAATTTGCATTCTCCAGTCTTCCTCCAACTCGCATTAGGCCGTGGCCGTCCAAAAATGGAAAAAAAGAAATTAAATTAGAATTTGATGGAATTGGTATTGATTTTTTTATGGATTTAATTTCATTAGTATATATCTTTTCCTGGATATCTCGAAATATTACAAACTCCGCCTCTTGTATCTCAGACACTCTCAATGAATCTAACAAGCGCCGATGAGGTTCCAATTTCAAGTTTCGGCTGAGTCTTAGCAGAAATGCTATTATTCGTGTTAATTTTCGGTATGTTGCCCCCTTTGCAAATAATTCCTCAGCGACGGATTCACGTATCTGTGTTGCTGCAAGCTGGCAACTGGTTTTTTCAGGTTTGGTTGAAGGCAATTGAAGTTCTATATTTTCATCAGGAGGCTTAAGGATTGGATCAAGTAGGAATTCGGGACCATTAAACCAAAACTTGTGTTGACAAAATTCCTTCGGCAAAATGCCCCTCGTGGCGCAATCCGCTGGATTTTCTTTTGACGACACATGACGCCACTGGCTACGGTTTGTACATGTAAGAATCTTGGACGTGCGGTTTGCTATATATGTTTTCCAAGCATTGGGTGGTTTAGATAACCAATCTAACGTGATGGTTGAATCTGTATACAAATAAATTTTGGGGTGACTTGACAGGCATAACGATTTTTGGACTGATTGTAAAAGCCGAACAAGAAGAGTCGCAGCATTTAGTTCTAAACGTGGAATCGAGACTACCTTGACGGGAGCCACCTTAGTTTTTGCTGCAATCAGGTTGGTATGTACTATCGAACCTTCTACCACACGAGCGTATATTACGGCTGCGTATGCCTCTTTGGATGCGTCAGCGAATCCATGAAGTTCTAGGGTTTTCGTTGCATATATCCATCGTGGGAACTTTAAATTGGTTAAATCGTTAAGTTGATTACGAATAAGACACCATTTTTCAGCAATATGGACTGGAACATAATTTTTAAACAGATAGTTACCGGTGACAATACGCCTAGAGGATCAAAAATTCGGGACGTTTCGGATAAAAATGATCGCTTTGTGAATTTGGTTGTCATTGGTAAAGATAGTCGGAAGAAAAAATTATCTTGGATCGGGTCATATTTTATGCCTAGAACAGATATTGATTTGGAATCATCGGTTATTTCCCAAGAGGATAGTTCTCTGTTTTCAATTGGAATGTTATCTAATAAGGCGGGGTGATTTGCGGACCACTTACGTAGGTTAAAACCTGCTTGATTGAGCAAACATATGATTTCCTGCTGCAGCTGTAAAGCTGCTTCCAACGTTTCTCCACCTGACATCAGATCATCCATGTAAAAGTCGCGTTTTAGGACCTCGGAGCCAATTGGATATTCGCTCTCGAGCTTATCGGCAAGATAGTGAAGTGATTGAGTAGCCAGGAACGGTGCGGGGCTGGTACCATAGGTGACTGTGGTCAGGCGGAAATGCTGAATTTTGGAACTTGGGTTTTCACGCCAAATAATCCTCTGGTAATCTCGATCATTTGGATGGATAAGTATTTGGCGGAACATTTTTTCGATGTCCGCCGATAGAACAAATTTATGCTTGCGGAATCGGATTAGGATTTCAATTAGATTATCTTGAATAGTAGGGCCTACTACAAGATTGTTGTTCAATGATTCTCCGGACGTGGACTTAGCGGACGCATCGAACACCACCCGGACCTTGGTAGTGCTACTGGATGTTTTGAAAACTGGATGGTGTGGTAAGTAAAATAATTGATTGGACTGTTTCACGATTTCTCGGTCAGGAATAATTTCCATATGCCCTAACGATAGGTATTCATTCATAAAATGGGTATAGGATTCTCTGAGCACAGGATCTGCTATCAATCTTTTTTCAAGTAAATAAAACCTTCGGAGTGCTTGCGGAAAGCTGTCACCAAGGTTTGGTGGGCGCTGGATGAATGGCAACGAGATTGATATACGTTTATCTATATATTTTACATTTTCATTAAATAAGTTCACGGACTTCATTTCATCATCATTCATGGTTGGCTTGGTGGGTAACTCCTCAGTTTCCCAAAACTTCTGGAGCAAGTTCTCTACATTGGACCACTCTAACGAGTCGTTCTTTAACTGAACATGCAATGAATTTAAATGATCATTGGTAAGTGTGGTTGGATCAGCCAATTTAAAGCTTCCCCCAATAATCCAGCCAAATCGGCTGTTTCGCGCGATAAGGGTATTCGCCATATGTGCTACTTTACCGTCAGTCAATGCCTGGAACAGGTGTTCGCAACCAAGTAAGATATCGATATGGGACGGCGTATTAAAGTTGGGATCAGCTAAGGGTTTTAGGGAATTGAAGTATGACTTATCATCATCAATAAATTCCATTGGCAATTTAGAGCAAATGGTAGGGAGGATATATGCTCTTGTACTGATAACATAGTCATGATCTACACAAGAACGGATTTTTAAATTTGATACACCTTTGGACAATCCAGCCTTAGAATTATTCAATGTTTCAACTGAAATGTTAGCTTTTGATCTTGGAATCTTTAAATGGTTTAAGCACATTTCTGTGGCAAATGAATGTGTTGACCCTGAGTCGAGTAAAGCTCGAAATTTCGTCCAATTCCCGAAACCATCTTCAATCTCAATTTCGGCTGTAGGGAGGATAGCTATCATACGTCGTTTTGGTTCAACATAATTGGCTACCATGGTTTTAGATTTGGGCGGTTCAATGGATATATTCAGTTTTGGACGATCTGTCCCATGTTGTGTGGTTGTTTCGGAGTAGGCGGATTGTGACACCAAGCATGACGTTTCGGAACTCTGGAGCGGATTATTTAGAGGAAGGTGTAATAAGGTATTATGTCTTTTATTACACTTAAAACAGCTTTTAGTATTTTTACAGCTGGTTACGATATGTTCATCGCTTAAACAGTTAAAACAACGATTTAATTTTTTGATTAATTCTCGTCGTTCGGTAACATTTTGGTTGCGGAATTTAGAGCAAGTAAATAATTTATGGTTCTCATTAACGCATATCGGACAACGGGGTTCTGGGTTTATGTGGAATGATTTGGAAGTGGTAGGTATGTTCGGCGGATTGTGGCTACGTTTCGCACCAGATTCTCCTATTGCATCAATTCTCTTGGATAAGAATGTCAACAGTTCATCTGTCGTTGGAAACTCGTTTTCTGACGTCTCATATTTCCATATCCGTTTAGATTCTTCATCGAGTTTCTCAGTAGCCAAATAAATGATCCAAGGATCACGTTCAATTGCTTTGGGACCAAGCGATTTTAATCCACGAATGGTTTCATCTAAATTATCGAACATTTTCATCAAATGGCTTGATGAAGGATTCGAACTAATTTTGGGTAGCGACAAAAAATCTCGTATATAGGTTTCAACAATTTGTTTCTTTTTGTCATATTTTTTGATAAGACGTTTCAATGCTTCAACATAGTTCGCGTCATCAACGCGAAAGTGACATACAGACAAGTATGCTGGACCACGTAGCTGTCCCAACAGATATTTAAATTTCTGAGCGGGTGACAGTGACGTGTTCTCATGAACGGTCGAAATGAAAATATCATAGAAGGATTGCCAATTCTTGTAATTACCGTCGAAAGTAGGAAGCGTTAGTCTTGGCAATTTAAAATCAGATTTGAAATTGGTAAGCACAGAATGATCCATGCTATCATCCAACTTGGTAATAGGTTGAAGACTTAATTTACGAATTAATGATTGGATTTTCGTAACCAGTGGGAAGTATTGGTCATCAAGATCTTCCATCTCGGAGACCGCTTCGGAATCTAATTGGAACAGTTTATCTTCGGTAGCGATAAACTGGTTATACAACTCATGCACTTTGGACAAACGAGAATTCAATCCGTCAATATCACAATCCCGATCATTGACAAAATTAGTGATTTTGGTTAATTGACCTTTAATCACGGCCTTACGTTTTACAAGCGCACCGGGGCGATCAAGAGTAGGGTCTAAAGGCATTTTACCGAAACAAATCTGTGTTTAAACGCACGATAAATTTAATGGAATTCGGAAAAAATAAATAAAAACGGTTACCTGGATTTTGGATGGATGGTTCCTCCTTTGGTTGGTGAATTGATAGAACTCCAATAAATCCTTATTTCGATAATCCCTCTTTTGGTATAGGTTAAGTTCGCCACGTGTCGCCGATCCGGTTCGAAGGACCAAAACAAACATGTACAAAATTGGAAAATTATTCGTACAATGTTTAAATAAAAAAGAATAAAAAATTATTTGGTTCAACTTTAAATTCTTTGAATTTATTTATTAACACTTGGATGGTGATCACAATTTTTCTAGGTGTTGACGTCTTGGTGGTTACAATGAGAAGGGCTTTTATTTTCAATTTTACATATTAAGTACCAAATTATTTAATATTTAATATAGAGGGTCATCAATCGCTAATCTTAATTGCCATTAGATGGCACTACATTATATAATTTTAGGTATAAAACGCATTCCATAATACGTATAGGGATTACATTAGTAGTGGTACAAAATGTCAATAAAGATAGCAAATGTCAGTAGTAACAATAATAATAAATTATAAATTATCTACTGGTAATATTGTTAATAATATATACATATATATATATAATAATAATTAATGTGATTTATAGGTAAGTATCTATACGTTAATAATTATAAAGTGAAATTCTACGTTAGTATTGTGTTTCCAATATGCATAACATAATTTGGTTGGATTATCAATTGAAGTTCAAGTTCAAGGACAAATTATGTTATGAATATTGTTTACATATGATCTGGTTTGTTTGTACTAATAATAATTTAAACTAAATTCTAGGTACTCAAGATGATTCTATATAATAACAAGGTAAGTATTAACTAATTGCTAATGTTAATTCTAGGTTTTAGGTTTATGCAATTTAGAATGTATGTATTTCAGGTGGTTTATGTGTTGCAGGTAGAGATGTTATTCCGGGTGAGTATGACTGGACTTATCGACGATTACTGTTGACATACGTGGTTAGTGCTACTTGAACAGCACCACTTAGATGAAAGTGAGCCTCATCGGAGAAGATGATTTTCTTAAAAAAATCGTTATCGTTTTCAAGTTGTTCCAAGGCAAAATCAGCAAATTTACGACGTTTACGATGGTCCAATGGCTTTAGTACTTGAGTGAGAACAATTCTATACGGATGTAAACCCAAATCCTTTCTTAAAATGCGCCAGGTTGTGGTTTGATACAGTCCCAATTCTTGAGAATGTCTTAGAATCGACAAATTGCGGTCTTCAGTAACACTTGCCTGAACGGCAGCAACATTTGCATTACTTCGAGCGTTTCTTGGTCTTATTGGCACTTGAACATTATGTAAAAAAAATGTACCCTCAACATTTTCAACAATTCGACGAATAGCGAACACACTTGGACGATTATTACGACTATAAAATGGCAAAAGCGCACGAAAAGTTTATTTACGATTATTTTGATAATAAAAATGAATAATTTGTAAACGTTGTTCTTGCGTATATATCACCATGATGAAATTGTAAACATTACTGAATATAATGAAACAAAAAATGACAGATCATGACATATTACAAGTGGCTGAAACGTCACTTAAAACTCATATCATTCCTATTGGAAAACCCTATATAAATCCATTATTTTTTCGCTAGATGGTTTTAGTGGCATATACCTCGTGATGTATTTGTTGCAGTGGACCATACTTATACTCGTTGGAAAGGGGGATTCATGTACTAAAAATATTATTTTGTCATTTGTTTTGATTGATCGTTGCAGTTGTTAGTTATAGCGTTTCAAGGATAGAGGTAAATAAAGATAAAATTTCTCTAAAGGCGAAAACGCAAGTCAGGCGGTTGAAATTGGGAATGGTGTCTATGGTTGCGATACTGTCACAGCTAATCATGCGAAATTTACGTTTCGTTGATTCCGCACATGAGTTGGCGCAAAAAAGATTTATGGCCCATGCGTCCATCTGCGAATCCTTGGCGAAACGGTTCGAAATCGAGCCATTTCTGAAGCGGACTGATGATACGAAATCTATCACATACGACAATGTCAAGCGGCCAAACGGGGGCCAAACCAGAGTTGACAGCCAGAATGGCTTAGGTGTGTGTTTGAGGGGATTGTGATGGAATCATGTAGTTACTATGGACTACTGCCCAATGGCCAAATGCTCAATTTGGACCTCTCGAAACGCGGAATTAGCCATAGGAAGGGCGTCATGTTCCACCAGAACAACACCCGTTCATGATGACCAGGCAGATGCTCCGGGAGCTTGGTTGAGAGGTTATTACGCATGACCCTTATAGGCCGGACGATTTTCATTTCTTTTTGTACATGGCAAATACTCTTGGTGGTGTAAAAGTGACCTCTAGAGATGCTTGTGAAAACAAGCTATCTCAGTTTTTTGCTAACATGGAAAAGACCTTTTGAAAAAGCGGCATAATTAAATTACCTTCTAAATGGCAACCAGCAGCTCGATTCTGGTATTTCCTATAGGAAAAGGAATTAGGAAAAATATTTTCATAGTATTTTTGTCAAAAATATCATTTTCTGGCCTACTGAGAAATCACGTTTGATCTAAAATTTTATAAAGGCGTAACCAGCGAGTCTGTAAGAAATTTAAGTAACAAAGCGACATCTGAAAAATGTATGTTTATTGACATTACTGACCAGCGAAACTCAAAGTACTTTTCGTTCAGTTTCGTTAAATTTGAATTGTCATTTAGCAATCCGTAACAAGAGCGAAAATTATCGCTCAAACTGAAGGAAACGTCATAATTGTATATTTGAAATGGCGGTATGTTGATATGTGTTACATTTTTATAATTTATGTGTACAAATATTTATTTATATTTTAATAATTTAAATAATATTTTATGTACATTTTCATCAGCTCTTTTCAGCTCACTAGATTCTGATTGTCCACCAACATTTGTGGCCGCACAAGGTCCATCACCATGTTGAAAACCTCACATGTCATTCGAGTGTGGATAAAAAATTGCTGTTGACAATTTTTAATTTCTAAAATCGTTACCTTTAATAAATTATGTACATATATCTTTAAATTCCCGTAGTTACATACATAGTAATCTACATACTTGTTACATATACATAGTAATCTGTCTACCTCTGGGAAGTTAGCGCGAAAAACTATCCCGAAAAACCATTATAGTTAAATATGGCAAGACTATTATATATCTACAGAATATTTTAATACTATCGTGATAGTCAAGTAAATATAATTAATATTGCTGCATATAAAACAAACATATCGCGAGATTAGCTATAATTTATAGTAAATTATTATTTAGTTTTGTAATATTAAATTAATATCACGAAATTTTCAATTAAAATTATATGTAGTACTATATAACATTTCGCGACAATTTTTTATATCATCTCGAAAAAGATTACACTAAAATAATTTACAACGATATAACCAAAATTAATAAAATATACAAAAAAATTAATTCAAAAATATAATATTAGAAAAACAATAAACCTCTGAAATAAAATAGTTAAATTTAGATATAGCCGTGTAAAGTCGTAGTAGATATTAATTAACAGAGGAAGGCTGGTATGGGATTTGTAGAGGAAGGATCCACCTTTAATACGCCAAATTATGAATCGAGTCTATAAGTCAAATTTTAGATATAGCCATGTGAAGTCGTAGTAGATATTAATTAACAGAGCAAGGCTGGTATGGGATTTGTAGAGGAAGGATCCACCTTTAATACGCCAAAATTATGAATCGAGTCTATGAGTCAAATTTTAGATATAGCTATGTGAAGTCGTAGTAGATATTAATTAACAGAGCAAGGTTGGTATGGGATTTGTAGAGGAAGGATCCACCTTTAATACGCCAAAATTATGAATCGAGTCTATGAGTCAAATTTTAGATATAGCCATGTGAAGTCGTAGTAGATATTAATTAACAGAGCAAGGCTGGTATGGGATTTGTAGAGGAAGGATCCACCTTTAATACGCCAAAATTATGAATCGAGTCTATGAGTCAAATTTTAGATATATCTATGTGAAGTCGTAGTAGATATTAATTAACAGAGCAAGGCTGGTATGGGATTTGTAGAGGAAGGATCCACCTTTAATACGCCAAAATTATGAATCGAGTCTATGAGTCAAATTTTAGATATAGCTATGTGAAGTCGTAGTAGATATTAATTAACAGAGCAAGGTTGGTATGGAATTTGTAGAGGAAGGATCCACCTTTAATACGCCAAAATTATGAATCGAGTCTATGAGTCAAATTTTAGATATAGCTATGTGAAGTCGTAGTAGATATTAATTAACAGAGCAAGGTTGGTATGGGATTTGTAGAGGAAGGATCCACCTTTAATACGCCAAAATTATGAATCGAGTCTATGAGTCAAAATTTAGATATAGCCATGTGAAGTCGTAGTAGATATTAATTAACAGAGCAAGGCTGGTATGGGATTTGTAGAGGAAGGATCCACCTTTCATTCGCAAAAATTATGAATCGAGTCTATGAGTCAAATTTTAGATATATAGCCGTGTGAAGTCGTAGTAGATATTAATTAACAGAGCAAGGCTGGCATGGGATTTGTAGAGGAAGGATCCACCTTTAAAACGCCAAAATTATGAATCGAGTCTATGAGTCAAATTTTAGATATAGCCGTGTGAAGTCGTAGTAGATATTAATTAACAGAGCAAGGTTGGTATAGAATTTGTAGAATCTAAAATTTGACTCATAGACTCGATCCACAATTTTGGCGAATGAAAGGTGGATCCTTCCTCTACAAATTCTATACCAACCTTGCTCTGTTAATTAATATCTACTACGACTTCACACGGCTATATCTAAAATTTGACTCATAGACTCGATTCATAATTTTGGCGTTTTAAAGGTGGATCCTTCCTCTACAAATCCCATACCAACCTTGCTCTGTTAATTAATATCTACTACGACTTCACAAGGCTATATCTAAAATTTGACTCATAGACTCGATTCATAATTTAAAGGTGGATCCTTGCTCTACAAATCCCATACCAGCCTTGCTCTGTTAATTAATATCTACTACGACTTCACACGGCTATATCTAAAATTTGACTCATAGACTCGATCCTCAATTTTGGCGAATGAAAGGTGGATCCTTCCTCTACAAATCCCATACCAGCCTTGCTCTGTTAATTAATATCTACTACGACTTCACACGGCTATATCTAAAATTTGACTCATAGACTCGATTCATAAATTTGGCGTATTAAAGGTGGATCCTTCCTCTACAAATCCCATACCAGCCTTGCTCTGTTAATTAATATCTACTACGACTTCACACGGCTATACCTAAAATTTGACTCATAGACTCGATTCATAATTTTGGCGAATGAAAGGTAGATCCTTCCTCTTCAAATCCCATACCAGCCTTGCTCTGTTAATTAATATCTACTACGACTTCACACGGCTATATCTAAAATTTGACTCATAGACTCGATTCATAATTTTGGCGAATGAAAGGTAGATCCTTCCTCTTCAAATCCCATACCAGCCTTGCTCTGTTAATTAATATCTACTACGACTTCACACGGCTATATCTAAAATTTGACTCATAGACTCGATTCATAATTTTGGCGAATGAAAGGTAGATCCTTCCTCTTCAAATCCCATACCAGCCTTGCTCTGTTAATTAATATCTACTACGACTTCACACGGCTATATCTAAAATTTGACTCATAGACTCGATCCTCAATTTTGGCGAATGAAAGGTGGATCCTTCCTCTACAAATCCCATACCAGCCTTGCTCTGTTAATTAATATCTACTACGACTTCACACGGCTATATCTAAAATTTGACTCATAGACTCGATTCATAAATTTGGCGTATTAAAGGTGGATCCTTCCTCTACAAATCCCATACCAGCCTTGCTCTGTTAATTAATATCTACTACGACTTCACACGGCTATACCTAAAATTTGACTCATAGACTCGATTCATAATTTTGGCGAATGAAAGGTAGATCCTTCCTCTTCAAATCCCATACCAGCCTTGCTCTGTTAATTAATATCTACTACGACTTCACACGGCTATATCTAAAATTTGACTCATAGACTCGATTCATAATTTTGGCGAATGAAAGGTAGATCCTTCCTCTTCAAATCCCATACCAGCCTTGCTCTGTTAATTAATATCTACTACGACTTCACACGGCTATATCTAAAATTTGACTCATAGACTCGAATCAAAGTTTTAGCGAATGAAAGGTGGATTTTTCCTCTACAAATTCAATACCAACCTTGCTCTGTTAATTAATATCTACTACGACTTCACACGGCTATATCTAAAATTTGACTCATAGACTCGAATCAAAGTTTTAGCGAATGAAAGGTGGATTTTTCCTCTACAAATTCTATACCAACCTTGCTCTGTTAATTAATATCTACTACGACTTCACACGGCTATATCTAAAATTTGACTCATAGACTCGATTCATAAATTTGGCGTATTAAAGGTGGATCCTTCCTCTACAAATCCCATACCAGCCTTGCTCTGTTAATTAATATCTACTACGACTTCACACGGCTATATCTAAAATTTGACTCATAGACTCGAATCAAAGTTTTAGCGAATGAAAGGTGGATTTTTCCTCTACAAATTCTATACCAACCTTGCTCTGTTAATTAATATCTTCTACGACTTCACACGGCTATATCTAAAATTTGACTCATAGACTCGAATCAAAGTTTTAGCGAATGAAAGGTGGATTTTTCCTCTACAAATTCTATACCAACCTTGCTCTGTTAATTAATATCTACTACGACTTCACACGGCTATATCTAAAATTTGACTCATAGACTCGATCCACAATAATAATTACTGTCTTACTAATAACAATAATGCTTGGTTTTGCATTTTTGCATGCCAGTAGATTATTTGTCATTAAATTAATTTCTCGTGATATAAATTTCTGCGCTTTTGCATGTTTTTTTTGGTTTCGGGATGGTTTAAACACCTGTCGCTATTTGTTTACTGAAGTTTTGTTTATTGGAATTTTTTTCGGGATAACAAAAAAAATAAAAAATGTCATGATAGTAAAAATGTCGTGATAGTAAAAATATTTCGGGATGACATTCAAAACTAGCGTAATATAGAAAATTTTTCGGGATGACACTGAAAAATGTCGTGATATTCGTTTTATAGTGTTGCCATCGCATTTCTTCGGGATATTTTTCGGGCTAACTTCACAGACATATCTGTCTCTTGTGCGATTTATTACTCGTACCACAAAGACCGTTTTTTTATTGTTTGCCCCCTCGTCCTTTAAATAGGGTAAAAAGCTGTTCAATTTTCTCGAATAGATTCATTTTTGACTAAAATCGTGGCGTGGTAAATTTGTTATTTTGCAGATTGACATTTAACAATTCAATTGACAATAATAATCGTGTTACAGATCCGCTGGTCAAAATGTCAAATATTCTGTAATAAAACGTTCTCGTTAAATTCTGTAAGGTTTCGTTACTGACTCTTACAGACTCGCTGGTTATAGCTTAATTTAGGAAATATTTTTTCCGTATCGATATTGGATAGGAAAAATATTCCCCATTTAATTTTGTTTTTGGAAAAATTTACACTAACTGTTTACCATAGTATGCCAGAAAAAATATTTTTGTGACAAAAATACTATGAAAATATTTTTTCTAATTCCTATTCCTATAGGAAAAACCAGAATCGTGCTGCAGTTATCGAAAAAACGGCGCATATTTGAGCTAAAACGAATGAATGTAACCATATTAAACAAAGCAACGAAGTAAACGTAAAAATAATGGATTTATATTTCTCCAACCTAGTATTTAGTGTCAGTTCGATACTCAATTTTTTTCCATTTTGACAAAAACACTCACATCGACTCACTCAAGCGATGGTTAAGCAACAAACTGCGCGTCCAAAATGTTCATAATTCGGTGAGTAACGTTCAACGTATGCGCAAACACACCACTTTTTGTTGACTAGTGCTGCCATATTCATGTTGAGGTCGGAATCTTTTCAGACAACCCTCGTAATAAAGTTCAAAATTGCAATCTTCTCTGTACATAATGAATTCATATTCACGAGCCCTTGAAGAGCTCCTAATCAATTATTTAATTTTGCTGGCGCTACATTCCATGTAAGAATTTACCCGCTCCTTAATTGGGGTTACAGGCGGAGGTCAGGTCACTAGATGCGGTTTGTCTGAAGTCACGGGTGGCGCTGTCTTGCCGATCATCTCTTAATGAGATGAGCGAGTATTTTAGCATCCAGATAACCTGAGTCCCTGGTCACTCGGATATCACGGGAAACTGCAGGGCAGACGAACTAGCTAGGTATGGTACGACTCTCCAGATGCAGCCGGAAAGGGCATGTCTAGGGAGGCCTATATCAGCGCTCAAATTGGTGCTCAGTAAAAAGGCAATCGCCTTGACAAACGAGAGGTGGACGAACACCCTCACGTGCAGGGTAGCAAAACAGGTTTGGCCAAAACTGGACCTGTGGCGCTCCAAAGCACTAGTACCCCTGGGAAAACGAGAGAACATGCGAGAAGGCTAGGTCTACAGACGAATGACTTTTGCAGAAGTTGTTTGAACGAAGAGGAGGAAGAGATGTTAGATCACTTCCTATGCTCGTGTCCGGCACTATCACGCAGAAGGCATAAGTGTTTAGGTGCGTACGGCAAGGACAGCCTTTTGGAACTCGCGGGCTGTTGAGTGCGACATATTTTACGTTACGTGAGTAGCTCCTCCAGTAGATGGTTTCAGCTGGAGTAAAGGGGAGACAGGATCCTGTGGTATCACAATAGGCCACTATTGGCCTAAGTGTGCGATAGCAGCTACTCTAACCTAACCTAACTTAACCTAATTTGGTTTACATATAATCAAATTATTTCCGGAATAATTGTTGGGATGGTTTGTTGTTTCCAATCCAGGTCCCAGAGCTGCTCTGTACTTGTTTAGGCTTGTTTTGTTTTCCGCTATTTCGTCCGTTCTTTGTATAATGGCTTCTCACTTCTCTCATTGATGTATAAATTTGGGTTATAATTTATACCATGATTTTTTCTCTCTTTCTCTAGGTTTCACATCCCATGAAAGGATTTTGCCGCCCGCACTATGGTTCGCCATTTATCTCGATCCATCGTTCTCGTCCTCCAGTTTCGGCATGCTAATATGCCAGCGCAGTCGGGGCCTTCCTCTACAACGCCGGCTGGTTGTTGGTGCAACAATTTATTGATCATCCGTTGTTATGGGGACCTTGTTACGCGGCCGAGCCATCTAACTCGATTGGAATTGATGAATCTGATGATATCGCTACCTGTGCTCGGAACAGGTCTTATGAGTGTGTTATAAAGTGCGCACGACTGCGATAGATGTTTTGATCGCAATAATTTTGATTGAGCGTAGAAAACTCAACTATGTATATCCTTCAACGATGTTATAACTGACCCGGGGTAGTTAAAGTTTACAACGCTATCAAAATTATGGTCGCCAATTCCGAGATATGCCATGGAGGTGTTCCTGGGTGTTGTCAACAAAGACATCTTCACCTGAAGGACCTATTGCTCTTATGGGAGTCAATTCGTCATTCCGATTTAACAGATTTTGAAAGTAGGTTTGCCATACTGAGCGAACGTGAGCCATGTTTGTTCTCAACTCTTCATTCCCATCTTTTCCCAAGCTGCACTTCTTGGGTGGAAGTATTTAGTTAGATATCTGGCGTTAGCAAAACAGTCCCTCGAATTTCCTGGTTCCGCTTGGAAGCTGATGTTTTCGATGCATGATTTCACATGATTGCGCTTCTTTTATCGAAGGTATTTAGTCGTGGCTTTCCTAGAGTGGGAATATTCTGCTAGAGTGCTTCTAGTGTTGCGAGCACACGAAGCTTTCGTTTATTTTCGACCAGGCAGCACTGATCATAAAACCAATCATTGCGGGACCTTGGAGGTCTTCTTCCGATAGAATTTTGCGCCGCGGTGGTTATGGCTAACTGTATAGCGTGCCACTGCTCCTGGATATTCGGAGGAGCTTCTTCGTTGTTATTGGGCCTATTTAAATAGTTAGTGACAGCTGATTGGTAACTCTGCAGTGACGTTTGGTATTTTAAAGCATCGATATTCCATCGAACGGTCTGTTTGCAGTTATATTTAAATATGACAAGTACATGATAGCTATCCGTGTCTGCACCTTTGTATAACGTTGGATATGACAAGTGTCTCTTAGACTTTAAAAAGCACTAATAAGACCTGTGCTGGCTTTCGGAAGCGAGAGCTGGACCATGACTTCCTACGATTGTTATCTACTGTAACGACGACAGCGTTGGCTGACGACGTTACTCGTATAGCGCCTCCTTAAGTTGTGCAAAAATTTCCCAAATTTTGTTTTCAATAAATTTTGTTGACTCGTTTAATCATTTCTTCTTCCATCTGGCTATCAATTATCAATCGTGTCATCGAAAAGGTATAAATATCGAAATTTTGACGAACTTGATGATTAGTATTCTTTTGTTCTTTTATTTGGTAAATTGAGATAAACCATAAAAAAATAATTCAGTATAAAAAAAAAATTATTGTGTGTGATTTTATAAGTTGGTGCTCGAAGCATACCGTGATATGTTAATTAAATTTCGTGCGTAAGAATCCCTGTAAACAAAACAAAATATATATAATAATTCCGCGTGGGGATCGCGGATCGCATTATTTAATGTACTCGAGCCGTATAATTCTGGTGAACAGTTGGAAAAAAAACGGTCCACTTCAACACATTTTTTCACAACTGTTCACCAGAATTATACGGCTCGAGTACATTAAATAATGCGATCCGCGATCCCCACGCGGAATTATTATATATATTTTGTTTTGTTTACAGGGATTCTTACGCACGAAATTTAATTAACATATCACGGTATGCTTCGAGCACCAACTTATAAAATCACACACAATAATTTTTTTTTTATACTGAATTATTTTTTTATGGTTTATCTCAATTTACCAAATAAAAGAACAAAAGAATACTAATCATCAAGTTCGTCAAAATTTCGATATTTATACCTTTTCGATGACACGATTGATAATTGATAGCCAGATGGAAGAAGAAATGATTAAACGAGTCAACAAAATTTATTGAAAACAAAATTTGGGAAATTTTTGCACAACTTAAGGAGGCGCTATACGAGTAACGTCGTCAGCCAACGCTGTCGTCGTGACAAACGTGGGGACGTCCCACACCCTAGATACCGTCTCATAAAGCCGGGCATATTAACACCAGAGAATGAAGGAACGACTGCGTATTGAAACTATTTGATAGTGTCTGACGTAAATGAATGTTACTCCCGCTTCCGGTGCTGCTATTGCCCTACCAAACCCTACACCAATTTCGAGTGTTATGACTGAGACAACTTCTTTAGTGAGGTCTGCTTTCCCTTCTCAAACACATAGGATGCTAAATCAGGCCATTCCAATAACTACCGCCACTTTGGTCTCCTCGGAGACTCCACCACATATTCCTATAAATGTCGTTAATTTAGGCCCTGAAGCGCCCATTCATGACAATACCCCTGACAATGTTCATTCTAGCCATTACAATCTTCCTCTAGGTCATCAAAGGGATCTTCCAACCAGTTACTACCCTTATGATCTTCGCCGCCCTCTTTCCCGAAGCGGCATATCATATAGCGGTGCTTCGTCGGGAATTACGGTTGATATGTTTCTTTTTCAACTAGATACGGTAACGTCTTCTATGAGGATACCACCGGAAACGTTATTGAGCGAGTTACATGTTATCTTGAAAGACGTAGCCCTACAGTGGTATTGGACGTACAGGAAACATAAACCACTCGCCACTTGGTGGGATTTGCGTCGGGACCTTACGGAGCGATTCAAAGATCGACGCACTAATTACGAGATCCGCCGAATGATAGAATCTCGTAAGCAAGGGCCTACTGAAAGCTTCGTTGATTATTATCACCAAGTCTGGAACTTAACTTTGCAGTGTCGCACGCCATATAGCGACGAAGAGTTTATACAAATCCTAATGTGCAACATGAAACCGGCACTTCAGTACCAGCTGACCGACAGACAGTTCTCCACAATCAACGAGCTTATTAAAAGCTGTACGGCTTGGGAGGATACCTGGAAACGGATTCGATCCCCACCGGATCCCCCTTTAGTTCCAAGACGCACAATCAATGCGTTGTCGACAGGAATGCCGGATGAAAATGAATTAAACCAATCCGGACACTCCAACTATTTTGAAAGCGAGCCTCAGCACACGATTGCAGCCTTTGTTAATGTACCAAAAATAACACCTTTATCTTCTCAAGCTCCTCGTATTCCAGTATCTACCCCTCACAGTCATCGTCGTTTCGTAGGAGTCGAACAAACTGCCATTTGTTATAACTGTTCCGATATCGGCCATATCTTTAAGGATTGTCCCGTCCCTCCTACCGGTCTCTTTTGTTACCGGTGTGGTCAAAAGGGCACAATATCTTCTCGATGCTCCGGATGTTCGGAAAACCGAACAAGTGGTCCATGGAGATCTGGGAACCAGAGGCCACAAACAAACCCAGCACCCAGAGTGAGTCAAGAAGATGTTGCTTGCAACACCGATGTGGAATTAGCCCAAAGACAAACGATGGATGTTGGGAAAAGATTTCGGTAATTTCGAAAGAGTCTAAGTCATTAAGTTTTCATCCACATTCTGATCCCCCACTGAATATACTGCCTACCTCTAAACCTATATTAGGGCCATTTTCCGATAGTTCCTTGGTCTCCGATAGTACAACACCTGGCCCCAATTGCGTAAATTGTAAACCCCGAGCGATAAATAATGTCGAAGTCATGCTTCAAAAGCCTAACCGTTCCAGATTGTGGCGTTTTAAAAAGTATTGGTTCAGTCGTAAAACAATGAGGGCGTCAATACTTTCTTCCTTAATTAGTTCCGAACCAGGTGATAATAGACCGTACGCCAACGTTCTGGTAAACAACCTACCTTATAAGGGCCTTATGGACAGCGGCGCGAGTATAAGTGTGCTAGGAAGGGGATCCGAACAACTATTAGACAATCCGGATATCAAATTTTACAGTTTTCCATCCCTCGTTCACACTGCTAGCGGACAGCCACAGAGAGTATTCGGCTACATTAATGCTCTGATAGATTTCAATGGCATCTCTCGTAATCTTAAGCTGTTTATAGTACCTTCATTAGACCAGCCGTTATACCTCGGAATTGATTTTTGGAATCGGTTTGGAATCATTCCAAAAATATCGACTCTAGATGTTTTAAATGAACCGCTAGAACTACCTACCGGACCGAAATTTCACGAGCTTTTCAATCAGGAGCAAGGGGAACTAGAGATGGTCAAGAATCTTTTTCCCTCCAGTACTAAGTTAGGGCTAGGACAAACCTCTCTTTTAACACACCATATTGACGTGGGGTCAGCCAAACCGATTAAACAGCGGTTTTACGCGGTATCCCCCGCTGTGCAAAAGCTTCTGTATGATGAGATCGATCGTCTTCTTTCAATAGGAGTCATCGAAGAGTCCCAAAGTTCGTGGTGCTCACCGATCACTCTGGTGCGTAAAGCGACTGGCAAAGTACGTTTGTGTCTTGATGCGCGTGAACTGAACAAGGTAACCGTCAAGGATGCGTATCCTCTGCCGCTTATATCTGGGTTGTTGGGTCGTTTGAATCAAACGAGATTTATTTCGTCAATTGATTTAAAAGATGCCTTCTGGCAGATACCTCTCGACCCACAATCCAGGGATAAGACGGCGTTCACGGTACCGGGGCGGCCCTTGTATCAGTTCAAAGTAATGCCCTTTGGACTATGTAACGCTCCGCAAACGCTTTGTCGCCTTATGCACCGAGTGATCCCTCACCAGCTCCACGATAAAATTTTTGTCTATCTTGATGACTTGCTGGTTACCTCTGCTACCTTTGACGAGCACCTCGAGTTGTTGAAAGAAGTCGCGCGCTTGCTAAAACTCGCGGGTTTGACCATTAATGTTACGAAAAGTCAATTCGTGTTAAAAGAAGTGAATTATTTGGGTTATGTTGTTGGCGATGGATGCCTCCGCACAAACCCAGATAAGTGTAAAGCGATTCTTGAGTTCCCCGTTCCAAAATCACCAAAACAAATCAGACGCTTTCTGGGAATGTGCGGATGGTATCGCCGCTTCATACCCAACTTTGCTTCCTTAGCCGCCCCACTTACGGATCTCACGGGAAAAACTGCAAAAGCACGCTGGTCCGCTGCAGCGGAAACTTCATTCAAAACTCTAAAACTCGCGTTGTCCTCTGCCCCCGTGCTGGCCAATCCCGATTACAGCAAGCCTTTTTTTATACAATGCGATGCTAGTACCGCGGGGGAGTTCGATTTGATCGTCGTAGAAGAAAGACGCGTTTTTGTCTTTCTCTGTGTAGTGAAAGTTAAAATTTCTTTTAAAGTGGTTTAATTTTTTTTTTATTTTAAAGTGATTGCGGTTATAGTTATATAATATAAATTATAATAAAAATTTGTTTAATTTTAATTTTAGTGACATTAATTAATATTGATAAAGATAAAAAAGATTGTGTGGTGCGCGGCAATGTGGGTGTATTACACTCATTTTTGTGTACGTGGTGTTTGCTGTGCGATTCCAAAGGATTTTTAAGGGAAGTGTTTTTATTAATTTTTTCATGTTTTATTGAATTTTTAATTTAAATTTTAAATTTTAGTTTTATTTATTTAAATGTGTTTTATTAATTGTTGTAATAAGAAAAACGCATTTATAATATATCGTCGTAGTAGTGATATGGTACGGTTTGCGTTTGTGTGAGTGGGAGTTGTGTCCTTTGCGTTAGTATACAAGAAGAAAACATATTTAAAAATGTAAAAGAGAAAATATTCTTGTTTCTATGTACATACATTTGTATATACTGTTGTATGCATAAAAGAATGCGGTGTGTGTTTTATCGTGATGATCAAAAATAAAAAGGATCATTGAAATTACAAGGCGTATTCGCGTGTGTGTGTTTTTGTTACTATGGGAATTGTATTTCGGAATATTTTTTGTTTCGAAAGAATGAGCAAATTTGTATGTGATATATGGTATATATAAGTGAGTGTGTGTATTACGTATGTATGTAAAAAATATATACATATGTGTAGATGTGTGTATATATATATATATATATATATATATATATATATATATATATATATATATATATATATATATATATATATATATATATATATATATATATATATATATATATATATGTATATATATGTATATGTGTATATACATATATATATATATATGTATATATCCCTTTTCTTGCCAAAAAAAATTTTTTTTATTTTTTTTTTTAATTTTAATTTGAGTTGAGCCTACACAAATGTGTGTGTAAAAAATTACAGGTTGTATTGTCTTTGGGATTTTAACGGATCTTAGTTAAATCGGAATTATTTTTGAAAAAACATTATAGTTTGATAATACATATATAAATTATATAACATACTAATTATTGTTTTTGATAAAATATTAATTATTTTACTATTATGGTTTTAGTGTTATTTTTCGGACGAAAACGATTTCAATGGAATGCACAAATGTGTGTGTTGGCCCAGAATGCATTCCAAAATAAGTTTTTGACATGATTCTTTTGCCTTACCCACACAATTGTGATGGCAGGCAGGAAAGGGGATGTTTATAATATGTATATATAATTGACTTTTTATTTATAATTATTTTAATAATTAGTTTAATACATATATTATTATATATGTGTAAAATCCATTTATCATTTATGTTATTGTGTAAAATATTTTCGATGTGCATATCCATATTGCGGTTGCTTGAGTCCGGTAGCTTCTTCGTTTCTTTGTACTTTACCTATAGAATTATAAGTTTTATGGGTGGGGTGATCGGGAAGAGGCAGGGGTTGCCGCGGTGTGGACGTACACGATTTTATATTGGGTGAACTATGCGAAGACATTTTAAAGTGATTTTTTCCGACATTTTTTTTACACATATATTGAAATTTATCGATGAGCTGAGACTCATGTGACGTGTGTGCGTGTGAATGGTTTTTTTTAAGGTTAGAAACCGGTTTCAACTCAAATGAGTCCTCGTGTGATCTCCCCAATGTAATTTAAATTCATGTATGTTTTGTAATAATAATATGTACATACATTGATAGGTGTTATTATTATTTATTTTTTTTTTTTTTTTTTTTTTACAGTCTGCTTAACTGGTTTATAATTTATTTAATTAAATTATTTTTCTCTATAATTATTAATAATGCGCGGTAAAAAATTGTATTTGAAAAAGTTTTAAAGATTTGTATCGCCGAGGTATGGACGGGTGACACAACTGAAAAAAATGAACTTTTTCCGTTAATTCACTAGAAAGATGCGCAATATTAGTATCCATATCCCTCAATAAAAACAGTTTTATTTTTCCTTCATCGAAAATGATAGAGCACAAAGTGCCATTCTTCGTTTTATGATTTTGGAATCTAATAACGTAATTAGCATTTTTTGTTTTTGCGCTCCTGCAAAATTTTAATTTTTGAGTTGTGTCTCTTTTTCATGTCATGAGCGATATGTGTTACGGCATGGCAAAGGGAAAATGGTTTTTAATTTTTATTTTCGTTGTAACGACAAGTAAATCTTTGATGTACCTCGGGCTATTAATGTTGGTTATTTTTTAGATTGCTTACTGCTGGCACTGTTTTCTATGAAAGAATTTATCTGACTCAACAATATTTCTCGAAACAGGTTCGCAATTGCATGGGAACGTCAGACACAAGTATTGATGAGTTCTAAATTCTATTCAATGACTTGCTCATGCACCAATTATGTAAGAAGCATTCCGCGTGGTTTTATTTTCCGTTCGTGTCATCACCTCACGTAAACCTTGATCTTTTTTGAATGACTGAGATGTGTGAAAATGTCTCAGTAATCTGTTTCTAGACAGTATACTGCAGAAGTTGCATAAATTAATTTTTGGGTATGAATTGGGCTGGATTGGAATTCTAGCAAATTTTAGTTTTGGGAAGCTGGATTTGACTGGTTCATCTCTTAGCGGGTTAAGCGAAGTTTGTTTCAGCTATGGTGAATAAACAAACTGGATAGTTAATTGGCCGATTGCTTTCGGATTTGTTTTGTGGAAAGATCCAGAACTTCATCCGGGATTTATGTTGGAGTCGCAATTTAGATCAACATACCAGATTCGAACATGATTGATTAATAAATTGCTTAGGACGGTCGAATTCCAAAACTTTGCTAAATACCATTTTTAAATCTCCACCCAATTCTGAATACCTGATTTGACAATATATAGATTTTTTTAATATGATTCCCAAGTTCCATTCAGAATGGCTGAATTGTGGAACTTCATCAAAAAGACACGTTAAAATCCCAATTTAAGCTGACCTTTCTTATTAGAATCCTAGCCCAGCACTGTAAAATGAATTTTAAAGTTGTAGGTTAGGAGGCGGCCTGGTTTAATTCGTTATATCCTAATCCCAAAATTTCATCAAATTCAGTTTTGCACACTGAATTTGACCATCATTTATTGAGAAATGGCCTAGTTCCATTGAGCATAATGTTATAGTGCCAATCCAACTCTGCATACCATATTTGACAGAAATTGGCTGAGAAACGATAAAGCTCCATTGCCATGCTCGGCATAATATGTCCAGTGCAGTATAAATTACTTGGTAATTAATCGAATATGTACCATTGCCTTTGGGATGCCTCAGATATTTTTTATTAAATACTTATGGATTTTAGAGTAATTTTTAATATAATGTAAAAAATTATGGTTTCAGGAAATTCTACTTTAAGTTGTGGAATTGCATTAGGATTAAATTAATAAATGTTTATATTATTTAGGAAGCCGGGAAATATTAATTTAGAATTAAATTTCAGGAAATCTACCGATGTAGGTGAAATAATATTAATTTGAAATATTAATTGGAATGGTTCACAAGCCAAACCGATTAACTCCATTTTTTGAATATTTGTAAATTTTAATATCAACGTACTTGATTAGCTCTATACATTGAAAATAAATTACAGTAATAATAAGTGTTAACACCATTAAATGACAAAACTAAAAATAACTAAAGTTGCAATTTATAACGAATTTTAAAACCATGTTTATATTTTCTCAGTTTTTATCAACTTTTTGTTTTACGGAGTTAATCGTTTTGGCAAATGAAGCATCCAATTGTAGATTGTGTAGATTAGAATTGCGTTGTTAATGTGTTACTTACTATCGATTTTATCTAAGTGTCTGTAACCGGGCTGATTCAATCAATCAACTTGTTCAGGAAGCCGGAAAGCATTGATTTAGAATTAAATTTCAGGAAATTTTCAGATGTACGTGAAATAATAAAATTTTTCCCTCAGGTTGCTGATTTAAAGAAGCAATTGTTGAAGACCAATACCATCGTTATCCATTAAACCTATTAAGCCTTTATCCTCCCTCTAGTAGTTAGAAGTAGATTAGAATTGTGTTGTGCCGTACGATCGCTAGGTGTCTGAAACCGGGTCGTTCCGTCCCAAAAAAAAAAAAAAATTACCTTTCCTATCCCTCCTATTGTTATGTGTAAACAGGCTGTAGGAATAGGCCCGGCGTTATCCGGGACCACCTGTCAAGTACTTGGTTCTACAGTCCAATCAATCAATCAATGCGATGCTAGTACCGCGGGCGTGGGCAGTGTTCTGTTCCAAATTGATTCCGAGGGCGGTGAACATCCCATCGAATTTATTTCTCATAAGCTCAATGCAGCTCAAAGGAACTATTCGATAACGGAACTCGAGTGCTATGCCGCGGTACTCAGCGTTCAAAAGTTCCGGCCTTATATCGAGGGGTACCCGTTTGTCATATATACGGATCATGCCAGTTTACGCTGGTTGATGAATCAAAAGGATCTGTCCGGGCGTCTGGCTCGGTGGAGCCTAAAGTTACAAGCTTTCGACTTTCAAATCGGTTACCGAAAAGGCTCCATCAACATCGTACCGGATGCTTTGTCTCGATCTTTCGGTGACGAGACGGCTATTGGATGTGACGAGTCGACTTCTAAAACTATCAATGGCATTAGTACCTGTCCCGAAAGGGATACGGCAACCACGCCTACCGGACAACACTCTGTTAATGCCGTTCACCTTTCTACGTTGAATACAACGGTCGCTGTTCCTGTTCTTCACATCGATCTCACGTCTCCGTCTTTTCGTGATGATGAATACATAGATCAGATTAAAAAAATTAAACAGCTGAAGAATTGGGAACATAATTTTCGAATTCAGGATGAGAAACTTTTAATCGCTCCTAATTATGGTTTCCGCTATCAGGACACTGATCTCCCGGCATGGAAATTGGTGGTCCCGCTGACTATGACTCAAGAATTAATTAGGCGGGCACACGAGCCTCCAACCTCGGCTCATTTAGGATCCCGCAAAACACTCGAAAGACTGCAACGACAATTCTATTGGTCTCGGATGGCGCATCAAGTACACCAATATGTAACAGGCTGTTCAACGTGCAAGATGAACAAATCAGTTAATTTTTCCACACGACCGGCTATGGGATCTCCAATCGAATCTACCAGGCCATTTCAGAATATATATATTGATTTTTTAGGCCCATACCCGAGGTCAAAGCGGGGAAACTGTTATATTGTTATTGTGCTGGATCATTTTTCTAAATTTGTCATCGCGAAACCTCTACGCGAGGCTACAGCTTCTCTACTTTGCACCTTTTTAGAACATGACGTAATGCTGATGTTCTCCGTTCCTGAAACCATTACCACCGATAACGGTAAGCAATTCACATCCAAATTATTCCATGATTTGCTCATGAAGTATGGAATTTCACACATCCGTACACCAGTGTATTCTCCCCAGAGCAACGCTTCAGAGCGCGTTAACCGAACATTGCTGGCTTCGCTCCGTTCTTATTTGGAAGATAACAGTCACAACGAATGGGATACCCACTTACCAGAAATTATAGCCGCCCTTCGAAATGTCATACATGATTCCACCCGTTATTCTCCACATTTTTTAGTGTTTGGCCAACATATGTCTCTTCACGGCTCAGAATACGGCTTACGTAGAATTTTATTTGAAAACGACTCAAACGAACTCAATATTTTATCTAAACCCGATCGATTAAACCTAGCCCGGGACAAAATAGTACACTACTTGAAAGTAGCTCATAATAAATCTGCACAGCATTATAACCTTCGGAGCAGAGAAAGATTTTTCACAGTAGGCCAGGCCGTATTCGTCCGATCATTTGCTCTTAGCAATGCGGTAAACAAGTTTTCGGCTAAACTATCTTCAAAATTTATACCCGCTTTTATTGAGTCGAAAGTCGGCAACGTCGCTTATCGTGTTACGAATCAGGAGGGGAAACTATTAGGGACTTTCCATGCCAAAGACCTTCGCGCTTGAGTAACATTCATTTACGTCAGACACTATCAAATAGTTTCAATACGCAGTCGTTCCTTCATTCTCTGGTGTTAATATGCCCGGCTTTATGAGACGGTATCTAGGGTGTGGGACGTCCCCACGTTTGTAACGACGACAGCGTTGGCTGACGACGTTACTCGTATAGCGCCTCCTTAAGTTGTGCAAAAATTTCCCAAATTTTGTTTTCAATAAATTTTGTTGACTCGTTTAATCATTTCTTCTTCCATCTGGCTATCAATTATCAATCGTGTCATCGAAAAGGTATAAATATCGAAATTTTGACGAACTTGATGATTAGTATTCTTTTGTTCTTTTATTTGGTAAATTGAGATAAACCATAAAAAAATAATTCAGTATAAAAAAAAAATTATTGTGTGTGATTTTATAAGTTGGTGCTCGAAGCATACCGTGATATGTTAATTAAATTTCGTGCGTAAGAATCCCTGTAAACAAAACAAAATATATATAATAATTCCGCGTGGGGATCGCGGATCGCATTATTTAATGTACTCGAGCCGTATAATTCTGGTGAACAGTTGTGAAAAAATGTGTTGAAGTGGACCGTTTTTTTTCCATGGTCAAAAAAAAAATAAAAACAAAATATCGACCATTGTGAATCGCAAAATTAAATTGTGTGCTACTAGTTTTACTTATTAATTAACGATTAGTCATTATATCTAAAATTAACGGATGTAAAGACAAAAAAAAATAAAAAAAAAAAGTAATCTAATTTCATTTGGGTGTCTAAGAATACAAAAAAAAAAGAACAAAAAATATATATTAGAATAAAGTTATGTAATAAAAGTAAACTAGCTATAAGTCCAAAATCAAACATACATATAAGAGAAATCAACGAAAATAAATAAAAAGGACAAAATTAAATATAAAGTGTACCTGAGTGACCATAAACAACAACAACAACAACAACAAAATAAAATTTAAGTACATACCACCGGTTATATACCAACGTCATCAAGGGTATATCTAAACCGGCACTACGAAACATCATTACAGCTGTCCGGGATTCCACTTGTATATCGGAGGATCCACACATCAATTCTTAAGGTCAAATTTTGATTATTCCTAATTTTGATTATTCCTAATATTTACATATTTAGTATTAATGTTAGTATAAGTAGTCCCTAAGTTAAGTTAAAAAAAAAAAAAAAAACAGTCCGGACTTCCATTTGAGATTTTTTTTTTGGTTTAAGTAAGATTTAGTTTTGTAATATTTCTATTAGTTTAGTTTATAGTTCCATCTTGTTTTTTTGCTATTCAATTCTTTTGGTTTGTGAAATATAAAACATGCTAGCAAAAAATTTGTAGCAACAATTTAGTTTTGGGATGTGTTTATTAATTTTCTGTTCGAGTTGGTTTAGCTTCGATTTTTTTTTTTTCTCACGTTTCCGTTTTCACGCTATTAATTTTGTTGTGCGGGGTGAGTTAATTTAATCCAAGAGAAAATGGGGAAAAAAATGAATCAGTAAACAGTTAACAATACTGGTGATGTTGGGTAAAAGGGTAAGTTCCGTGTAAGTAGAAATAGTGATCCGTTGCACTTCCTGCGGTGTATTCGAGATTTGCGTTATGTTGTTGGAATTCCCCCACGACCAAACCCCCTGAGCTATAGCCGAGCTAGGTATCACCGCCCAGCAACCTCTACGCAAATATCTGCAACGGAGAGATCCGTTACACTACCTTCGAAAGAAAGGTCTTTCGTTCAATCTTCCAATTAAAGTCGCGAACAACGAGTATCGGATTTGTATGAACCACGAAAAAAAACAACTTCTTGGAGGTAGTGATATTATCGGATCCATCAAATGCAATCGAGTTAGATGGCTCGGCCACGTTAAAAGATCTACACAACAACGGATGACCAATAAAGTGTTCCATCAACAATGTGCATCGTAGAGGAGGGCCACGACTGCGCTGGCGTGACGACGTCGAACAAGACCTACTCGTATTATGATGAACTGGAGGACGAGAGCGATGGACCGAAACGGATTACGGACCATAGTGCGGGCGCCAAAATACTTTCTTCCATCATTTGATCTCCACATTACTTTGTGGATTATCTTATGTGGGAAAACGTACTTGATACAACTAAGCATAAACCTTGATGGTAGCATAAAAATGTTAAATTATTTACACTTACATTTAAAATTAAGCTATCAGAAAATTGAAAAATTTATTCTTAAAAATATGGAAATTGGTTTACACTAAAGTTACTCTGACCGCCTTATATTCCAGAGCCAATGCAAAGGCTTCAATTGTAATTTGTCTTTTATATTTGTTATTAAGTAAAGATTCATAGATGATTGCCTTTTGCAGCATTGGTGAATGCGTCCTCTTAGTCCGCTCAACACACCTGCACAAGCATTGACGTCACTTGTTTTTGAGTTGTATCTTTAAAAACTGTGTATATTCTGTGTATCTGTTTTGTTATTCTTAAGCTCGTCTTTGTTATGGATAAACAGGAAAACAAATATGCATTTCGGCCATGTGTGAATATGTTAAAAAGTTGCTAAAAATTCTACAGATAAATTATTATTTAATAACCATAAAAATTGTATGAGCGGTTCCAATAAATTTTGAAAGTTGATATCTGTAATCAAATTTAGGGACATGTGATAAAATAATGGTACTTCTTACAACAAGAATCCGGCCTGATCACCTGCTTAGAAACAAGTACTTAAATACATGTACCGACAAAAGCCAGGCAATCCTCCAAATTTCTATATTAACTGCGCATACAACAATGGATAGCCCCCCTGAAAAACTATAAGTTACCTTGAATCCAACAAATTTTTAGTTCTTTTCATAATGAATAAACTTGTTTAATTTTGTAAAGTTTTTTACTTTCAATACTGGAAGAAAAGCGAAGACGTTCCGGAATGAAACCGTAACCGGGAGGATTGGTCCTCTTTTGAAATTATTCATAAATATGGTGGTGACTGTGTATAATGGAGGTTTATAATTTCCAACAACCAAGTACTTTACCAATCGATTGATCATACCGTATCATCTAATGCCTAACGTCATTGTGAGCCTCGTCTCCGCTCACTTCTACAGAGCTCTGACTATGCTTTGTCGGCAGTAGTCGGACGAAGTATATCAGTCGTACCGCGAACAGCCACGTCGCCACAAAATCATTGGGTAACACAAGATTTGCTAGTAACACCGAATCGTTTGCATGTATTAAGGTAACACAACATGTTAACTATTATATCGTCATAAAGCTCATCGGAAGTACTACCTGAAATATCTACGACAACTTAAGAACCTGTAACGAAATTTCTAATCCATCTCCGACTATCTCGAGTTGCATATCTATTTACTTGGGTGATGAATTTCAGTTTTTCTTGGAAAGAAACAATAACTGTAAAAAGGCTCTTTAAGTTTTCATAGTTTTTTTTTAAATTATGTTTGTTTTATAAATCTGAATAAAATTAAAATTAAATTCCTTAAGTGCGATTTGTATTTCGCAAAAAGGTAATGATAAAATTAATAAACAAAGTTATGTGTATTTGAAATCTAAATTTATTTTGCTTTATAAGTAAGTATATAGGTATGTAGATGACGCATTTGCAGTAATTAAACTCACATATGTCGAAAACATCCTATACACATTGAACAGCAAATAGTCAGTCAAAATCGTACAGTGCCATTTTTGCATCTACTACTAATAAGAACCAATGGTGAAATCGACATAAAGATCTTTAGAAAATACCATTCGATTCACCATGCCTCGAAGAACATCAAATATGCTGCCTTCAGCAGTAGGGTAAATAGAATGTATCAGCTCCCGCTGCAGGTTCAAAATTTAATAACAGAATTACGTTATATACAGGGTGTCCCAGAATTGGACGATCAAACGAAGCAGAGTGATAGAGGTGCCCATTTCCAACCAATTTTTTCGGATTATGGATGGTGCAAAAGTTATTCCACTTTTAGTGTTTTTTTAATAAAATTAATTAAGTTTTTTCTTTAACTTCCTGTCTTAATACAATCTGGGAGAGTGTGCCGTTCTAATAAAATCATTTTGATAAGCTGTATTATCTTTTTTCAAATAAAACAATGGTTTTGTAAAGTATTTTTGTTTCCCAAATTTTTTTGCTAATGTTTGAATGGCGTCAGCGACCATTATACTATAGAATGTTGACTCACTATCAAAAAAATATGCGACATTAACCCAGATATTAAAATAGGATCACACACCTGCCTATTCACAACAGAATGTTTTGTATCAATTTAACAAAATTTCGAGCTCTAAAATAGATGCTTTGTCAGGAATAAAACAAAATGATAAACACAATGGTAAGCTAGAGTATACAATTTTTTAAGCAAATCTAGTAGCCCGATTAAACAAAATTTGTTTTATGCAAAGAAAAACATATTGTATATGCAGCTAATATGCAGGAATGCATTTAATTTAGGGTTTATGTAATGGCAACGCCGGGGCTGCAACATGAGAATACGAAGTGAAAGCGAAGTCACTCGTCTGAGAAGAGATCGAACAGCCGGCCAGCTTGATATAGACGCAGATAGAGTAATTGGAATAGTGACAAATGACTCATCTATAAGTGTTCGTTGTTTATCAAGACGTTCGGGAGTGCCACGGTTCACTGCATCGTATTTTAAAAATAAATCAGTTGCATCCTTACCATGTGTAATATGAACAACACCTTTTACTTGCTGACCATGAAAAAGGGTGGAATTTTGTGAAGAAATTTGTCGTCGATGCCAAGAAAATTCGCAATTTTTTCCAACATTTTATGGAGTGGCGGAATATGTTTTGAAAGGGAGGAGATATTCAATATTCATATTTCCCCCACAATTGGGCCCACATAAATCCAAAAGTAGTGCGGCGTAGTCAGTTTCAACACCAATTTGAAATAACTTTTGCACCATCAATAATTCGAAAAAACTTTATACAGTTTAGCGGTAGTTCGTGTGTTTTCGGTTTATGACTGCATTCGCGTGACATAATTTTATTGAATCGAATACAAACAGCAACATTTTAGTTCGTGTGTGACATAACAAGTGGTGATGATAATTATGATTACAGTCTTCATCCAAGGGTGGTTTTTGGAAAAATAGATAAATTGTTCGTGTATTGCAGGGCGCTAAAATTTCAGAATGAAACACCGGGAATGTGTTCGGCGAGAATGTAACGCAACAGGCCTCCATACATAAACACCCTTTGTGTTATAGAAAATTTCATTTCATCATATGTTATCCTCAACGCGGTTTGTTGATGCCAGCTGCTCAGCCTGGGGTGGTTCTAATAATGTTGAGGCATAATACGATGCTTACGAAACCGCTGAACTTGAAAATAAAATTCCACCAACTCACAACATCACTATTCACAACACTACACTACTTACGAAGACTTGTGTTCCCATAAAATACACAACTATTCCATAGTTAAGTAAAATTCACCATTAATCAAGAAAAACAATTAAATGAAATGCAAACATAGAAATTTTAATTTGTAACAAAATGTGATGGTTTATTATCAATAGGTAAATTAGAGTAAGCAAAAATAAATTTAACATTCATTTATTAAGAAAAACTATTACAAAATAGATTTTTTCTCATTCGACACAAACAAAAATAATTTATACAAATAATCTACTGTACATATGCACACTAGAGTAACTTGAATCCGGTAACTTTTTCGTATCTTACCCCTTTATCTATAAAACCATAAAATTTTATAGATAAAAGGGAAACGAAGAAGTTACCAGATTCAAGGTACTCTAGTGTGCATATGCATACTAAGTTTTTTTATTTTTTTTTTTCAATCTGCAATACTCTTAGGTCTCTCTGTTTATCGGTTCCACTTTTACAAGTTACAATAGAGAAAAGACCAAAAATAACTAAATACTTACTTACTAATTAATAAATACTAACAAATAACAGTTTCAAATGACTTAATATACGAAAGAAAACCTTCAATTAATAATTTAAATAAATCATAATAATAAATATCAAAAATTTATAACATAAAAAAAAATCTTTCAACTCACACCGCGTGCTATTTCACCTTGGCAGCCATCATGTTGCCGATTGTATACATAGAATACCCTTTCCATCAAGAATGGATTTTGTTGTTGTTGTATACACGTAGTATCAAGAGTACTGTACAAAATTGGAAAATTATTCGTACAATGTTTAAATAAAAAAGAATAAAAAATTATTTGGTTCAACTTTAAATTCTTTGAATTTATTTATTAACACTTGGATGGTGATCACAATTTTTCTAGGTGTTGACGTCTTGGTGGTTACAATGAGAAGGGCTTTGTTTTTCAATTTTACATATTAAGTACCAAATTATTTAATATTTAATATAGAGGGTCATCAATCGCTAATCTTAATTGCCATTAGATGGCACTACATTATATAATTTTAGGTATAAAACGCATTCCATAATACGTATAGGGATTACATTAGTAGTGGTACAAAATGTCAATAAAAATAGCAAATGTCAGTAGTAACAATAATAATAAATTATAAATTATCTACTGGTAATATTGTTAATAATATATATACATATATATATATAATAATAATTAATGTGATTTATAGGTAAGTATCTATACGTTAATAATTATAAAGTGAAATTCTACGTTAGTATTGTGTTTCCAATATGCATAACATAATTTGGTTGGATTATCAATTGAAGTTCAAGTTCAAGGACAAATTATGTTATGAATATTGTTTACATATGATTTGGTTTGTTTGTACTAATAATAATTTAAACTAAATTCTAGGTACTCAAGATGATTCTATATAATAACAAGGTAAGTATTAATTAATTGCTAATGTTAATTCTAGGTTTTAGGTTTATGCAATTTAGAATGTATGTATTTCAGGTGGTTTATGTGTTGCAGGTAGAGATGTTATTCCGGGTGAGTATGACTGGACTTATCGACGATTACTGTTGACATACGTGGTTAGTGCTACTTGAACATACCGGCGGGGTTGACTCATCAGAGTCAAAACTTGGGAGTAGCGTGACCTTTGTTATTGGTCGTTTCAGGAACTTGCCATTTGGAAGTTTGACTGTAATAACCCTAATTAGGTTATCCTTTCCAGGATGTACGTCGTAGATTCGTGCTAGTGGCCATTTCGATGGGGGTAGGTGTTCATCACGCAGAAGCACCAAATTTCCTGTTTTTATCTGATGATTCGGTGTGTGCCATTTATGGAATTTATTCAAGGAGGTTAGGTATTCCACTGACCATCGGTTCCAAAATCCTTGTAACAGGGACTGCATCAATTGCCATCTGCTTAACCGATTAGGCTTTATTGTTGTAAGATCTGGTTCAGGTATGTGGGTTATCGGTTGGCCAATCAAAAAGTGGCCGGGTGTCAGGGGATTGAAGTCGCCATCATGAAGGTCCTGTAGAGGCCGGGAATTAAGTAGGGCCTCTATTTGTTTAATAAGGGTAATGTACTCTTCGTAGGTGAGTACGGTCTCTCCAATCACACGGCGTAGATGAAATTTGGCTGCCTTTACGGTGGCTTCCCATAATCCACCGAATGTAGGAGCCGCAGGAGGGATAAAATGCCATTGTATTTTCTCGTCTGTGCACCAACTGATTACATTTGCTTGCGTTGCTTGGTTTAGGTATTCTGCGTAAAATCCAGCTAGTTCCCGTTTAGCTCCCACTAAGTTTGTGCCGTTGTCACAATATATATCGGTAGGGATTCCTCGAACGGCGCAAAATCGCTTTAAGGCTGCTAGGAAACTGTCAGTGCTCATATCCGTGACTAGGTCTAGGGTTGTGGCCTTCGTGGCCATACATACGAAGATGACCATGTAGGACTTGTAGGTTTTACTTCCTCGGAAGCGATGGGTTTTAAGGGTGAATGGACCAGCCAGATCGATGCCAGTTTGTAAGAATGCTCTAGCGGTAGGGGTTACTCGGCAAGGTGGTAATTGACCCATTAGCTGTTGTTGAACCTCAGCCCGATGTCGCTGACAAATGACGCATTGGTGTATTACGCGTCTTATTAGGTTTCTGGCTCGAGGAATTAACAATCTTTGGGCGATGATGCTCATAAGTAACTTCGGTCCACTATGCAGGTGCTTAATGTGCAGTTCTTTCACCATTTGCTCGACTATTGGATGATCTGCTGGCAATATAACGGGATGCTTAGTATCATATGCTAAATTTGCATTCTCCAGTCTTCCTCCAACTCGCATTAGGCCGTGGCCGTCCAAAAATGGAAAAAAAGAAATTAAATTAGAATTTGATGGAATTGGTATTGATTTTTTTATGGATTTAATTTCATTAGTATATATCTTTTCCTGGATATCTCGAAATATTACAAACTCCGCCTCTTGTATCTCAGACACTCTCAATGAATCTAACAAGCGCCGATGAGGTTCCAATTTCAAGTTTCGGCTGAGTCTTAGCAGAAATGCTATTATTCGTGTTAATTTTCGGTATGTTGCCCCCTTTGCAAATAATTCCTCAGCGACGGATTCACGTATCTGTGTTGCTGCAAGCTGGCAACTGATTTTTTCAGGTTTGGTTGAAGGCAATTGAAGTTCTATATTTTCATCAGGAGGCTTAAGGATTGGATCAAGTAGGAATTCGGGACCATTAAACCAAAACTTGTGTTGACAAAATTCCTTCGGCAAAATGCCCCTCGTGGCGCAATCCGCTGGATTTTCTTTTGACGACACATGACGCCACTGGCTACGGTTTGTACATGTAAGAATCTTGGACGTGCGGTTTGCTATATATGTTTTCCAAGCATTGGGTGGTTTAGATAACCAATCTAACGTGATGGTTGAATCTGTATACAAATAAATTTTGGGGTGACTTGACAGGCATAACGATTTTTGGACTAATTGTAAAAGCCGAACAAGAAGAGTCGCAGCATTTAGTTCTAAACGTGGAATCGAGACTACCTTGACGGGAGCCACCTTAGTTTTTGCTGCAATCAGGTTGGTATGTACTATCGAACCTTCTACCACACGAGCGTATATTACGGCTGCGTATGCCTCTTTGGATGCGTCAGCGAATCCATGAAGTTCTAGGGTTTTCGTTGCATATATCCATCGTGGGAACTTTAAATTGGTTAAATCGTTAAGTTGATTACGAATAAGACACCATTTTTCAGCAATATCTCGAGGGAGCTCATCATCCCAGCCAATGCCCTTAACCCAAAGCGACTGGAACATAATTTTTAAACAGATAGTTACCGGTGACAATACGCCTAGAGGATCAAAAATTCGGGACGTTTCGGATAAAAATGATCGCTTTGTGAATTTGGTTGTCATTGGTAAAGATAGTCGGAAGAAAAAATTATCTTGGATCGGGTCATATTTTATGCCTAGAACAGATATTGATTTGGAATCATCGGTTATTTCCCAAGAAGATAGTTCTCTATTTTCAATTGGGATGTTATCTAATAAGGCGGGGTGATTTGCGGACCACTTACGTAGGTTAAAACCTGCTTGATTGAGCAAACATATGATTTCCCGCTGCAGCTGTAAAGCTGCTTCCAACGTTTCTCCACCTGACATCAGATCATCCATGTAAAAGTCGCGTTTTAGGACCTCGGAGCCAATTGGATATTCGCTCGCGAGCTTATCGGCAAGATAGTGAAGTGATTGAGTAGCCAGGAACGGTGCGGGGCTGGTACCATAGGTGACTGTGGTCAGGCGGAAATGCTGAATTTTGGAACTTGGGTTTTCACGCCAAATAATCCTCTGGTAATCTCGATCATTTGGATGGATAAGTATTTGGCGGAACATTTTTTCGATGTCCGCCGATAGAACAAATTTATGCTTGCGGAATCGGATTAGGATTTCAATTAGATTATCTTGAATAGTAGGGCCTACTACAAGATTGTTGTTCAATGATTCTCCGGACGTGGACTTAGCGGACGCATCGAACACCACCCGGACCTTGGTAGTGCTACTGGATGTTTTGAAAACTGGATGGTGTGGTAAGTAAAATAATTGATTGGACTGTTTCACGATTTCTCGGTCAGGAATAATTTCCATATGCCCTAACGATAGGTATTCATTCATAAAATGGGTATAGGATTCTCTGAGCACAGGATCTGCTATCAATCTTTTTTCAAGTAAATAAAACCTTCGGAGTGCTTGCGGAAAGCTGTCACCAAGGTTTGGTGGGCGCTGGATGAATGGCAACGAGATTGATATACGTTTATCTATATATTTTACATTTTCATTAAATAAGTTCACGGACTTCATTTCATCATCATTCATGGTTGGCTTGGTGGGTAACTCCTCAGTTTCCCAAAACTTCTGGAGCAAGTTCTCTACATTGGACCACTCTAACGAGTCGTTCTTTAACTGAACATGCAATGAATTTAAATGATCATTGGTAAGTGTGGTTGGATCAGCCAATTTAAAGCTTCCCCCAATAATCCAGCCAAATCGGCTGTTTCGCGCGATAAGGGTATTCGCCATATGTGCTACTTTACCGTCAGTCAATGCCTGGAACAGGTGTTCGCAACCAAGTAAGATATCGATATGGGACGGCGTATTAAAGTTGGGATCAGCTAAGGGTTTTAGGGAATTGAAGTATGACTTATCATCATCAATAAATTCCATTGGCAATTTAGAGCAAATGGTAGGGAGGATATATGCTCTTGTACTGATAACATAGTCATGATCTACACAAGAACGGATTTTTAAATTTGATACACCTTTGGACAATCCAGCCTTAGAATTATTCAATGTTTCAACTGAAATGTTAGCTTTTGATCTTGGAATCTTTAAATGGTTTATGCACATTTCTGTGGCAAATGAATGTGTTGACCCTGAGTCGAGTAAAGCTCGAAATTTCGTCCAATTCCCGAAACCATCTTCAATCTCAATTTCGGCTGTAGGGAGGATAGCTATCATACGTCGTTTTGGTTCAACATAATTGGCTACCATGGTTTTAGATTTGGGCGGTTCAATGGCTATATTCAGTTTTGGACGATCTGTCCCATGTTGTGTGGTTGTTTCGGAGTAGGCGGATTGTGACACCAAGCATGACGTTTCGGAACTCTGGAGCGAATTACTTAGAGGAAGGTGTAATAAGGTATTATGTCTTTTATTACACTTAAAACAGCTTTTAATATTTTTACAGCTGGTTACGATATGTTCATCGCTTAAACAGTTAAAACAACGATTTAATCTTTTAATTAGGTCTCGTCGTTCGGTAACATTTTGGTTGCGGAATTTAGAGCAAGTAAATAATTTGTGGTTCTCATTAACACATATCGGACAACGGGGTTCTGGGTTTATGTGGAATGATTTGGAAGTGGTAGGTATGTTCGGCGGATTGTGGCTACGTTTCGCACCAGATTCTCCTATTGCATCAATTCTCTTGGATAAGAATGTCAACAGTTCATCTGTCGTTGGAAACTCGTTTTCTGACGTCTCATATTTCCAGATTCGTTTAGATTCTTCATCGAGTTTCTCAGTAGCCAAATAAATGATCCAAGGATCACGCTCAATCGCTTTGGGACCAAGCGATTTTAATCCACGAATGGTTTCATCCAAATTATCGAACATTTTCATTAAGTGGTTTGAGGAAGGATTCGAATTAATTTTGGGTAGCGACAAAAAATCTCGTATATAGGTTTCAACAATTTGTTTCTTTTTGTCATATTTTTTGATAAGACGTTTCAATGCTTCAACATAGTTCGCGTCATCAACGCGAAAGTGACATACAGACAAGTATGCTGGACCACGTAGCTGTCCCAACAGATATTTAAATTTCTGAGCGGGTGACAGTGACGTGTTCTCATGAACGGTCGAAATGAAAATATCATAGAAGGATTGCCAATTCTTGTAATTACCGTCGAAAGTAGGAAGCGTTAGTCTTGGCAATTTAAAATCAGATTTGAAATTGGTAAGCACAGAATGATCCATGCTATCATCCAACTTGGTAATAGGTTGAAGACTTAATTTACGAATTAATGATTGGATTTTCGTAACCAGTGGGAAGTATTGGTCATCAAGATCTTCCATCTCGGAGACCGCTTCGGAATCTAATTGGAACAGTTTATCTTCGGTAGCGATAAACTGGTTATACAACTCATGCACTTTGGACAAACGAGAATTCAATCCGTCAATATCACAATCCCGATCATTGACAAAATTAGTGATTTTGGTTAATTGACCTTTAATCACGGCCTTACGTTTTACAAGCGCACCGGGGCGATCAAGAGTAGGGTCTAAAGGCATTTTACCGAAACAAATCTGTGTTTAAACGCACGATAAATTTAATGGAATTCGGAAAAAATAAATAAAAACGGTTACCTGGATTTTGGATGGATGGTTCCTCCTTTGGTTGGTGAATTGATAGAACTCCAATAAATCCTTATTTCGATAATCCCTCTTTTGGTATAGGTTAAGTTCGCCACGTGTCGCCGATCCGGCTCGAAGGACCAAACAAACATGTACAAAATTGGAAAATTATTCGTACAATGTTTAAATAAAAAAGAATAAAAAATTATTTGGTTCAACTTTAAATTCTTTGAATTTATTTATTAACACTTGGATGGTGATCACAATTTTTCTAGGTGTTGACGTCTTGGTGGTTACAATGAGAAGGGCTTTGTTTTTCAATTTTACATATTAAGTACCAAATTATTTAATATTTAATATAGAGGGTCATCAATCGCTAATCTTAATTGCCATTAGATGGCACTACATTATATAATTTTAGGTATAAAACGCATTCCATAATACGTATAGGGATTACATTAGTAGTGGTACAAAATGTCAATAAAAATAGCAAATGTCAGTAGTAACAATAATAATAAATTATAAATTATCTACTGGTAATATTGTTAATAATATATATACATATATATATATAATAATAATTAATGTGATTTATAGGTAAGTATCTATACGTTAATAATTATAAAGTGAAATTCTACGTTAGTATTGTGTTTCCAATATGCATAACATAATTTGGTTGGATTATCAATTGAAGTTCAAGTTCAAGGACAAATTATGTTATGAATATTGTTTACATATGATTTGGTTTGTTTGTACTAATAATAATTTAAACTAAATTCTAGGTACTCAAGATGATTCTATATAATAACAAGGTAAGTATTAATTAATTGCTAATGTTAATTCTAGGTTTTAGGTTTATGCAATTTAGAATGTATGTATTTCAGGTGGTTTATGTGTTGCAGGTAGAGATGTTATTCCGGGTGAGTATGACTGGACTTATCGACGATTACTGTTGACATACGTGGTTAGTGCTACTTGAACAAGTACATAGATATTTATATTTTGTATGCGATTTGTAGTTGTTGTAGCTTATGATTAACAATGTTTTTAACTTAGAATACATTTATTATAATAATATAACAACATTAGCATATTTCTTTCGATAGTTTTTGTGAACACATTTCACTTTTGATTCACAATAATTTAAACTTAATTAGTTTTAATTTATAATTTACATAAATGAGTAGAATAAGACATTTCCACCATTTTAAATCTAGTCGAATTTACAGAAATCAATTTAATTGTTTTTTCATCACATAGAATAATTATTTTATCAAGTTTTATCACAGTTGGTTATAGTTTATATATATAGATATAATTTTATAGTATCATTTCTTTACAATTATTGTAATTTTCATTTATACTAATTATTTTCACATAAAACTATAAAGTATTAACATTTACTTTAAGTTATCACTATAGGCTAGTTTTTTTGCAAGCTTTAATTCATGCTTGGTAACAAATAACGACACATCACATTATCAAAAGTTTCGAGAATATTTATGTAGGAATACTAGCAATATTCACATTAATTGTCTTTCTTTTGATTTACATAAAAGTTATAAATTAATTTTTCTTCTTGTTTATTAACATTGTAACAAAGAGGCCTCCATATTAGAAGCCTATTGTTAACAGAATTTACCAATTCTAGAAGTTTCGATATAACGTGGTCTCAGCAGAGGCTCAGCCTAGGGTGGATCTTAAATTTTTCGAAATTTAGAATTGGTGTAAAGTTGACCGCAAAAAGAACTACAAAATGGACGAAGGAATGAAACCACGCAACCAATTAACTAACATACTCACATCCGGTTTAGCTCCCCATTAAAAATTAAATTTATCTCATTTTTTTAGATGGAAACGAAACGCAAATATTTAAAATAAGTAACAATCATGCTTATAATTTATTATATCAAAAATAATGAAACTTGAATAAATTAACTAATTTAGAGCAACAAATTCATAAATACTAGATCTGTTTCAAAAAAATTTAGCTAGTTGTATATTTGTTTTTTTTTTTTACTTTAGATATTTTATCAAATCCTAGCAATTAACTAATGTGTATTTTTTTATACGATTGCGCATCGTGAATATGATAAATAATTAATAACTAATATAAATATTTTAATAAATAATTTAAATAAATATATATATTCTTCAACAAAAAAATTATAAATATTAATAAATTACGAAATAAGAATAACTTACAAAATTAAACAATTTTTTTTTTATAAAAAAAAACTTGACTGCCATATGGTTAACTTGTTGCAGCTGATGATAATGGCGAAGAAATTTTCCATAGATTTGATCATATATATTTTTTTAGCTTTATAATTTTGTTAGCTTTTAATATTAATTTTAATTTCATCCAACGAGTGTATTTTATTTGATGTGTATTTTATTTTGTATTTATTATAGTTTACTGCATACCGATGTTGTTATAACTTTAATAGTTTACAATAATAAATTTTAGTTTTAGTTTTTTTTTGTATTATAGTATTTGGATTTGTATTCCCATTTCTAAAGCATAGGTATAATTTTATATTTTTATTTTATTTCACTGATACAGAAAGTTGAGATTTTTGTTATTTTTTTATGTTTGTACATTACATTTCGTATCAAACATAAAATTATAGTTTATCATTATTTAAATATTCTAGTATTTTTACGAACAGAATATTTGCGTTTCCCATCAAAAAGAAAAGAAAAAAAAATGACAAGAAGCTTCACTTCATAACTTCTACACTAATGGCATTACAATCAAACACATACTTAAAGATTTGAGTTTCCCATATTGGGTTTTTGTCTACAAATTACACTATTTTGTCACACGAATTTGTTTAGTCATTACCACAGTTCAAATTTCTGATATACAATATATGTATAATACTCGTATATATACGGTTTATAGATCACAAGCTTGATAAATTAATTACGACCGTACTTTACAATTAATTATTTTAACTTTGGCATCATGCCATATTAGATTTTCACAACAACCAAACAAACAATAATTTAATTTTGATAACTTATTAAATGTTTATCAATTGATCACTTGTATTTTATGTCACAAATCCCATCTTGAATATCTTTTCTTGGAAATTTTAATTTTAGTACAACATAAATGATTAACATGTTGGCTGCACGGGTGACTATATGGAGGCTTACAAGAATTAGTATTTGATTCTGTGGTTATTTGGTGCATAAATGCTCTTTGTTTTTGCAAGTGGTTTAGTTCGTCATACTTCGTTTGATTAAGTTATATAAGTAGTGGAAAATATTGATTTTACCCAAGTTATAAGAACAAAAGTCTTTAAATAACTTGATACCAAAAATGATTGGAAATTATAATAATCAGGGATCAAGGAGATAGTGGTAAATGATCCGATTTATTACAGGAGGTGTAATGGACCCAAAATGTTGGGTAATTAAAACAAAACGTTTTTTGGAAAAAGTTTTAACATTGGATAAAGTTGGTTTTGCTTGGCCGTATACATTTTGACACGATATTTCAAAGGGATAAATCAGGGTTTTCACTACTTTTTAATGGTTTTCTAATAGCTTTGAAGATAAGAATTGATGATCAAGTGAAATCTTGATTTTAAAAAAATGTGATAAAGTTGGTTTTGCGTGACACCCCCTCATGGTTGTTTTAAACACGTGCCGTTAAAAAAATAAATAAATATTAACCCGTTACCATTACACTTTCAGGATTTACTTTGGAACGAAATAACCCCCATTATCCACTGAATACTATCCCATTTCAAAGACGTGTAATGGCTGCAAAGGTGTAATGGTTTCGGAAAATATTAATATGTGTGTAAGCACCTCGTACAATTATTTAATTAGAACATAAAATAATTTTTTTTTTTACTTTGGTTTTTGCAATTGTAATGGTGTTATTGTGATTGTTCTGTATATTGGTATATTTCAGCACTCTCGAATTAAATACATAAATCGTAGGAAATTCTTCCATTTAGCGTCACTATCTGTGTGACAACGAATATGATAATCGACACTTACTTATACACAATCAACTTCCCAACCACCCCATACTTTCTTTCCTTTAACGCTGGATCGCGGATAAATTTGAATTTTTGACTTATAGATGGCTAATGTGTGCGAAAGTTAGTTGTTAAAATAGAATATAGATGGAAATGTGAAAGAATCAAATTTCGTACGCTAAGCAGTAATTCGCTAGTAGTACAACTACATGGTATGTTCTATATATATAGACAATATTCCAATGTAATAATACAACATCAGTCGTCGCGACCTGATGAGAAGACTGATTTTTTCAAATCAATAGTCTCATTTGTTCGAAACTGATTGTTGGGATTCTTACACATTAGCCATCTATAAATCAAAAATTCAAATAAAATAATTATTTCAAAACAAAATATTAAGTAATACAGTTCGTACGCTTCGGTAAGTTATACAGAAATGTGTGCTCTTTTTTGATTTCTTCGCGTTATTTCGGTTTCGAGTACGATTTCTATCGGAAAAATGGCTACAAATGATTTTTTTAATTTTGTTTTAATAAAATAAACCTAGAAAAATAGAAACATGGCACTTTTAGAAATCAAGTTGAATAAACTATTTTTTGTTTTTATGTGCACAACAAATTGAACACAAATACATTTAAGATAAATATTAAACAAATTTTAATTTTAAATATTATTAACCATAATTAGATCATCATAATATTCTGAAAATCTTTTCAATATTTGTACGAAAAACTTTCTATAATTTACATAATTTCCCATGAAAATTTAAAACACAATTATACTTTTTGGAAAAGTTTTTTGAAAGCAAACTATTTTTTTTTTAGAAAATTTGAAAATAAAATAAAAATTCTATCTGTTCGCTCTGTTTTTCTGCCAGTTCATCTTGTACTTGGTTTTATAAAACAAAAATTGACTGCTGAGTAATTTTCATCATTATACTCTAGATGTTTATATTGACTAGCAATTTTTATTTTCTTACGTAAAAAGTATACTTATATGTTAGAAACAGTATATTAATATTATTTTTAACCGTTCACCCATATATTTGAAAGATGGAATGGTAAAAGCTTGAGTACATATATATGTTATGTGCACATAATATATAATTTTCTAGAAACATTTTGATTGATTGATCGATATATTACTAACATAGACGAAATTCTAAAAAAAAATTCTTTAGGGTTGTTATTACTTTAGATTAACTAATGATTGATTTATTGTATATAAATAAAAATGTGTATACTGTGTCAAGTGTAAAAACACGCTCATACTATATGGATGATGGAACAAGCACCGATAATTGATTCTGTTATTTACAAAACTCGGTTGTTTATTATGGATATTGATGTTTATTAGTAATCCTTACTGGATTGTAGATATTTAACCCCTCTAATCGCAAATTTTTCCAAAAAGTGTTTGCATAGATTGTGGGTAATCTTTAACTATAATGAGTTCCATTTCCATGGTAATTTAAGGTTACCACTAAACGTTCCCATTGACACTAAATAATTTTCGTTATAAGTAATCTTCTCCCATCTTGCACAATTTCCGAGATAAAAGCCTGGCATTCATTAAAAAAACTCACTCTGTATAACAAATATTTCTGAACTGAATGGTTCAACAATTTTTGTTACCACTTTTATATTTTATGATATTGCAAAAGAGAATAACACGTGGAGAGAGTATGTACGTATTTTGTAAGAACGGATGCATGCATTTTTTTAATTCTTTTTCGATGTAAGTGCAATAGAGAGGCAACTATAAAAATGCAGACGATTTTCATAGTTGCCTCACAATGAAGATGAAAAAATTAATCTAAAAAAATTCATTTAATTTTTGCATACACATTTTCTCTTCATACAAAATAACCCGCTCTATATCTTATAGTCATTGATATTGCTAAACCAATAAAAAACAAATTTAATCAGTTTCGCATTATAGTGAAACATTTTTTGCTTAGAATTTTATCGTCCATCATATTAAAATTAATTACACCAGCCTTAATTTTCAAATTTGAGTCTAAACTAGTTTTCCAAATTCCCACTAGGATTTCCCAGTTAGCTACTCTTGAATATGAAAGTACGTCAAATTTTAATTTATATTGCCCAAACTCAATTTGTTTCGTGAAGATTTTGAAATGTTTTATAACTCAAAACCATTCTCCTATCATTTTTTGAGATTTAATAATTCCTTTTTATTTTATACTTAGCTACGCATATAATACGATTTCGCTTTAAATTTAGAAAACAATTTTTTAATATTTTTTGCAGAAGTAAAGAAATTTTGACATCGTGTCTGACTGAATGTATAATTTTTTATCTGATTTTGCTACTATGACCTGTTGTGCTTTAAAGCATTTATATTTGAAATATCTGTTCTCCTTTAAACTGCCATTATTCAACGCGAGATATTTAAAAAATAATTTATTAAAGACGCAAAATCCCTATTCGTATACAATAACAGAACAGCCAGCAAAAAAACAGACAAAAATATTAAAAAGTCATAAATTTTAACAGCAAGATGAAATGAAATATTTCCATCCGAATACATTCCGCAGCTATTGAAGAAATTAACTTTAAAGAATACGATTTATTTTAATAGCTATTATAAAAATGAAATAGATAAAATTATAGAGTATTAAAAATTATTTTAATAAGAAAAAACGACACTGAAAATAAACACTTTATTATATTCATGTGATGGTGTTGATGGTATGAAGCCTTTTGTTTGCATAGGGAATGGAAGGAATTATAAAATTATTACCTGTAACTTATTTTGCTGATGTTAAATTATGATAAAAAAGGACTATATAATTTATATTTGAAGGTACGTAGAATAGATTAATCATTAATTAGTCCATAAATTCTGTTTTAATTTAAATTTAGTCCTATTTTTGGGAGAAATAAGTAGAATTTTTAAATAACAATATATTATGAATGTAAGCGCAATGTAAGATTAAAACGAGTTCTCATTTTCATTTCATCAAAGTTCAATCGATAAAATTAAAATTCCAGCCACGAAATAAGAAATCCTTGTCCTGCAAATTTAAGCATATTAATAATCAACTTAATAAATTTACCAAAAAAATTGCATTTAATTGAAAATCGATATACAAAAATTTAATTTAATTTTTCCCACAAATTTTTGTTGTATAAACCCAGTTTAACTCTATAAAACAATTTGTGATAATAAGCTCTTTAGTTCTCTACTATAGCTGTATAAATTGAAATTTTTCCAAAAATAATACAGTATTTACCAACAATAAAACAAATAAAATAAATACTTACTACAAAATTTGCTATTAGTTAAATTAAAATTTCAGTCAGATTCACTTTCTATCGCTTATATACGAATTTGTGAACAAGCATAAATTTATATTATACAGTGTGGTATTAAACATTTAAAAAGATATTCAAATGGTTAGGTCTTTTCATAGGTGGTTTGTCTAATAAAACAATTGCAAATTTTGCGTCGAAGAATAAAATATGTACTTACGAATAAAAATAGAATGAACAAATTTGAAGATTTACTGTTTTGGTGTTTATTACATATACGTACATATAAAATATTATTGGGTTATATACACGGTGTTTGATGCCCAGGCTTGTTTTTAGAATTGGCAACACTTTCTCCGGTGGCAAAGCCATCAGCATGCTTGCTCCAGCGACCGGAGGTCTCGGTTCGATTCCCGGTGGTGACAAGATAAAATTTCACGGCTGGTTTAGGATCAATGAATTAATCATTCGTTATCCGAAATGAAAATATGATTATGAAACCTCATTTGAGGCGGTCAAACCTCTTGATGGGATAAAGAGCCAGAGAGAGAAACATTTTCTCCAGCGACAACAAATTTGACAGTTCCCTATGAATAGACTTACGCCAGAACAACACTTTCAAATTGTGTACCTTTATTATTTCGAAATAAATTCATTTTAATCTTGACAAGTTGACTGTCTTATAAATAACATACACAACATTTTAGTAAAAGATTAAAATTAATAATATTTAATAAAAAAAATTTAAACGTTAAATCATACAAACAGGGAAACATTTTTACTAATAACATACACTAGCTTTTGCGATTATTACTAAAATCTTTAGTCTTTTGGGAGCTTTCATTTTTGAGGCAAAAGTAATATCAATTTTATGTAAAATAAGTAACTGGAAAACGTGAGTTTGTCAAATGAATACTCTAAAAATATCACTCGGAGTATAATGCGTCGGTGCCTGCAAAAATGTTATCCACATCAAACATTGACGTATCTGACAATTCTAACGAGCCAATGCAAAATGGATCTTTTGCTTGGATATGTCTAGATTGTAAGAAGAAACAGCAGACTGCTCTAAACATTGGCAATGGCACAGGTACACCATTTGGTACATCATAGGAGAATTGTGGAGCGAAGCGTTCGTTTTTATTATGTAGATTGCCAACATGATTCTGAGATTAGTACGTCGATCGAGTAGGATTATCTTATAGAACAACTGTTTCTCATGTCTCAAGAAGTTATGGTGCTTACCAGAAGTATCAATGATGGGTTTCAGAAATTAGTACAACGGAATCCGTAACATGTAATGTTACGCATTCTGCCCCTGAACTAGATGAGGTTCAACCTATTCTCATTACCGATGTCTCATCTGCTCCCATCATTCATCGTATTCTAGTACCGGGGTTAGAGTGTATTATTGGTTCATGTATCCAGAAAGAAGTTTCATCTACGCTTCCAAATTTTCCAGATCAACTGTCTGACGCACTCTGTTCATACATATTTGAATGATAAACTCGGGGTCCTGTTGCGGAAATTTACTGCCGTCTGTTGGTTCATGCAAATATAAATGTAAGCTCTTTCAATTTTGTTTCTTATGAAGTTGATCCAGGGGCTTAAACCATTAATTACTACAGTCTGAAATATGGTCGTCTGCAGTGCTGGTGCGGGTGTTTAATAACCGTCCAAAAATCTTAAACCCAACAGTCATGATTTAAATTCAGCGATTATCGGATTATATTATTTTTCCAAAAATTCCAGCTGTTGTAGAGCGCATAGAATTAAAATAATCCCAATCATGTCGATTCGCCATTTTACTTGGCAGTTGGAGCTGTGTATATACAATTTATAGAAAATTTTGCCGAAAAATCATGGTTTTGAGTGGTGCTAGCTTGTTCCAGCCAGTGCAAGAATTCAATCCGCAAGCAATCATCGTATTCTTGGAACCGGAAGTACGAAATTCCTCTTGATTTTCCGTTCCAATACATTTTTTTTTTAGCGATGAGACTCAGTTTTGGTTAAATATCTATTGTTGATTTAGCAACAGTGTCAATATCTCGATATGCCTCTGACATGAAAAAACATTGCTTCTTTTCGATAAGGAATAAATTTAAATTTTAGTTAATCTTTAAAATATTCGTGTGTTCTCTTTACGATCTGTAATCTAACATTAGAATAAGTTAACTTTAACTAGCGATATAAAATAGCATACTGTATAAGTTTGATGATCTGTGTTTATAATAGTGATAATAGTAAAATTTTAACAAATTTATATGGCATAAATATAACGTGCTTTATTTATTATATCAAATCAAGTTTCCTTTTATTATTTATAAATAATGTATACACAACTGAGTTACACAACCCAACATAAGATTTTCGGCATTTTTGGCAGTATAATGAACGAGGTTTACAAAATTCCCTGTCTGTGGCACTATTCTGGTAACTCCTCGGGAATAGAGAATTGAGGAAAGAATTTATATATAATTTCACTTCTAATATTTTTCCCCATCCTACTGAAGAGAAAAGTTTCATGTAAATATTTATAAATTGGGAATAATTTTTCCATATCTAAATTGGCAAGGAAAATTATTCCCAATTTTATTTTGTTTTTTTACAAAATTACGACTAACTTTTACCTCGGTATGCTAGAATATTTTTTGATGTGTAAACATCTTTGCTCGCGCCTACCAAAAATTTTTGTATTAGAGTAAACTTGTAAATGAAACGATCGGAAATGACGTATATACCTACTTCGTTTGAAAAAAAGCAACAAACTCAATAAAACAATTTTGTACTATACATGGCTTGTTTGTATGCATATGTATAAAGGCGATGCCACATACACATTTTACGGACGACATCTAAAAACAGATTTCGCATTTACGAATTAATTAGAGCATATTTTTGACTCAAATCAATGAGATAATATGTAAAATATCCCAAGTTAGTAGCTAAAATAATAAATTTGGAATTATTTAATAATTTTAATTGAAAAATTATCAATTTTCTATTTAGCCGTTCCTGGAAACGATTTTTTCTCTGAATGGTATAATTTTACACGTGAACGAACGCACAAAAATCTAAAACGATTTCCGAACTCATCAAAAAATTTTAAACGATTTTTTTCTCTGTTGTCTGTGAACTTCAACAAATGTCAAAAAATTCCAAAACAAAATATATATTTTTCATTAATTAAATATTTTTATAAGGCTCATCATGAATATGGTATGGTAAACTTATTTAATTATAAAATAAATTAGCTGCCTATGTATTATGAAAATTTTATTTTTTTAGGACGAATTTGAAACTAAATTAATCAGTGAAGTGGAAGGCCATCCGATTCTATTTAACAAATCTTTACCGGATTACAAAAATAGATTGAAAAAGGCAGACAGCTGGAATTCAATTTCTAAAATACTTGGAAAACCTGGTTCGTACTTAATATAAATAAATATTCGATATAATGTGTATCCAGTTTGCTTAATTCAAATAATTTTTTTATATTCAAGTTTCAGAATGTAAAAAAAGTGGATATCTCTGCGAGACCAATTCGCGAGATTATTTAAAGCAGAATAACAAATTCCAAGTGGTTCGGCACAAGTTGCTTTCATCAAATGGAAGCACTACAACAGCCTGCAATTTTTGAGTGAATTCGTTAAAATTCCTAGGTAATAAATAAACAATTTAACAACAATAGTTGAATATCACAAACATAATTATTATTATTTTTACAGTACGATGAGTAATTTTGAATCCTTGAATAACGAGCCCCTGAACGAAGAGAGCTACCTTGATAATGACAATGATAATTTTGATGAACTGATTGAAGTGGACGAAGATTATGAAGAAGAAAATAAAAATTTGTCACCGCCGGCAAATGGAGTCGGTCTTCTTCCGAGGATGTGGCGGAAAAACTGTTAGATGCGGTTAAACGTATTAAAATTCCTGTACCACCCCCACCACCACCTCAAACCCGATATCTGGAACAATTCTTTATATCTTTGGCCCAGCAAGCTGCAGCTTCAAAATTAACCCAATTTGAAGAATTAAAATTACAAATGGGATGTTTAGAAATATTCAAAAAAGTTTTGTCCGAAAAATCGCAAAAAAAATAAATAATCTTTAATTTTAAGTGTATATATTTATTAGTAGGATTACATATAATGAATTAATGAATTGAAATGTGACATTTTTATATATATATATATATATATATATATATATATATATATATATATATATATATATATATATATATATATATATATATATATATATATATATATATATATATATATATATATATATATATATATTTAATGAAATTAAAAACTAATAATTTTTTATATAGATTATTTTAATATTTAAAAAATGTCTTATTTATTTTATCCCTTTTTCAAACAAAAAAAAAATAATTGGCTCAATTTAAATCCAAACGCATCCTTCAAGTCGCACCCTTCTTCAAACACCAAAAACTAGAGAGGTCATGAGTTGTTTTCCTGGCCAATATGTCCATATTGGGTTCCAAACCGGCTTCGAATCTGTCTTAAAATACATAAAAAATCCTCCGACATTGATTGATATAGACATTAATATAGATGGCATTCCAATTTCCAGAAGCACTCAAACCTGCTTTTGGCCAATTTTAGCACGAATTTATAATGTGAACTACAGAAAAATCTTTGTTGTGGGAATCTACCACGGATTAAATAAACCAAATGATTTTAATCAGTATTTAACGCCACTGGTCGACGAATTAAAAAACTTACTATCTAAAATATCTATTAGCATTCGATCTTTTATTTGTGACGCACCTGCTAGATCCAGTTTACTAGGAACGAAATCTCATACAGGATATTTTGGTTGCCTAAAGTGCACCGAAGAGGGGGAATTTATTCAAAACCGAATGACTTTTCCAGTTAGCGAAAATCCAAACCTGAGAACCAATGAAACTTTTAGACACAGAATACAAGAAGAACACCGTAAATTCAATTCAATTCTTGAAGAACTTGATATCGACATGTTTAAAACTTTCCCTTTGGAATATTTACATTTAGTATGCCTTGGCGTAGTAAAAAAAATGATGCAAATGTGGATCGGTGGGGACTCTAAATCACGGTTATCGAGTGCAGAAGTGATGCAAATTTCAAATAAACTACGTATAATTTCTACCACTCAACCGTCTGAATTTCAGAGAAAAATTAGAGTATTGAATGAAGTGCCTTATTTCAAAGCAACGGAATTCAGAGTATTTGTACTGTATACTGGCCCGATTGCTTTAAAACACATTTTATCACCAGAAAAATATAACCATTTTATTCTTCTTCATGTTGGGCTTCTATTGTTGTGCCATAAAGAATATTATAAAAGTAAAGCGGCCATTGCGGAAAAAATTTCTAAAAGTATAACTTTTCAGCATTCCCATTTGAGAGTTTCATGCAAATTGTAAAAGCTATGTTAAAGAAACCTGGCCCACCTTTAGCCCAGATATGTAATAGATTATTTGAATTGGGAAACGCAAAGTTGTATCTTGAATCTTGAAGATAACAAAACATATCCAATTTTTAAAGGCAAAACTTTAAGAAACGGCAAAATCATTTTTACTAAGGTATGCTTCCAAAATTTTGAATTAAAAAATGACGAAAAAAACTGTTGGCTATTAACAAGCAACCAAATTATTATAAAATTTAAATTCATTGAAAAAATAGGAAGATTTTTTTATTTAGGGAAAAGAAGCAAAGAATCGCAGAAATTTGTACGAGTTGCCTATTGCATCAAGTAAATTTGACATATATGAAGCTACATTTAATGATGAATGTGTTTTAGATTTCGAAAAATGGAATTTAAACTTAGTTGTAAAAAAACTTTTCGGAATGAAAAGTCAAAATTCCTCCAACACATATGCGTACTTTCCTATACTTCATTCTACAATGTAAATTATGATAGGTAAATATGATTGATCTTCATGCGTAATTTGACTATTACAATAATACATAATTTTAACAAAGTTGCACTAGTAGATTAATAAAAAATAATAAAATTAGAATAAGAAGTTTATAAGATTTTATCAAATCATTTTATATGATTTTTACTAATTGTTGTATTTTTGAAACAATCAAATATTATGTAGATCATGTACTCTATAGTTGAAACCTCCAGTAACAACGAAGCCAAAGAAGTTTCGATTGTGTTATCTAAATGGATAATCGGAGACATCGTTTATTGGCCGCCGATATTGAAGAGGATTGGTCAACGTACCATTGTGATTTGCTTAAGACAGGGATAGACGATATTCTAACTGCCAAAAAATCAGAAAGAATATTCGAAAAATTTTCAAACTCTGAAGCAGAGCAATTATCAAATAAAAGATCGAAAAAAATTAAATTAAATATGCCAAATTTAAATAACGAATTTATCAATTCGGCATCAGAAAATATCAACCAACAATTTAATTTTGATTCTGCAAAACAAGCGGAAAACAACAAAGAAAATATAAATGTTGGTACCCCATCTTATAGTAACATCGATAGTCAACAAACTAAAGAAAACGATCTAAATACTGTACGGATAGACAAGGTGGATACTAATATAGTGGTACTAAGGGATGATTTTCGAAATATTCCACCACCGTTAATGCCAATTGAAATTAATACACCAGCTGCGACACCAGTTTTCAGGCAAAACTGTTTTATCGATGACAATCAGTATGCCAATAGAGATTATCAACTGCACAAAATAAAATCAACTTTAAAAGTGCACTCAGATTCCATTAATAAAATTGAAAAGAACCAGAAGCAAATGCTTTTAAATTTGACGTCGATTGGCCAGCAAATAAAACAGATGCAGGAGTGCTTGCATCTTCTAGTCAATGCGATGCCAAAAAAAACTGATTCCATTACAAAAGACAAGTCAATCATAATTCCAAAATTCCCCTTAGAAGAAGTCGAGCAGGTCATTATATTTAATAATAAATTGGCACAAAAGGAATACATGGAGCAATTGGTAATATTTAAATACATTGTATTATTTTTGAATAAGTTATTATATTTGAAAACCATAAGAAACATTTTTATGCACATCTTCACAACGGATGTGATTTCAAAATATATAACTATTTATTTTATACATATTCTGAACTACAAATAATACTTTTTGCGAACCAAAGTCAACTTCTTACAATTTAAATTGAACCATCTAATTTAATTGGGTGCACCTCTTAAGTGGCAATAGTAAATTCACGTATTAAATGATTTAAAAATCGCAAGAGCATAAATAATTCTGAACAATAAGTACCATCACATCGCATGTTTATAAACCACTGTTTATAAACCACAAACTTTACAAATGAAATATTTTGAATTTTTTATCGTAACTGGAAATTTCCAAACCACAATGCATAAGTTAAAGTGTCATAAATTACAATTAGTAAATATAAATTAATTGTTTTTCTAACCGAACGATGGTCAGTTATCCTATTTCAAAACTAAATGAGGCCAAAATTCTTAACCAAACCAGAAAAATTCAAAATTAAATACTTTTATGTAACGAAGATTTCAGATTAACATTGAATTTTTATATAATTTCTTTCATTTTAAATATTGCTATTAATTTGATGGTCAGTATTTTTTTACTTACGTAGTATTTGATCAAGCAGTATTTCGAAATTCAAATTAAATTATTTTGACTTACAAACACTAAGAATTGGTTATTACACTTGCATATTGTTTCTCGAAACCAAACCATTCAAAATAATTGTGTTTGCTTGCTCAAAAAACAATTATCTAATTTATATAACTCAATTCTCTATCGGCATGTTTTTTTTTTAATGAGTTAAAAGTCGTGTTAAGTTCGATTGCTTGTTTTGACCACATTTGAGTATAGAAACGGCTTCTTTTGGCCATTCTTTTAAAAAATTGTTTTCAAATAATCAATAAAGGCTGATTTTAAGTGGTGCTAACATTTTCCAGTTACCAGTAAAATTCAAAATATAAATTCTTACAGTAAAACATTGATAAACATTCTGCTTCGTGGTACACGTGTTTTATTACTTCATATTTTTATACTCTATTCGTGTTTGAAGTTCTTGGTTGGTGTTCCATTATACATAAGTTATTTTATAAATTATATAATCACAATTGAACTGGTTATATATTTCAGATAAAACCAAATTGGTTTTTGCGGAAAACTTAAACATTATGGAGTTAATTAAACAAACACATAATTATCAAAAGGACATTTTGGAGCCATTCGAGACGGTAAAACTCGCAGTTCAAACTAGTTTAAAACGAATTAACTTTCAAAATAAAAAACAAATAAAAAATATGCACTTTAATATGTAGAAACTTTGTTTGCAATTATAAATTTTATAGAATTTTTTGGAAACATTGATTTTTATTTTTTATTTGATAAATTTATATTTTATGTGATATTGAAATATTATGAAATTTTCTTTTTATATAAATACATTTTAATTATAAGATTAAATATAATGTACAATGTGAAATATAATATTTTTTGAAATATACCCCAAAATGGCACTACGACTACAGAAGACTATAAAATGACTTTATTTTCACTGTTTACATCGTAGTTAAACAACCGTCGCATGTGAATAATTTATGTTAAAAATTCAGTTTGATTGTCGGTGAAGAACTAGATTTGTTGAACGAAAAATAACAGTCGTAAATGGTATTATGGGTTTAGAAAACTAATAATTTTTCAGGTAATTTGACCGAAAAAATACCTTCAATTTTACATACGGATAAAGACAAACATGATGTAATAAAAACTTGTAAATGATGGTTATTCAACAGTTACTTTAGGGTAAAAATAACTGATGAGATACAGTCTACAGTCTCATCAGTTTTTTTACAGACGAATGTGACGCCCCAAAGTCTTCCAAAACGTAGATATTCTGCAGTCAAATCACCAATATTGTCTATAAAGTAACCACACGGTCCTCGGTTTAATTTTGGGTGCTTTGCAGTTAAAAAAAAAACACTTTGTTTTTCGGGAGAGTGGTACCTATAATGAGATAGTCAGTATTCTTACGATAAAAGACACAGTCCACAACTTGTGCAATTGCTTTATTACGAGTAACGAGTCTCGAAGGACTGTTCATCACACCGGCTATTGATGATTATTTCTTCTATCATGGACGTAAAAATGGGACCTCAATGGGTCTTCTTCAAAATGAGCTATCGCGCTTTACTACAAATCCGCTAACTATAGATCAGGTGGTAATGGCGAATTTTGTACGAGATAATAATGACGTCTGGTTTTTAACATTGAACTGCCAGAGTCTCAGGCCACATTACCTTGACCTAACTGATACAGTCACGCAGTGATGCTCAATTTTTCTGCTTCCCGAGATCTGGATACGCAATGACGAGCATGTTAATATTATTATTTTTTAATGATGCGTTCAGTTCAAGAGAAATGGTCAGTGGGCTGCGGGTGCAGCAATATATAAAAATACAAGTTGAACTTATACAGTCAATTCGCATTAGGAAATCATCGTTGGACTAACAAATGATATGAAGGTGATAATATATATCTGCTGAACTTCAGCTTCTTAATGGGAATAAGATGCTTTTTGTAGTTGTATTCACGTCACCGAAAAAATCTGTCGAAGACATAATGAAGTTCATACATTTCGTCCTTGATCCATATTCTAAAAGAATTTCAAAAATTATCCAAGGAGACTATCATCTTTTGCCGATGATTATGCGCGGGGATTTCAATATTAATTTTGCTGTTCCTCAAGCTGAATCATTTATAAACTTCCTGTGAGACGAATTCGATTTGCTCATGAACTCAGATCGAAATATATCTACTACGAGATATGGGACGACCATTGTGCAGTTCTTCAATGGAAATTAGAAAAGTTACAGTCGACAGTATATGTATCTTATTTTAGCTACCATAATCCAATTGCGTCGATTATACCGTAAGAGTAATAGACCAATTTAACGATAATAAACAAATAAAAAACAATGGTTAGTAAAATTACATTCCTTCTTCCTTCAAAGTAAACTGTACGTGTACGGACGCACTATACACGCGCCATGTTTACACATCTCCTTGAGAGTACTAATGGACTCACTCTTTTTTTTTAAATAAAAATTACATATAAAATCTTTCCCCAATTCCCAGATTACCAGAATAGTGCCACTGGTGACTAAAATGCCAAAAAATGTCTGTAACTTTTCTCGCTCGTGACAACCGCTTATTAAAAATCTCCCTTTTTGGCAAACTGGGCTCTGGATAGGGCTTCATAAAATTATTGGTCAGATTAAATGCTGCAATCTGCATCCGCTCGAAGAAGAGTGGTAGTTTTATGTCAAAGCCAAATCGGTTTGATTAAGTATGTTCAATTTACCAAAATCGTTGATATTAAAAGCCCTGAATAATTATAATCATTCCAATTAATTAACATAAATATTAACTTAAATCGATGCCACATACACATCTAGATACAGAAGATTCGCGCATAAATTTATTTTGTCACATACAAGAAAAAAATACAGACGACTTTTACAACAACAATTCTCTATATTTTGTTTTGAGTGATGATTTGACTCATGTTAGGTTTATACGGTCATTTCTATGCAAAATGTCAAAGAAAAACAACAGCATACATTGAAATTTGTTTTGAAGTATCAACAATCAACGAAGTGAGGTTAAATACACAACAGAGAAAAAATCGTTTTAACATTTTTGCATGAGTTTGAAACAAAATGTGTAAAATTATACCATTCAGAGCAAAAATCGTTTCTAAAAACGGCTAAATAGAAAAATGATTATTTTTCAATTAAAATTATTAAATAATTGCAAATTTATTATTTTGGCTACTAATTTGAGATATTTTACAAATTATCTCATTAGTGTAAGTCAAAAATATGCTGTAATTAATTCATAACTGCCAAATCGGTTTTTAGAAGCCGTCCGCAGATGTGTATGTGTCATCGCTTTGTTGTATAAAATAGAATGATCTTCCACTTCACTGATTAATTTTGTCTCAAACCCCTCCTGAAAAATTAATTTTTCATAATATGTATGTAATAAATGTACATATTTAAAAATTAAAATTTTTTACCATATTCATAATGAAATTTTAATAAAAAATTAATTTATTAATAAATAAACAATCAAAGAGAAAAACAAAACACCGATAATAATTGAAAATTGTTTGTAGTGTCAAAAATCAACAATGTGAGGTTATAATCACAACGTAGAAAAAAAAAACGTTCAACATTTTTGGGTGAGTTTTGGATCCGTTTCAAAGAATAGTACGGGGAAAATTATACCATTCAGAGAAAAACGTTACTAGGAACGGCAAAATAGAAAAATGACTATTTTTCAATTAAAATTGTTTAATAATTGTAATATTTTGGCTAATCAATAAAGTTATTTTACATTATATATTATTGATTTAAATAAAATATATGCAATAATTTATTCTTAAATGATAAAAACGTTTTTAGCACACGTTCGTAGAAATTGTAATGTGGCATCGCCTTTAGCCTTTATTAATATCAACTCCATCGCTCTGTGAACTGTACGCACCAGCGCCGACGTGTGTAAATATAATAAAACTAGCACGCAGGCACAACGTTAGCCTTAATGCTTGTCATCGATGTCTGCATATCCTAGATCCGCATATCCTAGAGATCAAACAAAATATGAGCATTCTCGTTTTGGGATGTCTCGGAAATACACAAATTGAAACTTTTATTGATTTTAATAGTATAATTACAATTTACCGCAGTGTACACAATAGAAAATTCTAGCTCTAGTTAGATACTATACCTATGTAGGCGCGCTAATTTAAATGCTAAATAAATCCCCAAAAGGCAACTATATAATTCAATCACCAATATAAATCGTTTAGAGATTTTAAGTGAATTTTTTTGTTATTTTTTGTTATTATTTCCATGGGCTTTTCTTTTTAATTTTTAATTAATTTCTTATTAAAATATTTACATTGAACACAAAAAAAAATTAAATCAATTTCTTTCATAAAGATAATCTAATAATCTTTTAATTTTTTTAGTAGATTTTTGTTTATTTTTGATCCAACATTTTATCGTTTCATGCCTTTAAAAAAATAATAGCTAGATACAGTGATTATTCCATAAGTACTTTATGTTTCCAGTTTTTTCCCCTGAATGAAATTTTATTATATAAACGAACGCACTGTAATTAAAAAATCAGCAAAATGAACTTTTTATTTCCTACGAACCAAAAAAAAAAAAAAATTAAAAAAGTTTAATTAATTCAAATAAAAAAATGTTTAATCTTTTATAATTGTTATTGTTCTTCGTGTTGTTATCAATTATATTAATTATAATAACTTTTGTTGTTTCAAAAATATGTATGGGTGTGTGTGAGGGAGATGGGCCTAATATATCATATGCACACAAATTTCAATTCATACATAAAAATAAATTTTTTCGTCATGAAATCTCTATATCCTTCCATTATCCATAATCTGTTCTGCGGATAAACTCGTATTTGTCTTTTTCTTCACAATACTCTACTAATTAAGTTGGTTCGTGACAAGAGGGGGACCAGGGCGGTCATTTTATGGTCGTTATATCACATTTCGTGACATAAAGAGTGATATTAAGAAAATGTCGGAGCATAGTTCGCATCAATTTTGGATGAATTTGGCTGAACTATGTTACGTCATATATTGATTCGAATGAAAGAGACCCCAATATCTTCCATCTTAAATAATTTTTTTTTGTTATGACGTTTGTTTTCAAAATTGATTGTATCTCAGTAAAACTTTATCTATAAAGGTGCTTCTATTCTTTGTGAATTTTATTAGCTTGGTGGGAAAATTAGCGTAAGTACAAATTGTATTTAATTTTGTTGTAACTATGAATAAATAGTAATGTATACTCAAAACCTACATATAGCGAATGAATACTGGTACGGGTAGCGATAGATTAATAAGCAGCGAATGCAACAGTCTAACCCATATCAAATGAAGGAAGCTGAATTTAGAAGTTATTTTCGATTCCCTATCACTCTATGTAGCCTTAAAATGAGTTATAATTTATAAGAAATTTTAAAATATTATTTGAAAATTTTAAATTATGTTTTTTAACATTATTTTTACATCAACACGTAACCACTTCGTAAGAAAACATTCATATAGCTAAACAAGAACAAAAACATTCATAACACGTAAATAACTTTTCGTGTTATGAATGTTTTTGTTGTCGTTTAGCTATATGAATGTTTTCTTATGCCACCACCATAAAATGACCATCCAGATACGATAACGAAGTTTGTGAAGGCCCTCGTTCCTCGTCATTTATCCATCGGATGGCCATCGATGCTTCGATAATTTTATTGTTCCAGTTACGAGATAAATACTATTAGTGATGCAGTGAAACGTGTAATTGTGGAAAGTGAAAATCTATAGTACGATAGCATTGCCTGGCCTAATTTTCCATCCTAAATTTCCCTTCTTACATCAGAGTATTAACGCTGCAAAATAGCCACATCATCCTTTGAGCTATAGTTCGTAAAGACCGACCGCCTTGAAGCCCCTTAATAATCAAATTAACTTGTTAATTCTGATAACTATCGAGTATTTTCAGGTGGGAATCATGTTTTAAATGATTCCTAACGCATGCTTACTTCCCAGCGGTCGTTACAAAGTCACTTGGAATTTAATATCACTCGTCTTCGCTGACTTCCAGCGCTTGAGTTTCCAGGACCAACATTAGCCTAATTAGGTTCTTAATCTGGATCTATTCCAGGGTTGACAACCGCTACCAGACCTGTAAGCTGCACTACCCTTTCGTCCAAATGTGTTAAAAATATGATGTGTTTTCCCCCACCAGTTAGATTTATATAGAGCTGCATCTTTTGTTACTTCTTCATAATATTAATAGCGTCGAAGACGTTACCGATAATCTTACTTACAACATGCCGACATTCGGCGTTTTTTCAGATTTTGAAAAATTCCAACATGCAACAAACCATCTCTTGTATTAGTAATTTTATGTGCCCAATTTTAGATTCACTTAGGGAAAAATGTTATGTAGACCAGCAATTATTTGAATTTTTATACAATCTATGGATAAATAATTAAGCGAGTTTATAGTTATATACTAAGATTATTTGCGTTTCTCTATACATACACAAAATAGTTTACGCCATTTTTATATATTCACACTTACAAACATGCGAATTTTCGCAACACGTTACATACGTAATCTTCTAATAAGTTGAAAGTCAAAGTTTACTACTACAGTACGAAACCTGTCTAATCCGAACTAACCCATTTTTATCAAAACAGGAGGTAGACCCCTGTTTATGAAATTTTCGACGCGCGCTTTTTCTTCGACCAGCAGCTCGATTCTGGGTTTCCTGTAGGAAAAGGAATTAGGAAAAATATTTTCATAGTATTTTTGCCACAAAAACTTTTTCTGGCATACTATGGTAAACAGTTAGTGTAAATTGTTTCAAAAACAAAATTAAATTGGGAATATTTTTCCTATCCAATTTCGAAACATGATTTCTCAGTAGGCCAGAAAATGATATTTTTGACAAAATCGCTATGTAAATATTTTTCCTAATTCCTTTTCCTATAGGAAAACCAGAATCGAGCTGCAGATCCCAAAATTTCCTATTATGAAATTGCGACGCGCATTATTTTAGATAAAATCGAAAGTTATATGACTACTATTGAGGTGTCTCAAATAAACGATTTAACTTAATAAATCGTGAACTTTAATAAGAAAATAAACAATTAATAAAATGAGTTACATAAATTTACATGTTTACTTATTACATGTTTACTTATTTTGAGTGTTAATTTTCATTTTTATATGTATACATAAATGTATGTAATTATGTTTAATTAAAATAATTAAATTTATTTAAATTTAAAATTAACATTTGTTGTCGGATTTATTTTAGGACGAACTGGTCGACAGCGCCGAAAATTTGCTATGTCGAAAATTTCATAATAGACCCCCAGGGTTTGCAGTGTCCACCCGACAAACAGATTGTGAAATGTTCACGGATGTTTTACTTTTAAGGTAATATTTCTTAAAATAAAATTTCGATCCAAGCCGGGTTTCTATTCCTACAAGAAATTTAAAGAATGCGTAGGATTACTAAAACATCACGATAGCCAATATAATTTTAGACTTCTACGTTTCGAGTGTAAAAGTTACCTCTACACTTTACAATTTATCTTGATTTTAAGAGAATCTCAGGGTACAGAAGAATTAAAATTGGTTTTTTTGCCACATATACGAGACATAAAGAACAACAAACAAGTTTCATAGCATTTTTAAAGGACGTTTTTTAGTGTTTACGTTTTATAGGTACATGCACACAAAACGAAATTTTTGTGTTCTACTTCGCCACTCATAAGGCCAGATAAGGCTTCGTGCCCTCCCATTTCGCCACTCTAATCACTGCATTATCAGCTTGTTCTAGAAAAGTTTTCTATAATAAAAAGGCGGTCATTTTATCGCTGCAAACAATTTAATTAATTAACGTATCCTTTTAACCCTCATTAAATACTACCATTTTGAAAATGTTGCTATAATTTAGATTTTAGCTCATAAAATATTTTTTACGATATAAAACTAATATTATTTTCATTTATGTTTAAAATTTATGTGAACAATGATAAAAAACAACATAATTAGTATTTTTTACGTTTCCCACAAACGAAGTTAGTTGGGATAAGTATATTGTGTGTGATCTTGAAAACGTGTGGGTCATTATATTTCTCGACGAAATCTGTGCGGTTTGATTGATAATGGCACAATTTGAAATTACAAGTGCGGATTTGAGTGTGTCTTTACAATTTGGCTGTAATCTCAAAGTCACAAAAATATTTTATTGTGAATATAGAAATAGCTTTTTAAAAAAATTGTGGAATGTGAGATAATAGAAAAGTGAATTCATAACATTTGTTTTGAAGTGGTTTTAGCTTGTTTACGACCGGACAAGTGGTGCAGTGGTTAAAGCTTCGGCACTTGGACCGGGAGGTACTGGGTTCGAATCTCATCAGAGGCCAGATGCAAATCGAATTTTCATCATCAACTACAATCGGTGATGTTAATAAACACAACTGAGACCCTCTGATGGAGTGCAAAATTCAGCGCCGACCCACCGTCCATGTCAATGTACAGGTTGACATGGAGCTTGCAATGTGCAGGTGGTATACTGTAGTTGTGTGAGTAGGTGAATAGGTGAATGGGTTAATGATGTAGCATGAATGCGTGGTATCACAATGGGCCAAAAATGGCCTAAGTGTAAACCACTGAAACCTAACCTAACCTAGCTTGTTTACATGGTTCTAAATAATATCTTTTACTTAAAGTCGCATTTATAATACAGATAAGTGGGTGTGTATCGAAATTTCAGTTTTCAAAATCTCGGTTTGTCAAAATCTCGGTTTTCAAAATGCAAGTGTTGTATAAAAAAATTAGATTTTTAGGAAATACCGGTTTAAATTTTTAAAATTTGGCGTGTAAAAAAATGGGACTCTTAAATGATTTTTGACAACATTCAGAAATGAGTTTGCGATAAAGTTCTAGAAAATGGCTAATAGGGATGGAATTTGGATGGAGGGCTAAATGCCCGTGAGAGTTATCGAAGCCGTCTTCCTCTACAATTATTGCATTTTAAAATTTATTTATTTTATTCATTCAATAAATGTTTTAAGTTCTTACAAACTTATTCCATCAGGTTTTAACGGAAATTTTATGTAATGTGGATACCTATTTCAATACAACTAATACCAACAAACATAACAATAACCTAAATCTAAGTATTGTTATACTAACTAATTATATTACCTATAAAAGCGAAAGCGATAATCTAATAAAAAAAAAAAAAGAACAACAAATTTTAAATATTTTAATTCAATGATGAAAAATACTTTTTACGAAACATAACTGGTGTTTTAGAATTTTTAATTACACAATTCAAGGAGTTCCATATGCATACTCCCCTGACAAAAAACGAGGAATTCATAAGCCTACACCTGTTAATAGCAGGCACCAATAGTTGACTGCGGCGATTAGATGAGGTTGTTAGTTTATCGAGGATATAACAAGGTTGTTGACATTTCAGAAACTTAAATATGTACAAACATACTCTGAATTCGTAAAACTGCTCTAAAGAACAGCCCAGTAATGAGTTAGTAAGATGGGAAATGTGGTCATATTTCATTAAGCCAAAGATATATCTTAAACATGAATTAAATATAGACTGAAGTTCAAGGAAATACTTTTTTTTTATTTCAAACAAAACAACGTCACCATATAAAAGATGTGGAAGCACATAAGATTTTATAATTTGGAGTCTTGTTTTATAGCCGAAGAATCTAGTAGTAGACCACAACATTCTCAATAATAACACCACTCTGCGGCAGACAGCTTCAATATGATACTTCCAACACATGGTTTTATCAAAAATTAAGCCCAGATTGCAGACAGCATCAGAGTAATCGACATTTAATCCATTAACATGAATTTTAGGGAAATGGTCCGTATTACGATTAGTGGAAGATATAATGATGCTTTGCGTTTTGCCACTGTTCAAATCCAATTTATTATTTATTGACCAAAATGTTGCATTAACAAAATATTGCTTTTTATTAATCTTGCAACTACAAAATGTTGCAAGTACCATATCTTGCAATTAAAAAGATTTATTAATTATTCTGTGCAATTAGAACTAGAAGAAAATAAAACCGGGATTTTGAAAACCGGGATTTCGTAAACCGAAATTTTGAAAACCGGGATTTTGAAAACTGGGATTTTGGAAACCGAGATTTTTTATTTACTCCCTGCCAACTCGAGGTCGTACGGCTATAACCTCCGACAGGGGGATTCATCTGTTGATGCACCTGTTGATCACTTTGCATCCTGTCCCTATCGGGATTCGAACGCGGTACCGGGATTTTGAAAACCGAGATTTCGTTTGAAAAAAAAAACAAGAAACTCAACAAAAACAATTTTTACTATACATGGCATGCTTTTATGTACATATATGTATAATAGTAGGGAAAATGAAAAAATTAATTTAATTAATGAAATAGAAACCATCGACATTTCCATCGATCAGAAAAATCAAAAGAAAAAATTACGATACGAAATACGAATTACGATTACGAAATTGCATACTCATACGATTAAAAACCCAGTCAACAACTGCTGTATATTGCTTTATCACGAGTGACGAGTCTCTAGGCACTGTTCATCACGTCGGCTATCAATGATCATATCTTCTACTGAATGGGGTTATAATGACATCTCGTTTTTAACATTGAACTGCCAGAGTCTCAGGTCACAGTCACGCAGGTATGCTCAATCCATTTGGTTTTCGAGACCTGGCTGCGCAATGACGAACTTGTTAATATTCCTACGTTTGAATGCTATTTTCAGTTCAATAGAGATGGTCAGTGGGCTGCCGGAGTAGCAATTCCGTCAAAAGATCCATAAAATGAGCATAGTGGACACAAATAATTTGCCGTACTTTTTCAAAACCAATATTGACGTAACAAATGGACTGGCGAATGGAACTATGGGCTGTCTAAAATATATCGAATGCATAGGCATCCTAACCAGGACAACGAGAACGATGAAAACGTCGACAGTAAAAAATGTCAAACGACTCTGGATGAATTTCGGTTCAAATTCACAAGTTGGTAAGAAGGTCAGGTGGCTTGAAGCTGGGTGGGCGCAGAAAACGAATATCGACCGATGTTTGGTGCCCATTTCTAAAAAAAGCTCAACTATTAATCGAAACAACAATTAATGTTAAGCATAAACAACAATTAATGTAAAGCGTCGTACCTTCATGTGCCACCACAATTCATGCATCACACGGTGGTACCTACAACGAGATAGTCAGTATAAACTCTTACGATAAAAGACACAGTTAACAAATTGTGTATATTGCTTTAGCACGAGTAACGAGTCTCGAAGGACTGTTCATCACGTCGGCTATCGATGATCATGTCGTCTACCATGGACGTAAAAATGGGACCTCAATGGGTCTTCTTCAAAATTAGCTATCGCGCCTCACCACAAATTCGCTTTATCCGTTGTAATGGCGAATTTTGTACGAAATAATAATGACGTCTGGTTTTTAACATTGAACTGTCAGAGTCTTAGGTTATACACATCACCTCGACCTAACTGACACACTCACGCAAGGATGCTCAATTTTCTTGCTTTTCCAGATCTGCGTTCAGTTCAAGAGAGACGGTGAGTGACCTGCCGGAGTAACAATATATAAAAATTTAAATAGAACACTCATACCATACAGTCACCTCGCATAAAGAAATCATCGTTGGACAAACAACTGGTATGAGCGTAACAACACAACTCATTGATGATATATATACGGCTAAACTTCAGCTTCTCAATGGGAATAAGATGTTTTCTGTAGTTGTATTAACCTCGCCGAATAAATCTTTCGAAGACATAATGAAGTTCATACATTTCGTCCTTGCCCCATATCCTAAAGAATTTCAAAAATTCTTCAAGGAGACTATCATCTTTTGCCGGTGATTATGAGCGGGGATTTCAATATTAATGTTGCTGTTCCTCAAGCTGAACCACTTATAAACTTCCTGCGAGACGAATTCGATTTGCACATGAACTCAGATCGAAATATATTTACTACTAGATATGGGACGACCATATTGTGCAGTTTTTCAATGAACATTTTTAAAGTTAGAGTCGACAGTATATAATATATCTTATTTTAGCTACCAAAATTCAATTGCGTCGATTATACCGAAAGAGTAATAGACCAATTTAACGATAATAAACAAATGAAAAACTCTGGTTAGTAAAATTGCATTTTTTCTTCCTTCAAAGTAAACTGTACCCACGTACTATACACACGCCATGTTTACACATCTCCTTGAGAGTACTAATGGACTCACTCCTTTTTTATATATAAGTACCGGTGATTTTATATAATTACCAAACCTCTTTGGTTAAAATGATAAATATGAAATTTTAAAACTATAATAATAATAATTCATTATGATGTATTCAATAAATCTATGAAATGAGAGTCCTATATTCTCGAAATGATTCATCCTTTACCCCACGGGTGCAAATTGGAAAACTAGGGACTAGTATTGTAACTTTACTAACTCTCGTGGGCAGAAATATTTGTACATTATTAATTCTAATTAATATTAATAAAGGAAACTAATTAGTATTATAATAAAAATTTCAACTAATTATAACCCCCTTACTGAATTCCTAATGTGAAAATCCCGACAAAAAATAACTCTTACTTTCAAAATCCCGAATTTTAAAATACCGGCTTTCAAAATTGTTACTTTCACAATTCCTACTTTCAAAATCTCGACTTTGCTGTAACCTTAAAAATCCCGACAAAAGTCAGGATTTTTTATAACTACCTACTAGACAAGGTGTCATTAATAGATTCTATAAAATCCGTTGCTACGTGCAGCACGCAATGCGACATGTTTGCTGATCTCGGCTCCTACGTCCCCCGAAGTTCAAATCTATAGCCCTCGGAGGGCGAAGCAGGAGGGGGAGCGCAGCGACCCCCCGCGTGCCCGTGAGTGTTATCGAAGTCGTTGGCCTCTACAATTATTGCATTTCAAAATGCAGGCGCGCAGGCGCCTGAATTCATAAAAAAATTAAAAAATACAGCTTTTGAAAATGGGGATTTGAAAAGTTCGGATTTTGAAAGTGGTTATTTTGAAAGTCGGGATTTTGATTTCGAGAGTTTGAAATTCGGGAAAACGAGTCCAACCCTGCTAAACCCAATACGAACCTATGGTATCCAACTTTGGGGTTGTTCCAAGAAAACCAATGATACAATGCTTTCAAAATAAAGTGCTGCGCGGGATTGTGAATGCCCCATGTGGTACATTATGAACGACAGCCTTAGAGACTCGAAAATAGAATACGTCACCGATGAGATAAGGAAACAACGTACTGCGATTATCTCGACATGAAAACGCAGATATCCGTCGTATGCTGGACTCCACCAATTAATCTGCGAAACTAATTTAAGATAGATAAATTACTAGATGATCAGTTGTAATACTGAATAAATAAATGAATAAAATAAAAAAGAAAATGATTTTATGATTATTTCGTTTTCCACAGATTCTTATTGAAAAAATTAAAATGAATTAATCTATTAAAGTTTTTGTAAGAATATCTAGAAGAACAAAAGAATGAAAACCGAAGCTTGGACCATCAACACTACAATTTCAATTTTATTCTGCCGTGGATATTGTGTCTAAAATTCAAACACATCGCCAATATATTATATTTTTGTGATTTGCGAAATAAGCAAATCAAATGACTGCATTCCTAATAATTTGTATAAGTTTAAATAAAAGGAGGACCAAAAAAAAAATTAAAATTTTCTGTAATTTACAAATAAGAAAATTATACTGAAATGTAAATTTTATTTCATTAATAAAAAAAATTACCTGCTACATTTCGAATTTGACGTTTCACTCACACATTGAAAATTATTCACACCAATTTTTTATATGTGAATTACCTACCCATACACATGTACACTATTTTCTGTTTCGAGTTTCGTGGAGTTTCGAATTTTTGCGACCCGTTTACATATGTTTTCTTGTAATAAATCGGAACTCATGTCAAAGAAAATAAAGAACTAACCGTGCGATTCTGACGTATAGTCACAGAACTCTTAACTACAATATTTTACATAACTAAGAGATTTCTCTTACTTAAGACTTTTTTGTGATTCTGCACGTACTGATCAGTTAAGAGGTTCTCTTAAAACCCTCTTAGCTTAGTACCTACCAAATAAGTCGTCTTAAACATCATAAATGATACAATTTTTATTATGTTGCATGAAAACTAATAAAAATGACGATTATGTAAATAAATAATTAATTAACTATATTTTACAATACACAAACTGGATTTTAGATGTATTATTTTTATAAAAAAAAAATATTCCGACATTAGCATTTCGGGTGGATGTATATATTTTGTTGTTGTTTATTTTATGCATCACCATATAATCTATTTTTTGTATAATTATTTAATTTGTCTGATTTATTACAAAAATAAGAATATTAAAACATTATTTTTCACAAAAATATGTCGTATTTTATCATTTATTTAACAATAATACAACAATTTCAACGGCTCGCATTATTAAAAATCACAATTGACAGGTCTTCAAAAATATTTGTAGAGTTTTTAATAGAAATTTTAAGAGTATTACTAACAGAATACCAATTAAGAGATTCTCTTACAAAAATCTATTAACGAAAAACCTCTTTACTGTTAGCCTCTTAATAGTCTTAACGTCAGAATTGCACGGTAAGTTTCAAATTAAATTGCGAAGTATTTGACATAGTTCTAAATAGGATCATAAAAGTATATTGAACTTCTGGAATGTGGTCTACAGAACATAATATTTTTAGTTATAATTATTTTATAAAAAATTATTATTTTATTATTGCTTATAATGTTTAATTAATTTATAATTATGTATTATTATTAATTTATACATATTGTTATTATCAATTTAATAAATTTGATAAATTTTTATTAATAATTATTAATTTCATTAAATTAAATTGTTAATTCTTATTTTCCGCCATTTATAATGGCGGACGTGTTGCGGCATCTTGGTGTGCAGCTTTTGTTCATGCGCTCTTCTTTGCTTTGTATTCGTCGTGTTGCTTTTTGTTTTCGTTTTGGAATGCTCGTCGTGTTATATCCGTCTTGCGCATATATGAACATCTGTTGATGCATTTACTCTGTTTGCACGTACAAAGTGTTGGGTGTTGGGTTTGCGAGATATTATATTAGCGATATGTACGATTAGAACATTTGATTGTAATATTGTAACTGCTACGTCACCTTCTTCCAGATGGGCACATAGTGAAGAAAGTGATCTCATATCTGTAACAGAACTTGAAAGTTCAAGTTCGATTAACAGATTAATTCTGCAGCGGTCCACACGCGGTATTTGGTTGCCGGCTATTAAATTTTAAGGGTCGTGGGGTTGTGTGGACATGCAAAATCTTTAAATTAACCGCTGGAAAATAGTCGTAAATCGTAACGAACCAACCAACGAAGGACGTACACTCAAGCTCACCATCTTAATAGTAGTTTACTGCATTTCATTATCCATTACAAGAACAGAAGACATAACCCAATATCACAATCACAATCAACGCAAAAAGTCGCTTGAGAATTGAACGTTGTGTTTACAAACATACAAAAAAATATATATATAAGATAATAGATAATCAAAAATAAAATAAAAATTCAGTAATAATGTTGATCAAAATTGGCGATCAAACTAGGCTAAAGAAAACTTTGAAAAAACTATGTACATACAATAAACAAGTCTATTGAAAAAAAAATCAACTATGATTTACTGACCATGCCAAAACAATTAGAAAAAGTAAACTAAATTTTGAGTAATAATAAATAATACACAATCAAATACACGATACTAATTATAAAATTTCAAATACCTTACAATTATTCAGTTACGACGCAGCTCCTCATGGTATCCTTAATCCGTGTATTGTGGTCCAAGACAGCAGCCGTTTTGTAGCGGTCAATGAATTCTTTCAGCATAACGCGTGCACCCCAGTGATATATAAATTTTCTTCGTATCAGCACGCAAATATAACGGATTCAACCTTTCGTGGCATGTACCAGTTATGATAAGGTACGCGGGTTTTATGGCGCCAAACACCGAGCATAGGATATTATAGAAATCGTAAAATAATTCTAATTTGTGTTTTATTATCGTCACTTTATCGATCTATCAATGGGAATATGGAATAGTTTGTAGCAATAAAACTCAATTTTTTTTTTCAATTGCTTTTTTTATATTTCAAATAATGTTTTTTTTTGTTTGTATTGAAAATTTCACTTTAGTATTAATTACAAAGAAGTTTATTATACGAAGTTTATTGTAGTTTTATTTAGATTTATTATAAATTACAATGAATTAATTTAGTATTACAACCCAACGTGCAATTCGTGAACTTTATATTTCGTTTTGGGGTCGTAAATCCTTATTATCGAATGACATTGTTCTAATTAAATTTACTTTTAATTAAATTTTAGTGTAAATTTATTTTTTTTAATTTATATTATTATATACGAGCGATTCGTAAAACGTCCACCATATTTTCACTCGTGGAATTTCACAACACAAAAACCATATCAAAAAACCGTAAATAAATAACGCGAACCGCGCGATCCCCACGCGCAAATTTTAGATAATATAACTATATTTTTTCCACTTACAGGGATTCTTAATGAAAAACGACAACTGCGATATTTGAAATATTATTATGATACGGTCGAATATACTTTATATAAAAAAACGAAATATTACAATTATAATTCGTAATAATATACTCAAGACAATATTGTATTGTCAAAAAGAAATAATGAAATGTACTGATCGACTGACCAAACAAGAATCTCTTTTTTTCAACCGTCGGCCTTGCTCTTTTTATAACCCTTTTGAAAAAAAAATCAATTGGTGGGGTGATCGATTGCAGATGTACATCATAAAGAAGATACCAAAACAAATATTAGTGTAATAACTTTATAATTAGCACAGTTGGCTGGGAAGGATGGCTGCAACCGCGGCCGTTGTTACATATCTGTCGATATGTTCAACACGGTAAAGATTCGGTGTCAGTGCGTTGTTGTTATCATATCTTATCTTTCAGTATCGTAGGACTAGCTGATTGGTTCATTGCGAATTAATTGGTAATTGATTGCGCGATCGTTTTATTGATATACCGGAAGATATCCGTCGACCTAATTGGTTCCAGTCGTCGATGTTAAGCAATGTTGTTTGATAGTAGTTGTGGAGGATAACCCGGTTCCGGCGACAATAAAGCACAAGTGTGGTTATGATGTTAACAATGATGAAATATATTCAAACATTTGTATCACACTGGTGCACATTTTGGGGTTACCTGTCTATCTAAATACCAACTTCATCGACATTTTGAGCATCATCGAGGTTTTCCAACCTAGAAATATCGAACAGCCGTTGTTTTTCCAGTAAACTTCAAAATTGCCAGAATGTTGGCGTACCGAACGAATGTTTAATACATCCATGTTGTTTAAGTTTGTGTAATGTTGCCAAAACTCTATTCTTCTTTGGTGACCAGCAAACTCGTCGCAAACGAAGAAAACGAGAAAGCTACTTTTAATAAAATCTATCAAGAATCCTTTATGATCGGCATTTACTCGAAACTGTAATTGAATAAACAAACGAAATTTGAATATTATAAATAAAAGGTCCACTCTAGTTTTAGTGACCTCTCAAAGGCTAATTACAAGTAGCTAGCGCAACGATGATATTATTTATTTATTTAATTAACTATTTACACAAATAAGGCCGAGACCTTTTTACAATATCATATAATATACATAATATTTTCTTTTGTGTAACGCAGTACATAATGTAAAAGAATGAGAAACTCATATAAGACTTATAAATAACTGTGATCAATTTTACTAACAATTAAAAAACTAAATTATAACAATAATTAATTATAATAATAATAATAATGAATAATAATAATAATACTAATAATAATAATAACTAAACTATAAAAGGATGCGGAAAATAGGATAGGAAAGCAAAGGAAAAAGGATCAAATCACAATATACTATGGCTCTCCAGGTACATCTTCTTGAAATTAATCAAATTTGACGCAGCTTTGACAGATGGGTCAACATTGTTCCACAATTTTACTCCATTAACAAAACAGAACGGCGTCTTGGCTTCGACCTACACGACCTGGGCAGATTTAAATTGATTGTACGCTGTGATAAGCCAAAGTTGAGATTTTCATAAAGATAGCGTGGGTTCTTCTTTAGTATCAAATTAAACATGACAGCTAACGTCAAGAACTCAAGGTATTTTCTCAAGCTCATGTTAAATGTCAAGTTTGAAAGTAAGGATATAGAGTCACCAATTCTTTTCGAGAACACGTATCTAGTACAAGCGTTAAAAGCAACATTTAGTTTCATAAATGATTTATTGGAGCATTCTGAGTATATTGATGCACAGTATAAAATTATTGGCCCTCCTATAATGTACGAATAATGTGCATTTTAACGTTTTGTTCAATTAGTTTGGCTGTACTCCACAACCTACCTAATATTCCATAAATTTTACCACATAAACTATTTACATGAGCTGTCCAGTTAAGCTTACTGTCAATAATCAAACCTAAGCTTTTTACGTTATTAACGTTTTGTTCAATTAGTTTGGCTGTACTACAACCTACCGAATATTCCATAAATTTTACCACATAAACTATTTACATGAGCTGTCCAGTTAAGCTTACTGTCAATAATCAGACCTAAGCTTTTTACGTTATTAATATGATTAGTTACTTTACGCAGAATAATTCTTTTTCCTGCATTTCACTTTCAAAGCTTAAGGTAACAATTTTGATCCAGTTTTCAGGCGTTCATAGTAAGAAAATGAGATTCAATTGGATTAAGCGTTTAAGGGAGTATTTCAAAAATATACTGCCTGTTTCTAGCAAGTAAAGTTAATCATACACTGATTTTTTCCCTGAGAAAAAAGTTCATGGAAGTATCAATGCCTCCTAAACTACAGGCCTCTTACTACTCTCATTTTTCGCACATGACGTCAATTTATGTCTAAACCGAGACTGCGCAATATTAAGATATTTACACTAACAAAACAACTAGAGAAAGCAACAAAAACGTCGACATAGCGTGTCGTCATCATTTGGTGTAACCGGCCTTGGTAGGAGGCATTGGAAGTATGTACTTATATAACGACGAACGGGAAAATGAACATCGTCTCGCTCATTATTTTGTTGCGGTACTGGCCTTGCCCCAAAAGGGTTGCTTGAGGTATTGCGATCTAAATTTTGTTGCGACAATTACACTGAAACAATTACACAAAAGTTACCACGGCGTTAGTTCACAGGGACGATTTAACACTGACAAGGTCGCAATGTATTTGTATGGTTTCGTTTAATGATTAACCACTCCACCGAATGGGCTCGCTCTGTGTTGAACGTTGGTCGAAACCACATCGTCGGAGTCTAAAATTTATGAAAATTGTTTCTAAAATTTAATTAAATAATCTATTGCCAAAGGCTGTTTTACACATAACACAAACTATGCAGAGTATATTTAAGGGAAAAGTGTCTTAGGGGGAGTCGGATAGGTCTAATTATTTATGTTTATTAGCATACAGAAAACGTTTTTTTATGTATGTGAAAACACTACACACTAGGAACTCTAAATGTCTCATTTTATTGCTAATAATAATAAAACAATTTTTTGCTTCTGGGAGTGATACTTAAATGGAAATGATTATAATTTGAGAAATTTGGTACGTTCTAGAATGTTATGAATAGTGTGTTGTATTGGTTAATGGTTTTTTTATTAGCGTAAATCACATATTTTATTTTAATTAGTTAAATCATAAAATTAAAATGTATACAAATCGCTACACATTGTTTAATTACATGTTATACTTTTGGAAGGTTTTAATTAACTTTTTGACTACATATATGTATATCATGAGTACGTGAAAACTAATCTTTTTTGAATTGTGAGACTTTAATTATAATAAATTTTGAATAGTATACATGGAATACAGACTCCTGTTACTACAAACAATAAAAGTGAAATTCATTCTTTTCATCGTATGTGATTAGTATGCATACAATATTTATTTATTTATCGACATAACAGTGGCCGATAAATAAAGAAATATTGGTATGGAAGAGGTATGGAATAATTATTAAATATACAACACCAAAAACAGATTATTATTTCTATTATACATAAATACTTCAGGTATTTTCAAAAACAAATCCACTTGCTCCAGCTCCAGCGGTTTCTGTTCAAAGACTTCTCCCTCCAATAGTCGGGTTCAACCTACGAAGTATATCTACATTTTCATGCCAAGATTATTTCTTTGGTGACGTATTATATTTTTAAGTCCCTATAAAGATTGTCGTGCCTAATGTTCCATGGGGCATTCACAATCCCTCGCAGCACTTTATTTTGAAAGTATTGTATCGTTTGTACATTGGTCTTATAGACAGTTGGATACCATAGGTTCATACCGCAATTTATTATGTATTATGAGCTCAGAATTTCTACCCACGAGCAAGTACATTTTCCTATATTTGATGTTAACCCTTATTTTTCTTCTTGATGTTCTCTTTCCATCTATGCTTAGCATCGAGGGTCATGCCAAGATATGCTGTATTTGTATATGGAACTAGGTTTGTGATAAGAAGTACTAGAAACCAGTTCACATTTTATTTTGTCCAACAGTTGGGAAGATGCTGAGTAAAATCACGGCCAACGTTATGTTTAGCTCTATGAAATTTTCAAATCAAATTGGCGATGCTTTCACTAATTATGATATCGGGCCTGAAAGCACCCAATGTATATCGACAAGATAAAATTCTGCAATTAAAACTGAGAAACTTCATTTACCGAACTGGAATTAATCAAGAAGCACGTTAACTTGGAATTATTACGAATGAAATAAATTTGGTTTGCATTTTATTTGTTTTTTTTTGATTTTTTACATACTTACTTACTCATGTATATTTAGTATATACATATGTATATACAACAAATTTGTACCGATATGCATAATATTTCCGCTAGTTTATTTATTCAGCAAAAATTGTATTTATAACACATATTTACAACAAAAAAAAATGGACAAATAAGTGGTTTCCTTATATTCATTCTCTTTAGCTTGGTAGCAAAAGCAACGCCATGTCACCGTGAAAAATCTTTATAATTAGAATTTATGTTATGTAATTTGTTTCAATTCTATTGTGGTTGATGTATTACTACTAGTGCTCGGAGATTATACTAACATTGGAAATGCGGTCAGCTTTTTATAAAAAAAAAAAAAAAAAAAAAAAAAAAAAATTTAAAACGGTAATTAAATTACCGTACATTAAAGTTATGTTATTACCATGTAAACATTTTATTTAAAAAAAAATGTAAAATTTAAACAAATCTCAGCATTATCGAATATTCCTTTTTTGCTGTGATAATACTACCTCTAATTTCACAAACACATTTTTTCTACTTTGATGTTGAAAGAAGAGGTTTATTTGATAATTATATTATATTAGTTGAGAAAATGACACAACTAAACACTCAATAATTATAATTTTTGGACCTATTTAGACGTGTATGCACTACATGATGTATTTTCCTCGTCTCTTACCTCTAACTTAAATTAGTTTATTGGCAAAGAGGTAAGAGGCAAATTTAATTTTGTTACAGTTTCAGTTATTTCATAATTTAAAATAATGGTTTTGGTTTCAGTTATTGTTTCGCCGATTTGTTACAATTTGATTATCTCTCTCATAAATCATTACTGGGAAGTAAATTAACACAGTATGGTCCATTCAAACGTTTTCGCGTGTTTCGTTGTTTGGATTTTGTGTACAAAAAAATTATAAACGAGGTAAATTTTTTTTGTTTACAACAAAAGGTGGTATACATATTAAAAGTACTATTTAATAACCTAAAATAAGAAAAAATATTTTTTTTATTCTGTAAATTCTGTAAAAACGGTTTTAAACATAACTGAAGTTCATATAAAACAAAATAAATAATTTTTGCAGGCTGTAATGTGCTAATGTTATTGAACAAATTAAATTTATTCAAAACAAATTCAGTATTGTACATTTCTTTGGCACATTTATTAAAATTGAAATTTGGTTTATAAAATAAATAATAAATAAAACATACACATTAAATATATTTGTCAAGTATGTATGCACATATTTGAATATTTTTTTTTCAACTGTTTAGGAAAACAGCGTGGCAAAACCCAAGCTACTTGCCTTGAGGAGGAAATACCCATGGCAAATCCTGAAACGTCTGTTCTCCATGTTAGGGGCGGCTTCTTCCAGTGTCTGTTCCCCATGGGCGGCTGTAATAAAATCCTGGCAGTAGGTATAAAATGCTAAGGGATGGAATCCAGAACTAAATTTTCAATGGAGTCAACCAACCAAAACAAAGATACGATGCAGGAAATCGGATGCCCAGTACCGGCATCTCTCGAGAGTGAGCAAGCGGGCTCCCAGTCGTCAAGATCTAGCGACCGCAATGATGTAGTGATTCAAAGCTTGGTTACTACACCATATACAGCTACACAAGCAATATCACTGAAGTCGTCAGTCTGGTGGGTGGTTCATCCAGTACGGCTGACGGAAGTAAAAACACCTTTACGGAATTGGACAATGCTTTCTTAACAAGAGGGATGGTGACAAGATCACCTATAAAACCGTCTACCGCAAGTTCTGTTAAACGATCGTTGTCAACTCCAATGTTGAATATGGAGCCAGAAGTGGTAAACGACCCGATAAATAAACTCTCAGAAAATCGCACTAGTGGCACAAGCATTAAAGAGAGCACTAAACGCAATGTTCAATTGACGCAAACTGGCATCGATCGCTATATTACAGTAAAACGGAAAAGGGATAGTCCAAAAACAGAAAACATACTGATAAGTAAGAAATCAAACATCGTAAATTTCAAACTACCGCTAAACAACCGATTTGAAAAGTTCATCGAAAACGATGCGGAAGAGAGCCAAACTGTAAATGCAAATACGCAAGAACAGGCTATTTGAAAATACAAGCCACCTCCAATCTACTTACGCGAAATCGATACGCACAAGGTGGTGTACAAGAAATCAAATCAAGCGTGCTAACAAATGGGAAAACATTTCACGTAACAAATTTACTTCGAGGCAAAATACACGAAGTAAAAATTCAAACGCATGAGGTCAACGACTATAGAGAAGTCATTAATTATTACGATGCTCACAACAGAAACTATTATACATACCGATTGAAGTCTTCATAGGGTCTTTCTGTCGTTATTAAAGGCATCGATGTCCATGTTGAGACAACTGAAATCGAGGCTGCGCTTGTTGATTAAGATACAGAATGTATATAGGATCATGAACCGCTTGAAGCAACCACAACCAATGGTCAAAGTTGAACTGGACCCATCCGAAAGCATTTTGAAAAAAGGAGAAGTTCATCCAATATATAAACTAAAGTAACTCTTACACAGACGCACAACTTTTGAAGAACCAAAGAAAAGGTCCGGACCAATACAGTGTTTAAACTGTCAAGAATATGGTCACTCAAGGAGATATTGCAAGTTGATATCAGTGTGCGTCGTATGTGGGGAGTTACACCAAACCAAAAGTTGCCCAAAACCAAAGAACTCTTTAACTGAAAGGAAATGCAGCAATTGCGGTGGAAACCACACCGCAAATTACCAAGGAGGCCCAGTCTACATAAATATTAGTCAATTATCACGTCCCAGGAGGCAGTATAAAACTACAGCAGATGCGCAGAATAATATACCTCCGCATACGCCAAATGACTCTCGTTCGCCCAGAACACCAACCAGCAAACCAACATACGCAAGCGTTCTTCAAGGCGAATCCTCAAATGTTGAACCTACCCTGAATAACTGCATGCAACTGATGATGCAGTTAATGACAACAATGCAAAATATGCTACAAGCAGTGCTGCAAAATCAAACTACTATGATCCAGAAACTAGAATGTCTCCGATAAATTATCTGAAGATATGCCACTGGAACGCAAACGGTATAAGCCAACACAAACTCGAATTAGAACATTTCCTAGCTAAACACGAAATTGATCTTATGCTAGATTCTGAGACCCACTTAACGGATAAACACAATTTCAGAATTAAATGGTTACGAAGTTTATGATACAAAACATCCCTTGGGCAGAAGTCGAGGAGGAACTGCTATTATTATAAAAAGCGGATTTGCCATTATGTTCTAAATGAATATAGCACTGAGGAAATTCAAGCAACCTCTGTATGTGTGGACCTCGATAAAGAAAGCTTAGTCATCGCTTCAATATATTGCCCTCCAAATAATAACGTTTCGGCAGATATCTACAAAAGATTTTTTGCAACCCTGGGTCAACGTTTTATGGTTGCCGGCGATTTTAATGTCAAACATACCTACTAGGGTTCAAGATTAACTACTCCGAGGGGACGTCAGTTAATGAATGTTATTCAAGAAAACCACTACGATGTTGCGTCGTGTGGACATCCAACTTATTGACCTACAGATCATCGAAAAATGCCTAACCTCCTTGATTTTGCAGTCACGAGTAAAAGACACCGAGAAATAATTCAAGCTAAACCACTTTTAGAATTATCTTCTCACCACTCGCCGGTCTTACTACATTACTGGGCCGACCAAAAGCCATGTTCCACGAATAACTATCTAACAAACACCTACCAATAACACCACCCGAAATAAGGTCAGCATACGAAGAGAAAAATACTGCTCCGCCGTATTCTTGGATGTTGCCCAAGCATTCGATAAAGTTTGGCACGACGGTCTGCTGCATAAAATTAATCTTAAATTACCAGAAATTTACCAACTCATAAAGTCGTATTTGACAAATCGCAGATATTATGTCAAATACAACACCTCTAAATCACACGAGAAAAACATTCTGGCTGGAGTACCACAAGGTAGTGTGCTTGGCCCAACGTTATATTTAATTTTCACTTCACATCTACCAACGTCTTCGCAAACTCTGACGTCTACTTTCGCAGATGTTACGGCAATCGTATGTAGCCATAAAAACCCACAAACGGCGTCCGAAATTCTGCAACAACATATTTATGACATCGAAATATGGCTAAAGAAATAATGGAAGATAAAGTTTAATGAAGAGAAATCGACCCACGTAACATTCACTTTAAATAAGCTTACTTGTTCGCCTGTCACAATGAACGGAATACAAATCCCCCAATCAAATGGAGCAAAATATTTAGGCGTCCATCTAGATCGACGATTAACTTGGCGAAAACATATTGAAATGAAAAGAGATCATATCAAATTAAAAATTGATAAGATGCACTGGTTGATGGGGAAATATTCAACTATTGACCTAGAATACAAACTTCTCCTGTATAACACAATGATTAAACCAATTTGGTCGTATGGGTGTCAATTATGGCAATCAACCTCAAATTCGAATATCGACATTATCCAACGAACACAGTCAAAAATTCTCAGAATGATTACAGGAGCACCCTGGTTCGTAAATAACAAAAATATACATAAGGACCTTAACATCCTAACTGTCAAAGACGAATTACAAAAGATGCGGATCAGCTATGCAGTCAAACTGGTATCTCATCCGAATTTGCTGGCGCGAAACCTAAAAGATATACCTACGTCTTCGCGATTGAAGAAGAAAACGATGGCTGTTGTAATAACATAAATTATACAATTTATTAATTTACTTATTTATAAGAAGTAAATTCTGCTCCTGCAGATTTACATAATTACCTAAGTTATTAAGACTTGAAAACTTATTATTTTCATGTTTGAAAGATTCAATAAATAAAGAAAATTGTTTTTAAAAAAAAAAGAAAACTGTTTAGGAAAGAGACGGAGCGCCAATATAATACGAATAAATATGTAACTTAATAACTTTAAAAATAATTCGGGTTTTTGTTACGTTTTTCGTTAGAGTTGAAATAAATTTGCCGTTTCTGTTTTTCGTTACGTTACGAAAATGAAAATCCGGTTTTGAGTTACGTTACAATAACGTTTCACAGCACTGAAAAAAACATATGAGTTTTGCAAATAATAATCTCAGACTGAAGCTCCAAACTTTATTTATTAATGCCTTTTACACTTCTTGCACAATATATAAAGTCAATGTTCTTCAGAACTTCAGAAGAAGTTACAAAGTACTTAAACACACAGCGCAAAACTATGGGAAGGACCATTGCACATAAGTTGATGGTAAAGCTGCTGCGACCCCTTGGGTGCAAAAAAATCGCACATTGCTCAATTTTCTACAAAAGTTCAAAAATATCAAAAAAATCCAATATTTGTTTAATTTTTTTTAATGCAGATTCAAAGTCTATTTCAATACCTATCTAGTGGTATTTATACGTGCCATGAAACTGATTTTTGGGGGTAAACATCTGAGGTACACGTTATTGTGAATTTGTCAGCATGAAAACTAGGTAAAAATCGAATTAAAACATGGAAACAAACAAAAAAAAAACAGTTTTATTAATAAGAAGTTTCCCTCCCCTGGCCCGAATGACAGCTTCCATTCGATTCTGCATTGATTTCACCAAATTTTTCACACAATCTTGAAGTATCGCCTCCCACCTCTTCTTTTCAACTCGTCCCATAAATGTTCAATGGGATTGGGGTCCGGGCTTCGAGCTGGCCACTCTATAACAGGCACATTCACCTCTTGAAGGTACTGGTATACTACACCAGCCGTATGCGGTCTCGCATTATCCTGCATAAACAGAAAATTTTCACCAATAAACCCGGCAAAAGGTACGACGTACTCCTCGAGTACTTCCTCAATGTACCGTAGAGAATTCATTCCTCTTGATCGACAGCCATTATTGGCTCGTGTGATGAATAAAAGATCTGTCTTCGCCTCTAACGATAGGCTAACTGTCGATATGCGAATGATCACAATTCCGAGCGAAATATTTCATGGCATGCTGTATTGATCTTGTTAAATTATTTTTACAATTTTATTCGAAAGGCTGCTATATGCATTTGACAAAAAATCACTTTGTTGGCATGGTACAAGTACAAAACAGGTACGACTGGATAGGTATTGTAGGTATTAAACTAGACTTTGAATCTGCATTTAAAAAAATTAAACAAATATTGGATTTTTTTTTTGATATTTTTGAACTTTTGCGGGAAATTGAGCATTTTTTGCACTCAAGTGTATTATAATGCGAATCACCACACACTTCGGAAAAGAGAAATTCACTAAAATAAGTTAGATTCCGGTGAAATATAAAACACGTGTGAAGAAAAATTAATCTTTACTCGGCAATCTTGCTTACTAGTTGTACAATTAAATCAGTCAATCAACTCGTATACTCGTATAATGATTTTTCCTTAATGATTCATTGTTAAATTATTATTCTCTGTCGACGATTAAAGATTCGAACTGTTTAATATTTTTTTATAACCTAGCATAAACCTCCTAATATTTTTATCTTAATTACATTCAATTAAACTAATTTTCGAACAAACAAGAAAGTCACATTTATGACAACCGGAAGCTTCGTTACAGTTTAGTTATAGATTTTACATTTATGTACTAATTGTATAGATGTGATATCGACTACAAATAGACAAACAACTTTTCGTTTAGGGAAGATTTTATTGTTTAATTAAATAAAATTTATAACAATATCAAACTATAATAATTTTCCAAATAGTAAAACAAAAGCGAGAAATCTCAAACAAATGGACTTTTATTGTTTAGCATTCTTATCCAATAAAACAATGAATTTGAACATAACATTAATAATTTATTTATTTATGTTTTGACTCTATTACAATGCTACATATCTAGACATATAATAAATAAAATTTATATGATTTATTTATGTTTAAGGATTATATAAAAATTATTGAGTTCATAATATTTTGGTTTAACCACATGCGGTTGGAAGACGAATGAATATTAAAAGTTAATATTTTAGGGTTTTTCGGGTGTTTCATGTGTCAACAGTTTATGGTAGTAATAAATCTTGCTTAACCTGTGGCTCAATTTTTATTGTTATTCTTATATGACAACGTGTTATTTTTTTATTTCATGTTACACATTAGTTTAGACTTAGGTAATATAAAAATTATTTTTTTAGATAAATACGCTTAAAATGTGTTCAAATACTCAATGCTATCTACCTGCTGACGTAAAATTTTCAAAGCTGCATGAATGTTGTTAAAAACAAGGAAATCTCAAACAAATTGAAAAAGATTTTACTTATTAGAACTATATATCGAGAAGAATTTTATAATCGTCCGTGAATTTAATTTGTTTAAGAATTTTTTTCGGCTTTTCGGACTAAATATTATTTTAATGGACACCCATACAACGTTTACAACTATTTTAGTCGCAGAAAACAAAGAGGCCATTTATTAACAATATTTCTACCACAAAAGTAGAAAAAATGCACTCCCCTCCCCCAAACCTTTAACCCCAGGGCGTACTTGTGTACACAAAGAACACAAACCCTTGCAAAAATGAGAACTCCCTTAGGTAGCTTCTTGGCAGCTTGGTTTCGTACTGATAAAAAGTTGGTCTACTCATCAGGTGATGTGATTAGTGAAATTTCTTCTAAATGGAACAATTAGAATTTCAATAAATATATCGATAACATCGTGACGTAAGAAACGCGTGCTGGATTAGATGGTTCGAAGCCCTCTTACATTTTGGTATTAAAAAAGCTTAAGTATGAAGTTTCACCTCGATCAATCGCTTCGTCAGGGATGCAGAGTAGCCACAAACTTTGCACAAATCAAAAAAAACTTTTTTTACTTCGGCGATATAGCAAATGGTAAATCTGCAAAAATATCGAGGTCGATAATTTTCATGATTACTATATTTACTACACGAAGTAAAATTCGTAAAAGAAAGTAAAACATTTAATGTAAATGAAGGAAAATGTTAAACATTTATTAACATTAAAATATGTTCTATAACTACAATTTTCATAGGCACAAAATATTATTATACGTTTAAATTAAACAGATATAAAATTAATTGATTATAGATATACGAAAAAATTTCAAATTCCAATTGTATATTTCCATCACAATATAAAAAGTCATCATAAAAGCCACATTAATCCGACGTATATATTCAAAATCCAGTATACATCAACATATCCATATAACAAACTCTGGATAAAGAGAGTGTCTCGAAAACTCATTTTACATCAATAATAAAAACTTAATTAAATTAAAATAGAAATAAAGGATAATATTAAATTATTTATAATACTTCATAATCATGTAGTACGTACAAAAAATGTAAAACAAATATCGTAAAACAAATTAAATTAAATAATAATTAAATTTAAATTTTATTATATGTATATTTTCTTCACAATCAAAATGAAAATTAATAATTTTTTTGTTGTTGTTATGTAAAGTAAGATATGTATAATATATTTAGCCAAAAATAAATTTAATAAAATATTTTAATTTACATAATTTAATTTTAATTTTTTTTTGTTGGCGAAGAGCTAAAATACATTAAAATATTTATATAAAGTTTTGAATAATTGTATTGTTGATTTTCCATGAATTGCTGAATGATTTTTTTGTATAAAATTTCTAACTGAAACATTTCAAGACGTATATTAACATAATTGCATTCTAATATGTTTTAAACTAATTGTGGTGTTCGTATTTATGTAGTACGCATACGTATAAACATATTTTTGTTGTTCAAAGTTATTTCTTATCACAAGGAGAGATGCAGAACATTGAAAGTACATATAACGAATGTAAATTCCTTATCATATAGGCAGAGCCTTATTATGCTATAATTCTTATAATGAATTCCCAATTCGAGAATTAAAATTTAAAAGTGGATATATTTAAAGAGGTTTCTTTTTTTCTAATGGATGATTCATTTAAAGGTACTTTTTTAGTAGGAATATTATAACGGATCACGTGTGAGTCGTGTGGAACAGTTATGGTATTTTTGTACAGTATTGTTTGACATTTCATCATGGAAAGACTTAGCCCGGCACAGCGTCTACAAATTATTCAGCTTTATTACGAAAAACAGCGTTCTACAAGGAATGTGTTTCGTGCGCTTAGAGCAACTCATGGTCCACATAATCGGCTTCCCGAACACACAATTTGCTATACCATCGAAAAATTTGAAACATAATTTTCATTATTGGATAATACGCGACCAAATAGACCACATCTAGCACGTAGTGAAGAAAATATAGCGGCCGTAGCTGAGCGTGTACGCGATGGCCGTGATAAATCGTTTCGGCGCCGTTCTCAAGAGATTGGTTTGCCGTATGCAACAACTTGGTGTATTTTACGTAAGGATCTTTGTTTAAAAGCATACAAAATTCAACTCGTGTAACAATTGAAGCGGGCCGATCTTTCAAATCGTCACCGTTTCAGTCTTTGTGCTCTTGAAAAGATAAACTGTTTTCGACCAAAATTTTGCTCAGGCCAATTTCTAGCTTAATGGCTACGTTAATAAGCAAAAATTCCGTATTTGGGCTAAAGAGCAATCCGAAGGGTCATATTCAAACAAAACGGTTTTTTGAAAAAATACTTCAAAATGAATCACCCATTATTTTAAACTTGAATTATAATATTACTATTATATTTTATAATATAATTAATTTAATTTTTTTTTAAATTATAATAAAATTATAGTTAACAAAATTGTAAGTATTTAAGAAAAATTATGTTAATATACAGTTGCATTAATAACAACTAATTTATAACCTATTTTTATAGACACGAATCAGTTTAACGCAGAAAAATATGCTGATTAGATTCATAGAAAAGCATTTTAGTGATTTATTTAGTTTCGGTGGGTTTAATGCGAATAAAAAAAACAGACTTGTAGAATAGAAATATACAATCGCAACCAATTTAAATAATGTGGTACCTACACATCCATGTTCGGTGGAGCAATAGAAACTGGTACGCATATATTTTTATCATTATATGAATCAATTATTATTAATAATATTTTGTTTCAAAATAATTAAAAAATAATTGAATCGCTTAAGTCAAGCACAATGTGTTCGAGATGGACACCAGTCAACTCGTAGAAGTAAACACGACAAATTACTTTATTATTTCACATTTTATTAAAACATATACGGGAATCCATAGTATCCGGGAAAGGTCGATGCACTCTGAAACAAGAAAAGTGATGTATTAAATTCCATAATAATCTTAGCTTTCATTTATGTATCTTGGATAATTCATCTCGCACACTATGGATCGCCGTATGTCGTTGTACCTAAAAACCACTAACTTATTTAGTAATTTGACAAATAACAACAATCGTTCATTGTTGTATTGTCAATCACTACTGTCAAAACCACTCAGTCACGAAATGATATAATTGAGAAGAGTAGAATTTGTAACAATATGTATAATGGCACCACATCTTCATGAGCATCTGAAACGAGAAGGAATTTATGCCCATGAAAAATTTAACAGAATTTTTTTTTAAACAAATCTAAGATTACAATAAATCGACTATCTATAACTTCAATAGTATGCGGTGCTGGAAATATAATTATTATTATATTTTGATTAGAAGGTGCTTAATGATGTAGTTTTAATAATAAAGAATACCTTCAAATGTTTTGTAAGTGTTTGGTTGAGCACAGTTAATGAACATCTGGTAATTTGCAGGTCGCGATTGTATATGACTTATAACTGAACTCCATATCACTACAGTGGCTAGTTTGATTGCGCTAATCTACAACTGCCGCTTTGCATTAATTTTAAAACTAGATTTTTACCCTCGGATGCCAGATTTAGCATAGCATTCCGTCTATTTTCTTGTTCTTACAGCATCTTTAACCTGTATAGAGATTAAGCGCAAAATTTAGTGAAAAAAAGCTTCAAAACATAATAATAATTTATTGAAATTTACCAGAAAACAGCATAGCACGCTGCGTGTGTATTTTTGTAAATAGAGTATTAAATGCATAGACATTTTTAGTTAAACGAATGTTTTCCCATGAAAAATAGGAAGATACAAGCTTATTATTCATTTCAGTATACAACATATTTTATTTTAGATAATCGAGAATATTAGTAGTCACTCCAAATCTCCATTCAATTAATATAACAATAACAAACAAAACAAACATTTATAATATTAATATGAAAATTTAGATCGTTAGACGGCTGATTCTCATAGCTATACTCGTATTATATACATTCGTGCCTACTATATTCATGTCCACACACCAATCCTTACCAAAACGTTATCAAACTAATTTAATTATTCATTTAAATATACCAATAAATCTTAAACTATTTTGATGAATTATAAAAAAACCATATTTATTTTATCGTTCGTTGCATGCCTCACAATAATTTCAATTATTTGTTTTAGTTTTTGTTATACGTTATACAGTAATCCCCCCCTATAACACGGTAGATTTACTCCGCGTTATAGGAAAACGCGTTGTACGAGAATGCTCCTACAACGCGCTCGTATGATCCCGTATAAAGCGTTATGTACAAATGATTCACGTTTAATTTTTCTCGTTAAAGGGGGTTTAAATCGAATTTTGTGCAAACGTACGCGAAATTGATTATGAACTATACAAATCATTATAAACTTCTCAGTACAGAAATATAACGTGGGAAATCCTCGTGTTATATGGGGGAAAACATGTGTTATACGAGAGACATGAAATCGCGTAATATGAAAACCCGTTATAAGGAGGTATATTGTACTTAAAATATTTGATGAGCATTATTGGTTGCAAACAGTTTTTCTTAAAATATTATCTTATATACTAAAGGTTGAGAAGTATACTATAGCCCTGTTACGATTTGACAATCTCACATGGAATACTCATGCATCGACAATTTCATTCTAACATTTGTACTTATCGATTAGCTTATTTATTTTTTCCATTAACAAATTCTATTATTATTGTGTCTAGTACTTACATACATAAACACAATTATTGTTAAACAGGATTGTACTGCTTATCGTAGGAATGATGATTCGTTTTTGTTCTTCCACTACTCATTTTTAAGCCGACCAGCTGATTTTGCGATATAATACGTATATTGATACGAAAAAATTTAATACAAATCATTTTTGCTTTAGACGTGAATCTTAAACCTAAACTCTAATAAATTGTGGTGGCAAGTGAAATAAATTAAAAGTTATTTATATATTAAAACTAGTTGACCCGGCAAACGTTGTTCTGCCTAAAATAATTATTTTATTCCAAGGTTTGTTTTGATATGTACTTTAACTATATGGTAGGGATTTTGTAAATAAGAATGAAATGAAATCCATTATGTTATTTTAAATGCAAATTTTATTTTCGATTTAATAAATTCAATTTTTTGTTCAAATTGGTAGCCAACGTGTGGACAATATTTCTTGTTTCTCCATTTTCGGCGTATACTAACAAATTGTTGGGCTTACCAACTCTGGAACAGGCTACATATAATTGACATTGAGCGAAGCCATGAACTTGCCAAATCCAAGCCGCAGGCTTTGATCGACTGGCCTTGAGATTTGTTGATTGTTATTACATATGCCAGGCGAATTGGGAATTGTAAGCGTTTAAATACAATTGATGAATCTGTATTGGAATCATCGGGATTCTTGGCAATAAAACATGCTCTCCTTTAAACTACCCAATATTCTTTTGACAACCAACTGCGGCAAATAAATAATTGTTATGAAGCATACATATTTATGGAAATCATAAATATAAATATTATTTAAAAATCTTAAAAAGTAACTATCGGATAAGTTACGAAGCACACGGAATAATCAAACGTACGATTTGGCGTCGGTATTACCGTCAAACATTAAGGTCATATCGGTGTAATTGGCCTAAACTCGTTGCAACTAGGGAGGTTCCGTGGTTGCAGTGGACACACTGTTACGTAATCAATCTTTTTTTATGTCCAACTAATACGTGGAACAAAATATAAACCCATTCTGCTTGTGTCGTTTTAATTTGGCTCGTTTTACACTTAACTAAGCGACTGTATTAATTATATTATTATTATTGTTAAGAGTTAGGTTCATAAATATTTTTGTACATAATTTGTACATAGGGCTATAAAATTGTACAAGTACATAGTGATTAACCGGATTGGTATGGATCGTAAATTAATTGGTATTGGATGGATTATATAATTTTGTTTTGGGGAAGTCGACGAAAAAGAAATATTTTTGGAAGATCGGGAGTTGATCTTAAACATTGTAACCGAGCAGAAATAAATAATAATACATAGTGAACCAAAAATAATAAAATGTCGTCTGGTTTACGTGATCTGAAAAGTCATGGCTTGCAATAATCATTATCCGAATTGCAATAGACTAATAATAGAAAACTTTAATAAAGAAATCTAATTAATAGTGAATAATCAAAATTCAATATAATAAAAAGTGAAAACCAAGCTATCGTGCATGAACTGTTAAAAATAAAAAAACAAATCTAAAAAAAATCGTGCTCAACGTAAAAATCAATTCCGCTCAAACTAATCATCGGTAAAAGTAACGATAGTATCCGTTGGCTATTTTCGAAGGTTGTTGCTTTGTACGGCGGTATTACAAGGAGAGGAAGGAAACTACAATATCGGATCCGCAACGCTTCGGATCATCCTTACCAATCCAAATCGTAAGTTTTTTTACATTTATATGATTATAACTATTATTACTTATTTCGAATTGACGAATGATCGACAACAAATAGATAAATATGTCTTTCGACACACGAAAAGATTCTGTAAATCTAAAATAATAAAATTAAAACACCTTTCTATGAAAAATTCATTATAAAATATAGAATACGTTTGAGAAGACATATAGCAGAAAACGACGCTCTATATAATAATTAATATTTGAATCGTTTTCATGCGAACTAGTAGCAACAGAATTGTTAAAAATCATAACGATTCCTATATTATTCATTATATAAATAAAGGATTTAAAATTAATTAATTAACTTTTCCTTTTCTTACCAAAACTTTTGATATATTTATATTTTTTTCATATCTGTCATTTCATGTTCGAAAATGGGTTACCAGTTACCACATGAAAATATTGGTCGTCTGTCGATAATGATACAACATACCGACTATCACTTTTTTCGATTCGTTCATCACTTTTGATAAATACCACAGTGATGTTACAACATCCCATCCCTGTTTTCTCTTTGATCCTGGCGTTTACCACTCGTGAGCGACATATTTCCTATGCAACAAATTCTTAATGGGTAATACATTTACCTTTAGATCAGTTATTATTTAATATTGGCTTATTATTTAACAGAAAATTGGGAGTGAATACGTTGCAGTCCACACCCTAATTTTTTGCATTCGTTTTCAGAAAGCTTGCCATTTTTATAAACGAATAATATTACTCAGGGATATACAATTATGGTTTGGGTTTGATCAATTTATTATAACTTAATTTTTCTGTTAGAAACAACCCTACAGAAGTTCAATTCCATATTAAATTGAATATTGTTTCAAATTATTAAAATGGGTGGCATATAAAATCGAATAATTAATTAAAATTTTATGCACAAAAACAATAAATGCTCTCAGCACCATCACCACCAAACAATGTAATATTGATGAGTTATGTTTAATTACATTATTTCTGTTAACGACATTAAAGAGGTGCGTTTTCAATACTGTTAAATGTTATTAACCCGTTGTTCATATTTAATGTACATATGTATTTGCAAGCAAAATAATAACTGTTACTTTCTTCTATGTAGAAACATAACGAAAAGTACCATGACAATTTTTCACCTCGATATTTATGCCGATTTACCATTCACTATACCGCCGAAGTAAAAAAAAAGGTTTTCAAAAAATCTCAAATGCAGATTAAATGTCTCTAGCTTCCCTACAGCCCAAAAAGATTGAAGCCTTTCCCATAAATTGGGAGATTCTAGTGATTTTCGGTCGAAATCGGCTCATATTATTTTAAAACGAATGTACATACATCTCAAATATACCGGAAAATTATAAATCGGAAAATTCATCTTACCAGATTTTTGGTGACAATCAAATCTATAAATTTATTAGGTAAAAGATCCTATAATAAATTTATAGATTTAAGAGGACATAGCACCTTCAAAATTGAGAAAAAAAGTTTTTCAAAGATTTATTTTGGAATAAAAAGAGATATCTTAATGAAACTTTCCATTAACATTTTATTAAAAAAAAATTTTTTTAGATCTTTTTTAGCCCACTGTCGTCTGCTACAATGGTTTTCCAAAAACACTGAAAATTCACTGCGTGCATCATAACTGCTCTCAGAAACTTCTAAAAAAAAACCGGGATTTATTCAGCTTTAAATCGCCCTTGGAATGAACTAAAAGGAAAAAAATTGCTTGAAAAATAAAAAAATGGCGGCATTTATTCGAAAATGCAGCTTTTTTGTCCCTCGCCAATTAGTTATAACTCAAAAAATTGAAAGCCGATTATTCCTTCCGTAGTTCATTCTGAGCGGAAATATATGTAGATCAACGTGTTAAAATTTTAGAACGATTGGATAAGTAGTTTTTTCTCAATCTTGCACGCCAACTTGAAAAACGTTATTTCGAGATAATCGCGTTTAAATTATCGTACTTTAAATTAGGCCGCAATAAATAAAATAAAAATATAAATAATTTTTTTTTGAGATTTTCATATTTAATCAATAAAATCATGTTTTTAAATTTTCATTCTAACATATTCAATCATAAAAAAAATTTCGATTTTTTGAAAATTTGAAGGTGCTATGTCGCCTTAATTTTTTTTATTGTTTTTAAGACTGTTGTTCATTAAAATAGAGTTTTCATTACAAAATATGCAAAGCTTATAAATAAATTTCCTTAGAAATACAAAGTGAATAAATAGAAGGTAGATTTTAAAAAAAATATAAAGTATGAATTGAATTTAAAAAATAAATAAAAAGTAATTATTAAAAATTTCAATAAAATAAAGCAGACGAACAACCAATTAATAAAAATTATTACAAGCTTTTTCAATATAAGAACAATTATTATTAATATTTATTTAATTAGTGCTAGATTTGATTAATTGCACTATTAAAGATGATAAAAAAGATGAAAGCAGCTTTCTAAATCAAAATAAACAAAGAATTATTATTAACTCGAAATTTAAACAAGTTTTTAATTGTGGCCAGCCAACGTCGAAAAACCTGTATCAATTAGTGAAAAAACTAGGTAACTCACTTCAGTTTTAGCTGACGATTGGAAAAAATACATAAAACTTGAAAATTAATTGAACGGTAAATTTGATGTCGATGAGTTAGCGGACAAAATTGAAAATATTTAATTTGACTTAAATTAGTAAAATTGGTAAAGTTGATTGAAGAAAACAGCTCTTACCAAAATAATATAATAAACCAATTGGTGATAAATCAAGGAAATGTTCAACAAAATATCTCAGCTAGCAAATATTTGGATAGTGAATTTTCTTTACCTCCTAGTACGTTACCAGCAACACGTGTTGATATTTCCTATACAAATAAATATCATCCCAAAGAGATTCTAGTTAATCAGAACGAATCGTGCGAACTTGCAAAAAGGGAATTTAATCCTAATATTCTGTTATTCACATCATCGTCTTATCAATTTCAAAATGATAAAGCTAGTGTGATGCCTAATAATTCTTATGACGATTATAAAAATTCAGTGATCAAATACGAAATTGCAAAGTCAGAAATTAATATAGAAGAAATTAAATTAATTGCCGAACCTTTTGAAGAAGAAGAATACAGTAACACCGTGAACACACTAACGAAAACTACAGTTTACGATACAAAATAATATTTCTAAAAAGTATATGTAAGCAGGATCTAAATATAAAATCTTGAGATGCGGATACTCACCAATTAGCAATGGCAAATGATAAAAGTCCACTAAACAAACTGGAGCGATGTCTTGTTATTTACGAGCTTAGGTTCTACAAAATGTAACGGTAGTGTTTTCTAGAATGGATAAAGCAACCAAAATATCTGCTGCCAATACCTCAATGAAACTCATTATTAAACCATAATAAAGAGTAGTCAATCAAATCTAAATTATTGATATACATATTCAAACTGAATATTTTTATCAGCTATGATTACAGGGCAATTGCATCTCGTATATTTGACGAATCCTCATCCTCACATAATTTCTATCAATTATAAATCTTAAAAAGTTCAAACTCAAATAAAACTTTTGCAACAAAAATAAGATAAATACTCGTATATATTATGTACTCTAACAAGACAAACTTTAAGAAATATTCAGTATATACAAGTAGAAAATGTTTAAATGATTTTTTAGTAAAGACAAAAAGAATCTAATCGATCGATGGAAATTCAATTTACTTAATTCTTCTGTATCGGTATGTTAATATCTTAGATATATACATATATATCTCTAATTCTCTAATTCAATATCTGTATCTCAAAAAATATATTTCGATTAATTTAATTGAATAATGCGAATGATATGATAAATTCGAGTGCAACATATGTTTTCTACGTAGCTATATAGCACAACACAAGCAAAGAAGAAAACTAAGCAAGAAAATATTGGGAGTATTAATTATAGTCATTTCCAGATTATGATTTTCATGGAAATAAATTAGATATTTCTATATACTCGTAATAGATAATATTTAGATAGATGTATAGATCGATAGATGTATCCGGAGCAGCCAATTTTCTATGTCAAAACTTATATTTAGCACGCACGCTATTTATATATGTATATAAATAATTTATTTACCTCAAAACTAAGAGTTTTCATTCAACTTTAAAGTTAAAAATCGATAAAAATTTTTTTGCTCTACCTATTTATCGGGAGCTGCTATCGGGAGCGCTATCCAATTTAATGGGAAATTTGAAAAGGCCTTTATTTTGTAAACCCCTGAAACCATTAGAAACTTAATCTTACAATAACAATTTAAAAAGTAGCCAGATAATACAACAGCCAGACACATAATATTAAATTTCCTTGAACCGCCGTAAATTATTTCGGGATTAAATAATGTGGATTGGAAGGATATTTTACAGAGCAAAATATTTTATGATATATAACTGAGCATCGCATCCATTTTTGTTGGAACTGAACATTTAGGATATTGCATTGGTCAATTACAACAACAATCGTTGTTGATAGATTCAAATAGATTCATCTAAATCCAAAATGATGTAGGATTTATGAAAATCTAATTCAAATTTTAATACTAAAGGTTTGTACTAAAATATTAAAAGTGATATTTCAAACGACAAAATTGACATAAATGTTTTCATGTTTTTACAATAAAATTAAAATATTAATAAAATCACGAAATATGCAAATATACATACATAAGTAAGAAAAATAGGTTTTTACTCTCAAACTTTGAAACCAAAAACTAAATCTTAAAATGGCTGTTGATTTAGAAAATTTCAAATCCAAAACTAAATCCGAATTCAGTTTTACCAATGCAATTATTGCTAGGCCACCTTAACATGGTTCTAGAATAATAAATTACTGAAAAGTTGAATATACTTCAATTCCGTCCATATGCTTCTTTAACATTTTGGTAGGCGATTTTGAATTTGTTAGTTCATAATCTCCGTTACTTTTCAGAATAATGCTACATTTGCATACATATAGTGGTGTATACAGGGTGTTGCTATATTATAACAATTTTCGTAAATATGTATTTTCAAACCGCTGCTCGAATGAATCATATACATGTTGGCATGGACCAATATGCTACCCTCGGTGTTTATTTTTACCTAAAACTATTTTGAAATGTGAGCTTTAATTTTGAGGTGAGGTTATTTGCCTTTTTACTATAGGTTCCCATCTGAAATAATTGCAATTATTTGCAAAGGAAAATTTTCGTATGTAGTTTAATTTGTGTTTTATTTTCATTTGTATGTGATCGACTTTGATGTTTCCCGAAAATAATGGCTTATTAAAAACATAAATAAAACTATTTAACGAGAGATTTTTATGTTCCCGACAGAATAAAATTTGGGAATAATGTCAGCAAAATTAAGAATTACAAAGAAACACTAACTACGCGATACGCTACTTGTATGCCCGACTACTTTTGATTACAAATCATCAAGTATGTAAGTTTTTTAAGTGTGCGCAAATAAATTTGTATACCTTATATGTAAAATTTTTCACTGTATAACATTTAAAATAGAATGCGATTAATTTTGCTAGCCATTTAAGTGAAAACCTATACGTTAATCAAAAATTTTTGCAATTCGTTTCACTAACATAAATCTAAATAAATATAAACTAGTTTCAGAAGTTCTTAGTTTATGTAAAAAATATTTTTTATTTAAATACATTACAATTACAGATTTAATGCCCTTTTAAGGTCAATTAATACTCCGCTTTTCATTCACGCAAACACCCACCCATTCACCCTACTAACTCAATTACAGTAGACGTTGCACGCTCCATGTCAAATCATCGATTGTATTCGATGAAGAAAATCCACTTTACACCCGTCTCTGGTGGGATTCGAACCCAGTACCTCCCAGTCTAAGTACCGAAGCTTTAACCACTGCGCCACTTGTACGGTAAATCTGAGATTTAATTTTGAGATTAAAATGTATTTTTCATTATTTTTTCATAAAAATTAAAATTTTATTTTTATAATATTTAGTACCATCAATTGAAATCCTAAATTAATGAGATTAAATTAAATGAGAGAGTATTGGTTTAAAAGTTGGTATAATTTATTTAATTGCTTAAATATTTATTTATTTATTAAACTCAAAAATTCAATATAAAAATAGAATATTTATGAATGCCTAAAACAATCAGAAATTTAACAATTTAACTCCAAAAATTAATTATAATTTATTCTTTGTGAAATATTTTCCGAATCGGAAAATTTTCAACGACTAAAACATGTCACTATGACAATCTCTCTACTAGTACTAATTCGATTAAAATTCTAATAAAACTTGCCCATCTAAAACGACATTATTGTGAAGCTCAACATTTCCTAGAAATCTTGAACATAAAGAAATTCATATCTTAATCATTTCACCGATCGGCAAACTTGTCACTGTGGTATTTTAGTAGAGTCATATGTGTACCCTACTTGGACCAACCCGATTAAAATTCTAATGGAGCTCGAATACCTAAAACGACATTTTGAAGAAAGTTCATATCTCAAAGTTTTCACCTTTCGGCAAACTTATGACTGTAAGGTTTAGGTAGACCCATATGCATACTCTATCTGTATCAACCCGATTAAAATTCTAATTAAGCTCGCATATCTAAACCGCCATTCTTGTGAAGAACGGCATTTCTTATAAATTTTTTTTTTTTGATAAAATCTGAGAACATTATTTATTTACTTTTTGTTTAACATAATTTCTCTATAATTTTGCGGTTATTAGAATAATGTATTCTAATCTTGATGTAAATATTTTCAAATGAAATTATACATGTGTTTTTAAAATCGCCTAAATGTTCCCAAGTCACAACTAATCAACCGATACTAATCAGCTTCAAATTTAATCTTATTTTAAATTATAGTAAACACCATACTTCTTAGTAGAAGATTGATTTTTTCCTACAATAGTACTAACCGTCAATTTCCTAATTTAGGAGTAATTTAGGATAAACTTCATTAGCGTGAAGTAGAGTAATTTATTTGTATGTGATGTGGAGGGCACCACAACCAAGCACATGTAATTATTGCTAGTCGAAGAATGTTCTATTCTAGATTTTTCTAGACATTCTATTTGTTTTCCAAATAAAGGAATGTTCAAGGTAGACAATATAAATATTTTGATATATTTCTTGTCACCAAAGTCCTGATGTTTAATTTGGAAATGTTACTATTTGTATCAAGCTACAGCCTCAAACTACAAAGCAACAACGACACATTTATTCGTATTCTTCTTTGCGTAAAATGTATGATTTTGAACATGCTCCAAGTTTACCGTTGAGTGAACGTGCTCCATGGTTGAAACAGTAAAACAAGTTAATCTACTACTAACAATGTCGCTTGAGGTGATTACTTAATATTCCATATTAACTCAATCCATAATTTTTTCATACCTAGTATTAGTGTAGTTTAGCAATACATAAAGTTATATACATACTAGTAAAAAAAATCCAACAATAATGCCTAATAATGGTATTAAGCCAAGCTAGTTTTAACACGTTTGGAGAAAGAATCTATTTCTAAGTAAATGTATTATTATACTCGTATATAATTGTACTATATGTAAAAAACATAGATACAAAACATACGCTTATTTCCATGTATGGAGTGCATTAATTGCGTTTGGTTTGGGCGACCACAGGCTTGACAATGCTGTCTTATTTTGCAACCACATTAAAAGTTTGTACGTACATTTGTTTGGTTATCGTCGATTGTCGAACGGTAAAGGTGTTGTGGTGGGAAAAAAACTTAATTCACTAAACGCTGAAATTGGTAAATTTATTATGGAAATTTAAATAAATTTTTTAGTAGTATAAATCGACCGAACTTTCTGCATTTTGAATTGTTTAGTTGTGTATTCAGATGTTGCATTTTACGAAATATTAAGCTAGTCTTCAGGCGATTATAAGAAAATGTTTTCATAAGCACAAAGTACGCGAGGTAATGTGCAGTACAAATATTACAACTACATGTCAATATTCGAATTTCTTCAATTCTAAATGTGTTCGGGAAAGCTTATGAATCCACAATTTATAAAGAAAATTTTTATAAATCCATTGGGCCATGGGTTCGATTGAATTAAAGCGGTTGAAATTGTTTGTTAAAATCTAATATAAGGGCAACATTTTTTGTTTCCAAAAAATAAAATTAAGGTCATATAATAAAAATAACTGCCATAAAATTAAATTAAATATATTAAAATGTATGAAGTGTAAGACTAAATGCTTCGCACCATCACGATAAAAATTGGCCGGCATTAAATTATATACCCAATATAAACACAAATAAAAAAATTAGGCTTCATCATCTCAAAATTCATAAAAAATATAAACATAATCGTTTTCCATTTTGATCTTATGTGTGGATAAATATATGTATCTGTATCGTATCAGCATCATAAAAACGAAATGTTTATATCAAGAGCTGGAATTGATAACACGAGAAACATGATTTTTATTGACCACATACGATGATCCAGATTTATTTATGAGTGAATTTTCCATTTGACCGGCAATGGATTTCCTTGCTATAAATTTTGCAAAATGTGTAGCAAACTGAATAAAAAAAATATATTTTTTTAAGGATATAGCGGCAATAAGAATATAAATGTTATTCGTTTTTTACGTCGAAAGCAATAAAAATTCCCAGTAACATATATGATGGAGGAATGTAATTGTCAGACATAAACGATACAGGAGAGGTTCACCTCATTCTAAATGTTTAAACTTTAAAGTTTTTCTAGTTTCAATTAAAGTTTATAACCTTATAAATATAGGGAAATCAAAAATGTTCACACATATTAGTACGAGTATAATACAGGTACACGACCATATATAAAGTATAACTTTTGTAATTAACACATTTGCTGGGCTTAAAGTTGAAAAATAATAATTCATTTAGTCAAATATAAAAAACTATTCTATGTACAAGGGAATTTTATCAGAAAATTCTTTTTTTAAAACACACAGTAGATGGACAACTTTAATATAAGCTCGTACCGTATCGTAGAAAAAGAATCCAGAAAGATAAATTTAATGATATCCTTAAGTAGATTAATTTTCTTTACGTAAAAAAGAATTCACAATCATTATATACTTTTGGATCTTTCCTCTTTTTCATTTTAAACCATGATAGGGGGTTTATCCATCATTAAAATTAAACATGTGTAAAAAAATCTTATTTGAATTCATTCTATGGTTATCGTTCATTATAGAACCCAGTTATAACTTTATAAGTCTGTTTGCTTGCACATTTTTATATTTTAAATATGCTTTATGGCAACGTAAAAGAAAAAAAAAATCTTGTGTGGATGGATTGCATATTAGCCAAACTAGTAGGGGTAAAAAATATATAAATAAATTTAAATACATTGTGATCCTGTTCAGCAGACAGAAATTAATATGTTTGTTAATTTTTCAATCAAAAATACAAATTTTTACGATTGATTGATTACGATTGAAAAATTTGCAAAATCTCAGGGATGTTTATTTATCACTCAAATAAATAGGAGTACTCCCCATAACATGTTTACTCCATTTATTACAGTGGTAAATTAAGACCATTCTCGTTGTATACTGTTTCAGTGAGTAATCAATTCTTAAACATACACTTAGATTTCGATCCTTTATTCGGCATTACGGGTACTCAAAACATCGATTTATAAACTCAATAAATTATTTTATTCAATTACATAAACTTGCTGAGAAAACCAATTTATAGAGTTTGACATATCAAATAAAATTTACTACTTACTACATTTCAATTTTATTATTTATAGAAACAAAGTGTTGTTGGTTCTATTGTAGTTAAAATGTTTAGAACAGATACACTGTTCGTCTATCTAAAATGCTTACTGCTTGAGAATTGTGTCATTGGGTAACTACATAGTGTAATAAACAAATCAAATGAAATACTGGGGTGGTATGTTGTACCATCACTTCGAATAGAAATTCGAAAAAAGTCGAATGGCGGTATGTTGTATCATTTTCAATTGCAAAAAAGATACAACTTATACTTTTTCGATTCGACTTTATTCGAATTCGACCTTTTTCGATTCGAAGTGATGGTACATTTTTGCTTTTCGAAAATGATACAACATACCACCATTCGACTTTTTTCGAATTTCGATTCGAAGTGATACCGCCCCTGGTCATAACATACCGCCCCTGGTCATAATATTACCAGTTACGTATTTCGGGACATTTACAAACGGTTAAATGGTGTTTGCATTTAATTGTAAACTAAGTAGTTCGAACGGTGATTCACAGTTATTACTTCAATCATAAAAATCAGTGCTAATTTTTTTTATTATTATTGCACCTTTATTGATCGTTTTGGTGCATTTTCGAAATGTATTCGCTCCACCAAATATTTTGTAATACTAGAACAGACATAGAGACACATACTTCGTGTCTGCTTGAACAACCCTTTACTACATTTCTTGTAACGAATGTATTTAAATTGGTAAAAATAAAACCGAGAATGGTTGTAGCCTTAGGTCAATTTATGCACACACAATAAAGGACTAATATACATGGACACCTTTATTGAATTCGATAATCATCGTTTATATTCGATACTACAGAAAAATGAAATTGACCGACAATCTACGAATGTCTACGTATTAAATATAGTACTCGTAAGATTGCTAAACGATATTAACAAAACAGGTACCTTAGAAAAGCTCAAACTAATCGTTTTACCAAAGGTCGATTATTGGCATATATTGAGAGAAAATGGTAACAAATATAAGAAATCAGAATCAGATCAGAAGGTACGGTAAATTGTACCGTGGTCATATATAATTTGAAATAGTGTAAAAATATGCTGTATTGTTTCAATAAAGATTCAAGTTCTCATAAAATGGATATACTACCTTTAAATGCAAGCGCGAGTGAGGGGGAATTGACACAATGTAATTATTGGCCAATTAAAAAGACTTGACCATGCTGAAGCTGATGGTAATACAATTTATTTATAGGTAGTGAATTAAATTATTTGGTTCATAACAAACTTCGAAAGGTCATATTCGGTGAAAAGTACCGAATAATTTTTATAATGATTAGGCTAAGTCCTGACATTTCCTTGATATCAGCTTCTGGTGTAGCTGACTAAAATATATTGAGATGTATCACTCAAAGGCTTTTGTTGTTTTAAGCAAATACAGGGACAATATCATGTAATCCCAAAAAAAGCAAGCTTCGTACAATTTTCTTCATCAACTATTTCATTATCGAGCAATTTTAAAAGAAAATGCCTACGGGTAGAAAATGAATTTCGAAAATATTTTAAAGCGTTAAACATTGCTCTCAAAATAGAAAATAAAATGGCACGGCCACTATAAGAGCTAATTTTAATCGAGTAGGTTTCAAAATATTTTTCAATTCAGTTAAATTTTATAATAATTTTATAATATCGCCCCTACATATGTTGATTTCGATTGAAGGAAAAATGTTACACTGAGGGTAAAAATGGAACTCCAATTGCTGTCAAAATGTTCCATTGAAAAAAAAACCACAAGGGTAATATTTTGCTACACCCAGGGTAATTTTCTCTACTCCAGGTGTTTTGGTCGAGTACACCATTTTTTGATGTTGTCATTCGCCATTTTTTCTATACTTGTCAAAACGTACGAGTTTAACAATCGGGATAATAACTTTAATTCGAGTATTATCATACAGCTCAGATTCATCTGATGAGGAATTTCTGGAACAAACAATTGTCAATCATCGACATAACATGAAAGCACAGATGAAACAAATATATTGTTTGGTCATTTAAAAGCGGTGTACTTCATTTCTGATCAATGGAGCGGCGTAGTTCATTTCTGATCAAATGAGGGTATAAAATGTGGGTACTTTAGAGTAGGAAAATATCAATCGAAATCAACATTAGACACAGAAATTACAAACACTAAAATTAAGAATCATATTGAAAAATATTTCATATGACAAGCAAATATTTTGCAGTTCACAAGTTAGCTGCAAGTCGAACAGCATCGGCAGTTGCAAGAAGCTTAATTTTCAAAAAAATAACCTAGAAGTATACTGCTGTAACATTTTATTTTATTTTTTATAGTTTTTCAGTTAATTTTTTAAACTGAATTGTTATATTGTGCTATTATTTTATATAAATTAAGTGCGGTAATTATAATGTTTTTTTAAAAAATTTAAAGTCGCTAAATTATAAATCCGGCCCTGGATTATCTTATTATGTCCTACTCCATGAGCAATAATTAATCATATAAAGATCAAATTACTTTAAAATATGTAGCTACACGGCTGCCAACAAGAATAGAGCTGATAAATATTACAAATTACGGTACTATCATCGGCCTTTTCCAACTTAGCTAAAAAACAACACTGCTAAAGTGTTGGAGGATTTCACAATTAACAAATAACAACAAACTTTTAGTTCGATACACTTTATTGACAATAAATCAAAACATTGAGATCGCCCAACTCCAGCATTACCAACATAGAACCTAGAATAGAAAATAGTTTAAATTATATAAAAGGATTAGGTTACTTACCATTAATTAATACAACAGAAGAATAATATAATTAATTCATTAATTAATTCAAAACTAAATTTAATTTGATGTAATCATATTGATAAACAAAACAAAAACAAACTGTAAACATTTACAATTAAAAACAGCTGGTAATTTATAGGCAAAAATTTAATAGATTATGCAATTTAGAGATCGGTATAGAGAGTGCGTTTGATATTCATATTGTACTACTACTAGTATAAATTTTTGTTATAATTAATTTAAATTTAGCGCACTTTTCAACAAATGTTCTATAAAACTTAATAAAATGTTTATAAATTATAATTTAGATTTTTATAAATTAAGTTTGTCAAGAATTGTAACACCAAAATGAAATTATGCCTCTTTGCAATAAACTCTTGAACTGGAAGGACCAGTTTCAAGATATACAGTGTGTTGCTACTGGTAGTTTTACTAAATTTTCACGGGATACAACACGAGTTGCTACATTTAATTGAAAGTCTAATTTGGATTTGGATTCTGGAGTTAATTGGATTATTGGATGTCAATTACTTCGGGAATCGTTCTACAGATCTCCACAGAAATGGAAAACATAACTAGGTTTCAGTGGTTTACACTTAGGTCATTTTTGGCCCATTGTGATACCATGCATTCATGCTACATCATTAACCCATTCACCAATTCACCTACTCACACAACTACAGTATACCACCTGCACATTGCAAGCTCCATGTCAACCTGTACATTGACATGGACGGTGGGTCGGCGTTGAATTCTGCACTCCATCAGGGGGTCTTAGTTGTGTTTATTAACATCACCGATTGTAATCGATGATGAAAATTCGATTTGCATCTAGCCTCTGATGGGATTCGAACCCAGTAACTCCCGGTCCAAGTGCCCAAGCTTTAACTACTGCACCACTTGTCCGGTAAAAAACATAACTAACTTACTAACATTTCTAACTTAATATTGTAGACAGGGATGGGCGATTACGCGTCGACTACTAGTTTTTACATGATTTCGTCGACAACTCGTCGACAACAACGTCGAGAACTACTTGAAAAATTAATTTACGCCATCTATCGAAACTTATAATAAAACTCAGCATAAATTGCCTTTACTATACTGATTGTATTTGTGAATCATTAAAACACACTGTGCCTAACATTTGTATCATAAATTGTGTAACAAATTAATAATTATCCATTATCGAAATAAATTCTTTGACAATCGAAAAAAGTCATATTATATTTGCGGATTTGAATAAAATTTGAGTCTATGTGATTTGGCTCGAATGAAATTTTGAAGCTTCTACTAAAACTACGCGGCGAACAATTAGTTAATTTATGATTTATGCTGACTTTTTATTTAATTTTACTTTATTGTAGTATCTTCGAATAAGATAAATTATTCGTTTACATATCCCTTTTTCAACCAAAAAAAGAAATGGCTCTATTAAAGTCCAAACCACACAAATGTGCGAGTAAAAAATCACAATAATTTTTTGACATGGTATTTTTGCCGTACCCACACAATTGTGTTAGTAAAACACAAAAGGGATATATTTATTTGATAAAAGATGGCGCGCAAAGCATATAATCTATTGAAATATTCAAAAGTTTTAGATAGATAGATAGATGCCTCTAGTTCAGAGATTTTAAATTTATTTTTAATTTATAAAATGCTTGTAAAAATGTTAGAATTAAATTTAAGTAATTATTCATCAATTTTAATTGTGCGGTTAACGCAAAATAATTAAAAATTTAGTTTTAATATCATTTTCTAAGTTGTCGACGTTGTCTACGTTGTCGACGTCGGAAAAGCAAAAAATCGGTATATAATCTACGTGCTAGATTACGTGTCGACAACTACGTAGATTACCTTACGTAATCTACCCGCCCATCCCTGATTGTAGAATCCCAATAAATAAAAGAACTCGTAATAGACGAGATCGCAATATATAAAAGAACTGAAACATTCAGCCAAATTCCCAATGCCCATAAATAAATACAACAGATTTAAACAAAAAGTCAATAATTTCGTTGATTTAACTAAATTAAAAGTTAAATTATATGCAACAATTTTGCGGAAATTGTGATTATTTCAGAAGTGTGGTAATTTTAACGCCCCGATCAAAAATTTCACTTTAGTGAGATAAAGGGTTTTTTAATTTGGGTGGGTCGATGTTGAAATGGAATAAAACAATCTGTGTGTGAGGTATTAACAAAATTCTTCTTCAATTTGAAAGGCCCATGTATGCCATTATTTATGGAATATAACATCGTTCAATGACTGCCGTATAGATCCGGCTGAATTTGTGCGATGCTATTAGTTATGTTTGCTTTAAGGGCATCGATCGATTGCGTTGGCATAGACCTGCGACTTGAGGAAACCCCACAAGAAAAAGTCTAGTGGGGTCAAGTCGCACGATCTTGGTGGCCAATTCACGTCACTTCTGCAAGAGACAACCCTACCACGGGTAGCGTTGCGTCTGCTGTGTGGCACGTAGTCGCGTCCTACTGATTTGGCATCAGTGACTGAAAAAACACCAGATTAGACAGTCGCCACCAAAACAACATGGCCGCTGCCACAGGTTGTCAACATCTCTCTCTCTGGCATTATATATTCCATCAAGGGATTTTACCGCCTCAAATGAGGTTTCATAATCATATTTTTCATTTCAGATAATGAGTGATTAATTCATTGATCCTAACCAGCCGTGAAATTTTTTCCTTGTCACCACCGGGAATCGAACCTGGGACCTCCGGTCGCTGGAGCAAGCATGCTAACCACTTTGCCACCGGGGCGGCTGTCAACATCGGCCGGCCCAAATTTAAAAACCCTTTAGTTGTTTGCGTTTTTGTTGCATATAATAACCTCAATCTTTCTTTCTTTCGTACCGATCTTAAAAAACATTTATTTACCTGAAACAATATTCCGCAGTGAAATCGGTTGTGTTATATAGTGAAATAATTTAGACCTAGTCCAAAATAGTTTATCTGTTACAATTTAAGTGTTAAGTTGTTTGATAGTCAAGTTAATTTTTTATTTTTGTCCAACATTTGATAAAAAAATTTACTTGGATTAAGCAATCGAAAAATCGACAGTTTAAAATGATTACATGGAAGTTTTTATTAGCATCGGTAATTTAGTATCTCAAAATATGAGATGATTATTTACTTTGCAACAATAAAGAACCATGGTTCTTTGAGAAAGTCTTATGTATCGTATTATAACCAACAGCCTGGAAGAGTTAAACTAGAGTTTAGTTGACTTTATGAAGCTAAATAAAAATATAACATAATTTTTCACTTATCCTGTTTCATCTACTCTGTTAAAAAATATTGCTAATATTGGTTAAATCTCGTATATACGTACCTTAGTAGAACCCCTGCACTCAATAAATTGTACTTTTGAATACTAACCGTGATTTTCAGACATAAACATTTAAATTTACAAAAAATATTTAACTATGGCGTAATCTTCAAAAAGTCTAGACGAGACAAGAATCCTTACACAATTTGAATTGAATTTAAACTTTCCTTAATTCACGCAATAACTCTTCTATGGAAGACAAAAATAAAAACATTGATATGAAAATTACAGTGGTTTAAAATAATGGCTTAGATTCGATTATAAATAATATCTGGAAAATCGTTTATCAGAAAATTGAGTAAAATTTTCCACAATTTACTTAACACGACACAAAAAAAACATCAATTCGTGATATACAATTTACAATTTTACCATTACTGTTAACGCATTTTCTAATACCGTATGTATGTATTGAAATTGATGTTTAGAGATTTATATTTTAATCAATCAATGCGTGAAAAACCCGTTAAATTGAAACATGGATTTTCGCTTAGTCTCAATGTAAAATAAATCAAGCTGAAATTGAATATCACGGTATTAATATTATCTGATAAACTTTATTCCCAAGCCCGTTAAATACCAATGGAATATTATTAGGTATTTAAAGCTTCTGTATAAAACAATAAATGGTTCAGTTTGATTTATTGTTAAACACGTGTAACAGTTTAGTATATTTCAGGTAGTAGATGTCTCGTTGGAAAGGAATATCATATAATAATTCCACCTCACAGAGAAGGAGGGTTTCTTTTTTCAATCAAGATGGTTATGAAAACACCGGGATTTTATAGAATCCATTATGAAATATTTTATTCCTTTCTTTGCCATAAATCATTTTTATCATCCGTTCGATAAGATCAATTGCATGCAATATACCATAAATTTATATTGGATGGGCCCCGAACAGGGCCGATAAAATAAACCGAAATCTGAGTGTTCTAAGAAAAGATTTCTAAATTTAAAGAAATTATATGAAAGGCCCTTAAACAAATGGTCCTTTACTTTGATCTTATAACTCATCACATACCAAATGTAATATTACATCAGTTAATTGTGTTCAAATGGTTATTAGTAATTGCAAAAGAATGGACAAAAACCGGTCCCTATACGTAGCTAAATTAAAAGTATTAAGTTTTAAGTTCAATTACTCGTACTTGCATTACTTGGTCGAAATACAATCAAATACGTCTTTATAACAATTCTAACTACCCATGTGGAAATTTGTCAGCAAGCATTTCCATAATATTTTACGAGATACTTATATATGTTTATATTCCTTATCTTTTTTCTAAATGTGTATGTTCAAGGGATACTAACCACTTATGACAGCAGTAAAACTTCGATGATCCAGTCATACTTACCTGGAATAAACACTCTACCTGCAACACATAAACTACTTGGAATACATCTTATACATACATTAGATAAACCTAAAAACCTAGAATAAACATTATCAATTATTTAATACTTACCTTGCTATTATATAAATTTATATTGAGGACCTAGAAATTAGTTCAAATTATTGTTAGTACAACCAAACCAAAACATATGTAAACAATTACATAACATAATTTGTCCTTGAACTTGAACTTCAATTGATGATCAAACCAAATTATGTTACGCATATTAGAAAAACAATATAACATAGAATTTCACTTTAGATACTTACGTATAAATCACATTAATTATTATTATATATATACTAATAATATTACCAATAGATAAATGTAAGTTTATTATTACCACTTACAATTTTGTTATCTATTGACATTTGTTATTTGTATTGACATTTGTGTACCACTACAAATGCAATATTGATGCAACCCCTACGAATTATAGAACGCGTTTTATACCTAGTATTATATAATGTAGTGCCATCTATTGGCAATTAAGTTTAGCGATTGATGACCCTCTATATTGAATATACAATAATTTTTGTACCTAATTATGTAAAATTGAAAAATAATTCCCTTCTCATTGTAACCACAAAGCCGTCAACATCAATCATCATAAAATAAAATAAAATTAAAGTTGAAAAAAAACCATAATATGTATTTTATTTCAACATTGTACGCACAATTTTTCCAATTTGTACAGTGTATGAAAAAGAATTAAAAATAGTTTTGTCGTTAGTTATTCGTATGTTCACTAGAAGATAAGTCACATTAGATTCTCAAATGAATTCGCTAATGGTTGTCCGCGTTCGACAAGTGTGGGATATGTCAAATACATTTCTTCTTTCATGACAATATTCTAAACGAAACATGTATGACAAGTCTTCAATGTTTCTCAAAGAACGTGCTAGATTCTTTTATAACGCATATTTCATGTCTACTCTTTGTCGCAAGACCATCGATATTATTAACAATTATGTTTGTTACACATTTTGGGCATAAGATCGATTTTGTTCAAAATCCGAGAAACGAAACATGGTGTTTTTGTATACGTATAAGGAGCCTTTTGTATATGTATTTTATATTAGTGTGTGTAATTTTTCTGTGGTTAGATTTGTTTGTTTTCTGCGAATGTAAGCATCAAAATTTATGAATCGGTTCAATTTTTTGGTGCTTATGTCGTTCCGTTGTTTCACTTTTTTGACATCTCACCAAGTTTTTGAGTGGCGAGTTAGTGAAAATAGTTGTAATGTTAAGAAAAAAATCTATATTAATAAAATTAACTCATCAAGTAGGTTTAAAACAATATATCATAATTTTAATTTATTATAATATGCCAGATATTAAAATATAATATCAGGGTGTTTATAAAAATATCACATGAGTTCGTCATTTAAAATCTTAAATTAATTTTATTAAAAGTTTACTATATTTTTTGGGATGTTTTATTTTATTCCCTATTGTGAAGAATTGTTTGGATATCCCTTGGGGAGCTTTTGGATGCGTCAAATTTTACCATCAAGTGAGTCATCATATTGTGTTGCATACGGACATGTTTAGCTATTTAAAAAATAGGAAATTTGTGGGGGAATCATCTTTTAATCTTAAAGTGAACTGATTTTTCATATGGCTAGTCACACAAAGTATGGTCGCCACTCACTAGTTCATTGTACTTCTAGGACATATAAATGTAAAGAATGTGATAAGAGATTTAAAACTCGAAGTGGTATTGACAACATCGTATAACCAGCAAAACAGAGAAAATATTTCCATGTCCATATTGTGATAAATCATTTTGTCACATGGAAGCATTAAACTTACATCAACTTATACATTACAAATTTACTGAAATTTGTAATAAAAAATTTAAATATATCAATCCATTTAGCTTCAAGACATGGCTTGCCAACGAGGCGCGAACAGTTTGACGGTACATATGCAAATCCATTTTTATTAAAATACAGCTCTATTGGGTGTGAAACACAGGAACTATATCTAAACTATAAATGTGATCAGTGCGAAAATGGATTTACAAGTTTGATATTTTTGAAAAACAAAATAAATCATGAGGATAGGAAGGAACATATTTGCTCATTTTGTAGAGAAGGATTGCCTTTAACATGGATTTAGATCGCTTTGTACGTTTATTACACGATACATCAAATCCAAAAAAACATAAATGGATCATCTGTAACTGTGGAGGATAAACTACTTCAACAAAATTCAAATTTTTTTTACGTACCTCATACATCCTCGTATACATCACAATTGAGATGATTCACTTGATGGTACAATTTTTTAAAGGCGTAATCATCTCTAATTGTGATATATACCGAGAATCTTTAGCAATTAAAAAAAGTTTGGTAGATGATAATAAAGAGATTTCTCATGTAACTTTTTCTTTATCATTCGTCGAGAAATGTGGCGTATGCGAAAAGTTCTTAGAATTTAATTTTCTACAAAACTAGATTGTTTCAAATCTTTTATAACTGGAAATTTGCCAGATGATGATTATAACAAACAAATTATTAACAAGAATCGTGCACGAGATGAAAAAATTCAAGATAAGGAACTTGTTATTGCTGGAAGTCCTTCTTACCGCAATTGGTATGGAGCTGCAGCTGTTACATTGGTGCCTCACGTTAATGCAAATGCGTAAAGTAAAACCAAACTATGCAGTCATAATTTCACATTTTATAACTTTGCCACCAAAGAAGTAAAATGTTATTGGTTCTTAGAGGATCAAATCAATGCAATAATCTATGTGCCCCAACTTTTACTAGTTGTATTATCGTCTTTTCTAAGTTATATCAATTTGAAGTTATTTCGAATGATCTATCTCTTTTTAGTACAATATTGAAAATAAAGAAAAGCAAGTACGATCACTTACAAGTTTTAAAGTCGGTGATCCCATCACGCCTTTTACCATAATGTTGAATTCATGGGCTATCGTTTATTTGATATTGTGCTTTAAACGTTGTAAGAAAAACACCTTTTCTATTATTATCCGAAATAAAGAAATTGTCTTTTTGTTAACCGAAAATTTTTTGAAGCCTCACTGTATACAGCACTTTCCCGACATTTAGCTCAGCCTTGGGTGGGTATTATTTTACAGTGAATTAATTCCAAACTAGTTTGCTGTATCAATGTTTACACAAAAAAGATTAGAACTAAATTTGAGTTAATATATCCTTAATCGATGTTCATCCCATGAATTAGTCAATAAAAAAATTAATTCATTTTATCTATGACAATATTTACAATATTTTATTTTATATTTAACTTTTCAACAAAATTATTAATTGTAGCAAAAAAAAATGAAATCACTAAACATTTAAACAAAAAAAAAAATTATGAAAATTATTAGAATTAATGAAATTATAAAATTTATGTACATATAAATGTTAAAATTTATTAAATGGATTTTAATATTTTGTTGTTATAGTAATTGAAACAAAAAAAGAAAATAAAAGTAAAAGAACGAGAAGAAAGTATAATCGCAGTACTACTCCCAAAGCTTTGCGAGAACTGGATAAATTAATAAAATTTATATAAACAAAAGTAAATTCCAATGTACAACACCAAAATGCAAATGTTGATTCATATAATGAAAATCCCAAAAATATTGATAGGTGTGATCAAATTCCAAAAATTATAATTTCCACAATCAAATATTTCGTAGACAAAATCTTGCATGTGTCTTATAGTTGTACGAAATTTCAAATTTTCATCCAAATATTTATTTATGTACTAAGTTTACTAATCTGCCAGCGTCAGAATGATTCACTTCTTCATATGATTATAATGAACTTTCATGGTTTAATTGTTTTATTACAATATATTACTTTTATAAGTAAAACAAAAAAAAATATTTATACCCAACGAAATTGAATGGGGTATACCAATTATCGATAGGCCGACAACTTTTTCGAACAAGATTTTTCTATTTTATAAATCTTATTTTTATTTTTTTTTACACTCACATAAATAATTATTTTAAACGTTGTACTATCGCGCTAATTAACGTTTATTTTTTTTAATAATTTTTATTTTCAAACTGTACATTAATTCCGTTTGTATCAAATTTTAGTGATCTCTCGACTTCCAACGAAAATTTTCAACTCCCGAAAAAAAACAATTTCTTTTTCCAAAGGAAATCAAATTATTCCTACTAACTTGATTTGCCATAAATACTATAAAAATATATCAAGTGAATAAGGTGCTTTCCTAACAACGTGCTGATGAAACTTGGAGCCTGATTTTTTTAGTGCTTTAATTTTAAGCATGTGATTGCAATACTTTTGTATTATTTTCTTTTTTATCAACAATTTTCTTTATTTGAATTTTTTAAACATGAAAATAACAATAAGTTTTCAAATCTTAATAACTGATACTAACTTACTACTAGCAGAATCTACTTTTTATCAATAAGCTTATAATTTATGTTGTTACAGCCATCGTTTTCTTCTTTAATGGCGAAGACGTAGGCATATCTTTTAGGTTTCGCGCCAGCAAATTCTTATGAGATACCAGTTTCCCTGCATAGCTGATCCGCATCTTTTGAAATTCGTCTTAGGATGCTAAGGTCCTTATGTTTGTTTTGTTTTTTACGAACCAGGGTGCTCCATGTAGTCATTCTGAGAATTTTTGACTGTGTTCATTGGACAATGTTGAATTTGAGGTTAATTGTCATAATTGACACCCATACGACTAAATTGGTTTAATCGTTGTGTTATACAAGAGAACTTTGTATTCTAGTTCAATGGCTGAATATTTCCCCATCAACCAGTGCATTTTATCAATTTCTAATTTGATATGGTCTCGTTAACTGACGATCTAGATGGACGCCTAGATATTTTGTTGCATTTGATTGAGGTATTTGTAGCCCGTTCATTGTGACAGGCGGACAAGTAAGCTTATTTAAAGTGAATGTTACGTGGGTCGATTTCTCTTCATTGACCTTTATCTTCCATTTCTTTAGCCATATTTCGATGTCATTAATATATTGTTGCAGAGTTTCGGACGCCGTTTGTGGATTTTTATGGCTGCATACGATTGCCGGATCATCTGCGAAAGTAGACGTCAGATTTTGCGAAGACGTTGGTAGATCTGAAATGAAAACTAAATATAACGTTGGGCCATACTACCTTGTGGTACTCCAGCCAGAATATTTTCTCGTGCGATTTAGAGGTATGGTATTTGACATAATATCTGCGATTTGACAAATCCAATTTCATAAGTTTGTAAATTTCTGGCAATTTATGATTAACTTTATGAAGTAGATCCTCATGTCGAACTTTATTGAATGCTTGGGCAACATCCAAAAAGATGGCGGAGTAGTATTTTTTCTCTTCGTATGCTGACCTTATTTCTTTAGCTACTCGGATCACTTGCTCAATGGTTCCGTGCTCGGCTCTGAAACCAAATTTATGACTAGGGATGATATTTCGTAGTTCCGGTTTAATTTTTTCGATAATACTTTTTTCGAATACTTTCGAGGCGATTGGTAGTAGTCTTATTAGTCTATATGACGAGACTTTAGTAAGATCCTTCCCAGGCTTCGTAATCATTTTTATATATGATAATTTACAGCACTCAGGGATATATCCAGGTTCGTAAATTGAATTGAATATTTGAGCCAGTCGTCCAAAGGCACACTCAGGCAGTTGTTTAAGCATTTCACCTGTAATTTGATCATACCCAGGGGCTTCCTTTAATTGAATTTGATGTGCAATAATAAACTTTATACCATCTTTATCTTGAATTTCCTCAAGGTCTGATTGCTATATTTTCTGGTTGAACCACCGATTATCCAAGGTTTGGAGCCCACTGTACGCGCTTTTCTATGTATTTTTGTGTTGCCAGTGGTTTGACCAAAGTATTTCGATATGCGTAACCATGTTCTTTCGTATGGTTGTTTTTGGTAAAATAGCATCCAGCGTAAGCGAAGAATTTTCATCAAATACCTGTATGATGGCCTCATCCTCCTTTTTTATTGTGGAAATCCGAACCACAACAATAGCCTCTATCTGGTAAATCGTCAACATTTCTATACCTTGCATAATGTGTAATCCTCTTCTTTACAACTGTTTTCGACGTTTTTATATAATTAGGTGCACTGCAAAAAACGATTTGAAGCGGTGTTTTTACCGCTTCAAATCGTTTTTTATCGTTTTTTACACTGTTGAGTCCGAATGGAGAGATGATACTAAGGTAATTTTGCGTATAATCCATCTTGTTTTGTTGTAGTATGCTTTGTAGATTTCTTTTTGACTGATTATAGTTATGTTTAGCATCTGGCGATCGATTAATTTGCCAGATGCGGCTTAAGCGACATTTTTCTGTTAACGCTTTTCTATTTCAGCAGATGTAATGGTGGGTCTTGTATGTTTTCTCTTTTTGGTTTAGGCGAGGCCGAAATAGCTGCATTGATTATTTAAATGAAATTTTTGTTTTGTTGGAGTATGTAATCATAATTTTTTATTTTTTCAACCCTAGACGAAAATTTGATTTTTAAATTTATTTAAAACTTCTAGTTCTTTGCCGTTTTTTGTAAATGCTAAACTTTTCATCATCATTGCAAAAACTGAAAAAGCTCCTATAAAAGCTATAGTATCTGGTGAATTAATTTCGGCAAACATTCCTGCGACCTCCCAGTTTATGGTAAAAGGTAATTATGACGTTTCATCCCGATCAATAAATCCGTCTAGGCTGTACAAACGACGAATTTTTGTTAAAAGACAATGTTTTTGTCAAATATCGTCATTTTACTGACTTACATTTTGTAAAACTGGTTTGTCCTGATATTGATGCAAAATTAATTTAGAATCTTTTAGTTTTTAATCGCTTTTCTTGCAATTGATCTTATTTTGAAAAATTTGCAAAAAACGCAGAATCTTCTATGGAGGCTGCCACTTCCGGAGGACCGGTTTCTGCCAGAACTCTTTGGGATGTCTCAATTTATGAGTAAAGCTTAAGTATCAAGTTCCATCCAATCTGTCGGACGACAAGACACACATACGCAGGCACATATCGAGGTTTTTTATTGACTTTGGCGAAATAGCGGTGAGCCTTCAAAAATCTCGAGGAGAAGTCAACCCTTTTCATCATTACTATATTTTATTTTTCCAAAGATTAAAATAATATTTTGTCGAAAAATAAACATATGGGTGTAATATTTTGTCGAGAAATAAACACTCGGAGCTTAAAACCCCAGTTTTTAAAAAAGCCTGACGCTTTTCAACAAATACTTCGAGTATTTATGAATAGAAGAGTATTTTGTTTGGATGAAAATTATTGTATTTGGCGTAGGTGTAACAGAATTATCTGAAAACAAATTAACCTACGATGATAATACTGGATAATTTACATTAGTTGTAAACTCCTGACATTTTATTAAACCTTTTATTCTATAGTGGTTATTTTGATAATTCTACAAAATCTATCAAATAATTTCTAATTTTTTGTTACCTATTATGTATATTCAAATTATGACAATAAAGTTTATTGTACATAATATGATACAACGAGGAGGTTAACCCTTCTTATAAAATTGGCTGCGAAACTAAAATTATTTAGTAACGAATTTCATCGTTAATTTTATATTACCGTATTCTTACAGTACCTTCTGTCTCTAGCTCTACGTGACCTCTAATTTAATAAATAAAATGAAGTTTCTTCCCAAGAAATCATTTAAGAAACATGGTGTCGTTTAAATTAAATTAAAATTATATAATTTTCAAATGTAATATCTTGTTTGGTGGTATAATACGAACAGATAAAGAGTGTTTTTCTAGTTAATGTACATAATCAAATACAGTTAATAAGTCAAGGTTTACATTTACAAAGGAAAGTAGGATTGATATATGTTTGTTGTTCTGTACTCTTATACTGGAAATTCAATAAATTTTTAATTTTTATTACCACTTCCCTTGAACCATTTTTTCTGTTTAACCTTATCCATTGAGAAGTAAACGCTGATAAAAAATAATAGTCTTATCTGCACAATTTACTTCTAAGTAAATAAAATAAATTGACCCATAGAAAATTCTACTTTGAATAAGATTAATCGGATTTTTATCGCCTTTCTCTAGATGTATAAAATTCTAGAACTCTTCAAAAATTGAATCTAATCATGTATTTTATCGAGCTTTGCTCGATCTATGTATTCACATGCACATCCGATATGTATGTATATGCATTTCGTAAAGTCGTAAAAAACTAACTTGGGATTTGATTTTCTCTATCAAAAGCGAATCCAATACTTAAAATAAAAATATGTACATAGTTAACACTGTTACCATAATCGTAACACAATATTGATCTAATGGTAGTCATACAATAATAGGCAGAAAAAAACCTTTCTCTATTTTGATGATGAAATCAAAGCTCTATATTTTACAAAACTCTGTTACGTGTGAAAGCTCATTATTGCAGTACTCATGTTGCTGTAATCCTCGCCTCGCGCCCATTTCAGCAGAAACACACAAAAGTATTTTGTAAATCCAGTAAAAAAATCTAGACGAATAAATGAGAAGAAATTTTTTTCATAAGGAATATTGTGAAACCGTTATCTGCATCAATCTTAAAGTATGATTAGAGAGTCTGAATACAGAGATAACAAAATCCAAGAATCATTGTGATTTTTTATTAATTATTATTTGCAAATTTGTATAAATATTTCTATAGAAAACCAAAACCAAAAAATATTTTGTCAAAAGAAAAGTCAAGAATTCTAAGAAATCAAAGGAAGTGGGTTTATTGTTGGATTATTTGTGTTTGTGTAATTTGTGTTTGTGTAATTAGTACTTTAATTAAATAAACATTTACATAATATTTTAATGTGCGTACAGAAAATGGGCAATTATTTAAAAGGAAACATCAATGAATATACCAAGTTAGCTTTATAACACAAAGTGTGAAAATCTAAATTTAATTAATCCATCAAACCGTTATCTGTTTGAATAACCAACGTCATTGCATCCTAATTAGATCGTTTGATTTTTCGAGGCGAATATTTATATAGTGGAGACATTTATTCAAATACTTATTCAGGCGAAAACTTATTTTTCATCTATAAGTTTAATAAATAAATAAATAAGTTTCACATCCGTTCTAGGGCCGGCCAAATACGATCCGCTGGGGATATTGCTATTCTGAACTTAAATTTGCTATTGTTAAATACGAAATCATAAAATCCGCACTATTATTAAACTAAAAAAAACAACACGAAATCGGATTTTATGAAAATGTAATATTAAAATCCGCCTGCATGGACGGATATCGGAAAATACGATTTGTAAATCGAATAAAAGTTTTTAATTAACATTCTTATTGAGTTTTATGAAATAAAATTTGATAAACAAATTAATTTATATATATTTATAGGCATCTTCCATCAGTACATGGATTTTGATCGAAAATTGTAACTGAAAGCTGTGAATTTTTCTACTGTTGATGTACCTACTAAAGGGTTTTCCAATAAGAGTGATATGATTTCTTTAAAAAAAAAACACACTAATTGTTAAGGAAATTGAAATGTTTTTTATTTAATGTGAAGTACAATCGATACAATTAAGTTCTGAATAAAACGTCATTCAAATGGCCTACACGACTTCTTCTGCAGGAACGAATTCGATGAACCCAATTTTCGAGCACTTTTTCCACTAAATCAAGTCGTATGTCATGAATAGCACGTTCAATATTGACTTGTAAATCTTGAAGAGAATTTGGTTTATTGCTAAAGACCAATGACTTCAAATAATCCCACAAGAAATAGTCCAATGGTGTTAAATCACAACTTCTTAGAGACCATTCAATATCACAATTTCTTGAAATAATCGAATATCCAAACTTTTCAGCCCCGTCTTGTTGGAACCAAATATTGTCAAGAACAACTTCTTCCAATTTCGGCCATAAAAAGTTGGTTATCATCGATCTATACCGATCTCCATTGACAAATAATGGTGTTACCAGCTTCATTTCGAAAAAAAACGGACCGATGATTCCACCAGACCAAAAACCACACCAAACTATCAATTTAGGTGAATGTAATGGTTTTTCATGAATAATTTGTGGGTTTTCTTCGCACCAGAATCGACAGTTTTGTTTATTTACTGCACCACTCAGATGAAAGTGAGCCTCATTGGAGAAGATGATTTTCTTAAAAAATCGTTATCGTTTTCAAGTTGTTCCAAGGCAAAATAAGAAAATTCACGACGTTTACGGTGGTCAATGGCTTCAGTTCTTGAGTGAGAACAATTTTATATGGATGCAAATCCAAATCCGTTCTCAAAATCCGCCAGGTTGTGGTTTGAAACAGTCCCAATTCTTGATAACGTCTTGGAATCGACGACTTGCGGTCTTCAGCAACACTTGCCTGAACGGCAGCAATATTTGCATTACTTCAAGCGTTTCTTTGTCTTATTGGCACTTGAACATTATGTAAAGAAAATGTACGCTCAAAATTTTCAACAATTCGACGAATAGCGAGCACACTTGGACGATTATTACGACTATAAAATGGCAAAAGCGCACGAAAATTTGCAATTGGAGAACGATTATTTTGATAATAAATACAATGAAACAAAAAGTGACAGATCATGACATATTACAAATGGCCGAAATGTTACTTAATAATCATATCATTCCTATTGGAAAACAAAAAATCAAAAAATAAATAAAACAAGGAGGGACAAAAAATAAAGAGAGAAGTTTATAACTGGAGGTGTAAAAACTTCTTAATTTAAATCATTAAATTATTGATTCCATTGTTCCATGCCCATAATTTGTTATTGGCGTCATCTTCAATAGATATGTAAAACAATTTTACGAGGGTGAATATGTTGTGGCCAGCACACTTTATTTGTAAATCGAAAAATTAACCCTATCGGATTTTTGATAAGAACGGTCTTGCATAACCAAAAATCATTATTTCTGCTTAAATTTCAGAAAATCAACAAGTTTTTTGTTTCATCAAATCTCGTTCTGTCTGGTAAAATTAATTCTGAACAAATTTAGTTTGATACTTAATTTAAAGTTCTGTTGTTTTAATTGTTTTTTCGTAAATGATATTTACATTTCGAAATATGTATTTGCCAAAAACGAGAAAGGTTCTATGGGAACTGCCATTTATGGTAGACTGATATCGACTAAAATTCGCTGGGATCTCGAGATTTATGGAAATTCCAAACTTAGGTCTGAGGTTTTAACCCGATCAATTAATTTGCCTGGGCAGTACTTGACCGAATTTTTTGTAAAACTGTTTTTTGGCAACAAATATATGAGGTTTGAGCTTGCTAACAGCCAACTCGAGGACGACCGGCTATAAGACCGATTTAAGGTCATCTGCACATTGAAGAGTCGGCCCATGAGTTTTGCACACTGACAGGGGGTCGTACATGTGTTATATTTCACCACAGATCGTAATCTGTTGATGAAATTTCACCGAAATTTCACTTTGCATCCTACTCCTATCGGGATTCGAATCCGGTACCTCCAATGCTTTAACCACTGTGCCATTTGGTCGGTCAATCTTTTAGTTCTTAATCGTTTTTCTCGTAAAGTATATGCATTTCAAAATATTTACAAAACACGAGAAAGCTCCTATGGAGGCTGCTGCTTGTGGAGAAACGATTTCAGCCAAAAATCACTGGGATGTGCCAATTTATGAGAAATGCTTAAATGTAAAGTTTCACCCTGATTAGTCAATCCGTCTAGACTGTAGAGATGCTATTGACATTTAGTCTGCCCCTGCAACAACTTATCTATGACATCGAAATATGGCTAAAGAAATGGAAAATAAAATTCAATTAAGGGAAATCGACCCACGTAACATTCACATTAAATTAGCTTACTTGTCCGCCTGTCACAGAACGGAATACAAATCTCTAGGCGTCCATCTAGGCCATCGGTTAAATTGGCAAAAATATATTAAAATGAAACGAGACTCAATCTAATTAAAAGTGGATAAAACGCAATGATTGATGGGGAAATATTCAACCATTGACCAAAAATGATTACAGGAGCACCCTGTTTCGTAAAAAACATAAATATACATAAGGATCTTAACATACTAACTATGGAAGAGGAATTACAACAGATGCGACTATGCAGGGAAACTATGTTTTCACAATAAAAAAGAAAACGATTGCTGTGACAACATTAATTATAAAATTTATTTATTGATAAGAAATAGATTCTGCTAGGTGGAAAATACAGGATGCAGCATCACCATAAAATCAGCAAGCAGCTGTTTGATAAATAGTCGCCCCCACCCGACTCATTTTTTAGCTACGTTTATTAGTTTGGTGACGTACTAAACATGATAACAAAAACTAAAAATTCAAATAGAAGTAAAACCAGTTTTCAATGCGGTCAATGTTGATCAAGACATTCATTGTTTTTTTTATATGGTGTCACCCGCCGCAGTAATTTCGATAATTGTGAAACCAAAAATTACACAACTAAAATATAGGAAATTCGCTATTATAGGAGACCTCATACGAGTCTGAAAGATATATCTGTATTGTTTTAGGCAACTCGTCGAGGCAGAATAACTTGTGTTCATCGAGTTGGATCCCGACTATATCTCGAAAAACATGAAACAAACCGTTAAATTTTGCAAACAAATCACATCTGAAAAAGTAAACGACGATTTGTTTGACAAATTTTCATTTAATTCATCTGTTAAATACATTTATAATTAAGGATGTCTTATTTCCTGAGCTGGCGTTGGTGAATATTCTACGTTACCAACTCTTCCGTTGCTTTGATAATGACTTGCACCATTTACCATAAACAAACTTCCTCAGAACATAATATTTTCATTTTAATATTACATAATTGTTCTAACAAAAACAAACTAAATAAAACTTATCTTAACTAGGCGACTATCAAGTGTTACGATTATGTCCATACTTTGTATGTCAGTCTATATTATACCTTTACATAATCGGGAGCTAAGTAAAAGCAGATTAAAGTAAATTAATTTAATGAAAACTTTAAAATACCACCACCTTGAACTTAATTCATTACAACGAGGGACCACATGTATACTTGGCTTGGCACGTTCTTGACATATTCATTTCTATCCGCTTTGAGGTGTAAAATTTCAATTTTATTTGCTTCAATAATTAAATCTTTATAATACCAGACCAGACATACGGTTCATAAAAAATGGAAACAGAATATTATTTTATGAATATTTCGCAGAGAAAATTACATAAAACCAAATTTTAATAATTTTTTTATTTTCTCGTATAATTAAAATTATTGCTTTTATCCTTAAGGTACGTACGCCTTATAAGATATTTTTTAATGAATTAAAAAATTTCTAAACTAACATTTCATTTGTTACCGTGACAAAATTGTAACATTAGTAATGAATATAGGATTACCAAGAATTGAAGGCACGTTCATTTTGAACTTGGATAAAAATGATTGTTTAAAATCCAAACATCCCTCAAGAATAGAAATATTATAGATCAATGATCTCTTACCACAAATGCTATTGTACAATTTTGAATCTGTTTCCATCATCAGATTAAAAAAGACGAAAATTTTATTCATTTTCCACATAAATCTAATCTTTCATATAGCAATTATAACAACTAATCAACTTACCATATTGATAGAAAAATTCCAATTCCAGCAAAACCGATTCTAAAATAGGACCAAAATGTTGTGAAAAATCAATCATATTCATTGAATTGGAAAAATCCTTTTTTTTTGTGCTATACCATACGGGTTTAATTTTTTTTTTTTTGTAAATAGCATTTGGCTTTAATTTTCATCTACTGTGTGGATATTTTTTGTCTACAACTTTTGTTTGATGTACAATGATAAATTTAACTGTTTATTTAATTGAATGATAAATGATTAAATTGATTGATATGTTTCTTTGTTTGTTTTTTGTTTATCACAGGGAGCTTAATAAATTAAACTATATTGTTTTTGTATTCAAGATGGTATCATTGGGATTGAATAAGTAAATTATTTTCTTCCTTCGGATTGTGTACGTGTCACAATGATAATGTCAAATGTGATTAAATAATTTTATCTTGGGACAGGTTCTAGCTCGAATTTTTGGTATTATGAAAAACTTTCATTAATTCTAATAAAATTATCGGCATTATAATATGTATGCGACAAATTAAAATCGCAATTAGATTTTTTTTAATTAGGTTACCTCACTAATAACTTTAATAGTTTTATTGTTTTTTTTTTCTTTAGCTTTCTAATGTTCTAGCAGATATTGCAAATATGAATGTTCCATCGAAATAGTTATCTATTTGCTTCAAATAGCAATAGCCAGACAGAATATCGGCAATTAATTATATTGTTCTAGCTTGTGTCTAACATAAATCAACTTACGTTGTCTGGCGTTTTTTTATCTTTTTAATGCAGTATTCATTTCGATAGTTTAGTTAAATAAAGATATACTAATACAATCACAATGTAGGGTTTCAGGTAGAATAATACGCATGTTACTAGCGTGTCTACTTGGGAAATACCAGAAATATTAAATAAGTTTAATTGAATCCTGCAAAAAACTGTCCGTAAGTATATTAAAAATTGTGCCATCCATTTAAAACAAGGTATCTATTAACACCATAACTATTATTAATTTATTTTTTATTTTGGGGATCCGTTCATAACTGCATATTTTAAAAATGCATTTCTCAAAACGGCATATTTAAAAACTGCATAAGGTACAAAACTGCATATTTCAAAACTGCATAGGTACGAAACGGCATAAGGTACAAAATTGCATTTTTCAATACTGCATATTTCAAAACGGTATAAGGTACGAAACGGCATAATTGCATTTTTCAAAACTGCATATTTCAAAACGGCATAAGGGTTAAAACAGCATTTTTCAAAATGGCATTTTTCTAAACGACATATTTTAAAACGACATTTTTCAGAATGGCATTTTTTAAAACTGCATTTTTCAAAACGGCATAGGTACAAAATGTCATTTTTAAAAACGACATTTTCCAAAATAGCATTTTTTAAAACTGCATGTTACAAAACGACATAGGTACAAAACTGCATTTTTCAAAACGACATTTTTAAAACTGTACAAGACAGAATGAAATATTTTAATCGATTATGAATCTAGAATTATCTTTTCATTAATTTCTGGAATATGACCAACAGGTACGGTTATTTATTACACGATGAAATTTGAGATGAATGAAATTTTTGAACAACGATTCTTGGATTAAATTCTAGGATAAAGTCAAATGAAAAAAAACTTGACTATTTCTTAGTCGAGTAAGATTTAATTTCACATGTTTAGGTTTAGTATAGGTATGTTGTAAGAAAGGACCTTCATGGAAATTAGAAATTATTTAAAGATTTAGTATGCATATAATATTCTCCTTCACCTAAATTTTTCTACCTACGTCGTTTCGAAAAATGATATTTTGAAAAATGCCGTTTTGAAAAATGTCTTTTTAAAAATGTCTTTTTAAGAAATGCCGTTTTGAAAAATGCCGTTTAGAAAAATGCCGTTTTGTACCTATGTTCTTTCGTACCTTATTCCGTTTTGAAATATGCAGTTTTGAAAAATGCAATTTGGTACCTCATGCCGTTTTGTACCTTATGCAGTTTAGAAATATGCAGTTTTGAAAAATGCAAATTTGTACTTCATGCCGTTTTGTACCTTATGCCGTTTTGAAATATGCAGTTTTGAGAAATGTCGATTTAAAAAATGTCATTTTAAAATATGCAATTCCGACCTGGACCCTTTATTTTGTTATTGATTGATTGGACTGTAGGACCGTAGTATTGGGTAAGAAGAAAGGATAAAAAGGTACTACCTCTACCAGACACCTACCGACCGTACGGCACTAGGCAATACAATTCTAAACTACTAGAAGGAAGAATAAAGGTTTAACAGGTAGAATGGTTAGCAATGATAATGGTATTCCACAATTGATTGATTAAATCGGTAACTTTGAAAAAATATTTTTATTTCACATGCAAGTAAAATTTTTCTGAAATTGAATTCCAAATTATATATTTATAATATATTATTCATAATTATATATTATTCCTTTTCGGCTTCCTAAAATTATAAAACTTTATAATTTAATCTTTCCCGAGCTACTGAAATTAAATTAAATTAAAGAAATGCTTTTGGTACTGAAATTCCTAAACATATGTATTTACTATATGAAGTTCGAATTCCAGCTAATAAAAGACGTTAATAAAATTTATATATATATATATATATATATATATATATATATATATATACATATATATATATATATATATATATATATATATATATATATATATATATATATATATATATATATAACGGGTGATTTTTTAAGAGCTTGAGAACTTTTTTTTAAAAAAAAACGCATAAAATTTGCAAAATCTCATCGGTTCTTTATTTGAAACGTTAGATTGGTCCATGACATTTACTTTTTGAAGATAATTTCATTTAAATGTTGACCGCGGCTGCGTCTTAGGTGGTCCATTCGGAAAGTCCAATTTTGGGCAACTTTTTCGAGCATTTCGGCCGGAATAGCCCGAATTTCTTCGGAAATGTTGTCTTCCAAAACTGGAATAGTTGCTGGCTTATTTCTGTAGACTTTAGACTTGACGTAGCCCCACAAAAAATAGTCTAAAGGCGTCAAATCGCATGATCTTGGTGGCCAACTTACCGGGCCATTTCTTGAGATGAATTGTTCTCCGAAGTTTTCCCTCAAAATGGCCATAGAATCGCGAGCTGTGTGGCATGTAGCGCCATCTTGTTGAAACCACATGTCAACTAAGTTCAGTTCTTCCATTTTTGGCAACAAAAAGTTTGTTAGCATCGAACGATAGCGATCGCCATTCACCGTAACGTTGCGTCCAACAGCATCTTTGAAAAAATACGGTCCAATGATTCCACCAGCGTACAAACCACACCAAACAGTGCATTTTTCGGGATGCATGGGCAGTTCTTGAACGGCTTCTGGTTGCTCTTCACTCCAAATGCGGCAATTTTGCTTATTTACGTAGCCATTCAACCAGAAATGAGCCTCATCGCTGAACAAAATTTGTCGATAAAAAAGCGGATTTTCTGCCAACTTTTCTAGGGCCCATTCACTGAAAATTCGACGTTGTGGCAGATCGTTCGGCTTCAGTTCTTGCAGGAGCTGTATTTTATACGGTTTTACACCAAGATCTTTGCGTAAAATCTTCCATGTCGTCGAATAACACAAACCCAATTGCTGCGAACGGCGACGAATCGACATTTCACGGTCTTCAGCAACACTCTCAGAAACAGACGCAATATTCTCTTCTGTACGCACTGTACGCATTCGTGTGGTTGGTTTAATGTCCAATAAAGTAAACTGAGTGCGAAACTTGGTCACAATCGCATTAATTGTTTGCTCACTTGGTCGATTATGTAGACCATAAATCGGACGTAAATCGCGAAACACTTTTCGAACCGAACACTGATTTTTGTAATATAATTCAATTATTTGCAAGCGTTGCTCGTTAGTAAGTCTATTCATTATGAAATGTCAAAGCATACTGAGCATCTTTCTCTTTGACACCTTGTCTGAAATCCCGCGTGATCTGTCAAATACTAATGCATGAAAATCCTAACCACAAAAAAATCACCCGTTATATATATATATATATATATATATATATATATATATATATATATATATATATATATATATATATATACACTCATGCGAATAATTTTCCGGACAAGGTAATTTCTAGAAAACAAACTGTAGTTCTACAATGGTTGCTTGCCTTTTTATAATTTTATCTGATCAAACTTCACCGATGCCCTAATGCATATATGTATATCATAACCTAAACATTTAATGTTAAATTACCATAACTTTGCCGCTTATCGGTATCATTAAAATCGGGGCGTGACTTCAGGCTTTGCTAGATAATATTGGATTACACACTAGATATTAATACAAAGAGGAAATAAACTTTGATAAAAATCTTTGAAATATAATTTTATCCGGATAATTTTTCTCATTAATTTTGGTAGGTGCATTCATTTTTCTACCGATATGCCACAAAGTTACGGCAATTTAACATAAAATGTTTAGTTTATGATAATATCTGTGAAGTTTGATCAGAAAAAAATATAAAAAGGTAAGCAATCATTGTTATACTACTTGTTCGTATGATGTACTACCGAATGACTACTTCGTATGATGTAATTATTCGTATGAGTACTACCACCATCGGTCCAAATAGATTACCTGAACCTAGAGATTATGCAAATAAAATTAACTACTACACTACAAATAATTGTTATTGCGTTTAAATTAATTACAGGGTTTTCCAATTATAGGTTTCATTTTGAATAGCCTGCTATTTCGACAGCTGTCAATTTTGAAGCTGTCGTTTTTGACATTTGTCAAGTAAAAACTACTCCATTACTAAAAATGGTACGATACACGCTTCAACAACGCATTGAAATTGTTAAAATTCACTACAAAAATGGTGGCAGTCACAGTTCACGAAACTAATGCACTTTTGGGTCGTCGTGAAACACCTTTTTCGCCGGCAATAGTGAAACTGGTGGAAAAATTTGAGCTGTTGGAACAAGTTAGTGATGTGAAGAATCGAAGCCGTGTACATCGCTCAAGAACAACTGAGAATATTGCTGCTGTAGCCCGTAGTGTTGATGAAAGCCTATAGGTTTGTCGATTCCTCGTCGATCTTTGGAATTAGACATTCCACAAACGACATTACACCGTATTTTGCATAAAGACTTAAGTCTTAAGGCTTGTTACAGGCTGGCCCCTGCCAACCTGCAGATGTCACTAAGCGCACGCAGAGGTCTCCACGGTGATTTTTGCCCATGCTTGGCTCCTGGCTTACACCGTGATTACAGATATTTATAAAAAAGGAAAAAACCGCAAATAATACCGCCGAAATTTGTCGGCCGGAACCTGAGGAACGAACCAAAAAGAAAAAGAAAAATTAAAAAAAATTATAACGGTAGAGAGGTGCCCTGGTGCGCGCATCCGCCCGAACTCGCACGGTGGTAAACACCGGTTTCGAATCCGGATGCGGGCACCAAGGGACCGCCTACCCTACGCCGACACAGGATGGGAATTCCCCCCTCATCATACCCAACCCGGAAAAAGTAATAATTCATTTTTTTATAAATTTAATTTAGACAAAAACGAAAAAACACAACTTCCCACGCAAAACAAAAGGAGAGAACGAGGGAGAGAAGCGAGAGCAATCCACACCGAGCGCGCGACCTACGACCGTTATTTCGGCGCTCGATTACAAATCCAAAATTTAATAAAAAAAAATTAAAATAAAATTTCAAATATATAAAACGAAAAATGAAAAAAATATAAAATGGTACCTTAATAATAAAAAAATAGATTATATTTTTTTTTCCTCAAAAACGCCGGGTTTTTATAAAAGGAAACAAAACTGAACAAGGCCGCGCACACTATCATTAATGGGCAAAGACACACACCAAAGAAGAATACGCAAACATTTACCACAGGTGGGGGTGTACTCGATAAAAGGAATATTCATTTTACAAAAGGTATTGTTGACGACAACACAGTCGTAACAAGCTTTTAAAGTTCAGTTAACACAAGAACTCAAGCCAGTAGATCACCATAAACGTTGTATCTTCGCTGATCGGGTCCTTCAAATGCATCAAAATGGTCCTGATTTTCATCGAAAAATCATCTTCAGTGATGAGGCCCATTTCACCTCGGCGGCTACCTTAATAAGCAGAACTGTCGCATTTGGGGCTCAGAAAATCCAAGAATGATTGTTGAAAAGCTTCTCCATCATCAACGTGTCACTGTTTGGTGCGGTTTTTGGGCTGGCGATGTGATTGGACCTTACTTATTCGAAATGAGGCTGGTGCAACTGATACGGAGAATGGATTGCGCTACCAAGCTATGATTAATGATTTTTTTATGGCCGGAACTGGATGATATTGATGTGGACGACATTTTATTTTCAGTAAGACGGCGCTACGTGCCACACAAGCAACAAAACAATCGCAATTTTGCAAGAAAGTTTCTTGTGATTTAACACCATTAGACTTTTTTCGTTGGGGCCACGTGAAAAATAAGATCTATGCCAATGCTCCACAATCGATTCAAGACCTTAAAGATGGAATTCGTGAAGTTATCGAGGACATACAGCCGCAAATGTTCGAATTGGTCATGGAAAATTTCATGAAAAGGATATGGTGCTACAAGCGTAGCCGTGGCGGACATTTGGCTGATATCGTTTTCAAATGTTAATTGCATGAATAAATCTTTATTCAATTGACAATACTCCAATCGAAATAATCAGAAATGACAAAAAAGCAAAAGTGAGTGTGCCGTTATACCATTCAACTTTCATTAAAAGTATACCTCTAATTTAGAAGGTTGGATAGTGCACCTCACTGAGAAAGAAAGTCAGTTAGTTCTATTGGACTAAAATATACTTTTTCATTCCTTCCGACCAAAACCAGCACCACATTAGTAACTTTTTTAGTGCAAGTAATAATACCAAATTAAATTTTAAAATTATTTTTGACATATTTTATTATGTGTTATAATAATAAAGATAGTAAAATTAAGAAAAATTAAAATAACTTTTTTATAATATTTTTATCATCAATAAATTTGAGGAAGCCCTTTTTCTTGTATCACACTTTGTTTGTTGGGAGCCAATTACAATAATCCCTCCCTTCATTCATTACATGAACCTTCCACGATTGAAAGAGGTCCTACTCCCAGTGCTCGACGACAAATTTTGCTCCCAAGATCATAACGGCAAAGGGATGACCCCCGAAGTATAAGTAACATATGCAAATATAGAATTGTTTGTTTTAATAGGAAAGCGTAGCAGTTACATTAGATAGTAATCCGCTCTCTACAATTCCAAGAAAAATCCGTAGAGTTGCTGCAACAAATTTTAAATAAATTAAATGAGAGGCCATAAACTGATATAATTTAAAAGTATTTATTTTTATTTATATTTTCTAAATACAAAAGTTTGAAGTCTGAATTTAAAAAAATCAGGTTTTATTTGTTATGCAATTATTAAAGTTAAAATTCAAGGAACCTATCCTGAATAAAGTTAACAAGAAATCTGCGGTTTTCTTGTCCGGAATCATCGTCGTCTATATAATACTAGCGAATTTATGATTTGATTAGAAATAAAAGATGAATTAAAATAAAAATTTAAAAAAATAAAAAAAAATATGCGAAGTAAAGAAATCACTATACCTCTACACATTGTGATAAGTAGTATTTTTATGTTGCAAAATTTAAAAATATTAACTTTTGAATCCCGTGTATTTTCAATGGCAAGTAATTCCAACGGCTATGAACTTTTCTCACCGAACACTAAAAGCATGCAAAATATCAAGTTTCTACCTATTACCCTTCTTGAGTTGAAAAAAGCTACGGACAAAAAAACTACATTTGTGCATTATTAATAAGATATTAGAGAGAAGTTTGTTTATCGCTGACGCACAAAATGTAAATGTCAAAAAACTGAAAAAGCAAGAAAATAAAATATGGTGCGGAGACACACACTTTTACATTTACAAATACAAATAGTTTCCGGGTACTTTTGTCCCGTGAGTCAATTTTCGACCAAAATTGGCCCCCAGGAAGCCAATTACAAAAATTGAAAAACCTTCATACAAATTGTCTTTTGAAAACGAATTTTCAATGAAAACTCGATTGCTACACAAAAACCTCTCAGAGGGCATCTAAGAAAAAATTAATTTACTACATACAAACCACATTATAACTAGAAACATCGCATTTCCAATAACAAAAATTAGTTGGTCTTCGATCCCGGGTGTCCATTCCTTCACTCTGTCACTCGAGTTCTTACATCCCTTCATTGGGAAATAAAAAAATAAACTGTATAAAAATTTATTATATTGAATTAACTTACAGACATCAATCTTAAAAACATTTTATTTTGTCGTAAACAACCAGATTTGAAGAAAACACCAGAAACAGTGGACACTTAAACTCTGTTGTATGTAAATGTAAAAACGAAACCAAGTGTTAAATTGAGTTTAATTTAACAAAAAACCACTTTCAAGTTTGTTTAATGCTTTAATTTTATGGAAAAAATTTGCTGACAGCAATTTTTTTACTGATAAAACGCAAAACAGAAAAATCTTAAAATTCTATAAGAGTGATAAAGAAAATAAATATTTTTTATTTCATTTTTAGAGTACAATTTTATGGTTTTACATTATGGCATAACCTAAAAATTTCATAAACGTTTTAATTTGTACATTTTAGTACATTTCGATTTTCTTGTTTATATATTTTGATCTTTTAATTTTTATATAATATGTTATGTACCATAAAAAACCGCTTTAAACTCGAAAATAAAACAAATCGACCATAAAAATGGCGAACGACTTATTTTGTATGTGAGAAAAATTTCTTATCTTTACATACATTTTTTGTAAATGTGTGAACAATGCTGCCATAAAAATACTTCAGTTTACATTTTTTATAGCAACATCATGGCAGTAAAATCTATATTTTTTCTCGCTTTTATTTTTGCTGACAGTAGATTTTTCCCATGGATAAGGATAGCTTAACTCTTTTGTGTGTGTGTGAGAATGATAAGGTTCCCGTGTAACATTCTTTGGCTTAAACATAGTTATATTTTTTGAGTATTTTTCTAATCGATAGACTGCATCAATAAAAACTTACAGCAAATTTCTTTTCATTAAATCAAGTGGTTTCTTTACATAACTTATTACTTGATTCTTCTTCCAACTGATAATTTTTAACAAATAACTATAGTAATGAGACAAAATAAAAACAAATTCAGTTAAACACCGAACTATAAAATTATAAACTAAAACAAGGAAAAAACCAACCAAGATTACGGCTTCATAACGTGAAGTTTTTTTATGGAAAACTGAACATACATTTCAGCTTAAAGTAAAAAGACTGGGGTAAACCGTGGTTACTAAAAAAACAAGATAGCCGAATAAAACCCGTTTATCATACTGCATTTGGGATCTGTAGTTTGAAAAGAGGCTTAAAGTAAAATAATTACTTTAATTAATTAGACTGAAAAAAGTAAGAAAGGATTATTTACGAAGCGTTGCCAACAGAAAATAAGCTCGGTGAACAGCTGACGGCCCCTTCGCCAATTGACCCTTTAAATATTTGTTAGTTGATTAACAAAAATTATTATCTTTACTTTTTTTCTTTATTAGATCACAAGTTGTTAACCACTGACTAAACTTGAAATTACACTTTAATTTTATTTTTAACTTTGAGTTCAGTTTAAAATGTTTCTCTATTACACAGGAGAGTCGGGTGGGGTTTCCGATGATGATGATACAAAGTTGTAATGGTTTACGCACATTACGTTTTAGTCATAACATAATATACATTTTAAAAATACTTAGACTTTAAAAATCTACATTATATTTGAACCCAGAAAATTAGATTTAATCGTATAAAACGTCGGTTATTGACACGTGAATATGAAATCAAATGTTATTGTGTTTTATTAATGTTATTAAGTCTAGTATTTTATTTGTTTATGCAAATTTTTTACGAAGTAAAATAGCCTGGGGTCTAACTATTGAATTCGACGTTCATTTTCGACGGCTATCGTTTTCCTATAGCAAGCGTGGAAATAAAAAAGAAAAGAATAGCAAAAATTTCATACATTTTTCTTTTTTCTTCTTTTGTCTTATATAAGAAAACGATAGCGTTCGAAAATGAACGTCGAATTCAATAGTTAGGCCCCTGTTTTACTTCTTCTTCATTTTGCGAAATTTATGCGAAAATCATGAAATCCACGATGAAAACTAAAAAATGGCGTTGTTAAAAAATTCTGTGTGTGTGCGTATGTGGTCTCGTGCAGACTAAAAGTTAGTGGCCTCTATGCAGCACAAAGTCGCTCCACTAATAAGAGAGAAACTTTATACTTGAATTCTTTCAATAAATTTGCAGATCCCAATGGTTTTTGGCTGAAAACGGTCACCGGTGACCGGAAGTACCAAATTCCAAAGGATCTTTTATGAAGGAAAATTATAACATTTATGAGAGAAGCGATTATGAACTAAAATATTTTAAATTAAATTTGCAATAACATCGGTCCACATCAATTTCTCGAAATTTAAACGGAAATAACGATTTTTGTAAAGAAAATATTATTTATGATTTTTCCGTATATTTAAAGATTCCAGTGATATTTGGTTGAAACCGATTCTTTAATCTTTTTGCAATTATTTTGAAAATTATATAGCATTTACGGTTTTAAAATATGTTTCAAACAAAATTTGTTTAAATTTTACCGGAAATGTAGAGTTTTGATAAAACAAACTTTATTTCAACAAGATTTGACATCTCTACAGTCGAGACGAATTGCTTATTCGGAACAAAATTTCATACTTAATTTCTCTTTCTCTACAAATTGGGAGGCCGTTATGAAATATGGCGGAAATTTGTGTACCGGAAGAGACAGTTTCATTAAGAGCGTTTTCAATTTTTGCAATGATGTTGAAAACAATATCATTTGCAAAAGCACAAGATTCTAATAAATTTAAAAATTAAATTGTCAACAAGGACCTAGATGGTTTTCTGAAATTTAAGCAGGAATAACAATTTTGTTTATACTTATACAAGACACTTTTAAAAAAAAGTCCGGTAAGTTTGATTTTTTGTTTTATAAATCAAGTGTGTATTATTCGAGATCGATGATTTTATTCTTAGAAAAAGAAAAAGGGGTGTTGTTCACAACATATTCAATCTTCCCTCATGCTGTCTTCAATGGAGTAAAATAAAATATAGTATTCATGAACAATTTGTACCTCAAAGTGTTTGCAGATTTACCATTCACCGAAATTAAAAATTTCAATGGGAACTTTTTCGTTTTTGCAAATATTTGAAAATTATATAGCATTTATGAAAAAACGATTGAAAACAAAAATATTGTAAATTAAATTTGAAACATAATTATTTCAGATCATTTTTTAAATTTTACCAGAAATGACGTGTTTTCATAAAACAACTTCATTTCACCAAAAATCGGCTTCTCTACAGTCCAGACGGATTGACTATTTCCGGATCCTTGTTAATTTTGCTAGAAATCTGTGTATCGAAAGCCACAGCTTCAATGGGAGCTTTTTAATTTTTGTAATAACGTTGAAAAGTTTAGCATTCACACAAAAAACGAGAAAGAATTAAAAGATATAAACAAATTTATAGCGATTAAATTTTCAACCAACAAGATTGGTTTACTGAAATTTAAGCAGGGATAATGTGTTTTGATAATAAAAGACAGTTCGGTAAGTTTAATTGTCCGCTTTAGAAATCAAGTATGAAAGAACAAGAAAGTCGGGTGTTGGCCCCATCCGAAATGTTTATTCACCCCTCCATGTTTATTTAATATTCGTAGTACTTTATGTTACAATAATCAAATGATTTGTTTTAGGGTTGCTGTATTAAATTATGTTGTGTATGTAGTCATGTAACTTATAGTAATTTCTTCAAAAAGTATTTGAAAAATGTTTATAAAGTGTTATTGTTGATTTTAACGTCGATCGTTAAAAATCTATTACAATTACCATTATTACCATTTTTTGAAATGTTACATAAAACAATGGTTACTATATAAAGTCTGAATAATTAAATTATGACTGAGAGACAATACAATATATTCTAGAACATCAAAGTTTTAAAGAATTTTTTGGATAATAAAAATATAAACTTTTTATTTCAGTCCACTAAAAATTACATTCGATTGAATAGTTTTTGATTTATTTTGTAAGTGGAATTAGAGTAAACAATTCAATAAACTTCACCACATAAAAGTTTTTTATGTCATTCCGGAACAATAAAATTCATATTTTTTTTGTATATCAACGAATCACACATTTTAAATTTGTATTAAAAAAAACAGCATGGCTCAGAAATCGATGCAGAATACTGGCCATGATTATTCTTTATTTTCAATTAAGCCGCAGATGATAATTCGTCATTTTCTTTGTGTTTTGCGATATTAGCCGTAATGTACGCGCATTAATTAAGTTCTTGTAAGTAGGTATTCAATGGAACGCAATTTGATAGTCATAAGTACGAGTACGGATATCGAACTGATTGATCGGATTTTGAAACAACAACCAACGGTCGGTTTGATACACTCCAGCACTCAAACCAATTTCTGTTTGGCTGTCAAGCCAATCTAAGTCTCATATAAAAGCAAAACAAAACACGATCGATTTTGTAGTATTAATTAATGGATTTATATGTATTTAGGCAATCAATACTCCTTTTTCCATTCACTCTGTCACCACCCGTTTATCTACCTTCACATATAATTATAGTTTTCCATCTGCGCCTCTATGTCAGCCTGTATTCTGATATAGGTGATGGGCCGGCGGTGTGGATGATAACTATGTTTCTTGGCGCAGATCGTAATCATATGAGGAAAATTCACAAAAATTTCCACTGGAACTTTTTTGAAATTTACGTAAACTAGTTATGTCTAATATTTACAAAAACCCCCAATACCATTTTAGTAAAAAAAGTTAATGGTGCCGCAAGATATGTGACATCGTTCTATATACGATATAACCGTATTTTCATCACCAAAAAGGAATAATTTGTATAGAAAACTTGCCAATAAAACCATAGTTAGATGCAAGAACCACTATTTCAATCGGAAAAACTGTTTCATAGACAAATCCTTTGCATCATCAAATTTTGTTTAAAAAATTTTGTTGCAGAAAATGACAAACCCTTTATTCAGTTGTGTTTTGATTTATGTGCAGTTGGAAGGGGTTTCAACAGGAGTGGGTTGTGATAATCGGTAGTAATAAGAATTAGTTTGTTTTGAACAACAAAAAATTTGGAAAGTTCAGAAACAGCAACTGTTGTCAGGAATGCGTTCATCAAGAAAATAAAAATTTGTATAGATATTTAAACAAATGTGGTTAAACTAATTTCTAAACGGTTTAATCGTTTCCATTGTTTTAACAAGTACAGCATGAAAAAGTTTTCTGGAATACCAACATGCAAATATGCCGGATCGAAATTAAAATGCTCGCTTCTTAAGGGCTGCTTACTTTTCCGGCAGCCTACTTTTCTAGGCAGTTATGTCTTTATAAATTTTGGAGATGCGCAGAGGGCTCCTCAAACACCACTCTTAATAAAGACAATGTTTTTTGTATATTTGGCTGGAAAAGAACACGCTAACGGATCCAATGAAATAGTTTCGGCGATGGTATACGACTATGCTCATCTATTTTCGATGGAATTTCACTCGTACGACTCATCTGTAATAAGCCCAAAATAAGAATTCTGCGGTTATGGGGATGTTCACGCTTTGACTCAAAGAAGTCGCACCGATACAGGTTGCCGAAATTCAGATGCTGCAGCTGTTGCATGCATTAAAGCTTCAGGCCAGTGACCTTTCCAATTTAATAAAACGAAATAGTTCGTCATTACTAAAAAAAATCGGGGAATATTCATTTAGGTGGTAAGCATCACATCGATCGGATCTTGAGGTTAACAAATCAGTGGTAAAAAGAGGAAAAAATATTAGAATAATTAGAAATCTGAGTTCCTATTAAATAGGCAAAAAAGTAACCTTTAAAAAACACGTCGACGAACATTGGTCGGATATTAATGAATTACAATATTACCTATCGGTTTTCCAATCCGACGTAGGTAGTTTAAAATCTAAAAAACGTCAACAGTGAACTTGAACCGAGTTGCACAGATGTCGAATGCTGTCATCAAAATATGTTGATACTTTACATTATAGAAATGTATATGTGTTAACAGTTTGTCTTGATTTAGTTTGTTTTTTGTGATACAATGAATTTTTTTAATGTTTAATTTTATAATTTATTTTTGATTTCAAAGTTGGAATATGTCTGTGTATATTTTACTTTAAGAATAAAATCTTATAACACTAATAACTTGTTTTCAATAATTTGCGTTTCTGTTATATGTAGTTGATTTTACAAAACATTTATTCCGTCTTACACAACGCGACTTTTTCCTTACAGAAAAGGATGAAAAAAACTTGAGAATTTTTTATTTTTTTCTCAATTTTTTTTCATACTTTTCTGTAAAGAAAAAGTCATAAGGATTTCTATTCGGGATGCGCGGTTAGTTGCTCTCAAAAATCATTAATTCTTAAAGTTACTTGCAAAACCCATCGATTCCAAAATAATAATTAAAAACTAAGGGTTTTCCAATTAAAACTGGTTATTATGGAGTTGAATGTTTTTATAACTGTATAGACACATACATATATGTCCCTATACATATGTGAAATAAAAAAATATGAAAAATCGCCCTCACAACTTTTAGTTATTCAGAAATATTAAAACCGAGAAGCTTCGTTTTAAACTGAAATGTTAATCTATTAAATCTATTTAATAGATTTACCTTAATCTATTTAGTAAAGGCTGGCTATTTTAGTGCAGAACAACTTAATATTTCATAACCTTTATTATAAACCAAACATTACCATTGTCCAAGGCGTGTCAGCACCCCATCCAGTTTGATTAATAAGGACACACGTCTTTACAACTCAAATTTTATTTATGTAATTTATGTTGTTGTAACATAAAGTACACAACTCTGAGAAGGAGACGCAGACGATGCAGATTTTCGATCAATATACAGTCTTAAGTCAAAGTACAGTGATGCATCAGATACGCGGAAACTACCCGACACTCGGCTTATTCGACCGGATTTTTATTATCTAGGTTTAGCTCGGATTCGGCAGTTACCCATTTTCCTAAATTATCGATTTACAAAAATTCTGTTAAAAATTAAAAAAATATTTCAAATTACAAATTTCACAGAAACGGTGCAAGATACGAGAAAATTACGCATAATACAAATTATTCAGTGTCGAGGGGGACGTTCAGTTGTGATCTTGAAGTGTAGGTTTCAGAGATTTGAGCAAAAATGAATCTGGGTTAAAATCAAGTTTGTATTCGTGATATTTTTTTTAACTTATGAATATTTGGTTAATTTTTGTTCGACATTTGCAAAATACGACATAAGATGATTGCTTAATTGTTAAGGGAAACCTAAAGTTAAATTAAAAATAGATTATTTTGCGTAGTGCAAATCAAATATCCTAACTCTGAAACTAAACACTTTACGAAAAATTTTGTTTGCAGGAATTTTTTTTTTTTATTTATGCACTCAAAAATATAGGTTCTAGTTAAAAAAAAAACTAACTTTCATCAATATCTCCCCCCCTTTTGGTTCACGAAACACATAATAATTATTTGTGTTTTTGTTTACTATAATTAATCCTTAATCAAAGCAAAATAATTTTCAAATTGGGCATAGAAAAAATAAATTTCTCAGATTATGATTATTTATATTTGACTGGCAGACTTATACCTCACATTTGGTAAAATTAAGCCAAAATATTTATATATAATTCATTTTTGGCCACATAAAACATTTTGAACATTTTCAAACAACTGTTTCGACCAAATTCATTTCATTTTCAGTAAAATTTGAAATTATTAAATTAATGTTCTCACAAGGGGTGCCGTGCCGCTTCGATGTTATGATAAATATCGACCCGCCAATACTCCTCCTAAACTGTGAAAATAAACGTAATCGAATGTTTGTTGGTCGGATACTACCAAGTAATCCTTTAGGTACCTAATTTTTATAAGTACTCAAACCATTCGGATTAAATAAGTTGAGGGCGTCAACGTGTATAAATGCAAAAACGATCGGGACGAATTTGTTTGAATAAAAGAATTATCAAAGCATAATTTTCTCATAATTAAACTGATAAAATCATCACCTCCCCTATTTTGCATCGTTTTCGTTGGTTAAGCTGCAGAGGAATAAAACCATATCTTCTTGTCAAAAATCCTAAAAAAAATATTATTTTACAGCCTTTTCTGGTTAGTCGAATCCCGCAGAAAATCTTCAAAATTTTAAAGCCATGGTTGTGGGGTTTCTGTTAATAATCCAAAATACAAAACCAAAAAAAACAACAAATTAAGTGTGAAAAAAAACTTAATCGAATTTTTCTCAAAAAAAAAATAATAAATATCAAGGGTTTGTTTTGACTAGCCAGCTCTTTACCAACTTTTATGAAGTATTTATTAATTAAAATTGTCCACAATTATTTATGCATTCTGTAATGAAAAGTTCATCTACATCGATGCAAATTTATATAGTATTTGCTCTTATTATATCAAAGTTCTCGTTAGTTATGAGCACGACCAAATATATTTTCACAGTCATGTTTTCACGCGCTTGAATTTCTTACCAATTTAAGGAAATAAAGCTCCAAAATGTTGCTGGTAGTACCAGATTTTTGGAGTCTTTGTTTCTTTAGTATAGTTTCATTTTTCTTGGTTAACCCTCATATGCTAAACAGTAAATATTTTTTACATTTAAGAATACTGGCTTCTAAGAATACTGATAACTTCTATGATATTTTCTTATTATAGAAGTTATATCATGATGAGTAGCATTATAATTGAACTTACAGTATTTAGTTAATCGATAAAAGTTATTTTATTATCTAATACATAGTTTATTGATACGGGTGCATTTATATATGAAAGAAAAACTATCAAGTTATGGTCGCTAGTATCGCAAAATTGATTGGGACTTTAAAATAATGTAATAAAAGATTATTATATTTCTAATTAATTCTAATTCACTATTTACTTAGCATCGGTACCGTTTTGCATTTTCTCTTATTTATCCACAAAATCATTCTTCCAAAAATAAAACATTTTTCTTACGTGCTGCTAAATTTTTTGAAAATTCACAATTGATTGTTAAAAATTTTCACCACGGTGTTTTCAAGGATCACAAAAACCTCTGTTGTTGAATTTTGTAGGCTAATCTAACTAACACCGCTAATTGTTTCAATATAACGGCTATTTTGAATTCTTTATGATAGACTCAAAGGCGCTTCAAAAAATGTATGGAAAAATTAAATATGCTAGATCACTGCATAAAACCATTTATCACGCTACAAGATGTTGGGCTTCAAGCGATGTAAATTAACCTTGAGCAAGTAATAAAATGAGTCTGTAATAAGCTTGTTATTCTTCATATTAAATTCCTTAAATAATATTCAATTAATATAATTATATTATAAACTCGACACAAACAATTGTTTGGCTATAGAATATTTCAAAAAATAAATATATCTGTAATTCATGCCATTCCGAATGAAAAAATTGCACCAGGCAATAATTTCCCCATTTCCCCTAAAATAATTCATCAGATGAACAAGCATTGATACCAATACATAGTAACCGTCTAATAAATCGGGGAACTCATACTAACTCAATCATTGAAAAGGAGAAATTTCCCCTCATTTATTTATCAATAAGGGGAAAAATGTTTCTGTTCATTGCAATAAAAATTCATTCTTTTTTATGTAAGTCTCAGTCGTTTCGTTTTTCGATGACCACAAATCCTTATTACGAGTATTTAAAAAAATGATGATTGAACTTTTCTAAATTGTAATGATGTAGAGTCGTATGTACAAATAAGCAGATTACTCAATATGCTTTATGTTGAAAGCAAGTCTTAACCGAAAAGCTTAAAAAGGATTGCTTAATCGATATTTTAGAAAAACTAAAGCATGGAATAAAATTATTTTGAATTGTTTTTTTACGGTTAATCCTTATTTCGACAGAATGCAATCAATAACACAGTTGACTTTGTACGTTATAGAATTGATAATGGATTATGGAGGATTTAGGTTAAGATTTTTTGTTCGCTGTAAGACGTTATTTAATCGACAAAAATGATTTAAAAAAAAGAAAACATGGTTTGATCGATTGGTGGATTTGTTTGATGGTCGGAAATTTTATTTTAGTTTGGAGGAAATTAAGAATGCTGATTGAATTTATATTGCGTATGTTAAAAATAATACTTAATCAACATCAGTGCCTCTGTAATTATAGAGTTTTAAATTTTGTTTCTTCTTTCATCTACACACTACATAGTAGCACAAATGGAATTAGTTTTACAAAAGTGCAGGAAAAATTAGCATGTTGTTTGGGTTGGTCATGAACAATTAAATTGATTTAATATTAATAATTAATTGACTTCCGATCTAGGGGTTGCTATTTAAAATTTACATGTGCTATCCGTTATGCATATCATTGTTTACATCAACACGATTGTAGAATAATAATATTTATTGATCTTGTATAGGTATTTGTGTAACTTTATGAAAACATTCCAAAAAGGCTTGCGAATATTACAAAGCCCAATGTTACAAAGCCCAATGTTAAGGTTATGTATTAATAAAAATACAATACGGTTTATCGTATAAACGATAAAATAAACCCGAGAAAGTGTTTTCGTCTACATTCGTTGTTGCACGTAGAAATTTGTTTTGACAACGTTGAATAATTAAACGATTTGATTGTTTAGTACAGCCCCAGAGTTGGATACCATACATCCAAATTGGTTTAATTATCGATTCGTAGATCAGGCATTTACAGTACAGGCTAAGCTTATAGAACGTCTTCCTATTAACGTTGTTTTATCTCACGTTGTTTTATTTTCATTTGCTCTGCTTTTTTTCTAACGTGATATTTCCAGTTCAATCTAAAATCGAGATGCAATCCGAGATATTTAGCAGATTCAGCTTGGGGAATTTGTACCCCATTGAGAAATGTATGGATGTTGCTATTTTTGTGTCGCAACGTGTATGTCACATGTACTGATTTCAGCTCGTTAAGCTTTATTTTCCAATCCCTGGTCTATTGGCTGATTTTATCGAGTGCTTGCTGTAAGTCTTCTACTGCTTGGCTCTCAGCAAAAGTTCCGATGAAGGTTGTTTCCGTTGTCGGTATATCAGAAGTGTAAAGTAGATGTAGGATGGGTCCTAATACGCTACCCTGGGGCACCCCTGCTATGGCTGGGTAAAAGTTGGAGTATATTTCTTCATGTGATACTCTAAATATTCGTTTGGACTTGATATGACTCGAGCAATTGGCAGTAATTTTCTGGCATTAGATTACTTATCTTGTAGACCCTCATGCCACACAAAATACTGTTAATAATATAAATTTGTTGAGACAAAAGCCACTGAAAACAAAAAATGGATTATTTACAATTTTATTCGAAAATTTACAAAATAATCAATGCGCCAATACATTTTCACTTAAATATTTTAAACAAATCATGAGAACTTAATGTACTATATATAATAATTTTAGTATCCTGATTTTTTGAATTAATTAAGTTTCAATTTTAATATACCTAAATAAACAATATTTTGCAATATACAAAATGGGAATAACAAACACTCACTCAATGAAAAATAAACGTATTGAATGTAATGTAAATTATTTTTATAATTTCAGTTGACCCTTAAACTGTCGGATTAAGGCTATGTGGTTTGGAGATGGTCACATTCATGCCGTAGTTTTAAAAAAATTTGTAAAAAAACCGTCCCGTGGAAACTTGGTGTGTTTGAACTCTGAGGCAGATAAATCCATACAACTCGAATTTGCGCATAATTTTTCCGGGTTAAAGCTATGTGTATTGAAACACGCACGCCTTACTTTTAAAAGAAAATCGATCCGTGACTAGCAAAATTATTTTCTGGATCATATATATCCATACAACACGTACTTGAATGAAAGTTATAATTAAATTTGGCACGTTAAATGAATGAATTTGTCGGATTAATGCTATGTGGTTTTGATATAGACTTATGTCTTCGTTTTAAGAAAATTAGATACAAATCGTTCCCAGGAAACTTAGCGTATTTTCTTCTGCAGAACACTTGCCATGCATTAATAGGTAGAGTACGCATAGTTATGCAACATCTCAGCGGTGTCTAGATCTTTTGCAAGTCTAGGGTGGCGTATTATTCGTTAGTTAATTCATAAATTGGGGGCACTACCATACGCTCCACTCCAAACTTGACATCAATACTCTATACCATGGTCTAATGAATATCTTATATCAATAATGTCTTTATCCCATTTTAAATTGTTGCTAATTTAACACGTTCGCGGACGCTTTCAAAATGTGTTCAAAACACCAATCAGGCGAATTGTGAATGTGCATATTTGTGTTTTTCTCCTTAAAGTTGACCTGATTTTATTTATCCCCAGTGAAATCTTGTTCTTAAATTGAAATCAAGCACAGAAACAACTTCCAGCCGTTTATGGTTTAGTTCTGGAGGAATAGGTGGAACCTATTCGAATGAAATAAACGAGAACAATGTTGATGACGTCGAAGATATGTAAAGGGTTAACAGCGCTTTCCAGCTAATCATGTTTAAGTACAACAAAGACCGTTTCAAAACCGATCCTTAGATTTTGGCGTTTTGGCCAATTGCAAGGTCAATTGGCCAAGATGCCAAAATCCAAGGCTTTTGACAAAGTTTTGTTACCGACCATCCTATAAGTGGTTGCACGTGTTTTAACCGGGTGTGCTCACGGCTTGGGGGGTAATTTTTGCAACCTAGGATATACTGTTGGCAGCACATACGTGCTTATTAAGAAAAATTTAAAACGATATAATTTCACTAGAATTACATTATATACACTATCACATCACAATCCACATACAATTAAAACTCACTCCATTTCAGTTTAATAAAAGTTATAATTCGGAAAATGTAATGATCATAAAAAGAAAATAAATTTACTATAAAGACTTTAAATTACTAAGTATTATGTAGTTCTAATCAGACTTTCCAGAAGAACCCAAAAATATATAGTGTTATTTAGCATATATGAAACGGATAAAATTACTCACCAGAACAACGTAACAAAGAGTACTCCTTGGGCTTAGTCCGAGTGCTGAAAAACAATGGGTTATACCAAAAATAATGGATAGATACGGAAAATAGAAATAAATAGAAAATAGAATAAATAGATACGGAATTTCAATACGAAAAAAATTCCCCTGTAGAAAATAATTTAATTTTCTCAGCACTGTTGTTGCAATTAACGGCGAAAGAGAAGGTGTTATAATTCTACATCTTTCTAACTCGTGCATTTTATAAAACAAAATAAAAAGTAGCCGATCATCTATTTACTATCATCTATTATTTTCTACATGGGTATTTTTTTCGTATTGAAATTCCGTATCTATTTAATCCATTATTTTTGGTTATACCACGGAATACACTAAATATTATTTATTTTAACTTCTTATGAATGTCTCTTATCTATGAAGCTTAATTTTTTTACTATTTAGATTTTCTTTCTGATTGAATGTATAAAAAAACACGATTAAACTAATATTTACTAGATGCACTTATAATTTAGATTTAAATTAAATTTAGGATTAACGATTTTTTTTTTGTAAATTAATATTATATTAGCGCTTATTACTGTTACGTATAAGTAACGGAAATTTGAACGTATTAATATATGAACTACGTATAGTTATTTAGTTGATAGGCCACGTAATTAAGCCTTCTTTCCCCCCAGCGTTTTGTTCCAAGTGTGGACAAATAACATGCAGCAAAATTTCCGTTTAGAATTTGTACTGTTATCCGACCGGTACCTAATTATATTTTCGCCTTTCTCCTGGACGTCCAATTGAGAGGCCCGCCCCCTAACTCGACATATAATTGATGGGTTATATATAACATAAATATTAGAATAAACCCGTTAACATTTTGATAATTGCAATATACATTATCGATCCGAATACCTTACCGCTTAATGACATATAAAGTGATAGTGAACACTATATTTTGATAGGGTTTGTTTAGATTGTAATATGTTCACTTTAATGTTGCAGTATTTCAGATACGATTTAATTTGATTACATAAGGAATACGCAGTTTAATTTAGTTGCTGTTATCGTCTAGGCATCTCGAGATAACTAACATTTATTGCGAATCTGCATAAAAATAAATTTCGCTTTCTACAATCAAATAATTGTTTATTGTTCTACCTCGACTTCTATTTACAACGTCTACTTTGCAAAGTTCCAATACTTCGCAATCAGGCTAATTAGAATATACTTCTATGTATCGTAACGATAAATCATATTTTAGAATTATATAAATGGAGGTGGGTCTTTGCAAATATGTATATAATATGCATTGATAATAGGTACCGTTTGCTCGACTGGCAAAATTTCGGTTTATGTAAACACAACAATTGCACTCTGTATATACAAGATTTCCATGTTGTTCTAGGGCGAGATTCCATTTGTTTACGACATACGCCAAGAGATCAATTGAACAGCGGCTTTTTATTTTTGTTGTTTTAATAAATATCAATTGTTATCGTTAATATAAAATAGTGATAAAAGCCACGGCGCCAACCACATCAAAAATGGATATCCGTTATTTATATGGGGGGGGCGAAGTCCGAGATTCATACCTCCTCGCGGTGCTCTCTGGGTAACTCTAAATGAATCAGACGGTGTAGTGGAGACGAGCAGCTAAATCCTGTTTATAGTCATGGACACTACATGTCAGGGCGAGCCATTGGCGCCTCAAAACCAATACCAAACCTGCGTCTGTTTTCCAGGTTAGGAGCGGGCGTCTGTCTTGTATCAAGCGGGTCGCTATATAAATGTGTTCAAGGTATGACTGGATGCCTCAAGATTCTCACAAGTACGTGATCCACACACGTAACAAGCGGGTTGAGCGGAACTCCAACAACCTTCCCCCATAAAAACTATCAAGTTATGAACCCTAAACAAAGGCCTCGGATAACCATATCGGATTCATTACAAACTCGACCTCGGAAATTGTACACGGACAACGCTTTAAAAATGGGAACATGGAACGTGCTTAGCCTCTTAAGACCTGGAGATCTCCAGAACCTATCGAACCAAGCAAAGAATTACACATTAGACGTACTTGCACTACAAGAGCTTAGATGGTCTGGGAGTGGGATCCATGACACCACCAATGGTTACACTCTTCATTACAGCGGCCATCAGAACGGAGGAGAATTTGGAGTTGGCTTCCCCATCCATCGGCGCGTGAAGCATCACATATCATCGATTTCTGCCCTATCAACATGCGGATATGCACGATCAGACTTCGCACTAGGAAATTTAACATCACGGCCGTTAATGTGCATGCACCCACCGAAGATAAATCAGATGACATCAAAGATCTTTTCTTTGTCGAATTGGAGGAAGTCATCAATAACATACCGCACCACGACATTAAAATTATCGTGGGCGACTTTAATGCAAAAATCGGCAGGAGTGCAGAAAATATATCGCACATCGGGCCTAACAGCCTGCACCTAACTAGTAATAACAACGGCCAACGAGTCACCGACCTGGCAATAACGTACAACTTAGTTTGATCAAGTACGTTTTTCCCACATAAGAGAATCCACAAAGTAACATGGAGATCGAATGATGCGAGAACGGAAAATCAAATCGATCACGTCATGGTGTCTAAGAGACACTCCGCCAGCATATCTCTGACGTTAGATCTTACAGAGGTGCAGACATGGACAGCGATCATATGCTTGTCATATTTAAATATAAGTGCAAACTGTCATCTACGTTCAACAGACAAGCACAAAAGACCGTTCGATGGAATATCGATGCTCTAAAAAACCAAGCGTCACTGCAGAGTTACCAATCAGCTGTCACTAATTATTTAGAGCGGCCCAGCAACAACGAAGAAGCTCCCTCTAACATCGAGGAGCAGTGGCACGCTATACAGTCAGCCATAACCACCGAGGCACAAAATACCATCGGAAGAAGACCTCCGAGGCCCCGCAATGATTGGTTCGATGACCAATGCCGTAGGGTCGTCGAAAATAAACGAACGCTTCGTGAAAAATGGTTGGCTCGCAACACTAGAAGCACTCTAGCAGAATATCTCCGCGCTAGGAAAGCCACGACTAAATACCTTCGACAAAAAAAGCGCGAACATATGAGATTATGCATCGAAAACATCAGCTTCCAAGCGAAACTAAGATTATCAAGGGACTGTTTTGCCAACGCCAGGAATCTCACTAAAGACTTTCACCCAAGAAGTACAGCCATCAAAGACGGGAATGGAGAGTTGAGAACAAACGTGGCTGATGTTCTCTCAGTATGGCAAACCTACTTTCAAAATCTGGTAAATCGGAATGACGACGTGACCCCCATTAGAGCAATAGCTCCTCCAGGTGAAGAGGTCTTTGTTGAATATCCCACAGTGGAGGAAGTAGACGCAGCTATTAGTCGATTGAAGAACGGAAAGGCACCCGGTCTCGATGGAATCCCTGCAGAATTGATTAAACTCGGAGGCGCTACTCTTGCAACATGTCTATACGACCTCGTCGTTTGTATTTGGGACCAAGAAGAGCTGCCTGAGAATTGGAGAACCGCGCTCATATGTCCGTTGCATAAAAAAGGCGACCGTCTTAAATGTGAAAACTATCGTGGCATAGCTCTATTGAACGCTGCTTACAAAGTGTTGGATAATGTTGTTCTTGCCAGACTCATCCCTTTCGCCGAAAACATCATTGGCGACTATTAATGTGATCATCGACCCAACCGATCAACCACGGACCAGTGTTTTACCATGAGGATGATCTTGGAAAAATGTTGGGAGTACAACATAACCATACATCAAATATATATAGACTTCCGGTAGGCATATGACAGTATAAACCGCGGCAACATATGGGCCGCGCTCATATGCCTAGGAATCCCAGAGAAACTCGTTTCGCTGTGTAAATTAACAACGTCTGGGTCTGATTCTTTTGAATGCTTTCAATTTTTTTTATGTGTACAGCATAGTATGGATTCCAGACCGTTACAGCGTATTCCAGTTGAGATCGAACATAAGCGAAATATAGTGAACATAAGGTTTGAATATCCTTAAATTCACCTGTCCGTCTTTTAACAAATCCGAACATGGCATTCGCTTTCGCAATACAATTTTCAATGTGCCTATTGAAACTGGCGTTTTCGACAAATGTAACACCTAAGTCTATAATCTCATTGACTCTTTGCAGTACTTCGTTGTTGACTTTGTATGAAGTAATAACCGGATTTCTTTTACGATGAAAAGACATGATTTGGCATTTCTTAGTATTTAAGTATAGTGAGTTTCGATCACACCACTCACTTAATCTATCTAGGTCTTCTTGAAGTTTCTCCGTATCTAACAAACCCCATTAATAGTACGAAGAATTTTCACATCATCTGCAAATATGAGCACGTCTGAGTTTTTGATTATCTCGGATATTCGGTCTATGAAAACAATAAAAATCCAAGGTCCAAGGTGTGATCCTTGGGGAACACCAGATGTAACTTTAATAACGTTTGATGTTTCACTTCCCATTATTACAAATTGTCGCCGGTTTGATAGATATGACTTAAACCAATTTATGTAATCGAGAGAAAACCCAAAATCGAATAAACTCTGGAGTGCTTTATGATGACAGATAGAATCAAATGCTTTACTGAAATCCGTGTACGCTACATCAACTTGACGGTGCTTTTCTATCTCGTTTACTGGTTTTAATTAGTTTACTGGTGAATTCAACCAGATTAGTCGATGTGGATCGGCCAGGCATAAACCCATGCTGGTTTATTGATATATGACGTGCAATTGTGGATTTAAAGCTGTTGCATAATACTAACTCAAATAATTTCGGAATTGATGATGTAGTTGATATTCCTCTGTAGCATGTGATATCATCACGCTTACCCGATTTAAAAATTGGAGTAATTTTTGAAATTTTCTTAATAACTTTCTTTGAAACACGCCGGTGCTTAAGGAACGATTGAATAGATAGCATAATGGAATTATTAAAATTTCAGCGTACTCCTTCAGAATAGAAGAGGGTATATCGTCAAGACCGCAACCATCTCCAAACCCCCTTAAAGCCGATAAAACGTTGTCCTCAAAAATAATAGGAGGTGTTACTGATGTGTTGTTGTTGCTGGGTTGTTCGTACAATCCACTAGTAACGCTTGGTCTATAGACTGATTGAAAGAACGACGCGAACATGTCAGCTATATCTTTTGCGTTTGAAGAGCTGGTATTATTGTAGGTCATATTAGCAGGGTATCCTTCAATTTCGCGTTTATTCCTAAAGTATTTCCAAAATTGTTTTGGATTTACTTTGATTTTGTCTTGAATTTGATCAAGATACGACCTGTATTTTGATTTGACATAAATTTCAAATTCGTTACTATGTTGTAGAAACATAGCTTTGTCCGCTTCTAGCCCGATTTTTAACATTTTGGCGGACGCTTTCGACTTCCGATTTTTTAAGTTAACTAGTCTATCATCGAACCAGTGGGGATGAGAATTTTGTGGTTTACAGCACATAGGTACATAAAGTTCGAAGCCTTGAAGCATAATGTCATTAAATTTGTCCACATTTTCGTTAATATCATTGGAATTGAGAGTTATTTGCCAGTTGATGGATTCAAGGTAATTTTGTAGCCCCACGCGGTTAGTTTTTTTAAAGTTGTATATGATTGGTTGTAGGTGTTCTGATCTCGCCATTTTAGTTAAGTCAAATGCAATATCCAAAGATTTGTGAATGACATCATTTATGACAAAAGGTAGTAGGGATTCAGAAATTTTAAAGGTGTCGATGTCGTTGCTGAAGACAAGATCCAATAATCTATCACGATTATTAGCAATTGTGTTTATTTGGTTCAAATTATAACCAAGCATGGCGTCCACAAATAAAGATTCCGCATCTGTTGTTATATTGCATGGTAAAATACAGTTAAGTTCCGGGTCCAAATTCCAAGTTATATTTGATAGATTAAAATCACCAAGCACAAGAACTAAATCTGACGAGTTCGTTGTATTAATAACTTCATCAATCGCATCGATGCAAGTTGCATAAAGATCACTATTTGATTGAGGTGATATATATGCTGCGTAGATGATCAGATTGGTTTGGTTGATTTTTACACCAATTTGTTCAACTCTCGATGGGGCTAAAGTTACTGGAGCATTCCAGAGTTTAGAATGTACTGCTATCAGTACGCCACCACCCGATTTCTTTGAACTAGTTTCAGGAGACCGATCGCATCTATAAACAGCGTAATCATGACCAAAAAATTCGCTGCTCCTTATGCCGGGTTTTAATGAAGTTTCACAAATTACATAAATGAGGTAGTTTGATTTTAAAACAAAGTTGAAGAATTTGGATGCTTTTGATGCCATTTTGTTTACGTTTTGATAATAAATTGCAGATTTTTCGTAGACCAATCTTTTCTTGTACTTTATGGGTTGATTTACCTTTTGAGTAATAGTATAAGCTCGAGCTTTCATTAAAAGTGAGTGTAGTCTATCATTAGCCACCGGTGAAAAATATTTAAACGATTGTGTGTGTCTAGAGATTGCAACTATGGCATGCGGTATACTATTGAACAGCTCAAGAGGTTGAGAATTGGTTCTTATACATATTACATTAGGTGAGGTTAAACCTTGTGCTTCATGGATAGTCAAGACTCTACTGGTTTGTAGTATCTTAAGCTGGGAGATTAGTTGTTTATCAGCTCTGGTAAAAGTTAGATAGAAAGCGTTCTCTAACACAGGTAATGACGCTAACGTTGGTGGCAGGTTTATGCTAATTTACGAATTTGTTGAAATGTTTTTTATTCTCGAAAAAAATTAAATTTTCGACTTTTGGTTATTCACGGCGAATTCACATTTTCTTAAATGCAGGCAATGTCCGTAATATAATTGGTTTAGTATTGTGAAAATAAATTAGAACTTTTTATGATTTTGTTGGTATTTTTTTATATTTTTTAAAATTATAATTATAACTCTGACGGTTGAAATTATAACTCTGACGGTTTTGTTTACCAAACCTTACAAAAACACTCCTCACGGCCTACAGAACATACGTATAAACTATTATCAAAATCGGTATAGTAGTTCATGAGTTTATTGATCTAAATTCTCTTATGAAAACTCAAACGTTACGAAAACACTTCTCACATATGCACGAATTTTTATTAAAAACAGGGCAAAAGTTCTTAAATGGAAAATTTTGTACGGAAACTGCAACCTCCATTGGATCGATTTCGACCAAGACTTACAGAAACACTCTGTCACTTCTGATGGACCGATTTGGACCAAGTTTAACCCTAACCCTTCTCATGACCCATGAATCTTTTATGACACTTCCGGTAGACCGCTTTCAGCTAAACTTTACAGACACACACCTCACTCCCCATAGAACATATATTTAAATTTTTATCAAAATCGGTGCTGTAGTTTTTGAGTTAATCGATCGGAAATCTCTTTTGGATGTTGGTACTTCCGTTGGATTGATTTTTACCAAACTTAACAAAAACCATATTCACCACCCATACAAAATACACAATCTTTATCAAACTCGATTGCGTAGTTCTTGAGTTTATCGCTTACGGACCAATACCTTTCTTTAATTTACATATATGGAGATAAAATAACATTGCATAATACAGTAAAAATGTGTCCGTGCATTTACGACTACAATCAAAAAAGTTATGACCATTTAAAGACCAGATTTTGGGTAATTAAAAAAAAACTTAAAAATATCATGTCACAGTTACCGTGGCACTTAGGACATCAAATGTATGAGATGAAAGTTTCCAAATTGTCACGCAATCTACCAAAAAAAACGTGTCGGTCGCCGCGTCAAACACCCTGTATATATATATTTATGAAATTGTTTGGCTATTTTGTAAAATTATGTATTGCATTAATTAAATTAGTGGTATTGGATGAATCACTGTGCTAGTTGAAAAATGTGGCAAGCTGGGCACCCGGGGATAAACCTAATTCGAGTACGCTGAAGTCATGGTGCTAGTCAATGGTGCTAGTCAAAACATATACCCTCATTTTCACGTTGATAACTCCTGAACCATTAAGATTTTCGTTATGCTTTCTTCAGCAAAGTTGTTGCGCAAGTCAAGACCAACAACTTTGCTGAACATATCAAGACCGAAAAACCACATCCACCATATATGTGTGTTTTACTTAGGCCAAGGTTAGGTTGGAGTGGCTGCTTCCGCACACTTAGACCAGGAGTGTCCCGTTGTGATACCACAGGAACCTATTTGCCCTTTAACGCTGTTCAAAACCATTCGGAGCTTCGTAAATCAAGTGTCGCACAACACAAAAACTGAAAATCATAGGTACACTAAATTCAATAAAAATGTAACCATTTTGCACAGAATCAAAAATAGACTGAAATTAGGCAGGTTAGAAGACCAAAGCTATACATTTTGGGTACAATTTGACTCATGGGTCATTTGTATACTGTACGTATACAAATTTCTCATGAGTCATGAGTCAAATTACGGCCAAAATTCACAACCTGAAAATATTCAAAAACAAAAACACCAACTATTATCTATTACTTAAAAACAAAGGAGGTATCAAACAGCAGTGCATAGCTACAGTATATAAAGAGCTTCAAAATAAATTATGTAACAGTATAGTAAAAAATAAACCGAAGAAGAGATTATTCTCGAAATCGATATTTCTAAAAAAATTAAAAAATTGGCACAATAAGTAAGAATTAAAAACTGTAATATAAAAATAAAAATGAAAAGTTTTTCATCTAAATATATAAAGTGACAAAAGAACACAAAAAATAAAGTGAAAATCGCCTTGTGAAATCTGGTGAAATAAATAATATGGATAGGTGTTTTAAACTCAAGTGCTTTGGTTATGTGTGTGGAAAATTTACAATTATGAGCAATCGCCGCAAAATAAGTGATGAAACCGCTGATTTATATCGACTATACTTTTCACAAATAGTTATTAATGGTGTAAATTGGACGCCGTCTTTTGTTTGTACAACTAGCATGTTCCATCTGCATATGGCAAAAAACTGGACCCGCACTGCCACTTGGTGTCCCAATGATGTGGATCGATCCACAAGGACATGGTGCAGTTAAATGTTATGGATGCATGAATTATATTCTCGGTATAAACAGAAACAAAATTGGCTCTTTGACATACACTGCAACGACAAATGCTCAACTACCGCTGCCGCATTCACATGAAATTCCTGTTCCGGAAAGATCAAACCCAACTGAGGAATATTTACCAACAAAATTTGAATCAGGTGAAACCGGAGAAACATCTGCATCAATATATCAACCATCAAATGTCACTGCGGCATGCAATCACATTGAAATCTCGCAAAAGCGTTTGGATATTATGGTACGACGCCTGAAACTATCGCAGCGGCAAGCCATTCTTTTGTCAAAGGATTTAAAACAAGTGAACATTTTGGCTCCAAATGTTCGGATATATATGGAACATTAAATCGTCATCGTCATTTTACGATTTTTTATAAATCAATTGAGAATAATTCACTGGCTTCTTGCACTGATATCCGAGGATTGGTATCCACAATGCACAATGCATATAATCCCGAAGATTGGCGATTGTTTATCGATTCCTGTAAAAGTAGCTTGAAGGTAGTTCTCCTTCACGTTAAAAACGCAAAGAATTCCATTCCAATTGCATTCAGCACAAACACAAAGGAAACCTATGCATTAATGAAAAAATCATTGATTTGATTAAATACAATGACCATCAATGGAAAGTTTTTTTAAGTGGCATGCAGTTGGATTTCAATAAAAACATGTGTTTTATGTGGTTATGGAATACACGTTTTAAAGGCGACCAATAAAACGAACGGAACTTGGCTTTACATGAAAATATTAGATTGCGATACGACAGCATCGTTGAGGCTCCACTTGTGCCAATTAAAAAAAAATTGCTACCACCACTTCATATCAAGCTTGGAGTAGTTAAAAATTTTATAAAAGCGCTGAATCCAGATGGAAATGCGTTCGTCGAATTGCGCCGCGTTTTTCCACGGTTAAGTGGAATGAAAATAAAAGAAGGTTGGTGTTTGAATCTACTCGAATCTAAGTTTTGATCAAATGAAATTTCATCTAGCTTCTTGTTTTTTATTACAGGAATACTTAATGGACCAGATATTCGTCGTTTGATGAACGATGATGCATTTGAAAATGCTCTCAGTGAACGAGAGCTTGAGGCATGGAAATGTGTAAAAGAAGTTATTAAGAATGTTCTCGGAATTAATCGAGCCGATGATTCGCCTAACAATCACCAGCCGAATCCGGTGAGCACAGCGAGAGTTTTCACCAAGTGACGGCAAGGCTCGAACATTGATACAGCGGCAAAAAGCGTGACGCACTCACTGGGTGACATTTGTTGAGATTTTCAAGAGGAAGAAGAACCCGAAGATGACACAAATCAGAAAATTAAAATTAAAAGTTAAGAAAAATGGTAATTTTTTATAAAAAAAATTGAGAAAAATCACAACAAAATTAACTGAATCAATTTAGTTTTCTTTTGAATAGCTTCTATTGTATCTATATTTGCCGATGAGATGTTTATTCGATCGATTTAAATTCAATAAATGGACAAAAAATGATAAAAAACGTGTTTTTCGTCGAAATGAAACGCAGAAAAAAATAACACAAAAATGTGAATGTAGATGTCGTTTCTCGGTCTTCATACGTTCGGCAAAGTTGTTCGACTTGCATAACAACTTTGCTGAAGAAAACATAACGAAAATCTTAATGGTTCAGGAGCTATCAACGTGAATATGAGTGTATATTTTGACAAATTTTTGACTCAGAGGCAAAACATGTCGAAAGCGATTTCTAAAAAATGGGGACTAACTTTGAAATGGGACTAGCACCATTGAATTCAGCATACTCGAATTAGGTTTACTTCCTGGGTGCCCAGCTAGTCACAAAAAAAAGCTTGCAATTCAAGCACAGTGAATTGTTGTTTTAGGGTGTTTGACCATTTCTTGAAAGAAACGTTTTCCCCTATACGCGAGGTGGTCGATTTGCAAAAGTACTTACTACTGTTTACGTTATTCGAAACACACTTATACTTAATAAACACATTTTTATTAATCACTTGTTTTTGTTTCGCAGAATATTTTTCAAAAAATTTAAAAAATCACTCGATCGATTTCGACTTGTTAGGTCATCATCAGTAGATACTCCTGATGATGACCTAACAAGTCGAAATCGATCGAGTGATTTTTTAAACTTTTTGAAAAATATTCTGCGAAACAAAAACAAGTGATTAATAAAAATGTGTTTATTAAGTAAAAGTACTTACTGTAATTCTATTTCAATCTGTACACTGATGCACTTTTCAAATCAATCGAAATGCTCATGGACATACTATCTCCTTCGATTGGATACAACATTTGTTTTGGTGCCTGAAAACCATTTCAATAATTACGATTCACTAAAAACTACATGTCAAACAACTACATGAATCAAGATTATCTAACTTTACGTAAATGCGGAACTCAAGATGTTTGGAAACATTGTTATTTGCATGATTGATGAAAAACTATCTCATGATCAAGGTTGATATTAAAAAGAGTATCTTGTAGCAACGCACATACTTGTGTATAAAGATTTAAATCAAAGTTTGAAAAAATCTAACTGTTGCCGTGGAGCATACTTTTCTGATAAAAGACAATACTTGAATTTAAGACATTGAGCGTTTGGAAGATCATTACCTTTTAATTTATATCAACCTACTGTTACGGCAGATATAAATAATAAGAGTTCGAAATGGTAGAGGGAAACTATTATGTACCGACGAACACCAACATTCAATTACTTCAATTACTTACCCAAAATATTATGATTAGTGGGAACAGTAAAAAATGTAAGAATCATCTTCAAAACGTTTAAATTATTCTGACTATTTCGTTGAACCGGTTTCTAAAATACAAGTAATAAAATACAAATTCTAGATTATTAGACGGTTAAAATAATGTAGTGGAAATAAGTTATTTTAATATAAAATATTTAATCGTGCATATCTCAAGGTGGCCGTAGTATATAAGTTGTAGGATAGACGAATAGCAAATACTATTATCGTGTACCTTTCAAAAACTTGCTGATTCCGACTTACCACAAATGAAACGAAACAAAAAAAAATCTTTACGAGAAAAAAAGAAAACGAAAAAGAAGGAAAATATCAATAATTTAAATAAGAGTTTTATAAACTTAAATTTTGTTTACAAAATATAGTTAAGAAAATGCGATCGTGTCATTTAATAATAATCCGTGACCATGTGCGCACATAACAAGTGATAGTGATTTTTGCATTTTTAGACGTGTGCGGTGAAATAAAAACTATTTTTATTGTTACAAAGTTAAACAATTCCGGTGTTTAAGTGAATCTTATTCAAGGCCGTACACATTTAAGTATGTAATTGAAAGTTAATTAATAAATTAAGTTATTGTTATGTAGATAGATAAAATTTTGTGTTGTGGTGACAAATCGTGTTGATACTTCAATACTACATTTTATGCTGGGGTATTATATTGTGAATTAAATTGGGTTATCTTAATTTTATACAAGTACATTGTCAGTAGTATAAAATAATATTTCTTTTATTACTTAACGATTTTATTGAAGGCGGCATGTTCTATCTAGTGCAATTCTTTTATTTAATCTTATTTATTTAATATTTTCTGTTTATTATAAACTTGTAAAACAATTGTGCCTTACGTGTATACAAAAAAAAATAACAAAGGTAGTAGAAACAAAATTTTGCATAAATTGTAACTGGTTGAGCCAGTTTACAAGTAAATAAATGAAATGGAGCCGGTAAATGCTAGTCAAGTGAATACAAACTTAATCTCAGTATAGTTTTCATATTCAAGTGTTAAAAACGTTTATTAAAATTTTGATGAGTGACATTAATAGTTAGTGTAGATTGGTTGTGTTCACCACACAAAATTGAATGTTATAGATAGTAAAATTTTTAAATACCTGCCTACTTACCGCGATAACAATCGACTGCGTAAATTATGTCTAATCGCAAGAACTGTGGTCAATTAAGTTATTAATGTTAACATTTCCGTGGTACTTTATTTAAACTATCAACGTAAACTAGTTTGAATTTATAAGAATTTTGATAATTGAATAGTCAGTCATATTATGTGAATATGTGTATTGTAATTGGGTATTTCAAGAATTAATTAAACTCGAATGAATGTAAGCTGTTTATTCATGTGGAACGTATAGTAATGGAAACATCGATAGATAAAAGTGGTTGCAGAAGATGTGTGGGACGTGCCGGAAGTAATCTACAAACCCATTTTAAAATAAAAATCTGACAAGTAAGAGTAGAGCAACAATTTAAAAAGGATACAAATTGCGCATTCCATTCAACTGACCAGTTACGACCTCTAATAAACATGTGCAACAAGCTTATTAAAATTTTATATTCTGTAATGCCGAAATATCTTCAAATATAAATTCATCATAATACTGCCGAGCTATATAATTTCGATTAGCCATTTAGCACTAATCATTTGCTGAGAGCATAAGGAGGAATGCACGTATGTGTCTACATAATTATGACACCTTATTACTTGTAGCTGAAAATTCTATATTTAAAAAGATTTAGATTGTATCTTCTATCCTTAGTATCCTTCCGCACTTATTTTTTGTTTATATAGCGTTTAAATCTGTAAATTACTCTGAAGAAGTGCTATGTAAACCAAACGGAAATGAAACTTACTTTTTCTACTCCTTCGGATAATTTCAGCAAAAAGGCTCTTCAACTTACAAGAAAATTTTTTATTAGACAACCTAACTCATTGCATCAGAAAAAATGGAGAAATCTGTATACCATTATTATTTAAATATGTTCGTAACCGTTGTTCAAATTTAATACAATGGAAATATAAACAAATTTAATAGAATGGAACACCAAGCAAAATAGTTCCCCTTATGGAGGCAAAATTGTTCATATATCAAAACAAATTCTCAATGAAACCTCGATAGCAATATAAAATGGTTGGGGTTTGATCCCTAGAAACTATACAATTACAATACAATTCCAAACCCAAAACCCCTGAATCCAAAATTTTAAAATTCGAAATCTAAAATCCCAAACCTACATTTAAAAAACAGAAATTCCAATTCACCGACCAAATGACACACTGGTCCAAGTTTTGGCGTTTGGATCGGGAGATACCGGATTCGAATCCCGAGAGGGGCAGGATGCAAAATGGATTTTTCATCATCGGAAGTAACCTACCTTTCCTGAAATTAGCCAACATTATTTCCGAAAAATCCAAATATAATTCAGATTTCTGGTCAGTGACAGAGTCAGGAAAACACAATTACCCAAAAAAACAATTCAGTCGAAGCAGTCATGCAGCAATAAACAAGAAAAATATTATGAAATATAAAATAATTAAACGTGTGTTGAAAAGGCAACATAAAATCACTAAACATGAATATTTGTTAAATTTGGCAAAACCAATTATTTTGATTAAAAAGTAAAATATTTCAAATATTATTGTTTGGCATTAAATCTTATTTAATTAAACGACTTGGAATTATAGAAATTGGAATTTTCTACTTTGGAAAACCAAAATAAATTTAATTTAAGTTATTGGAATAATGAAAATTGATTTTGTTCCTCGAATTTTGTCCCCATAACAGGAACTTCTCGTAAGTATATTTTATGAAGAAAAGAATAGATAAACATCCTATAAAGTAGTTGACAAAAAATTATTTAAAGTCGTACAAAAGTATCGCATATAACTCAATGCCAATTATTGGTCTCGTCCACTTGCTTCATACTCGTGTGATCAAAAGACCTCAAAACCTGTAACTCGTGTTTATTTTAAAATTACATTTGCTTTTAAATATAAATACATGTCTGTAAATTCAAAATGTTTGACATCTTGTGAAATAGTCGCGAATTGAAATTCAGTCATCTTCTAGTGATTGATTTAATGTTGGTAGCCCATCGGATGAGGATGGTTGCCATCTTGAACAATCAACCCATGGAAATTTACAATTTTAAAGTTCAGTAGCCTAGCGATTGATGATTGTACAGCTCGCTTACTATAGTATTCCGCCCTAAGAATCAACATTAAAAATTCGTATGGCCTCTGAAAATGCACAGTTGATGAACTGACATAATATTTGTGTTGAAAATAATAATTTTTATAAATTATTTTGTTACTTGATTGAGATGTTAGTTGAGAATCAAATATTGTTTAAAACTCGCGCTTCGGGTATTATTTACACCAGTGTTTTGTCTATTTTTTTGAAGTAGCTAAATGACATCCTTACGCGCAAATGGAAGTTTTTGAAAATGGCAATTCTTTAGTAATCCTGTGCATTATCAGTTGCTTTTTAAATAAGTAATGAGTTTAGCCTAAATCCAGTTAAACCAGCATTTTATAAAATACTATACTGTGTTACTAACTTAATAAATTTTAATAAAATATAACAACTGAAAAATAACCGTTTTTAATATAACAACTGAAAAATAATGATAATTTTTGAGTTACTAATGTAAGCTTACATTATGTTAAATATCAAAATTCTTATCGACAATTACTTAAGGGGACAATAGATATAAAAGAGATATCTTAATGAAACTTTCCATTGACATTTTATTTAACTGAAAGTATACAAAAAAATTTGTTTTAGACTTTTGTTTAGCCCACTGTTGTCTGCTACAAGGGTTTTCCAAAAACACTGAAAATTCGCGGCGTGCATCATAACTGCTTTCAGAAACGTCTAAAAAAACGGGGTTTCATTCAGCATTAAATCGCCCTTGGAATGAACGTAACAATTACATCACTTATAAACTAGAAATTATAATATTAATAAGGAGTTTTCCGTCTAATATGATCATGTTCATCATCATACAATGTTGTAGATTATAAGACTATAAATAGTTGGATACATAGGATAGGAATATACTTAATATGTCCAAATTTCAGAGGAATCTAATTAAGGCAAGATAATTAAATTCCTCTGAAATTTGGCAATGCTAATTTCTCAAAGATAGATTACCTTGTACTATATTTTTGTTTTTTTACTAATTAATTTTGGTAAGCAATTTTTCTTTTATCGCATGATCAGCACTATGAGTCATAGTGCTGATGATGCGATGAAAAAAGTTGTTTACCTTTTTCCATATTTTGTGTGTCCATATTTTGTGTTTTTCCATATGTTGTCTTAGTATTGTTAGCAAAGCTTTGGAACGTTTTCGGCAAAATTGAACTAATAATTTCTTGGTGACCAGCACAACGATTTCATACAAAATAATATAACTCATACGCTGGCCAAAAACCACAATAGGTCAGCTCCAATTTAAAATATCAACAAATATTAATTGAAACTATAATAATCAATAAACGATTGCAACAAAATTATAAAATCTAACATTTTTCAGTTCTAAGCTTAAAACTAAAGGACAATATCACTAAAACATATCTTTAATTGTTTTCTTGAAGGGCTTCTTTTAAACCGCAAATTAACAATTCAACTTTAGAAAATTTCTCTTTCGATTCACTATTAAAATTATACAAATATTTTTTAATGACGAGCAAAACACATACTTAATTTTGGATATTGAATGTTGAATAAGTAAAATATTTTGAAACATATATCAAGTGATCTTATAAAACTAGAAAACATATTTCCATCTGAATAAAAAAAAATTTGATAATGATGAATATTCTTCACAAAACCCATTATGAATGGTTGAATTGTTTCACTTTTCTCAGTTAAAAATCGAGTTCGCTCTGTTAATCTTGGTGGCTGCTTGCAAAAAATAAAAAAGTATCTTGAGAGACTTTTATTGTGTATTTAGTTGTGATTTTTGATCCTACCGTCTACAGTTATTACTTTTTGACTAGGAACTACTCAGACACGATTGTCTTAAAAAAACATAATAATAGTGATTAAGAATTCCCGTTCCGTTAATAAAATAGTAAAACGTGTCATAAAACAAATAATGTCTTGTTTTATTACACTGATTGCTTTTGATTGGGTAAAATCATACCTTGTGTTACACCATCTCGTTCTTGCAAATTTTTTAAACGTTCTTGGATCGATTAATCTTTTACTCGTTCATCCTTAACCTTTCAAATTTCGTTTAAGTGGATACCCCAATTTTCTAGTGGTATAAAATGTTGTTCAAGACTGCGCTGAAGTCCATGTCGATCTAAATTTTACAAATAAGAAATAATAGTCATTTAGGTATCTTGTACAAAGTGAGGCATTTAAATTGAGACAAATAAATAACTCAAAAACTGGAGGCTCTTTAGAAAATTTCACAAGAAAGCATTGATAGGTTCCAAGGAGAAATAACTTTGTTTTACTTATCAGAAAAAATGTTTTTTTTATAGTTAATTCCACTCCGCCACAATAATGAAGCCAATTTTTGAATATTGTGGCTAAATTATAATGTTAATTAAGAACTTATACTCGGACAGAACTCTGAACTAATACTCTGATTAAAAAAACAGCTAATTCAAAAGTATGTTAAAATGTTAAGTGTTTTACTGAATATCATAGAAAGTGCAAGACCCCGAAAAAACTTAATCTGATAAAATTTGTCTAGTTTTTTATGCAAAGTATAAGATCCCACAATACAAAATATAGGTTTCCATAACAAAAATCATAGTAACCCCGACGAAATCAAAAATAAATAAAACACATAACCCGGAACCAACCAAGTTCGAGTTATTTGGTTGTTAAAATTTGGTCGCTTCACTCTGCTTTGGTTGCTCTCTGCTTGAAAACTTCTGGATAAACAAATGTTTCATAATACTTGTGGCTTTAAAGAAATAAAATAAAAAGTAGAGAAAAATTAAATACTTACCATTCGATAATCGGATGGCGTTTTATACTGCGGCCACATTTTATATATCTCAACAATAGATAAATGTTTCAGAATTGTTAGTCTGAAAGCTACACAGTCTTGTGTAGCAGGGCAGTCTTGCCAGATGTTAAACTAAATTCACTATTATTAAATTCACGTCAAATTTATTAAATTATAAATTTTAATCAGCACCACGCAAACACCGCGACTCTTATTTTGTTTGCAAAAATTACTCAAATAACGGTAATATTAAAAATTTCATTAAGCCAATGAGATATTTTCATTCCTGCAACGAAATAAATATAATATATCCACTGACCTAATGAAATATTTTCATTAATTCAATGAAACGATATTTTTTCATTACATATTGCGTTAAAATTATGATTTTTTTTTCGTTAAAATAGTTTTAAAGGAATTGTTTTCAAAATCGGCAATTTAATTATAACGATGGAATTATTTATGCGTGAAATTTGCAATTTTTTTATTATGTTTATTTGTACATGTGTTTTAGATTTAATACTATAATTTTAACTTTTATTAAATGTGTAGAAGCACCATGAAGTTTGATTGGTTGATTTTGTCTGGTGTCCTGTACCAATTTTTGGATTCTGAAATTCCGGAGGGTACATTTTCCTTCTTTTGTTTATTATTCGGCTGTATGGTTCCTGTTTATTAAACGCTTTGTTATTTTATTATATACACAACTCAATAAATGTTGAAATAATTCCTTCATTGTCTGTATAGAGCATACTCAATATTGGGTAGTTTTATTTTATTAGTTTTTATTAGTTATGGACGGTTATCTACGAGCATTTAAATGAATACTATTTCCTGGAAAGCACAACGATTATCAATCCCCGATAAACGAAATACTTACCTTATATAAAAATAAGCACTCGATGGCATGGACTTACTAATAATCTGATGAATTTTTTGTAATAATCTACAATATATAGTCAAATTAAACTTTGGTTGGAAACATAATAAGTTCTATAGCCATTTCCTAATAAAATTGTCCCGTCTACGGGAATGTAATTTATTTGTTAAAATCCTCGAGTGTATACTATTTGGGCAGCTAACAGTTTAGCGTAAGGAACTACTAAAAATTGTGTATTGATATTAATATTCTGACCCACTAAAATATATATCTCAAAATGTATTAACGAGCCTTTCTTTTTAAATTGACAAAAGAATGAGCTCCAAGCCTCAGTCTATCAAAGTACTATTTTCTAAACTTTCTGGGTCAATACCCAGAAACTTTAAAAAAGTAGTTTTGATAGACTGAAGCTTGGAACCCCTTTATTTTGTAAATGTAAAAAGAAAGACTGTAACTTAAACCAGCTATTTGTATTTCCATATATATACCGGCAATTTTTAAAGTTAGAAACGAAATAAAATAACATCAATATTTATACCAATTTAATTTGATATTTTTTTTTTGTTACGCATAGCAATAATTAGAAATTTGCTAGTGAGTGAGAGTGAGGGAGAATTTAAAGTTGTATGCAAAAAACTGATCAAAACGTTCAGTTCAAACATTATAAAAAATATTTCATATTAAGGAATTTTTCGTTCACAATATGAAAAGTAGTATAACTATTGTCTTTCTTTAATATTACTAAACATTTTTTTCAGTGATAGCAGTGTTTTGCCAATATAAATTATATTTACAAAATCATATCAATGTGTGGATGTCATAATATCGTGAAATGGATTTAGAGCAACAAAACAATGGCCTCATTCAAGTTTTAATGAGGTTAACAATTACTTGTTTACCTTGAGCTTGATTGTTATTATTAAGTTCGATCAACTAACATCAAACATATTTATAGGTTTGCGAAATTTTTTAGGCAGCACTCTCTCCAGTTATCTCTATAAGCAAACATTTTTGATTTATTAATGTATTTCTAAACAATAACAATAATTTTGACTTGGCTTAACCAAACATTACAGGTTTACTTAATAAGTCAAGGTATATAAAATATAGCTGTAGTCACGCGATATTAAAGAACCTTGACCACCTTGAACTTCAAAATGTATCTATAACAAGTATTTAAACATTAATTTTTTTAAACTTTTGGAGTAAGTTGTATTACTTTGGGAAATAAAATAATCGGGACAAGTTGAGAATGCAGCTTTGCTTGTTTATGAATCTTTCGTACCAAGAAGAAATTATTCATCATACATGGCTGTTTTCTTAGTAGAAATTGTAACTTGAGTTCGATTTATGTAAATCTTAAATTTTTTTAAATTTATGTAAATTAAACTCGAATTCAGTTACTACTGATTTAAAAAAAGGCCGACTATGGTAAATAAATATTTTTTGTCATGGGTAATCTGTAGGCAAACATCGCTAAATTCAAAACAGACCTCGATTATTTTATATCCCAATGAAATACAGCTATTGCAAGTTATTTTAAAAGCTTGTTGATTTAAAATGCGCCAACTTTGGATTTCCTTGATTTTACGTTGTAACTTGCAAAATGCAATAAATCTTGACTTCAAAAACGTTTCATTTGATTTAAAGGCGATATTATCAGGAAATAATCTATAGTCCACATTTCTCTACGGACAAATAAATGTGTAGGTCATATTTAAATTCGCTAAAGTATAATGTCATCTAGTTTGTACAGCATCAAATGTATACACGATAGCTTTATATAGCTCTTGTTTTCTAATTTGCTTATATTCAAATATTTAAAATTAATTATTTTTATTTTCTAATAAAATTTTTCGTAGAGAAAAGTAATCTTTGAACCTGAAACAAATTGTTTATATTGATACCAGAAATCGAGTAGGGAGCCAAATTCAATTCCCTAACCACCAGATACTCTTTGTACCTAGCATGTATTTTCGAATCATTATCACAACATCGCAGACCGGATATCTTAACAAAATTTATTTATAATAGTAAGATTCATAAATTGAAAACTAATAACTAATATTACTCTTCGTCTAAACTGAGTTTCAATCATGATTGTATCCATAAAAAAATTTAGAAGTCAAGGTTATTGATAGTTGTATATGTATCCAATTCTATAGGCAGCGACTACTTGGCATTTAACATATTGTTCAATCATTGCATACAGATGATTAGACGTGAAGAATAATAGCCACAATAGTTAATTACTTATATCATGTATTGCAATTTATTATCTGGAGCTCAAACTTATTGGTATTTTAGTTTGAACAATTACCTAGTATGCAATCTTTCCACTGTGTGGAAAAAAATGTTTTAATTCCATATTAAATTCCGTACTACAAAATAGCAATGACACAAAAATTATGATTTTGGACAAGAAATATTTTCTTTCTATTTCACATTTTTGTTTTATTTTTATGAATTTTTATTTTATATCTCCAGTTTCTTGTGACAAGTTTTCGGAGAATACGGACTGTGTTGAAAATTTTTTCATTTTAATTTCTTATTGTTTTTGTCTATATTGTTTTTGATTATTAAAAGAAATTTTTGTAAATTATAGTGATTTATAATAATAATAGTGTAATTATAGTGGTTTATAAGTGATTCATCAACGTTGTACTAAAGGTAATAAAAATCTATTTTATTATGGCATCGCCATATACTTATAAAATGTAAATATATTTGAGACGACCTAAATTTCTGATGAAATTTTATTCTTCTTATTTTTTAAGATGTTCAATATGGTGGAGTTGAAGATATCAAATCGGTTGGCGGATGGAAAAAATATTATAACCAAATATTTTGTAAAATCTATTACTAGTTCCATATAAAAAATACTTAGGAAATCGGCTTAATTTTACGTAGAAAAGTGTTTAAAATTACTATGAAAAAGTGTATAGAAAAACTCGAGTTTCCAACGAAATTCCACCTTCTTTCCTATTTGATATTTTCTCTTTTTAGTTGGGATGCACACCGACACCGGAATTTTTGTGGCACTTTTCTTTGGCGAGTAGTACCGATTTCCTTGCGCATAAGATGGTTTTTTCTATAGAAACAGTGTGGTTTTTGAACGTGAATGTAAACGGAATTCCGTCAGCATTGCATATAGGGTAATAATTTTGTCGGCGTCTTAACTTTTAAAAATATAACGTTCTAAATCGTCCGAATTGTTTTGACGAAAACTTGAAATTAAAATCAGATACAAGGTTATCGACAGTCCACCACTACGAGTGGCTTGCATTAAGTCGGTCGTACGCAAGGTTTTCCTTTTTTATGACCTAATATCATAGACACACTATTGGTTTCGTAACTATGATTAACCCGAAATCATGGTTTCGTATAAGTGTGTCATGCCATCGAGCAATAAATATATAAGAGAAATCAAGTAGTGCAAATTTTATAGGCATGTTTTTCCGAGGTTAATCTTTTTTTATAGTTTCAATATAATTATATGCACAAATTTAAATTTTTCTATATTTAATCCATATATACGTATCGTAAGAACATATCGGCATAGTAGTTATTTTATAGTTTATTGTTCTTGTTAGGCTTATACAGGTTGCCAAAAGTAAGATAGATTAACCTCGGAAAGTCTACATGAGTCCTCTTATATATATTTTGCTTTATGGTCATGCTTAACCATAGTTTCAAACCAAATTTGAAATCAGTTGCGAAATGAGATATTTTTTTTTCATTTCAATGCATTTTAGTGCTCACAACGCCGAATGCATCAAAAATGGAGATTTCGGACACTAATAGTTAACCAAGAAAATCTAATTTCCTTTGAGTTTTTTATTTGTCATTGGGATATTTGGTTGGCGGGAACAATTTTTTTTCCTGCTCTGTCAATAGAAAAGTCATTTCTGACAATTTAAATGTCAGTTAACTATCAACCTTGATATTTTTGTCAATGCCTACTACATTGCTGTTTAAAAGTAAACGAGAAGACAAAAGAAATTGTAGTGTGTCTTGAGTTCTCAGTTAAGAAATCACGATCTCGTAATTATAGTTATGAAACCAGTAGTCTGTCTATGGCATAAGTGGAACTTTTTTTAAAACCAATTCCGACTATAATTCTCGCGGTTACATTGGATTCGACTCAGTACGAAAATTTATTCTCACCAATTCGTAAGAAATTCAGTCGTACAAATTCATAAGTTGAAGTGTTTACTTTGTTTGCGAAATTGTAGTACAAAATCAAACGTATAGCTGTCAATTAGTAAAAAATTCATTTTTCTCAATCAATTTTGCATTGGATTCGTACGTACAACAGATAAAAAACAAACTATTTTGTTCGCATTTAAATACTGTGGGAATTGGTGGAGAGAAGGATCGAACGTCGTAGAGGAAAGATGTGTTTTTGTCTCTCCTCTAAATAAATAAATAATTTAAATGTGTTTTAATAAATTAATTAATTAACTAATATTATATAATATATATGTGTTCAAATAAATAATAATTTTAATATTAATAATAATAATTGTGTAATAATTAATAAGTAAAGTGAAAAGGATCGATCATTTACACTTTGAAATGTGTGTACGCGTTGTTTTTAGTTTTAAGTTTAATGTAGTTTTTTGATTAAACAGTTAACTATTTTTAAAAAATAATCATATAATAATAATTAAAAAGTGGTGTCCAGTGGATGAAATGTTTTTATATACATTAAACCGTGTTGAAATATTTGTAACGGCATGTATTTCTACGCGAAGTTTATGTCGTTTTAATTTTTCGATATCTGTATATGTATATATTTGCATATTCAGAGAAGAAAATGGAGAGAAGTATCCTTTTAATATATTTTATTATATACATAAATGTTATATGGTGATTGAATGGTTATATATTGTGGGTGTGTGTGTAAATACAGTGACGCTTCGGTAAGTCGAATTACTCCTTAAATCGAATTTCGATTTATGGTAGGAACATTTTTCATCAGTTTCCTGTTTAAAAAATATATATACATATATATGTTTAATATCTAATATGTGTACATATGCTCGGGTAGTTCGAATGAAATTGGTTTTTGATTTCTTTTATTCGAATTTTCTCTATCTTAAGCATATTATTTTGCAAACTAAATGGATCGACTTGTAGAAGTTTTACTGTATAAGTGTACTAGGAAGAATTCAAGGTGTTGGTGTGCGAATGGATGTTGTTTATATGTAAATAATAAATTTCTTTATTCTTGAAGCTCTCTTCGCTCTCACTATTCGTTTTGTATTTACACACAACGATAATTGTCTTAAACGTATGGAAAGCAAATGTGTGTATGGATGTATAGATGTATGATCCACGATATCCCTTTTTCTACCAAAAAAAATACATAAATTTGGCACATTAAAGTGTCAGCCACACAAATGTGCGAGTGTAAAACATAGTATGTAATGTCGTTTTGGATAAAAAAATTTCGCTTGATTATGTAGGTTGGTTCAGGGCACATATAAAAATAAATTTTCTACAAAATCCTTTGTCTTACCCACACAATTGTGTGAGCAGGCAGGAAAATTGATATGGAAAAGTTGGAGGGTATAATATTGCTCATGTAAATGTAACGTCAGTGACGACAACATACATGTGATTACGGTTTTTTTTTATTATTTTTTTTAAATAAACAGATAATAAATGTATATTTTTTTTCTAAAAAAAAAAGCTTATTTAAGTTTCATAAGTATAGTTGAAGAAATTTTTTAATTATTTTCTTATTTTCAGTTAAAATCAAACAATGTTTTACTTAAATAAATCATTCAACAATCTTGAAATCCACATCAACTAAGAAATTGTGGCCTTCTTCAATTTGTAACCAAACCCATCAACTACATATTTCTGATAAGAACAGAAATATTTAACACTTCGTTTTTTAACTAGCGGAAATCGTGAAATAACGAGAAATAAGGTCGAGATTTAATTTTGATTTGTAATTTAGGGTACATCGTCTGTTTAAATTGATGAATTCTTGAGACCACAAATGTTTTTGAAAGTTGTGGATCGAGGAGGCATTGCTGTGATATCGTTGATAGTGATTTGTGAGCTGAATTTCTTTGTATATATCCCTTTCTCAACCAAAAAAAAGGGCCATTCAAGTCCAAACCACACAAATGTGTGAGTAAAAAATCATCATCATCCATTACATGAGTTTTTGATAAAAATTTCGCTTGACTTGAAGTACAACCAATACAATTGTGTGTATAGGGATAGTGTTTTTCTTTTTTTCGGACGAAAATAAGTGTTAAAGGAATGCACAAATCTGTAAGTTGGTTGAAAACACATACAAGGGTAAATTTTTGACATGGTACTTTTGCCGTACCCACACAATTGTGTTAGTGGGTACTTAAAGAGATATACAGATATTTAGACGTAACAATTATTTCATAGTGGCTTCAGACAGGTACATATTGTTTTGTTGGTAAACATATGTATAAACAATTTTACATGTGTTTGCTAGCAATGTGTTATGTGCTGTGGTTATTGTGTGATTATGGTTTTATGTTATATACTCATAATTGTTCTATCCCTATTTTGCCGTCGTTTTGTAGTTCGAATGAAATTGGTTTTTGATTTCTTTTATTCGAATTTTCTCTATCTTAAGCATATTATTTTGCAAACTAAATGGATCGACTTGTAGAAGTTTTACTGTATAAGTGTACTAGGAAGAATTCAAGGTGTTGGTGTGCGAATGGATGTTGTTTATATGTAAATAATAAATTTCTTTATTCTTGAAGCTCTCTTCGCTCTCACTATTCGTTTTGTATTTACACACAACGATAATTGTCTTAAACGTATGGAAAGCAAATGTGTGTATGGATGTATAGATGTATGATCCACGATATCCCTTTTTCTACCAAAAAAAATACATAAATTTGGCACATTAAAGTGTCAGCCACACAAATGTGCGAGTGTAAAACATAGTATGTAATGTCGTTTTGGATAAAAAAATTTCGCTTGATTATGTAGGTTGGTTCAGGGCACATATAAAAATAAATTTTCTACAAATCCTTTGTCTTACCCACACAATTGTGTGAGCAGGCAGGAAAATTGATATGGAAAAGTTGGAGGGTATAATATTGCTCATGTAAATGTAACGTCAGTGACGACAACATACATGTGATTACGGTTTTTTTTTATTATTTTTTTTAAATAAACAGATAATAAATGTATATTTTTTTTCTAAAAAAAAAAGCTTATTTAAGTTTCATAAGTATAGTTGAAGAAATTTTTTAATTATTTTCTTATTTTCAGTTAAAATCAAACAATGTTTTACTTAAATAAATCATTCAACAATCTTGAAATCCACATCAACTAAGAAATTGTGGCCTTCTTCAATTTGTAACCAAACCCATCAACTACATATTTCTGATAAGAACAGAAATATTTAACACTTCGTTTTTTAACTAGCGGAAATCGTGAAATAACGAGAAATAAGGTCGAGATTTAATTTTGATTTGTAATTTAGGGTACATCGTCTGTTTAAATTGATGAATTCTTGAGACCACAAATGTTTTTGAAAGTTGTGGATCGAGGAGGCATTGCTGTGATATCGTTGATAGTGATTTGTGAGCTGAATTTCTTTGTATATATCCCTTTCTCAACCAAAAAAAAGGGCCATTCAAGTCCAAACCACACAAATGTGTGAGTAAAAAATCATCATCATCCATTACATGAGTTTTTGATAAAAATTTCGCTTGACTTGAAGTACAACCAATACAATTGTGTGTATAGGGATAGTGTTTTTCTTTTTTTCGGACGAAAATAAGTGTTAAAGGAATGCACAAATCTGTAAGTTGGTTGAAAACACATACAAGGGTAAATTTTTGACATGGTACTTTTGCCGTACCCACACAATTGTGTTAGTGGGTACTTAAAGAGATATACAGATATTTAGACGTAACAATTATTTCATAGTGGCTTCAGACAGGTACATATTGTTTTGTTGGTAAACATATGTATAAACAATTTTACATGTGTTTGCTAGCAATGTGTTATGTGCTGTGGTTATTGTGTGATTATGGTTTTATGTTATATACTCATAATTGTTCTATCCCTATTTTGCCGTCGTTTTGAAAAATATATCTCGCCGGATTGTTTTCTCAAATGTTTCGACCATGGAATGAAACGTGGGGTGTACGCAACAAAAAAAAACAATTGTTTAGTTAAACCACAGATAAGGATTATTATCTTAGATGATGATCTTTCCTGCAGCCGCGACGTGTGTGAATCGGGGATGTTTGATTTGCATACCCGGTTGTAGTGGGGTACGATGGAGTTTGGAGCGGAGGAGATGAGATGCCTAAACTATTTAATGTATAGCTCTCGTTCATTTTAATGTGGGGTTTCATAACAACTGTTTTGTGTGTTTAAGTGTGACACGGGCGAGGAAAGTGGACGTATGCTGCCCGTTTATTGTTGTCGATCGTTTGGGGGTGTCTCTTTCTCTTGCGTATGTATTTGTATTAAATGTGGGTGTGTGCGTGAGGGGAGTGTTGTGTTGTGTTTGGTGCGGTTGCATATCTGTATGTGTGTATATGCGGCCGGAGGCGTTTTTTTTTTTTTTTTTTTTTTTTTTTTTTTTTTTTTTTTTTTTGTAAAAGAGTTGTTGCAGTTTGCTAAGAAGGTCAAATTTATTTTCGCGTTTTTTTTATAATTTTGGTTTATTTATTATTTTGAACGGTAGGGGTGGGAAGAAGTAGCAGAGCGGGAGCGGACAGAGAGGGATTTACTCTTGAATGTTCAGTTGAGGATCGTGGAACTTACGGACATTCAGTTGTATACGATGGGTTATAATAAAACTCAATTTTATTTTATTGCTAAGAAAAAAAAAACTCCATTATTTTTATAATAGCCTTCAATCGATCTGGCATCGATTCTACTAATGTTTTCGTTGTTTTTGTAGGAAGTTTATGTCATTCCTCAATAATAGCTGATTTTAATTGGTTTTTTTGTTGAATTGAATGATTTTCTTTCATTTTCCTTTCGAGATTGTTAATTGGATTTACATCTGGGCCTTGAGGGAGGGGGGAGTCTTAGTCCAATCACTTTTGGACCCTTGAAAGACACCATATTCTAACAATCCATGCTTTATGTTTAGGATAATTGTTCTGATAAAAATGAAAAATATTTTCTATATCCAGTTTTCGAGCCAATTCTTATAAATTTTCCTTTAAAATGTTAAAATAATTTACCTTGTCGATAATCCCATCAATAAATCCCAAATGACCAACCCCTTTATGACCCATAACACCCCAGAACATTACACTATTTCCACCGTGTTTAAACGCTGGACATACATTTCTAACATTACAATCTTCACCGCGTTTTCTCAAAACTTTTTGTTGCCGTTTACCTCTTTGAAATATGGTAAATTGACTGTGATCGACAAAAATCACATTGTTGCAAAATTCAATACCTTCATTTTTATATTTTAAGGCAAAATCTACTCTTCTGTATTTTCTTTACTAATAAAAGGCTTCTTCCTTGCTATACGTGAAAAATAACCATTTTTCTTACAATTCTTTTAACTGTAATGGGATTTATATCTTTACCATTAAACCTGAAGAGCATTTTAGTTAATTCTACTTCAGTTAACTTAGGATTTTGTCTTATTTCGAGATTAATGAACTTTTCATTTGATGGTGATATTTTTCTCGGACCTTTTGTGCTAGGTGTATTTTGTTTTCGGCCTTCTTTAAAATATCGATCATAAATTTTTGTCCTGTTGATTTACAAATGTTAAGTAGAAAATCACTAACGATCATATTAACCGACGTTTTTTTAACCATTTTGAAAGAATACAATCAATTAAATTACGAGTGTGAAATAAAATAAATATTGAACTGCACTGATTGAATAATAAACAAAAAGCAAAGTAGAGAAAATACGCACTAAAAAATTATAGCTCTTCCGTATGCTCAAGTGTTTTTCCGTGAAGTCGTATACGACTGAATCAGCCAGGCTACACACGATTTCAGCTTCTGATTTCAAATTAAGTCGTCATAGATTTTTATTGTTAATTTAGACCCTTATTTTATATTGAAACACCAAATTTTTTTTTGTATTGTTTTGTTCTGTTCTATTTCTATTTTTTCATTTTGGATTCAGCGAAAAATTTAATGTCACAGTTAAAACGGATATTGCAGGTAAACGGGGAAAGAAAGGAAGGTGAAGCCGGACTTATGTAACCACATGTACCATGTGTGGCATGGCTCAATGTCTGTAAGTTTTGTGATCTTCAGATTGGTATCCTTTTTGTTTGTTGTTTTGTTGAATTATTTTTTTTTGTCAGCTGTCTAGGATGGTTGATGGACTAGGATTGTAGGGAGGATCCGGGAAGGTTTTCGTTTTCTTATTAAATTTCAACACTTTGATAGAAGAGACGTGCCGTGTACGAATAAATGTTTCTGGCTGTATGTGTGTATATATGTATATATATATATACAATATATGTATGCATGTGTTTACATACATATGTATGTATACATGTATTTATTAGATGCACAATTGAATGTTTTTATTTATAATTATTTTAGTTTATTATATTATTTTATTATATTATATATGATTATGACTTTTTTTTTTTTTTTTTTTTTTTTTTTTCTTTATTTAATTAATAAATGTTCATATTATTTAGGTTTAGGTAAACAGCAATATATTAATTTATTATTAATTTTCAGGACATATACATAGGCTTGTGAAATAATATTTCTTTGTAATATTGATTGCTGATTGTCTAGTTTAGACTTGTATTGTCTTTGTGTTACTAACCATCGTCTTTACCTAGGTGTATGTAATCGGGCCGACTGAAACAATCAATTTTGTTTAGGAAGTCGAAAAGTATCAATATAGTATTCAATTTCAGGTGATTTCCAGATACATTAGAAATAATAACATTTTTTCTTAGGTTGCTGTTTTAAAGAAGCAATTGTTGATGATCAATACCATCATTATCCATTTAACCTATTAAACCTCTATCCTTCCCCTAGTAGACTAGTTTTGTGCTGTTTTTCTGGACCTTACTTATATTATGTGTAAGTTAATTAGCAACTCTTTTAATTTTCATTACTATAATGAATTAATGATCACTTATTTGATACACATTAATTATAAAGTATTTGCTAGGGTCAGTGAAAATTGCCGAATTTAATTGTCATTGCGGCGTAAAACAAACTCTTTTCCGTATTTCTTTCTAGATCGATAAAAATTCAAATTTTTAATGATTTTAGATAAATTTTTATTTTCTGTCATTTTGCGCGTGAAAATCATGTTTTAGTATCTTGTTTTTATGTATCTTAATAACTTGAACCATGAAGAGTAAGTAATAAGGTTGAATATATTGAATACAATTAAGTAGTCAATAATAATCATACAGTTTGTTTTCAGGTTTAATAATTAATATATGTTTACTGAGTTATTTGGCTAGTTTGCAGTGGATTTATTAAATGCTAAGGGTTTTAGAGAAATTATTAATAATTTAATATTAATTATTAATATAATTCAAATTATTATTATTATAATTCAAATAACTATGGTTTCAGGAAATTATATTGTAACTTGTGGAGTTGTAGAGGATTAAATTAATAAATATTTATATTATTTAGGAAACCGGTAGATTAATTAAGAATTAATTTCAGGAATCTTTAGATGGTATGAATTAATATTTCTTTTAAATATTAATTGCTGGTTGTGTAGATTAGAATTGTGCTGTCACTATGTTACTAACTAGTGGCTTTACCTAGGTATTTGTAACCGGGCTGTTTTAATGTATTAATATAGAATTATATTACAGAAATTTCCAGATGCACGTGAAATAATATTATTTTTTCTCAGGTTGCTGATTTAGTGAGGCAATTGTTGAAGATCAAAGCAATACCATCGTTATCCATTAAACCTATTAAACCTTTATCCTTCCTCTAGTAGATTAGAAGTAGATTAGAATTGTGTTGTGCCGTACGATCGCTAGGTGTCTGCAACCGGATCGTTCCGTCCCAAAAAAAAAAAAAAAAAAAAAACCTTTCCTATCCTTCCTATTGTTATGTGTAAACAGGCTGTAGGAATAGGCCCGGCGTTATCCGGGACTCTTGGCTAGCACTTGGTTCTACAGTCCAATCAATCAATCAATTTAAATACTGTGGGAATTGGTGAGAATTCGTACGAAATAAGCGTAAGTATGTATTTTAAACGTACATATAAACCAACAGTTAGTAATGAAAATGATCATGAACACTGAGTTTTAATTTTTTTTTTTAAAATTATAAGAATTATAGAATTTATTTTGCAGTTTTTTTTATTAAATTAAATAATTTTACAAATACAAAATACAAATTCATTTACCGTTTATAATAAAAAAAATAAAAAAAATCAAGAATTTTTTGTATCGAAAATGATCATACGCTTAATAGTAAAGCCTTGTTTTTTCTAGAAATCATTTACATAAATGATGTTTCATAATTATTTTAATATCGATTTGGTCCTCCTTTATTTTGTATTATTTCTTTCAGTTTTCTAGGCATTGATTCTACTAACTTCTTGATAACTTCCGATGAAGTTTTATCCCATTCTTTCATTATTGTTTCTTGCAACGTTGTTCTACAGGTAATCCTGTATTTTCTAATTTGGCGTTCCAGCTGATCCCATAAATGTTCATTGGAGTTCAGGTCAGGCGATTGAGCTGGCTACATTCGCTAGTTTGTGATGTTATTCAGAATCAATTATTTCACAATGAGTACTGTATGCTTAGAATCGTTGTCTTGCTGGAAGATTCATGATGGCATGGGCCCTAATTGTTCCACGAAAGGTTTCATACCTAGGTAGTTCCAGCGATCCAAATTTCCATTTACAAAAACAAGTTTACCTACCCCACTCGCCGACATTGATCCCCATAGCATAACCCAACCACCATCATGTTTAATAGTTGGGATGATGTGTTTTGGCTCCAGCGCTGTAGCAGGTTTTCTCCAAATTTTACATCTTCCTTCGGCTTCGAAAAATGGCAGAAAAAATAAAAACAAAAGACTTCATGGTTTTTAATTTTTCTGCGAATTCAATTCTTTTTTTGGAATTAACATTCGAAATTAATGGCTTCTTGCGTGGCACACGGCCATGATATCCATGTTTCCACAAAACCCTTCTAATATTTTGGGGGTGGGTAACTTTATTAAGTATATTCTCCCCTTCTGAAGCTAGTTTCGGAGCGCTTGTTTTTGGATTTTCTCTCACAAACCCAAAATATTTCGTTCGTCCCGATTGGAAAATGTTGGTTTTGCCCTGTTCGCTGCCCGTTTTCTCCGATTGTGTGACGTTGAATCAGGATATCATTTCGACCAGTGTAGAATGACTTCGGCCAACTAATTTTCCAATTTCGCGCACTTATTTTCCAGTACGTTTCATATTACTTATTATATGGCGTTCTTCGTTGGTAGTTTCCTTACTAAAACGTATTCAATATGAAAGAGGTTATAAATATAAAGGACGGCCAACTCGATATTAAAATAATTATGAAACATCATTTATGTAAATGATTAAAAAAAATCAAGGATCTACTACTGTGATAGACATTCGTATAAACAATTTTTCCCTCTTTAACCATTTATTTCTTCGCTGTTCTTTTTCGATCAATTTTTTTTATTATAGTTTATTGTTTGTCTAACGGAAACTTGCCTGCACTAAAAACAAAATAACAGTACGGCGAAATATACAAAATAAAACAAAAAATCTTCTAGCAGTCAGTATTTGCAGAGATATTCGTTTAAACGCAGTACGTGAAAAGTGATTTTTTATTTAAAGTTTTAGTTTATTTTTGATGGTATTGATCACGAAAATTACATATTCCAGCAAGATAATGCGTCTATCCATATGTCAAATGAATCCAAACAGTGGTTTCGCGAGAAAAACACCCCTCTCCTTGAATGGCCAAGTTGCAGTCCTGACTGCAATCCTATCGAGAACCTTTGGGGTATCCTGGTTGGCAAAGTCTATGCAAATGGTCAGCAATTTGATAATGTTAATGACTTGAAAAGTGCAATCCGTGATTGTTGGGCGAAATTCATCTAGAAACATTGAAAAAAATGGTAGATTCAATGCCAAATCGAGTTTTCGATGTAATACAAAATGGTGGAGGTCATACAAAATATTAAATAAATAAAAAACAAATTTTTTCAAACTGGTGTTTTAATTATCTTGTGTGTGTTTATTATGAATGTCTACCTAAGTTTTAGGTTTTTCAATTTTATTAAAGTCAAATATTATTAATTTGTTATCTTAACTACTTATCTTAGATGAAATTTAAATTAATTAGAAATAATTAGATAGGTCTGGTTGTAGAAATATAATATAAAAGCATAGTGCGTTTATACGAATGTCTATCACTGAATAAGTGTTTTCGTTGCACAAAATTTTTTATTTTTTTATTTTAAACGGTAAATGAATTTTTATTTTGTATTCTTGGATTGTTAATTTGTAAAATTATTTAATTTAATAAAAAACATGAAAATAAGTTCAAGAATATAAAGATGATATTATATTCTTTAAATTTTTCTCAAAAATCAGTGTGTATGATTGTTTTCGTTACTGACTGTACATAGATTTGTTTACTTCTGATGAAATAGTACAAATTCGTACACACAAAATTTCTTACGAATTTGCATCCAATATAACCAAAGTCTAAATATTTTTAGACTTAACACTTTGTCAGACAAAGACGTTTCATCTATTATTGCTTATGTTTTACATCTTTTACTATAAAACTTAACAACGGCAGCTAACAATTCCAAGTACATAAATGTTACTAAGTAGTACTTGTCATATAATGTGAAAGTATTTCGTTGTGTTGGTGTCATTACAGTAATATTAGAAAAACGAACTTCCGTTTGTTTACTGGTTATGTTGAGCATTTACTCTTAATGAACCTTGACTATCAATCAAGACAACTAAATGTCACGTGAATATAAAAATTATTTAAAAAAATTGGTTAAATTAGTCGGATCTGTTTTCTTACATTTGGTAGCGTAAAAGTGTGAACTAATTCAATAATTGTATTTTTACAGTTTTTCATCGTTCGAAGTTTCACTATTTTTACAATTTTATATTGCATACAGGAAATTTGTTTAATATAAAAGGTCATAGAACACGTTAGTAAAATACAATATGAGTATGAAAGTTTACTTACAAACCGTATGCTCCTTCTTCTTCTTATTTACAAAAGGTGATTTTATGGAGTTAAACTTCAAGTTACTTTTTCATTGAACGAAAGTTGTGTTTTGCCCTTTTGCCAGTAAAACCAAGTCTATTTGGTGATTTTGGGGATTTTTATAAGTATAGTAGATATGTTGTTTCCCGAATTTTCAGTCTCATGGTCCGATTTCAACTAGAATTTCGTTGAATTCTTCACGAGTTTTAGGAATAAATAGTCGAAAATAGTTTCTGTTACACCGAATGTTCTTTTGTAAAACTATTCTGGCTGAGAACAGCGAATTACAAAAATATTTCCTTACTTTTTGCCAAAATGGCTTTTTCCTGGTCTACTGTGAAAAAGCTTGTAGCAGATTTGTAAAAATTTGGGATTATTCGTATGTATTTATTTATTTCTGATAGAGAGAAATAAGAAATAACCGAAACAGCTTAAAGGTAATTTTAAAAAGGATCTTTGAATTTAAGACAAAAATGTAAAATAAAAATGTATTTACTAATAACTACTTGTCAAAAAAAAAACCATATAGTAAACAAAAATGAAATCGCAGAAAAAATATTGTATGTTCATCGGGAGTAAACTCGATTATTGATTTCGTTCAGTTAAAAAAATTAGTTTCAGTTTTTATATTATTTTCCTATTGCCATTCTTAATATTTGCTGTCTTTGAATCTACTGTAACGATAAAAGCACGGGACGTAACGAAAAACATTTAAAACACAACTCACTGGTTTTAGAGAGCTGCTGTATATGATATATTTTGTCCCTTGCTGTGATGTATTCGTTAGGTGTTATATACAGCGTTACCAATTTTTGATTTTTTATCTAAAGGTTGATACTCATATGAACACTCTTTTGTTAATATAGATTTGAATTAGGCCGAACTAGTGTGTCGGTTCGTTAAAAATATCTAAATTACACTGAATTAACTCGCTGCTCCGTGTTATTAAAACCGACGAATGAACAGATAATAGAACTTCGCATGTTTTAACCGTAACATGAGTTCTACCGATACTCCTTGTTACCGCGTTGGCAAATATGTTAGGCGGCCGCCAGATACGTGCTCTAGTTTTTCCCTTTGCCTTCATCCAAACAGGGCTTCTTTTGGGTGACGTTAATCTGGAGGAGGAGTTGATGTTTCCTCGTGCAATGGATTTTTCTTTTATTGATAAGATTAAGCAAATGGGGACCCGCCTTGAAAGACATGCCTCGCAAAATATTGAAGATGGGCAGCTAATGTACGCCCGTACGATTTTTGCGAATAATAATAAAATAGCACTCATTTTGGTTCTACAAGCGGCAACTACGTAGGGAGAGCCTGCAAGACATAGAAAGAGAGATAACGGAATTGGCGCGTCAAGTATACAGTAATGCGGCTGCGTTATTGAACGGACTAACAGAAGCCGCGTGTATCAGTGGTGTCAAGGGCCACCATCTGAATTTTCATTAGAGAACCAACACTAGAGATAAAACCACGAATGAAATATTGACGTTGGTTTTGGAATATTTAGTAATTAATTCAGTAAAGTCCGTAGGTATTATAGAGATAAAGATAATAATCAGAGAAGAGTTGAGGCAACCAACACAAAGCAATTGGAGTCATATAAAAGTACAACAGTCAAGCGCAGAGCCAAATAGTATACGAAATATAATAAGATGCTTCAAACGCGTGAAGTTAGGTCACTACATACGAGATGGTAGACAACGATGGAACGTTAGTTTTTCGAGGCAGCCTGATTCCGGGTTACAAAAAAACACAGAGGGTTCAAAAACAACGGTGATCTGGGGCTCAGTCTAGTACCGAATTGTGGAATAATACGGCAAATATCAAGGGTGCCTGGCCATAAAAATGGTGGGATGAGTTAGCTTACCAAGAAGAGGGCAGATCACTAGCGTTGGCTCAACAGAAGATTCCAGTACGATTGATCAGGGTGAGCCCAGCGGCGAAGATTATCGCTGGAGGCAGAGCGATCTAGAACGCCACAACACAGAGACGTGCTAACATGGCACGCATTGGAATTGAGAAGGAAGAGTGCTGGAATGTGACAAGCCAGATAGAAAAAGGCCGTAAATAGAAGAAAGTAGAAGATCTACGACGAAAATTTTTTTACGATCGATCCGCAGATGTAAACCATAGCACGAGCACCAAGAACACATGAGAGTCGCAGCACGACCAGCGTGAGAGATATAGCTACTCTCGACGAAGTGATTTAGTGTGGCTGTACAATTCCAGGAAGCGGAAAAACTAATCTCAATATGAACTACGAGATTGGAAAAGTAGATGCAAAATTGTTAAGCGATACTATGTATGTTTTGAATTCAAGGAACCATCGGAGGTGATCGTCAAATCGTCCAGAGTGTGTTGTGACTGTTCGGGACGACGGTCGGTAGTGTTTCAAATTACCACTTTCCACAAATATATTAAACGTTAAAATGGGTGTTACAGTTGTAATTTGATAAAGAGCAGTGCAAGTTAAGAAGTGAAAATTAAATGTGAACACTAAAATTGAAATAGTAAACAGTGATAAATAATGAATTATTTAAGAAGTTATAGGTGTTGGTGCAAATAAAATTTATAACTTTAAACAGGGAGTGTTTTATTTGCAAAATCCATTACGAATTTTAATTCTTTAACAAGTAGTTTATTAAATCCATAAAATTAATATTTGACAGTTTATATAAACATATATATACTTTTGCAATTTAAAACAACAGGAAGTAATAAAAAATTAAATAAACATTGGTATAAGGAAGAATAATTATAAGAAAAGTGTGTATGTATTACCTGAAATTCAAATTAATGGCATTAGAATAATTTTAATATTATGTTGGTTCACATTTAGATTTAGTAATAGCCTGCATCCTTTTTATCATAGAATAAGACACTAATTTTAATACATATGTTTCAGGTGATTTTAACTTTCAGTTATGTTTTCGTGTTCTTCTTTCCAGTTCGTCCCACAAGTTTTCTACAGGATTCATATCAAGTGACTCCGGTGACCCTAGTTGAGGTTTAACTTTTTATAATAACCAAGTTCGTACTATTTCTGCAGTACGTTTCGGATCTTGATCTCTCTGGAACATTAAAATTTCTGCCTAAACCCAGTCGACACGCGACACAAGTTATTTACCTAAATCGAACCTATTTATTTTCGACAAAGAATCACAACACGATTATTGATTTGAAAAAATCAGTCTTCTATGAAAGAATCAAATTTCGTACGCTATGCAGTAATTCGCTAGTGGTACATGTTATTGTTCTATATATATAGACAATATTCCGATGTAAAATAATACAACATCAGTCGTCGCGACCTGATGAGAAGACTGATTTTTTCAAATCAATAATCTCATCTGTTCGAAACTGATTGTTGTGATTCTTACACATTTGTCATCTATAAGTTAAAAATTCAAATTAATCCGCGTTTCAGCGTTAATGGAAAGGAAAGTATGGGGTGGTTGTGAAGTTAATTGTGTATAAGAAAGTGTCGATTATCATAGTCGTTTTGATACAGTTTGACGCTAAATGAATAATTTCCTACGATTTTGTGTATTTAAGTCGAGGGTGCTGAAAATAGCTCAATATATTAATACAATCGAAAAACCAAAGTTAAAAAAAAAAACATATTTTACAATTCCGGTTACAGTTTCAATTTTGTATTGGGCTGCGTCCATACAGGAATCCGAGCGCCGTTACCTGAAATTTTCTTTCATCACTGAAAGTTAGAGGTTAATAATATTCAATTATTTACCACTGGTTAATAAAGAAATTCATACGTTAACTTTTTTTCGTAAGCAGGCATATTTTGCGAAAAAGTGTTCGTCATAATACGTCACCAAAATACACTATATACTTGTGTTTGAAATTCAACCTACATTGATTTCATTGTTATTATTAAAGAGCAAGAATTTTGGTTATCAAATTTGTTTTCTTATTAAGAAAAAATCGATTTAGGCGGTAGTTTTATAGTAGTGGTAAAATAGTATATACACCACGCTTGAGAAGTTGAGAGCTACTATTAATGCCCTCGCTTCCTATAAACTTTTTCCTCGGGCTATAATAGTAGGTATGCTTCTCAACCTTGATATATAATTACCACTGTTGACGTAAACACCTTACTTTAAATGTTTACGTTTAACAGTCGTTTTCATAATAATTCAGTTGAATTGATTTATAAACTATGCCTGTTCTAACAATCAAACAAATTATTAATCGGCGAAGTGTAAGATTTTGTTTTTGTTATTAAAAGAAACTGTAATACTAGAATAGAAAAATTGGAGTAAAAATATACTTGTACAAAAATAAATTAATTTCAACTGTGATAAGTACAATCAACTTATAGACAATTTCTAGAGAATTATAATAAAACGGTACAGGTGCAGAATACTTCTTTATAGTTCCTCAATGTAGCACTTTTGGTTTTTAAATTCTCACATATAGGCTATTTGTAATTAACTTATTCTGGGTATTCGACTCATTGTTTCAAATAGGTTAGTTAAATTGTTCAAAAAGCTCATCATTAAGAAATTCTCTTAATTTATATTTTAAAAAAACTATTTTGATTATTTGCAAATGATTAAAAAAATAAAATTGAGAATTTGAAAAGCATAAAACAATCAATTTGATTTCAGAATCAGGTAAAAGATTTTAAAATAACATATTTTAAGCCGAATTCTATATCGCCCATCCTTAAGGCTAAAACGAACTGAAATGACCTGGTAATGTATAAGCTCATTGAGGCGGCTAAATACCCTATGTGGAATAAAGCGCCAACAAATTAAATAAATCTTTCGGATTTACCTTGAAGGTTCTACCTGGGATTGTCTATGCACATCATTAATTGTTTTTGTTACCTAAATAAAGAATTATTTTATCGCAATGCATGCATTGCCGCAATGTATGTGTGTGCCGTAATGTTAAAAAATAAATTTATGTATTACATATATTACAAATAGAACAATTTATTTACTACTCTCGTATATCGTATTATGCTGAGTTATGCAACATAAATAATCACGATTAATAACATACAAATCATTCATTTTGCAGATTACAATCTGGACAATGAGATTATAGATTTATGCTGCGTAAATGACATCGGAAAAAAAGCATCATACTCGCCCCCGAACTCAAAACCAATCAAATTTAGTGAAATGCTTTATGCCCCGCCTACTAGTTCATTACTGGAGTTGAAACATTTTTAATTTTGTTGTTGTTTTAATACATTTTGTGTGATACCATGGTATTTTTTCGAACTAACTTCCGATGTCATGTACGCAGTCTTGGGTGTTACATTTGTCGAAAATACCGGTTTGTTAAAAGATGGACAGGTGGTTTAAAGATATTCAAACCTTATGCTCACTCTATTTCGCTTACGTTCGATCGCAACTGGAATACGCTGTATTGGTCTGGAATTCATACTATGCTGCGCACATTAAAAGAATTGAAAGCATCCAATAGGGTTTTCTGATTTTCTTGTTAAATTTTTGTTAAAAAATGCTATATAGTTTCGGTTTGCCGTCTGTGTCCACGATAACTTGAGAACGGATGGAGATATAAACTTAATTTCTTCACTCAAAGTTCTAGAAATGCATGGGATAGAGCCCTATTGAGTTGGACATTTCTGTGTTTAGGCTGTTCGGAGATATGTAGGGTTTGTTACCTTCTCCATAATATTGTTAGAATTTTTTCTATCCTATTTTGGTTTCATAGAGCATGTGAATGTGGAATAAAATATATCTCGCATGGATGACCCCACATCCCGTGTGTGTGGTGTGGTTATGGCGGTGGTAGAAGTGGTGGTATGGGAGGCGGAGGGTGGGATGATTGGATAGTGGGTGGGGGTGGTAATGATGTTTAGGTGTGGTGGTTGGCGGTTGATTGGGTTCGGTTGAGTTGTGGTGGATTGGGGTCGGTTGGGCTTCGTACAAAGAATATACGTACAATGTTGTTTTGCGTATTTTTAGACTACTAAAATTATTAATAAAATAATGATTTATTTATAAATACATATTTAAAAAAGTTCAGAAGATACATACAAATATTTTTTTTTTTTTGTTACTAATTAAGTTATGAAATAAAACAGCGAATATACGCCATTCTCTTCTTACTTCTTAACATGTTTTAGGGGTATATCCTCCATCCAGTCGCAAGTTAATTTTTTGCGACCAGAAATATGGTTACTAGATTTATTTTGCCATGCCAATTGACACATTTTTTTCAAATTTAAATTTGTTTTGCGATTGTTAAGTAGAAATGTATAAAAAGACTGCGACCACGGAAAAGGCGTAGCAGTCTTTTCGTGGATTTCTACTTTACAATCGCAAAACCAATTTAAATTTAAAAAAAATGTGTCAATTAATATGGCAAAATAAATCTAGTAACCATATTTCTGATCGCAAAAAATTAACTTTCGACTGGATGGAGGATATACCCCTTATACTCTTTCATTTTCGAATATTTTTCCTTATTGCCATCTAGAAGGCAATGCATGGCCAACCAAATGACTTTCTGAATATATGTATTTGAAAAAAATCCAAAACATATAATATTGTTTTTTTGTTTAATCGCGGCAATCGTATTAAGCATCCCTCAAACCAACGCGATTTTACCGCAGCGGAAGCGGAGCAAATTGTTCGTGAGTTTAAATAACATGGCGTATTATGAATGCGCTTATACTAACGCGAATTCGTCACAGATTTTCAGCGTTTTTTTCGCAGCGGTTTTATTATAGTTTCGAATTTCGCAGAAAAACAAATTTCGTGTAAACAAATTGTAAAAGTTTGTGTCACAAAAAAAAAAAAAATCAAAACTTTTTCAAAAAATTTAAAAGATGTCACAAACAGAACGTTTAATTGAAATTGTGAGAAAATAAGTTTATATTGTAAGTATTATTTATTTTGAATTAAATAAATTAAAAACAAATTAAATCTGTCAAATTTTATTATGTGTGATAGCGAAATTTTTGTTCAGGTGTGAGCATAAACACGAATTCCGCGCGATATCTGTTACCGCCGCGAATAATCCGTTTCCGCTGCGGTAAAATCGCTTTGGTTTGAGGGATGCTTTATTCTTATGATACTTTTGTTGCGTAGAAATCATAGTTGCCTCTCTTATGAAATGGGTATGTTCTATTGTTTTAAACTGGTCCGTAATGGTGCCATCATATTTTTAATTAATTATTTTTATGGAAAAGCTATTTTCTTATATTAGTCTTATTTGTGATTGTGTAATTGTGAATATTTGTGTTTAAAATTTTTCTTAATTTATAAATTTTAAAATGCCGCCAACACAAAGAAAAGGCGATAAAAAATCGAGCGTCAAAACGACTCCGTATATACGTGATATACGATCAAATCCTGTTATTTGAGAACACGAACAAAGCTTACACACAACCAGTCGCCGTGAAAAACGATCCTATTAAGAAATTCGAGAGGGCGAACAAAGTTTGAACTCAGATCGTCGTCGTGAAATGCGGCCCACTTTCGATGTTCGACAACGCGAACAAAGCTTAGACAATACGTCACCGTGAAATACGGTCCAAGTCAGATGTTCGAGAGGGCGAGCAAAGCTTGAACACAGCGCGTCGCCGTGTATTAAGGTCAAATTCCAATATCCGAGAACGCGATATTTCATTTCTAATGTCGGATGAACCACTGATGGAGGAACAGCAATTGATGCAATTTTCGACAAATTTGAATATGGTTTTGATTTTTATCTATATAAATCTTTGTATTTTTACCATAAGCCGTTAGTTTTAAGATTGAATAATATCAACTAATAAATATACAAAACAAATTAAATACTTTTAACTGGTATCAAGACAATTTTATTTCTCTTAATATTATATCCACTTAGTTCTTTATAGGCAACAAAAATGTTTATAGAGTTCGGCACCGTACCTTTCCCGTCTTTTTTTAATACAATTTTTGTTTTAAACTAAATAATCTGAAATCACAGGACAGATTTTTTTAAATAAATAAATAAATGCTATTTTTGTTTTTCCTCTATTTTCAGATAAACTAAACGAGCACGATAATGACAGAACCATCACCAGACTTTGTGACAAAGGAACGGGAAGAATTTTTAGAAAAATTCTCATCGAGCGAACGATATCGAATCATCAAAAATGTGTTCATTATTGGATTTGCGTTTATGATACATTTCACCGCGTTTCACGGAACAGCAAACTTACAGAGCTCAGTGAATGCAGATGATTCCCTAGGATCAATTACATTGGCATCGATGTACGGCAGTTTGATATTGTCGAATATATTTTTGCCTGTTATCGTAATTAAATGGCTCGGATGCAAATGGGCAATAACATTTTCGTTTATTGCTTACATACCTTTTATTGCGGCCCAATTCTTTCCGCGATTCTATACACTACTGCCAGCCGGTTTGGCGGTCGGTTTCGGTGGTGGACCACTGTGGTGCGCAAAATGTACTTATCTTTCGGTTGTATCTGAAGTTTACAGTGCGATAACACGAGGAACGATTAAAAAAGATGTGTTGGTTGTTCGATTTTTTGGATTTTTCTTCATTTTCTACCAATTAGCTCAAGTTTGGGGTAATTTGATTTCTTCTACAATACTTTCAAGTATATCAGATCCGCTGCCCATGAATGAAAGTTTAATGACATTTGTAAACACAACAGAGAAGGATGTCGGAGAAATTTGTGGAGCAAGCTTTTGTCCAGGTATAACGGCCGCGGAAAATCCAAATCTTCAACCGCCCGATCCACGTAAAATTCAAATACTCACGTCTATATTTTTGGGTTGTATGGTTGTCGCAGTACTAACAGTCGCATTTTTTGTTGACTCTTTAAAACGGTAAACTATTAAATAAACAAATATAGGGGAAAAAATACTAAAACTTTTTTTCTTTGTAGATATGAAACCGGACGCAGTGGATCTGGTTCCGGCCTATCAGGAATTCGATTATTAGCTGTAACACTAAAACAGCTCGGACATAAATATCAAATACTTTTACTGCCAATTACAATGTTCATTGGTGCCGAACAAGCATTTATTGCTGTGGATTTCACAGCGTCTTTTGTTGCATGTGGATGGGGAATCTCCAAAATTGGATATGCTATGATTTCTTTCGGCATTGCAAATGCTTTTGCAGCCGGATTAGCGAGTGGTTTAGCAAAACTAGCTGGACGCATTCCTGTTATGGTTGGTGTTATGATTATACATTCATCTTTAATAATTTGGATGAAAGAATGGGTAGCCGTCAAGGATGATTATTTAACTTACTGTATTATGGCAGCTTTATGGGGATTGGCTGATGGTGTATGGCTGGTTCAAGTCAACGGTTCGTTGAAACTTCGAAAATTATACCATTAAAAATTTGCATTTAAAAAATTAATTTAAGCTACAATTCTATGTTTATAGCACTAAGTGGAATCCTTTTTCCGGGAAAAGAAGAAGCAGCTTTTAGTAATTTTCGATTATGGGAAGCAACCGGATCTGTTATTACGTATGCATCAAGTCCACATTTCTGTACATCAACAAAATTAACAGTAATATTATGTGTGATGCTAGTTGGAATGATTGGCTATGGTACAGTCGAAGTTTTAGAAAAAAGAAAAAAAACAACATTAGATCGGCTACAATTCGAACTTGTTGAAGCTGAAAAATAAAGTGATAAAATCGATTTTAAGTATTATGGTTTAATATAGAGATAATGCGGTATTTCTGTATGTCTGCAGAATGAATAGATGTCGCTCGATAAATTGAGGTTTGTTTCTTGAATAATCATTTTGTGTAGAATTTTGTTTCTATTTTGACTCCTTTCATATTTATTTAAAAATAATATGTAAGTACACGCAAACAGCATTATTAAAATTGTTGGTATGACATGCCGCGCTAGATGCACTCTTTAAAGCAATAATTACTTTAATTTATTGGCATGGTAAAAACATAAAGCACAAGTATCACTTATATTTCGGTGCCATAATTTATTTGTAACAATTTTCTGTGTTTATGGGACTCGTGGGAATGTGGATACCTTTTCATCGAAAATAAGAATCAGCTTTTAAACATTTTCGATAATGCAAAGCAATTATAAATAATGTTTAACGACCGGCACGATCTCATTTTTAAATACTAATGGAAAGCAAAATTCTGTGTAACTAACGTAGGTAGCTTATGATTGTTGGAAATGAATACAGAAAATAGAAAATTTCAGAAAAAAAAAACTAAAAAACAATTGGGAGCGAATTTAATTCGAACTTATTGAAGCAAAAAAATCGATTAAATTTTAAAACTGACTTTTAGTGATTTGATTTTTTATCACGAGATGACGTGCCAGATTTGTGTAAACTTTACAAAATAATTTTAATTTTAATACCCAAATACAGATGTACCTAGCTAAGTGATTTAGTTACAAATATTTTTAACAAGATGTCACTACTTTGCATGTTTTTTTTTTTGGAGAAATTACACAATTTGTGTCTACACTAAATCTGTCACAATAAAATTACAATTCATTTCTATACACGTATGAATGATGAATAAATTATAATATAGCCGTAGAGTTTGTTATTCTTAGGATTTTTTAACTAAAACTTTATGATGTACATATTATTATAATTGATATATTCCATTAAACAGAGCAATCTATAAATAAATCTTGAGCGTGCTAATCATAGTTAAGTGTTAGCTGTGTTACTGAGCTCTGATAGGTTATGTATTCGGGACTGAAGGAAGAGGCATTTACTATTTGATTTTTAAGGAGAATCAAAATGAATAATTTAAAACTTTTCATTGCGAAGGTGCGTTTCTTCATGCATAAGTTACCTATAGATTATTATTGTGTGAAAACGGAAAATGTGTAAATAACAATTGAAAAAAACCGTTTGACTAATATTGTCACAGGCTCGCGATGAGAAATAAAAAAACTACGGCGATGTAGGCGGAGTCAGCAAACAGATCGTGAATATGGGTCCAACAGCCAAATTTTAAACGTTTACACAATTTTGCAAAATAACTTCGAAAAATTTTACAATTTTCACCTTAAATTAACATATAATAAACTTCTTGCACCTGGTAATTTTTTACAAATTAGCTGAAAAATTAATTATGCACCTCATTACAATAATCCAATGCATTACAGTAAATAATTTTGTTTCGATGAATTGTTTTTTACACTGTTTTCACGCACACTTGATTATTGTAAAGTTGTAGTTTTCATATTTGTTGCTCGATGAATTGTTTGTGGCATAATTGTTTATCGCAGAATTATTAGGGAGTGAAAGTGACGGTGGATCGCCTGGTTGGGGATTGTACACGTAACGGAGAACTGCAGGAAACTTACTGAAATTGGTAATGTTAGGGACGGTGAGGTTATGGAAAAAATTTTATACCGATAAATATTTTATACTGATATCGATAAGTATGACAAAGAAAAATGAGAAACAGGTGTGTGGCGATGCTTTCGAATGTCTCCGAACAGCAATTGTGACTGCTCTGCTACGTTTGTCGTTTGGCGGGATAGTGAGTTATAACGTCAACGAATGCCTTCCAGAACAAATTGAGACTGAACCACTTGGCATCGGATTCCCATCCGATTCCATTGCTCATTGAATTGTACATTGAAAACTATCTGGATGAGTTACCCGCCAAGGCGGGCGGGGGATGCGGGTGGTCCACCAGCAAGAGTAATCGGAAGCGATGATTGGCGATAGGCTGTCCAGTGTGAGCGATATTTGTATTTCAACGATTGTGTTGCATGTAAGAGAGTTATGTGCAGAAGTTGCAAAAATTGGAAAAGGATCCTGCACATTATTCATGGAAGATCAACATGGTTTTTGAATATAGCAGAGTAATTCCAGCAGAAATATCAATGCAACATATCTCCCAAATCTATTGTAGAAACTGGCAGAGATCAGTGGCAAATATGAACCGGAGTGATCTGGAGTGATCTCGCCTATTGGTCTGGTGGGCACCAATTCAACGTCGATTGTTCATCTGGGCGCGACGTTTAGTTAGTGTACATTGGTCAATCAAGGATCAAGAATTTAATGATATTCTTTCTTGATCGTTTAGCTAAGTTAATTTAAATTAGTTGGTATGACTTCATTTAATTAAGTACAGTAGTACATATAACTTTCTTTACGTACTATTACACGAATTTTTAATTTCATTTGTAAATATTTATGAACTGATGTAATTGTAATCTCAATTTTCTTTGTTTTTTTATTTCTTTTTTGATTACGCCTGCTTTTGTATAATCCCGCTCGATACGCTTTTTTAGGAACAACTAAGATATTTTGGATATGAAAATGGGTATGTAAGTTCGATCATAGTGTCTATCATGGTAAGATGACGCATGCCTAAATCCCGTTCCTTTCCTGTACCTTAGTTTCCTTCTAGTAGTCCATTAGTATATATTAATCTTTTTCAAAGCTTCACCAAAACCCTGAAACTGGCAGGTCAAAACATTACCACGACAGTGCTTTAAAGAGGTGAACACAAGCAAAGGAAAATACCACTAGCGATATTAATACTGATTGGAGGTGAGGACAATCTACCTATTGCTTCAATACTGTTTTTAACACTGCACATCTCGAAATACGAAAAACCCTTGGAATTTCAAGAGGATATTACCATTGGCCTAAGAGGGTTGGTGAACAACCAATTGATGTTCACCAACGCATCATAAATTTTGAAACTTGTAAGGCAAATAAAGCCACAACACATTCAAGCGCCTATAGGGCAGTCATTTGAAGTCTCATGGGGCTTGACCCTAGAACTAAAAGGGAAATACCTATACTTATGTGTAGCCCTCTAACAAAACCGTGTGGAAACTCCGTGAAAACGGAGTTGTGAATGTTCAGTTCCAGAGAACATTTTAAGTGATTTTGGGAAGCAGTTTATGTCAATTACTTTCAAAGATGGAGTTCCAAAGCATTCAATTCTAGCGAATGTTACACATCGTATAATTCGTATAGCATATTATTTGTTCATACATCACACTATTTGGGATACTTATGCACGTACTTGGTGTAGCATCGGCGTTGGATCGATCTCCACATTATTTTATTTTTGAACATCATTACATTCCTCATGGATCAAATTACAAATCACTTCATCAATTGAACTGTAGCGAAGATCATGAAGTTCACTTATCATGCTCAAACAGCCGTTCTACAGAATTTAGGAGGGTCCCATCAACGCAACTCACACACGTCTTCAGGTCAGCCAGTCATCGTTTGCAAGTTATGAAAAAGTGCTCCATCTAAAACTTTTTCACAAAACTTGCGCCTAATGTCCGACAAAACCAGCTGGTAATGTAACTTAAGCTAGTCGATGAAAATGAAACTTATCTGGAAACGTGCCATCCAAAAGAATTTTTTTCGTAACGACTGTGGTAAGAATAATTTTGATCTTGTCGTAAAATCAATTTTTAAGTCCTAACATAATGTAATTATCGAAATTTCATTTCTTACAGAGGTAAACATTTTTTATTCAATTTTTGTTTTCTTAGGCTGCGGGCCAATAGTCGGATAAAAGTCAATTTTAAGTAAATTTTTTGGTAAATTCATTTATTTTTCAAAAACTCTATGGCAAACTGATCGAAAAATCTGTTCTAAATTCGATTTGAACCATAGTAAACGAATTACCCGACTATTGGCCCGCAGCCTTAGAGTTAGTTTGTTGCTACAAATTATATTTATCTTTTTTTTCATAGTTGAAGTTAAATTGTCTGAATGATTTTGCTTCCATCTCGCCCGTATTTATTGAATTATTTGACAAATTTCCGGCCCATATGAAATGTGAAAAGTTTCTTTCAATTAATTTCAAAATTTGTTTCATTTTTCAAATTTCAATGAAACCAAATGAAACCAAATTTTTTCTTGAAAACTTACTACATACTACCTATTTTTAACTGATATTGTACCGTCTGTTTTGCACATTGTTCATTCAGACAAAAAGATAAGGGTAATCCAACTTGATGGAAACAACTTCGAACAAAAAATTAACGTCATTTTGAAGATTATGGATTGGTTTTTTAAAATACATATGTTACGACAGATTGTCGGAACGAATGCAACCGTGAAAGCGCCTTAAGTTAGTTGATATGATGTCATTTGGTAAAGTATGGTGATAGGGAAGTCCAAATTTTTTTTTACTCATACGAATTTTTCATTTCATTTGCAAATATTTCTAGAATTACATTTTATTTAATTGTAATCTCAATTTTCCCTTTATTTTTATTTTTAAACGTTTTTAACTACGTCTATTTTTGTTTAATTTCGCTCGATACATTTTTATTATGAGAAACCAAACGTTTTGGATATGAGAATGGGTATGTACATAAGTTCGATCATAGATTATATCATGGTTAGTTGATCCATGACTGAATCCAGTTCCTTCTCTGTTCCTACCTTCTCTTCTTGTGACCCACTAGCATCTATTTATCTTTGGCAAAGCCCTACTGCAACCGTGAAAACTAGCTGAGAAAATCATGGCCACGTCAATTCTCTAAATTGATGAACACATCTTTTAGTGATGTATGGTACTATTTTGGACACGATTATTTCAATATTCCACGTTGCCTAATTAACGAATTTTCGAATTGATTGCGGTTCGTTACAATTTTTGATATAAGTGTTATTGCATGCTATTTGCACCATATCGCTATCATGAACCACCAGAAACAGTAATGATGACAAGGCACATTATTGTGGTACTCTTCTGTTGATGGTGAATGGGGTGCTTTCTTTGTCCTTGAAACACATTCTTTACATGGCGTAAAACTCTTTACATGGTGTAAAGTTAATCAAAGAGGTTAATTATGACACCCTAAAAATCAAGGCTTGGTTCTTGCACCAGTTTGGTTCCCTAATGACCGCATGAAACGATTCTACGTTAGTGAAATATTACCTTTCACTAAAAATGTTTTATTTCGTATTGAACGAAATTTTGTCGATTAATTTTAATTTGTTTTTCTTGATTTACTAAAATACAAATTGTCTTAAATACAAGAAAATATAACTAATATTATGAGGTACACTCCCAATCATACGAATTTTTCTTTTTTTTTTTGAAAACGGCAAAACTTTTAATGGTTTTTTCAATTGTGAAATCATATGCCTCAACCAGTCAGACTTAAGAGCTTAAGTTACACGCCGATTGCACCAGTTCGGTTAGTGCTACAAATTTTATAGGCTTCTCGTCACAAATAAACAACTGACCTCTAAAATTTTGGTGGTCATACCGCTCTCCTAAGTGGTCCAAAACGGGGCACAACTTAAGAACTTAAGTGTGACTGGTTTAGGTAACAGAGTGCGATGGTTACGTAGGAACAAAATTTGGTAATTTGAAAGACTTGTTAGCTTTTGTTTTAGTCAAATAATGCGCCATTATAATAGATTCACTTAAAAAACAAAAACATAAAAGTGTTTATGTTTTGGAAAACAATGATTTTCGATATTTATTAGTGAATGTTCTCTCCATTACATATTTGAAATCACTTCAAAACAAAGATTTTAAGTAATGTACAAAGATTTTAAGTAATTTAGGTACAGGTCCTTCCAGGCATCTTATATAGCTGCGATGAGCGAGTTCTGGTCCTCACATGATCTTCCACCTTCATAAACCTTTCTTGTCATTCATCTCCAAGCTCCGCTTGAAACCAACTTCAATTTGTACAATGAAAGCGGAGTCATACAAAACCATATTGGAAAGTGCATATATTTATATGCACTTTCCAATATGGTTTTGTATGACTTTGCATTGTACCCTTTATAAATTGTAATTCGATGGTCCTATAATAAGTGGTTGTCCCTCATATCATAACACCCCCGATTTTGCTGTGTCGCTTCGACAAAACTCGTTCCTCCTTTCTCAAATTATGAAAGTAATAGTTGAATCCGTCCGGGCTATCAAAATTAAACTTCTTTTCATCCGTAAAAAATACATTTCGTCACTTTTCAGACCAACTCATCACTTCTTGATGTTTACCATTTAAGGGTGGTTTTTTAATCATTTTTCACCTACTTAGGTAAGGGCCTTTTTTGATGACTCTCGGAACCGTCGAAATACTGGCGCAACAACCTACCTACAATATTTGCGATTTTTACAGGTTATGTTGCGGTATTGCAGACTTCTTTAAGGATCAGCCGATTTTCTCGTTCCGTTGTCGCTCTAAAAGTCATCCTTTTCATTCGTCCTCTATAATTTTCTTTGTCTTTTATATAAGAATTGACAACGTTGCAATTTCGACCTATTTTGGTTCTAATACTACGGCCGGAATATCCTTCTTCTTGCAAAACATCAATTTTTGATGTTCCACCTCGCTCGATGCTTTTCCTCTGCCCATTTTATTGCCACAATGAAATTTCTGTATTTAATTTGGAGTATTTTCATAAATTTTCAAACTAAAACTGAACCTATTCTAATGACTATGACGCATTTTTTATTGATACATTTTTTTAAAATCTAAAACAAAAGCTAACGGGTCTCTCAAAATACCAAATTTATTAAACTACACAACTATGGCACTCTTTGATTTCACAATTGGAAAACCCGTTAAAAGTTTTACCGTGTTTAAAAAAATTGAAAACTTTCGGTGAACCTATTCATATGATTGGGAGTGTATGAGACTGTAAACAAATTTTCCCGATTTTAAATTCCCAAATCCAAATTAGTTATTTATTGAGAATTTAGAAGCCTTGGTGATAACTTCTCCCAGATGTGTTCTATTGGGTTTAAATTTGAACTTTGAGAGGACAGTTTAATAGACTAATGCGTTATTATTGCCGAAATCGTAAAACCTGTCTTTTCATAGGACGCATGAGAAGTCTTAAAATTTGCTCCACATAACGCAGAGTATTACTATCAAAACAATCTTGTAATTCTGCGGAATTCCCGCCCCAGTCATCACTAAACCTCCATGTAATGTTACGACTGGGCATCAAGCAATTTTAATCGTTCTCCGGATAGTAAACCACACTACATAGAAATGGAAAACACCCAAAAATAATATATAATATGAAATTTAATCTTTATGTTTTAATCTTTTTTTTGTAATTAAGTACTTTTCAAAATATTTGCAAAAACCGAAAAAGCTCCTGTGGATGCTGCCAATTCCAAAGGGCAAAAAATCACTGAGGCCGTTTTAGTATGAAGTTTCACCTCGATAAGTCAATCCGTCTGGGCTGTAAAGAACCAACAACTTTTAGCTTGCACGATACCACATACGCACATAAAGAGGTTTTTTTAAAAACCACTTGCCCCGACTTCGGTTCATGATTACTATACTTTATTTTACTTCGTAAAATGTAACAGAATTATGCGGAATATCTATAATTTTATATGATCCACATAAATACATATTGCCGGTAATTTTAGCGGTAATAAAATTTCTGAATTAAAAGCAAAATGGATATTGCTCTAGTCCCATGTAACCATTTTACGAGAACATTTTATGAATGTACTTATTTATTTTAAGGGGGCTTAATCAAATTTTTATGATATTAGACTGAATAATATTATGACAGCAAACATTTATACTGGTTTTAGCCAATGTTTATAATTTCGTTAAATAAACGAAACTTTTATGGGATATGATTCTAACAGTAGTCTCTATTGTTAGATTTGCGAAAACTTCACCTCAATCGTAAGTATCTTACTGGTCACTCTGGAGTTGGTTTTTTTTGTCATTTTCAATATAAATTGTAAAAACAAATTTTATTAATTTTCATTTTTTATTTCATCATTTTTTCTTTAATATTAATTTTTAATTATAATTTTGTTTTCATTTTTTTTTGTTTATTCAATAATATTATTATTAATTTTTTGTTTTCATTTTTTATTAATTTTAAAACTCAATTATTATTAAAATTTTTCCATTTCTTTTGATAATTTTTTTTGTCTGCATATGTGTGGTTTAAATTTTGTATTAATTTTATCTTTGAAATATTTTTTTTTAGTTTTCATAATATATTTTTTATACAATTTTTAATTACTATAACTAATATGTAATTAAATTAATTAATTATGATATAATAAATTTTGCTGTGTTGGATTTATGTATTGAATTCAATAATTATATATACTTAATAATTTTATGTTCTTCTTTATATTTAATAATATTATAATATATTTATAAATTAGATTTAATAGTAATTTATTATATAATATAATATAATTATAGTTAAATTTTATGTATATTTAATTAAGATTGTTTTTTAATTTGTTTAATTTTTTCATTTTTATTTTCACTTTCAAATAATAATCAATTAGATTAATTATTATTTTGTTTAGAAATCTTGTTTTTTTTAGAATTAAGTAAAATTAATAAAAATTTGTTTTTTCTACATTAATTCAATGATAATTTAAAAGTTTTTTTTTATTACTTTTATATTCAAAATTTGTTTTTTATGTAATATTTTAATTAATATGTTATATTTTACTTATGTGTTATGTTTTTCATTCATATGTAGATATAATTATTATAATTTAAAAACATTTATAGGAACTTTGGTTTCGAAGATTTTTTATTTATTTATTAATATTTATTTATATGTATTTTATGTAATAATCATACACTTTTGAGTTAAAACAAATTAAAACTTTAATTTTATGACACAAAATAATGAGAAAATTTTATTTAAACATTAAAATAATAATTATTATTTAAAATTTATGGCACCAAATAATCTTACCAAATTTAAAAATTAATTATATTTGTATTTTTTACTTATAAATGTATATAAATTATTTACAGAGATTCTTGTTTTGTTTACATGTTAAGTATTCAATATTTAGAATTAACATAGCTAATTAATCGTATACTAAAATCTATTTAATTTAATATTAAATTTTTTGCTGTTTTATATTTTTAAACCATACTTTTCGACATCATTCGCACCGTGTTCTTAAGGGCTTGCCGCTTATTACAAAACCATATTCGTATAACTTCCCGCTCATATCCCAATTGATGAGCTAGTCCTGTTATTTCGGTGCCTATAATAAACGTTTCTGATTAACATTAATTTATTTCAACATACTCGTACTATTTGCTTTACTTACCAGACGGATGTGTATTTCGTTCAAAATGTGCATTCAGCAGTTCGAGTGCTTGCGGAGTAAATGAGGTTCTCCGTTTACGTTTCTTTGATGGCTCGACCCCGATGAATTCCGTTAAATGATTTTGGCCACTTTTATACCTATGTCGGTAACTTTTCAATTAGAATTGTTAAAAATATAAAATAAAATTAATTAAAAAATATTTACCTCTCTTCAGCTTCTTTCATCCATCGCTCCAGTACCGGTTTAATTTTTTGTGCACTTTTAGGTGTGATATCCAATTTTTCAAACCTGTTTTATAAAATAAAAAGCATAAAAAATTATATTAAAATTATATTTATAACAATAAATATGGTTATATTTCTTAAAATCTCAAAAGCCAGGACATTTATTATTGTTTAAAATATTTGTAAAATAAGAGATTTAGTTTAAAGCAAAACAGTAAGTTTAAATTAAAGAATAAATAATTAACATTAACAAATATTAATTTAAAATGACAATGCCCTGGCCCAGAGTATGATTAAAATTATTAGTATTTTTTATATATTTTACATATTTGTTAATTACAATATTTGTTTATCTAAAATAGTCAAATTATAATATTAATTATAAATTAAACTTAATAATTTTTAAAATTGTATACTGAATATATCACACATAAGACTTCAATATTCTGCTTTGATACATGATTGCAATTAACTCTTGCATGATTGATATTTAATATACAATTTTTTGATTACCTAAGTTTTAATAAAAACAATAGGTAAATAATACACCTTATTACTAATAAATAAATAATAAAAAAAAATCACAAACCACAAACCATTAATTAAATTGTTTAGTAAATTAATTAAATATTTATAAAAAAAAAGTTGTTTAAACGTACATAGCCTGTTGCTGAGATGACAGTTGAGCGGCATACATCTGCGCGGCAAGGGCACTGCCATTGAAATTAAAATAAAATAAAAATTTGTTTTTAATTTTGTTTGGTTATAATAAATAAATTAAAATAATACAATAAATGAATTATATTACAAATTAATATTGCAATAATTCTGGCTAGAAAACAAAAATGATTGATTCAACACATAATTTAAAATATAAATTCTAATAATTAATTATGAATAATTAGAGTTTTGATGCTGTAAGTAGAAAGTGTTTGTAGAATCAGAAGAAATACAAAGACCTCAAAATATTTTCTTATACGATATTGTAACGGCCTCTTTCTTTAATTACAACAAACACCGCACAATGTTCTTAATCACGAACGGACAATTCCCCGTAGACTGAATAATTTATTAACGAATAATCCTCCATATAAATAATCATATTCTAAGAGAACAGATACTTCTCATATAAAATCGGTACATACAACAAAACCAATTTTGGTATACAAAACAAAATTGAGAAATTTAATTATCATACCGATTTTCATATCAATCAAAATCGTTACCAATAACAGATTTTCATTGAAACGAACAGCATTGCAATTGTATCATAGATGCCATCATCATTCTTGTGATAACCAAGACACAAAATATTTAAATTAAATAATAGCACGGTAGTTATTAAAATCATATTATAGATGCCCCCCATCATCATTAAATGATTGTGATAAAAATGACACAGTTATTTATTACATAGTGAGCATGATTGCAATAGTATTCATAGGCGGACGTACGTTTATAATTCAAACAAATTAGCAACCGCCAAAAACAGATTTGGTCGATACAATGAAAACTTTTATTGTCTTGTTTAAACACGATCAATCGGACTTCTACGATCCAGAGTCCAGTACAAAATTTTGTATATACATATCGATACGTCCAACGAATATGTTGAAATATCGAGTTACAAACTTATTGCATGATTCGTTTTTTGGATTCAGCTTAACAAACTGCATGTACCATCAATTTTTTATTTCTGTATTGTTCCTCTTAACCAAATGGCAACCTTTTAAAGAGTTACAACTCTTCGTCATTTTTGATTTAGGAACATGCAAAAACTAGGAAACTCATTTTGCAAAGTTATTGTATGGAGTAAATTTTAAAAAACTATTTCTATTTTGATTTATAAACTATTTTCACGGAGTTTTTTTTATTCCGTTTGATTTGTAAAACTGTTTGCAATGTTTTAAACAATTTTCGTAAATAATATTGTGGTTGTAAGAACAGTTATCAACATATAACAGAACCAAATTTAATTTTGGTGTATTAATTAATTAATTACTACCCATAAATGTTTTTAATTTTCATGTAGTATGTTTGTATACAAATTTTCGAAACTTATTAACTAAAACTAATCCGTGCAAAAAATGTGTAACTGAACATACAATTTTTAAAATAGAGAAAAAACGAACAAAAACTTTGTAACTCTATATGCAACCTTGAAATCCAGAATTTTCTCCAGATTAAAAGTGTAATTTTATGAAAATCAAGTAATTAGGATTATTATCGAGAAAATCAGAAAAGGTATACAAAAGATAATTTATAATGCTACAATATGCCATTTATTTTTAATCAAATACTTATCTAGGTATTTTTCTACAACTATTTGAACATTCAAAATGCTCTTCTGAAAACTTGTGATTTTCGAGTTATAAACATATACGTTGGACGTATCGATATGTAAACTATACAAAATTTGAAGTTTCTTTCGTATTCAGTTTTGGAATTTTGGAAAAGATGCAGCAGCAGCTCATCCACCAACAACTAAATTATTTTTATTTGAATAAAACAAAAATTTTCAATAATTTCTAAAAATCAAATTAAATTTTTTTATTTATTTATATTTTATGATTATTATCATTATTATCTTAAAATGCTACGCTTTAATTCTCTTCCATATCTCGTTACAATATCACTCTAATTTGGGTCAAGTTTTACTTTTAGCAAATTCTTTTAAATTCTCATAATAATATAATAATACAAAATTGAGAATTGGAAAAATGATTTCGCGATTTTGGACAGTGACTATACACAGACTTTACGACCTACAGTTATCAATTTATCCCAAACAGAACGTCAATTTCTTAATAAAATAATTTTTCCGTAACCCTAGGAAAATGATACTAAATGCTAAACGGTAGTAAACGTTTGGCTTCTCGGTGATGGTAGCTAACGAAAAACACAACTCACTGGCGGAACTAAGGGCGAAAGTTGAATGTTTCGTATACAGAATGTAGAATGTTTAGTATACAAAACCCAAAATAAAGTATAATTTACACCTACTATTTTGCAACGAATTTTCCAAGTCCAGAGAAAATTCGAAAAACCATTGCAAGAGACGATTAACTGTTTGAAAGCTGGAATGCTGGCGTCTGTCGTATTTATTTTCAATTGGCAAATGATGTTGCATAAACTCATTTATTCTTTCATGTGTCTATTATTTGTTTAGTATTTTAAAATTTTTCCAAATATTTGTCTAAATTCAGAAAAGACACTATCAAATACAAAAACAATTTTTGGCTTCTCCTGGATCAAGTGCAACAGAAAAGAACCCAACTTCTATTTGGAATAGGTTAAGACTAAAAAATAATTGAAAAAATCATATAATTCATAAATTCATCTTGTTTTTAATTTTCAATACTGAACACCATTCGCCCCAGCAGTTTTTCATTAGTTCCATTACAGGAAATCAAAAAATATACATACTGCTTAGTATTAGTGGTAGCTACTTTTTGGACTTACTTCCAAACATTTCAAGATCCTAAATTTATATTTAGAAGGTTATATACATACTAAACGAAATTCGCAGACCTGTGTCCCTCGAATGTTAATAAAAAACATAATTGAATCTCGAAGAGATGCGAGGGGCTCAAGTTTAGAAATTCTATATGAAATAACGGAAATACAAATATTTAGTTTTGTATTTTTTATTTCTCTAATTACGTTTATCTTTCAAATTAAAATCAAATCAATAATTTCCATTTCTCTAAATTTTCAAAACACGCGTTCCTTAAATCACTCATAGAAATTAAATTAAACAAATGATTTACATGATTTTGTTTATTTCCCGGTAGAATAAATTAAGGAACAATAAAAACAAAATACATATCGTTATTTCTAATAGATTTACCGAACGTATTAAAACCCTCTCGAATAGTACCTCTAAATATTGCTGTAGGCGACGTATCAAAGTTTAATTTAATATGAGCAGCGTAAAATCTTAAAACAGATTTTCAGATATTTTGAACGTTTCTTGCAGTGGTTTTTCGAACTATTCATCAGTTCCTAGAATTCCGCATACTTCGAATTTTACCAAACAATACATTTTTTAGTAATTCACCCAGAATGAATAAATAAATCGAATAAAACCGAATTTGTCAGTACATACTCGGTTTCCATCTGATTTACAATGAAAAAATAGTAACACATAGTTCGAATGCATTAAAGACGTCACCGACAAACTGTTCCTCTAAGAGGCTATATAATCAAAGAGATTTTTGAATAGAATGCATTTTAGAAGAGATTCCGGGATTTAATCGGTCAAAACAAAATTCTGTAAGATGTTCTTGAATAAGGCCAACATGAATGAAAATAAGTAGTTTTTCTTAGACCCATATTTTTCAATTCTATCTACCTCGTGAATCGGAGGCACGTTTTTCTATATTTAAAAGTTAAGTGGCAATTTTAATTGCTCAGGTATGTTTCGGGTGTCTTTGTTATAAGGCAATATTGGGTGTGCTAAGTATGCTCACAATTAACGGAAAATTGGGTTAGGCGGTTTGAAAAAACAATTCACATAAATCTAAACTATATTGGCGTTCGAATGTCACTCAATTAGAAAACGTGGCCTTATATCCATTGTAACGTTCTAGTTATTTAAATTTGAGACCTGTGAAACTTTTTACTTAGGCATAATTAAGAGTCTGTCAAGCAGGCTCTTGTTGAACACTGACATTTGTGACATAATATCAACACACTATTTTTTATATGGACTTAAATTTTAATTTTGACATGTTGGCCGCTGTTACTAGATTTAAATAAAAATCTTCAAGATACAATTTAAGAGACACTTATATGCAAACTTACTTTTCATATAAGTGTCCTCGCGAATGACTTATTTTAATAAGTATGTGTCCACAAATCAATCGGTTGTTCAAAATGGCTTATATATATATATTTTTTTTTCGCAAATGTGACTCACTCCATGCTAATTGAATGAATAAATTTTCACATTCCAATTGTAATGTACCTTCTACGTATACAACATTTTAACGGGGTAGATACTCGATCGGCTAGCAAGCAAACAGTTTGCTCACCAAAATCATGGCTACTCAATCAGTTTTACTAAGGAAATTTGAATTTCAAATTATGTTTTTGAAATTTTTTTGTTTTATTTTTTGCGACTGCACAGTAAATTTGGCGGCTTCAAAAAATGAACAGCAAATTTTTGTGTAGTTTTAGTGTGCGATTGCAAAACCAAACAAAACCAAAAATTTATAAAAAACATAATTTGAGATTCAAATTTTCTTGGTAAAATTGATTGAGTAGCCAGGATTTCGGCTAGCAAATTGCTTGCTTGCTACCCGATCGAGTATCTACCCCAACATGTCGTTTTAAACATAACTAAAGTATCACTTTTTCTTATCAAAAATAATTGAATACCGATAAAAATTTCTTTAACTAACTAACTGCATCAAATACTGAAAATGGGATCGGGAGACTCCTTTTGCTCATAATTAGTTAAGAAATCACCCTTAAACCAATTGCGCTGACGTGCAATATTTTGTATAACGCATATTTCATTTTTTTATCGAAATAATAAAATCTGGTATTCCCGAGAGAATTAAAAATAATTCTAGGTTTCTCGAGAATGAAATAAAGAGTACGATCGTTAGACGAAGCTCTTTATTAATACTTCCGAATTTGGTATTATTTCAAAGTATTTCGAATAAAACCGAGATTTATTACAACCAGCTGGCAAAATCTAACTAATATAACTTCTGCCGTTTTATACTCGGTACAGATATTCTGTAAGAATAACCTAATTCTTTAGGATATTCGAAAGCTAATCGAAATTTGAACGTCTAATCTCATTACATTTAATAATTATCAAAAAAATGTTAAACCAGAGACAACCTAAAAGAGATATTTCATCCTATGTAAACGTAAAAATTTAAACTGCGTGTTCATTTTCTGTAAATAGCCGCATACAATCAAAAATATTTTGCGTATACGTATACGCAGTTTAACGAAAAATCACAGATAAAACGATGACATTGGTATTATCAGAATATATTATGTTTTATATTTTAGCTCAAATGAAAAATGTAATTTGATTGTCTGTGGTTATGGGCTAGTTATATAGCCGAAAACGAAACGGACCGAAACGAAACGAACGAATTGAATACATGAAAACATACTAAACCAATTATATAGAAGAAACGAAACGAAAGCGGACGGAGAAATTGATTCAATCCAATTCCCAGCAAACAAACGTTGATAGCAGTATGAAACAGATTGAACCATTTGCACACGTCGAAGTGAGAAAACAAATAAATTTACTTCGGTTTCTTTTATAGTACATACAGATACACTGCATATTTACCCCCACTTATTTTTTGGTTTATCAATTTCATTTAGAAAAATTTCTATTTCATTTTTATCAGTCTGGAGATTTCATTTGAGGTGTGAATTGATGCAGAATCTATTTAAATATACATATATATTTAAATAGATTCTAGTTGATGTGTAAAATATTCATTGTACATGGTATGATGTTTATTTTACAAGTGTTTTCAGATGGAGAATACATGGACAACATACAAAATCAGTATACAAAATTAAAAATATGTAGTTGTATCTGCGAGTGTGTACACTTGGTATATACAACAAAACATAAAAATAAAAAATATTGCTTACCGTTAGTTTAATGTAGGGGAAACAAAACCGATTTTTCGGTCGGCAAAAATACGAAAAACATGGAATTAGGTGCATCAATTTGAAGTAAAAATTGAGCGCTCTAATTATATGCTGTTTATGCGCTCATTGTGCGCTGATTTGTATTACTGGGTTTGCTTTCGTTTCGTCTTTGCGGTTATAGACTATCGGCACAGAAAAAAATAAATATAAACCGAAGTAAAGCTGCATACAAAATTTTTACGCATTTTTTCATAGTAAAATATGGGGTCACGATCCGGTTTTATGTTTACTAAATTTAAAATTACGGTTATAATCTGAACGAAAAAAAATTGAAACAAAAACAATATGAAAAGTCAAAGAAACGCTAAATGAATATTCGAAGAGTTGGATATTCTAAGTTTATTATTTTAGTCGTAAAATGAGTTTGTATTTTGGGGTTACAATCTAAAAAAGTTGTGTCAAAATTTTGTATGCAGCTTTACCTCTGTTTATATTACTTTTCTCTATGCTATCGGTTATGTTTTTTTTTTGTTATCCTTACTAGCACTTACGTCAAATTGTCAAAATATTTTATATTTTGTATAAATTTATATATTTCTATTTAATTCGCCATATATAAAATGGATTTCCCAAGCTAGTTTTCTTACACACGAGAAGTATACTTCAAATAATATAAAATTAAAAACAAATATGAAAATGTCAAAACCGTTTTACCGATTCGTCTATATAACCATATTTCTTTCGTCTTTCGTTTCGTTTCATTTCAGTCCGTTTCGTTTTCGTTTATATAACTAGCCCATTAAACTATATGTAGCCAAGGGGCGAGATCGTGAAATCGAACCGGAAAAATCATTTTCCCAAAATATATCAATGGACAAACACAAAAAGTTCGAAAAATGGTCAAGTTGGCTTAGGTATTTTGTACGAAAAAAGTAATAAATGAAACTTTAACGGCAAAATTGTATTCGGCAACTATGTATTTCATAATCGAGCAGTTATAGACGAAAATATTCTATTTGTAGAAATTGAATTTGAAATGTTGTCTTGCAGATTGGTCATGGCCATTAAAATTTTATAGACATTTGCATTTATGCATGAGTCTACATCCAATGTGTGTGGCAAATGTGAAAACTCTTAATCGAATTTGTTTGAAAATATATTTGAACATTTCAGGTGTATTCCATGATACCGCCCCAGTTAAGTGTTGTTTAAATGTAATGGTGTACTGTAAATACTGTTTAAATAATTCGGTCAAAAACACTGTCGAAGAATCCCAAACAGCGCAACCGCGCTTTCTCTAAATGAGAGAAGAAGATGAAATGAACGAGACGAAAAGGCAATCTATTGAGATAAACCAATGCACCTAGAAGACAAGGCAATACTGCTTGTTACGTCATCAAATTTATGTCTAAATAAATGCATAACATTTAAAGGTTTAACGAAATGTTTAATGCATATTTTGATAATAATATAATATGTAAATTATTTTTTACCAAATATAAAAAACTCGGATCATTTATTTGACTTTAATGCCATACCAAAGATTGAAATCGTCGACATAAAATGACGTCATATAGCAAAATTTTTAAAGCAATGAGGCCATTAGTATCTAGGTGCACTGGATAAACCTATTGTAAAATGTACTATTTACATTAAAAGGAGCTGTGTGATGTACTTGCTTCAGTAAATCTGAGCGCGCGACTACGACAATCGGTAATTTATTTTTTTTTATTCTACATATTTGGTGTTTACTTCAAAGAAAACTGGTTTAAATTAGAAAGTAATGGCTGGATAATTTAAGGCAGGAACTGTACCATTATAGATCAAGTTACCTTACAAATTACGACAAAACTGAAGAAAAGCAAAATATAAGATTTTAATGGTATTTTCCTTTCAACTACTGTTATAAATGTCACGGAAATGAAGCTAGATAATGTTTAGAGTGCAGCCTATATAATGAGAAATTACCCTTTTGAAAAAGAGTAGAATTAGAACAAATTGTCTTCGGATGCGCTATAAACCTGAGATTTCATTATTAGCCAACTTAAAGGGGGCTTAGTTAAACTTATTTCAAAACATTTCGTTTAGATTTTTATCCAATTTATTTATTTTTTTCAAAATTGAATTCTAGAATCACGATCAGACGTTAATTTTGAAAATAATTGTTTTAGTTTCATTTGCATCTCTCTTCCCCAATTTTAACCCTCGTCAGGCGGCATAGGTACAATTGTACCTTTTCTGTTTTTAAACAATAATAAGTCTTCTTGTAGAGGCCGGAGAGAGTTAATGAGATCTCTACATTTTAATAATGTGGAAATTCCAAATATTATCTATTAACAAAAATGATGACTGCAGTGACGATATCATATAAAATATATGAAAGTACAATTGTACGTCTGCCGCCTTTCAGCGTAGTAAAATTATGCCGCTGGACGAGGGTTAATATTTCAGTTATAAATTATTCGTGGAAATAAAAAAATAATCTAGATAATCTTAAATAGCACTAGAAATAATAGATCTTTGAAAAAAATCTATTAAGGTACTTTTACATTGTTCCACCGAAATGGGTATATGCTATTCAACCAGCAATATTTCGGGCTCTTTGGCGAAAACTGATTTGTATGTTTTTTCAAAACGCAAATACATGACAGCATTTACACTTGAAAAGCAGCAAGTTCATACAAAATAGTAATAAAAAATTTAGATTTTTAGAAACTACTAATCGTATACCCGTTTTTATGGCACTTGAAGGAGTGACGATTTTTGTCACGCACTTCATTTCGAACATAACACTGAGGCTTGCGTCCACAGCGAATGAAATGACTTACAGGTTGAACTGATCTCATACAGCACTAAACGAGGTCAATCCTTCGCAACTCTTGTAAAATTAAAACGAGAAAATAAAAATTCTCTTGAAGGATTGGAAACCATTACGAGTGAACAACGAGAACATATTTCTGTTCAATGTATGCATAATTTTAGTTTTACCTTCAATTATGTTAGCTCGTCACTTATGTGAAATTGCGTATTTTCTAAGCTATGATCCAAAACAAATGCAGCGTTTTAATTGAATATTTCGTTGAACTGTTTGGGATTTTTAAAACACATTTAATTCGTTTTTGAACTACAGTGACGAAGATAAAGTGATTGGTAAATCGAGTTATCTTTACAAAAAGTTAGAATAAGAGCAATACATAATTTTTTTTTCTTCCAATCCAGTTCTTGTTTTACATTGCATTAATTTCACAGACATCTCAAAGTGTAGTTAGATTATTCTTCTCGGAATACCAACGCGACAATGTTTATGTTTACGGGTTTTTAAAAATGATTATGATATGCAGTCAGTCAGTGTCTCTTTCACGAAACCTCATTTGGAACCGCGCCAGTTTTTCTCGATAATTGGTGTAATATGACAGGTAGAACTGCTGAAAATTCGAGGAGAGAAAGGGGACGTTATAATGGAAAAATATTAAATTATTTTATGAACAAAAGGATAACCCTTTAATAACTGGTCCTGTTATTTCAAACGAAAACGTGAATAGGTCATCTACTTGCCAGCTTGTTGCTCTGATGGAACATTGGTTGTAGAAAGATGAAGCATTTCGATACTTTGCTTTGATAGTCAAACTACGTCCCGACACACAAAAAGACGAATTCGAAACGGTAGAAAAATTTAGTGACCAGTGCAATCATTTGACTTAAACCTTTAGATTTATTATACTGAAGCTAAGCACCATTTATTTCCCTTTGGCATATGACGAATTACTCAATCATTAAATAGAAACAATGCAAATTTATAATACGAATTGATCCTAATAGTTATATCAGGCGAACATCATTTAATACTAAATAGTTAATCAAAAATATATCTTACCTGCATATTGCACTTTGACTATACGCTGGTCCCTCGGTCACCGACAATGCTTGCCCCACTTGTGTCTGCGTCAAACCTAAGGACAGTCGTCGTAATTTGAATGCTTTGGCAAATTCTTTAATTTCATCTAAATCAATACCATCGACAACATTTACATTTGTTTGATTTATAGTTGGCTCATCTACAATAACAAACATATAAGGAAAATTATATAAAATTGCGTGTCTCAAAATCACAAATTATATAATTTTATATTAAAAAAAAAAATATCGAAAAAGGGATCAATTAACTTCATTAATACACAAAACTAAAAATTTCTTAATTACATTTTAGAGGACAAATACAAAAATTAATAATAATCATAATACAATAAAACGTACAATATATGGATATTTTATACACTGAAATCACCCAAACCAAAATGACCACAGGAAATGGAGGGGCGCGGACAGAGAGTAGAAAGAAAACAACGTAATTATGTTTTATGTAAAAATAATAACACCTTTAGTACACTAATTTTCATTAATATTATTATCATTTGACCTTTTTTTCTATTTCACATTCAATATCTAGAGCGGTTTGTGTCCGCTACAGTCTGTGTTTGCAGCTTTTTTCGATGAATTATTTTTTTTATTATAATTATTTTTGTTGTTTTTATTCCACAATTTTCGTTTTTTTAAATATTAATTTTCCTATTTTCATTTATTTTTTGTGTAACAAATAATTAGAATAAAATAATAATAATAATCATGATATAATAATATGAAGTTGATTAGGTCATTTTTATAATACAAATTTTGGTTGTTGTGTTATTTAATTTAAGGGGGGAACATCGTCCTGTACTAGGTGAGATAACCTTTTCATCACTCTTTTGTGTTACTACTTTGGGGGGTATGTGTGTAAGTACAATGTACATACCATTTTTGTTCAAACATAGAAACAACATACATAAAAAAATGAAATTAAAATACTAATAAAAAGGGATGTTATATGTAATTAGCTTTTAATTGCGAGCTTTTGTTCATTATGTTATAATTAGATAAGCTTTTTAAACATTTTATACATAAAGGTATAAGTTGATTCAAATATTCATAATAAAATGAACATATGTGTATTATTATGTAGAAACAAGCTCATTTCGAGATTTTAGGCTTACCTCATTTTAAACTTTTAATTTTAATTAAGATTTACGAATAATCTCTAACCAATTTGTTGAATAAAATGGGGAAATCCAATTGGTTGGTTTGTTTAATTAAGATGTTGAAACGATGCTAAAAATTTAGTCGATACCAGATAAATTTTCTAGGAATTCGGAATTTTCAGGGTTTGCGAGTTCTCCAATAATACATTGAAATAAAATTTTCCGCTGGAATGCTAGATAGATTGGAATTGCTTACCAAAATGATGCCTAATAAACTTTTCATAAATTTAATAGTCACATGCGCATAAAATGCATATCACTGTGTCACGCAATTTTGAAATAGTTGAAAGCGATTGGATATACTTAACAAAAATATTCATTTAATTAAACCAATCGATAATTTTTCTAGTACCTACATATACTCGTATACAGTTTCATAGATGCAGCACACTAATTGTATTGTGTGATATTAGGCATTTCCAGCACACTGAGGTGGCACTAAAAAATAGACACATTTCATATAAAATTAAGTGAGGCCTCACTAAAAATAGTGAGAATTTCAGTGTGCTGAGCGTGTCTAATTCATATTTGATGGGAATATTGCCTTTAACTTGGTTTTTACGATATCATTCCATTCATTATTTTATGTGTTGTCTGTTTTCTGGCATTTACCAAATTAGTCAGAATACAAAAGATAATAATTTTAAGCCATACAATTTTGTAACGTAATTGAACCTAAACATTAATGGTGTAAAAGAAGAACTTTCAAAAAAAAAACAAAAATGATCGATTGGTCATACATATTATATCAAAGGGCGAATAGTGTTGTTATGATATGCAAGACACCAACAGAACAAAAACTTTATTCGTCAGTCTGGAGATTATGGTGTGGTGTTGTTGATTATCCTTTCTTTCATTCGTTCGATCTTGCGAGAGATTCACGGTGGCTTTTATGTAGTTCGTGTACCTCGCCCGATTCTTTCTGCACTTTTAAGAGTGTTTAGACGGAATACGTGCTGACTGGCACCCATCAAACGGATTGATATAAATTGACTACGCAAGCCACCGGTTCCCACGAACATCATCAACGGTACGTTACTCATGGCCTAGTTTAATAATAGATACCAAACACTGTTAAAAAACCGTCGAATATATAGATTCATCAACTTGATTAAAATCAACATGAAGGGTTGCTTATCAATATAGCTAGAGGCTCTTATAGCAGATATTGGTAAAATTTAAGTTTTTTTAAATTGGGACCTGTATTGAGTGCACGTTTTGATAAACTAAATACTTCTTGCTTAACTTGACGAAAACATTATTTTCCGAAACGGTTCCCACATACATAAACCTATCTCTTATTTTTGGTGAACTGAAAATTTTCTGCTGTTCCTATAAACCCCTAAATGTTAGTAACGAAATATCTTATATTTACTATAGCTATAACAGCTAAATATATCGCTCATTTGCTGCAACAGAGACACAGATTCCCAATAGTTGATATTTTCATTATTTTGTATCAAATTATACTCTCTTATGTAGGTATTTCTAGCAAATTAGGTAAAATTTCATATAAAAAATGACTCAATTCGCGAAAGAAATTAACATTTTAAGATATTGGAAACTGTTCTAAGAAAATTTGCAAAATATTAAAGAATTATAAAAATTAAGATCCGATTATCCCTTGCAGCAAATGAGCGACATGTGAACCATCTAAACACGATTTTGTTTTTATTTATGGATAGTTTATATTTTACTAGAGAAGAAGTGAAAGAGAGAAAAGAAAAAGCATTTAAAATTTATTGTTTTCCTTGAAAAATGGACATAATTGGTCATTTGAAGTTATAGTATTGTAGTTTCCGGAAAAACCGCATGGTTTTACTATTTTATACTTAATAAACACATTTTTATTAATCACTTGTTTTTTGTTTCGCAGAATATTTTGAATATTTTTCAAAAAGTTTAAAAAATCACTCACTTTTTGAAAAATATTCTGCGAAACAAAAAACAAGTGGTTAATAAAAATTTGTTTATTAAGTATAAGTGTGTTTCGCCAAGTGCCTACGGCAAATAGCGTAAAAAGTTTTACTATTTGGTGACAAAAGCGATAAAAAATTTTTTCTCACACCATTTAATTTTAATTAAAACTAAGCCTGATTAAATTTGTTTATGTGTACTAACAAAATTTTATCGCTCGTGATGGCAAAGTAAGTAGAGCAATCTCTGTCATTTTTGATGTCTTACATTGTCTATATATCTCAAGTGATAGTTGTCGGCTTTTCTCCATAAAATATTTTAAAATCTTACACGTATGTAGTTTAAATTTGTGCAATGATATGCAAATCAATAAAGTGCCTATTAAGCAAAATTATTAAAATGGTTTGTTTGCCCTATTCAAAATCTTGCGTCTCTCAGCAAAATTATTATTATACAAAATTATTTTTCTAATAAACTGTACAAAGTTTGCACTCAAGAATATTACAGTTTATTTTTCTAAATAAAATGGAGATTATAATCATATAATTTTTGTGTGTGATTTCGAAAATTTTCATTTATATTTATCATCTACAAACTTACATTTAAAGTTTGTGAAATATAAAAAGTACAGTCGAAACAAAATATTTTTTTACGATATACCAGTACAATACTAATGGTCTCATTACTTTAAAAATGTTCCTATATGACGTCAATTGGCGCTTTCAGGGCACCCAATAGTTTCGGGAACATGTTGTGTAAAATCACGCTCAAAGCTATGAAAATGTTTAGCACTATGAAATTATCAAATCAAATTGGCAATGATTTTACTAATCATGATAGGGAACCTGAAAGCGCCCAATTTATGTCAATGGTTCGAATATTTCACTATAGATGACAGTATAAACAAATAAATGATATGTTTTTGTATAATGTTTTTTCGTGAAATATTAATCGCTGCAAGAAACCAAAAAATTCTACAATAATATCAATTAAAAATTATATTACGGGCTATGGCAAGAATTAATTTGTTATTAAATTATGCATTCGACATTTCGTTAAAGAACCTCCAAATTTAAGCTGTACGGCCCTGCCTAGGCGCATTGGATATACATCTGTGGCCACAAATCAAAGGGGAATTTCTCGAATTGTGCCCATTCTTAAATTATATAAAAATCGAAATCTAATCGGCTTTATCCGATGAGTATGAGATGAATAAACAGTATCTATAGAAAGGGCACAAGTAGAGTAGTTATTGCTTTGCATTTTACATAAGGGCATATTTCGAGATATTTCGTTTTACAAAACTTATTTCGTTTTACAAAAATATTTAAATTTTAATAACTTAGATTTCATAACTTAATGTATGTGAATTTAAAAAAACAAAACAAAAAATAATTGTGTAAACGGTAAGTTTAAAGTTTACAAAAGGGAACAACTGGGAATTTCAAAAGATATTTCCTTTTATAAAATGTTCTCATATTTTATATTTAATTTTCAATAGAGTTATCCCCTTTTTTGACATTTCACGTTTTATATGTGAATAAGTTTAGTCAATCCCCTTTATAAATTTTTTTTGTTTTAGTTTCAAAAATTTCACTCTACTTAGTGCATGGTAGTAAGTGGACATGCCAAGTTCAGTACAAATATGTCTTCTAACCGTGCCAAAAAATGTTGGAAATGGCTGAGTCTGCTTCAACAGATAAAAGCTATTCTGGTACGTATATTAAAAAAATTCAACTATCTGAATAAAATAATTAATATTATTTGAAATTATTTAAGGTTAGGAAAGTATATCAGTATTATTTAATTTTATTTAACAGGGATACTTAAATTAAATACCCATTCAATAGTTATCCGCAAAATGAAACAAAAATCTTTTATGACTTTTATGATGCTAAATGATAATATGATTGAATATATGATTTAAATGATTTAATATGATTTAAATGATTTTTGAAATATCTCTTTATTGTAGAGCAATGGAGCCAGCATTATTGAATTTTAATTTTATTTTAATAAAAGTAAAAGCGACTATTGTTAATGAACAGTTTTTGCAAAAAAAAAAAACAATTCTAAATGAAAAAAAATATGGTATACCACATGATGATTCGATTCTAAAACCTGCAGAACATTCTAATACAGACCAAATCTTAGATGCAAACGAAATTAATAACCTCGAAGCTGATTTTGATGGATACGATTCCGATAAGGATAAGGTAACGCAGCTAGAGACTAATATAAACAATCTAGAAAATGTAACATCCAAACAACCATCTGACTCCCGAAAAATTCAAAAGCACAATAAAAATATTGGGAAAGTCTATATAAGCTTGAAAGGAGAACCAGTTTCAGATCGTCGCTTCATTGGGTTAACTTCGTGCCGAAACAAGTGCGAATCAAGAATAAATATAGATCAGCAGACAAACCTGTTCACGAAATATTGGGTTATGATGGGTCACTACAATAAAAGAGTTGCGCTTGTTGCCGGTTTTATTCAAATAATCCAAAAAAACAACGAAACTGAATTCTACGTCAGAAAAACAACGTCGCTTTTCATGTAAATACTCCGTTAAAATTAACGGGCACGACAACAGTATTTGTAAGTCCTTGCAACTTTAATTGGGAGAGACGCCAAAACTTATTCGAAATATTACGAATAAACTCTGCATTGACGGAGCAATAATTAACACAGATCTACGCTGAAGGCATTTAAATGCTCGTAGATGTTCCGAAGAAGTCATTAAAGGCATTAGAAACCACATAAATCAGTTTCCAACGTATGAAAATCACTACACGCGGCGAGATAGTTTAAAAAAATATTTAAGTGACACTGATGTACAAACTTTACACGGAATCCCACAATAAACCGGTTTATTTATCAAAATATTCATCGGTATTTAAAGAAATGGATTTAAAATTTAAACCGCTTAAAACATGTTTGCAATACCTGCAAAACTTTGAAATGTAAGACTGACGTAGCCGGTGACGCCGAATTTGAAAAGTTGGTAGACGAGCAAAACAAGCACCACAATGATGCTGATAGAAATAAAAGAGTTAGACAAATCATTAGCTAAGGGTTATAAAAAATAAAATAGTTTGCACATTTAACTTGGAACAGTGTCTTCCAACGCCATATTTGAAAACGTCGTTGTCGTTTTACAAAAGACAACTATGGACTTATAATCTTACAGTACAGGAATGTATTTCGAATAGTCCATATTGCTATATGTGGGATGAAACCATCGCTAAACGAGGCGGAATGATATAGCGTCCTGCTTATTTGCATTTCTGAATTCTATTCCACAAAATACAACAAACATAGTGTTTGTTCTACAGCGATTATTGTCCAGGCCAGAATAAAAAATCTTTTGTAGCAACTATGTTTAGTTTATTTTACTATTGATCATAAGTTCTTAACTTTAGGACATACGCACATGGTATTTGATGTTGATCACTCGGTTATTGAAAGAAAGCGCAAAAAAAACAATGAAAGTTCACCATCCAAGAGCTTGATACAATATTGGTCGCGGTGTCAGAAACAAAAATACATTCAATGTTATTGAAATGACCCAAGAAGAATTTTACAATTTCTCTGAATTTTCGAAAACCAAATTGGTGTGATTAAATTTAAAACGTCACTGGACTTGGAGGAACCATTTAGAGTTCTGAAAATTTCTCGCCGAGGGATAATTCTTTTAATTTAAACAGCCTTAAAAACTTATTTTTTTTATGATAACCATCGCAAATTTTATTTATAAAACGAGTTTACATTGGTTTCTCGAGTGGCACCGTCAAATTTGTTGGTTTAGCGAGAAGGCTGTTCTGAATACCGATTTATAGAACACTATCTCATGTTTTTTTTTAAACAATTCGTTCAGAATAGGACCATGTAGGAATTTAAGTTTAAAGAAATTTCATAAATTATATGGTTTTGCATATATATTTAATATGGTGATCTTTTGGCGACAAAAAGAACTTGGAACCATAATTGATTAGTCGCAAATAATATATGTTCACTTTAATATTGACGAGAATTGAACTTTATGTGTCAGGTTCGATGACCACTGAATATTAGCAAAAATATATAATTAACAACGGGTTTTCTTTAATCAATTAGTTTTTATTCTTTGAACTACCTACCACCCCACCACACAAAACAAATACACGCTCATATACACTTTGGTCGACCGCATGCACACATAAAACCCAACTAAAATTTAGCCGTAGTAATTTTTTTAATTATAATTTATATCCATTTCTGTTGTTTTATTTAATTATTCTTATATAATTATCTACAATATAAAATTATATTGTTTCATTATTTATATATCCTTCAACCCCAATTTCCATAGTATATAATTTTTTTTAAATTTGCTTTTCTTTTTCTGGTGTGTAATATTCCGATTATAATCTATGATTATAAGAACACAAAAATCCATAATATAATAAAATAATAATTATATTTTTTAATAGTTTTTCGTTTTCGTTAGTTCACCAAAAAAACTGGAACAAAAAATTTATAATTAGAAAAATTCCATTTCGAATAAAATTACTGTCGATATTGATCTATTGAACTAAAGAAAACGAAAATGTCATATGACAAAATGTGTGCATCTTATGTAACTTTATTTTAATTGATATATCCCTAATTACAATTTAATGTATAAATTACATATTTTGGCTAAGTATTTTTTAGGTATGAACCTTTAGTCTATTTAAATCAAACTAAAAGATAAAAAATTGAAAAACATGAAAAATCAATTTAGGCTAACAGAAAATTAATTTTTTCTTCCTAAAGAAAATTTAAATCGTTTTCTTTTCACTCCATCCACACCCCAACTACTATTTGGTTATAGGTATACATAGCTATACATAATAATTAATAATATTGGTTATATACATACTTGGATTGTCATCAAGCAAATCGTTACGTGAACAGTCCGAACCAGTTGGTGACATTTGCATTGATGATGGACTTAATTTAATTTGTGGTACCATCTGAACATTCCCACTTGGATGACTGGAACTAGAACTAGACGAACCTAAACTAGGCGATGGTCCGTGTGATTTTGTTATTGTTAATTCGCCATTTGTTGATGTTAGTCTAAAATTTATTTTACATTGTTTGTTTATACACTGTATACTTAGTATGGTGCAAAAACTACTTACCGATTAATATTACTTATTGCTAGTGAAGTTGGTGAATGGCCTCGATTTGACATAATATTCTGTTGAGATGATGGTATCGTCGGTGCGCTTTGATGCGCTGACATATGATGATGTGGATGATAATGTGGATCGGACGTGTGATGCAAACGATGTTGTAAATGATTTGGACTTGATTCTAATCGACTATGGCCATTTATGGAATAGTTTGGTGTTTGTGATTGTGAATGCAGCGTTGTTGTGGATGTTGTTGTTGTTGTAGCATTATTTTTATCATACGGATGATGACGTTGTGACATCGTTGATGAAAGAGATGATGAGGAGGATGATGATGTTGTCGATAGACATGTTGACTGAATTATAGGTGGATTTATTAGTTCATGATGTTGAGACGAGCCGACCGATGAGATAGATGAGGCTGATGCAATTCGTGGTGGACTAGATTTTGGTGTTGGGGCACGTGATAGGTGGGTACCTAATGATGCATTGGGTGGTGATCCGGGTATCGTTGGCAGGGTTTGGTGGGGATTCAATGATTTTTGCTGTACTGGATTAATTGCGGACAATAATTGTTGTACACTACTTGCTAATAGGTGCGGTGATAAAAGGCCACCCGCGCCTTGATTACCTAAAGTATTGCTAATATTATTATGTGTGGCACCCGAATTTCCACCAATTCCATTCATTGCAGCTAAACTTTGCACTAGTTGTTCATTCGCATTCACCTGCTGACTAACCGGTATTGTTAGGATAGTCTGTGTTGCGATACCCTGCGACGTAGGAATCAACAGTTGAGCGCCTTGAATACCTTGTACTAATTGTCCTGATGCTAATATTAATTGAGGCATTTGGCTTGTGTTCAAATTTAATCCACCCAGCAGACCACTATGGCAACCGAGGGGCGGTCCACCGCCAACACTTAAATTCAATGGTGAATTTAGTGCTGACATACCAGGCATAGTCGGCATTTGTGGTGTTGGTTGTTGTTGTTGCTGTGCTGGTTGCGTCATAGACGCAATATTTTGTTGTAGTTTTTGTAAATTTAATATTCCCTGCACTATAAGTTGTACCGCGATAATTTAAGCGCGTTCGGAGAAATAAAAAATAAATAAATGTGTTTTAAAAATTTTGATAAAAACGCTTCGAAATAAATTTCGATATGTACTCACTAGTTCCATTGAAATGAGCTTGGGCTGCAGCTGCTGATGCAGCCGCCGCCGCTGCATTTTTACTCTCCGAATGGTGATGCTGTTGCAATAATGATGGAGGTGGGGGTGATGGTGTTTGTGAATGCATTCGAATTTCACAGCGATCACGTATATTGGAATAAATATCACTTGTAGAACACCTGCTTATTGGACGGGCTGGGCTATTTGATGGGCTTTCATTATCACGTTCAATATCCTGAAATAATAAATTTATAAAAATTCTATTAGATCAAATTATATTACATTTTAGGTTATTTTTTTAAATTTTTGTCATGCTTGAAAAAATAATATTTTATTTCACTTCTGGTGTACACAGAGATAATACCAGATATATTATCACAAGTAAGGATAATAAAATGTTCATTGAACAGTTTCCTGGTGCGGTTTTATACCATGTCCTCCATGTTTCTTTTTCGAAATTATTTTAGTACAGCATTGAAGAGCAAAACGAGAAGAAAGGGTTAATTAATACATTCAACTATAACCACTACTTAGGCAGGTCATAATCGTAGAATTTTGTGTTATTCGTTATCAAAAAATTTGCTGTTATTCGAGCATTCTGGCAGACAAATATTCCACAAAATGCTAGTATTTTTATAATTTCATAAACATCCACTTCATCCAAATTATAGTACATCCACCTTTCCCGACTTATATCATCTTCATTTCCTATATACCTATAACCCAGCAATTTAGCAGAATCGTTCAGGTCATGATACTAAAAAAATTAAGAATTTTTTGCATTTAAAAATTCTCCATAAACTCGTACTAGGTAGTTAGTACACATGAGTAAAATAATAATAATAGTTATAGATGTTAATAATTCAACAGAAGCATCAAAAATTTGTAGTATTTACATAATAACGACAATGATGATATGATACTAATGATATTGATAGTTATAATATACCTATGCAACATTATGTACGTAGTATAGTATGTACACATCGTACATATAATAATAATAATAAATAATAATTTAATAAATTACATAGAGACTTATTTCGTTTTTTTTTGACTAAAAACTGTCTACAAACATACACAAAACTCTCGAGGAGGCATAACATTTATGTTGGTGTGTATCATCTATTTATACGTCCTACAACATGGAGAGAAAAAGGACTAATTTAAATTGAACACAATACTAAATTAATTATACAATCGAGTTTAAGTTATAACATCTAACCACCTCATATTATTCAATAATGTTATAACTATAACTATATATTGGTAGTGATAATTTTTCTAGTTTCTAGTTTGTTATTATTATAAATGCATACGTACTCTACATAATAGAGCAAAGGTATGCAAAGCGAATATTATATAATGTATACACAGAGTAATTATTAGCAAACTACGACGATGATGAGATCAGGATGATAATAATAAAAATAATGATAAAATAATAATAATAATAGTAATGATGATGATGGATGATTTTAAAGTTTGTGTGTGTGTTTTTAGAAAAGACATAATTTCATAAATTTTAATTTTGTTACTCACAAAAACATGATATGATAATAATTTTTATAATGTAATTAGGACGGTGTTATTCGATGTACGGTATTTTAAAAAAATAAGGTTTATACAAAATTTAAATTTTCTTTTTTATAATTAAGTTATTAAATTACAAACGTTTTTGATATGCTTTATTATAATATACAGAACTATTTAAGTGTTACTTTCATTCCGCCAAAGCAATATTGAATTCTTGTCTGCTGCCAGTAGAAAGATGACACATCAAAAATATAGTTCGGATTTCCCGAATTTCAAGTGAATTATTCGATACAAATTATAATTTAGGTGCTGCTCAGTGCAACACAACACGTTATATGATCCTCTTTAACAGTTTTACAGAAGGAGTAGAATATTAAGGAAAGATACTTGGTCCTTACCGGGCGCAATAATCGGTCATCTAGAATAAGAGATACATAGTTCTTGCCCACTATTTTAAAAAAGTAAGACCGCCGCACTAGTAATATTTTTATGTTTTATTTATAAAGAAAAATAAAACAGAATAAGTAAATTTCTAAATTTTAGAGTCATACTTTGAACAATCTGCCTTTACGGTTTGCTCTACGTTGACTTGTCTCTATTTTATCGTAAAACTACGGATCGTGATGCGGTACATATTCTTTGGCAAGTTCCATTACGTGTCTAAGCTTTAGGTATATATTTCAAAAGGCGCGGTTTACGGTAAATAATTTACGATAATTTGTTAAGAAGTTGTCTCTACAGTTAAGAACCATATCTTGAATAGAATATTAATTTTTTTCCTGATCCGTGAATAATTTCAAAATATTTCTCAGGATAAATATATTCTTTTAAAAGCTTTTTTAGAGCTCTATTGAACTAACATTTCTGTCACATAAGAAAACACTGTGTCCCCATTTCGGATAGCTATAAACAATAGTGGTAAATTTTCAAAGTCGTGCAATGGTAAAAGAAAATGGATTTACACATAGTTCCTATTTTGAGAAGTACAGTTGTCCGAAAAAAGTACACATGTTGGTGAGGTTCTTGTATGATTTCAGCTTTAGATACAATATTTGAAAACAAAAAAAAAAAATCAAAAATTTAAAAATAATTCTTCCGTTTTTTTTTTAAGTTGTCCTTTGATAAATTGAAGTCAAATATGTTATCGATGATGACTTTGACGTTGACAACGTATTAATGGGGTTGTTTTTTCCATAGTTTATGGAATGGTGGTTTAGTGCGTAAAACTCGTAGTTGCGAGATGTCGTGCATGGTAAATAAATTGATGTTTTCCGTAATGTAAGCTGAATCAATGTGACCAACTAAAACGTTGCCATTAAAAGCCACGCTGAAGAAAAGTCATTTACATATTTATAAGTGTACATATTTTGTAATTCGTGCATCTTGTTGTGTACGAAGGTAACCGAGGCACATTTTCGTGAAATGGTATATTTTGATCATAATCCCAGTCACTTTTCTTTAACAAAAAAATGTTTTAAATTCTTTTTATGTGCTTTTTAGTTGCACAGTATAGTACGGATTTATGGATTTCAGACCGTGACAGCGAATGTCAGTTGAGATCGGACGAAAGCGAAACAGAATGAATATAAGGTTAGAATATCTCTAAATTCACCAGTCCAGGCGTTTAGGTGTTATATTCATTATTTTATTTGTGGTTATAATTTGAACCAAATAAACACAATTGCCAATAATCGCGATAGATTATTGGATCTTATCTTCAGCAAAGACAATATGACACTTTCAAAATTACAGAATCCGTGTTATCTTTTGTCATAAACGATATCAATCACAAATCTTTGGATATTGCATTTGACTTAACTGAAATGGCTAGCTTGGAGAACCTACAACCAATCAACTACAACTTCAGAAAACAAACAAATCGTATGGGGCTAAAAATTACCTAGAATCCATTCTAGAAAAACTCTCAATTTTAATGATATAAACGAAAATGTGGACAAATTTAATGACATTATGCGGCAAGGCTTCGAACTTTATGTACCTATGTGCTGTAAATCACAAAATGCTCACTCCAATAGTTCGATGATAGACCAGTTAACTTAGAAAACCGAAAGTCAAAAGCGTACGTCAAAATGTTAAAAAGCGGATTAGAAGCGGACAAAACTATGTTTCTACAACACAGTAAAATACAGGTGGTATCTCGATCAAATTCAAGAACAAATCAAAGTAAATTCTAAACAATATTAGAAATACTTTAGATATAAAGGCAAAATTGAAGGATATGACCTATAACAATACCCGCTCTTCAAACGCCAAAGATATAGCTGACATATTCGCGTCGTTTTTTCAATCAGTCTATACTAAGCGTTACTAGTTCATTGTACGAGCGACAGAGCAACAACAACACATCATTAACTTTTCCTGTTATCTTTGAGGATCGGCTTTAAAGGGATTCTTTGAGGATCGGCTTTAAATCGGCTTTAAAGGGATTTGGAGGTGGTTGTGTTATTGACAATATACCCTCTTCTATTCTGAAGGAGTACGCTGGCATTTTAGCAATTCCATTATGTTTACCTATTCACCCACTCCTTAAGTACCGGCGTGTTTCCCGAAAAATGAAAAATCTGAGAAAAACGAGACGATAGCTGCGTTTTTGTAAAAAACAATCGAGTAGAATAGATTTTGAGATAGCTTTTTTCAAATTTATCCAATTTAAAATTTAAATAATTTAGATCTAATAATAATCTAAGTATAACACAAAAATACATCAAAAAATTTCTATAGTTTACTTGTAATATCGCTGTTCTGTATAATAACGGACTTTTTCAGAACTATATAGAATAACGATATAAAATTATTAGATCTAAATTATTTAATTAAAAAAAAAATTAATTTTTAATTTTAAATTGGATAAATTTGAAAAAAGCTATCGCGAACTCTACTCGATTATTTTTCACAAAAACGCAGCTGATTACATGCTACAGAGGAGTAACAAATGATGCAGTCTGTGAAGTGCTTCAATAGATGGATCTTCTCAAGCTAAAGTAGAAAATTTTTCAAAATCTTCATAAAATGTCTCCATTTTTATTACAAGAAATAACCTTAAATTTTAATGTCGGAATAGCGTATTTTCTTCCTCAATGTCAGCAGCTTCTTATTTTTCATCATCGTGTGACATTTCGAACGTCTGATTTAGGTTTATCGAAAGAGAGTACAATTATTTTCTTTTTCTTTATTGTAGCATTATATTCTAGTTTACTTTTATAAATACATTGCATCTTTGCTGTGTCTAACTCTGGAGATAAATATTCATGTTTAATATTGTCTTTTCTACTGTAATGTAAATTTAAAAAGCGTTTGGGTGTTTTACGACTTCTTCATCAGTTGGAGCTCTAGAAAACGTTTATAAATGAGCCGATACCCTTTCAAGACTACATTTAGTAATTACGTAAATGGACAATACTGTGCATACCTACAAAAGCTAGCTAGTAGCTAGTTATCTTATAGAATTGCAACTGAGTTATGCTATAATTTGAACAAAAAGGTACATATATTTAGACTGAATAGATTCCAACTTTCAACGAGTTTGCGACTTTGTAGTCGAATCGGTAAACTATAAGAACCGAGTAGAATACTCAACTGAGTTATACAATATTACCGCAGTCATCAATACAAGGCAATGCCGCTTAGTTCCTATAAAACCAGATGAAATAGAACCATGCAGAGTCGTCGTGAATTGTTCACAAAACGCAGCAACAATTCTGAATATGCCCCCCCCCGTGTTACAAGAAACATTTTTAGAATCGCATTAACTCTTTATTTCATCAAGCACTCAATTTTACATTAATACAAAATACAGTTCCAGCTTTTTCTCGTCGGTTTCCTTAATAGAGGACTCAGATTAGATAGAATCATGAAGTTCAAATGAATTCTATACCCTCACAATGCATGTATTTTAGTGTTACCATAAAGTCGAGTGATTTAACAAAATAGATGAAGTTCAGGACAAATTGGAAGATATAAAATTCATTGAACTTGATGATATGGCCTGATTACAGTTATTACCATTCGTGACTGATTTCGGCAAAAATCGAATCTGTTTGTATTAAACAATTAATTTCTTTTTTAGGGCCTTATTATAAAACTTCAAATTCTCTCATTTTTCGCTAGATAACAACTTCTAACATATACAGTTTGGGGAAGAAAATTGTAGAATATTATATAAAAAAAAATCCTAAAATTTAAACAATGATATTATTGGTCTGCAAATTTATTGGACAATGTTGTAAAATCGAAATAAATCGATACCTACTGACTTTATAAACTGATTTGAAAGACACCCGCGTACTTTTATAAAATAAATTTATCGTTAAACCGCCTTGATTCTAAACCGAACCGAAAAATGCCAATGTGTGTATAAAAAATGACAGTTGGCCCCCTTGCCAATTTGCTAATTATGACATATTTTTAATTTTATGCGTAAACTAATATTATTTAAATTTTTCCTGTAATATAACATTAAAATATTTTGCCATGACAACATGGATGCAAGATTACAAAACAAATTTAATCTTTTGTTGTTGTATTATTCGTTCAAGCTGAACCAGTGAGCTGAACTTGTTCAAGTTTGAGAGCTAATTTATTTTTTTGTTCTATTCTTTTGTTATATGTACGAAAACTCGGTTATATTAGCTGCATTTCATGACACCACCATGATCCTGATCAGATCAAATTTTACATGTGAAACAACAACAACACGTGATCGTGTTGTTGTTGTTTCACATGTAAAATTTGATCTGATCTGGATCATGGTGGTGTCATGAAATGCAGCTATTATTTGAATCGAGTAGCCTTAGAGATCCAAATAGAAGAAAAGATGAATATAAAATTTTCGCGAATCAATGCCCTACAACATTAGATTAAAATTTTGACAAAAGAAGAAGACTTAGGACGAGTTTTATACTAATCCTAGTGTTCACTAATGATACAGTGGATAAAAACACAGTGGATAAAAAAGTACTGCTATTTTGTAAAAGCCGAACGCATCCAAAATATTGCTGATGGAAATGGGATTTTATCCGGATATTTTTGGCGACTCGGTATATTAACTGTGAATTTATTAGAAATCACAACAGGATAATTAAATTTTTAAAATTAATGTGTGTTAATTAATTAATATCACAAAATCTTTACATCAGAACTTTAACTACCGAAATTCACTAAACGTGTGATTGAAAATTTCATTTTAAAGTACATATGTAGGTATATTGAAAGTTGGAAAAACGAAATACGTGTGGTTTTAGTTATTGTTTTGACAGATAAAATCCAGGCCCTAGGTCCTGATCAAGTGACAAATGACAATTTTTTGTGACACTGTACTAAAAATTCTGCTGCAATTTTGTGACAAATACTTGTGAGTACTAAATCGCGATTAGCATGCGGTGACTTTTCCGAATGTCACAAAAAAGCTGACAATTTTAATAATATTGTCATTGTTTTTTATTATCGTGACTTATAAGTTTTAGTACAAAATATGTGTGAGTCTTTATAATTTTAAAAACCTTATAATATATCTGATATAACTCTAAAATGCAGCTGCGGTAAACTGCTGTAAATGTCATATATAATTTCATCCGAATCGTAAATTTTCAATGACTTCAATTTGTACCAATAAGCAAATGTCACGACCAATTGTCATTTTGCCGGAATCTACTCCCTAGGGAGCTATTATGGGATTTTTCTGATTTCGGATTTTTCTGATATCGACGTGAGCAATAATGTATTTTATAATTGATGTGAAGTTACTGATTTATATTTGGTTGTTGTTTTATTTAATTTGACAGATGAAAAAAATTTCATTTTATATGGTGGGTGAATAAATATATAATAAATATAAACATAAACATGATTTTTTTTTAATATAAACCTTATTTATTTATAAATATTAAAGCGTAATTGGCATTGATTAAATACAACATGGACACCATATGCTTTTTTATGCATTCAAGAGACCTTTCATTTTGGATATTAACTAATTCCCTTTGGCAGTCTCGAATTCCTTATGGACTTATCCAAAATATTCGCGCCGTACCATTTATTTCAGTAGCCGGTTAACCCGCTCTTCCAGTCGAGTGCTAATTGATTTTTATTATTTTGTAATATTACATTTATAATCTTTCCATACCAAAAAAAAATATATGTATTTTTCGACTTTAACTATACATAGACATATCCTCACTTTTTCCAACCAGTTACTTGTTTTGTTGGAGGGCTGTTCCTATTTAAGTCCTCCGTAATAGTTTCCCACGGATTATTTGTTTACTCCTTAAATTCTTGTGCATTCGTAAACTTTTTAGCGATCCCCTCATATCGCTCCATAAATGTTACAAGTAATTTTATTTAGTAAATAAAATTCGAATCAAAGTAAACTGGAATAAAGCCACAGCTTTCGTTTTAACAACCTCAGAAATCTTAAAGCAAGAAAGCTTTAGTAAAAATGTATCGTAAATGCGGAAATTTATATCAAATTCGGAAAGTGTCACTTATTCTTGTTGAAAATAACGTTAAAAGAATTTGATACGTTACTAATAAAATGAAATTAAGCAAGGAATAATTTTTATTCCGTATTGTCGATTTGGCTTCGGGATTGAACATTCAATAATTTATCAGGTACGTAGAATAAACCATTTGATCGAAAGGGCAGTAAAATAGGAAGCGGTCTGTTTCGAAATATTGTTAGATGTAACGCAGGTTTTGGGTAAAGTTTGACATGAACGTATAACATAGAAAATAATATTCCTTGAATAGTAGTGATATATTGGTAAATTTAAATATTATCTCAAACAGAAAACTATTTGAAGGTTAAGCAAGATATTCTAAACTGAAAGAAATCAGCGTAGATTATTTAGATACCGTAGATATTTATGAGATACCAGTACATACCCTAATATCTCTGAAAACAATCAATAGAACCTTTAATCCAGTAAATAATCCATGGGGCTCTGGGTAAACCAAATTCAGTACATGAACAATACATAACCACATTCCCAAACAGCAGTGCCACAAATAAGTAGAACATTTATTGATGAGCCGTTCAAATAAAAGGACAGCATTAACTTAAGTTAGAATACAATTGTTTGTGTGGCTTAAAAAACACTTTGAATTCCATGAATTATAATTGCAGAAGCGAAGCGGCCGAACGGTTTAACAGTTTATAATATAATTGTTATACATTTTGAGATGTCACTAAGAATAACATCAACTGCCAACAAAATCAAAGCCACACCAATTTTTATTTTTGATGTATGCGCCTAACACACTTGATCTTCTTTGAGGTACAATTTATTAAACTAACTCAAAATATACTTTATAGTTTGTGTTTTTACATTACATATCACAACGAATACTACAGCAACAACTGGATTGCATTTCCATTAATTTTTCAAACAAAAACATAACAAAACATCAAAATAAATTTCTTCGATATAATACCGCATATTCGTATATAGACAAAAAAGTGTACATCCGTGTGTGCACATTTTTTGCACTATTCCAGCATTTTTTATTTTAGCAATGTTATAAAAGCACACACTTGAATTATTTACAATTTTTTGGTGCTTTATCTTCACTAAATTCTCTATTCTTTATGTTTTTTATAATATTTTTAAAATACGTAAAATAATATTTCAGTGAGAGGTTTAGCAGCCTCTCTCTCTGTACGTGTAACACGTTTGGGGCTAGTGGGTGGTTTTAATTTTTTTTTTCACTCAATTTATCTTTTAAAGTTTGTCTGTTCGTTTGTGTCTCTATTTCGATAAATAATAGCCGTTCATCATTTTTGATACACGAAATTTTCGTTTAAAAAAATGTTTGTATATGAAATGCTGTTATTTTTATATTTCCTGTCTATCTATTTTTATAGCGCCATTGCTTGTATGTCTACATATGTATGGGAATAGATATGTAAATACATACCACCACCAACTGGACCAGGCTGAGAATTTATAGAAAAAAAATAAAAATCGCGAGTATATGCAATATTTTTTTTGGATGAAATGAAAATTTCGCATTTTGATAAAGAGGCAAAAAGCGTTTCGTTTTACAACTCCAATAAACAAAAAAAAAACTACAAATGTTTTAAATCAATTTTTCGTACGCCGTTTTTTAAAAAAATCCTCTCGGTTGTGTGTTTCTGTTTACTAACTAACAGGGTAAAATAAAATAATCAAACGCTTGGTAGATTAATCTCAAACTATAGTAGTTAGCTGTAAAAAAATTGCTAACGACCTTAACGTAGTGTGTATAACCCTTGGTTCGTTACCAACGAATAAAAGACGAAATCTCATACCACATACGGTCGGTTGTCCCTTCGCGTTTTAAGTGCATATGTACTTGTAACGTTTCATGTTCACTAAGTTTCGTTTTTTTCACAAACGAAAGCACAGTAAAATAAAAATGTTAGACATGTAGTATAATATGACATCGCTTATACGTATAACTTTCGGTTTTGGATTGAGAATTGTTTGTTTTATACTTTATTTATTTTTTTATAATAATAAATTGGCAAGACTCAAATTTGGAATACATGTTTTCTTACAGCCTTTCCTGATTGAAAGCGTTGGTATGGTTAGTGCTATTCACTAACTACCAATAATCCCGCCCGGTTAAATTAGTAGCCTGAGCCAGAAACTAGGATACGAACAACCTATTGTCACTTTTTAAAATTTCGGTAAAGGTTGGTTAAGTTACCGAAGTACTGTTTGGTAAGTTGGCAAATGTTTTTAATACAATTAAAGAGTTTTTTATTAAAGTCATATTCAAGACACGATCCACAATGAGTAAACAACACTAACGCGACTTAAAATAAGTACAGATGAAATGAATAATGTAAAGTAAAATGAATTGACGTAAGCAATTAATCAAATTTTCTAATATAATTTTTTTAAAACTGATAGAATTCACGCTCTCATTGCCAGTTCTTTCTAAAATTAATAATCATACCGATATACAATCGGATTGCGTATCCATCACGTTGAGATCTCACTAGAAAAATGTAGACCTCACACATCTCAGGTGCTGGATGCAAAGTTCCTTACTAAAAATGTAGATAAAAATCTCACTGTTTTTGTGAGGCGATTTTTTTATCTCTACGTTTGGGTATTTTTTTTGGATTGAATCTTTACTATGTTTTGACGCAACATAATTTGTTTTTGTGAGAAACATTATAATTTGTATTTTGTGAGCGATAAAAGAATATCGAAATTAACTTAAAATGGATACAAACGAGAATTATATGCTTGACGGTTATAATATAACATATTATGTTTCTCGATTTTTATACTATCATTAAAAAAAATTAAACGATTAGTTTTAACAACAACCCAACTTTAAATGTAGATTTTTCATCCAGCACATGTAGATATTATACAAATGAAACTATTCTACATTTTAATAATATTTAATATACAAGAGGTATATCTGAGTGAATCATTAGAGTTTTTTTTTAAAATACGAGAAAATATGGCCAAAGAAAATCTCTACAAATAAATAAAAAATTAAGCACTTTGGATATTGGAAGGATAAAGCATGAAATAACCAAAAACCACCTAAATTCACAACAAATTAAAGATAAGTTAAACTTACCCGTCACTAAATAACAACACATTGCACGACTTATAAGAAATAGTTCAAATATTAAATGGAAGAAACCATTATGTAAACTAAGGCACACGAAGCGCCGTATAGAGGCTCGCCTTAAATGGGCGGATTAATGAAGACTAACAACCTTTTTTAATTTTTTGACGTAAACGTATTAGAATAATTTTAAAAATTAAATATAAATAAAATAAAATATAACCCAAGTATTTTTGAATGCGCATAATGATTTGTTTACTACTATATTATATTGGTGTCGTACTTGTCGAAATTATAACACTCAAAATAATATTCTTATCCAAAAAATTACTGTTTACTACTCCACGCTGGTTCTTGTATACTGTTGACCATCTTCGAGCTGTATCAAATTTTTAATTCGTAATCTAAACAGCAACCTTTACAAGAAAATTATTTAGAAAAAAACCACAAAAAATCTAAAACATGCATTTTATGAATCACAAAAAATATTACATAAATAAATTAGTTAATCTAATTAAAATTTTTAATGCTAACTTTAAACATGATTATGCTATAAAAATGTTGATTTCGTAATAATCATGGTCTTTCTTTGGTGCAAGCAATTCCCATTGGGCTCAAAGTAACAACCAAAGATATTTTTTATTTTATTTTTATTAGTTGGTAACAATTACATTTTGAGTTTCAAAACAACGTAAAAATGCAACTAAATATATTCTATTAAATAGTAATGTGCTAGAACATTATGGAATATTATTACAAATCGTAAACGTTCTCGTCTTGTTAGAAAAATGCATCCCATAACAAAAATCACTTTTAAATTTCTATTGCCAACAATTAAAAATAAAAGTATTTTCTAAAACTGCCCTGGTGGTGAACATTAAAACTACAGGCAGAATAGAATTATTCTATACTAGTAAAAAAATTGTTCTAATTTGAAATTACTTATATGGGATTATTGTTGTAAATTTACCAAAGAAAGACGACAAATGTGATATTTATAAAACCACCTAAAGTGTGATGTTTCGAAAAATCGAGCTTTTGTAATTTTGAAACCCTTTTCTGGATGTCTCTGTTACTGAATTAGCTGTAAATTACAGAATAGTAGTTAGTGTCTAATAAAATGTGTTTGTTAAGTGGACAGTAATTATTAATTGTGGCAGAATTTTCAAGTCACCAGTTTTTTGATTTATCTCTTCTAACGGTCTTCTAAAATTTTATTTTTTATTCAATATTGTCGGTTGTTTGTGCGAAAAACCCATAATTTTGTCTTTCAAAAATAATAACAAATTTGGCAGCAAGTTTCAACAGAAATTATATGAACCATTTCGTTTAAATGATTTATTCACTTTCTTCATTGACCATTTTGCTTCTTAAATCACACAAACAAAAGGTGTCGTATGACCCACATCAAAAAATAAAAATTAATATGTTGTGGCTAACTCCAAAGCCATCTTTAAGATGGGACTATTAACTGAAACAATGACGTTACGTTATGTCAACGATTAAAAAATCAGTTCCGGTCTGAACAAAATCAGTCAAATGATCTGTTTTAAATTTTAATTTATTCTAATCTGTTTTAATCTATTTGCGTGAATGTATATATACGTTTCAAAATATTAGAAAAAAACAAAAACAATATTAGAAAAAAAAACTCCTATGGCCACTTCCGGTAAACCGAATTTGCGCGGTCATCAAAGGGCCCTCCCAATTTATCGAGATAACTTAAAATGAAGTTTCATCCCGAACAGTAAATGCATCTGGGGTGCACGGAGGTCGATCGATATTGTATCAATTTTAATTTAGAATTCATTAGTTTCTGTTTTTATCATAATTTATATACTATTCGAAAAATTGGTGGTTTTTGTGTTTATGGAAAACACTTAAGTCTAAAGTTTCTATCCGATGAGAATCTCCATCTCGGCTGTAAAGTCCACAAACTGTTAACTTGCAAAATTCACGCAATTATTTTGTGACGTAAAATAAAGTAAAACTGAAAAAATGAATATATTGTGACCAACACCCGGCTTTCTTTTACTACACACACTTATTTTACATACATACATATTTTTTACACCAGACTTATTTCACCACATTAAAACGAAAAATTAAACTGCCGGAATTTTAGTAAAAACTGCCATATATAATCAAAACACATCATTCCGGACTAAATTTCAAAATACGAACAAGGCCAACCTTTGTTGAAAAAGTCACAATCTTTTTGTTTTTAATCGTGTGTTCGTAAATGCCTGCCAACCTTAAGTATCCCGATCATTCAATCTATCTGGGCTGTAAAGAAGATACATACATTTACTGTGCACAGCACTACAAAATGTAAATCTGCGAAAATCTCGAGGTCAACAATCTTTGTGATTACTATACTTAATTAATAACCCTATTAGTTACAAGCTATTTTAGTTACGCAAACCGCCAAGGTGTGACCCTAAGACACATATTAAAAATATTTCATAAATTTAACGAATTCATTTATTTTTAATAACAAAACAAAAACATAATATCAATATTTATAATACGTATACGTTTTGCAGGGTATATGTAATTTCACTTATTAATGCATGCTACGCATACCACCGCTTTCTGAGAATGTTCGTTACACACATTTTTCTGACACACTCCGCAGCATTGTTTTAAAGCTGGTCCTTTATCCCATGGGCTGTGATAACACCGGCGTCTTTTATTTGATGTACTGGATGTCGCAGCGACCGTTGTTGATGAAGAGTTCCCTAGAACTTCATTTATGGTTGCAATATTTGTTTTCGACAAATAATTTTTATTTCTGCGTTGGATATTTGGAATAACTAAATCCTTCACCAATTGTTTCAAGAAAAGCTTTCTTCGAGAATTAATTTTTGTTTTTTCCCAATCAGGATACAAACTCACCCAAATTATTTTTGCTGCAATACCGCACACATCGACAATATTATAAAAATATGCCATCGGCCATCTCCGCGTTTTACCAAAAAGGCATGACACAATTGATCTAGTGTGTCTACTCCACCTTTGGTTTCGTGATACTACAGATTTATTTCGGGTGGTGCATCGTTGATAGTAGAATAATCCCTCTATTTTTTTAAGGACATAGCTAACTATTGTCATATTTCTACGAAACCTAAAAATATTACTTTCAACTTCTCGCAATCGATGTGGAAGAAAGTTTGTAGGAATGCACCTTTTGTTTTTCCGCAATGTGCCAATGTGGTAAGTCCATTGGACAACATACTTAGTGCTAGTTCAAAGCTCGTGAAATAATTGTCAAATGTTATATTTCTGTTCGATCTCGCGTAAGATTTGCACAATTGTTCCACGACTTGCGTCAACAGATAGGTTGCACGGCTCGATCCTTCTTTACCGAGGTACGGTATGCCAAATAGAGGATAACTTCAGCTAGAGTCACAGACCCACCAAATTTTCATATCGTACTTATCCGGTTTAGAAGGCATATACTGGCGGAATGAAATTCTGCCTCTATATGGAACCAGCTGCTCATCGATTGTCAATTTTTTTCAGGGCATATAGTGCTTTCTCAAATTTCTCATTATTAGTTCCCAAACATGTCTTATTGGCGCGAATTTTTCTTTGGCTCTGCGAGTTGATCCTGTTGCTTTATCGTCAAAACGCAAATAACGCAATGACGCTTTATCGTCATAACGCAAATAACGTAACGAAACTGTTTTCCGACATGCTAGCTCGATAAGTTGGACTTCCAAATAATGGATCCATTTTTATGTAAACCAGCATCTATCAATAATCCTATAAAAGCACGAACTTCAACTAGATCCGTACACTTCCAGCTGGTTTCCAGGTTTTTGGTGGCTTGTAAGTTGGTGTATTTCACAATAATGCTTACTATTTCATCAGTGAAAAATAGAGAAAAAGCATCTTCCGGGCAATCTATATGTTGGCCAGGAGGCAATACTACTTTGTTCACTTGACCTCTAATAATATTATGAGCGGGAGTGCGGCTTTGATTGCTTGATCCCGACGACCATTCGGTTCCATCTTTGCCAACAAATACGCTCGCCGAATTACTTCCTTCTTCGCCGCTATCATCATTGGCCGAGATTTCGTGCTCGATTTCTGATGCGTCCTCTAACAGGTCGCTTTCACTGTCTGATGATTCACGTTCATTAGGGTTTGCAATTAATTCTTCGTCATTTTTATTTTCACTATTTTCAATAGCATTTCTTATTTCTAAATCCCGACACTGTCTGTTTTCATGCGATTAGCCATTTTTCACTTTACTCACTAGTCACTACATACTGCACTGTACAATTTCTTTTTATTTCACAGAAACACGAAACACTGACTGCGAAAAATGCTCTGATGTATAAATACTTCAATAATCTGAGTTATTCGATTATAATATACAAACCACAAGAAATGTATAAATATATAATGTAACTAATGGTATATTTATGTACATAATATCACGGTCACGATTACACGTATCCACGATAGCACGTGTTCAAATAAAAAATTAATTACTAAAACATTTTTATGCAGGTTTTTTGTAAATAATTTGTATTTTTGTAAATAATAAATGTTAGAATTACAATAGTGATCGAAAGTCACACTGTGGCAGTTAATGTAATATTTATATATTTAGGGCCAAAATAGTGAATGTATGGGACTAAAGATCAAATGAATCAATTTTTCTTAAAATAAGTAGGTAAATGATGAAATAGGTATCGATGATTTACGTATACAAGCTATTTCGGAGAAATTATACATAATTTAAATTAAACTGTGATCCAAAGTCACAGCTCGGCAGGAATCAGTGTGAACCAACCATCAAAAACAAAAATTACAAATACTATTTGATTAGTTTTTAAACTTCACTCTGTGTACGGGAATAAAAAACTACCACATACCTACAAAAATGTAAATAAAAAGCTAATTACTAAAAATTATTGAAACCCCATGGCCTTCTGCAATTAGATATAACACAAGATAACTCGATTAATTTTATTGCATTTTTTATCGTTAGAATGAAACTAAACGCATTTCTGTGTACGTAAAAAACTACCCCATCTATTTCTATATACAAAACAATGCAAAACAAACTAAAATTATACTGATACCGTTCGTCGTCTATCGAAATGGAAAATTTCAATACAATTACAAAAATTGGTTTATTAAAAGTATTGCCCTTCGCTATCTGCACATTTTTTTCGCTATCTACGCATCTCTTTGACAATACATGAATACCACGACGATAAAACGATGCGTCTTTAGACCGAAACCATTGATTCAACCAATTTTGCACTTCTTCGAAACTGGCTAAGTATAGCACTACCAAGCCATGCGACATCAACCGGATCAAGTGATAATCCGTGGAGGCCAAGTCTGGCGAATAAGGCGGGTGCGGCAGCAGATCCCATCTCAATGTTTTGATGGTGTCCTGGACGACGGGAATGCGATGGCATGGAGCGTTCTGTCGTGCTGCAATATCACTCGTTCGTGTTTTTCGAGCAATGGTTCAGATTGGTGAGTTTTTGTCGGTAGCGTTGCTCATTGACAGTTTCGCCCTGTTTCAACAGCTCATAGTACACGACTACTTTCTGATCTCACCAAACGTGGAGCATCGCCTTCTTTCCAAAGCGATTTGGCCGTGCCCTCGATGTTGATGCTTCGCCAAGCACGATTTGTTTGGAATTTTTAAAAAACGTCCACTTCTCCATCCCCGTGGTTCGACGATTCGATGCAGGAGGCCCTTTCTTTCGTGCCGTGAAGCTATCAAAAGAAAGCTATCAAAATATGTCTCTTCGATTTACCATCTGTCTCTCAGTCAACTCATGCGGCACCCATTTTTCCTCATATTGCTTTTTTCCCATAGCATATAAACGTTTGTAAATACCTTGGCGAGTCATGTTTAATGCCTCCTGATCTTGAGTGTGCGTATCATCTTTATCCAGTAACGCTTGCAGCTCGATGTCTTCAAATGTTTTTGGCCTTCCGGAACGCTTCTTGTCCTCAATATCGAAATCGCCACCTCTGAAGCGTTTATGCTCAGTAAATGACATCGGAAATAAAAAGCATCATACTCGCTCTCGAACATAAAACCAATCGCATTTCGTGAAATACTTTATGCCCGCCTACCAGTTTCATACTAGTAAGCGGGGTGAGGCATAAATCATTTCAAGTTGAAATATTTTAGTCGAGTTGAAATATTTTTAACTTTGTTGTTGTTTTAATACATTTCGTGTGGTACCATGGTATTTTTTCGAACTAACTCCCGATGTCATGTACGCAGTCTCAAACCAATCTTCACAGCTGCATTTTTTTTTCAAGTTGAAGCAGAAAAGCAAAGCTTCTCGCAAATTCTGTTTGTTTGGCACAAAACTCGACATTTTCGTTCTTAGAAAAAAAATATTTTGCGGTGCGATATATGCTGGTATATTAACTGTTTATGTTAACAACTGTCCACGCTATGAACAAAACGCGACTTCAGACTTAAATGACAACTAAATGTGTCACTAGCACCAACTATGTATGAAACCCGAAAATTTAGTTGCGCACTTGATACTTGCACGCGAAAAATTAGAAGATGGACAATGCTACATGTCAGATGCGGCGGGTTTTGACCTCTGTGACTCAACGGTTTCTTCAGAACGAAAAGAATTTCTCAAGAAATTGACATTGCAGCTGGTGGACAATAAAATCAAGAAGCGACTTACCACTCCCACTTGAGATTAGCACCAACCGCTCAAAACCAATAAACCAAAAGTCGTAAAACACAAAGATGCAATTTATGTTCATGGAGTGCTGACGTGAAAACAAACGTAACTTGCCACTTCTACGATAAACCAGCATACTTGTACAAAAGACATCATCAAACCATGTGTGCATTAATTTAGAAATATGTAGTTGATGATGAAATTGAACAAAATAAAGAAGTTGATGACTCTTCTTTTTAATAATTTTAATATTCAAATTTTAATGAATTAATCATAAGTATTACTTGTTATCTTGTACATTGACTTTTTGAGTTTTTAAAAAATTAGAAGTAAGTACAAATAATATTTTTTATTATGGAAAATAATTTTTATGTACAAAATACATTGGGGTATTTTTTTACCCCATACACAGAGAGAAGGTGAAATTAATTATCCTACCATAATAAACTAGTAAATATATTTACGATATTCATACTATAAAATTACGCGTACGAAACATGATACAACTCATCACAACACATATTGTGGCTACGTACAAAATATAAAAATTAAACTTTTACACTTGTTGCCTGTGCGTTTTTATATCGCAGTAAATTTTATAAAATCAACTGCTCTAAATTTTGCAATATCTACTCTAAAAATGTAAATTGAATGAATAAATAAAAAAACAATAAAACGGATAATTAAAAGTAATTTAATAATTATCATTCTCGATGTGTATTAATTTAAAATAATATTTACATTAAAAATATTTTTGTTATTTCATAAAAACATGACACTCATATATCACATTCAATAATTATTATTATTTATAATTATTATTTAAATATCCATTTTATCATACCTAAAAATTAAACAGGTTTTAAATATTTATGTACGGTTGTAGTTGGTATGTGCACGAGATAAAATTATTATAAAAAAATTAACAAATTCTATCAATTATATATAAATAACAATATACTATCATCATCATCACCATCGTTATTATTATTATTATTACTATTATCAATCGTTTAACAATCATAATAATATTCATACAATTTTTGTCCGTTTGATATCAGGCGGATAATGTCTGTACACATTACTAAAACCTGGATAACTTTCAGCTATATGTGTGGAGACGTGCAGATATGAAAGAAATGGACGTTTCATATTATACAAAAAATATTGTATAATCTCTTAATTAAATAAAAATGTATGTCTTCTAACTTGTATAAATTATTTTAAATTATTTTTTTTTAAATATTTAGTAGTTCTTTAAATTAAAAAATTGTCTAGCTAGTATCTTCAAAAAAAAAAATAAAAATTTAAAACCACTTATCAAACATTCTAATTTTTATCCTAAAACTATTCTTCTTATACTCGTACACATCGTGCACATGCAAGTACAAAAAATAATTTATTTGGTCTTTTTGGTAATAATAATGATAACAATAAAATTATGATAAAAATAAATATAAATTATAATTCTATTTATGAGATCACAAGAGATTTTTTTATTCTAAGTTTTTATTTTATTATAAATTAAAAAGGAGATGAAAATTGTATTTATATAGTTATACTTTTGTAAGTTTTTAACATGTTCACTGGCAAGGAACAAAACATCCAGTGATTTTATTAGAAATTTGAGATGGGCTGAAAAAAAATCGATTCAGAGGTACAAACATATTTTAAATAATAACTTCTAAAATATTAAACGAAAATCAACCTCCCAGTAAGACTTACTTGACTGATTATATTGAATAGGCGAAAAAGAAAATATAACTAAGATTACCATAAAATGGAAAAATATTTGTTATTATTTTTAAAATCATCTTTTGTTGTCCTAATATAGAAAACCGCAACACACTATTTATACCCACCCACATGCTTGAGCTTTTTACATAAACCATTTTTTTTTTTTAATATTCTATCAATTTTGTTGACGGCTATCATAAAAAGTAGTGGAAAACATGCGTTTTACGATTTAAAATCCGCAATTAACTTTAAAGCTCGTCTATAGCTTATCTATAGTTAGCCTGCTAGATATGTATTCAAAAATTACTCGTTTCAGCTTTAACTATACTGTGGCTAATTTGTGAAAATAGGTAAACAGAAATTTAAATATAATTTAAAAACAGAAAAAATATTGCGTTTAACTAGAGCGTAAACGATTTTGTTGCACTTACGATGTTCGCTCGCCTGTAGCCAAGGGTGGCACTGAATTGCCGATTATCTCTTAATGAGATGAGAGAGTAGTTCAGCATCCAGATAATCTGGGTCCGTGGTCACTCGGACGTCACGGTAAACTGCAGGGCAGACGAACTAGCTAGGTATGGTACGACTCTCCAGATGCAACCAGAAAATGCAAGTCTGGTGAGACCTACAGCAGTGCTCCAAATGGCGCTCAGTAAGAAGGCAATCGCCTTGACAAACGAGAGATAGACCAATACCCTCACGTGCAGGGTAGCGCGGAACAGGTTTGCCAAAACTTTACTGGCGGCGCTCCAAACCATTAGTATCCCTGGGAAAACGAGAGGTAGGATTGGTCGTAGGGATACTGACAGGACACTGCCTTTTTGGGGAACATGCGAGAAGGCTAGGTCTACAGACGAATGACTTTTGTAGAGGTTGTTTGGACGAAGAGGAGGAAGACACATTAGATAACTTCATATGCTTGTGTCCGGCACTATGATACAATATGCATAAGTACTTAGGTGTGCACGGTATGGACAGCCTTTCAGAACTCGCGGGACGTGGAGTGCGAGATATTTTACGCTGCATACGTAGCTCTGTAGCTCTGTATGGTTTCAACGGGAGTAAAGGGGAGATAGGATCCTGTGGTATCACAATGGGCCACTATTGGCGTAAGTGTGCATAGCAGCCACTCTAATTTAACCTAACCTACGTTGTTCGCTTCGCTCGAGCAACAAAATACTATTTCGCACTTTAAATACACAAATATCTATTAACATCAATTAGAACGGAATTTTGTGTTCTGGGCGGTCTGTCCATTATTAAGTGAAACACTGACTGTTTTTGAGTTCTGTTAGTTGCACTTTCAAGTATTTAATGATTGCATTTAAAGTTCACAAAAATTATGAATCTGAAAAATTTTATTTTACTTCAAATCCACAATATACAGTGCAACTCATAATGAACGTAAAATAGGTAAAAATTTAAGTATTTTCAACATCAGAACGCGTATTTTGATCCAAAATTGAGAGACGAAAGCACAAATTTGTGTTTACGTCTACGACGTATAATACACAATTTTGAATAAGTGTGCTGTCATTTTTTACGCGTATTATACGTCGAACACGTATACACAAATTTGTGGTTTCGTCTCCCAATTCTGGATCAAAATAGGCGTGCAGATGTAATGAATTTCGGATTTAGATATACTCATACTATTACCGCAACCTTTGTTGTACTAAATTTTTAGAGAAAATTCCATATACTATTTTTTGTTGTACTATTTAACAGTGTTTTCTACAATTTCTATAACGTTTAAAGAAATTAGTAGCTGTATCACATTATTCAAATTCTTTTGATTTTGAGCTTCTTTTCTGGCGGCCTATTACGAGTAAAAACTTTTTATCCGCCCTATTATAAAACTAAATTCAAATTAGAGTGGACTTTTTAGAAAATTCATGTGAAAAATTTTAATGAAAATTTATGTATCTAAGAGCAGCAATGCCAAATGGGGAGCTCGCAAAGAGCCCCAACAAAAACAGTATCCGGTTGGAAAAAGTAAAATCAAAAAACAATAACACATGCATGTCTAATGCAAATATTAATTTATTTGAAATATCTTTGAGAATTAGAAGACTCTAAATTGTTTAAAATGAAACCCAATAAATATATTTTCTACTATAAGTATCTACTTCTATTAAGTATCTACCCCATTTCGTCGCAATCGCTCCTCCATTTCTAAGAACTATTCATCAATTGACACGCCGTGTCTTATACATAAATTGTAAAGATGCTTTGAGCTACATAATGTAGCTCACGTGTAGGCACGTGTAGTAGACGTGACCAACGTCTTTTAAGAACTCCACATACCAGCCCCATTATAACACGGGCTCCGGAGTGTAAGTTATTATAATATGATTCGCGGGGGAACTCTGCTGATTTTCTATATGGCGTCATGTTGCAATGTTCCAGTGGATATCCAGAATCTTCTAAACAATATATAAAATCGAACAATAAATGGTTTGCTCATATTAAAATGCTTGTTGGAGAACAGACACATTATTCACATCTTCGTAACATAACACTTATAATTATTGTGATCACAATTAATTTGCGCCGCGTTTGTGAAAGAAGTACTTTAGAGCAGACGACTGAAATAATTTCATGGATCTAAAAAGAATAATATAAAATAAACAATACAACAAGGAACTTTAAGTTACCAATTATTACTTCTTTGAATGGATATTGACATTGATTCATCTTTAGAATACTCATCATTTGGACGATAAAAAACCCAAAACTAACTATTTTGAACATTTCATTGAGTCTGTGAATTGTTCACTTAATTTATTCACACAGTGGGAAAGATTATGGAAGTAAAGTTGAGTATAATTTTTGATATAATTGTAATTTAATGCTTGTGTTTTGTATCAGTTGAAGTATGCCACACACACAAACATGCATACAAATATGTGCTAAATTTCAAAATAGAGCGACCTACTTTTCCAACCGATTTTTGTGTTTTTTCTGGGTAATTTAATGTTAAAAATCATTAACCGTTCGTGTGACGTAACTAACACATTGGGTTACTAAAGTAACTCATTTATCAAGTCTCGTTGAACACGGTTATTGATATTTATGAAAAAATACCTGTAATCTGAAAACCAATTTTCAATGGAGAGAAAAGATATAGGTTGAATGTCACACCTACCTACAGCTAGAGTGGAGTACATCCATGTCAGTATGAAAAGGGCATTTGTTATGTTGTATTTGTATGATTTGTTTATTAAGTACACTTATTAACAAAAGGTTTGTTTTCTAATATATAGGGCGCTCCTATCAATATTTTCCGATATTATGGTTTCTATCATTAGTATTTCACGGCTACATTGCATTATTAATTTACAAAAATTAACCGTTTTTCTACTGATACCGAAAAATTTATTTGTAATCGTTAGTGATTGTACAACATCAAATCCTTGATATGTTCAAAGCCTTTGCCCACCAATATGTTAATGTTTTCCACTGCTTCTACATAAAATCCATAAGCAAATTTAAAATCATGCATACATATTAAAATATAAAGTTAATCTTTCAAAATTTAGGAAAAAATGATTCGTCACAGTTCTAATGTCTAACAAAATTTTTAAAATTTGAAAATAAAAATAATAAACCTAAAACTATATTTCCATTTCATGAATTAGTAGAGTAAAAATATAATATAAAAATATTCTTATTTATATTTATTTTTTAACTAAATTTATTATAAAATTTAGTTTTATATTTTAACTTTTTTTGTACAATAAATACATAAGAGGAGATAATCTTATTGTGTTAATATTTTTATGTAGTTTAATTTTATTTCAATAAATTTAATTTTAAAATTAAGTTTATGCATTTGTTCGTAATAAAAAGTTTTGTATGTATTTTTTGTGTTTTATTGTTGTCTAAATTTGAATTTAGTAAAAAACAATAACAATAATAATAATTTAAATTAAAAAAAATTATAATCAAATTATTATACATTTGTTTATTGGATCGGACCTATAAATCTGTAACTATTGGTGCGGCCATACCTATATATACAGATTTCGAATCTAATGTCTCACATTACAATGCTTTTATGTACATATTCATTGTGACAACAAAAATATAATACGTATATAAAACTGCAGTCACTCGACAAATCACACAGCATCCGCGAAAAAACAAAAACTAAATAACAAATGTTGGCGATTTTTTGCTGTGTTGAATCTCTTCAACTCGCACACAACAACAACAAAAAATACTCTGTATAAAAAATGAATAAATCACTTCAAACTATTTTTTGTTTTTGGTGCGCATATAATTTTTGCATTAAAAATTATAAATCACATATTATAAAAAATCCTTTTCGCCGAAAATACAAAAAAAAAATCCTTTATAAATATTATTATATTTACACCAATCTCATTTTGGAAATGCAAAAAATAAAATAAAACTAAAAAAATTTTCTTGCGCTTATGGTTGAAGCTTTTAATTTATATTTTGAATGAAGCTTTTTATATTCGTTGTTGGTGAGTGTTTTATTTTTTATTAGTACAGTATGTGTGCTTTTACATACATCTAACGGGGAGCGAGAATATAAAAAATTGTATTTTCCTCGCTTTGTTGAGTACTCGTAGTTGTTGTTTTTTGAGTTGAATGTATGTTTTCCTCCATAATAATTTAAATAATAATCTCATTGCACATATTTTTTTCAACATTTCTATCAAAATAAAATGTGCTAAAAAATTACTCAGTATTTTTTTTAAAGGATTCCACAATGACATAAGCCATGTACTCGTACGTACACCATACGCCGATAGAGATTGTACTGTGAAGCTGTGTAGCAAAACAGTAAAAATAACGATGTTTTTGTTAGTTTTTCCGTTCGCTTTCTGGTTTAATGATATTTCATTCGGTTCAATATGGTTTTTATTCGTTGAAAGAAAATGCAATGGCTTTTTCTCTCCTACTGTACTACTGTTTTAGTGCGTTTTTTGTTGATGTGTTCTTGTTTCGTAGCATGTTATGTTTTTGCACTTTTAAACGATTTTGGTTTTTAAACGTATGAATATTTAAACAATTTCTTTTTATTTTTAACTAATCTTGAGATATGTCAAAAGGAATGTGGCATTTTAGATGTATAGGGTTGTCCATTAAGAGTGATATGATTTCTTTAAAAAAAACACACCAATTGTTAAGGAAATTGAAATGTTTTTTATTCAATGTGAAGTACAATCGATACAATTAATTTCTGAATAAAACGTCATTCAAATGGCCTCCACGACTTCTTCTGCAGGAACGAATTTGATGAACCCAATTTTCGAGCACTTTTTCCACTAAATCAAGTCGTATATCATGAATAGCACGTTCAATTTACTTGTAAAGCTTGAAGAGAGTTTGGTTTATTGCTAAAGACCAATGAATAACCCCACAAGAAATAGTCTAATGGTGTTAAGTCACAACTTCTTGGAGGCCATTCAATATCACAATTTTTTGAAATAATCGAATCTCCAAACTTTTCTCACAATAATTCAATTGTTGCACTTGCTGTGTGGCACGTAGTCCCGTTTTGTTGGAACCAAATGTTGTCAAGATCAATTTCTTCCAATTTCGGTCATAAAAAGTTTTTTATCATCCATCTATACCGATCTCCATTGACAGTAACGGTGTTACCAGCCTCATTTCGAAAAAAATACGGACCGATGATTCCACCAGAACAAAAACCACACCAAACTGTCAATTTAGGTGAATGTAATGATTTTTCATGTATAATTTGTGGTTTTTCTTCGCACCAGAATCGACAGTTTTGTTTATTTATCGCACCACTGTGATGAAAGTGAGCCTCATCGGAGAAGATGATTTTCTTAAAAAAATTGTTATCGTTTTCAAGTAGTTCCAAGGCAAAATCAGCAAATTCACGACGTTTACGGTCGTCCAATGGCTGCAGTTCTTGAGTGAGAACAATTTTATATGGATGCAAACCCAAATCCTTTCTCAAAATCCACCAGGTTGTGGTTTGAGTTAGTCCCAATCTTTGAGAACGTGTTGGAATCGACAAATTGCCGTCTCCAGCAACACTTGCCTGAACGATTATTACGACTATAAAATGGCAAAAGCGCACGGAAAGTTGCAATTGGAGAACGATTATTTTGATAATAAAACTGAATAATATGTAAACGTTGTTCTTGCGTATATCTCACCATGATGAAATTGTAAACATTACTGAATAGAATGAAACAAATATGACAGATCATGACATATAACAAATGGCCGAAACGTCACTTAAAAATCATATCATTCCTATTGGAAAACCCTATACCTTATACTACACATTGTATAGAATGATTTAACACAAAAATCTGTAGTTTATGAATTAAACTGAAGAAATTTTTAGTAAATCGGGTCAAAGTAAGCTATTTACAATTGGGAGTGATTTAACAAAATGTGATGCCCGGTAATATGGATGTAAAATTGAATGCTAATATACTACAATACTATCATAACCATCAGTTCCATAAATACATACTAAAAAGGAATCGTAGAAACATTAAATCACACGGGGTACTTTATTAAGTTTCTGCGTTGGTTAAGTAAATTCAAATTCTTAACAAAAATATTTTGTAATAAAATTTTCGGTGAAGAAAAAACAAAACTGTTTTTATTGCGGGATATGAAATCTACGACATTGCACATCTTTCTAGTGAATTAACTCTAAAGTTAATTTTTTTGAGTTGTGTCACTTTTCCATATCATGTACGATATGTATTTATAATTAAAAAACACAGCAACTTTAGTTAAATGCGTAAAACATGTAACTAGATCGTTGTTTAAAACAACAGTATGCGATGTGTTATTACGAGAAAATATTAAGGTAATAGGATTTTCATTCATAAGGATTATTACTTGGTGTATTGATTGATTTACTGCCATTTTTTTAAATCGTAAATTAAATTTTGATGCGAATTAATGAAAGGAAAAGATCTGTTACTGACCCATAAGCCAACACTAATCAGTTTTTACCAAGAAGACCTATGTTTGGAAAATTTGTGAATAGTTTTCAAATTATGAATAAACTTGAAAGTAGATGTTTACGTTTATCAACAAAACTTCCAATATTTCAATAAACGTTAGAAATAGGACAATATGATGTAATACACATTTTTGGCTGAACATTGCCACTTTCCAAATATACATAGTAGGACCGAATTTATAGTCGCAACTATTGCTATAAGTACCGCTTTTATTTTTGAAAATCATGTTGTGAATTTTCAAAGGTTCGAAATTCCTTAATAACTACTACATTAAAAATATTCCCGAAATATGTTACTATATAGAACTTATAGTTTTAGGAACGACTATTAATTCGGACATAATTATTTTTTCTTTTTCAAAATCATTCCCAATTTCAATTTCGGTGGTCTTCTAAAATTACCAAACAATTCATTTGATAGTTGGCTTGACAGACTATTTATGAGACGTAGTGTCGTACAACGACGAATGGTTTCAGTGGTTGACACTTAGGGAAATTTTGGTCCATTGCGATACAACGCATTCACGCCACATCATTAATCCATTCACCTACTCACCGAATTACAGTATACCACCTGCACATTGCAAGCTCCATGTTAACCTGTACAATGACGTGGACCGTGGGTCGGCGCTGAATTCTACACTCCATCAGAGAGTCTTAGTTGTGTTTATTAACATCACCGATTGTAATCGATGATGAAAATTCGATTTGCATCTAGCCTCTGATGGGATTCGAACCCAGTACCTCTCGGTCCAAGTGCCGAAGCTTTAACCACTACACCATTTGTCCGGTTACAACGACGAATACGTATACTAATTTTCAATATTTATTTTGAGCCGAATTTAGGTTGTGTCATTTATCTTAACAATCACATAGCATTAACTAGTTTTTTTGTGAATTGGCATCCATGGTTCAATGTTAGTCGGGAAATAATCATGTTTCAATTTATAGGGAATTTTTACCTCTTTGGAAAATATATTCAAAACTCGACTAAACCTGTTAAAATTGACCATATATAGGAAATGTAAATGTATGTATGTAGCCTAGATTAGTTTTTTCATAGTAATGTTTTACCTATACTTTATAAATCCAATTTCTACCGGCAGAGGTTTTCCGTACGGTGCATCAAATTTCAAATGAATAACTCGACGCGTATATCCGTTTACACTAAGAGCGGCGCAATTTTTTTGTTTTGGATAACTTTGAGAATTTTCGACTTTTGTTTTATTAATCTTTAATATTGGTAAATAATTTGAGTGCATACGTGAATGACGAATGAGAAATATATAGACCATAATTGAAGATCAATTTTTTAAGATATGTTTGGCGGCGATAGACGAACTTTTTGCCTACTTGGTGTGGGACATAATTTTGCGGCGGTGGATGTACCTTCATTCGAAACCATTTCTTTAAAAATCCAAAATTAGTAAAGTTTTATAAATAATAGGCATATATTTGTTTATACTATCGTTTCTATAACATAAATAAATTAATGCATATTAAAATTCGCCGCACGCCTTCAACGGTTGGTGTGTCTAGTCCTTAAATGATTTTATTTACTTTAGTGTTGAAATTAAAGCATTCTTTGAGAATTTTACTGTTTACATCAAGCAAGAAGCGATATTTGAGGAATACAGATTGGCTGAAAAGTATTGACAGCGGCACCTATTAACCAGTAGGGGAATAGTATACGCTATTTTAATATTTCATCTTTTATCTGAATACATGAAAATTTTAATATCGATCTGGCAATTCATTCTTTGTTTACAAGCCATTAGAAGTTGACGTATCAGTGTATTCGTTTACCATGGGGAAAACCGAATATCGTGCAGTGATAAAATCCTTTGTTTTGAACGGTTTATCAGGAACAGAAGTTCATACAAAAATGGTAAAAGTGTTTAAGGAATCTGCTCCATCATTTCCAACTGTGCATCGATGGGTTTTAGAGTTTAAACGTGGTCGTTCAAGCGGTAAAGGTGAACCAAGTAGGGAACCAGAAATTATTGAGCAAGCGTATAATATTGTTTGTGAAGATCCAAGTTTGACTAAGCGTGAAATTGCTGATATTATAGGCATTTCGGATGAACGAGCACTCTGTATTTTACATGAAGAATTACGTGTGGAAAAGCTACTTGGAAAACTGTTGCCGCATTCGTTCCAATCCAAAAAAACTGAATCGAAAGCAAATTTCTCAGTGTAATTTGAAGCGTTTTAAGCAGAATAAAACCGATTTTGTGCGTAGATTTATAACTATAGATGAGACTTGGATCTACCACCATGATCCTAAATTGAAACAAGAACATTTACAGTGGACTGAAGCTTGTTGTTCAGCTCCAAAACAGGTGAAATCAGAACGATCGGAAAAAAAGGTCATGGCATCAATTTTTTGGGATGCAAAAGGAATTTTGTTGGATTATCTTAAAAAAGGTGAAATAGTTAATTCTGAATATTATTTCAACCTGGTCCAAAAGGTTGGATAAAAAAATTCGTTAAAAAAGACTCGCTTTACAGAAGAAAAAAATAATTTTTCATGGTATAAAATTATTGGAGGATCTTTGGAATAAGTGTATTGAAGTTGAGGGAGATTATATTGAATAAAATACGAATTTCATTAAAAAATTGACATTCTTTCATTTTGTTCAACCAACCTGTACAATACAAGATTTGTTTCAATAGGGTTTTTTCGAATATATCGTAGAAAAAATAACGTGTATAACTTGTCTGAAAGCTCCTGAATACTTATTTGAATGCAGCCATGTGTTCGCACGGCTGCAATTTTCATATTCGTATTGTTCGATATTCGGCTTTCATCTGTCATCACTTGTTATACAATAAACTGTTCTCAACAACTTGACAGTTTTGCCCGCACGTGACTCGGGCGCAGCATCAAAAAGCGATGAGGAAATTCAAAAAAAAAAAATATTGAATAAATTGTTAAAAACTGAAAAAACATTGTATTCAGATTATTTGGTAATTTTTTTCTATTGAAATGTAAAAAAAATTCACAATTTATGGACACCCTTTTTGGCCAAAAGCAAACTGTTAACTGGTAAATAAATAATCCAACTGTTAAGTGGTTAATATGTTGCATCCCTTTTCGATTGGTCACTCGAAATCTTCCTGAGTAGACTGCTCTCGTAAAATGGGGACTTATCAATGTTATATTACAATCAAAGGCAAACATTCGAAATAAAACCAAATATTTGACAACAAACCCAAAAAGCTCAAAGTTTTTTAACCTCTCCTTAGAGTGTGTATATGCAAATATAAGGAGAAATATATGGAGAATTTATAGGGCAAATATAAGAAGGAATATACGGAAAATTTATAGGGTGCAACAAGCAGTAAGGAAAGATGAAAGAGTTCCAAAAAATTCCCACTGCCAAAAATTAAGAACAGAGACTTTTATATATATTAAATTTTGAAGGTTTTTTCTGTGGTCAGTGATAGAAAATTAGTTTTTAAAATTTTACTGAAATTAAAAGTACGTAATTAGAGCCAATTGTGCTAAAACAACTATCAGTTCTCCACTATACAGAAGAATTACTATGCTTTTCTTCTCTAATCCAATGCTGAGTTTTATTTCTACAAATTCAATGATATGTAATTACTATAGAGTTTTTTCAAGTTAGTCAATATTAAATCAACGATTCTGGTCGACTAACCACTCGTCTAAAGCAGTCTCGATGCATTTAGAAAAAACATAAGGCTCTGATCAATTCTAAACTTCAAGGACCGCGACCCGAATTAAAGTCAACGTTAAAAATCTAGAAACGTAGAATGTACGTAGAGAAAACCACAAGGTAACTCTGAATTTCCTCTTTGAACAGACACCTAATTTTATGCTAGACCAAGCGTTATAGAAAACAAAACTATTGATTTCCGAAAACAAATTTCTTGTTAACAATAAGTTTTCTGTGTGACAAAATGAACGCTAAAATTTACAGAATTCGTTAGTTCGGAAAAAGGAGATGGTTGTGGGTCTAAATCACAACACTAGACCATTTGTGGTATACCTCAGACAGAACCACTAGAACTATATGTTTCAGTTTCTAATCAGCATACATAAAGAAGGTATATTTTTAAAGACATCCTGTCAGTTTCATTCCCTAAATCAGAAGAAACCTCGCAGCTTATATAAAGCCTATGTAAACTGCTTCATAGCCTTTTGCTTTTCTAATAAACATTTTGATTTAAATTTAAAATTTTAAGATGGTACTAATTTAATTTTAATGCATTTTTCTACTTCTGAAAAAGTACAATCGCATCGAAAATTCCATCACTGAGTGCATCACTGACTGTGTGGTAACTCAATAAAAAACCATGTAATTTGCCACTAACACAAACATAAGCAACCTGATTTAAATATTTAAACACACCTCTTACAAAATTAGATAATGTACAAATTACGCGAAATAAATTAAATTATTAACCTTTTAAATAATCAAAATCCTATTTTATTTTTGTTTTGCCTAATTGAAGCATAAAATTTTAATTACGTATATACATTTGCAAACATATCATCTAATTAAAATTCAATTAAACAAATTAATTTAATTTTTCGCAACACAAATAGCGATATCATTTTAGCAGATTAATTTGGTTCACTAATTAGACGTTTCTCGCGTCTATGTCATATAATAATCATGCTCTCATTAAATATTGATTTTACACATAATATGAATCAATAACAGAACTTAATTATATCATTCCCATAATAATACAACAACACAAAAATCACAAAATAAAAATCTTAATTTTCCGAAAACATGCTAAGTTATATTTTAAGAAAATTAGATTAAAATAAAATAAAAGCAAAAAAAAAATTAAACATTAAATAATAATTATTTTATCATAATATCATCTGCTAATTTTCACAAGATAGTGAAAATGCAATAAAAAATTGTTTAAAAAAAAAATCCTTTTTTCCCTTCGTTTTCACATCACCTTCTTTTATTTTATTTTCCACATTTTTACTCCACATCATTTATTATATAAGGATGAGAGAAAAGCTTTTCTTGTTTTTGTGCTTTTTTACTTCGTCATTTATTTTTTGTTTCATTATCATCATTATTCTGATGTTAGCTTTATGAAAATTTTGTTAAAAAACAACGACAAAAAGCTTCAACATGATTTTAAAATTTTAATTTGATTTTATTGTCACACGACAGAAGAAACAGAAGGATGAAATGAGCGCGCGCAAAAAGCACAATGGAAAGTTCATTTTTATACTACTTTAAGTTTTTATATTTTATTTTAATTTTAAATTAAAATAAGACAGAAATAATAAAAAATACTATATTATTATAACAAATTATCATTTCTTATGGAATTATATTTATAGTAGTATTTTATATTATATTTTTATTGCGCTGTTAATTAATACTTCAATTTATAATAATTGTTGTAAAGCTTTTATAAACATAATAATGTAATTATTTATTTAGATGGAGCTCTTTAGAACTTTAGAAGAAGCAAAAAAAAACTTTCTACAGTTCTTGATTCCGTAGTAAATTATTTCGTTTGACATGCTTTGATAATCTAACGGACCAAAGCTTGACTAATTAGGTTAAAGCTACTACTCAATTTAAATATCCAATTAGTACAAAATAATCTATCCATATGAAAGTTCAAGGCCAACAAAAATGTACGATGAACCATATTACTAAATATTATTAAATTGCAAATGAAATAAATTATAATTCCGTTACAATTGCGCATGATTTACTATAAATTGTAAAATTATATTAATTCAACACCTAAAGTTATATCCATAGCATTTTTTTAATTTTTTTTTTATTTAATAAGATTTAATTCAAAAAATCAACAACAAAAAATGTGAAATGGAAATGAAATTTGGTGTTCTCCATTTTATATTTTATTTTTTTATTGCATATTTCCAACTCGTATATTATTTTACTGCCCAGGTATCTCCTAATTTATCTATTACATCGATCGTGTCAGAATCTAGTGTTTAAAGGTTGAAAATATCTTAAACAATTTTTTTAGTAAAAGTTTTGCTGTGATTTAACTTCTGATAGTTTAGAATTTCATCAATAATAATAAACCACTCTTCTAAACAGATCGGATGCAATTAACGGATGCCAAGGAATACGATATTCGAGGTTTCAGAACGATTTTGTTTTGTTTATCTGATAATTTTTGTAGCTTTTCGTGAAATAAAGGAATTGTGTTACATTTGCTACTGCTAGAGCAGATTTGAAAACACAAGCGCCAATCTATCTAAAACTTCGTGTAAAAATTAAACGATAAATTAGAAGCTCTAAAGACACATTTTTACATTTCGGATAAGAAATCAAAATATTGGCATATGCATTTGTGGTACAGATGATATATCTCAGAGCTAACTTCAATTGGATATGAAGTGAAGACGATCGTCGACCTCGTCAAAGTACTGCTCGCATAGCGTTTATTGGTCCAGCCCAATGTTCTGTGAATTACATTCATGTGGTCACGATTAGTGATAATCGAGATTATTTAGAATTAATTTAGATTAGATCTTCTGACTTATTTAATTTTCTTAATTCATACTTATGGTTTTTACTCATTTCTAATAATTCATGTGGTCGTACAATTTTTTATGTAGAGTATCAATCATTTGAGGAATATGTTCTGGATCTTTTTGACTTTTTCGAGAAACTGTGAGAAATTTCACCAGTCGTGGAAATCCTTGCTATAGGTTGATTAATTTGATGAACTAACACAGATTAGTGTGGAATTTGAACTATAAAACATCGACATATTTGTTGCTGTCGATTGCTTCTGACAAGGGCAATTGAACAATGAACATTTTCAACTAAGTTTAGCTTTTATTTTCCACAAATATATGTTTTCTATCGTAATTTACCAAAGTGGTGGTGTATCACTTTCAATTTTTTGGTATCATACGTTACACAAAATTGTGTTTCGATGATTTGGTAAGATACTAGTAGATTTAGAAAATGAGCAGGTGAAATAAGAGATATAAAGTTTAAAAGCATTCAATTGTATTTTTGAAAAATTATGAGAAAATCAAATTAAAGCTTAATAAAATTATTATGATATAACATTAAATCTCAAGTATTCTAAGAAGGGAAAATCGCCCTAAATAATATAAAGTCATTGGAGGGTTTGTAAAATCTCTCAATTATCCTCGATATGATATCAATATTTGGAACATACCATCAGGGAGAAGTACAACGGTCAGTAACAAGCTATAATTATTTTCATTAATAATAAAACGTAACAAAGTTTGACCTGCACTTTGTAACACCACCCAATCAAATATTTATTTTTTCACTTTTTGAGCTTGTTTCCAAAGGTATATATATTTATATCATTTAAGTTTATACAAATATCTTTTTAGGCATAGACGTAGCATCCACATGCGAAGTGGTACAAGAGGTCACCTTCGCTTAATCAAGGATTTCAACTGTACCATCCCTGTCAATCAGTTGTGGGACACCCTATATAGGAAAAGCATGACTTTCGGAGATGATCAAACTTCGCCGGGTACTCGGCAAAGATGCTCGTTACAAAGACGATTTAAAAAGCTTAGTTACTAATGATTGAAGTCTGCTCTATTGTGGAAACCTCAGAACGCCGAACAGAGTTAGATATACGATTACATTATATTTTTTAATGGATGGTTCACACACAAGCCAAACCGATTAACCCCATTTTTGGATTTTTTTGAATTTTAATATCAAAGCACTTGATTGGCTCCCAACTGTATATATTCAAAACAACTTTCTCTAATAATAAGTATTAACACCACAAAATGACAAAATTAAAAGTAGGTTAGGTTTCAGTGGTTGACACTTAGGCCATTTTTGGCCCATTGTGATACCACGCATTCACGCCACATCATTAATCCATTCACCTATTCACCTACTCACACAACTACAGTATACCCACCTGCACATTGCAAGCTCCATGTCAACCTGTACATTGACATGGAAGGTGGGTCGGCGTTGAATTCTGCACTCCATCAGAGGGTCTTAGTTGTGTTTATTAACATCACCGATTGTAATCGATGATGAAAATTCGATTTGCATCTAGCCTCTGATGGGATTCGAATCCAGTACCTCCCGGTCCAAGTGCCGAAGCTTTAACCACTGCACCACTTGTCCGGTAAAAAAAAAATAAAATTAACTAAGGTTACAATTTACAAAGAATTAAAAAAACATTTTTGTATTTTCTCGTTTTTTTCAACTTCTTGTTTTATGGAGTTCGTTTTGGCAAATGAATCATCCAAATACCATTCCAAGTTGGGTGTAATAAATTCGCACATTTGCAATTTTTTTTTATTTTTTGTTTTTTCTCGCGTATCGAAATATTTTTTTGAATCAAAGGATGTCAAGTTAAACATCATTTCATCATCTATCCAATGATACCACGTGTATGAATTGTCTCCAAAACCAGGATTGGGATGTTCTAACATCACCATTTATCGAAGTCTACGTCTCTTTCTGCTAGAATTAATATGACTTCCGTTTCGTTATCATTTATTCCTTCTCTATTGGTATTACAACCTACTAGAATAATATTTGAACAATATCTATTTCACTTATTTTCATTCTAGAATCGAAAATAAATTATTTGGTGTTAATTTTGAAACGCAGTAGAAACATCACAATGTAGCAATCTAGCAGCAGGTAATTGATATAAAAATTGAAACAGAGATAGATTTTATTCTACAGAAACGAGAAATAAACTTCGACACATTATCGAAAAATGTTGATGTTAGAACATCCCAGCCCAGGATAATAACGATAATAACAACAATAGAACAAACCAACCCGAAAATGCTTAAAATACACGTTTTAAGGGAATTTTCATCATTCCCACATTCACGCGTAGCCATGAACGGTCTTCTATCGATTAGAACTAAATCTTCATCCGCAACAAGAAAATGAATATCACAACAGAAGTAGCCGCATAAGTGGTTGCACTAATTGATGCGGGACAGAACCAAAGTGAAGTGGCTCGACAACTAGATTTGAGCCAATTCTCTTTTCGTCGAGTATGGCAGAGATATCAAGAAACTGGCGGCTACAGACAGCGATAAGGATCTGGACGATCTCGTGTTACAACACAGCGTGATGACCGTTTTCTTGTGACAACTTCGTTGTAAAATTATCGTTTGAATGCGACATGTCGACTGTGACAACTTCGTTGTAAAATTATCGTTTGAATGCGGTTCAATTGGGCTCCAAGAAGTACGTGAAGTCGAAGTCAGTCGGTGGACAGTTAAAAGACGACTTCGAGAAGATGATCTGACTGCACACAGACCAGCAAACGGGCCAAAATTGATTTCAGCCCACCGACGAGCCCCCGCCATTAGTTCGCTCGAGAGCATTCGGATTGAACAGAAGAACAATGGATGACAGTCCCGTTCTCTGACGAGTGCAGGATTTGTTTACATAACAACGGTGGGCGAGGGAGAGTGTTCCGAAGATCAGGAGAGCGATTTGCACAATGTTGCATTGAAGAACGACTCTCGTATGGCGGTGGGTCATGCATGTTCTGTAGAGACATATCACAGAAGGCAAAGGCAGATCTTGTGTTCATCTCCGGAGCGAATACTGGCCGTCGATCAAGAGGATCGACTTCTCAATGGTACATTGTGGAAGTACTCGAAGAGAAGACTACGCCGCCATACCTTTTGCTGAGTTTATTAGTGAAAACTTTCTGTTTATGCAGGGCAATGCGAGACTAGTATAATGTACTAGTACCTTCAAACTTGAGGTGGATGTGTCTGTTATGGAGTGGCGAGCTCAAAGCCCGGATTTGAATCCCATCGAACAATTATGGGATGAGGTGAAAAAAAGAGTCCGAGTCAGAAATATTGCTCCAACTAGTCTCCAGGAGCTGCAACAGGCGATCGCAGAGGAATCGGAGGCGATACTTGAAGATTTGGTGAGCACTTTGGTGAAATCAATAAAACATCGAATGGAAGCTGTCATTCGGGCTAGAGGAGGAAATACTTCTTATTAATTAAAGGGTTTTGCTGATTTTTAGTAGTATAAAAAAGGTACCTTTGGATAGGTGTTGAAATAGGCTTTGAATCTGCATTCAAGAAAATAAAAGAAATATTGGAATTTTTGATATTATTGAGCTTTTGTTGAAAAATTATCAATGTGCGAATTTTTTGCACCCAAGTGTATTATTTTGTTAAAGATAGCTGCACTTGAAATCAATTTTATTAGATTGTTATTTGAAGTCTTCCTTACTTCTGAAAATGATCAAAATAATTAATTAAAAAAATTTTTCGTAAATAGTAAAATAATTTTTATATCTATTTATTTCGCTGCCGCTACATCTAATGTAGGGATTTGACCGGCTTAAGGAGGATACATTATCAAATTTATTTTTCAAATTAATGGTTAATAAGTTCATTGAATTCTAGGGTTCCCAGGGATGCTGGAAGGAGCATACTGTTCCTGGATGAGTCGTACTAACATGGGGGGGGGGGGGTGAAGGAGGGGTACGATGAACTCGGTTTTTGCATCCATTTTACCATTTTATTTTGTTCCCCATGCTGTCATCCAAAGTTGTACTAACCCAACGTCACTGATTTGCTGATGGTGATGTTGTCGTATTATCTCTCCCTAATTGAGCATTTTTATGTAATAAATAGATTAAGATGGAATTAAATTATGTGTATTTTGCGATTTTGATTTATTCAATGTAGCGTTGAACATTGAAGCGCCTCGTTTTCGTATTTATCAAAAACTAAACGACGTCCCAATATTCATACATTTATTTTACCTATTGGTACTATTTAAACCGTTTGCGCTTGGGGTGTTATGCTCAGTTTTTAAACCTTCCTTTCCAATCAAAAATTATTTCTGTCGTAAAACGGTAAAACATCTTATCTCGATTTTATACAATTCGTTTAATGCTTCAAATTCTTGTTCATATTTTTTTATACAATCAGGCGAACAAAAAAACGATTATTTTTTTCGATAATTATTACGATATAATATACGTAAAAATCATTGAAAAACTAATTTATCATTTCTTTTGGTCTCTGAAAATTATATAAAACTGAGATAAGATGTTTTACCTTTTTACCACAGATTTATTTCCCAAAAATCGTTGAACATAAAGAACTTTGGCCACTCCAAAGAGAATCATATCATACTTTTTACGCTATTTGCCGTAGGCACTTGGCGAAACACACTTGTACTTAATATTTTTCAAAAAGTTTAAAAAATCACTCGATCGATTTCGACTTGTTAGGTCATCATCAGGAGTATCTACTGAATTGTATTAGTAAAATTTTTTTGTTATATAGTAGAAAAAAGCAAAATATAAATAAAAATAAAAGAAGGAGGGAAAAAAAATAAGCAATAAAAATTAATCTACGGATTGCGCAGGTAGGCGATGAGTCATAGGTTGAGTAACAAAATTCAAGGTATATTATTGCGTACGTGAGAATAGAAAAGGGCGGGGTCTGTAATTGGTGAGAACCGGATTTCTCTCTGTTCGTTAAGGATATTTTGGTTAAGAAATATTGATTTTCGAATTTCGTAAGATTCTAAGGTATCTAAACGTCTGCCTTTGGGTTGTATATGTAATATTTCTAAATTGTTCAAGCTAAATTGTTCAAGCTAAATGGTTATGGAAAGTTGATTGATTGCAAGCAGATAAATGTTCTTTAGCTCTAACTCCAAAATTGCGCCCAGTCTGACCAATATACTAGAAACTACAATCATTGCAATTAATCCTATAAACGCCAGATTTGGAAAGGCGATCAACTCTAGGTTTATTGTTAAAAATCATTTTCTTTATTGTGTTATTATTATAAAAAGTAAAACTAATATTGGTATAATTGGACACGATGTTGCTAATCCGTTGACTCGTTTTTCCTATATACTCTAAGCGACGCCAATTTTCCCGCGTTGGACTGTCCGGTGGATAAATACCCGTTAGAGTTTTACGCTTTAGCTTTTTATTTAATAACTTTAATATAGTCCTAGTTGCATATCCGTTATTTGTTGCGATTTGAAGAATTATGTTAAGCTCAGTGTTATAATTTGAATTTGACAGAGGGATGTTTATTAGTCTATCTATGAGTGAGTGGAAAGCTGACATTTTAATATTATGGGGATGGTTTGAAGAACTAGGGATAACAGCGTCTGTGGGTTTCCGATAAATTTTGAAGTCTAAAGTAGAATTTTTGCAAGTAGAATTTATTTTATAAACAAGTACATAATTAAAAATATTAAGCGATCGGATGTTTTTGATTTTATAGAACTTGATCAAATAGGCATTTTGTATTAATACAATAAATGATTTTAAGCGTAGCTTCACGAATCGATTATATTAAATCTTACGAACAATTAATAAATAGACAACTATTTTACAGTCATAAGTACATTCATAATAAATGTCAGTAACCACAAATGTACCAGACATTTCTATCTATTATTATCTATTATAATTTTTCTTCCTAACATGCATCATACATAATATTAAATTTTTCAAATATGAAAATTATAAAAAAAATCACAACATGCATTACATAAAATAATATACCACTAATATAATACAAATAATTAACAATGAAATTCAATTGGATCTCTAGCATCCATATAAGAGTACATGGCTATAGACGAAAAGAAAATTTTCAATTTCATGTTTACAATTTTTCAAAAGCCAAAAATAACAAAACAAAAAATGAGATATACATTTTCCTAATTATTATTATCATTATTACTAACATCATTTTCTTTTCTAAAATTCCAAATAAAAAAAATTCAAAAATTATTAGAACTATTAAACAAATAAATTGTATGTGTTCCGAAAATTTAGTTTCACGAATAAATGGAAAATTTGCGTTGGGATAAAAATCGTTTTCTATGGAAGATTTATTTATCCTATTTTAGGAAAATATTAATATAAATTTTTCAAGTTTATAAGAATATAAAAATGTTTACCAATAAACAAAACAAATATTCTATTTTCAATTGTAATTGTATGAGTTTCTATTGTTTATTCGAGTATAATGATAGCGGCACACGTACGATATTAAGAAATAACTCTATAGCATCATAACTCTATAGCAGGCGTGTCCACTATTTTTTGAGAGATTTACTTTTTGATTTCCAAAATATTAGAAAGGTGCACTCGAGTATGCTGATCATTTTATCCTCATTTTTGAAATCAGTTAATTAAATTACTCCAAATTTAAAAAATCGACCAGTCGATCGCGATCGACCTTATGAACACCTCTGCTCTATCGGCTTACCACGCAACTTGATTCTACCAGGATGTCCATTTCTAATGTTGTTTAAGTGCAATTAACAGCGTAACAGTAATATAAAAAAGTCCCAATTTTAGTAGCTTATTTTAGACGAGTATAGTTTTTAATAGAATTGAATAAACGCGTGTTTTCTACAACCGTCCGAATATAACCCCTCTAAAACTACGTTAGTAGAGAATCTGGATGTATCGTAAAACAACTACGAAAATATACGCAAGGAAATACATTTAGTGATCGATTAAGGTGCACCCCACGAAGAACTTCAAATATTTAAAGATTCGTGTTCGTGTCCAGTAATTTTAATTGGCGATTATTAATCTAATTATTCGTTGATATTACCAGAAGAAATTCCTCCAGTACTAGTTGAAAATTGAACTTTTGCTTACTTTCAAAATTGGCAGTCGATGAATTAGTCGTCAAGGAGGATACTGGAAATCATCACAACAGAGGAATACCGAAGGAGGTGATTTTGTAAGGTTAGCAAACAAACAATTCGAAACCGTCGGACCTCTGGACAACTGGTTTTTAATTGTGTGAACGAATTTAAAAAAATAAAATTTCGGACATTTACCGATTTTGGAATTTAACCGTAATATATATAACATCAAATTTACGGCATTAATTTACAAACCTAATAGCAAAAATAATAAAATTGTATAAGACAATTTGCAGTTATTATAAATTGTAAATATAATAAAATGAAATACCGCTATGAAAAGAAAACCACTTATTGTAATATATTGCGATTATTTTTTAAATGTTTATTTTAATTTTTTATTTTTTTAAAATTTAATTTGAAGTTTAATTTGAATTTAACATGTTGAATTTCTTATATGTAAAGTTTAATTTGAAATAGAAAAAGCCTTGTATGCATTTAAAAATGTTTTAATTGTTTTGGAAAGGGTTTAATTGTTTTGGAAAAGTTGCCGGTGAACTATAATGGTAGACTTTGGAATTAAAATTCTCTAACTAGTCTGCATCGTTTATCGTTCCGATTGTGAACATGATTGTTTCCTTACGCAATATTGCGATAAATAATTCTACAGTTTTAATAATCGACATAAAATTAAGTATTGTCATTTTGGAAAAAATTTACAATAAAGTTACATGTACAACTAAAATTATATATATTGTATCTCACGCAACTTTATCCAAATAACTATAAAGATATAACATATAGTTTTTATAATGCTCGGTATGCAGATCTAAATTATATTATATAATTTATATCGTGTGTGTGACAAAATGTGCTCTAATTTTAATGTTTCCACAAAAATCCATATAAATTACATTAATCATAATGCATAATATAAATTGAATCTTTTTAAAACAATTTTTTTAATTAAATTCGTTAGACGTCATTAAATAGTTAAATTTAAAAGAATGTATTATTGATTTTTATTCTTGGAAATCAAACTACATTCACTACACATAAATTATTATACTAACGTTTCAGTGAACTTTTGAACTTATGTGTAATAAATATTATGAAAATAATTATAACCGTAATATTTAAACATAAATTTAATTTTTTATTATTAAGACTTTTATTGGCGAAACACTTCGACGTATAGTCAGGCTTTGTTAGTGGTCTCTGTAAGCTAATAATAAGGCTGCACTATAGACACTTGTTGGTTATGTTATATACAAAGCATATAAATGAAAAGTGAAAAGGAAAGTATGTATACAAAACGGAATATTACAGCAACAACAATCGAATGGTGTATAAAAAGGAAAATCACTTTTAATTTTATTTAGTCTGCACAAAGTGAATTTGTTTTTGAGGAAAAACGTTTTATATTAAATTGAGGGGAAACTGTAAAAACAAAGTTAGGTTAAATTTTTTCTCTTCTACCAATACGTATAAAATATTCATCTCCCCATTGAAACAAGACGATATTTTTTTTATAAGGAAAATATAAAAAGAAGGAAAATAATAAAAATGTTGTTTATATATAGTAAGAAGCAACAGGTGAATACCGTTAAAGTATAATATGTAGCAGCAAAATAGAGGAAAAGTTCGGAAAATAAAAATTCTTCAATGGAATAAAAATTGGATGAATGAACATTTTTTTTTATTATATTTTATGTTCATCATAATGCTATGATGATGCTGTTTTTCTGTATGTTGATGTTCGGTATAATATTGTAGTACACACACAGAGTTTTATGAGTTTTAAATTGAGAAATGAAAAGTTAATGTTAAGTGGGAAATTTGAAAAGGAATTTTTTTTGCGTATTATTTTAAATTGGAAGTTAAATTGGGGAGTAATTTTTATTCTAATTTGTCTTTGAGATTTTTATTGCTAAAGGTCAGTTAACAGGATGTAGATTATGAAAGTGGTAAAAAGGATGAATCAGTGAATATGAAGCTGTCACATCCTGTTTTCTCGTACCATACTACAACTAAGTTGATATGTAAACTGTATGGAGTATGCAATATAATGTTATATATGCATATTATTTTATCTAACCGGTAGAGCTATATATATTTTATGAATTTTATCTAATTTAAAATTATCTTCTTCCAAAAAAATTGTCTCTGTATCGTATAATACATAAAAATTTTACATTATTATATTTTCTACTTAAAATTTAACCTTATACATTATATACAATTTGAATATATACAGTGTATCAAACTTAAATTTGGACAATGAAAGAAAAATATATTGAAAATGTTTTTAAAATACTTTTCGTAAATAAAATGCTTCGGAAAATGAAATATATTTTTAAATTAGACGATCGTCTTAGAAAATTGCGAAACACAAACTCTGAAAAGATAAGTTAGGCATTTTTCGTAACAAATGTAATCAGTATTTTGGTTGATATGACGCCAATCAAGTCCGGCCTCTAAGTTTTCATGTAAAAAATAGGTTTCATAAAGTTACTTTTTAATTACTTTTACAAAATAATGATTCATGTGCTACTCACATCCATATACCGTATGAATTTAAGCTTGATACACTGTGCATATATATGTATATTCTACATAAATATATATATAATATAATATATGTATATTCGACATACTGATTATCGATTCTAGCAACAATAGTTTGCATCACTAATTTCTAATATACTTAAATATTCCCTCTTATTTCCATTTTTTAATTCTAATTTGTTACTTTTCTATCTAATTTCGATATAAAATATCTATCTTGTCTATCTAAAACTAAAAATACAAAAAAACCGATCATCGGAAAAAGTCTAATTCTAATCTATGCATGTACTTTTGAATACATGTATGTATATGCTGATGCATAAGAGGAGGAGGGATTCGAGTCTAGGTACTGAGAAGGAGGAACACGAGTTTAGGTACCGAGACGTACATAGAACTCTTTTCCCATCCTTCCAAATATTTATTATTATTATTATTATATGTACATTTTATATGTATTTTTATCGATATATTTTGTTACAGAGATAAATTTTTATTTTTTTTCTACAAAATAAAAATTTCCTGCATGTATGTATATAAGTTTAATTTCTAGAAAAAGCTCTTCTACACTCCAAAATGCACTACAGTATGTCATAGATGATGATATGCATGCACACATAAATGTGATACAGATAATGATAACTTTTCCTTTTGTCTATACAAATGTATAGTAGGATTAGGTATATAGCTCCATCGCATATAATTTTCTAGTCATCTCTCTTGATCTGGAAAAATTATCATGAGTATATTTTCTAAAGATGGTTATTGGTTACAAACTAACTAATGAAAATTTGAGAAACAAAACAACAGAAACTGAACATACAAACTAGTACATATTTATATAAATAAAAATCAATAATTGATTTTAATCCAATTGTCAATATGTTGAAAGTTTATTTCTGTTTTATAATTTTTTTTCAGAAATATTTTCTAAATGCACTGTAAACTTGATTTTCATTTATTTATTATATTTATTTTAGAATTTTCAAAAAAAAAAAAAAAAATTTGAAAATATAACATGAATTAATAACAAAAAAATGGGATAGTTTACCATTTTCCTCCCCGATGATAATTCTAATACTACTGTAAAGAAAGGTCTATCTCATGGTGTGAGAAAAACTAAAACTTTTGCTTAGACGTTTATACGTACTACAATAAAAATGAGGTAACATGTGTGGTGATTTTTGGGAGTTGGGACTGAATTAGGTTTTTTGTTTGGTTTCGTATTAGTCAAAATAGGGAACGAGATACAGAGAAAGAGGGAGACTAGTAGAGGTTTTCATGTTTTTGTATCGATAAAAAGGAAAATCACAAAAAATTGTTATAATAAAAATTATAAAATGCACTCTACTCGTAGATGTTGATTTCGTGTTGATTAAAATTGATTCGATGATTTATCGAAGGATTTAAATTATCACATTGTGGTATACATTGTGGTTGCATTTGATGATCTTTAGTTGTCGTTTTGCAAAATAATTTTTGCACTCATTTCATTAAGACGAAATGTTTAATTCAATTTTTGAAGTTGACATTATAGTAATCATGAAGATTTTCGCCCTCAAGATTTATTTCTAAAGCCTGAACCCTTTTAATTGCTTAACTTCATATATGTGTATGTCACGAATTTTGGTATTAAATGCACGTTCCTATCGAGTAAAAACTTTCTGCCTATTTAAATTCTTGATAAATCTTGATTTTAATCTTGATTTTCTTGATTTTAAATCTGAACAACCTATAAACAAACAAATTAATAAAACTGGAAAATGTGAAGTCTGTGAATTGCATAGATGCAGGCAAATTAAAAGAATATTTCTGTGATTATATGTCGTTTTGATTCACAGTCATGGACAAAAGTATTTTTTTTTATTTGGAATTTTTATATTTCAAGCAAGATGCTTGAAAATTTTAGAGCATTTATTAAAATCAAGAATTTGCTCTATGTTTTGTTCCATTTTTTTGTGGTAATAGTAGTTTTTTTTTATAAATTTGTAAACAATAAATGAAACAGTGATACGAAAAAAACTCAAATCTAAGTAGACGTGAAATATTTCACTAGGGATATTGTTTGTCCTGTTGTCTTGTTTAATTGTCTTGATGTGAACCAGCCAAAAGATAGACTTATCAACATGCTGAAAACCCGTAAACTTTCACTGGAGCTACACCAACAAATAATCTCTAAATATGAATGCGCAATATGAGTGCAGAAAAGCATTATTTATTACAACATAAACAAATATTTTTGAAAGGTTCTGATGTCAATGTTTTAGACTGATCACCACAAAATCGAAATAAATTGCCGAACATTACATCTGCGATGCTATTTTACTTAAGATAAGCAATCTTTCGTAAAAAGCTTAATTTGCAAATACTTTTGCCCATGACTGTATACAAAGAAATTGGTGAAATAGGGATGAATAATATTTGATTAAAATAGAAAATATTTTATTTACTAAACATTGGGTGCATGTAGAAACTATCGAATTTTCGATGACCCGCTCCCACATTTAAGAATATGAGTATTTTTAAAATATAAAATTATTACTCGACATGATAGTATGATGGCGTGATCTAAAATTTCAATTCTGGTTAATGTTTTCAACTGCAGTTCCAAAAAATTAAAACTATCAATACGAAAGCGAATTGCGAACAAAATTACGCAAGTGTTTTGGAATCCTTAGATATTTATTTTCGTCGTTTTGTTCTAACAGACACTAATTTAGGAAGCCACTTTAACAGTTTTGAATACTTCATCTCTAGTTTTGCAGTTTTCTGCAAAGATGGTGGTATCTCAGAAATGGCAAATGACCGTTTTGGCCGTTCGTAAATTTAGCGGTTCACTTGCGCTACGATAGCCCGTTGTTTAGCATATCTAATGACTAAATTATTGCGCTAAAATTAAAATTAAAACCGATATGGACACATAGAGCCAAGGTAAAAATGTCTTTGGTATAAATGAACCGACTGATAGACCAGTTTACACTGTTGATTATGCCTCAAAATGGAAGTGCTCGACGAATTACAGTGAGTGACTTTAACCTCCCTCATCATTGAGCTGTACTATTTTCACATTTTTCTCAGTATTTGCTTTGAGAGCGACAGGATTAACTGCGACACTGAACGCTCCTTCCGTTTTTCTTTGTTAAAATTTGTTTTTCATCGGAGTTTTTCCATCGATGTGAAAGGACTCGTAAATAATTCCCAATCATAAGAAATCCAGTCAAATATTTCTAATTATAAATCTATTGTAAGGCTTCTTAGATTCTAAAGCTTTTCGACAATTAATTATTACGATGCATTACTTTATCACTGTAAACAACTTTCCTCACCCGAACAGCTTCGTTTTTTAAGAGGAAGTACTAGAACTATGAAAATTATCATGGTTGAATTCGTTTCCTAACCCTCAATGCGCTTTAATCCAATAAAAAAAAATAACAACATAATATTATTTAAATTAAAGGACCTTAATTTCCCTGGACATTTCAGGCTCCAACTTCCCTTTTTGCTGCTTTTTCCATCGCAGTGAAGCACTCGTTTGAATTTGATCATTCCTCTATTATTTATTATTATTTATCAGTTGTACGATATGATATACCTGTATGTATATTTGTGCAAAATAATAACGCTTACGGTAATACGTTAGGTATTAAACTAACGTTTTCTACGTTCAGTTTTTATTGGGTGCAGGGTGAACTTTTAGCCCGTCTTAGTTCCTTGTAACTGTCAGAGCTCCTGTACAGACTGCATGGTGCTTCAAGTAAACGGTTGTTAGCTGCTTAAATTTGTGCATTTTGTAGTCCAACGCAAGCGAATTCCACTCACTGCTTGGATGTTCGATAAATAAATTCGTGCACACTATAAATGACAGTAAGAGGACATATTCCTAAACAGTTTTGTAATGATGTCCCAAATTTGTAACAATTGTTTTTTTGTTGCTGTAATAAGTGCCTGTTCGATCGACTGTATGATTTTAAAATCGATTTTCAAACGACAATACAAACATGATAAATAAATTGCTTATGTACAAAAGTTAAGTAGTATTAAAACAAACGTGAACAAACGAAAATGAAAAATATAAAATCTATACCGACATACATTAGGTTCTGATACTCGAGTCATCTCAATTTTAATTAGAAAAGTCAAAGTTGCATTTATAAGATATATTTTCTTGGTGGTGTTAACTAAAGCGCCCAGCTAAATAAAACAACAACCTTGCCATGTCCAACATCAGTTCAAAATACTTAGGTACCCTAAACCAGCTCAAAAAGTGGTTGTTTGGTCATTTTTAACAAACACCACATCGCATTCCTTAAAATTTCATACGTCGTTTTTATTTTTAAAACAGACAACAACAAAATACAATAAAATGCATGCATCTTTATTTTACAAAATTCTGCTGTTTCACTTCATAAATCTAAGTCGTCTGTCAAATTTCACACCAAACAGAAATAATATTAATCGCAATTCCCTAGTTGAACGAGAATAGCTTAACAAAACCGCACCGAACAAAAAACTCATGTCACATGATTCATCATACATCAAACACGTATACGACACATAAGGGTAAATTTGATCATCACCCCTTATAAATATTTTATTTTTTGAACCACCTCTCATAATTATTATATTATATTTTTTTCGAAATTTATTTGATTAATTTCCGGTTTAATTTTATTTTTTTTTTCATGTACTTACATTTAATTTGATATTTTTCGGTTACTTGCTGCTATTAAAACATTTTTTTAACACAAACATACAACAACTCGAATATACAACATATAAATGTTGTTTTAAATTTCAATTTAATTTTTAATTTAAACCAAAAATATATAAAATTAAAAATAAAAACAATTTAATTTTATATTTAGTTGGTGTTGTTATGAAGGTTAATGAATAAGGGTTGCATATGTTAAGTAACTATGTATATACATATATGTAATGTTGAGAAATATTATATAGGATGATGATGATGATGGCGATGAGAAATGTTGGTGATGTTATAATTAAATTCTTAATAACACCAAAACACAGAAGTTTTTCTGTATGATATTTTTATACTTGTAAATATGTGTAGTTTTGTGTTTTACCAACACACCTATGAGTATGTATACTTAGTACCCTAGGATTTTTCATATTTGTACATATGTAGTTTTAGTTTTATATATCCATACGTACTTAGTTGAAAAGTGTTCAAGTTGAAATGGTAATTACACATGTGTTTATTGTTGTTAAAAAAGAAGATAATCACAATAGCAGTAATCCGTACAATCATCTACGTACCTGAAAATATAAGGAAAGAAAATTAAAATTAAAATGATGTTTAAAACATACAAATCTATGTTATAAATTTAGTCATTATGAGATTAATAATAGTGAATTAATGTTTTATGATCTCTCCAAATTTGTTAAATAACCAGAATAGTGGAATCGTGAAGAATTATCATACTCAGACCGATGAAATTTTCAGAACTGAACTAGATTGCCATTGTTAACCTTCTATGAATATCCAATAATAGTTAGTAACACAAAACAGTATATTTCTTTTCTAGTCCACTTATTCGGAGCTTATTTTCTTCTATTCATCTCAATTATCATTGAACACTCGTCAGCAATTAAGGGTAGAGAAATTCTAAAATCAGTAATTATGTATTATCAGTAAATACCTAGCCATTTTGTATTAAAATGATTATAATTTTTTATAAATTTTCCATTCTACAAAACAAGAGATGTGCCTGAGCAAGCATATTTCCCTTAGGTTATAGGTGGTGGTCGTAGACTACTCATAAATATTGCTAACATAACATGTACTTACATTTTTCTGTCGCAATATTCTGTAATCAGAAAAATATACACTTCATAAAAAAACATACATACAACATATTTTTTTTCAATAAATTCATAAATCCATTTTTCAACCAAAAAAAAATGCCTTGATTCAAGTCCAAACCAAACAAATGTGTGAGTAAAAATCATAGTATGTGATGGCGTTTTTGATAAAAAATTTCAATTGTTTTGAACTACAACCAACACAATTGTGTGTATAGATATAGTGTTTTTTCGAACGAAAATAAATTTGAAAGGAATACACAAATATGTAAGTTGGGTCAAAACACATACAAAAATAAATTTTTTACATGTAACTTTTGCCGTACCCACACAATTGTGTTAGTAAAACACAAAAGGGACATGTACATATTTTTTTACACAACATCTTTAGTATTTGATTTTTTTTCTATTTATTAACTAATAATATCACATTTAAAAAAATAAAAAAAATATAAAAATTAATCCAACCTAACAAAAATATAGCAAAGCGTAGTCAAAGAAAAAACATTCATAAAAAAATATACAGTTCATTGTATTATTACTGATAAATATAATTAAATTTGTGTCACCCTTTCTGAGCTATGATCTGTTTTAGGCGATTCTGCATTGAATGCATAAGTTTTCTAGTTCACTCGTCGATTAATTTAGAATTTGAAATCGCCTTTTGTTCTAATATCATGTAGTCGCACCCGTTGTTCCGAGAAGAAGTTGTTCGTTGGGGTTGAGATCTGGCGAGTTTGGAGGGTTCGGTAAAATGCATTTGACATTGTAGGTCAACGAGTTTTTTACCAAGTGGGATGCATGTTTGAGATCGTTGAACCAAGCTAATATGTTCAGATATTTTTTTTATAGATAAATTTAAAAAAGAGAAAGTATTAATTGTCCAATGGATTTAATGTCCTTTTACGGTCAATTAATATCCCACTTTTAATTTACGCACACACCACCCATTCACACAATTACAGTATACCACCTGCATATTGCAAGCTCCATGTCAACCTGCAAACTGACATGAACGGTGGGTCGGCGCCGATTTCTGCATTCCAACAGAGGGCCATAGTTGTGTTTATTAACATCACCTATCGTAATCGATGACGAAAATTCGCTTTGCATCCTGCCTCTGGTGGGATTCGAACCCAGCACCTCCCGGTCCAAGTGCCAAAGCCGCTTTAATTCCAACCACCACTAATTGACGAAATGGAAATTTACATTTTCATAAAATAGAATTGTTAAAAATTAATACGGACAATTTTTTCAGTTAGAAAAAGCAAAGAACTAAATTTGAAAATGTAGAATAATTTTAATTTATAATCAAACGCTAAGGTATTAGGCTAAAACTTGGTCAGATTAGTTTGTCGTTTTAGAGAGAAGAGAGTTTCGAAAACAATTAAACCTAATGAATACAAAAATCAAACAAAATTAGCAATGTGTCTTATTGAAACAGGAATAGAATGTTTGGTTGTCGATGTACAAAACTAATGCCTCCTAAAACTACAGGCCCCTTACACCAAATGATGACGAAACGCTATGTCGACGATTTTGTCTCCCTTCGCTCCGCCTTGTTCTCTTAAAATCAAAATAAATTTTGTCATAGAAAATTACAAAACAATAAAAATATTATTTCTTTCTCCGGAAGCCGGTCGGAGGATATGCATTTTCCAATTTTTTTAGTAATGCATGTACCTTTTTATTTTAGATTTTGGCATTTTTTGTCAATTTTATTTAACATAAGTCGATTTCTAATGTCATCCAATTCGAAATTATTGTAATTGGTACGTACATTAAAAAAATAGCAAAAAAAAGCACGACTATAATGTAAAAAAAGAAAAAGTACGTCCTACAGCTTCGACTAATTGGGCGACACTAAACAATAACAAATACAAACCTTATTTTTTATTTGCATCTTGATGACTAGTTTAAATATTAACAAAAAAAGTAACAGATACATGTTGATGTCGTTTTGCGTGCTACAAGTTGGACCAAACATTTTTGGAATTGCTGCTCGAAATGGCATAAAACTTTAATTTACTTTATGTATTATAAATAAATATTATTATACATTGCTTTACTGGAAATTAAAATTTGAATTAATTATCTTCTACAAGATTAAAAAAACTTTAAAGTTGTGGCATAGTCGTTAAACTTAGAAAAAATAAATTTAACTTTAATTTTAAATTATAATTGAAACTTTTTTAAGTGAGCCATTTTCTAATTTTCAAGAATTGATTCATAAATTTTTGGATAGTTGTTTAATTTTAAAGTTTGACCTCAGCACAATGCGGTGGTAAAGTGTTAAATATCTTAACATTATTACACGGTTGAAAATTATCTAAAAAATACTAATAAATTTTTCTTATAAAACTTATTTATACGGATTTTCGTCTAAATTTTCATACCATTGAATTTATCAGTGAAATATATAAAAAAATCAAATAAATTTAAACCGAATTTCATATAAATTTAATAATAACATTGCATAAAAACCATAAGAAATACTTTATAAATTTAGGTTATACAAGATTCGTATTAAGTAGAAACTACTTCTTATAAAACAATTTTATAAATTCCAACAATTCCAATAATAAAAAATAAAAAATAATATGAAATCAAAAATTACAGTTAACGAAAAACAAAAAATTTCGTGCATTCATAAGAAAATAATATAAAATGCATTCGGTTTCGTCTAAAATCATTAAAACAGGAAATATCGTGTTCCTGTTTGCAACCATAAGAATTATAAATATTGTTTTCGAGTAGACGTAATGAGAATAAATGGCATGAAATAAATTTAATAATAAGTTCAAAGTGAATTTAACTTAATTGTTATTGTTGTGATATCAACTATAGATGAAATTAGAGTGTACAAATATAAAATAAGTTGATAATAATCTGTTAATTAAACCAAAACCAAGGCGTGCGGTTTTTCTCCATTGTTTTAATATAAAATGAAATTCGACTATTGAAGTGAAATAAAATGTTTAATAAGAGTAGTGATACATATGTATACTTGATATATTATCTATTTAATCTTTTACAAAAATTATTTGTAATATTATTATATGGATTTGAGCACACATGAATTCGGAGGAAAATATTTTAATTACATGCGATATCAAAAGTGAACCTACACAATTTCAAAAATTAAAAATATTGTGTAAATGAAACGACCCGAGGTACAGTAAGGCGTACCTGGATTTTGTTATATCGGGTAAGCTATATCTGGGCCAAGTATCGTAATTACGTACACATTTTGAAACTTAATGAAAAATTACAAATTGTTCATATAATAGTTCATATAATTTAATTAGAATATTTACCCTTTAATTTCAGATTGGATACTTCTACATTATCATTCTTAAATCTGATTCGACTGTTACAATCTGCAGCATCCGGTAAACAAAAAACAAAGAAGACTCAGATGAACAACCTGTTTTCATGTAAGAAATTTTAAACATCCATTAATAATGTAGCTTGCAAAATTATAAAAATAATTATTTACTTATTTTTATTCCCAGGCCGGGCAAACCAATGCAACGTACGTCGAAGGTTCTGCAAATCATGCTCCTTATATATGTAGTAGCTTTGGGACAAAATAAAGCAGAAATAACTCAATACCTGATAGTGCTTGACACAAATTTGATAGCATTGCCATCAAAGACAATTATAATAGATTACTTATTTAAGATCTTGTGTGGAATTAGATATGTATATGTAATAACAATTATGTTGATTTATGTAATATTGAATTTAAAAAATATGTTAAATAAAATTTTAATTTATTAAAATAAATGGGTTTTATTTCTTGTGATACAATTTTATATACCTATCTGGAAAAGTTATAAAATGCATACGCTTACCTTATAAAAAGTTTATAAAGTCGTCATATTAATTTTATACTAATTGTTTTAGTAATTTCTATAAGTTAAAATTATTAAATGAATAAGGTAAGCGTATAAAGAGGTTATACGAAAAATTATATAAAATTTACACCAACATAATATTAAATTTAGTGACGTCATATACTCTTTAATTGTATAAGAATAACATATCAATTTAATACTTTTTACTTATTGGTTTTATAAGTACGGGTGTGAAGTATTCCAAACTTTCCATAGATGTTATGTATGTATGAGTATCACACTGTTAATTCAAATTCTAATAGGAAAAAAAAATCATGTTGGAAATTTTAGTACAATCATATAAGTATGAGTCTTTTTTAGAAAATGAATCAAACCTCAATTTAAATAAAAAATATATAATATTTTCTAAAACAAAAATTTATCAACAAACTCTTATCGAGATTTATATTAAAATATATTAGAACTTTAAAACGATTAGAATAAATAATAGAAAATAAAACTTATTATCAAAAAAAACCCAAAGTCAAGAATTATAAGCACTAAATGGTTTATTTAGGAGGCTCTATGACCAACATCATGTACTATCAATTGAAATAACCGATAACGGCCATACAAATTTGAGTAAAAATGGTATCTGAACACCTTGAACATCAAAATTCGTAGCAGTAAACCCGAGGTCGACCATTCTTAGCACTAGGTGGTTTTGGTTAGGTGACTTAATGACCAACTTCATGTACTAGCCAGACTTGAATCACGATCTCTAGGAATGGCCGATAATGGCCATCCAAATTTGAGTAGAAATGATATCTGAACACCTTGAACATCAAAATTCGTAGCAGTAAACCCGAGGTGGTGACGTTGGTTAGGTTAGGTGACTCAATGACCAATTTCATGTATTAGGCAGACTTGAATCACGATCTCTGGGAATGGCCGATAATGGCCATCTAAATTTGAGTAAAATTGATATCTGAATAACCTGAACATCAAAATTCGTAGCAGTAAACCCGAGGTCGACCATTATTTGTACTAGGTGGTTTTGGTTAGGTGACTCAATGACCAACTTCATGTACTGGCCAGACCTGAATAACGATCTCTGGGAATGGCCGATAATGGCCATTCAAATTTGAGTAAAAATGATATCTGAACATCTTGAACCTCAAAATTCGTAGCACTAATAGCGAGGTCGACCATTATTTGCACTACACTAGGTGGTTTTGGTTAGGTGACTCAATGACCAACTTCATGTATTAGCCAGACTTGAATCACGATCTCTGAAAACGGCCGATAATGGCCATCCAAATTTGAGTAAAAATGATATCTGAATACCTTGAACATCAAAATTCGTAGCAGTAAGCCCGAGGTCGACCGTTATTTGCACTAGGTGGTTTTGGTTAGGTGACTCAATGGCCAACTTCATGTACTGGCCAGACCTGATTCACGATCTCTGAGAATGGCCGATAATGGCCATTCAAATTTGAGTAAAAATGATATCTGAAAACCTTGAACCTCAAAATTCGTAGCAGTAAACCCGAGGTCGACCATTATTTGCACTAGATGGTTTTGGTTAAATGACTCAATGACCAACTTCATGTACTGGCCAGACCTGAATCACGATCTCTGGGAATGGCCGATAATGGCCATTCAAATTTGGGTAAAATTGATATCTGAATACCCTGAACATCAAAATTCATAGCAGTAAACCCGAGGTCGACCATTATTTGCAGTAGGTGATTTTGGTTAGGTGACTCAATGACCAACTTCATGTACTGGCCAGACCTGAATAACGATCTCTGGGAATGGCCGATAATGGCCATCCAAATTTGAGTAAAAATGATATCTGAACACCTTGAACCTCAAAATTCGTAGCACTAAACCCGAGGTCGACCATTATTTGCACTAGGTGGTTTTTATTAGGTGACTCAATCACCAACTTCATGTATTAGTCAGACTTGATTCACGATCTCTGGTAATGGCCGATAATGGCCATCCAAATTTGAGTAAAAATGATATCTGAATACCTTGAACATCAAAATTCGTAGCAGTAAACCCGAGGTCGACCATTATTTGTACTAGGTGGTTTTAGTTAATTGACTCAATGACCAACTTCATGTACTGGCCAGACCTGAATCACGATCTCTGGGAATGGCCGATAATGGCCATTCAAATTTGAGTAAAAATGATATCTGAACACCTTGAACCTCAAAATTCGCAGCACTAAACCCGAGGTCGACCATTATTTGCACTAGGTGGTTTTGGTTAGGTGACTCAATGACCAACTTCATGTATTAGCCAGACTTGAATCATGATCTCTGAGAATGGCCGATAATGGCCATCCAAATTTGAGTAAAAATGATATCTGAATACCTTGAACATCAAAATTCGTAGCAGTAAACCTGAGGTCGACCATTATTTGCACTAGGTGGGTTTGGTTAGGTGACTCACTGACCAACTTCATGTATTAGCTAGACTTGAATCACGATCTCTGAGGATGGCCGATAATGGCCATTCAAATTTGAGTAAAAATGATATCTGAACACCTTGAACCTCAAAATTCGTAGCACTAAACCCGAGGTCGACCATTATTTGCACTAGGTGGTTTTGGTTAGGTGACTCAATGACCAACTTCATGTATTAGCCAGACTTGAATCACGATCTCTGGGAATGGCCGATAATGGCCATTCAAATTTGAGTAAAAATGATATCTCAACACCTTGAACATCAAAATTCGTAGCAGTAAACCCGAGGTCGACCATTATTTGCACTAGGTAGTTTTGGTTAAGTGACTCAACGACCAACTTCATGTACTAGTCAGACCTGAATCACGATCTCTGAGAATGGCCGATAATGGCCATCCAAATTTGAGTAAAAATTATATCTGAACACCTTGAATATCAAAATTCGTAGCAGTAAACCCGAGGTCGACCATTATTTGCACTAGGTGGTTTTAGTTAAGTGACTCAACGACCAACTTCATGTACTAGCCAGACCTGAATCACGATCTCTGGTAATGGCCGATAATGGCCATCCAAATTTGAGTAAAAATGATATCTGAACATCTTGAACATCAAAATTCGTAGCAGTAAACCCGAGGTCGACCATTATTTGCACTAGGTGGTTTTGGTTAGGTGACTCAATGATCAACTTCATGTACTAGTCAGACCTGAATCACGATCCCTGGGAATGGTCGATAATGGCCATTCAAATTTGAGTTTTATTGACATCAGTGTTATTCAAAACATCTAGAAGATCAAAAGTCGTAGCAAAAAAACTGAATTTGTCATTTGATAAGAATAGCTTATTAAGCTTAGTTTTTACCTGTATTTACCTATGACAATGATAAAAATCTGGATATTTGGAAAAGGGGATAATCATTGTTTAACTCTATAAAAATATTAACTACAGATAAACTATTTTTATAATTGTTCTTATTTGATTTAGAACTACATAATTAATATATCACATACTCAAACCCTAATCGGCATTTTCAAGTTGACGTACTTTTAAATTAAATTCGTTTAAGGAGATGTATTTAAAATACAAATATAGGTAGATATAGTAGAACGATCTGATGTTACTGAAATACAAACATACATACGAGTAATTATATATTTACGCCTCATAAAGCATTAGAAAAATAAATTGATTATATGAGAAAAAGCCTCATGCCATTTTTCGCTTAACTGGCATCTGACGGAATATTTTTAGAACTAGAGCGAATTTCTCAAAAAACTAGTTTTAATATAATATAAACGTCATAGTTGACTGAAGTTCGACATTATATTATAAAAAATGTTTAATTAGTTTACAATTCATGTAATAAAATAATGCTGAAATAAAATAAAATAACATAAGGCTTTTTCTCATATAAACAAATCGCATAGAAAGTGGCGCTAACTAGGCGGCGTTTAAACGATTAATAATCATTTCATCATTGCCGCTATATATGGCCACGATAAAATAAAAAAAATTATTGAATTTGGGTTAGTGTCAGACATACTCGATTATACATTTCCATAGAAAAATATTCCTACTATACCAGATTTTTTGTTAGGCACGTTTAATTTTGATTATGTTTCCTTATCCCATTTTCAACCAAAAAATAAAATTAATAAAAATTGCTCAGTTTAAGTCCAAACCACACAAATGTGCGAGTAAAAAAAATATTGTATGTAATGGCGTTTTTGATAAAAAATTTCACTTGATTTGAAGTACAACCAACACAATTGTGTCAAAGTTATAGTGTTTTTGAAAGATTTCACTTGATTTGAAGTACAACCGTATATTAAAAATTATCTATATAGGACGTTCGTGTTCTTTTTTCTCTTATCTTATCGTAATTAGATTTTATGTCACGGTGTCACTTTTGTCGTTTTTTTCAAACTTCGAAAAAATATTCGAAGTAAAATCAAATGTCAAAAAGTTTACGATTTTTGGTTGTCAAAGTGTCAACTGCCAACTTCAAATTACATAATGTTGTTCCTGGACATTACGCGTTTACATTATATTTTATTTTATATTTCTTGTTTCGAAATATTATGTCGGTTGGGTTTCTCACATTTATCTTCTAGTGCGGCAGGCAATACTAAAATATAATAAAACAAAATTTATTGACAATTGTTTAGAACATAATGGATCAATTAAATTACATAATGGTTCCTGAACATTACGTACCTCTCCTAAAATATACAGTTCGTTAAAACCACATGTAATATGAACAGCACAGCATGGGCACGATAATTTTCGAAACGAGAAAATTCCGTCTCAAATTGTCCAGTCAGTCGACCGTAAACAGAAAACAACTTGCCAAACCTGCCATAATGTATTACCCGTCTTTCTCGTATGTAGTTGATTCACCACTTAACAGCTCAACATTTACACCGTAAATAATTCCTATGGATTAGAATCGAACATAATGACATGGCCTACACATTTAAACGGGGCATTTACTTACCACCGATAAACAAATAATACGACAACATGTAAATATTTTCATTTTGGATGGCTGAAGATTCAGACCGGTGAACTATACATTTCTAGCATTTAACAAACAACACTAAAACCATATATTAAATGACTAGATATTTTTTATTTTTGTTTCAACTATATATATTAAAAAACTATAATATAATATTTGCTAAAATTGAGGCTATGTTTGACAATACATGACATTTACTTTTTTATTTTGACACACAGTTTTTTTTTCTGCTTGCTGTGTTGATTTTGGAATTTTTTTTCGAACTTGTTCTAAAACAGTTAAGTTCGCTCTTGTCTTATAGAAATACAATTTTGGAACACGATTTTACAATGCAGTGTCGTATATTGATACTATATAATATTTGGTACAACCAACACAATTGTGTCAAAGTTATAGTGTTTTTGAAAGGAATACACAAATGTATAAGTTGGTTAAAAAAACATACAAAAATAAATTTTTGACATGGTACTTTGGCTGTACCCACAGAATTGTGTTACCGGGGAGCAAAATGGTTATATTGTATTTAATTCAAATTTAATAACTTTGATTTTAAAATATTATTTTTCTTTAAAACTGTACCCTATTTTCAGACAAAATTTATTACTGTTTTCTCTTGTTTCTGTTTTTTTGCTGCGTTTGGTTTGCGCAGTGGTAGTCATGTGAACCAATTAGGTGTTTGTTTACGTTTTTTACAAAAATGTTAAAGGGTGTTGAATATTTTGCTTGAGGTTCATGGTGAAAGCATATTTATTTGATTTTATGTAAATTGTAAATGCGTCGTTAAAAAAGTTTAATCGAGTTGCAATATTGGAATCCTTCCATAAAATAACCTGTTTCAATAAAATTTTATTAAAAAATTATTTTTACTAACAATTTTAGTTTAATTAATGCCTTTTATAATAAAATTTGTTTAACACAAAAATTTAATTAATGCAAGAATTTCATTTTACTAATTGAAGTTTTATTTTTTTATATTAAAAATACGTGTGCTTCAAATTATAAACTCATGAAAAAAGATACAATTTTTTGAAAAAAAAAAAAATACCGACCAAATGGCACAGTGGTTACAGCTTTGGCGTTTGGATCGGGAGGTACCGGGTTCGAATCCCGATAGGGGCTGGATGCAAAAGGATATTTTCATTAACAGATTACGATCAAGGTGGTCAATTGGATCAATGGTGGTCAAGTCCTCAAAAACTAGATTTTATGTCATAATAATAATTTTATCTAATCATAATCATAATAAACATCTTATCTCATCTAATGAAAGTAATGAAATAATGGAAAAATTTTCCAAGGTTTGTTTTTCTTATAATCATACACCACCATTTGGTCGCATAGAAAGTAACACTAAGTAGGCGGCGCTTAAAAGGCTAATAAGGGAAGTTCGTTATACTTTCCACAGTAAAAATGCACAGAAGCATATCACAGTTGTTCTGAAGTTCTAAGTTCAACTCTTTCGCGGTTCGTTTATCCCGTTCTACCTTTTCGCCGTTTCAGCCAATCACTGCCTTAATGCTCTAAACAGTAGGATAATTTGTAAACGTGTAAACTATAATTTATCTTGCCTTTTTACAATATTCGCATTCTCTAATTGCACTTCAGGATAAAATTTAAAACAGTTAAGATAAATAAATATCAAAGCTTAACACACTTGTGATTTATGTAGATTCACATTTAGACTTTGAGGGCCCGTAACTACCGTTCCTATTTAAATTTCAACATTATTTTTATGGATACAAGTTTTTCTAAGCAGCATCTGTTTACAAACAATAGTTGAAGTTGTTATGGGTTGTGGTATAGCTAATTTTACAGGTGAAAATTTTATACAATAAATCATCTTAGCATTTTTAAATCGTATTCTTTAAACATTTTTTTACCCAAGATAAAACAACTGACGACAAGTGAACAAGATAACATTAAACGTTAAAACGAAATTTTAATTTATTTATATCCTTAATAACTCAAAAAATAAAATCACTAGAAAGGTAAATTCTTGCATATACATCAAAGCCACACATAGCCCCAAAAACCATATTGAAATATAGTCGGAGTCGGAAGTTATTCTAAATAAAAATTAAGATACGGTTAGATAAAGATATAAAACAAATCAAATGTTTGAAAGAATATTACAACAGTCAAATAGGTAAAGAAATATTTCGTATGGTAAAGTTGTGTACAATATAAATTTTATATACAATTCATCCGTTCAATTTTGATTAACCTTAAAACCGCGTTTGGTGCATTCAGTGCCCCAATTGATTTTTGAAAGAAAATAAATTGTTTTTTGCAGTGGATTTGTATTGAAACAACATTACTATGAAAGTCCACATCGTTACTTTAGCGTTTCGGAAGTAATACATATTCTCTTGATTGTTGTAGTATTTGGTAAACACTTGTAAAGGAAATTTCTAGCATAACCGTGTTATGGGGCATACAGCGCCATTAATTGTTTCCCATATATTTTGCACTATTTTCTCTGAAAACGATACTAAACCAAAAAATAAATTGTTTTTTTTTATAAATAAATTGGTTTTTCCATCGTTTATAACGGAATTCGATATTCATATATAAATACTTGTACGTTATTCACTATTTAGTTTTGTAGTTTGTTTTATACGATAGTTTACATCGTTTATTTCGTAAGTAAATCATACGAGTAGTGCGGTAAAATGGAAAACCAAAACAGTATCAATGAGATTATAAAATTATTGAACCTGCAAATCAGAAGAGAACTTTCAGTAAAGGAGGAAGAACAACTAACCAATTTATGGGTCGTTACGGCCATTGGTTAATAACGGCCGAGAGAATATCGGCGACACTGCAGTAAGCGATAGTGAGTCTGATAGTAACGATGAAAATTTTGGCCAAGCAAATGCTGATTCGGATATGTATGGTCCAGCAACGATAGGACATACCCTTATAGACCCACGAATACTGGATTTAGCCGAAGGTTTACAAGAGGCAGCGGGCACTGAGGAGGAAGTAGTGGTAGCGGATAATAATTTGACATCGGCTCAGTTTGGACCAATAAAAAGACATGTGGCACGAAACAAAAATAATCCTCATGTGTGGTGGGCATTACCGAGTGAATCTGAAGAGCAGCGTACTGCTGCAGCAGAACAGAAACGAAAGCAACACAGCCTTCCAATTGTAAAGCAAATGTTCGATTCAAAAGCTAATACATTCAAATGCTTACTAACACCAAATATTATTTCGAACGTGGTGTTTGAAACAAATCGCAAGACATGGCGGTTCTACCAATCATGTACCACTCCGAACGCTAGAAAGTGACATGACACAAACGAGGATGAGGTATATGCTTACATTGCTGTTCTTCTTTATGCCGGTTCTGAAAAAGCATCGATGGTACCAGCAAAAGACTTATTTCATAAAACAAATATGCCATTTTATCGTGCTGTAATGTCATTAGAACGATTTGAACAGCTAACTTGTTTCCTTAGATTTGATGACTCATGCACAAGACCCATGCGTCTGAAAGACGACAAATTAGCTGCATTCCGCTACGTATGGAAATTGTTCTTAGATAACTTCCAGGGATTGTATAAACCATCTCTAGAACTAACTATTGATGAATAACTATTGATGAACAACTAGTTGCTACTAGAGGCCGCTGCTCCTTTCGCCAATATATCCCGAGTAAACCAGGCAAATATGGATTAAAAATTGTTTGACTGGTTGACGCGTGCACCAACTATCCATTATAACTGGTGAAATTTATGTTGGAACGCAACCGACTCAGAATCGAACTAGACACGTAGCAACTGACCTGGTTTTGCGATTGTCGGATAATTATTTGAATGGCGGATATAATATAACAATGGACAATTTTTACACCAGCATTCATCTAGCCGAGGAACTTGTTAAAAAAATATTACTCTAGTGGGAACAGTAAGATCAAAGAAACCAGAACTGTCACATGATTTTGCAAACGCAGATGTAGCAAAAAAGCGAGGCCTATTTATCTCAATATTTTGCTTTTCAGCCCCAACTTGCCTTGTTCCCTACAGAAGTAACACAAAAAAGAATGTATTACTGCTATCAATGGCGCATGTCTCACGAGTGATTGATGAAATCAAACGTAAACCTAAAATAATTCTGGACTATAACAAAAATAAAGGCGGCATTGATACATCGGATAAGATGGTGAACTCGTTCACGTCTAAGAGAAAACTAAATTGCTGATCGATGGTATTGTTTTTTAACGTAAACGACACAGCACCTTTAGCAGCATATCATTTATTTAGTTTGACAAATCCGTCGTGGTCTCAGGCTAGATCGAGTAGACGAAATATTTTCCTTAAGGCCTTGACGGTGGAATTTGCTGATTGCCATATCAAAAATCGTATCGAAGAAAGTAACCTAAAAGATTTCGCAATGGCAACCATAAAATTGTGTGGTTATACTGTTAGAACTATAAATATATCTCCACTAATTCAAGAAAATAATAAAACAACAAAACGGTGTGAAGATTGTAAAGTAAATCGCAAAGGCACAAAGGGAGATACAAAAACTACTGTAGTGTGCCATGTTTGCATCAACCCGACGTGTTCAAACATTATATTCGGGTTTGCCAAAAATGCTTCCAGACAAATGCAGACGCAATAACCATCGACGAGGAAGTAGAAGAACTGTTCAGTGTAGTGCCATCAACGTCATCTGATTTACCTCCGACCAAACGCCAAATAACACATTCTCCAGTTTAAAAATTTTTGTAACTTTTTAAATTAGATCGTAATTATTATAATTTTTATTTTAAATAATTTATTTTGTATTCTTTAAATAATATAATTAATTGACACAAACACGGTCATATGTTTTTTGTATGTGCACGGATCTAAAGTTAATATTGTATATTCTAAATCGTTTAAAGGTTTTTCTTTATTCTAAGTACAAAAACACATTATTATGTAATTATTATTTACGATATGTTTTTGAAATCCAATCAAATCTGTGCTAAGCAGATCTCAATTTCACTGAATTTCATTGCTGAAGACAAAATGGCCTATTTAACTTTTTCTGCTCGTGTGAGTTAACGATATCTAAGTATAATAGTTGGATCTTGGAATCTTGAATATTTTCTGTAATCCCGGGATTATCTTACAAGAATTTCGAATAAATTATAAAAACTATGCGTTTTAACAGTTTGAGTCCCAAGTAGCGCGATCGCGCTGTTGAGATTTTATGTCGAGAAAAGCGAAAAACACTTACACTTAATAAACACATTTATTAAATACTTGTTTTTATTTCGTAAAAAAAAAAAAAAAAAAAAAAAAAAAAATTGTCCGAAAAGGTTCAAAAATCACTCAATCAATTTTGGCTTGTTAGACCATCATCAGCCAAAAACAGTAGATACTCCTGATGATGGCGTAACAAGCCGAAATCGATCGAGTGATTTTTTAAAGATTTGGACAATTTTTTTAATTAAAATATTCAAAAATTAATTTTTTTCCTGCGAAATAAAAAACAGTTGTTTAATAAATGTGTTAATTAAGTAAAAAATGTTTAATTAAAAATCATCATCATCTATATTTATAAACCCCGATGGCATGAAGATTTACTTATGGGTTTCAAACACTACCGAAAAGAGCCTACTTCAATCCGACCTCAATAACTTCTCCGCTTGGTGTGCAAAGATCAACCTTGAGTTGAACGTGGGCAAATGTCAAACAATCAAGTACTTTCTCAAACGTGCATATTTTATTTCAAGTGACTATTATATTAACAATGATGCCAATACCAGGGCCAGTTCTGTCCGTGATTTGGGTATCATTTGTGACAGCGAATTAAATTTCAGACGTCACATTGATCGTATTATCAATCAAATAAACTCTGCGCTCGGTTTCATCAAGCGTTGATCGAAAGAATATGACGATCCTTTTCTTACGAAGGTTCTTTATTCAACATTCGTTCTTCTCCTGCTCGAGCATACTAGCTAGGTGGGGTCGCCTTATCATGAGGTTCATTTAAAGAGAGTTGAAACAGTTCAACGTAGATTTCATACGTTGTTGAGTTGTTAACTAGTTTGATATTTTGGTTATATTTTATTTTGTTTTATTTATTTTAATTTTGTTTAAATCTGTGTGTACTAAGCAGACTCAACTTCGTTGCTTAACTATCCACTTAGTTTGCCTTCTTATAATAAATTTGATGTTTATACTAATTATTTTGTTTACCGCTTTTTAACTTCTAAATTTTCTCGAATTTCACTGATTTAGCAGTTTGATATTATTGGTTACAATTCGCGAATCAGAGGGGTAAAAGTTTGTTCGGAATTATTGTTACCATAAGTATTAATATGGCTGTTTCAGCACATTTTTTGTTATTGAAAAATTGTAAGAAAATCGTGAACATATAAAGAAACATAATCAAAATTAAACGTGCCTAACAAAAATCTCGTATAGTAGGAATATTTTTCTATGGAAATGTATAATCGAGTATGTCTGACACTAACACAAATTCAATAATTTTTTTTATTTTATCGTGGCCATATATAGCGGCAATGATAAAATGATTATTAATCGTTTAAACGCCGCCTAGTTAGCGCCACTTTCTGTGCGATTTGTTTATATGAGAAAAAGCCTTATGTTATTTTATTTTATTTCAGCATTATTTTATTACATGAATTGTAAACTAATTAAACATTTTTTATAATATTATGTCGAACTTCAGTCAACTATGACGTTTATATTATATTAAAACAAGTTTTTTGAGAAATTCGCTCTAGTTCTAAAAATATTCCGTCAGATGCCAGTTAAGCGAAAAATGGCATGAGGCTTTTTCTCATATAATCAATTTATTTTTCTAATGCTTTATGAGGCGTAAATATATAATTACTCGTATGTATGTTTGTATTTCAGTAACAGATCGTTCTACTATATCTACCTATATTTGTGTTTTAAATACATCTCCTTAAACGAATTTAATTTAAAAGTACTTCAACTTGAAAATGCCGATTAGGGTTTGAGTATGTGATATATTAATTATGTAGTTGTAAATCAAATAAGAACAATTATAAAAATATTTTATCTGTAGTTAATATTTTTATAGAGTTAAACAATGATTATCCCCTTTTCCAAATATCCAGATTTTTATCATTGTCATAGGTAAATACAGGTAAAAACTAAGCTTAATAAGCTATTCTTTTCAAATGACAAATTCAGTTTTTTTGCTACGACTTTTGATCTTCTAGATGTTTTGAATAACACTGATGTCAATAAAACTCAAATTTGGATGGCCATTATCGGCCATTCTCAGAGATCGTGATTCAGGTCTGGCTAGTACATGAAGTTGGTCGTTGAGTCAACTAACCAAAACCACCTAGTGCAAATAATGAACGACCTCGGGTTTACTGCTACGAATTTTGATGTTCAAGGTGTTCAGATATAATTTTTACTCAAATTTGGATGGCCATTTTCGGCCATTCTCAGAGATCGTGATTCAGGTCTGACTAGTACATGAAGTTGGTCATTAAGTCACCTAACCAAAGCCACCTAGTGCAAATAATGGTCGACCTCGGGTTTACTGCTACGAATTTTGATGTTCAAGGTGTTGAGATATCATTTTTACTCAAATTTGGATGGCCATTATCGGCCATTCCCAGAGATCGTGATTCAGGTCTGACTAGTACATGAAGTTGGTCATTGAGTCACCTAGCCAAAACCACCTAGTGCAAATAATGGTCGACCTCGGGCTTACTGCTACGAATTTTGATGTTCAGGTTATTCAGATATCACTTTTACTCAAATTTGGATGGCCATTATCGGCCATTCCCAGAGATCGTGATTCAAGTCTGGCTAATACATGAAGTTGGTCATTGAGTCAACTAACCAAAGTCACCTACTGCAAATAATGGTCGACCTCGGGTTTACTGCTACGAATTTTGATGTTCAGGGTATTCAGATATCATTTTTACTCAAATTTGGATGGCCATTATCGGCCATTCTCAGAGATCGTGATTCAGGTCTGGCTAGTACATGAAGTTGGTCATTGAGTTAACCAACTAAAACCACCTAGAGCAAATAATGAACGACCTCGGGTTTACTGCTACGAATTTTGATGTTCAAGGTGTTCAGATATCATTTTTACTCAAATTTGGAAGGCCATTTTCGGCCATTCTCAGAGATCGTGATTCAGGTCTGACTACTACATGAAGTTGGTCATTGAGTCACCTAACCAAAACCACCTAGTGCAAATAATGGTCGACCTCGGGCTTACTGCTACGAATTTTGATGTTCAGGTTATTCAGATATCAATTTTACTCAAATTTGGATGGCCATTATCGGCCATTCCCAGAGATCGTGGTTTAAGTCTGGCTAGTACATGAAGTTGGTCATTGAGTCAACTAACCAAAGTCATCTACTGCAAATAATGGTCGACCTCGGGTTTACTGCTACGAATTTTGAGGTTCAAGGTGTTCAGATATCATTTTTACTCAAATTTGGATGGCCATTTTCGGCCATTCTCAGAGATCGTGATTCAGGTCTGACTAGTACATGAAGTTGGTCATTGAGTCACCTAACCAAAGCCACCTAGTGCAAATAATGGTCGACCTCGAGTTTACTGCTACGAATTTTGATGTTCAAGGTGTTCAGATACCATTTTTACTCAAATTTGGATGGCCATTATCGGCCATTCCCAGAGATCGTGATTCAAGTCTGACCAGTACATGAAGTTGGTCATTGAGTCATCTAACCAAAACCACCTAGTGCAAATAATGGCCGACCTCTGGTTTACTGCTACGATTTTTGATGTTCAAGGTATTCAGATATCATTTTTACTCAAATTTGGATGGCCATTATCGGCCATTCCCAGAGATCGTGATTCAGGTCTGACTAACACATGAAGTTGGTCATTGAGTCAACTAACCAAAACCACCTAGTGCAAATAATGGTCGACCTCGGGTTTACTGCTACAAATTTTAATGTTCAAGGTGTTCAGATATCAGTTTTACTCAAATTTGGATGGCCATTTTCGGCCATTCCCAGAGATCGTGATTCAAGTCTGCCTAATACATGAAGTTGGTCATTGAGTCACCTAACCAAAGTTACCTAGTGCAAATAATGGTCGACCTCGGGTTGACTGCTACGAATTTTGAGGTTCAAGGTGTTCAGATATCATTTTTACTCAAATTTGGATGGCCATTTTCGGCCATTCTCAGAGATCGTGATTCAGGTCTGACTAGTACATGAAGTTGGTCATTGAGTCACCTAACCAAAACCACCTAGTGCAAATAATGGTCGACCTCGGGCTTACTGCTACGAATTTTGATGTTCAAGGTGTTCAGATATCAGTTTTACTCAAATTTGGATGGCCATTATCGGCCATTCCCAGAGATCGTGATTCAGGTCTGGCCAGTACATGAAGTTGGTCATTGAGTCAACTAACCAAAACCACCTAGTGAAAATAATGGTCGACCTCGGGTTTACTGCTAGGAATTTTGAGGTTCAAGGTGTTCAGATATCATTTTTACTCAAATTTGAATGGCCATTATCGGCCATTCCCAGAGATCGTGATTCAAGTCTGGCCAGTACATGAAGTTGGTCATTGAGTCAACTAACCAAAACCACCTAGTGCAAATAATGGCCGACCTCTGGTTTACTGCTACGATTTTTGATGTTCAAGGTATTCAGATATCATTTTTACTCAAATTTGGATGGCCATTATCGGCCATTCCCAGAGATCGTGATTCAGGTCTGACTAATACATGAAGTTGGTCATTGAGTCAACTAACCAAAACCACCTAGTGCAAATAATGGTCGACCTCGGGTTTACTGCTACGAATTTTGATGTTCAAGGTGTTCAGATATCATTTTTACTCAAATTTGGATGGCCATTATCGGCTATTCATAGAGATCGTGATTCAGGTCTGGCCAGTACATAAAGTTGGTCATTGAGTCACCTAACCAAAATCACCTAGTGCTAAGAATGCACGACCTCGGCTTTACTGCTACGAATTTTGATGTTCAAGGTGTTCAGATATCAGTTTTACTCAAATTTGGATGGCCATTATCGGCCATTCCCAGAGATCGTGGTTCAGGTCTGGCTAGTACATGAAGTTGGTCAATGAGTCGTCTAACCAAAACCACCTAATGCAAATAATGGTCGACCTCGGGTTTACTGCTACGAATTTTGATGTTCAAGGTGTTCAGATATCATTTTTACTCAAATTTGGATGGCCATTATCGGCTATTCACAGAGATCGTGATTCAGGTCTGGCCAGTACATAAAGTTGGTCATTGAGTCACCTAACCAAAATCACCTAGTGCTAAGAATGCATGACCTCGGCTTTACTGCTACGAATTTTGATGTTCAAGGTGTTCAGATATCAGTTTTACTCAAATTTGGATGGCCATTATCGGCCATTCCCAGAGATCGTGGTTCAGGTCTGGCTAGTACATGAAGTTGGTCAATGAGTCGTCTAACCAAAACCACCTAATGCAAATAATGGTCGACCTCGGGTTTACTGCTACGAATTTTGATGTTCAAGGTGTTCAGATATCATTTTTACTCAAATTTGGATGGCCATTATCGGCTATTCACAGAGATCGTGATTCAGGTCTGACTAGTACATGAAGTTGGTCATTGAGTCACCTAACCAAAATCACCTAGTGCTAAGAATGCACGACCTCGGCTTTACTGCTACGAATTTTGATGTTCAAGGTGTTCAGATATCAGTTTCACTCAAATTTGGATGGCCATTATCGGCCATTCCCAGAGATCGTGATTCAGGTCTGGCTAGTACATGAAGTTGGTCAATGAGTCGTCTAACCAAAACCACCTAATGCAAATAATGGTCGACCTCGGGTTTACTGCTACGAATTTTGATGTTCAAGGTGTTCAGATATCATTTTTACTCAAATTTGGATCGCCATGTTCGGCCATTCCCAGAGATCGTGATTCAGGTCTGGCTAGTACACAATGTTGGTCATCGAGTCACCTAACCAAAACCACTTAGTGCTTATAATGCTCGGCTTCAGATATTTTGCTACGAATTTTGTTATTCTCGGTGTACTGATTTTATTTTATTCAAAGTTAGATGGCCAATATTAGCCATTTCTGATATTTGTGATTCAGGTCAGAGTCACCTATCAGTAGTCAGTAGATTTTTTCGTTTTTTTTTACTACATTTTGATGGCTATTGACGACCATATCTGAATATTGTGATTCAGTTCTCGCTAATTCGTTAAGTAGTTGATCCTGGCACCTACCTAAACGCATCTTGTTTTAATAATGCACGCTTCTAGTTGATTGGTACCATTTTTTATTAAGTTTTACTGCGTAAAAAGGACTTTCTTATTTGCTTATAAATGTAAAAAAATTCTTAAGTTGATTCGGTAGTTTCTTAATCTCTGGAAAAATCTCTGGAATTTTCTTATTAGAATTCAATGAGAAATTTATAATTGGTTTGAGTTCAGTATATTTGGTTTGCGTCCCGACTGTTTTAGTACAATATGTTGGTTAAATATTTTATGGTTATGTTACAGTAATATTTTTTTCTCCGTAATTTATCAATTAAAATTTTAATTTTTACTTTATTTATAAGATACTATATTTTTCTGCCATTTTAATTAAGACAATTTGATATACGTCTTATAAATATACTGATAAAATTTGCTCGATTTCATTAAACTTATCTTGATGTGCTTATTTTTTAAATATCGTCAATTCAATGAATATACATCTGTCTCTTGTTTCTATCTCACTTTAATTTTATTTCAATGATTTGAATTAAAATTATGTATAAATTTTGTAATTTATATAAAAATTTGTTCTATGCTTTCTAAACTATTTAAAATAATGTAAAATCAAACATAATATTTTACTTTTCATTAAGAATTTCGCAAATTAAAAATCATAACAGTGTACTCCACACAACTACATAGAAAGGCTTTAAAATTCCAATTGGAATGGGCAGAATTCCAATTAGATGTGTATACGTATACGAATTTAATCTATGGAAAAATCTATGGAATATTTCACGGGCCCCTTATAAGTACCGAATATATAAAATTTGTACGATTTTTTTATGGATTTGTATGCATACAAAAATCTTATTATTATTATACCAAAATTTTCAACCGTGTATGTTTCTCTCTAGTTTAGACATAAATTGTTGTCATGCGAAAAAAATAAGAGTAGTTGCCAAAATGAGAGATGCCTGTAGTTTAGGAGGCATTGACAAAACGCAGTTGTGTCTGATAGGGCCAAGTGAATAAAAATAAGTAAATGCTTTTACTTCAATTTGAGGATATATTATTATCAATTTAAAAGAATATTTGTAATAGAACTAGTAGAAAACGGTTTATGGGCCGAGTACTACTTAAGTGTTACTCCATCAATTTTAATTATTTGTTTTGTTTATTCTCCACTGATAAAGTTGTTTGACAAAATAAAATTAAAGTAAAAGCCTTTACTTATTTTATTCACTTGGCCCTCTAAAAACAACTGGTTATGGCAAATATACATAGAAATGTTAAGCTTGGTCATTTTTGATTTTCTTACCTTCACATTACAAATCTACTATTGTGTTTGATAGTAAAATCTGTCCAATCTAAAGCCTATTTAAAAATGTTCCACCATGTTTAATTTTTTCATATAGAAATGGAAATGTGTTTTATATAGAAATTCAATTTTTTTTATTTTAGAAAGTAATTAGAAGACGAGCTTCTAATAAAAATTTAAAATTTAGTCAATAGTTATATTCATTTAAAAATATTTCTTGTAATTCCAGGAAATTTATGATTGACGTTTACATAATAAATGTGTCAAAATTGTTTTTTTTAATTTTGGACACATATGTAACATTCCAAATCATCAAAAGTTACAATAATGTAAGAAAAGTGTTAGGGAGAACTACTGAAAAACATTTCAATATTCGATTGTTTTATTTTTCTATCTGGTTAATTATTCGCCACGAAATAACAATAATTAAACTATAAAAACATAACACATACATATTTGATCCTTAGTGGATGTGTGTACGTCTATTGTCTATGTATAAGCATGGACAATCAACAAATATAATATTTTTTATAACTTTTTAATTGGCATCAAAAAAGCATAAAATCTTGAGCTTTTTTTGTGCTTGAAAACCATACATATTATGTCCACTTTTAAGTATTTTATGATTATAATATACATATTTTGTATTGTGGGAATTGTGGGGATAAGCAACCCTACATGTAGTATAATATATGGTAGATAATTAGTATATATAATAAATCTTAGTTTCTAGGAAATATTATTATTTATATTCTCCAATTTTTTAATTACAATAATTATAATAATCATAAAATATTATGTCGTCATCATACAAATATATAGAGTATGAAACATAATATCCATTTTTATACATTTTTGTTTTCATGCTGTTGTGTTTCATATAATTTGGTTTTTATGCTTTCCTTAAAAAAACTTTTAATTTTTGTTTAATTTTTTGCTACTGTTATATTATAAAATTTAAAAAAAAAAGGAGTTCATCCTTATTTAAATGCAAATTAGTTTCAATATCACATTATATTAATGCTCCCTTGTTGTTTTGTGTGTCTGTTTATTTATGTTTTTAATTTTTTATTTTATTTTTATATGTTACATTAAGGATTTTCCTTATAGTTTTCGTTTTGTGTATACACAGTGCAAAGTGTGACGGTCAAATATATTAATGGGTACCAGAGAATTTTAGTTTATAAACTCCCACAAAATAAAATTCCAGACGAGAAACGATTTAACATTTTTTCAGTTGTTTTGGTTCAGCATTGTTCTCAGATGTTAAATGAGGTTTTTTGAATTTTTTAAGGAATCGTGAATAATAAATTAGTATAGGTACATAATTACATTTAAGCAAAACAACGTCTCTTGAGATGGTTTGATATAACACTTGTTGTGTTTTAGCGTTTTGGAGGTTAAAGTTGATCAAATTAAATATCATTAAAGATTTTATAATTGTTTGTTTCAGTTTACTTGGTCTAGCGGGCACATATCCAAGGTAAAATGCAAATTATTAATTATTTTTAATATAATAATGCAAATTAAATTAATACTAAAATAATGCTTGGACCTAGTGTGAAGTTATTGACACCTTTACGATTCTTTGTACGAACTTATTATCACTATTGAATACTTAATAAAATAACAAATTGAGTTTTAACCAAAATTGTCACAATAAACGAAAGTGGTTAAAACTCAATTAGTTATTTTATTAAATAGTGTGATGTTTCTGGACACTTTTAAATGATAGACATAAATTTACGCAAACTCCACACGCGTGTACATTTCTTAACAGAGTGAAAATAAAAGGATATATACATATACTTATAAACATATATACATATACATATACTTATACATATACTTATAAACATATACTTATAAACAAAATATGGGGTGAATATGTTGTGGACTACACTCGATTTTCTTTTACCACAAATGTATACTAGATCTTGAATACACCACACGAAAGCGAAAAAATTTTGATAAAAACTCTCTTGTATAATCCTGCTTAAATTTCTAAAAACAAACACGGTCAAACTCGTCAAACAATCAAAACTCGTCATTTCCGGTAAAATTTAAAAAATTATCTGAACAAATTTTGCTTTGAAATTAATTTATAATATTTGTGTTTTAATCGTGTTTTCAAAATATTTGCAAAGAAAGGAAAACTTCTATGGAAGCTGCCAATTCTGGTGAACCGGAAATCCTATAGGGGGATTTGGTCGCCTTATTTCTACGATTACAAAATCAAGTTATATTCGGTTGGTTTTTTGAATCCTTGTCAAGTGCCCAGGACTTGATGGGGCATACAGCTCTGTCACGTGCCCCTACAAACATCAATTGGACCTCCCAACGTACAAAAAAAAACTAAATATAAAGTTTCAATCCGGTCACTTAACCCGACTGGGCTGTGCTAGAGTCGAATTGTTGCTAAAAATAAGTTTTTTGAAAAAAATAAATTAAATTTGGGGAAATGATTAGGACCGATATTGTTGGAAAATTAATATAGAATCTTGTAGGTTATGACCTATGACCAATAACGTTGTTATTGTAACTGATTTACTATTCAAAACATTTGCAAAACGAAAAACCTCCTATGGAAGCTGCGACTTCCGGAGGACCTACTGTCTATTTATGGAAGAATTTTACGTTTCACCCAATCAGTCAGTACATCTGGCCTGTACAGAGGACACAGACGTTTATTCTGCTCAGAGCTACACACATACACACACATACACACAGGCTTTTTTTAAAAACTACTCTTTTTGACTTCGGCGATATAGCGCATGGAACATCTGCAAAAATTTGGAGATCAACATTTATTTTACTATGTATTACTATACTTTATTTTAATACTGGCAGGCGCTGCTGATAGACGGCATTATTGACATATAGTGGACTTATTACATTTTAAGAATATTACTCAACATTCTAAAATTACAAATCAGTTGTAAACTGACAGACATCGAAAACACACAAGTGCAACTATTTCTTAGCATTTTGCCATTTCTTATTTTGGTAATAGTAGTTTCTAGCTAATTGTGTTAATTACAGTACTTCAACATTTTTATCGATTATATTAATGTGAAAGTAATAGTAATAAATATATTTTTGTTAACATAGTTTTGTCAGTATTAGAAAGAGTGAATAAACAGCTTTTCCCTTTCACTGATGCATACGTTAGTATTAGGTTAAAAAATATTTTTTTTAACAACCTTTGATCTGAGTTGTATGTTTATTAAAAAAAAAGGGATTGGGGGCGTTTTTTCAACTGAACTCAACATTTTACTGTCCTAATTATAGACCCTAAACATTTGTAATAGTTCACGAATTAATCAAAACGGCGACGATCAGTATTAAATCCATATGTAGGTCACTAAAAGATTAAAAATATGTCAGTATAACCTAGGAATGCTGATATTGCAATTAAATTATCTCTTTCCATTTTTATCAACTTAAAAATAGTTTAATTAGTCTATAATTAAATGAATATATGTATTCTAAAAACTAATTCCTAACTTTTGAAGAATTTAATTTTAGTCGCCTCCTTAAATTTGTATATCAGTACTTTGCACACACATATGTCAGTAAATGCGCTCTATAATGTTTTATTTGCACAATATGTCAACATGGCACACCAGCTATCAAACAACGGATCTTTTTCTCACTAAGCTCGGTAATAGTGTATGCATTTTGGTGATTTCAATTGACCTTCGCACAGCTGCGATTTGATGCCGTTACACTTGTGGGATGCCGTGACAGATCGATTTTATGCGGACAATTCCTAATCGATTCTGGCCCTAAACCATAATATTGCTGGAGTTATTTGCGAAACAGAGCCGAAACCGATCGAAAATTTACTAAAAAGTTTGCTTCACAGGACGGTTTGTTTTTGCCAGTAAAGCAATAACATTTAGAAAAATATTGATTTGTGTTTATTTTATTGAATTTTTAAAAATACATCGCTAAATGGTTCACCCCTTATATGCAAAAAAGTAATTATGTTCAGCGAACTCGAAAAATGAATTCAAATGAATTAAAACTTTGTTTGCAGAATTACTTTCCGATCCCCAGTCTATTCAATCTAATTAAAATCCGAAAGAGGGTGATTCGGAGAGATGAAGACAATAATATAGTTTTAAAGCTATACTACTTTGCGGAAAATTTTGTATTTCTACAAATTTATTTGCAACCTAATAAAATTGTAACTGGAACTATATTTTTTTATTAAGTTCCTGATTATGCTGCAGTTCGCTCTGCTTACATATTAATAATGGCGTCCTGCGTCATTATATAATATTTAATTAGTCCTCTGTTATTCAACCTTGAGTAATCTTCAATTACAACTATTTCATAAATATTAAAGCCCAATAGATCTCTTTTCTAAAAAGGACCATTATAACTTTGTCAATTTACAATTAACAATTAAACAAAAAAACATTTTGCTCACTGTTTTATGTTCAAAATAATAATACGAAGTCTTTTCACGCGCGCGAAAAACACTTTGATTCTTTGTGTATGTTAGTACAATGTCTCATTTCCTTTCCCAACACCATCATGCGGATTGAAAAGCAATAAAAAATGTTGTGGGTATACTCGTACATTAAAATGTAAAAAGTTTTGTATATCAACTTCCTTGACATACCCCTCGGATCGTAACCCTTTATTATGTACGAATAGAAAAAAATTCAATATGCATTTTCCTAATCAGAAGGGTAATTTTCATTTTCGTTATGAGCGTTTATTGTATGGAATACATACAACGTCAGTGTGAAATTTTAAACATAACCCATCGCGAATTTTAATTTACATCCATTACACTTATATGTGGATGTACTGTGGAAAGTCTATGTATTCGAAGCACGTTGGTTAATTGCAAATTTTAATAAAACTATCATGCCATATAATTGTTAATAATTTAAAAAAACGTGGGGGTGGTAAATTTATATTATTTAATCGAGGATACCCATTCTTATTATTTTATAATTTTTTTTTTAACTTAATTTACACAAAAATCCAACAACAAAAAACCCTTTAATTTTAAATTTTATAGTAACAACAAACAAAATAAAATTATAAATATTTCCATAATTTAAATTAAAAATATAAGGGAACATTAAAAAAAAATATTACAAGACTGGGAACAAGAGACTACATAATTTGTGTCGCCTCTCCTCATTTAAGCACACAACAGAAAAGGAATTTTTTTTTAATGACTAATGATTCTTGTTTTATAAGCTTTGTTGTTATTTTTTTATTCTATAATTTTTATCAAACATAAAAATATGCAAATTAATGAAGTAGAAATACACAAAAAAACGTAAAAAATAAAAATGTGGAATTGAAAATCGCATATAATTATTCGAGGGCAGGAAACTTTGTTAAAATATATTTTTATAAAACAACAACAACCGTAATAACATAAAATATATATATATTTTTCTCAATGATTGCGGAAGGTGAAACACAATTAAAAATGAAAATTATATTTATTTTCCATACAACACCAACGTTCATCATCCCGCGCGTCGGGCATTCACCGCCCGCCACACCATCAACCCATAACCGTCATTTATAAAACCGAAACAAAATTATACATTTATGGTGGAAAGAGGATTTCAGATTTATATAAATTAAAATTAATTTAAATATTTTGATGGAGATTTTTTTTTTCTTAATTATGAAAAATTATAAATGGACTTTTGAATTTTTAATCCTTTTTTCATTTTTTTTTAAATATTTTTAATAATATTTATGCTGATTGTTTTAATTCTTCTTATAAAAAAAACACAAAAATAAAACAACAACAAAAATTAATTTAAATTTATAATTATAAAAATTAAAATAATTTCTTATTTTATAAATGATGGCAGTACTCTACTATACAGTACAATAATTTTTCGTTTATTGGAAAAACGAGCTTTTCTATGTGGATTGCTTAAATTTATGTTTGAATTGAAAACATTTTCGAATTTTTTGTTGCTACATTTTGAGCTTAAATTTTCGCTTAAAATTTATTTTAATAGTTTTTGTTTCGCATTCTGCTAGGTGTTGTACAGGCGATGCAATTTTATAGCGACATTTTTTAATTTAAGTAATTGGAAAACATAATCGCTCAGTTTATTTTTTGCTCTTACATTTTAAATGTTTAGTATTGTGCTATTACACTGAATTTATTAGAAAATAACAGCAGATTTTTTGTAAAATCTACCTAATGCAAAATTAGACATGATTTAGACGTAAATAAAATATGTGGTGGTATAGGTGTTAAATTTGAAAAATATGAATTATTGTGAGAAATAAAAAATTAATAATCTATATGTTAACCCTTTGTGGCCTTATACCACAAATTTAAAAATTAATGCCTAACTACCTTATGGTATACTAAGCTATATCATGGTGCAAATGCAGTACTGCTATAACCCTCTCTCACCTCTCAATAAGAAATATGGTTTTTTTAAATTTGCTTTGTGCACTACATTTATCAGAAATGAAGCAAATTAAAATTCAAGAATAAATTAAGATGGATACAATTATAACACAGGGTGCTAACTATAAACATAGTTATTACCATTAAGGATGTTTCAACAGAAAACAGTATTGGGTTCGCATTGATGAACAATTGGAAGCTGGTTTCATCGAGTAGCAATAACGGCCCAAAACACATACTTATGCACCGCAATGAAGCGTACTTTGGGGTATTTCCTCGGCGTATATACATGGCTATTAGATTGATAAATTTAAACAAAATTTGATTTAGAATTAATAAATGTTTTGCGATTGTAAAGTAGAAATACAAAAAAAAGTTGCTACGCCTTTTACGAAGTCGCAAATAAAAGGTAGGAAACGTAGATTGAAACGTAAATTATTTATTTTTTCGTATAAGGCTTGCCTACTTGCGACGGGATGGACCTTTACGAGGATAAATTTTCATACCAGAGTCGATGACTTCCTTTTCCAACTTTTCTGTGTTTTGAAAAAATGATCCAAATGAAGTGAGCAAAAATATACGTATACATAGTATTAATCAGAATGAGTGCTTATAGGTTATTAGAAAATTGAGCCACATCTGTAAATTATCTAAACAGGTTTAAGAAAACCTTGTTTTCTGAAAATTTATATCTTAATGTTACATATTCGAGTATTTTTAAATTCGCTATACTTTGAACTAACTTTCTTGTAATATTATTCCAAAAGCAAATTTTGAATTTCATACCATATTGTAATCACAGTTTCATACCATATTGTGATCCAGATTTAGAAAAATTTTGAAAAATGCATTCAAGTAATGAGGAGAAATAGCACTCAATGAATTTGCAGCCTGAATTTAACTCGTCAAAAATTATCGATAACAATTTCACTACTAGTTGATTTATGGCAGAAAACAGTTAAAGGAAAAATGTTTTGCCTGACCATCCAGTCCAGTGAAATCTGATGCAATCGTTAAAATATTCAACATGAGATAAAAGATAAAGTGTTTTTAAAGTCTATATGATTATATCATTTCTAATTTATTGTTAGTATCTAATGTTGAACACTTCCACAGATTCAATTTTAGATTAATTAAACAAAAATAATATGTATGTGAGAGATTTTGCCGCCTGCACGGTGGTCCTCCAGCTGTCTCGGTTCATCACAGTCTTGATCTTTCCTTACGGCGCGCGTCGACTGGTTGTTGACGATATTTTTTGTATCATTCATTCTGATGGAAGCGTTCCGATGTTGCCCAGCGGTCTAACTAGGTTTTAAATCCAACCTAGTTCGATTTCCTAGAATCCGATAATATCACGGTCCCATGGAGAAACTGTAATTCGTGGTTCATTCGAATCCGATAACCGTTGTTCGCATCGTTAATGGGACCATAAATAGCTCCAACGGGTTTTCTTTCAAAATTAGGTATAGTAATCTACAATCATTGGTGGTCAAGGTCCAACTCTCACATCCGAAAGTTAGGACAGGTCTTATTAGTGTTTTGTAAAGTGCGAGTTTACACGGCTGCAAAACATATTTTGATCACAACAACTTTGATTGTGCATAAAAGTCTCAATGACCGGCTGCTATTAGGGTTTTTATATCTGCCAGGGTCGGTCAATGATATTGTAATTGTTCTGAAATATTTAAAATTTTTCATTTGGCTAGATTTAAATGATTTTGGTTTAAATGATGGATTTTGGTTTAAATCTCGTTTGTTCCGAGATTTACCGTAGGGATGCTCCATGTTATTCATAACAAGTTTGTTTTGCTGTTGTTCATTTACAAACCTAGGCGTTACGGTCTATGTGATAAACTATCTTTGTGATACATCATTTGGTATCTGGTCAAGAAGCACGATATCATCTGCATCATTAAACAACCCAGGCGCGAGCGCACCGCACTTCGCACACCAGATGTTATTTCGTGTAGCTTCTTCTGGTCCCAGTTCATTACGATGAAATCATAAAGATAATATGCTAGAGAGGCTCCTCCTTGATTTAATAACTCTGCGGGGATTGCGTTGAAACCGGGGTCTGCTATTTCTCAATCTATACTAATAGCTGTGTCTATTTCCTCTCTACTTTGGTATATGCGACAAAACTCCTTGCCTGGTAGAGCAAGAGCTCGATAGGGGTCACTTCATCACTCCTATTTAATAGATTTTGAAAGTAGGGTTGCATTACTGAGGGAACAGCTACGTTTGTTCTCAGTTCTCCATCCGTATTATTGATGGCTATGGATCTTGGATGGAAGTCTTTAGTAAGAATTCTTGGTCTCACAAGTTTCCGTTTTCCACTTGCAAGAAATTTGGATGTACCTCCTAGCGCAGAGATAATCTGTGTGAATTGTATTCACCTCTGCTGCAGTTATAGCTGATGGGATTGCTTGCCACAACCCCTGGATGTTTGTTTCGGGCTTGTGGTGTTCATTCTCTGCATGGAGTCGTCATTTTTTAATGCATCAATATTCTTCTTTGTTTGTTTACTAAATATGAATAATAATAATTTGCACTGACTATGTCCGCGCCTCGATATGATCTAACGTCAGTTATACTACCAGAAAAAAGATTGCATTGTAAATAAATAAAAACAAAAATGTACTCGATGCGACTAGGTTATACATTATACCAAGTTCGACGACTCTTATCCTATTTTTGAGCCACTTTACCACGACGATTTTGATGCCATGGTGCAAGATGTTACTGATAATTTCTTTCAGTTCTTCAATCCGATCTAATCCGATCAATTAACCCTAGGCCTTTTTATAGGGTTTATCTTGATGGAATTTATACGACCGTAAGAGAAAGCAGAAACGAAGTTATAATTTTCTGATATATAGTTGAACTATCGCAATGTTTTATATTTGACTCTATGGTTTACAAACAGAGGTCTTCTGCGTGTTACTGGCACTTGTACAACTGTTGTTACAATATATCCTTTGAAAAAAAGAAATCGATGCTCGTGTAACCTATGATTCGTCGAGTTAACCGTAAAAGTGTACGCAGGTGCACCATGTGACACCTGAGAAAACGTATAAGGCTCTTCGACCGCACACTCAAATCAGTTCAGGAAACTAATTAATTCCTAATTTTGTATCAATTCTGCACGAAATAATTTCTAATTTTGAAAATCGTATTGTAAATAATAATTCTACTAAATTCTAATTAGAAAAAAATTGCTAAAAAAACGAGAAAATATATATGGAGTAGTATATAGTTACATGTAGCCTTGTTCTTTATTTTCTATAAGTTGTTATAAATAAATAAAAATAGAATTTAAAAAGAATTAACAGTAACTACTCGAACTTTACATTTTTAACTTAACTTAGTAGCTTGTGCAGGAGAATGCCTTTCAGAAAACAAAAAATAAAATGCAATCACATAATTCTCATTTTTCACAAAAAAATATTTGTTGTATGTAACCTGCACATTTTCTAATAATGTTTCTAAAAATATATTTTAGAAAAATTCAAATCTCATTTCTGTGTCTATATGTATGTACGTACATATAGGTCCTTAAACATGTATGTTATGTTCGAAGACTTATGTGCGGATATAGGAAACAAATGGGAGTTTTGATTTAGTTTGGTCGTTTGGTTGATGATATTTAGAAAATTTTTATAGGAAAATCAAAAATGTAATTATATATAAAAATAAATATATTTATACATTTAAATAAAAGTTTAATAGTAATATAGGAGTAAATAAGAAAAATAAGGACATTGCTAGTCAACATTTAGGTGAAGGTACCAAAATGAAAAATTAATACTGACACATAGTATTTCTATGTTCTCTCATTCGTTCTTTTTGCAACATTGTAGTTTCTAAATGTCCTTATTATTTTTGTTTTAGGATATTCTAATAATTTTTAAAAATGTGTGTCCCAATTAAGGTTTGAAACATCCATACATATATGATTTTTATATGTGTGGAGTTTGTGCTATATTGGGAAATATACTAATCCATAATTTAAATAGGAATATTGTATATGTATAAGTGACTATCCTTAATGTACATACACAAGAATTGCATTGTACGTAGGTATAAATTCTAGTTACTACGTAGTCATGTTGCAGTTGGTGTTCTTTCCTCCCTCTTATATGTGATTGGGAATTATTATAAATATTGAAATTGGTAATTTTAAGAAATAAATGGTTTTAAGGCTCCTGCATATATTGGGATATTGTAGATGCAAAAAAGAAGGTAAACATTTTTGTTATGTACATACATAACATAGTCCTATATATGGAGATGAGGTTAAAAGGAAAAATCAGGAAAAATATGTAGTGATTTTATAGATGTTAATTTTAAATATTGTTTGCTATACCGTTGTTGTTGTGCTGCTTTATTTTTCTGTTATAGGTATTATAATAAATTTTAAAATAACAAATCAATATATTGACGAGATTGTATGTATGCATTTTCTATGCTTAGCATATACGAGTACTCTATGTAAGTTTATTCAGAAATTATTATTAAACTAAGCTGATTATGTATAAGCTTTTTAGATGCAAATCATAGTTATAATTTATAATTTATTGATATTTGAATGTGAGACTATCCAATGCCGATATTTCCAAGAAATATAATTTGACAAAACCAAATAAAATTAACATGAAACACGTAGTGACATCTGTTTCAATTATTACATAAACTAGGTACATAAATTGAGTATTTTTGGGGTTATTTAATTGAAAAAAAAAAATATTTTAATTATAAAAATAAGGAAATTGAAAAATATATATTTTTGAATACTGCGTAAAACCCTTTTTTATAATTTTTGTTCCAAAACAAAAAAAAAATATAAATAATATTTTATTTCATTTACAAAATATATAATTTAAAAATTACATAATTTTTTAGGGTTAATTTTTATTTAGATTAACAACAAAAAAATATTTTCTAATTTCCGTGCTTTAATTTAAAAATCTAATTAGAAATTCATTATTCACAAATAAAAATAGAATAATCATAATAAATATTTCGGAAGACATTTCTTAGGCATTATTTTTTCTTTGACTGTGGCTGTGTGGGTTAAAACACAAAGAAAATTTAGAATATTATTTTTAAATAAAATACCATAATTTATCAAGTATTAATAAATTTTTTTATCTATCTGTGTACATATACTAGTTTATAATATTTATTTAGGAAAATTATAATAATTTTGATTCAGAACATTTTTGTTGGGTATTTTTATGTTGGTCGGTAAAATTTTACTACCCATAGTATAATAAAATTCTAATGTTAAAATATGTATAATAAATCAATTTTAACTTTCAAATATTTTTGATAATTTTTGAGAGTAACAAAACTATAATAAATCTTATCTTGTTTTACAAATATCTCACAGTAAAAAATATTTCAACAAAAGTTTAAAAGCTTCTAGTAAAACTTTGAGAACGATATGCTTCTAATGTTTTTTTCATATACTGGGACCGGTAACATTGCTCCCGTTGCGAAAACGAAGACGATGTTAATGATTATCATATTTACAAACTTGGGGCACTACATACTGCGGACTTAATGAGTACGATTAACAATTTTGAGCTGAATATGGAAGCTTTCATGTGTTCTGCGAAATCTGAATCTTCGAAATCGCTCCTATCGAAAAGATGTTATCTTTCCCAATTTATTTAAAAAGATTTTGGAAATTTTGCCGATCAATTACACCAAAGAAGGGAATTTATATTCTTTCTATCAATGGAGGAAGTGATTTGAAAACTGGATAACCATCTTAGTACATAATTCCTCTTCGGTAGAGTATTCTGCCTGTTTCAAATAAAAGTTGTTGGACCATCGTGGAAAGTTTAAATATTAATTTTCATCTATGTTGTTTTTTAATAACTTCTGAGTTAGGCACAGCATGAGGAACATAGTTGGTTTAAAAATGCACAAAATTTAAAAATTATAATTATTTGAGATTAAACTTTGCGATCTGAAACCTCGGTTTTGAGAATTTGAAACATTTTAAATTACTATTGAACGAACAGTTAATATTATTAAATTAAATTGTTTAATGAGCTTATAAGTTTACAAAATTAAAATAATGATTATTTAGCTCTTTTAATATTTTATTTATTAATACTTAAGCTTTCGGAACCATTTCGGTTCCATTCTCAAAAGTAAGTAAATCAATTTTACAAAAAAAATATTTTCTATATAAAATAAAATCGAAATCAAGGCTAACTAAAACGTTGCTATTTTCCTGTAGATATCGCTCGCTACTAGAAAAAATATATTTTTATTTTAGCAAAGCAACAAAAATTGATATTGTTACGGTGACACCTAGATTAGAGTAGAATAAGTTAATTTCATTAATAGTTCAATTGCATTTATGATTTATACTCAACATTTAGGCGTCATTTCTATACTAACATATTTGCTCGATGCGCATTTAGGATTATTCTGGAAACAAATATTTTGGTATATAAAGGCGCGCGTTGACGTGGAATGCTGAGTCTTATTTTAAACGTGATACAGTGAAGGTTAAATAGAAAGATTATTAAAGTGATTATTAAAGCGATTATTAAAATGATAATTAAAATGTGTGTTATAATTATAATAATAAATTGTGTTGTATAATAAATTGTGTTGTATAAATAAATTGTGTGAGTTCAAATTTGAAGCAGTTGTATTTATTCACAATCCAGTGATTCGAACCTTGAGTGACAAGGCAAAATCGTAACAATTGGTGACAGCGGTGGGATTGTGAATAATAAAGAAAATGATACTCTACGAATTAAAGCTTGCGCAATTAAAGGAGCAGCTGGGCGCGGTTTGGCCAGTGAAGGCACAAAAGCTAGTTTGGTGGAGCGACTACGTGAGGCCATGGAGAAGGACGGTTTAAATCCAGACGTATATGATTTCGAGGAGGAAAAAACGGATGAGACCGGTGTGGACAAGAAAGAAGGCGACGTACAAATGGTGGTCGGAACAACACAAAACCCATCCGGAAGTTTCGATTTATCGCAGTTGATGGCTGCTATGAATCAAATGATGGGACAACAGTTGGAGCTACAAGGGGCGGACATTAAACATCAAATGAAACAGCAGATGTTACAAGTGGAGCAACAAGGGGCGGACATTAAACAATCGAACCAGGAAATTAAACAGAAGATGGTACAAATGGAACAACAAGGAGCGGACATTAAGCAATCGAATGCGGATATTAATGCCCCTATTATGGTTTTCGCCTCACCATCACCTCACCTCTCTTTCGCCGTGATAGTATGATTCGTGTGAGTAGTATTTTGGTATTATGGTTCTCATCTTTATTTTGGCGAATGAGAGTATGCGGTGATTTGCGTTGTTTTTAAATTTTTTACTTTTTGTAGCTGGCTACAATGTTTTTGTTAGAAGTTTTGACATATTATGTGTTTGTTTATGTATTTTAGTTAGTTAAAATAATTAAAATATTCTAAAACTAATAATTATAAATATTAATACGATCAACGATTATTAATAATGATCAGTCTAGTATCGATTTATTTTTTCGTGATAAAATTGCCTGAATTTATAATACAATATTTTGAAATAAAATAATAATAATTATTATAAAATACACAAACAAATTATTTTTTACTATAAAAATAAAACCTACATTATCTCTACCAGCCATTTTTATTTGTACTATTGAATTAAGAAAAAAATCGCACTACATCACCTAAAAATTTTAGGTGATCATTTTTGACATCACTCTCGCTCACTTCGTTTTCACGGCGAGAATCATAATACGAAAATACAAATGCGGCGACTAGACGTCGCCAAGTGATGCGTAGGTGATAACCATAATAGGGGCATAAACATCAAATAGAAGACGGTCAAAAGAAAATGGACGAGAAGTTTCTGGAGTTATGTTCTACATTACACGGCGAAGTGGAAAAGCTGCAAACCGAGTTACACACAGAAATTGGAAATGTTAAAGGGAACGTTCAACAAAAATTTGAAACTGTTAACCAAAATATACAAACGGTTAAACAAGATCTACAAACCGAAGTGCAACGTCTCGAGAAAGAGCTTGAAGATGTCAAGGCAAATGGAACGACACAACAAGTGATCCAGACGGTTAATGCAGTTAAGATAAAACCACCAACATTTGATGGAACAACATCCTTCAGCATTTTTAAGTTCCAATTCGAAACGGCGATTAAGCAAAATCAGTGGACTGAAGAACAATGTGTTGCAGCGTTAATTGTGGCTCTTAAAGGCGAAGCGGCAGAAACACTACAAATCATTCCCGAGCAGGAAAGGAACGTTTACATGGGAATTATGAAGGCGTTAGATCGAAAATACGGAAGTGACCACAAGCGAGAAATCTATCGCATGGAATTGAAGGGTCGATACCAAAGAGGAGGAGAATCGCTACAGGAATTTTCATCGGCAATTGAGCGGCTCGCGCATTTAGCACATTCAAATGTGTCGGCCGATTACATGGAGCGAATTAAAATAGATGCATTCATTGACGGTAATCACGGTATTCGAGATCCTGAGACGCGCAGAGCGGTGATGTTGTCACCTAAGACAACTTTCACGAAAACCATCGCTTGTGCGTTAACAAACGAAACTGCGCAAACCATCATCAAACCAGCAATAAAAATTCGTAGAGTGGAGATTGATTCCAGAATGGACACTGAGCGGGCTATGCCAAGGTTCAGATATGGAAGTAGCAGGATTAAATGCTGGGTATGTAATAGAATGGGTCACATCTCACGGGACTGTTGGGAGATTAAGAAGAAACGAGGAAGATCGCCATCTCCTATGAAGCGTAGAGCAAACGAACAGCAGAGAGAGGCCAGAAAGGAGGGTCGGACGACATTGGAGTCGTTAAAAAGAGACAGCTTGAAGGAGCAAAAGCTGACTCCCACACCCGATTGCCCCATAAGGTCCATCCAAGTTTCGAGAGTAGAAAGAGGCGATGACAGCTTGACAGATGAAGCCAATATTGAACATCGAAAGGAAAGCGCACATGATAATGCCAACGCTTTATTAAGAAGACCATGTCCCGCGGAATGCAAGCATTGTGGGCGTGTGGAGGGTAAAGAAAACATCATCGATATTCGGCTTATGCAAGTGCTACCTGATGAGGAATGGACTGATGAAATGATCAAGAAGGAGCAATTACGGGATGCTGACCTATCATTCATCATGGAACATAAGGAAAAGGAACACCGGCCCACATGGAGTGAGATAGCTGACAAAACTCCCATTGTAAAAGCATATTGGGCTCAATGGGATAGCCTCCACATAGAAAATGGATGTTTAAAACGAAAGTGGGAAAGCACCAAGGTGCCAAAAGATCGGATAGCGGAAATCCTCAAGGAGTATCATGGAGGAGCAAGTGGAGGTCACCTAGGGATTAATAAAACATTAGCCAAAATTCGCCAACGTTTCTACTGGTCCGGATGTAGGCAGTCAGTAGTAGAGTGGTGTCGAAGATGTGACCAATGTGCGGCAGTAAAGGGACCAGCACGAAAAAGCCGTGGAACTATGAAACAATATAATGTCGGGGCACCATTTGAGAGAATTGCAATGGATGTGGCGGGCCATTTCCGACTACCGAGAGCGGAAATAAATATGTGCTAGTAATAATGGATTATTTCAGCAAATGGCCGGAAGTGTACCCGATACCCAATCAGGAGACAACAACAATAGCTGATGCTGTGGTCAACAACTGGATTAGCAGATTTGGTGTACCGATGGAAATTCACACGGATCAAGGAAGAAATTTCGTTCAGGAGATATGTCAGATGCTTGGAATCAATAAAACAAGAACGACGCCTTTACATCCACAGTCGGACGGTATGGTGGAAAGATTCAATGGCACATTGGAGGAATATCTAGCAAAGGTTGTTGAAAGGAACCAACGCAACTGGGATCGACATATACCGATGTTCCTGATGGCTTACCGATCAGCGGTACATGACACAACAGGAGTGACACCAGCTAAAACCATATTTGGGAACAATCTGCGATTACCAGGAGATTTAAAGTTTGGGGCTGTTCCATCAGCAGCTCTATGCGGACAGGACTACGTCGACCGGATGAAAGAGGAACTTAATGAAATACATCAATTTGTACGGGAGAAAATTCGAATATCAAGTGATCGAATGAAAGCTCGATATGACATACGAGCAAATAATCAAGGCTTCGAGGAAGGGCAATTGGTATGGCTTCACAACCCGCAACGGCAGAAGGGATTATCACCGAAGTTGCAACCCACATGGGTAGGACCTTACACTGTCATTAAAAAGTTGAACGACGTGGTTTATCGCATACAGAAAGGACGGAAAGGTAAACCAAAGGTGGTGCATTTAGAACGTTTGGCGCTCTACAGAAGAGGTGATCTGGATCCTGTTCGGGACGAACAGGCTTAGGTGGGGGGTAGTGTTACGGTGACACCTAGATTAGAGTAGAATAAGTTAATTTCATTAATAGTTCAATTGCATTTATGATTTATACTCAACATTTAGGCGTCATTTCTATACTAACATATTTGCTCGATGCGCATTTAGGATTATTCTGGAAACAAATATTTTGGTATATAAAGGCGCGCGTTGACGTGGAATGCTGAGTCTTATTTTAAACGTGATACAGTGAAGGTTAAATAGAAAGATTATTAAAGTGATTATTAAAGCGATTATTAAAGTGATAATTAAAAAGTGTGTTATAATTATAATAATAAATTGTGTTGTATAATAAATTGTGTTGTATAATAAATTGTGTTGTGTAAATAAATTGTGTGAGTTCAAATTTGAAGCAGTTGTATTTATTCACAATCCAGTGATTCGAACCTTGAGTGACAAGGCAAAATCGTAACAATATCTACAGAAAAACACTTTACAAAATAAAATTTGACTAAAAGCATAAATTGAAAACAATTTTATCCATCTTAAATAATATTTGAATTGTGTAAAAGCAAAAAATCAAATTATAAAAATAGATCATATGAATTGCCAATGTACGCGAAATCGTTAATTTTGTTAAGAGAATTTGAACTAGATTTTATATGTAACATTTCCAAAATAGATCGTTTTCTGTAATTAGATTGTTTTTCCAAAATGTTTACATCTTCAAAAATAATATTATGGTTGGTATCTCTAATATGTTCCGAAAGTGCACTTATTTGATTTGAATTTCCCGAAGCACCACGTAAATGTTGAAAAAAACTTTTTTTTACTTAATCACAGAAATTCCTTCACACTTGTCTCCATTTGCTCGAATTTACGATGTAAGTGGAACAAACGATTTATCTCTTTAAGAATGTGTTATGAGTTTTCACTTAGACTCAAAAAATCTGGGGGGCTATTTGGGAATTCGATTCGATAACGAGAGTACAAGATTCATATTTGATTTGAATGTGATTCGAACGATTCTTATTTAAAATCTAATATGAATCTTGTACTCTCGTTATCGAATCGAATTCCCAAATAGCCCCCCTGGCTTTGATCTGATCAAAGAACAGCATAATACTAAAATGATGCAATACAAACAAATGGTAACAGAGGAATTACTTTTCTTGATGCACCCGGAGGCACTGGAAAATATTTCTTCTTAATTTGATACTCGGACTCGCTGAAATTAGGCAGCAGAACGAAATCGAACTCTTTGTAACATCACCTGGAATTGCATTAATTTTAATTATAAAGAGTTATTAGGCTTTTATTTATTATAAAAATGCAGTTTTTTAAACTGGGTTAAGCCAATTTATTTAAAATTAATTCACAAGTCGACGTTTCGCAACAGTTTTCCCTAAAACATTTTAAAACAAATATAAAAAGCAAAAATTAAGAATAAATGCAAAAATTACATAATGGAAAAAATTAAATTTAAAATTAAATATGTACATACAATTTACAAAAATTATAAATAAAATAAAACATAATAAAATAAAATAAATTTTTTTTACAAAAATGTTGACAATCTCTTTAAAATTGTATTATACCAAATACATGGGGGGCGTATGATAGTACTTTCTAACTCCTTTCTTTTTATCGTAATTGATTACGTTTCTGTAATCCAACTATTAGACTACATATCTAATGAGCCATCAGGATTCCAACCATAAATGTGTTGTAATATGTATGTAAGTAAAATTGAAGGAACAAACAAGTTGTTCAAGCATTTTGTATGTGGTAGATGATAAATTATTTGGCGTGTTTACGAATTCGGCGGGATTTAAATTAATAATGGTAAAGCTAGTATAACGTACTTTATCGGTTTAATAAAAATATATCCTTGTCGATACTGTTATATAACACTATCCTAAAATTATCAATTTATATATATAGTTTTTTAATCCTCATTTTAATTTTAATATAATTTTCACAAAATGAAACAGCTAAAAAATCTAGAGGAGGAAAATAACGTAAATCTAATTATGTTCAATTTAATTTTTTTTATAGTTTTTTGCAAATTTACATTGAATTTTGTTTTATTTCGCAATTCACATTTATTGATAGAATCTCTTCTGTTTTCTTTTTTAGCTGTTTTTCATTAATTTTCTTCTTTTCATTTCATTTAATTGTGGAACAAGAAAATCAAGAATACATGTAACTTTGTACGTCCGAGTATAACGCAAGCACAGAAACTATAATGAAAAAGGAATATACAATTTAAAGCAAACTACTGTTACATATCAAAACTATGAACCACCCAATATGATTTTATTTTTATTTTGTTGGTATTGTTTGAATTTGAAGTTGAGGCAATTTTCATTCTCGTTTATAATAATTAATCATAAAATAAGCATAATGTACATACGAATATAATAGTGTTTAGCAGTTGTGTGTTTGTGTGTGTTCGGCAAAAATATTCTATTTTTATGTTAACGTGAATTGAATATTATGGCATTTCTAATTAGTTGGGGGTATTAACTGTTTGAGAACATAGTTCGATTTGGTTGTTTTGTGTTCTACAGACAAGACAAATTTCATAAATATTGAGATTATGTGATTTATGTTAAAACTTTGTTTTTTTTTATTTTATTTGATAAGAGGGAATTATTTGTGATCAATTTATGATTGGAATATAAATTAAAATTTTATACGTAAAGAGCATAAAAAATTGTAAGCGATAATAATTTTTATGAGGGTGGAAAACATTCTTTTTTCCTTTTCATTTTCCAGTCTACCGCCAGTTACAATGACAGTTTATTATAAATTTTCTTTCGGTATTGTTGAAAAAATTAAGTTTCATTAATGAGTTTTCCTGGGATATTTTTCTTCATTATCATATAAAGCGAGATTCAAAATATAGGAATAGCAATTTTTTGTTGTTGTTGTAATTAATATTTTATGTTATAGGTTGTAGCATAAATTATAAAAAAAATTCGCTTTAATACTGAGCAAGTTCAATTAATGGATTGGTTGTAGTTTTAATCCTCACACGCAGTATTGTTTCCTTCAATAATAATATATCATTTTATTAAAATATATATAAATTAACTACTAATCTCAATTAAAATTCTATCTAGCTAATTAGAAAAAAAAAGATAAAAAAAATCTTGATCCTTTTTACAAAAACGTATACACAGATAATTGTATAACGATATAAAATACTGTTTACTCGCTTGTTAATCAATAAACAACAGGAGTTTATTTATTTCATCGAATTAAGGAGATATAAGAAATTAAAATCATGATTAATTGTATTTAATTGATTTGTCTTTGTTTAATTCGTATTACATCTGTTTAGTTAGAAAAATAATGAGAATGAAGTCTGAAATATTTTCATGTATCTAACGCAAATTTCCAGACAACGTTATAACATGATATCACAATAATTATACAAAATAACAATTTAATAAAATCCCTAAAGGGTTATATCATTATTATTTTGTTTTTGTCCAAAACGAAATTACTTAGAAAACTTATAAAATGTGTGTGTCTCCTCGTTCTGGAAGTCTAGCATTTTCCACATAACGAATTTATTTGGGATAAGTATTATACACAATTTGTAACCGTGCGAAACATTTTATGTCATTTTAATACAGTTTTCATCAAATTAAAATCCAACGAATCCGAAGGTCTAATATTTAGGTGTTTGTGTGCTTCATATGTATACATATATAATTTACTACTGGTCTTCTTTTGTTTTTTTTGATTAACGCAAGCATAAAAAATAGACCACCCAACTATTTCTCTTGCTTCTGATGTTTTATCAGATTTTAAGAAATACTTGGATTGCAATATAATTGTATAATGAGATGTTGATCGATACATTGTATGAGCTGGACTAGTTTATCAAGAAAACAGAAGATTAAACATAAAAGTGCGTGTCAAGTGGTTGTGCAAATATTCTAAGTAACCGTTCCTGTTATCTTGATTTATCAAAGCTTTTTAATTTATTACGATTAGTGGAAAGCTTTTCTAATAGATATTCCATTATGAAACAGTAAAAACAATAATAAGTTCTCATACCTTACAGATGTAGATACGCAGGTTTAGTATTAGGTTTAATATTATGAGTGAACCTGAATTCAAACCAAACGCTGACACGTGAAGACTTACCTTTAATTCATAAAGTAGGATAGCATAAAGCAACTGAATGATGTCTTATTTCAAGGGCAGATAAAATCAAGGCCACTTTAGACGATTAAAATCGTTCAGACTCTAATATATCATCTGCAATTCCCCAGGGGTAGCCACTTGGAATCCATTACGTTTAATTTAACGATTAACGGTATGAATCTATAGTGGAGAGATTGATATATGCTGAAGCTTATATCGATCTTAATTAAGAAATTAAACAAAGTAAAAATGACATGAACCGCTATTATCTCACTGAATATCAAACTTCACTTTACAAATATTGACCCTTTACAAGACCCTTGTTAGGCCCCTGGTGGAATGTGCTAGCCGCAACTGTGGTTCCTTACTATGTAATCCATATTAATAAAATTGAGGTGATGCAGCATAGATTTCACTGTTTTGCCCTTCAAGGGTTACTCAGAACAGACACTTGCCACCACCTCTCCAACTAGATCATCTAAACAGTATTAAATTATCGAGTCTCTCTGTTTTCTCGAAAGAAAAAAGGTTAACGTGAAATCACACACCTAACAACCGCACTTACATTCCGACAAAATGTCATATACCATAAGCAATAATGGCCAGAATGAGGCAAGCGATAATTGGACATTACAACATTAGCAAGTTTTCGATAAACTTCTTTAACGAAACTTTCATTTAAATCAGATTTTTGTTTAAGTTTTCCGCCATCTCTCAGGTAACATACGGATGCGGAACCGAAAGAAAGTTGCAGGCTTCGACGCAATAAAGACATCGACGGATTTACGCACTTCACCCAGTGTTTTGAACTGTTTTCCACTAAGGAATGCCGCATTAACCGGAAAAAATGGTAGTCGGATGGAGCCAAGTCTAGGGATTATGCCGCATGTGGGAGAACTTCCCATCCTAACTTCAAGGGGGTCTTCTGATTCATCGAGCATTGTGCAGCAGTATGACTTGCCTGCTTTCTTGCCCAGTAAATGGCTTTTCTGATCAAGTTCTTCGCTCAGTTTGTTCAATTGCCGGCTGTTGCATTCGCAGTTTCTAGGAGTTCATAATAAAGCACACCCTTCACGCTCCACTAGATACACAGGAGAGCCTTTTTTAAGTGGACGTTCTGTTTCGGCGTCACCCAGTACTTGGCCGGAATCTATCCACGACTTTTTTGGGATTCTCGTAAAAAATATACTTTTCATCACCAGTCACGATTTTCCAGAAGAAGTCCTTTTTTTATTGCCAGGCAAGCAGTGAAAGGCAGGTATTCATTCGTTGACCTAGGTTGTGTTCGGTCAACAGATGTGAGACCCACCTTCCAAGTTTTTCCCATTTCGTGCAAACGCTTGGGGCTGTTTGGGTTGCGTTCATTCAGTAGAGGTTGCAATTACGCATCTTCAATTTTTTGAGACTGTCGAGGATGCGGTTGGCCACTAAGATCAAAATCACCACTTCTAAAATGTTTGCACCAGCACCAAGAACTCTACAAATTGTTTCCTGTGCCGAATGTGCTATTAATTAGTTGCCATCGTAAACTCTGCTACTCTGCGAGGTTGTTTTTGAATATTTGCTGAAGTTCTGCCACTAACCAAACGAAAGAAAGCTGTAAAAGTTAGGAGTAAGTATTACCTCTAAACTAAGTTTCCAAGAAACTCATAACAATGAGGCTGGAATAATTTATGCACAAAATGGCCATTATTCTGTTCTTCTAAAAAACACTTGTTATCTAATTAGAATTTGTAATTTTTGTATCTCATATGATACTACCGCAATTATAAATAATATCCAACATAACTTATATAAATTATACGAGAATTACTAGATGTTTAAGTCGTAAAAGGGCATTATGTAACCTTCCAACTGACGACTCCCAGAAAATCTATTTCAAACTTTTGCAGAGTCTGCTTCATTGGAGGTTCAAAGTAAACTAACAAATAAGTGACTTGTAAGATTATATCTAAATAAACAGATAATGGTAGTTATAGTTCGAATATTTTAATTTGTTATTATAACTGGAGCTATCGGAATTATTATCAAAAATTTAATGAAACCATTTGAACAAAATATGTAATTTTAGGTTTGGAAAATAATATTTGCTCTTCTTCAATTGGTTATTCCTTGTTATTATGATTATTGGTTAATTGGTTTCTTAGTCTAATTTTATTTCTGATGTTGAAACTATGTATATTTGATTTTCACAATAATGATAGTTTTACCAGCCGTAACCGTTTCATAAATAATATTGATGAAAAGAAAAAGAAAGACTCTAAGAAAATATAACTCGGTGATTCCTAAATTATATAGGCTCCCATAATTTCATAAATCCGGCATTCCATATAGGCCGATTATTATAGTTCTAGAGTAATGGTCCAACTCATGGTTTATCGTCTCTTTTTTGGGAAACATTTTAACATTTCTTGAGGAATATCCGTTGAAAAATTCTTCAGATGATTATGACAAAAAGTTCGCAATATCACGATACTACAAAATTATATTTTAGTTTCTTTCGATGTTAGGTCCATGTTCATTACCGTTGAAAATAGTCGTGTCCCCATGATTAATAAACGAAGCCGAGGGAGTATAAACTTGAATTCTAAACACACATTGACAAAAGTTCAACTCATCGCAGCTTTAGAAATTGTTTTGGCTAATTTTAATTTGACTTTCGACAGTAAAGTTTTAATCAAAAATAAAAAAAAATGATAAAAAACGATTTATTGGTGGTTTATCGGTTAAAAATAACTAGTTAATAAACTTATTGGTTATACATAGCCAATGTATTTAAATGATAAAAAAGACATAGTTATATCCCATTTTGTTGATATTTTTTATACGTACATATTTAATATAATTTACAAATCAAGTTACTTCAAAAATATAAAAAAAACGATTTTGAATGATTTTAACTTTGTTAATAAATTTTATCACGTTTTCATTCGCTTAATTTTAATTATTGAATTGTTTCTCAACAACGGTTATTTAAATATTACACTGTTTGCGCTTCATAATAAATAAGTTAGTTTTTGGAAATAATTTTTAATGCGTTCTTAAAATTCATTTTTTAGTTTTAATAACCTTATTAGATTACATTCAACTATATTCTATAATTTTTTGCTACTTCTAGTAGAATTATTATTTTTATTTGTTAAAAAATTCAGAGTGCACATTTTAACGCTCCCAGATTATTTTTTCCATTTCATAATTAGGCATTTATTTAATTTACTTTATTTGCGTTACAAAGAAACTCACGATTATACACATGTCAAAGAATAAATTTAAGCTTAAAGAAATGTCCAACAATTAAATTATTTGGCATATTTTGTTTCTGTCGGTTGGTAAAGCTGGTTGCGTAAAATATTAACTTATCGATAATTTCGACATTCGTTAACTAACGTTGGAAATGTCTTTTGAAACTAAATTAACTCGCACCAGATTTTTTCAAAAGTTAACTGTTTCTGACTTGGAAAACGGCTACTCGAATTATTTTGCCGACTTATGGAAAACAAAAACCGATCCTTCCAACGTGAAATTGTAATCTATGATCTATGAAAACGATGTAATTTGTAATATAGCAACTACTATTTTGATCCCTTATTAATTTCAAATACAACGGGTACAGTTCAAGTTGAGTAAAAGTCCGAGTCAAAATACGTTGGGAGAATATAACATATGTATTTAAATTTATGAGAGTTTAGGCAGAAAAATAGTTTTTGTTTTCTGACATCAAAATTATTTTATTTATTGTTTATTTTTTTTATTTAATATTTTTTTAAGTTTCTTTAGCAGTGACACTTGTAGAAGTGTAAAAATTTAAAAATTATTTATTAGAAAGGAATACAGAACATCAGCTCCAAGCACTCTAATGCTAAAATTGCAAACTCTGCGTGTGTAGTGTAACATAGTTTGATTTCAAGGACAAAAATTTGGTTAACTAAAAGAGGTTTTGCAGCGAATTGCGGTGAGGCTATCATGACGAATATTTCTGTGAGGTTGCAATACTCTAATATTAAGAAATACTAAAGCGGATTGCCGCTTCCAAGATAAATGCATTTTTTACTGTGTTTTAGGTAAATTCAAAAGGTTACAACAGAAATACTTGGTATAAGATAAAACACTGGCAATTAGATATTATTAGGCATAGTCAGAAAACTGCTTTATATGTATAATTTAGAACACATCTTACCAATATATTTACACAAGAATTTGGATATCGAGGAAAAAGTATCGGTTACGGAATTGGACAGGCGTCATTTTTTTAAATTTGGTTTGGTGTGCTTTTGTTTGAAACAAACATAATAATATTAAGTAATTACCTAATTTGCATAGTGATCGTCTTGCTGTGTTTAAATGTACACATAATAATGTCTGTATAGTATTCCTTTCGTTGATGGTAAATAGTTTTGTTATATTTTAGCATTATTTTAATTTTTAAATTAAAATAATAACAACAACAAATCTGCTAAAATGCAAAATTAAAATTACAAGGAATCTATAAAAAAGGAATCGATTATTTTATTTTTTACTTTTCTGGTTAATTCTCTACATTCAATATCATCATCATCATTCAATTTTTACCACCATACCTACTACAACTAACTATAAATTGGAATAAAAAGAAAAATGTGTTGTATATATAGAACTACATAATATATCAATGGGTAATTTTTACATATCTATAAGGTGACCCCATGCATATATACATACTACTTGCAAGTCTTATATTATTTTATAACTTTACATTAATTAATTCGAATCTACCCAGTTTTGTATGCAAAACAAAACTTTAAAAACCATTCAATAATTATAATAAGAAGTAGATTGTTAGATATTATAACTCATACTTAAAAAAATAATTTTTTATATCGAACTGAATATTATAAGCACACAATATTATACAAAATCTATAACCATACTATAGGTATATACACTTCCAATCTATACTGTGTATAATAATATTCTATATAGTTGGTGTTCAGTGTTGTGCTTGTACGTACATATACAAAACTTTTTGGTGCATAAATTAAAAATGTAGAGAGCAAAACAAAAAAAAAACCTTCTTATTACAATTATTATTATTCCATTTTTAATTTATAAAATAAAAACCTAAAATAAAAAAAAACTCCTTCCTTCATCATCATTTCATCGTCTTTTTCGATTTTTATTCATTAAAATTAAAAATAAAAATTAAAATAAAATGGAATTTATATCTCCTCACCCGCAATCTACCCCCAATTCGAATAACATATAGTATACACATGCATGCTGGTGTATTATGTTGTGGAAGAAAAGCTATAACACATATCAGTAAAAACCACCCACTATGCAATATTAAATATATATTACTAGTCTTTGCATCATTGATTGAATGGATAAATAAAGGGTGTTCCAAAATAGTACATTCAAAAATTAATATATTATATGGAGCATACATTTAAATTAACAGCATGTCTATATTTAACCCTGTGAACTAAGTTTTATTGAAGAAAATTGAACAAAATCAGATTGCATTAGAAGATCTACCTACGGGTACATAGGAAGAGCCACCTTTGAGAGATTATTTAAAATCTGGCAAATTGTAGCAAACATTGCTATGCCAAAGCAAGCTTAACAAACAGTCATTCCAATTGCAATATATAAAATACTGTTAAATCGTTGAACTTCTGTGTTTTTACAGGTAAATGGTATAGAAACAAACAAATTATTAAAACATTTGATAACTAAAAGCTTTGAATAAATTTTAAACCATACTTATTCAAATTATAATAATTATTTGCCCTTATTTAAAACAAAATTTTGTACATTGTGCCATTAAAACTTATTCAGGGATTTTTTAATAAATCCCAGAGCCTGTCGGAAACGATGAATAGCAGAAATTTACTTATAGTGAAAATGGTTCAGTGTCGAGGCGAACGTTTAATGGTGATCTTGAATCAGCTTGAAGCTCACAGGTTTGGGAGATATTGACCTACTGTATCTTTTGATAAAACAGTTAAAAATAAATAAACAAATACTTTTTGTTCAAACACAATTTTTTGTGAAGTGTATGGTTTCAGAGACTTGAGGAAAAATTGAGCAAAACAATTCTAACACTATTACATTGTAATGGCAAACAAAAATAAATAAAATCAATTTTTCGTTGACAAGCAAATTGCATGTACTGGTAATTTATGTATGTTAGGAAAAATGTTGTAAGATCAAAAAGTGTTTCTTAGTTTTTTTTAACTGCCAACTCAAAAGCTACACTCAAAAGAATAGACTGTAATTTCAAATAAAATAACTTTCGTCAGTATCTTGCAAAGTAATGAGTTTCAAGGTCATTTTAAATCATCACTAAATGAGCCTCACAACACTGAAGATTTTTATTTGTAGGTAATTTTCTCCTATGATACACCGCTTCTGAGATAAAAGCCTAAAATTTATAAAAAACCTAAACCTGGATAGTGTTAAGCAATATACGAATAGTAAATTGTGAAATAGAAAATGAAGGGATGAATATGATGTGGCCAACAGCCGACTTTCTTTTACCGTGAATGTATACATGAATCTCGAATACGCCACACTATTTCTAAACCGAAAAATTAAATTTAGCGGTCTTTTGGTAAAACTATCCTGAATAATCAAAAATAATTATTCCTGCTTAAGTTTCAGAAAACCAACAAGGGTTGACCTTATTGAAAATTTAATCTTTATATTATATTTTTTGTTAATGCTAAACTTTCAACATCATTGCAAAACTTGAAAAACCTCCCTTGGAAGCTGCCACTTCCGGTACTCAAATAAAATTATTTTTATCAAAACTCGTCATTTCCGGTACAATTTTAAAAAAATATCTGAACTAATTTTGTTTTAAATTGATTTCACAAACCTTTTTGTTTTTAACCCTTATTTCGTAAATGCTATATACTTTTCAAAATATTTCCAAAAAAACGAAAAAGCTCCCATGGAAGCTGTCATTACCACCAGACAGGAAAACAGGTTTTAGTCAAAAAAAATTTGCAAATTTAAAAGGAAATTTAAAAGGATCTCCCGATTTGTTGAAGAAGCTAAAATATGAAGTTTTATTACAATCAATCAATTCATCTGGGCTGTACGTGGCCAAATTTTTGTTAAAAACCATTTTTTGGTATTGTTGCCAATTTAATTTAGAAGTTTTTAATTTAAAACCGTCTTTCTCGTAAATGATATAAAGGGTATCCTACGGAGAGCAAAATCGGAGCAAAAATTGGAGCAAAATCATCCTAAGCGATGAAGCTTATTTTCACCTTGATGGTTTCGTTAATCGTCAAAATTTCCGCATTTGGGGCGCAGAGAACCCACATGTGACTGTTTAAAAACAAATGCATCGTCAACTTGTCACAGTTTGATGCGGATTTTGGGCTGGGGGCGTCATTGAACCATACTTTTTGAAACTGGGGCACGAAGCATTGCTCGATATCGCGACATAATTGCCGAGTTCTTTCTGCATAAATTGAATGATATTGATGTGGACGACATGTGGTTTCATGCGACATGCCATACATCCTGTGAAACAATCCAATTACTGCATGAGACATTTGCTGGTTGTGTACTCTCTAATTTCGGTGATTAAAATTAGCCCTTTAGCTCATGTGATTTAACACCATTGAATTTATTTCTATGGAATTATATGTAGTCAAAGGTTGTCAACAAGAACACATCCACCCATGCATTAAAAGAGGGGATTTAACGCTGCATTAACGAAATTAAACCACATTTAAGCAAAATGGTCATGGACAATTTCGACAAAAGAGTGTGTATGTACCAGCAAAGCCGAGGAGGTCATTTACCCGATATGTTATTCCATATAATGAAACGGTAATGTACTTTATGTTTTAATAAAAAATGAAATAGATAAGAAAAAAATTTGTGTTTTCTATTTAAATCAAATCTTGCGTAAATTTTGGGACACCCTATACTTTTCAAAATATTTGCAAAAAAACGAAAAATCTCTTGCCACTTCCGGTGAACCGATTTACGCCAAAAATCATTGAGATCTCTTAAGAAAACCTTAAGTATGAAATTTTATCCTGATCGGACAATCCGTCTGGGCTGTAGAGAAGCTACAGACTTTTAATCCACCACACAAGCACGTACAGTTCACATACCACGCACACGTAGAGATTTTTTAAAAAGTAGTTTTTTTATTTCGGAGATATAGCGAATGGTAAATCTGCAAAAATCTAGAGGTCAAAATTTTTCACATTAATATATTTTATTTTATTGCGTGAAAGAAAGTAAAATGGAAGATTTTTAAAATGTTCAAATTGGATTTGGTAATTGTTTCATTATCGAGCTATTTAAAACGAAAATATAACATACTACATATATAGTTGAAAAAATTTAATTGGGAAGCCGTTGCTCTCACCACTCACTTAAGTTGTTTTAGTCAAAAATGTTTCAATATATTTTCCAGATCGTTTAAATTTTTTGATCTAGTTTCATGTGGCTGCTCCACGGGGCGTATTACGACATTGGTCCGATTTCGGAAAACATGAAATCGTCCGGTACGCGGCGAATATTCCGATTTTGAAAATATACGAAATTTCAAACCTACAAAATAATAATATTAAATTTTTTAGTTTGGATTATGTTACTAAAATCATATTAATATTCAATTTAATTATTATGAAAATTCACTAAATATGTATATTTAAATAAAAATGTATTTAAAATTTCCAATAAATATTTATAAAAACACTTTTATTCAATTTACAGGTTCGTGTTATACGATATCTAACAGACGGATTTTAATGTTAATTTTTTGTAAAATCCGAATTCGGGTTTGTTTTTTTTATTTCATAATAAAGCGGATTTTACGATTTTGCATTTTACGAAAACCAATTTAAGTTCATAATAGAATATTCAAGCGTATCGTGTTTAACAAAATTGTAAAAATTCCATAATAGGGCCCCTGTATAGGATGAATGCATGGATTCCCGTTCAATGGTTAATGAGAATAGTAATGCAGTCCTTTCGATTTCAGCAAGCTTCGAGTACGTGGTTATAGAAGCAAAACTGGAAATTATTTCAAAATCAAAAGTAAAATGTACATTGTCATTTATCATTGGATCAGAATTATACTCAGGTCTTAAATTCATAATATTTAGAGCAACTAAATATTTTTCGATAATTAACAATGGTTACATATTGATCGAACCATTTATATTTTATTAATCGCATTTTGAGAATTTTATTGGCACATTATGACGTACCGATAAATTGAATACAGAATTCGTTATTTACGCTATAGATGTCTCCAGCTATAGCGAGTTTGAGTAGATTTAAGGTTTTTGTAGAAATGCTTGATGAGGTAACACGAGGCTACGAACCTGTCATGTTATCAATTTGATTGGTCCTAATGTTTTACTTAAACCATACCTTGCTGAACTTCTTAACAAAACGGGAGCAGTAGCGTGATACCGACCTAACCTATCATCTCCCGAAAAGAAAACATTGCATTGAGAAAAGATACACCCTTTCCACTTTTTCAGTTTACGACTAAGTTACCAAGTGGCATTTCTTTACTTGACATGAGTACAACCTCGATTGCTACTCAATATAGTTAAAACCAGAATTTCCAAATTTTCGAAATTTTACTAGCTTTAAGAGCTAAGTATAAAATTTACAAAAGTGCTTTGGATTGGATCTTAGTTATAAAACTAAGCAATCTTTAACCAGTGGTAATATGGTTATGAAAACTGAATTTCAGCCGTATATTTTCCATAATAAATTTTAGCCATTTAATGGAAATTAACATAAAAAAATCGTGGCTAATGAATTAGGCTTAGAATGTAGTCTTAACGTATCCCGTGCCCGTATACTATATGCATGATTAATACTATAACAAAGAATTTCCTCAAGAGTTGTTGGTTGTGATGCGCTTTCCGATCTAATGAGATTGCGAAGTTTGATTTTGTTCATTAATAGCAAGAAATATAAATCTGATATTTTCCACCTGCCCCGGAAAAGTCAAATTTACTTATACAACTGTTAAAATTCTTTGAATTCTAAAATTAATCTGAGAGTAACTACTCCATTATTCAGTGTCTATTAAAAGCATTAGAAAATGAAAAATTATATACAATTGGTGGGAATATTTATTTAAAATCAACGTGAATATTTTATAAAACACGTGATCAATATTATTTCTTTTTGTTTACTTATTATAATTATTTCATCTCTTTCTCTCTCACACTCTCTTTTTCTTTTCTCTTATTTTTAATTATTTATAAGTAATTGAAAATTTTTCTTTAATTATAAAATGTCTACATAACTATCACATTTCGTTACTGTATTATACTTCTTACTCTTGCGTTCAATCAAACTTCACTCAATTTGTAAAATATTTTTGCACGTTTTTTTTTTGTATTAAAATCGTTTTACCATACAAAAGAAAAAATATTTTTTTGGATTTTTTTAATTAAAAATAATAAAAATTTGAAGATAAATAAATAATTTTTATAATAATATGTATAATAATCAAAAAAGCAGTAAGGGTGTGGGACAGTTGAAGGGTATTATACAAAAATTATTAAAATTTTAGACGTAGGTATATGTTTATATTCGAGACACTTACAGCATTACTACATAATATGAAAATGCAAAAAAATTTGCATATAAAGTGAATTTTATGTTCATGTTATGTCCTTTTTTATCTTTTTACTCTGTGTATACACACACATAACATTCATTTGATTGAAATATTAAATTTTAAGGTTTGGTAAATAATTAAAAAAGATAAACATGAGATACAGTCTACTCGTATTATATGTGTACTCAAATTTATCTTGAAGATATGGATCGTTTATAATATGTTGCTTGTGCAACATAAAAGAAGTTACTTGCGAAACATTATACGTATCCAATTAAGGTATTTTATACATACATAATTTTTTGTTTAACTCATATTTTATGTAAATTATTTTTTTGTTGCTATACAAAAGTTCAATTTACATTCTATGGTTGTATACATTTATACTACCCACGCCTTGTTATAATAAAGTCCTTCAGAACATTAAAATATTAAAAATGGAAAATAACAAAAACAAAAAAAAAATCTTAATTAAAATTATGATAATTAAGTATAAATCATTCATTATATTTTTTACCATTCTTTCATTTATTTTAACTTTTGCAAGTCTTATATTTATAATAATAATAATGATTATTATGAAAATGATTTTAAAATCCTTTTTTTACTTGTGTTCTTGTGTTATGCTATCTCTGTTTGGTCTTAAAACGAATCTTCTTTTATTTCATCTTATATACATACTTATTTATGTTGTAACCCTTTATATATTTATATCTACATAAAAATAAATTTGGATGAAAGAAGTAAAATAAAATTTATCTTATAATTAATTAAAAAAATAAGAAAATTTATTCAAGAAAAGCAAAAAATTCTTGTTAATTTATTTCAATGGTCTGTGATTTATTTTAACCCATTATTGCGTTATGACAATTTCATTTAAAGTACGTAAATTATAGATTTCTCAAAATTTATGTGCACATAATGGTACAGGATTTTATTTAAGCCATCATTTTCCCTGTACTGCTTTAATTTCTATTTATTATATATGTATGTAACCATTATCACAAATTTACCATAAAAAACAACCATAAACATAAACAAAACTATTAACATATAAATATTACATATTTAAGGATCAAAAAATTGATATCCTTTTTTTTGTATGTTTGCGATTTTTTTCTATAGCTCTACATGCGTAGAATTACTCGTACCAAACAATTTAGGGTGGTGGGAGAGAAAAGGTTGTTGCGGTGGTGATATGGTTAAATCCCAAATGTCAAATTATATTATACTTTCTAATGTTTTTTGTTGTTGTAAGGAAATTTCAATTTTATTTTATAGCGTCTTTGGTGGTTTTCTTTTTAAATCAATTTACGCGAATTTGTGTGTGAACGTATATTCTTATGTGTATGAAAATGTATGTAGTCATAATGTAATGTTGTTGCTTTTCTGATGTGGCGAATTATGAAATAAATGGGAGATTAGGTTTTTATAAATTATGTTACGAGTTACATCGTAAGTCAGTTATTTACGAGTTATATTTGATTGTGACTTTGGTGGCTTGGTGAACTTATTTCGAGATGTGAAAGATAAAAGCACTCTGTTTGATAAATGGATATTAATTTGATTTATACGATTAGAAACAGTTTTGAATTGACTTAGGATTGTTCTTAGTGTCAATTCGCTAAAGCATAGTACCATACGAATATACGACTCAACAACACAATTATTTAGCAAGTATAATTTTAATCTGTGGGATTTCCTAATTACGATTTTCTAAATTAGAAAATTTTGCCACTTTGAATAATTAAATATGCCTATATATCGCTAAATCCATTTTTGTTTATTCATAAATAAATTTTCTGTTTTTTATTAGGAATGTTTTTTACCAAGAATCAGATAAGTTTATATTTTTGAAGTTTGTGTAATATGTATGTAATAAAGGTTATGTATAATTGTAGTTCCTGATTAAAAAATTAAAAAACTCGACACATCAAAAATCGCCAGCTAATGCAGTTTTTAAAAACAACAACAAAACATTTAATTTTTGTTGTATTTCAGTTTTATGAAATTTGAATAATATTATTTTCAGTTCTCCAGAAGTGAAAATGAAAGGAGCCTTTTGAACAAATCGCAAGTTTTCGTGAAGAACTAATGCAGCTTTTAAAAACAACAACAAAACATTTAATTTTTGTTGTATTCCAGTTTTATGTAATTTGAATAATATTGTTTTCAGTTCTCCAGTTTTCTCCAGTTTTCGTGAAGAACACAGTTTATAATTGTAAATTGATAGATAAGGTCAGAAAGAGAGAGAGAGAGAGAGAGTAGAAACTTGTATGAACTTAAGGTTAATTAAAATATATTCAGAAACTTTTATATGAGTGATAATGTTGAACATTTAGGATTAAAACCGGAAGAGTGTAACAGATGGAAATTAATATGACCCGAATTTAGTAAATTAACGGAGACACCAAAAAATACGTACTCAACAATCCTCGAACATGAGAGATGAGTCCTGTTACCTTTCATTTTTTTTATACTAAACGTTTTTTGGTGAGTATGAATAATGAAGGTTGCTTCATTAACTAAAATTATTTGTAAATTAACAAACATCGTATTATGAGAAATAGTTAGGTATATCTTTACCAGTGACGATTGGAACTATATTAAAATAAATATTTATTTTACTTTACATCTGATTATCTTCTCGGATTATTTAAATTCGTTCAAAATTTAAAATCTTCAAGAATAATCAAATCAACAGCTTAGAAATGAAACGAAAGTACGTAAATTTTTTCACTTGACTTCTTTGAAAAAAAAAAAAACCTTTTTCAAAAGTTCTGAGTTAGCCGGGCAATTCGTTTACTTTTGTCTCGTTTGTTTATTGTTCAGAGAATCAGAAAATAGTTGGGATACTAGTATATTGAATACTTATCTAACTTTTAGATTAAAACATAAGCAAACATTTAAATTTTTTACGAAAGATCTATTTAACACAAGGTTAAACATTAGAGATTTTCTAACCGCCATGTAACTGACCCTTTATCTACAAATCTATCTACTCTCATTTATTTGGTTAAACCGGACGCCTACAGCTTCAAATTGGGTTGGGATTTTCATCGAAACTTACTTTCCAAGGAATTTTTACCGATGGATGGAGCTCAGCACTTATCGAGAAAGCTACTCCCCACAAAAAAATGGGAACTGTGGGTGCTAGACGGGTTCAAATATATAAATAAGCTTTATGTTCAAGTAAGAGAGGGACCATCTTTAAATAATAAATAAATTTCTAACAGATCTGGAATTTTAATTTACGATCTTTATTTTCGGGTATTTGATATCCGGGATTTCGAAGAGAAGCTGTTTTTATACAATACACAGTTTTTTTGTTTCTATGGACCAATAATATATCTAATATATCTTATTCTAAGAGATAGCCAGTTATTCGTTTTATATGGAGGTCGGGTTGAATTTGTTTTCAGATAGTTCAGAGAAAAAACCTATTTGAAATACTTAAACAGAAAATATGGCGGACGTTATGGAAAATGGAAATTAATAAATTAATTTGTAATTATTTTTCTTATTTTTATTAAACTAATTGTAAACTTAATAATACGCAAATGGACAACAACAAGTATATATGTTTTATTAAATGAAATAAAAACGGAGTTCAATAATCTTCAAAATGGTATAAAAAAAGTGTATGCAATTGGGGTAAGTTGGCCTCAAGTCAAATCCAAATGGAAGGCTTTACAAAAATAGTACAAAGCCATAAAAGACCATAACAACACTACCGGTCGTAATAGAAAATGCTAACAGTATTTTGATGCTTTTACTTTGAATTATGGTTGGAGATCCCACTATATCACCCCTTTCGACAACATCTTGCACCAGCGCGAGTGCTAATTTTAGTGTTAGGAAACGTAACGAAACAACTACGGCTGATCATCCATACGAAACATCAAGTTCGGTAAATGACAGAAAGCGAAGAAGTCAGGAAAATTCTAAAGATGAGTACCGCAAGAAGAAATTAGAGCTAATGACAGAATATAATAAGGATTTTAAGTGATTATTTCAAAAACAACAATACTAATTCCCATACATAATTGTGTACTGCATTTATGTATATATTTATATATCGTATAATATGTAACAGTACTCGTTCTCTCTCTCTCTCTCTCTCCCTCTGGCACTATATCCCATCAAAGAATTTGGCCGCCTCAAATGAGGTTTCATAATCATATTTTAATTTCGGATAATGAGTGATTAATTCATTGATCCTAAACCAAACGTGAATTTTTTTCCTTGTCATCTCCGGGAATCGAACCCGGGACTTTCGGTCGCTGGAGCAAGCATGCTGATCACTTTGCCAACGGGGCGGCATTTACCCGTGAATGTGATTTTCAAAAGTTCGAATTTATTTTGAAATTTAATAAAAATGGTTGTTTAAAATAAAAAATTCATAATGAATAATCTTTTCCGTTGTCATTCACTTAGATGCGAATCGTGTTCATCATTACTGAAGCTTGAATCAGCGTAAGTTGATGGCTGAGCGCTCTCGCCGCTCATAAGAACTGCATCCAGTTGATTCGATGGATCGATTTGGTCATCACTTTTGATACACAAATTGTGTAAAATAACGCAAGATCCAATATAAAATGGAATAAGCTCCGTTCGTTTCGTTTCGACTTGTTTAAGTCGTCTAAAACGCCCTTTTAGTATTCCGAAGGCTCGTTGGAATGAACAGTATTATAAATCAGTTTTTCAACGGCAAGACGTCCATTATTTTTAAAAAGAACTATGAAGAAATAAACCAACTTGTACGCCGAATCTCCAACTAAATGTCTTAGAAATATCATTTATGATATTTCAGGCTGTATATTTGGCGACATTAAAACAGTTATTGTTATTTCTTGGTTTTATATCAAATATTACTTTTATTTACCGGAGGGGTCTCAGTTTCCAAAAAAACCATAAAATGATAAGGATTTTCGTTTCAATTAATTCTTCCGGCCGACCTGGATGGATTTCTGCAGAGTTTATTAAAAGCTTCAATATTTAATCGAAAATAGTAATAATAAGGATGCGTGTAGGACGGTACAATTTCTTCAGCAAAATTGTATATTCTTAAACAATTTTCTTCCTTACTTTCGTCGGAATCATTGTTATATATTATATTGTATGTGTTTCAAATATTTCCGTCAATACTAACACATTTTGCTCCATTTTTAATTTAATTTACACTTTTATATATTACTCGTATAATTTGCTTTTATTATTTTGTCGTTTCACAAGCCATCACTTCGGCTGAAATCGGTTGTGTAATGTTCAACATTACATATTTTCAGTACAGTGTATAAAAACCGGTAAAAAACCTTTTAATATATAATATTATCAGATAAATCATCTCTCTGATTTATCTGATACCTCGGACGCAATAAAAAAACAGGCCATAATGAAGCATTGAATTCTGAATTGAGTGCAGTGACCGAACTACACAAATATTCATGTCAATTATAGAATCCGCGGAGCGAATCGATTGCGGATTGAAAACTGCATATAAAAAGCATAAAACAAAATTGTAATTCATAGTATCATAGAAATTCCTATGAATTTTCATGCAACTAGTAAGACGATTTGTATGGAAATTAATACAAATTTTTCTTGGCTACTTTGATTAATAGCAATTGTTTTCCATTTTATTTATTTTAGTTTGTTTTAATTCGTTGTGATCGGATCCATTAAAAATGGAATCCTTTCCGGATCGGATCCATCACAACGAATTAAAACAAAATAAAATTTTTCTCGGATCAACTAAAAACATATTACATTTTATTTATATGCATTTCCAATCCGCAATCGATCCGCTCCTGCGGGTTCTATAATCGACGTGGAGTATACTTTGAACTTCCATACAAAGTATGATCACAATGCCAAATTCGGACCTCGATGTAAAACGAGTATCTGCCTATTCTGGCCTAGAATAACCTTAAATTTCATATAGAAATAGCATGTATGTAAGCATCAAATACAATAAACTTTGAGATTACGAAGGGGTTGACAAATGCGTTCGAAACAAAATAATTCGCTAAGATATTGTGATCATACTATGCATGTTAGTTCTAAATATTTCCAATATTTTTGTAGTTTGGTCACTGCAGCCTGGTGAGAAGATCAAATTTTTTGATTTAAAGAATTCAACATTTCATTAGGTCAAAACAAAACTTCCAACGCCTCCTCGGTAACCTAACAACTAACATTTTAATTTACACTCTACCGACACCACCTAGGAAACAGAGAAATAACAACAGATTAAATTTTCTAAAATTTGCAATTAACTGTGACAATATTCATGCAGTCAAACAAAAACAATTTTAAATTCCATTGCCATAAATGTACTAACAACATTAAATTCCCGTCCCGTTTTTGGTGAAACATACATTTTTTTTTATTTTCTTATTATATTATATTATTATTTTTTATTATTTTAAATAAATAAAAATTAAATTCAACAAATAAATGCAAATACAGAAAATAAGACAAAAATACGATACAGAAATATATAAAATTCAACGAGATTGATGGATCACAAAATTGACTTTCTACTTGTTATTTGATTTATTCGTTTTTCTGTTCAGAAAGAATTCTTATTGTTTCTTACATATAATGAATTTAAGTTATTTCAATAATAATAAAAATATCGATAATAATATTATTATTATTATTATTATTATTATTTTCAAAAATGGTAATACATGAATCTTATTTTTTTATAATTTATACGAATTGAATTTCATGTCGACCAAAAAACTGTACACATTTTGTAGGTATTTCACTTATATGATTTTAAACAATTAATTATAAAATTATATCGGTTAGCCTAGAAACATGCCATCCCTCTACATACATATCTATTCTATCCATTATATAACTATGCACATATAAATAGAAAACTAGTCACACTTATTTACGTGTATAATAAGGACAACGCTTAAATATCAAAATGATTAATTAATGTTACATAAAAAAATTTATTAAAACGTTGCATAAGGAAAAAAAATATTCGTTTTTAATTTTTCCAGGAACATTGTTAGAAAAGTATGGAAATGTAACAAGCTTTTTATTTATTTATTTAAATTTTTTTATTAGAAAACACTTACATAGTTTTTATGGTGTCATCTGTGTGAACATTTTATATAATAATTGTTAAAATTTATATAAAAACCAAATACAATTTTTATCAAATTTCTATCGTCTGATAATGTAGGAGGTATCGTCTTGAAATTTTTGTACATCCCCATTACACACATTCTCGTACATCACAAACCGACATATTTACATACGTAATGAAGTGTTGAAAAACGAGCGGATCACGTTTTACATTCTAAAATGCGACAAGAAATTTAAAATATATTCATTCTAAATTCATCCTTGAGACATTTAAATTTTAAATCTTAATTAGAATGCAATCACCTAAAATTAAATCTTTGAATTATTTATAACAATTGTACGTATAAAAACACTAGTGAGTGGATTACATACCACGTGTTTTATATCAAGACGATAATTTGAATGATGGCAAAGAAAAAGAACGAGCGCGCAAGAGAAAAATCATCAAGGCACATCTTAAATAAAAGAAATAAAATTAAATTAAAAATTTAGATTTTTTGAAATGTCTTTTTAATATTAGTTTATTATAATATGACGATGATGATCATCATCATTGTCAACATGATCGTCATGAGATGATCAATAATGAAAAATTAAAATGAAGCCAAATCTGTAACACACAGAGAGAGAGTAAAAAGGTAAACTATAATAATAAAAAGAAACTAAGTTGAAAATTTATTCAAATTAATGTTATTTTTACTGTCATGTCTGTTTATCATTAAATATAATATAAAAAAAAAATTGTAATACGACGATAGCTCTTTTTCCTTCAAGATATCGAAATACACAGCATAAAAAAGAAGAGGAAGCTTGTAAAAAGTTCATTTTACCTTTTATTTTAATTCTTCTTCTCAACATATACGATATTATTTGCATGTAACATATTCAAAGATGTCCATGTGGTTGGTCGTCAATTCTGATTTTTTTTTTATTATTTTGTTTTGTCTTAAATTTATTTATTATTTGATTTTATTATTGATTTTTATTATAATTTTTCAATTATTTTTTGTAGGGCATTCATTTGTAAATTAAATTTTGACATAAATGCGATTCGTTTACGCTGTGAGACTTTTTTGAAAATTTTATTTTTGAATATTATTAATTTTTGATTTCTAGTGTATGCCTTTAGTATGTGTATGTGTGTGTATGAGTACACGTACATTGTGGATTTAACCAGAGATAAATAATTTAGTAATACGAAATAATTTAGTAATAATAAATAATTTAGTAATACGAGTACCTACATCCGGTGTATCTTTACTTACATAATTTCACGCCTCTGTACCATCTCTTTTCAATTGTTTGGTTTGGCCAACACAAGTTACGTTACAATTCCAACAAACTTGGTAAACAAAATTGGATTGATGCTTTAATGGAACTAGATCTTTGAGTTCTGAAAAAATATAATTGTTTAATTTGTTGCTGAACGTTAAAAGGAGTACTAATTGAGCTATCACGTTATCCATCGAATTAGTACTCCTTTCAATGATCAGCAACTAATTAAACAATTACATTTTTGAGATTGTGCTTATATTGAAAATATGGCCGGAACTACACTACAAACTATCTTTGACAAAAGTGTTTTATAAAACATTTGTATCATTTTTTTTTAAAATAATTTTTGAAAATTACACTACACAAAACATTTTATCAAAATTTTCCTCAAACTTCAGCAAAAATGGAACATTAACGAGAGCGTGTGCAGCAACATTAAGCGCTTTTATTAAATGAATTGTCATCCATATAATCGTTAATAAAAATAAAATAGAAACAGAAAAAGGAATCTGGGTGAAACTCTGGGTATCGAGACGAGATTTAAAAGGTATCAATCAAAATTTATTAAATGAGCTGCCGACCCGAGGACATGACCTGCTACATAAAATATTTAAGAATGGATGACGATTCATTTAATTTTATTGTCCACAACATTTCTCAATAATTAATCGGCAAGAATCACACTTACGAAATCCAATAAAGGTGGGGGACAGACTAATGTTCACACTTCGCTTTCTAACAAAATTCATTCGCTTCGTATTCTTGATTTGAAGATCTTGAAAATCTAAATATTGTTGTTTTTTTGTCTAGTAATACTGTTAACCTGATATGTGGTAACAAATTTACTTTTCGTATTAAATACTGCGATCAATTTTGAAAATAAGGTATACAGAATTGAATTATTAAATTTATTTTATGTATTTTTTATTGTAAGTCGCCGATACACAAATAACTTCTTCTTCTTCTCGAGTATTAAGCATTAAAATTATCGTATTACATTACATAGTATACAATTGTACGAATGGCTTGACTACACTTTTGATTCTTGGCATCGAAAACATTTTTAATATTATGTATAGGAGAAAAAAAGCTTTTCACAGTAAGTTTCTCAATAAGTGTGAAATATTAAGTAACCATTTCAGAAAAAGCTTTATTTTAATTATTAATAAAAGAAATTTCTTCTCCGGATGAAACGTAAAATATGAAAATAACATACTTTCTGAATAAGAATTTATTTTTTATTTTACCACGCCTAATGAAAACTTGAAACATCTTCAAATTCTAGCATTTTTCGCAATGTTGCCACTTTGCAGTTTGAGATTGTAGCTTGATAAACATGGTAAGATTTCCAAACAAAGTAAAAGTCAAAGCCTCCTTGGTGACAAACAATTTCTCAAAAATGTCTCCCTGAAATTTTAAATACATATTTGTACAGTGTTACAATGTATTTTCCCTGAGATAGTGGTCACTATTAAAATAGTGGTCACGAAAAGGATTTCTTTGTCGACTTTTGCTGCCTCTCTCCGAATTAATAAACCTTTTTTTTGTGGCAGAATGACAAAATTATTATTAGAATATCTGAGTATATACAATTTTATAATTAAATACGTAATTTGTCCTAACACTTTTCTAAATTAAAAAATTAAAACAAAGTCAACAAACTATGATTACATTTTCCCACAAAACAAATGTTCTATAAATCGTGTCGCTCGCTTTCAATATTTTACAAATACATATTTACCAAATATTACAATGCCAACGTTGGCTCACATTTCCCAACCGTATAGTTGCGGAAAAAACCTTCTTAAGCGTAGGATTTTAGAGATACAAGTTCCAAATAAATAATTATTTTTGATATTATCGCGTGATAATATAATTATTGTGATTGGTTATTGATTATGCAAAAGCGAAACGTGTTGGAAATAGTATTCTTTTAAAATTAAATTGCATATTTAAATATTTTATCCAAAGCGTGCTAAAATATAATTATATTATCGCGTAACATACGTCAAAAATAATTATTTATTTGGTTCTTGTATCTCTCAAATCCAACGCTTAAGAATTTTGTTTAACATAATGTAATATTGGGTATTTCATGGTCAAGTACAAATTTTTCTATTTCAAAATTAAAGTCCACAACAAAACGTCTTGTTTAGTGTTATTTATATTGGGGCATACACACGACAAGATTTCAACCATTTTCGAGAAAACAGCATTTCAATCAAACTACTGTTTTAATATAATAAGTTTTAGGTTTAGGTAATATGCAATATTTAATTTTACATTTTACCATTAAAATTGTAAACTTAAACAATCTTTAAGAAAGATTGTCAATTTCAAATAATAATAAATAGTAAATTATAATATTTGTAATAAGCATTTAAACGCCAAGTTATACATAATCAGAAGGGGCTTCAAGCATAAAAATTACAGCATAATCTATTAATTCATTTCAAGCTCCAATACATTTATTATATTCAACCGAATAATTTATTTTAAAATCCTAGCTCATTAAATCTACTTAAATAAATATATATTATAATATTATGCCACCCTCATCAAATGTCTTATTTCCTTCTGCGTACTACTCGTATAATAATCCCAAAAACCAAAATTATGTAATAAAAAAAATTCACGCTCTCCCGAAAAAGGATTACCTAAAAGGCGATATAAAGGAAACCAAATACATACAACCAAAAAATAAACATTAAACAGTGTTAATTATGCGTGGACTGGTTGTTACTTTGCAATTTTCCTATTATTCTGGAAAACTGTTTTTTCTACTCTACATAATAATGTTCCACTCTTAGTCAACAGAACAGAAAAAGGGGAGATTGAGACATGTGATAATCATACTACTAATAATAAAAGAATATAATTTATGAAGTGTGTTCAAGTTGGTGAAAGACAAGAAAATATGTATTATACATGACACTGAGGGAGCACGTATATCTATATATAGGAGTATAGGGATCATAATATGATGATATTATATATAATATGTATATTAAACGGTAGGTATATATTATAAATAAAATTGATTAATTAAAATCATTTTATAAAAATACGTTTCTATAACAACTTTCCATTTCACAACGCGGTTATATAGTACATAAAATTATTGCATGTTTTTCTTGTCCTGAAACTTGTCTTGTCGTCTTATCAATTTTTCTGTTACATTTTCTGGTTTCACCTCGTAAACCAACCACTAAGTATTTCAATAATATCATTTATTTAAAAAAAAAATTCTTACCTAATAGCGGTCGTAGCTTAATATAAAATAAACTCATGTGTATGTGTGCGAGTAGATGATTAAGTGAATATATTTTGTAAACCTGGCTTACCTAAAAAAAAAAGAAAAAACAAAATAAAATTAAAGTTCGACGAAAAATTAACATCGACTTGATTTTCTTAATTTTTCATGCACACACAACTTAACAAACACATATATAAATGATTAATTATAAATAATCAGACAACAAAACCTCTATAATCGCAGTATCATATACCGGCGCGCATATCACAAAACCCCCAAGGATTATTATTGTTTATACTTCTTAAATATACCGCCGACTTCATCACGATTTTATAATGTATTTTATGCATACATTTATTAACAAATTGATAGCTTATGATTTTGTAAAACATAAATCATTTTATGTTTGCTATGAAAGAAATTACGACGAAAATTTGTTGCTTATGCAACTTTTTCTTAGTGCAGAAGCGACACGCGAATATATGTTTAACTACATTATTATTTTTAATATAATCCCTTCTCAAATTTTGCGTAAAATACATATACTTATGTATATATACATATATTTATAAAGTATATGCAATATGTTCAGGTCATAAATCGCGTGCAAATTTTTGATTAAAAGTAAATTAGTTAATTTTGTTTTTCTCAAATTCGTAAAAAATATTAAAACTTGCATTTAGCATTATCCGGTCCGAACTTAAGACAAATGCGTTTAGTTTTCAAGTTTGCGTTTAAAAAAATCAACCTCAAGTAACGTTTCGATGCTAAATTTTGAAATATTATACTCGTACTAACATAATCATTTAAATAATATTAAAATTAACAACCAAAATAATTAACGAAACTAAGATATGTCCACCAAAGATTGTATACTCCAAAGTTACAATTGGGATTTAAGTTTAGAAGAGAGAGTATTCGCTAAGCTATCTACTTACTTGTACTCCCGGCATTAATTTGGTCTTATTATTTTGACTCTCATAGATGCCAATTGAAATTCAAAAGTATGCGTTTAGGCGAGGAGAGAAAAGTAAGCTTTAGTATTATATATTATATATTATGTTCCGTAGAAACCATTGTTTCATATTTACAATTCTTTACACTGGACAAGTATGCACTCAGGTATTATTAGCTTCAAAAAACATTTAGTCAAAATGTGATTGGTTTGTTTAATAGACAATGTAGCAAACAAACACAACAGGACCTTTTTGGAGTGGCAGCTATCTTTGCCTTGCGATCAAACACATTCATTGGCACCACATACGCGTACATTTTACCTTTTAAAACTATATTCATAATCAAAGAACTACATCGAAAATCAGCTTAAAAAATAGTATTAATATAGGTGAAACACTTTTTTTTTTTGAGTGATCATCATTGTTATGATGAAGAAGATCAAGAATATCATAGTATGATAAAATCAATCATTTAAATAATTGTATTTAACATACAATGATGATATTATGGTAAATGCAAACATGTATTTATCATATTTTTTTCTGAGTGTGCATCGAAAATCAGCTTAAAAAATAGTATTATTATAGGAGAAACACCAATATGTGTTGAAATTCAAATTACAGTTCTTACAAAAATTTAGGAGAGTATAATTGCAGAAGATAATTTTAATAGTCTATGTTCCTTTCATATCTAGCCATTAAAATTCCATTTATTATGCCTAAGTTCAAATCATTCCTTTCTTTAGTCAAGTCTAAGTGCCAGTAGGTGTTTTTATTTCCTTTTACGTAGTAAAATGACACTTTATAAATACATTTCACTTAACACTTGTTTTTCTATTTCGGAAAAACTTATTTTTGAATATTTTAATTAAAATATGCATTCTTTAATTCATTTTTAACGTGAACTATAAATTTTATATGACTTTTCTTGAAACCTATAAAAATTTTCAAAAATTAAAATTTAAAACTAAAACTTAACTTTATCGAATAAAATTGGAAAAGACCCATTTTTTATATGTATGGGTTTTCGTGGCTTTTGTCACAGACTATATTTTATTAACACTATTTAAAAAATTATTTTTATTTAAACACAACCGTAAAAACTTTTTTTTTTACATCAACTTAAAATAAATTATAATTTATTAAAGGTTCTTTATAGTAAAATACATACTTTTTTCTTTTTGTGACAATATTATAATTTTGTTGTTTGAGACCGGTTTCGGGGTTCCTCCACCTTCAGTCAACGTTTTTACTATTTAATAGTAAAAACGTTAACTGAAGATGGAGGAACTCCGAAACCGGTCTCAAACAACAAAATAATAATATTGTCACAAAAAGAAAAAAGTATTTTAAATTGCTGTAAAAAAAAGCAAAAAAAAAGTTTTTACGTTCGTGTTTAAATAAAAATAATTTCTTAAATAGTGTTAATAAAAAACTTAACTTTAGCTTGTATTTAATAATAATTTCCAAAATTGATTTATGAACTGAAATAATACTTTACATATATGTATGAACTAAGAATGCGCCTTTTTCAATTCATAAAAAAATAAATTCGAAGTTTAATAAAACTGAATTTAAGCATTTCATTATTATTAATATTAAAAATGAATTACGACTAAACTACTAAACTGAAACAAATAAGCTTTGTTAATCCATTTTTGATTTCTATTTAAGCCTTTTTCAATACTTGACTATTTTAAGTACCTGCAATTGAGGCAATAAGTATTAAAAAAGGCTTAATTAAAAATGGTCATTTTTATATGAGAAATTGGGAGAAATTTTAGTTCATATTGAAAATTAAATATCTTAATTAAATTTTATGGTAATTAAAAATGGCACATTTTATAATTCTGTTTTACTACATTTTGAATTCATTTTTAGAATAATTTACAAAAGGCTTGTTTTACATTCTAATAAAATATTATTTCAATTTTTATATGTATTATTTTCATTAAAGAAAATGCAAAAACCAAATTAGTAAAGCTTTAGTAAATGTAATAAAATGTCAAATTAATTTTAAAATGATTTAAATAATGATTACAAATTTTTATTATATTTAGATCAAATTCAAAATTAACTAGAACATGCATTACAATATTTTAAATTTTTTTTTTCAATTTTAACCTATTTTTGAAAGGTTAAGATAATTAACCAAAATAACTGGCATTCACTTACTTCGTTTTACCTAAAAGAACAATTTTCATTATTACAATGAGGCTTACTAACTGAAAAAAAAATACGACTTATGAACATGATAAATGAAATACAGTATCATCAAGACAGGTTGAATATTTTCAAAACCAAAATTTTCAAACATTTTCATTTTTTGGAAGCCCAAAAAATGAAAATGTTTTTTCATAGACATTCTATTCGTTTTGGATTGCTTATAAGAAATTTTGAATTAACACAGTGGAATTTAAAATTACCCTGGAACTGCAATTGTACAAACCTTCTTATACAATTTAAGACCAGCTGTTAGCTCTTTTGAAAGGGAAGAAAGTTTTCTTTCATCGGCTCTCAGTTTGGTGATCGCCATGGATAAACTTTTTGAATACCTGTTTCGTTTAATTAACCACTCAGCGTATTCAACATATAATGGCCCTCAGACTTTTCCTCTTTTCTTAACTTCAAAGTTTGACCTACAACCACCGGTTTTCATTACAGGGAAAGGTCATCGCGACCATAGGTGCCTATTTTGCATATCAAGAAGCCAAATATTATGGCAAGTAGAGAAATTGAAACATCATTGGAGAAAGCGTATCAAATTAAAAGGAGACCAATACTTTTGGTTGTTTTTATAATAGCCTATATCACGCTCTAATTTAATTTTAAACTGAAATTTAAAATTTTGAAAATTGCATATGTAACCAGAAACGGTTTTTCATATTTTTTATTTGCATGGTATGTATCGATATTTTAGTTTTTCACGGATTACTTGAAAACAGAATTATTATTTACGATAAGAAATTAATTTTGGATCAATATTGTCAAAATAATATAAAATTCAACAATATTAAACTAGCGTTTTAAAAGTTTCTGAATAAATTGCCTCGATAAATTGTATGTTTGTATTATTGAAGCCATAAATTGTCAATTATGGGTAATGGCGGCTTGGTCTCATATATGTTGCATGTACAAACACTCAAGAAGTATTGTTCTAATTAACTAAAATTTAATAGTAAATTATTTCATTACAATATGATTAGTTTATGGAACAGATAAGTACAGGGTGGCGCACGAATCGTGCTACAAAAACAAAACGTAATAACTTTTTTTCTGTGTGACTAATCGGCTTTATTTTTTTTTATTGTATAGATAATTCAATTTTATTTTTATTTAACTAATTAGTTTTGAAAATGATAGACCGTAAATGACCTCCATGCTCATTCACGCATGTGCGACACCTGATCAGAAAATTATTCATTGCGCACTGATGAAGGGTTGAAGTCGGGATCGCCTCAATTATTGTTGTAATGGACTGCTTCAATTCAGTCAAATTCCTTGGTTTCGTTTTAAACACCTCTTGTTTGACATAACCCCATAAAAAAAAATCGCCTCATCAGACATAAACAAGCAATTTATGAAGTTGTTGTCTTCTTCGGCCATTTCAATAATTTTCCGGCAAAATTCCAGGCGAATAGGCAAATCCAGAGGTTTTAATTTGCTTGTAATTTGGATTTTGTACGGAAACAAGTTTAAGTCATCATGAATTATCCGTTGTAATGACCGTCTGCTAGCTCCAATTTGCGCCGATAACTCTCGAGTCGAAACACTTGGATTTGCCTGAATTGATGATGCTACAGCTGCGATTGTGGCTTCGACCCGAACATAGGGATCTCGATTGTACGGTCTACGTGCGATGCTTCCAGATTCAGCAAACATGCGTACCAACCTCATAATGGTCCATCTACTCGGGGGAGTGCCGCCAAACTCCCGCCTAAATTCCCTCTGGACGGAAATGATGGACTGCAAAGCATGGTAGCGCTGCACTATCCAAATCCTCGTTTCGGTATTCCAAGCATCCATTTTAGTAAATTTAAATAATAATCTGCAAAATAAAAAAAATAAAAAACAGATTAGTCACACAGAAAAATAGTTATTACGTTTTGTTTTTGTAGCACGATTCGTGCGCCACCCTGTACTATTTTTGTAATACTAATTAATTAAGCATATGTAACACTTGGCACACTGATATCTTTCAATAGGATAGACAATAGAGATTTGAAAATACCAATCGAAAATTCTAGTTTTTCTAAAAAACGTAAAAAATGTTTATAACTTTTAAATACTGAGGTGTGACGTTATGTATTTCTATAAAAGAAAATACAGATATCAATTTGAAACCTTCAACTGTATTTATTTACAATATACACCCCATATGTACATAATATAAAGTAATAATGATAATTAATGTAAAAAAAATATTTCGTATTTTGTTTTTTACTACAAAATTAATCGATCATTTTTTAAATTATTATAAAAAATTATTTTATTTTTCTGTACGAATATATTTATTTTAATATTGCATACATTAAACGATACCAATTGTTTTGCAGCACAAATATTAATAATATAAATATATTTGTTTTTATTATTATTTAAAAAAGAAAAAATTGTATTATTATTATTAATTATAGTTGATTTATATTCAAGATTAAAAGAAATTATTATTTTTGCTTTTTTATATATTTAAAAAAGTATGATTATTAATTGAAGTTCTTGGAAATGTTTTATTTTTTATAATATAAATTTTATATGATCAAGGATCATATCACCACAGGCTATTGTGTTGAATTTAATTAATTTTATTTTATCACAAAAAGAAAATTAATAATTATATAGAAATAACATTTATATACAAGTATAGTTTTCCAATATATTTGCGGTCATAACTACACATGCACAAGTACATATATATGAGTATGTATTATAGGTGTTGTTCAGCCATTTTTTATTTTAATCATCTTCGGGTGTTATAAATATTTAATATGCGCTCGTATTTATTTAAAAAAATTATAATGATTCAAAGGGTAATTATTTATTTTTTAATATTTAAAATATCAAATAATATGTGAAATGTAATATAAATATTTAGGACACACGTGATACTGTTACTATATAGAGACAGAAATTTTTTTAATTTTTAATCAAATATGTCAAATGCTATTGAATTTGATTTCTAGGTTTGAATTATGTATGTACCACGCCTTTCAAATAACAAACAAAAAAAATTGTTGCAAAATTAAAATAATTAATTAAGAAAATGTATATAATGTAGTTGAAAAATTTTGAACATATGTTGATTTATATTTTTATGTATTATAATATTTTAAATTCAAAGTAGTTTTGTATAATGTTATGTTGTATATTTGCCATATGTTCATCATTTTTATGCCATATTTGTAATTAAAAAGGATTGTATGTACCTTTATTTCCTGTTAATTGTGGTTACAAATAATATATTTTGTGTTATTAATCTATTCTTTAAAGAACTGTAATATAACATGACTCATGTACGCCAAGCATGTTAGTACGCAGTAAATAATATTCATGTACGCTCAAATACTAATGAGCTATCCTCGCTAGTTAACAATATTAAATTTAATAATAAAATTTAAAAATTTACATAATATCATCTTCTTTAAATTAAGCGCCGTCGCTTTATAACTAGACTTTGTGTAATTATATACCGCCGCTTTATGAACATGTATTTGCACTGTTATAGTTTCCGATTTTTTATATTCATCTAATCTTTAAGGCACATTAATACCACACATATAACTGTAGTAAATCGACAATAATTAAAAATTTAAAAAAAAAACAAGAAATGATAATTATAATTGTTATTATTGCGTTAGTAAAATATAAAACTTGTTATTTTAATGTCATTCAAGTGGGTGGAAAAACGAAAACATACCACAAACGTTAAGTACATACTGGTATACGTTAAGTCGTCATCGAATTAAAACTTTAAAATTTTTTACTAGTCTATTTTTAATTAAAAAATTTATTCTGTTTCTACTCTAGTACCGTACATTTTAATTAGAATGATACATGTTTTTATATTGCTATGCACAAACATATTTTCTACTCAAAAGCTGCAGCTTACGTATTACAAACTAGAGCCATTCCATCTAAACACTATTTTATTTTTTACTACTTGGGTTAATTTCACAATCAGGATTCAATGTGTACATACTGTTCAAATAAATAATATATTAAGCTTCATACAATGCAGTGGTTTAGAATTAAGTTATACATTAATAAGGGTTTTATTGAAATATTTTATTTAAACCGGCTCATTGTGTTTTAACTTGAAATTGAAAAATACACATCCTGTCTAACTAGCGTGAATAATTATTACCCGTTTTAATCCCATTTATTCAGAACTACCAATAACCGAGAAATACAGAATACGAGTATACAGGGTGGTTTGGAAGGGTTATTTGGAACATAACATCCAATTAGTTTAAGAAAAATGACTTATAGACTTCTTCCAAATGCTAAAAAATGTGTAAAAGTATGAAAAATGTCACGTTAATTCATTTGAAAAAAGCTATAGGTTATTTTGAAATTAGCTTTGTTATAAAAAATTCTTTAGTTTATGCCCTTTCCAATGGTATACTACAAGCTATATAATCTCTCATTTTGTGGTAAAAATAAGCGATACTATTTTACCGAGGTCAGGATTAAGAAAATACATTGTAGAATACAATAAAAGTTATTTTGTGCCTTTACGACACAAAGAAAAAAGTTATGACCATTTATTAAAGGCGAGATTTTGGGTAATTTAAAAAAACTTAAAAATATCATATCTCAGTTACCGTGGCTTCTAGGACATCAGTTCTTTGGAATGAAAGCTTCTAAATGACCGGCCCAACCTGACAAAAAATATTATCGGTCCACGCGCCAAACACCCTGTATATTTTTTTCCATTCCTAACAAAAAAAATTTAATTAGAAGCACATTTATTGCTCTTTATAAATCTTCATAAAAAGCAAGAGTTCCTTATTGCCAATATTAAAACATTACTATGAGCCAGGGGTGAACTAACTTTTTACCGTACCATGATGGAGAATAATTTCGAGCTCGAGATAATTTTAAAAAGAAATGCAATTGAGGTTTTATTTTATTTCTATTAAATAAATTAAACTAATAAATTCACAATTTTAAATTTTATAAATTCTGTAAACCGTTTAATATTTTTTATTGGTTATATTGAATAGTTGTCAAAGTTGTTTTTATTCAATTTGCTTGTAAAAAATAAAAAGCAAGTGCTACGGGCTGAAACCTCATCAGGTAATCAAAAATTCGGTCCAATCCACCCAATTCCCCCACAATCGACGTGAAATGCGAGATAATTGAGAATTTTCGCTCAAAACTACTAAACATAAAACATTTTATTTTCTAAACCGCGATTTTCAAGAAAGTGTTTCAGGATTGGTTTAGCAGAAAATATTCTAATAATATTTTTCTTCATGTACATAAACAATTTCAGGAAAATAAGACTAGTTTTAATTTTAATATGTTTTAACAGAAGATACTAAAAATCAGGAAATCACCGTAAACTCTCCTGCGGGAGTGACCAAATTAATAAATCCAAGAAAAGCGCCAAGATTTGAACTGAATGCAGCCTTCATAATCACTTAAGTACCAAAGCTATGAAAATTGATTCTGATATACAAGCCTGGAAAAACCCCAACGAAATAACGTTAAAATTATTTGAAAGACTTCTAGTAAAAGGAATGAAACCGCCAATCGAATGTCAAGCACACCTATACAACAATATGGATTTCGAGATGGGCATTCCACAATAGATCTTAGGGTAACGGGCATCGTTTGTAGGGTAACGGGCATTACATATATTATACAGTCAACTCTCCTATAACGCGATTAATTCGTACCGCGTCATATGGAAACCGTGTTATAAGAAACTCGATTGTAATTAAATGCATTTTCTTGAAATCGCGTTATGAGAAACATAGAAATAAGAAAAATCATATTAACTTACCCCCCGTTATATGGAAACCACTTTCGCGTTATATGGAAAACGTAAATTTAAACTCTGTTCCTGAAATAGGTCATCTATATCTTCTACGTGTTTATGTGCAACTCCTTTGTTGCCAAAAGTAGAAGAACTCTTTACTATTTCTCTTCGTGGATCTGAAATATTATTTTTCTTTTAAACCATTTGAGGTAACAAAGGCCTCCAAACATGCATTAAGTGTTTACTGTTAATTTCTGTAGAAGCTAATGACACAATTCGGGTGCAATCTAAAATACAAAATTCTTTTCAAACTTCAAGAAGAGTTTTATATTCTTTATCCTCTAATCTGTTGAAAATGGCTTCAAGAAATTTCCGTATGTAATACATTTTGAAAGTTTTTATGATTCCTTGGTCCGTCGACTGTATTAATGACTTGCAGTTAGGAGGAAAATAAAGAATTTGCACATTTGGGTGCTCCTTGTTACGACGCACTCTGGCTGGTTGTTGGCGGAACACTTTATTGATTATTCCTTGTTGTGGAGACCTTGTAACGTGGGCAAGCCATCTAACTTGATTGGATTTGGTGAATCGAATGATATCGCTACCTCCGAGAAGTTTGCTTTATTTCGAAGTTCATAGGAATCCGATATTCGTTATTCGCAACTTTGATTGAACCAAAGATTGAACGGACGACGTTCCAAAGATTGAACGGACGAAGGTATATATAACAATCTACAATCGTTAGAGATCAGGGTTAAGCTCTCGCTTCCGAAAGCCAGCACAGGTCTTATGAGTTCCTTATATGCGAGCTTGCACGACTGTGATAGAAGTATAGATCGCAATAATCTTGATTTGGAGTAGAAAAGTCGTAGTCGAGCAGCGATTTAGGCTTTTATTTCTGCCTGTATATCGTTCAACGATGTTATAACTGACGAGGGGCCGTATTCTTGAAATCGGTGGAAATATAATTTGCTTTGAAATTCTCCATATTATTCGAATTTTTCGCCGGCTACTTTAATCATTTTTTTATTTGTTTTCAAGTTTACTAATATTTGTCTCCCTATTAAGCGAATAAATTCGGTTCGATTTGCCCAGTCGGAATTTTTCCCTTAATAGGTAGAAAAATATGTTTCTTAACCCATATTATCCCGAATTAATTTTTTTTGATGCTGAATTTGGAAAAGAATAAATTGTTGGAAAAATAAAAAACAACCGTTAGATAACTGAAATGCAAGAAAATAAAAAACTGCAAAAAATAACAACTTACCTTCAAAGTCCTTGAAATTATGTAACAAATTATAATTGTAAATGTGTTCTGTAAAATTATAGTAATTTGAATAACTCACCTGTGCACCGCTGCGATTGCAAAACCTATACTAAATATGTTTTCGAAAGGATTTTTATTAAAACAGAACATGGCAGTAAAAATATACCGTTATAATTTATCCAATTCTCTTTTTAAGAGATTTTTTGTATTGATCTACAAATAGATCGCAAATAGATAGATGGGTTAATTAAAAAAAAATAATTAAAGTAGTCGGCGAAAAATTCGAATATGGAGAAATTCAAAGCAAATTGTATTCCGATTGGAGAAATTTCCACTGATTTCAAGAATGCGGCACCTGGTCAGGGGGTATAGACAAAAAATCGAGACAACTCATTTTCGCAGGCCTCTTTCCTCTTTTGAATTTAATGTAAAACCATTAAGATGGTTCTGCCTGGACCGGAACAAATGGTAGTCCGATGGTGCAAGGTCAGGACTATATGGTGGGTGCATCAAAACTTCCCAGCCAAGCTCTCTCAGTTTCTGCTGGGTCATCAATGATGTGTGTGGTCTAGCGTTATCATGCTGGAACACAACGCCCTATCTGCTGATTAATTCTGGACGTTTTATCTGAATTACTTGTCTTAAACGCATTAGTTGCTGACAGCAAAGATTAAAATCAATCGTTTGGCCCGGTGGCAGCACCTCATAATGCACGATTCCTTTCCAATACTACCGAACACACAGCATTAACTTTCTTGGCGTCAATCCTGGCTTTGATACCGTTTGGGAAGCTACACATCGTTTCGTCCATGATCTTTTTCGCACAACGTTGTCGTATTTTATTCACTTTTCATCACCAAATCCGATCCATTAAATTTTTTTCTGTTGATTCATGTGGTACCCGAACGTCAAGCTTTTTTTGTATCCAGCCATTTTCAAATGGTTTAAAACTGTTTTGTGATCAATATTTAGTTCTTTTCCAATTGCATGGCTGTTTATATACCGGTCTTCTTCAATTTTCTGCATGATTTCATAGACTTTTCCAGTGGTTGGTCGACCAGAGCGAGGGGCATCTTTGACATCCATATTTCCTGAACGAAAGCGGACGAACCATTTCGTTCTCCATAAACAGCACAAATTTTTTGACTAGCCTGAGCCGTGTTTTTACCTTTGTCGTAACAAAATTGTAAAAGATTTCGATTTTTTTCATTATTTATCTCTTTACGAACTTTTTCTCCTACCTTATATAGATTAGGTATATTGTAATAATTTATATAAATAAATAAATTAACCACCAAATTGTAAGAATTTCAATGAAATGATCGTTAATTTTTTTAAATTGGCTGAGTGGAAAGATCTATCTGATATTTTTAATATTTTCAAAGTCTTATTTTTATACGAAACTGGAAGCCAATGACCATCTTGAAATTGGTTTTTATGATACCAACTAGTTTCTAGCGCCATCTATCACGAATTGAATGTTTCCAAGAAGTCCTACGTACTTTAAACCGTATAATCCGAATCTGCAATAAAAAATAGGGTTTCCTATTTTAATTTCAAAGTTACCGTCCGTGGTGCAGTGGTTAGAGCTTCGGCACTTGGACCGGGAGGTACTGGGTTCGAATCCCATCAGAGGCTAGATGCAAATCGAATTTTTGCCATCGATTACGATCGGTGATGTTAATAAATACAACTAAGACCCACTTCTAGATGAAGTGCAGAATTCAGCGCCGACCCACCGTCCACGTACAGGTTGACATGGAACTTGGAATGTGCAGTTGGTATACTGTATAGTTATACTGTAGGAAAAAATTTGTGTGCGAAAGCAACCACTGAAACCTACCTACCGACCGCTCCACCTACAAAAAGACGGGGAAGGGATACTAACTTTAACACTAATGTATGTCCCTCCCGGAATGATTAAATTTTGATAATGGACATTTTTTTCGTAGAGTCCTTATTTTCCGAGATATTTGAAAGTTTCAGCTTAAAAAAATGACCATTATACTGGGTATTATAGCAATTCTAAATCTTGATGTAGAAAACATTATAGCAATTCCAAATCTTGATGTAGAAAATTTTCTTAGTATGTATATTTAATAATATTAATCCCACGAATTAAATTTATGTATGATACGAGCGACGGTAAACATAAATTAAAGTTATCCAATACATCTTTTCATTCAGCCAATTTTGAAAAGCAAATGATGTTTTATTAAATAAATGAGAGTCTTGATATACCGCAACTAAAACAATCATAATACTCTCTCATCCCTCATGTTCACAGCCTCCGTGTAGATCTTGTGAAAAGTTGTTCAATTACCTTAAACGGGGTTTCAAATTATATTTGAGCAGAAATAAGTTTCAGGCCTAATAAAAAAATTAACGTTCAATCAGTTGTTGCGGACGGACACCATATTTGTAACATGCCAAAGTGCGTTATTTAACCAAAAATTGTAGTCAACCGAGAATTAAGTACAAAGTCAATGAAAGCTAGCATACATGTAAATTAATTAAAAGCCAATGAAATTTTGTTGATCACGAAAATAAAATGTTTATGTGAATATGTCTAACTAAATATACTTAATCTAATTCACCAATGGTTTCCTAAGGGCGCAACGTGGCTTCTGCTACTCCTGCATATTGTGAATTCTGGATAAGGTGGATAAAAAAAATGCAAATCATCGAAGATCACAATAATTCCATCATGGAATTTAATTTTTGTTCCTCGTTGTATTTCTGTTTCTGGAAAGTAAAAGGTAACCCTTACGTAATTTTGATTACGTACGCTGGAGAAATAACTAAATATTTCTATATGTTGAATAGAAGGCATACAGTTATCACTATCTCAAATTATATATTTTAAATTCTCAGTAATCGTTTCATTTATTGGAAAATCGGCGAGCAGAATATCGTCAAGAAACAGTTCGCCGATATAGTCATACATCCACCGAACTAAACAGAATACGTTTTACGTTACCAATCGCGCGTTCCATTAGCCATAGTAAACGTGTATAGTGAAAAATATAAAGATGTAAAATTTCTAATACAAAGTTTTTTTGAAATCTTATAATGTTGGTGCTGGTAACTAAGGAAATTTCGACTTTTTGCGTATTTATTGTTTTTATTTGTTAGCATTTTCTCTCCTAAGAGCGTGTGTCACGTGGTTTTATCCGGTAAACAAAACTTAAATGTTAACTTATATATCCACCTCAAAATTTTGATAAAATTATTTTCATGGATTCATTATCACACAGGTTGGCAATAATTATAACATAAAAATAAAACTAAACACATAACAATAAAAATTTGAAAAAAATGTAATGATGGTGTCATAAAAACTAATTATAATAGTTGGTGGTACCAACATTCACCGCGGTTAAAAATTAATTTTTCCACAAATTCATTTCACACACACACTCTGTTATTCTTAAAATCAATTTTCAATTTGGGATCCCATGATATAGTTTTTGATAGCCTTTGAAATTGGACGAAATGTGCAGTTATTTGGAAAAATGAATGAATGTTTCTCGAGGAAAGTTTGACAATTTCCGACCCGAATGTTTGTAAATCTGCAAGATGTTCGACGGAAAATGTAAACAGCAAACAATTAATCCTTTGTGTGTTGAAATATTTTCTAACGAACTATTAATACATCAACTATGTAAAACTGATATTCCTACGAATTCTTATCATTATTTTGTAAATATAAAATTCTATTCAATATACAGATTTTCCCATTTCATAACTTATTGTTTTATTAACAAAACAAAACATACAAAATTAAATTATTCCCATTTTCACCTTTTATGTATACATTTTTTAAAATTAAATTTCCATATCTGACAAACTCACCACCATCAGCCCTATTGTTATATTTTCTGATTATAATTATTTGTTTTATTTTTTCGCGATTCTGTCCCGCGTCCAGTCCGCACAATAATCACAGAAAAACGACTGCTGTACGAAAAAATATTGTATACTGGACATACAGAACGTACCAAAAAATGAATTTGCAAAAAAATTATAGTCTTTTGTATTCGCGCTCGTTTCGAATCTTTTGGTTGTAAAACAATTTTTTTTGTTCAAACAATTCAAATTCATGAAATTAATAAATTTTCGCGGGATAATAACAAAAGTCAACCCCATTTTTAATTTTTATTTTTAATTTCTATTATGATTTTTTTTGTAAATTTTCTCATTTTCGATAAAAACAAAAATAAATGTATATGTAGTATAATAATAATAATAGTAATAATAATAATACAAACACAATCATATATTTTCATATTGCACGTGATGATGATAACAAATTTTTTTCGCGTTCCCAATTTCCATCCATATCCACACTCGGGATGAAAAATATAAAAAATGAAAACACCATAAAAATCAACATCAACCACCAATGTTGTGAACCCCATTTTCATATGTATACAATGTTTTGGGGGGTCTGATGTGTTATTTGGGTGGTGATACTTTTTTATTTCGTAATTTTTTTTTTTAATAATATTTTATTTTTACGTTCTGATTAAACATTAATTAACAGAAAACAATGGACGGGAATTTATATTTATAAAAAAAAAATAGTCGGATAGAAAACGTAGAAAAGTATGAAAAATTCGGGATATTTATCGAACTGTATAATATGGGTGAAGTTTTTGGGTGGTTGGGTATTTTCGTACATGTGTATGTACTGTACGTACATAATATGGTATTGTTGTAAATGTTGCATAAGATGCAAAAATAGTGTTAGTTGGGTAGGAGGCGGGATTATGTTAATACAAAATGGGTTCGGTTTAATATTATACGCGAAATATTTGTTTTTTATTACACTGCATCTATGCTCACGATATGAATGTGGGTAGATTTATTAGACATAAATCCATTATTGGTATAGGCAAAATTCTTAAGCAACCATCACATGAGTAACGCTTATAGTCTAATTTAAAAACTCTATGTAAGCTCTGTAACTGTCAAATTTTCGATATGTACTAAAATGGTATTCAGAAAATGTAACTCGGCTCTATAACCGGAAGTTTAGTTCTGTAACTTTGCTGCAGCAAATTTGATGGCGTAATGTTACGTACTCGTACCAAGATTTCGACAGCGAATAATTCGAAAAAATTGTAATTTTCTGAAACGGTTTTCGCATATGTATGTCGTTACTAATAGCTTCTATAAGCCAACATAAGTTGAAGCAAGTGCCAATGATTGCCAATGATAGAGCTCTAGATAAAATTTAAATGTTAAAAGATATATTACTTTTCTTATATACGCCCAAATGTTGACAATGCAATACCTACAAGTGCACTCGAAACAAATAGTTTGGCAAACAATAGTTTGGAAGACTAAGAAGGAAAATATGTAGTAGGTTATGTCTTAGTATTCAGGATTCAATTAGTATTTGATTGCTTGACTCGTCTGATGATAAGTTTTTTTAAATTCGCCACTCCTCGTTTCTTACACCACACCTTCGAGCTTACTCTTACAGTTTATTTAATTCGTCCCAGCTGGAACAACACAAATCCGCAATAAAAATTCACACATACTTGACGTAAAATATTCCGATATTGCTTTAATACGACACTTTCATCTGAGAAAGTAAATGAATTTGCTTACTCGTGAGGGAAGAAATTGAGGAAATAAAAAATTGAGTCTGACAAAAGGCCATTAAAATTTAGCAACAAATGGCTTGAATTCTATTTAAAACTGAGATGCTTGTATTTAGAAAGTTTTGTTTTCAATAAATAATGATTAAAATTTGGCAAGGCAGCTAATTATTAAAACGATGAAGGATGACACTTTCTCCATCCCACTTTCATAATTTTGAGCGGTTTCTGAAAAGGGTATGCCTGAGATAAACATTTGCTCTATGAATATTATTTTATTCATGCAAGGAAAAGCGTCAGCATCATGTGCTTTCGAGTTTTTGAAGTAGAATTCGTTAATAATCAAATTAGATTAAAATACAAAAAGGTAACGATTAAAAATGGAAAACAATTTAGTCAGTACAAAGATTAAATTCTAGCTTCAAAAAATATTCTGGCGTATTATTTATTATTCAAGGAAAGTGCACCACGCTTAAAATAAACTGCCATAAGATATAACTGATTTGGAAGCCTTTCATTGATTAAAATTGTTTTATTAGCAACAAAATCTTTGAACGAAGTATTTTCGGTTTGCGGACTCTGTGCAAACTATGGAAAAATTTACCTAGGCGTATTCTCCAGCTGTCAAGTAGCCCGCATTATTTCTAAGGCGACACAATACTCCCCAGCAGGGAATTCACTGACGACACAGTAGTGACACATCAGCGACAGTCAAGCATGACACGTATATAGATATTTATCACCGTCTGAGATGAATAGTTTACGACATGTCTAAGATGAGTCGTTTACGACATGTCTGAGATAAGTCGTTTACGACATATCTGAGATGAGTCGCATGTGAGATGACGATGTGAAATCAAATATGACATGTCTCAGATGAACTGTTTCTGATACATATATCTAAAATGAATCGTAATACTTATATAATATATGTAATTTAATGTATGTACATATTTTGTGTATATATAATGAAACATTTTATTTAAATGAAGATTAATATTTTTAATTTTATTTAAATACATAAGTTATAATTATAAATTAACTTATTTAAAAAATAGTGGTCATCTTTCCGGTATGTGGGCTGGTAATCCAAATGGGTGAGCTTTGCATTTCTACCAAACCTAAAAAATTTAAAAATTTTGGTTACAATATAAAATTTTTTCAAATAAATCAATTACAAAATATTTACTTACCAATTCCATAAATAAACTGTTAACAACTTATACAGATAATAATGTAATGGCGTTGTCACAAAGAAAGATCATGAAATGACATGCAAATTATTTCAATCCTCTCGATTGTTTACCTACGCCATATTAAAAGTACTTGATAGAATAAGAAAGACTTGTCATATATGTTTCGCGTAAGAAAGTGGACATTTTTTTCATGTGAGAAGACATGTATATGACATGTTTCACAATTGTCGTCGAACGTGGAGTGCAATCGGACAAACCATATGAAAAACTAATATGACTTGTCATTACTAAATAATTTAGTCATCATACCATCAAAAATCGACTTAGAAAAAAAGGTAAGCAATAGAGCACGGCATGTCTATCGTACAAAAATGTCACATGCATGTTGACAAATTTCCAACTGGCTCATTTCAATATCTATAAGCTTAGCGAATTTTTATATGTAAAATACGAATGAGTTACTCATTACAGATAAAAACTAGCTTTAATAATTTAAATATTTATTCTTCTTCCTTAGAATGATAATGTTTAGTATAAATTTTATTATTAATTAATATCGATTTCGGATTACTGCTTCATCAGTTTATGAATAACATTGTTCATTAGTAAAACTCGTTTTCATCTTTAATTAATAAATTCAGTGATAAAATTCACAAACAAGTGGAAAAATTAATATTCATGAAACAAGAAGATTCACATTGGATCGGCACTAACATGACCAAAACATCAGCATACGGATTTTGTCTCAAAATGTGTGAACGAAATGAGTGTAACCGGAAAGATATAGTAGTAGCATTTGTGTTTGTGTTAGTTTCATGCGTACGATTGTTTTACTGCATATGCAAGCCACGTGTCATTCTTTTTTTGTTTGTTTATATTAACCCTTTGAGTTTCGACATGATTTCGGCTAATGTATTGAGGAGCACGATCGCGCTTTTTGGCACTCAAGGAGTTAACCATTGTAAACGCCATATTTTTGTGTCGTATGTATTTTCGATTTTTTTATATTTAACATTTTATTTTTAAAATTTATGGAATTTAAAATAAATTTACTTATAAAATTTTATTAAAACTTATAAAATTAATGTATAATTACAAAAATGTTAAATTTAAAATATATTAGCATGTTAAATAATCATACTCCACAGCTCGAGAGCAGACGTAATGTGCTGAGAAAAGGAAATAAGCACCATATTTTGATACTGTTCGTCATACAAATGACACAAATACGAACAAAAAAAAAATACAAATACAAAGACATAATTGTGTATTATACACAGTACACAGTATACGTGTTCGATTTTTTTGCTTCACTCATTTTAAATGGGTAACTCACGAGACAAAACCGATATACAGAAAACATAATCAAAGCTGGAATTCACATTTGGAATTGCAGAAGATATAATCCGACAACAACGTCATCATCGACGTTTAGCAACCGAGAAAATCCCCTTATCGGCCAGTATACCAAGTCCAGAAACGCTGGGACCTGACTAGAATTCAAGGCACTAATTAATCATTAATCCGAACTTAACTTGATTATGTAACCTAAAATATTAACTAGCCTCACAAGGCGTCATCCCTTCCCTATGAAAAAAAAATGTGTTCATAGGATTTCTCATACCTAGTGTTAAGATTTTAATCTTTTAATCATTCTGTTCTGAGGGCCGAAATACCCTCAACTTCGCAGTTTGCTGTTTACATCCTGCGCATTGCATAGCTTCATGCCAGCTTATGGTACCAACATGTAAGTTGAGTCGGCGCATGATCCTGCACGCCGACAGAAGGCCATAGTTGTGTTCAGTTTTATCACCGATCGTAATCACTTGACGAAAAATCCTCTTTTCCTCCTGCCTTTATTGTGATTCGAACCCTGTAGCTCTCGATCTAAACGCCAAAGCTTTAGTCACTGTAACATTTAATCGGCAATAAATTATATTTGTTCGGTAATAAGACCATGCAATTCAGTCTAGTAGCAAGTTAGTTCGTGGCTCCATTGAAAATTTGGTAAATTTTTTACGTTACAAAAGAAAATGTAGAGGGGTGTTCAAATTAGATGTATCTTTTTAAATTTTAAATAAGAGACCTAAATTGTGTAATTTGTTAGTGAAGATAATAATGAAAATGAATAACTTTTTCGCATAATAATGGTTCAATTAGTGATGTTTGCTCGATGATGTTGTTTGTGAGGTCTTGAATAGTTTGAGGATTATCCGTATCATTTGGTTTCACTGCCTTTTCAAACAATTCTCTAGGATTTTCTTCAGCCCAAATGCGGCAGTTCTGTTTGTTGACATAGCTGCCAATTTCAAAATGAGCTTCATCGATGAAGATAATTTGCTTGAAAAAATCTCATTTCCTTCTTGTTTTTCTATGGCCCAATTAACGAATTGCCGACATAATGCGTATGGTCATCTGGCTTTATTTCTTGTGTTAACTATAGTTTGTAAGCCTTTACATGAAGATCCTTGTGTAAAATATTGAACAAAGTTGTTGGTTTGAGGTTAATTGCTGTGAACGACGACGAATTGATGTTATTGGCCCTTCAGCAATATTGGGCTAACAGCTGCAATATTTGCAATATTTTTACTTGAACGACCACTACGATAGTAAATTCTGCTTTTCTGATGTTGAACTGAACCAATATTTGGCGGAATATTTAAAAAGATAACTCAAATTTGAACATTCGTTATTATTATTCCTATTATTTTTAAGGAGTATTTAGTGTTTACAATTATATGGTAATTTTATTTTCATAATGGTCAAGTGAGGGTGCTACGGGGTTTAGGGTTCAACTATTGAAATGTGGGAGGTGGGGGACAGAGACATATAATCATAATTTTAGAAGCTGATTACGAGACTGCTGAAATGGTTCTTTTTACGGAGGTTTACGGGGCTTACCGAGGTCTATAGGGCTTCGCCTATATGACCGGATATCTCAATCAAAACCATATGTGAGTGGTGAAATGGATTTAAACATGATGATTTTTAACTTGTCCAGCGTTTATTAAACATTTCTAGTATTTGGTTTCAAACTATTTTCAAATTTATTTATTGCTTATCCTATAGAGATGAACACGGTTTCGTAGGCATATTATAAGATAGCCTTGGCAAAGTTTTAATGGTAAAGAGAACGGGGTTCGGTTATGATATTTACTGGGCCATACACGACTTAGAAGTTTGATGGATTTCCTGGTCTCACCTAATTGGTCAGATAGCTCAGTCAAACCCCTATGAGTGTGATGAACCGAATCTAATTTTGTTTGTTTCATTTTATTTTATTTTTTTTATATATAAATTACAATCAAAAAATAAAAAAAACCTTTTGGTAAGCTATGCAATTAGTGGCAGGCATTTGAACTTAAAGATATACTTTAAAAATATGAAAACGTATACAATCCGAATTAATATCTTAATCTATAGTGTATGTGTTATAAATTCATTTAAAATGGATAAAAGGTAGGTAAAGAATAAATTAAATTATAAATTAAATTAAAAAAGCAAATTTAAATTTAAATGATGATTGCTACATAGACGTGCTTAAATATGCTTAATTTATAAGTAAACATAAGAAATGAAAAATATTCTTACGTTGTTAATTACTAAAGAATCCGTTCAAAAATAAAATTAGCGGTAGAAAAACGAAAAATCCAAGTTTTCAATGCAGCATGAAACCTTTTCTTAGACTTCAGACAACGCATTTCAATGAGCATTTTTTTTAAAATAGTATGAGCCGTGACAATAGTTATAAAAATGGAACTTAGGAACGATATGCAAGAACATAACATTATTGCGCAAAGTATAATTTTGACCGCTTTAAAATCGATTAAACTCCTCTCAAAATAAATATTTTGTAAACAAACGGTGTTTTAGTGGCTAATTTTAATTGACGGCGAAGATGAATGTATTCATTTTTTGAGATACAGCAGTGTAATTTTTCTGCAACGTCTATTGGTCGGATTGTCTCAAAATAGGCCTCACCCCAACAGGAAATACTATAACACAATCTAGACTCGACCAGAGCATGATAATCAATTTTAAATTCATTGAAAGAATCGTTAGAGCGCAATAGGTTCATTTTATCAATGCAAATTTTAAGTGGGTTCCTCTTGGTATTTCCAGTTCAAACGATTTTCAACATTTTAACCTAAGTAATTAATAATACTTACAGATTCACTTTTTAGGCAATTTATTACTGCCCATAACTCTATGGATCGTGATAGGTTATATCATCGCGAAAATAATTAACCTCGTTTAAATTAAACAACATCCATCACCTTATAGTTTTTTAGGACTAAGTATGAGTTTATGGATTGATATGCGAAGAAACAGCAGAAACTGTCAAAACCGGTGTACGCGAAAGTCATGTCATCAGCGAATGCGACGACTTTTCCTTTAAAAATTTTGGGGTGAACACCGTGTTTATATAAATTATAAACAAAATCGGCCCTACTACTGACCCCTGCGGAACACATTTTGTGAGCGGCTAAATGCAATGTTAAATTTGATATGGGTAAAACGAGGTATTCCAATTAATCCAGTATACGCAGCTTTGATTAGCTTTCCGCCCACCGAAAAAATGTGTTTTTCAATTTAGATAAATATTTTATTTGACTTCACTTATTCGTATGTAGGTGACTTGAGGTGGTAAATGGTTTGATACTTTTTTAACGATTTCTAAAACTTCAGGTTTCTCGGACCAAAGTTAAATTATATTCATTACATCTGTATTCAGGTGATTTATACTTTTACGGTTCAAAATTTAATTGCATTAATTCTCAGATAGCCATATCGTGATTTCAACGTCATTTAAAATAAAAATGTCACAGTGATATAATTTGTGAATTAACAAAATCCGTAATTACTAATATTCTGTTTGCGATGGATGACTTTGGAATTTCTTTATTTTTATTTGAATGCGATGATGCTCCTTTGGACATAAAAGGGTCATCGAAGAAACTACAAAAGTAAGGGAAAGTTGTGCAGGTTCGATAAATATTTGCGGGAACTAGGGGAGGGAACCTTTTTCTAGAGTTTTTTTTTATTTTCAATAGCTATTATGGAAAACTCGTGCTTAGTTTTCGCTTTCCCCCCTACGAAAACTAACTACCAAAAAAATTGGAAAATTGCAGATAGAGAACCAGGGATTGTGTGGTATGCAAATGCGGAGTTTTACTGTTAGGTAGGTTCGAATGAAACAGAACAATGTATAAATAGTTACAACTTAATTTTTAGGTTAGTTTCAACAATAAATTTAATTTAGTAAAAACCGCTCCTAAGCTAGCACGAACTGAGAAAATTTATCTTATCTCTATTTATTTACAGAATTCTAAGAAGTAAGGTTCATTAAATGTCAATTATGTAAAACAGGTTATATTAGAGAAATGTAATAACTACAACCGACCTCTTAGTTAAATGATTCCGCTTCAATATGCGATGAAATGCAATTTAGAATAACGAAAGCAGTTTGCAATTTAATTTAATTAATGTAATTTTTGTAGGGTTTGAACCGAAACAAGTAATAGTTGATTTCATTACTAAATTGTAGTACGCTTTTCTAAAGCAATTGCAATAACCCCTGTAATTTTTAACAGACTCGATACATCTATTCATATAGATAAAAGCTGTGTTTACCAGCAAAACTGTATTTTTCTGTAGTAATAATATTATGTACGATTTACCCGAATTCTCATCCTATAATTATCACCCCACACTTTTCATTATAAATTGTATCTAACAATCTTCCGACGATCAAAGAAAGATATGGACTCTCTATAAGCAAAACTGTTGCATTCTACACAAAAAAAACTTATTAATTTTTTTAATTAATTTACAGTCTTCAGTTTTATTTATTAAAATCAAATTTAAAATAAAAAAGTTCGCTATATATAAAACCATTAAATTATTATTTCATTTTTTATAAATCGACTATTTTAATAGCCGCCGGGAATAATTTAACCAAAACATAAACAACAACAAAAACTTCTAAAGTAGAATCTCGATATTTATTTTTGTTTTTTTTTGTTGTCTATAATATCGAGAGCGAGAAGTATTTTGCTTGCAATGGAACAAAATTAATTTCATTCAATTTTAGATTAACTTTGTTTTCTGTGATGCCACTACACTCCAATATAACCAAACTAACTATACACCAGAATAAAAAAATTATAAAAAACTATAATTTCTTTTTGCAATGTCCAGTAACAAAAAATAAAAAGCTGGACAATAATAAACAACAGTCCAAAAAATATAAATACAACACATACACACACATAAAAAAATTATATAATTCTCTGGATAAACATAGATATGAGTCTGGAGCAACAGAAAAAATTTGGTTTTGTGTTTTATTCCACAAAAAGATAAATCCGATTTTTAAATTTTTTTTTTTGGTTCATACATAATTTTTTTTCGTGCGCCTCGCGATTTTTTGAGAAAATTAAATTTTCATTAAAATGCGCTTGCAGTAAAGTGATTTATTCTCAATTTCCTATTCGCGTTCAGTAAAAATATTAACAAAACATGGGGATATGGGGTAATGTTTCCAGGCTATGCAAAAAAAGAATTTATATGAATACGACTTTGTTCGGGAGGGTTTGGGTGATTTTTTATAGCGATTTGCATTATATGCATTCAATATCGTCTCGTACAAATATTGTTTTGCTTGAAATAAATTATCAAAATTTATTTTTGATTGATTGAATAAATAAGACAAAATTAATTATTGTTAATATTGGTTGGCGGGATATTTTATTTAACAACCAATTGGAAGACCGAAAAGTTATTGTGGTGCCATAAGAAGCGTCTCCCTTGGATAACTTTAGGCGATCATAAAATAAGGTAATACTAGGGTGGTATTGATTATTTGCGCTATTTAAATGAAAAATGTTTCCAAAATCTAAATAGCTTAAAAAATGTTTCTGCTATAACCAGTACTCGACTGCGCAAAAGTATGTTAATAAAACCGATCAACGAAATTGTTTAATCGTGTTCGTGTACTTACACATTTTTTCATGGTAACGCAGTTTTAAGATGACGGAGAAACAGTTTAATTTTTTAAAGAACCCGAATGAGTTAAGCAGAGAATGACCACCATTTGTGAGACATCAATTTTTCATAAATAAAGCACACATATTCTTCGTTACTAGCACAAATTAAGAATACAAATTAATTTGGTCCGTTTTTTAAATTTAAAAATGATCTTATTTTAAAATAAAATGATTGAACAGATTAATTAAAATACTGTCAATCGCTGCTATCGACTTCTTCCCAACTCTCATTCAATTTTCGAATCCCATCTCGGAAAAACTTTTCGTCTTTTGAGGCGATCCAAGTTTGAAGCCAATTTTCGATTTCTTTGAAAGAAGTAAACCGGTGACCTGCCAAATCGTGTTGCATCCGTCGAAACAACCAGTATTGGAGCGGTAAAATATCCTATTTGAGTGTTTTCAAATACTTTTTTACGACTTTTGTTTTTCTCGTAATGCACGGCTCAAACGAATTAATTGTGGTCTGTACCGCTCGCCCCTAATGAACTCGCCAGGTTGGATCTCGTAGTACACAACGCCTCTTTGGTCCCACCAGATACACAGCATAACCTTTGAACCATGAATGTTCGTCATTGGTGTCGATGTTGAGGTCGATGGCAATGATTGGCCGGGGAAAGCGTACTATTTTTTCCTATTGGGGTAATCGTAGAAGATCTACGTCTTGCCACCAGTCACTATCCGATGTAAAAAAAACTCTTTCTTGTTTACTTTTGAAGCAGCTGCTCGCAAGAAAGATATCGTTTTTCCACGTCTCTTGGTTTCAATTCATAAAGGATCCAGTTGCCTTGCTTTTGAATCATGTCCATAGATTTCAATCGTACGGAAACTGTTTGTTTGGTCGCCCCTAATATACCGGCAAGCTTCCCTTGCGCTTGAGTCGGATCTTCATCGAGCAATGCCTCTAATTCATCGTCTACGAATTTTTTGGCTGTCCCAAGCGAGGCTTATTTTCTACACTGAAATCATTTTTGAAGCGTCGAAATCACTTTCTACATGATTTATTGGTTGGAGCATTGTAACCGCAAACTTCCACAAACATTATATGTGCTTCAGCTGCACTTTTTCCAATTAAAACAAAAAATAACACTTTCCGCAAATGCCGTTTAGTTATCCTAAAATCGGACATATTCAACACCGTAAAAAAGCACGTTTTGTACGAAACTCAAAGCAATACAAACAAAATGTTAACGGCAAATGTTTAATCTGTCTGAAATAACGGAAATCAACTGCCACTATAAAAAATGTATTATAGTCAGAGCCACTTTTTAAAAACGGACCAAATTAATTTGTATTCCCGATAAAAAAGTTATAATGAATTCAATTCACAACGTTCATTTTGCGCTAACTTGTACCTAAGTGTTTAATTTGTATTTGCTTTGAAATAAAATCTAAAATATTGTAAGTAATATAAAAATCTACCTTATTCGTGTGATCGCCTAAGACATCTTGGAATTTATCATAAATGTATGGTTTCCTCGTCAACGTATGGTTTCAATGTATGGTTTACTCGTTATATTTGTCCCCGATAACCACAATAGAATATTTTTATACTTTGTAGATCTAGTGTTTCCTAAAAATATTAGCCACATGGATGACCCGTCTTAACGTTCAATGTATAGTTTCTTCGTCATATTTCTCCCCGATAGCCCCGATAGAATATTTTTATACTTTGGCTAAGGATTAAATGGACCTAGTGTTTCCTAAAGATATTAGCCACATGGATGACCCGTCCTGGAATAAGATTTGTGGAATCGAAGTATTGATCGCGCACAAGTGAATAAATATTAATAAATTTTTGCTATTGGATAAAACACCCCACACGTTCGTTTAATAAATTAAAATTTTAAAACTGATGCGAACAGAATTTTTATATTAAAACTATTTGTTGGTAAATTCTTATTAATTTAATTTTTGGAACTAAGATTTTTTTGTCATGTTTCTCTTATTTGCAAATCAATATTCATGTTTACTTTGTATACATATATCCAATTTTTTGTTTATTGTGACGATCTCAAAGATACCCCCTAAGGCATAAATTATAAACAAAAATGGTACTGGTTTTCAGGTCTAAATTGTCAGGAAAACATCTGGGAGATGGCCACAAGAAAATTTGTTAATTAAGATATTTTAAACTGAATGAAGTAAAGAAAATTGTTTCACGGGATGGCCAATATTTACCATTAATATTCTCGATTTTGAAACGGGCTCCCGGACTTAAGTTCTGTAGTGGTTGCACACCTAACTTCAAATGCCATAGCAATTAGTAAGGCAATATCCCTGAGTACGCCACAAATAGTTCTGAGACTGCGTTGCGAAAACAAATCTCATGGTAACGTTGGGTATATTTTGATATATAATATTTCGGCTGGCACTGAACAAATCTTTCGTTTAATCAGTAAGGAACTGTTTATCAAAAACTAACTCTTAACTTTCCTGAGGACCTTGAACAATTACCACTTAAATCGATCCATTATGAAAAAGTATACATACATCTCATTGAAATTCAACATAACTGGTATAATTTACATAAATATTGATTTAATTCTCTTATTTTCAAATATAAAAATAACACTTTAATTACTTATATGCCTTTAGAATTATAAATCAAATAGACATGGGCTAACGCATTTAATCGTGATTAAAATTTTCTAAATTATTAATAATAATCAATATAATATGAAGTTAAAATAATAATAACGGTTTTTAGCTTAATCATTATATTTAAACTATTCATTTATAATAAAGAAATTTTTGTAAATATATAGTTTGTAGATCAAATAGATCATTACTATGTATGATCGCGCAAAAAAAACAAAAACGCCAAAACAAAAGAATAACAAAATATTTATGTGTACGACTGTGGAACGTGATATGTACTTAAAAATATATACATATAATCTAATGGTTAGCTTATTATTTATTTAATTACAAATTATGCGGTCGATCGCCCACTTTTATTATCATTATTAGTTTTGTTATTTTATTATTGTGATATTCGTATTTGTTACAGTCGAACGTCTAAAATAAAATATCGCGTGAAATCATAAAACTGGCATCATTATCGTGATCATGAAAATCGGACAAAAAATATTTATTATGCGTGTAGCATGCGTACGCCTGTGTATGTCAAATGTGAATAAAAATCACAAAAATAAATATTTAAGATCACGAGTGATAACTGTATATATATATAAGACGTAATGTATATTGTGATTTATCGAGCTGTCTGTTAAGTTAATTATGGGTAAGAAGGGAACATTACAAGCGAGCAGAACAAAAAATGCAGACTAACACATACAATCGTATAAAAGTTATCGTTAAGATGCAAAGTGGGGAAAAAATAAATGATTAAGTATTTTAAATGCATAAAATTGGCATTCTTATTTTATTTCTTATGTTATTTTTGTTAATAAATTAAAAGAAATATAAAAAAAATAAAATCATATAAATAAATATTAATTTATTAATTTATTATATTTCTGTTGTTATAATTTATATATTATAGAGCAGTGCATATATTTTAAGGATTAAAACCGATATAAATAATTATTCGAATTTTAATTAAATGAAAGTTTTTTTTTTATAAATTTATTTATTATAATTTTTAATTTTAAATGTTGATTTATGAAAGTTTATAAATGCACGTATATATTGCACATACACATGAACAGAGGTTATTAGCCGAATATTGGGATTAATAATTAGACATATTGTCATTTGCGTTCGGCGTATCAAGTGAAATACGTCACACTATTAATTATTAGCACATTGATAAATTAATAATGGCCTAATTACATTACAAGAACTATCATACCAAACTTAAAATGTTAATCACTTAAATGTATGCATTCCCGTACATATTAAAAATTATGAAATACGCTGAAAGGTATTTAAGTTTGGTTTCCTAATTTGAAAAGAAATCAGCTTTACTTTCGTAAACAAAATTAATCTACGCAAAAACTTGTATAATAAAATGAAATATCTGTGTTATAAATATAATTTTAAAGATGCATTTAGTAATTAGCTCGTGATAAAATTGCGCACGATTGCTAAATTATCGTATAGATGGTGATTGGTGACCCCATTCTTTGTATAAGCTGGAAGGTAAATAAGTGGCATTAATTACCAACCGGGTTTCATTATGGACGAACACATATGTAGTATATAAAAGAAATCAATTATATAAAGGTATGTAATATGCAGATATATATTGTATAAATAATAATTACATTGAACTACGATAAATATATAAAAGAATAATTGCTAACATAAACCAATTTTTATACCATACATTCACATAAATTGGTACGTACGGGATAAAAAATCCGCGTTTTTTTTTGTTGAAAAACATATCCCGAATTTTATTCTTTTTGTTTGTAGAAAAGAACAGAAACAAAATTAAAAATAAATATACACTGTACGTACAAACATACATGTACATACATATATGGCGCATACTATACATCCAACATTTACGTATAGCGATTTATAGAATGAGATATTGACCAAAAAATACTGTGTACCATATCATACCCAACCTCACATAGTATATTGTAGTGTATTCCACACCAAACCATCGTCATTATGATCATCATCAACAACAAACCACCAGCACCACCATATTTAAAAAATACAAAAAAAAAAGTTGTACTGAATTGGACAGTTCCAAAAAATTATATAAATAAAAATTTTCGCATTTTCCAAATGCTGTCTCTACTCTACTATCTCCAAACTCATTTAGTTTTTTATTTTGTAGTTTTTGGTTGTGTTGTAGAAAAGTCGCGAAACGAAATATAAAAAAATTGGACTCATTTTTTTTGGTAACCTTTTTTTTTTGGTGGAGGAGTCCAGACATACATTGCTGTGTATGTATGTATGTATTGGCAAAATGTATAAATTCAGATGTACACCACACACATATACTGTGGAAAATTCTGATGAGGAAAGGTGAAGATGAAAATTTTGTACTCGCATATAACAAAATACGAAAAAATTGGTTCCAAGGGTGGGACTATTAGCGAAAAAATACAAAAAAAAAAATTAAAAGCCACTCTCCCATGGGTATGAAAAGCTATTTTTTTTTTAAATTTTGTATTTTTGTTTGGTTCAACGAATATAATTATAAAAAAAAATTCTATACTCAATTTTTTATTTTGCATTTTTACAAACAATACACAATCCGTTTTCCAATTTTCCATTTTACTTTTTTTTATTCATTAAAAAATAATGTAAATTTATTTTGTGTTTGTTAGGAAATTTAAAAAAAAAATGATTGTTATCATTGGAAGAATTTTTGTTCGGGATTGGTTAGGTGTTCGTGATCAATTGAACTACTTCTAACAGAAGTCACTCTTCAAGTACTGTATTTTTTATATAACATAGAAAAGACATTACCGATCGACACTCCAGTACATTTCGACATTGCACATAGAGAATGTAATTTTGAAATTTGCACAGGCCACATAATGATGTAGTCTGTAATATAAATTTTCTTTTAAATTATCTGTTAATAAATCCAAAGATGAATTTTCCGAAAACATTTTTTTTTCAAGCCAATCATTACATTCTTTTTCATTTTTATTTAACAATAAGTTTGAAAAGGTATAAGCATCAATTTCGTTGTGATCCACCTCTTTGGAACAGTTATGCTTTGTCCACAAATTTTAAAGAGTTCAGCATCAGAAAACCTGAAAAATTTAATTGTTCGATCAGTTTATAATATCGTATGAACCTTTAAATCTGTAATACTTTCAAAACTTATCCTGACGTTTGCTATTTCCTTGTTTTGGTTCAGAAACATTTGAAATATATCAGAAAGTTTCCCATGAACTAAATTTTAGCATTTTTTTGTGAAGTAAATTTAATTTATGTCAGAGTCTAAAATACGAGTAACATGCGCATTTGTGAGAACCCATGTTTGGAAAAAAATAAAGCTTAAGTTAATAATTTTCAGTTTGAACTTTGGATTGAAAATCACTGAAGGAGACTGACCTCAAACTGCAAAGCCAACTTTGTCAAGTCAGATGAAGTTGGAAGAACGCTGTTTTCACAATCCGGTTCAATAAACTTACACTCAAAAAAAATTTACAAAATTTCTGTAAATTTTCAGCACACAAAATAATTTGGCAAAAACTGTAAACTTTAATAAAATAAATTGTAATAATAACAAATTTTTAAAAAAATACAATAAAATTTGTAATTTTAATAAAAATTTCGTCAAATATACAAAATATTAACAATAAAATTGAAAGGGACGTTGTTGAATTACAAAAAAAATCATAATTATTACAAAAATACGTTACAAATTCCCAGGAATTTAATTTTATAAAGTTTACAGTTTTTGTCAAATTTACAAATTATTTTGTGTGCTGTATATTTAAAAAAAATTTTGTAAATTTTTTTTGAGTCTATAATATTTATGGGTACGAGATAAATATGAATAAAAATGTATAAAACAACAACAAATATAATGTATTATGTACTTTAATCCGATCCATTAGATCTGTATTTCTTATTAGGACTTGCGTTGTTGTAAAGTGAACTGTACCAATTTTAACCATTAAAAATCACAGATAGTCTGACGACGAAAAATACCATTTTTTTCAATTTTGTTGTATGCCGTTACTAAGCGGTCACTCTAATTTATATACCTAAGCAACGGTTAATTCTTGTTGATTGCGAAAAAGTTGTCGCCTTATCGCTCTTCATTACACGACCCCCAAAGTCGAGTTTCATCCACGAGAAAGTCATCATCAAGCTGAATTTTATTATAACTCCTAGCTGCTATGCTATTCGTACTACCTTGTATTTAACAAATTTACTGCTAATAAAAGTAGAATTAGTCTTAAGTGAGGGCGGGACGCTTACAGAATCATTTTCTTCCAATAGGCCTATAATACTCGCTTTGTTCCGTGTTTAATAATCCGAAAATAAAAATTTATTTTTACTTAAAATTGGGTGGGAAAAGTTTACCACCTCCAGAAATTATTTATCTTTTGCCTCCCTTAGAGGTCTCAAATATATCTCCCCTCTCTGTCTCCAAAACATCTAAGCCAAAAATATGTTCATTAAAAGGATAGTTAGAGATTTGGATGAACAGCAAAACTTTAACTGTGCTTGTGAAATTTACAAAAATTAATTAAAATAGTTAAAATAAAACTGGACGAAAAAACTCATCAAAATTGTATAGGTATAACTGTTATTTCCTACGCTCTTCATTATACGTATAACTAATGGGCCAACCATACGGTCATTTTGTGGTGTTTTATCACATTTGGTGATAAAAAGTGTGATAAAAAGAAATTGTTCGTAGCTTAATTCATGAATGAATCGGATGAATTATGTCACGTCGTACACACGTTTGTGTTTTATGTTTTAACGTTTGTGTCAAAATCAATTTTTTTGATGTACATAAATTTTAAAAAATGTAAATTAAATTAAATCATTTAATTGAAATATATTTTAATTTAAATTTTTAAATTTAATTGAGATATATTTTAAACGTTCATTAATAAATATGTGACGATTATTCGTTCGGAAATATACACATAAAATTTCTTATAGTGAGGTGCACAATTCGTGTTGTTTTGACGTTACATTTTTAAACTTTAAAATCTTATGTGAAATTTTATTTATTTTTCCAAATCAATGTAAAATTTATGGTTCAAATAGAACAAAAAATCAAAATTGATGTGGTTTTATGTATGCATTGGAGATATTAAATAGGATTTTGAAGTTTAGAAATGTAACGTTAAAACGACATGAATTGTGCACCCCACTATACGAAATTTTATGTGCATATATTATATCACTTACTTGAAAAGCACTTCATAAAAACATCCATATGACTAAACCACAAATGTCAAATTATCACTTTTAGTTCATCATTTCCCCTCAAAATTCATTTTGCAGGGTTGTGTTTGTAGACTTTTATGTTTTGAATTTTATCACAAAAACAGTCTCCACTAATGATATAAATTGGTGATAAAGCACCACAAAATGACCGTCCAGGATTGTAAAATTAAAACAAAATTAAACTTACATGGGAATTTGTTTGTCTACGTGTGCATAGAACGAAAGGAGACAGTAAGTTATTTACTAGAAGCCTCTGTACAGCGGGTGTAATTTTGTGTGCTGTTTATCGGTTTTTACGAAAACTAATTCGCAATTATTGTCTCTCATTTTCTTATGGTCGCTAAAATAAGATTTTAAATTGTGATTAAATTGTGATACTTACCGGCCGAGGAAAAAGACAAAGTTTAAGCCCTCTTCCGATAAGGTTGTTTTTCGGAAAATCACTTAAGCACCTGAAAAACGATTTCCCGTTAAATGTGTCACAAAACACGATCCGTCGAGCTTTAGAAGGTGTTGGACACCTGAATTTCACAAAAATGAAACATGTATCAAAATTATTGCCACGGCATAAAGCTACACGACCTGAATTTGTTAAGACAAATAAAGTCGGGTTATAGTGTGCTTAAAAATCGAAATTGTTTAAGAAAAAACGATAGCTCTAGTAAAAACGTTTTTTTCCATCGACATAAAAAGTAAAATAAAAAAATATAAAATATATAAACCTTAGTTTCATGGTATATTGAGTTCACCAAAGGACTACCCATCCATATGGAAACCCTCACTTTGAAATAATTGTGTATTAGTCGATGGTTAATACAATAGTATTGTATATCCGCAAGAAAATTAATTTACATTTTGCGCCCAAAATCGTCAAATATAAAAAAAGAGGACCATTTTGCTGGAACAAAGGCGTACTCTTCAGAAGGTGCAGTGGTAAGTAATGACAGTAAATTTTAACCTGATCAAAAAAAAAAAGTAATAAATGGTGAAAAGAGTAACAGGTTGAGTAAAACAAATATTCTTCTAAAATGGCTTCCTCGTCCGTAAGAGCAATTTCATGCTCTTTTGGCGGTTATCGGTAAGATTTCCCACCCTATACAGCGATACATTTTTAAGTTGTACCTCGCGATTTAGAGGTGAAACAAATAAAGATTTTTCTGCATTTATCGATGTAATAACAACCTACAAGGATTATGGCGGTCTGTCGGATGAGAATGGCCTAAACGGTATTCCGTTACTTCTAGGAGGACACGCTGCAAGTTGGTGGGTCGGCATCAAACACACTCAGGTCAACTTCTAAGAAGCTCTCGATCTCATGAGATCCACGTTTGGCCAAAAGATGCCCGCGTATAAAGTATATACAAATATTTTTCAAAACCACAGAGAGAGGGGAGCGTATCGACATTTTTGTAGTTCACATCCGACAATTGTTCGCACAATTGCCTTCTAATGATTTATCAGACAAAGTCAAATTAGATATGATATACGGTCTTCTTAACTCCACATATCGATCCAAAATTAAATGAAGCCTTAAACGATTAAACAATTACCTCTTTTGATGATTTATTGCAAAAGGGTTACGTAGGGTTACGTAGTTAAGTAATTAACCCCAAACACACGGTCAATTTTCCAATTCTCTGATTTTCCTACTCCATACGCGGAGCATTGTCGGAGCACCTAATAAACAGAAAATTTTAAAGCAACAGCTGGACGAAATGCTAGCTAATAATATTATTGAGGAATGTGATTCACCTTGTGCAGCCCCAGTAGTCTTGGTTCCAAAACACAACAAATAATTTCGACTATGCGTAGACTATCGAAAATTAAATTCGCAAACCATAACCGATTCCTATCCAATGCCCCGAAAAATTGAATTCTTTTACTTTTTTTGCGGATATACAATACTATTTTATTAACCGTCGAATAATCCACAATTATTTTAAAGTGAGGGTTCCATATGGGTGGGTAGTCCCTCGGTGAACTCAATGTAGCATGAAACAAACGTTTATATATTTTATGTTTTTTTTATTTTTGTTTTTTATGTCGAGGGGAAAAACGTTGTTACTTGATTGAGCTATCGTTTTTTCTTTAACTAATGTATTCCTCAAAGTGAAATTTTGATGTTGGAAGTTCAATGTTATGGGGGTTTTCTCTTCTACGGATAGACTTACTTTATCCTTTCTATCAACTAGAATGAACAGCGCAGAGTACATTGGCGTCTTAGAAGACTACCGCTTACCTTTTCTGTACATTCACGAAGAGGAAAACTGGATTTTCCACCAAGATAACGCTCCAATCCATTCGAGTCAAAATACCAAATCTTGGTTTGTGGAGCATTACATACCAATTTTAGATTGACCTGCTTGTTCTCCAGATTTAAATCGAATAGAAAATCTTTGAAGATTATTAGTTTGAAAGGTTTACGAGAGTAACAGACAATTCCAGACGAGCAATGAGTTGAAATTAGCTATTTAGAATGCTTGAAACGAGTTATAGCCAAAATCATTGATTCATTGATTGGAAGTATGCCTAACAGGATTTTGGCGTTGGCCAAGAACAAACCGAGGCCAAATGCATATTATTTGTTTAATTTTTATTTACTTTATTGTAGTTTGAAGTTGAACGTCTCATAAAAAGTGGTTATATGGTTATGCCAGATAATAAATTTAGAATATATGAATTTTTTGTACGAGGACAAATCGAAATGAATGTTTTTGTTATAATTTAAATGTATTCCGTGACAGTCCTCCCTACTTTATAGCCTTGTTTTTTTATAGACCTCTCCCCTCATTTCATTACCATTTTCATATAGTCTCGTATAACCATTTTGTGTGATGTTTTATAACGAACTATTATCATACAGTGGTATTTGATTTGTTTTAAAATAAATGTAGAATTAACACCATCTAAAAATTTCATTTTAATATAAAGTTTTTGAAAAATTTTTACTTTCCACTCGCACCTGTTTGTAGTCGGTTTTATTTTAAATTTAAAATAAGCCTCATAATTATGGTTAATATTTTTTCGAAAAGTTTGAGACTTTCCTCCTATAATTTTGAAAGAATCGATATTCGTTTGAAATGAAAGTTTCTAGTTTAGTTTTGTTTCTAGTGCAGGTTAAATAATTGCTGAATGCAAAATAAAACAAAACTTAAAAAGTATAATGGAAGATGATACATTTACCATATATTGTGTAATTATTAAAAGGGTAGTTGACTAAACTTACAAGGCTTGTTTTATTGATAGTCAATTAAAATCTCGAAAGCTACTCAATTATTAAAACTGAATACCATGTTAGTTAGTACTTGAACTAGCCGTATTCCCGTTTCCAATTGCAACTATATCATCAGTGTATGGTATAAGGATTCTTATACAAAAATGATGGTAAATTCTATAGTTTTTCAAAACATACAATAAAAAATTATTTTACAATAAAAATATCGTTAAACCTTATTAAAATATTTATCAATTTGTAATATCTAATTTCTTTTCATGGATATAAATTGTTTCATTTTATAACAAAACAATATTCGAAATTCTATTTTACAGATTATGTGAGATTTCATATCTTATTATAGATACACAGGGATTATATTCAGTGTAAGTATTACAAAAAAGAATAATCGGGTTTAATATTTAAAATTAGTTAGGTGAATGTTAAATTATGAAGTGGCGACAACTCGATAAAGAGACATCTGTGTTCAAAGTGACTTTGACGTTTTCAACATATTAGTTGGTCATTAAAATAATTCGATTCCCAATTTGATAAGGTTGGACGTAAAATGTTTAAGTTATAAATGTTACTCTTTGAAATAGCATGATGAACGGAAAATTTATAACCAAAGAATAAACAAAAAATTATGAAGTTATATATATATATATATATATATATATATATATATATATATATATATATATATATATATATATATATATATATATATATATATATATATATATATATATATATATATATATATATATATATATATATATATATTTATAAGTATATATATATATATATATATATATATATATATATATATATATATATATATATATATATATATATATATATATATATATATATATATATATATATATATATATATATATATATATATATGTATATATATATATATATATATATATATATATATATATATATATATATATATATATATATATATATATATATATATACTTATATATATATATATATATACTTATATATATATATATATATATATATATATATATATATATATATATATATATATATATATATATATATATATATATATATATATATATATATATATATATATATATATTTATAAGTATATATATATATATATATATATATATATATATATATATATATATATATATATATATATATATATATATATATATATATATATATATATATATATATATATATATATATATATATATATATATATATATATACTTATATATATATATATATATATATATATATATATATATAGATATATATATATATATATATATATATATATATATATATATATATATATATATATATATATATATATATATATATATATATATATATATATATATATATATATATATATATATATATATATATATATATATATATATATATATATATATATATATATATATATATATATATATATATATATATATATATATATATATATATATATATATATATATATATATATATATATATATATATATATATATATATATATATATATATATATATATATATATATATATATATATATATATATATATATACATATTCCGACCATACATCACCCTACGTACATACACACACACTTATCCTTAAATAGTTCTAAAAAATTAAATCTAAGTAAAAGGCTCAATCAATTATTGACCTTAAAAAACATTAACCAAAAATAAAATTTAAAATTCTACCTTATTAAGTTTCTAACAATTTTGTTGGTCGTTCCCCAATTGTAATTGAAAAATTAAGTTGTATAATAAAGTTTACGTATACAATTTTAAAAACAATTTTTTAACAAAATAGTATCTAGTCCGAACTAATATTATTTTTATTTTAATATTATGTTAAAGTTTAAGAAAAATAAAAGAAAAAGGGTTATCGGCAAAAAGGGGTTTCGAAGGTACTTTGGAAAAATATTAATGGTCGAGTAATAATTTATAAATTTAAGGTAGATTTTTTGAAATAAGTAGGGCATTCCAAACGTATACAGTGTCATGTACATATTTTACACAGCCTCACCCATATACTATATGTGTATATATAGAATGTGTGCATTATTATACTATAATTATATTCATTTACCTTTCACATAACTTTTAATGACTAATATAAAATAATAATATTATTATTATTATTACAGTCTAGACATACATTAATAAATAAATTATTTATGTATTACATAATCATAAAAATGTTTTATTATTAGTACGGTTTTCTTAAACACTTTGTTTGATTTGTATATGTAGTACATTAATATAATTAAATTAATATTTTTACACGTGCAAATGTGCAAAATATTTCAAGCAATCAATATTTCTTCTGACTAATCTCACGACAAAATGTTTCATGTACCAAATCTATGCAATAAAAAAATTGGAACAGCTGAAAAAAATTGCAGTGTGTAATCGACTCAAAGTTGAATGTTATGACACGCTGTACCCAGTCAATAAGACAAGCAAAAAACAAAACTTGTTATACTTTTTTTTTGCTGTACTCTCTGATAAGTTGTTATGTAGGTGGTTTTCTTTTTTATTTACTTAATGTGCTGCGAGGGAAAGTATTTTAACTACACATAACGTATTTATGCCTTTAATTACAATTGAGGACAATCAATATTACAATTCGGTATACGACGGCTACTATGACTCATCGGATCTTAAAACGAAAATTTAATATTAATTTTAATTAACCTTTCAATCTATCTTAATTTAATAATAGTAAATTACTATTACAAAACTATCCTTATTGTGTGGTGTGTGTGTGTGTGTGTGTGTTTATGCCTTATACTGTGTGTGTATCATTTCATTCCTCCTTTCTATCAAACATTGTAACCCTACTATATTATACACCGCATCGCACCACCACTATCGCAGACCATAATTTTCCTCTGTAATATAAACATTATATTTTATTTATCGAAGGGTTATTATTTTTTAATTAGAAAAAAAAATACTAAAATAAAATGTAATTAATGAAGAAACAAAAAAAATGGTCGCTAATGATTATTTACACAATAGCAAAACAACAAAAATATATAATGGAATATATATAATTATGGCGACATCACGATAAGAAAATGTTGGAAATTTATTTTACTTTACCCCCTCGATATTTACCGTATTACCGAATAAAAATTCATTTGAATTTTCAAAATCGGTGCAAAATTCACAAATATATTAATGTTGCTTATACAACTCAACAATGTTGCATATATGACTTTCAGTTTTATCGCATATTCGCGTTCATAATTTGTTTTTCGTACTTAATGATTAAACCACCCATAATTATAATTATTATCAATAAATTTTAGGTTTTTTTTTGTTTTTATTTTGTACACATAAATTTTAAATGTAATTATCGCACAATTAAATTCAATTCAATTTACGAGCGATTGTCACGAATTATTTTAATGTTTGTGTGTGATGTTTGAAGAGAAGTTAACGATAACAATTAAACATTTAGGTCTGTTGTGTGTAATTTTAGGAAGAAAATTATTTTGTTTTTGGAAAAAATATTTATAAAGTTACAATAACTCTTCATGATAATTTATTGGCCGCGTTTAAATTATTTGTTGTTGTACAAACGTGATCAACTTAACTGCTTACATGTGACACTCGACTTATGTTGTTTTTTTAAATTATTCAATTTTATATTAATTTGTTTTTCTTTTCTTATTATTTAGTTTCGTAGTATTTGAAAATTAAAAAAAATATCTTAACAGTTTATTAAAGACGTGTAATGGGTGGCGAATCCGGAATGTCCAAAATTATTTTGTTCAAAAGTGAATGGTATATAAATTAATAACTGTATAATGAGAAATAAAATTTCCCCGCGAACTAAAGCTTCTTAGAAGTAAAAATGATCTTTTAATCTAGACACGCAATGTAAAATTGCCCGAAAATAGTTTTAATTTTACTTTAAAATTTAGTCATTTAGAGCAATTCTGCTACAAAAATACTATTAAAAATTAAATATATAAATAAAATTGCTACAACCTTTCTTATTGTACTGTATTTGTATTTTTAGCACACTTTTTGGTAACTTTACATTTGATTAAATTTCTTTGCTAGTTTAGTATTGTGAAAAATGTGTAAAATTACAAAGCTTTTTACGTACATACTAGTAAATTTTCTGAGCCAGTTTTTAATTAGACCAGAACATAAAAAGATAATTAAATGAAAAGATAATAAAAAGATAATTAAATGAAAACTATTGTTTTAGGCTTATAAATACAAATCTTATGATATTCTTGCATTAATTCAATTAACATATTTATATTTTGAAACTGAAATAAATGATTTTCTTGAAATATGTATTTATTTTATTTGTAACCGTACAAATTGGGTTTCGATTTCCGGAATTCCAAAACTTGAAAAAAAAAACGAAATTCCAAATTTTGAAACTATAAAATCTGGTGTTCCAATTTGCCGTCCCGGTGGCACAGTGGTCAGCATGCTTGCTCCAGCGACTGGAGGTCCCGGGTTCGATTCCCGGTGGTGACAAGGAAAAAAATATTTCACGGCTGGTTTAGGATCAATGAATTAATCACTCATTATCTAAAATGAAAATATGAATATGAAACCTCATTTGAGGCGGCCAAATCCCTTGATGGGATATAGTGTCAGAGGGAGAGAGAGAGTTCAAATTTGACGACAATTTTGCACTAGACTGCCATATGCTATTTGATGGATGATAAATAGAAACATTCCATAATATGGAAGAGAAAATTGTCTGTCTGTGGGCTGAGAACTTGTTGCAATATTTGCAAAAGGTTGAAAATAACAAAATTTACTATCGTAGTGATCGTTCAGAAGAAAACATTGGTGTGCTAGTGTTAAGAGAGGCCAAGGATCATTCACAGCAATCATATGTTCCACTAAACGCTTTATACTGAATTTTTTGGTAAGTTCGGATGTCCAGAATATGTGGCTTCAGCAGGATGGTACCATATGTCATACAACAACAGAAACAATTGATCTTATGCGTGAATGCTTTGTACTCGAAGAGGAAACCCCTAGATATTTTTCTACAGAGCTATTGGACGATAAAAGCATATGCTAACGCACCACAAATAATTGATGACCTAAAAGATAATATAATATTATTAATTGTATTCAAGAAATTAAATCACAGTTATGAGTGATGGTATCATAAATTTTGGTAAAAGAAGGGTGAAGAAGAACAGATTTTGCTGTATAGAGCAGGAGGCCACTTATAGACATTATTTTCCATAACTATCTGAACACCCTTTACACCAAAGTTTTTTTCTTAGTAAGACTTATTTACCACTGCTATATCCAAGAAATTTTAAACTTTTTATAGCATCAGAATAGTAATTGTCACATATAGCTATTTAATGCCTCCTTTTGATTTTATGAAATTTTGGAAAACATATTAGATGATCAATTAGAAAATTAATTTGATTTGGATCCAGTGGACTAACCTAAACAGATTCAGTAATAATTAGAGACACATTTCGTTCTTGTGGAACTGTAGGAAATAATAATTTTTAAACTTTTAATATCAGACAGCGCTGAACATTTATCTTTTCTATTTAGTCTAGTACTTAACCAAAAAATTTATGTTAACGTTAAATCTGATGGAAAAGGACAGTCGTATGGACAAAATATCATACAGTTCAAAAATGGTTAGGTTATCTCCGCCAAAAACACAGCATATTCTCGCACTTTAATATTTTTGTAGTTTGGTCACGGCAGTCTGATAAGAACAGCGATTTTTTTATTTAATGAATTCGCTGGTTCATTAGTTCGAAGCCAAATTGACGTATGTGAAGATAGCCCGAAAACCATCCCGAAAAATGACTTTTCAAAAATTGGTTCGAGTCTACGCTAAATACGATAAAAACCTTTTGGCCCGAAAAACAACATGAAACATCTCAAAATTACACTCTATCCCGAAAATAAAAAAAAATGATTTAAAAACCTATTTATTATTTCTATTAGTTTAAAATATTTACGTTGCAAAAAAATGTAATGTGTTGTACGTTGTACAATAATAAAACAGTAACATAATTAGTTTAAAGAAAATCTTAGCACATATTTTTCTGTATTCTAAAATATTATAAATTTAATAATGACGTGTTGTTGTGTTTACACATAATATTTAATTTACCTACCAAATAACACGCATATGATCAATAAAATTAAATACCTAAATTTATAGATATTTAAGTATAAAAAACCCAATTTAAAATTAAACATACTCAAACTTACATATTTCGGCTCACATAGATTGCCGAGTACATTGGTTGATGCGATTGACTCGATTACATCATTTCTGATTTATATTCGGTAACCTTGTTGCCATACGATAGGGAATAAAAATATTTCTGGACCCAGATTTAACCAATGTCTGTTGTATATAAAAGGCGCCCATTAATACTCATATATCGCCGCTCACAAGGATTGCCGAGCACATTGGTTGATGGGATTGACTCAATTACATCATTTCTGATTTATATTCGGTAACCTTGTTGCCATACGATAGGGAATAAAAATATTTCTGGACCCAGATTTAACCACTGTCCGTTGTATATGAAAGGCGCCCATTAATACTCATATATCGCCGCTCACAACGATTGCCGAGTACATTGGTTGATGGGATTGACTCGATTACATCATTTCTGATTTATATTCGGTAACCTTGTTGCCATACGATAGGGAATAAAAATATTTCTGGACCCAGATTTAACCAATGTCCGTTGTATATGAAAGGCGCCCATTAATACTCATATATCGCCGCTCACAACGATTGCCGAGTACATTGGTTGATGGGATTGACTCGATTACATCATTTCTGATTTATATTCGGTAACCTTGTTGCCATACGATAGGGAATAAAAATATTTCTGGACCCAGATGAAACCAATGTCTGTTGTATATGATAGGCGCTTATCAATACTCATATATCGCCGCTCACAAGGATTGCCGAGTACATTGGTTGATGAGATTGACTCAGTTACATCATTTCTGATTTATATTCGGTAACCTTGTTGCCATACGATAGGGAATAAAAATATTTCTGGACCCAGATGAAACCAATGTCTGTTGTATATGATAGGCGCTTATCAATACTCATATATCGCCGCTCACAAGGATTGCCGAGTACATTGGTTAATGGTTGATGGGATTGACTCAATTACATCATTTCTGATTTATATTCGGTAACCTTGTTGCCATACGATAGGGAATAAAAATATTTCTGGACCCAGATTTAACCAATGTCTGTTGTATATAAAAGGCGCCCATTAATACTCATATATCGCCGCTCACAAGGATTGCCGAGTACATTGGTTGATGGGATTGACTCAATTACATCATTTCTGATTTATATTCGGTAACCTTGTTGCCATACGATAGGGAATAAAAATATTTCTGGACCCAGATTTAACCAATGTCCCTTGTATATGAAAGGCGCCCATTAATACTCATATATCGCCGCTCACAACGATTGCCGAGTACATTGGTTGATGGGATTGACTCAATTACATCATTTCTGATTTATATTCGGTAACCTTGTTGCCATACGATAGGGAATAAAAACATTTCTGGATGTCTGTTGTATATGATAGGCGCTTATCAATACTCATATATCGCCGCTCACAAGGATTGCCGAGTACATTGGTTAATGGTTGATGGGATTGACTCAATTACATCATTTCTGATTTATATTCGGTAACCTTGTTGCCATACGATAGGGAATAAAAATATTTCTGGACCCAGATGAAACCAATGTCTGTTGTATATAAAAGGCGCCCATTAATACTCATATATCGCCGCTCACAAGGATTGCCGAGTACATTGGTTGATGGGATTGACTCAATTAGGATTGGATTTAAAAGTAATAATCTTTGGCTTGTTAAGATAAATGTTTGCAAATGATCTATGTATGAAGTGTGCATGTATGCTCGAGCGTGCGCGCGTGCTTGTATGTGTATGTTTTTATGGTGGAGGTTGCAGCCTTCGACAGGCTTCACGTATGAACCCATATATCAAACAAGCGAGAGTGTTGGATTCTTACCGACGAAACCACCACCCCCAGTAAACCATGCGGATCGGGCCCCGTGGCAATACCGTTACGTATTACTTCGCGAGGTAGGTTCAACGCGCGTGTGTGCGTGTACGTGTACGTATACGTATGAGTGTGCGGGTGCATGTGCGCGTGAGTGGACGTGTGTGTCTGTGTGTGTGTGGGGGGGGGGGGAGGGCGTGATTATATGGAATTCAAATCAAAATGATTGGATGATATTCTTAAGGCCATTGAATGCTGCAGTAAAGAGGCTTTATTAATCAAATGAAAATCCTTGTTTTATCGAATTGGCACACAGGTAATATTTTTTTGGGATATGGATTTGTGATTTGAATGTAAGATAAAATGATACGGGCTATGTGTAGGAGAAATTCAGTTTACAGATTCGTATATCTCTCACCGTAGGTACATACCGTTTTAGGTCATCATAACAACCCCACTTGTCATTGTGCTTACAATAGCCAATGTAATGTCCATCTTGTCCGAGTGGTTTGTAACTTATAATGCTTGTTAAATTATAGGAAACGTTATTAAATATTAATGTGGATTCAATTTCATTTATTGTAATTCTCGGTATCTTTTCTGTTGGATATTCTGTGTATATTGAAACAATTTGATTGAATTTCGTATTTCTCGGTATCATTTTAGTAAAACAAATTGGACAATTCTGAGGAGGAATTTCTTCGATATATTGCCCTAAATCTGTAAGTCCAACTTCCATTAGTTTTAATACATTGACAAGAAAAAAGTTTTTTTCTTCTTCAATCACGGTTTCGCATTGTGTTCTACGACTAAACTAGGTATACTTTTAAGCACGTGCCCCAGCAATGTCTTGAATATTGCAATCACCGAATATAAATCAGAAATGATCTAATCGAGTCAATCCCATCAACCAATGTATTCGGCAATCCTTTTGAGCGGCGATATATGAGTATTAATGGGCGCCTTTCATATACAACGGACATTGGTTAAATCTGGGTCCAGAAATATTTTTATTCCCTATCGTATGGCAACTAGGTTACCGAATATAAATCAGAAATGATGTAATTGAGTCAATCCCATCTCCCAATGTACTCGGCAATCGTTGTGAGCGGCGATATATGAGTATTAATGGGCGCCTTTTATATACAACAGACATTGGTTAAATCTGGGTCCAGAAATATTTTTATTCCCTATCGTATGGCAACAAGGTTACCGAATATAAATCAGAAATGATGTAATCGAGTCAATCCCATCAACCAATGTACTCGGCAATCGTTGTGAGCGGCGATATATGAGTATTAATGGGCGCCTTTTATATACAACAGACATTGGTTAAATCTGGGTCCAGAAATATTTTTATTCCCTATCGTATGGCAACAAGGTTACCGAATATAAATCAGAAATGATGTAATCGAGTCAATCCCATCAACCAATGTACTCGGCAATCGTTGTGAGCGGCGATATATGAGTATTAATGGGCGCCTTTCATATACAACGGACATTGGTTAAATCTGGGTCCAGAAATATTTTTATTCCCTATCGTATGGCAACAAGGTTACCGAATATAAATCAGAAATGATGTAATCGAGTCAATCCCACCAACCAATGTACTCGGCAATCTATGTGAGCCGAAATATGTAAGTTTGAGTATGTTTAATTTTGAATTTGGTTTTTTATACTTAAATATCTATAAATTTAGGTATTTAATTTTATTGATCATATGCGTGTTATTTGGTAGGTAAATTAAATATTATGTGTAAACACAACAACACGTCATTATTAAATTTATAATATTTTAGAATACAGAAAAATATGTGCTAAGATTTTCTTTAAACTAATTATGTTACTGTTTTATTATTGTACAACGTACAACACATTACATTTTTTTGCAACGTAAATATTTTAAACTAATAGAAATAATAAATAGGTTTTTAAATCATTTTTTTTTTATTTTCGGGATAGAGTATAATTTTGAGAAGTTTCATGTTGTTTTTCGGGCCGAAAGGTTTTTATCGTATTTAGCGTGGACTCGAACCAATTTTTGAAAAGTCATTTTTCGGGATGGTTTTCGGGCTATCTTCACATACGTGCCAAATTGGGTCTTGGTAAGCTCACCTCGATGTAAAACTAATATCTGGCTATCATCCAGAAATCGCTTGTATACGTGAAAAAATAAAATTCGAGGTTACGAAGAGGTTAACAAATGCGTAGCAAAACACAATAAATCACTAAGGCATTGTAATTAGACTTTCTATGTAAGTTCGAAGTATGTTCAGTATGTTTAGTCCCTGAAACAATGAAATCTGATGAGACGACATATTAATTTAAAGAATTTAATCTTTCATTAGTATACGAAACCAAACATCCAACATCTTGGTAACCTTACCTCCTTGTACATTAGATACCTATTATGTATGTTGGATATTACATATCTGGCTGTCATCCAGAATAACCATAAATTTCATATTTAATGTTATTTCATTCACGGTCGATATTTAGTTAATTTATTGCAGTTAATTATTTACAAATCCTCAAAACTTACATGTGACATTCAAGTAATCAAATATAAAAAACCTCTTTTATTCAACAAATTTTGGAAATATACTCGTAGTTATAATACCGACCAAATGGCACAGTGGTTAAAGAATTGGCGTTTGGATCTTGAAGTACCAGGTTCGAATCCCGATAGGGGCAAGGACGCAAAGGAAATTTTCGTCTACAGATTACGATCTGTTATGAAATGGAACGCATGTATGACCCTCTGTCGGAGTGCAAAACTCATAGGCCGACCCATCTTCCATGCCAGTATAGGCTGGCATGGAGATATGCAATGTGCAGATGGTGATAAAAATCGAACCCATAGCCGTACGTCTACGAATTGGCTCGCAGCGGCGTGAAAGTATGAACGGAAAGAGCAAACCGCGAAAGAGTTGGAAGAGCCTAGGCCCCAGAACAGATTGCAGAGATAATAAAAAAAAACTCGTAATTATCATAAAAAAAACTTATCATTTATCGGCAAAATGATTTTATTCAAACTGCCACATTTTTTATTCCTTATCCGAGGCGGACTATTAAGAGTCGACTGGTAGGGTAGATTATCTATTCGATCTTTTTCTGTTACTCATATAGTCGCTTTACTAATTGGTTTGTATGCCACTCCACCAAGCTTTGAAATTTTAACTAGACCTCTACTTGTCGCTCCAACATTTCGAATTGTTAACAAGGTCTGACTGTCAATAATAGATGTGTAATTGTATATAAAATATAAGAAGCTTACAGCAGGCTTATACGCTGATCTCCTAATAATGGGATTGATTCCGAATATTCGATCTGTCTGGACTGTAGAGATACCAAACTTTGGTGGAATAAAACTTTTTGAAACTCGTCATTTCCGGTAAAATAAAAAAAAAAATTATCTGAACAAATTTTGTTTGAAACTTAATTTAAAACCATTCTGTTTTTAATTTTTTTTCGTAAAGGCTTTATAAATTTTCAAAATAATTCCAAACAACAGAAAACCTTCTATGAAAATGACCACTGCCTATGAACCGATTTCAACGAAATATTCACTGCGGGATCTCCTAAACTATGGAAAAGCTAAAGTATGTTTCTTCCTGTAAATTTCTCCTCGGTCAATCAAACCGTCTAGGCTGTGTGTAGGTGCAACATTTTTGTTTAAAAATATTTATTTTCGCCAAAAATCGTCATTTAATTTTAAATTTTCGGAAGTTGTCTTTAAATCATTTTTCTTGTAAATGATATATTTTTCAAAATATTTGAAAAAAACGAAAAAGCAAAAAAAAATTGCGTTCTCCCAATGTATGAGAAAAACTTTTGTAAAAAGTTTTATCCCGATCAGTCAATTCGTTTGGGCTTTAAATAAACCACGAATATTTAGTCTGTCGCAGAACCACATACGCACACAAATACACAGAGATAAAAAAACACTTTTTTGACTTCGATGACATAGCGAATGGTAAATTTGCAAAAATCTCGAGGTAAAAATTGTTCGATTACTATATTTTGTTTTGCTACTAAACGGATAGTAAAATAACCAAATAAACGATCACTCTTTGTTTTACAAACAGTGCAATCGATAATATTTTTGATGAAAATAGTCAAAAAATTAGGAACAAATGCACTGAGTTAGTAGAAGGTGTCGCGTATATTAATATAATATTATATATGTGCGTTGAGGTAAAGAAATGATCGAGATTAAAATTTAAGGATTTGAAATGAAATAAGATAAAATAAATTGCATTCGTTTAAATCTTTCGTTAATTTATTTTTGTCTGATTATTATAATTTTTTTTTATTCGGGTAAAATGTAGTTTTGCTAAAGGGTTAATGATATATAATTATCTTATAATAAAATACCTTTATATAATTTATATATAAACCCTCAATTATAATTTTTAGTTTTTTTTTATCTTAATTTTTTATTTTATGTTATATTTCTTTTAATTCATTTTATTATTTTATCGTCGACAGACAGAAAAGCGAAATAAAAAAATTTGTAACAAATAAGGCAAACGTTTAACCCTTCACCAAAAATATGTGTGTGTATAGTCGTGCATATCACATACGTACGAATGATATTAAAGAAATACCAACCATCTGCTCCACTATAAAGTATGCTTATGTATGTTTTATAAGAAGTGTAATCAGAGGTAGGAAACAAGTTATACACACAAAATATAAAAATTAACCTCACATTTGCTGCGAGGTGTTAATTTTATTATGACGCGTCCGTGACCGAACCATCAAACGGGTTGATATAAAGAGCACAACACAATAAGAGTACAACATAAAAATTACTGGATGCTGTTTTTTTCGAGAAAACACAATAAAAATTTTATTTTATTTTAATTACAAAATAATTATATTTAATTTTTTATTTTACTTTTTGGAATTTTTATATGAACAAAAAAATGTTTAATGTTATATACCACTTAAAGATCAAAGGGCAAAATTGTATCTATATAATTAATTAAATAGTAGGTGTTAGACGTTTTATAAAATGTTTAATTGTACATTAACAACACACACTACACAAAAAAATTATAATTATTTTTAATGAGTAATTTCCGATATGTTATTGGAATACCTTGTACACATACGCATACATACAAATAATTTTATAATTTACAATTATAAGTTTACAAATAAAAAAACCAAAATAATAAATTATATTTAAAATAAAAAAAAAAAGTTTTATTGCCTTTAGGGAATTTCAATATATAAATATATTTTTATTTTAACATTTTTGTAAAAAGAAAATCACGATTAATATTTATGTGAATTAACAAGTTTTTTTTTTATAAATAAAAATAATAATAAAAATTATAATGAAGAAAAATTTAACAAAATAAAAATTATGTGTATCATCCAATCCAATGAATTGAAAGAAATGAATTTTTATTATTTCTTATTTAGCGTTCTTGTGTTGTAGGCTATACATACATATAAGTATCTCGTCTCGTATATAGTAGATTGGTCAGTAAAGATAATTTTGCACGTTAAATACGAACGGAATTATATTGGCGTAAATTAATCGGTTATTATAATTTTCACTCAACATTTTATTGATTTTGTACTTTTAATATTATTTATCGAATCTTGAAATTGGAGCGTAATCACAAAATATTTTATATCTACATAATTGCATGATTGCGAAAATACGTATATGTGTTGTTATTAAACCAAAACCAAGTGAAATTTTTATTTAAGCATTCGTCTTATATGTAATTCATCAAATTCTATATTTTTAGAATTGATTTTATGGGAAAATAAAATCGATACACGTCCCAAAGAGTGTTACAAGCCGAAAATTTTTATTTTTCACATTTTTGCGAAATATGTCTACAAAAACAATAATAAAATTGTAATGTTTTGTTAATTTTAATTAATTAATTAATAAAAACGATTTATGGCCATTTCGAATTATTTAGATTTTTTTAGATTAAACTGTTATAAATGAATAATATAATTCTCTCATTATAAATTTAATATATGTAATAAGAAAATATAAATAACTAGGACGCAAATTGATCCTTGAATTTGTGAAAAAATGGTGAAGTGAATTAATCCATGAATCCAAATTTTCAAATGCAATTTACCAAAAATTATATATTTTGAGATGTTATACTCTTTGGGACGCGTATCGAAATTGTTGTTACCTGAAAATGACATAGGCTTAAATAAATTACAATTGAGAATACACCGTTTCCTTGTATCGTGTTTGTGAGGTGTACAATTTTTCTTATAACTAGAAAATGTTCAATAAACTTACTCCAGTGAGTAGGTTAGGTCTCAGTGGTTGACACTTAGGCTATTTTTGGCCCATTGTGATACCACGCATTCACGCCACATCATTAACCCATTCACCTATTCACCTACTCACACAGTTACAGTATACCACCTGCACATTGTAAGCTCCATGTCAACCTGTACATTGACATGGACGGTGGGTCGGCGTTGTATTCTGCACACCACACCATCAGAGGGTCTTAGTTGTGTTTATTAACATCACCGATTGTAATCGATGATGAAAATTTGATTTGCATCTAGCCTCTGATGGGATTCGAACCCAGTACCTCCCGGTCCAAGTGCCGAAACTTTAACCACTGCACCACTTGTCCGGTTACTCCAGTGAGTAAGACTATTAATAAACAAGTAACATGAATCCGGTACTAATGATTGGTTCGGTCTGCTATCCAGGAGTACTCGTTCAATTTCCTATGGTGACTAGAAAGAAAGTTGCGATTTTGTGTGCTATTAATGTGTCATGTTATATGATCGGATCTTAAAATATGACAAAAATAGTAGTCAGGCAGGCCTATAGTTATAAACTAAATATTATAGTTTATTTTAAATCGAGTTTAAACTGTATTAGTTAATTTTTAAGAAGTGTCCAGTTTCTTGTAAAAATTAGAAGCTTTTGAGTGGATTCTAGTGATGTCCCCTAAATATGAATAGCTTTTAAGTCAATGGATACATCAGAGCATTGAACGACATAAACATTTGTTGGCGAATCGGAGGTTTAAGGGACCCCCCTTGTCATTATTCCGATAATAGTACCATTCAACGAAATATGTATTTGATTTTAATTCTGTGTTGAATTAACTTCAGTATGACTCTAAATATGAATAGCTTATAAGTCAAAGGATACGTCAGAGCATTAAACGACATAAACAATTGTTGGGGAATCGGAGGTTTAAGGGGCCCCTATTGTCCTTATTTCGATGATAGTATCATTCAAATACTAGTACCATACTCAAATTAATCCGATACAGAATTAAAATCAATTACATATTTCGTTGAATGGTACTATCATCGGAATAATGACTATGGGGAGTTCTTAAACCTTCGATTCCCCATGCGACATGTTTATGTCGCTTAATGCTCTGATGTATCCTTTGACTTAAAAGCTATTCATCTTCAGGGGACATACTGAAATTAAACCGATACACAATTAAAATCAATTACAAATTTCGTTGAATGATGCTATTATCAGGATAAAGACTACGGTGAGTCCTTAAGCCTCTGATTCTGCAACAAATGGTTATGTCGTATGGCGTGGTCAAGCCATTGTTATTCAGGGATCATGGACAAATTAATCAGATACTGAATTAAAATTAAATTGCATATTTCGTTTTATTTTACTTTTTTGGGCTTTTACTTAGAATTTGGACCAACTTCATATACATCGTCCAAACCAATCAAATTACACTACTTTTTCATATAGCCTCAGAATAAAGGAAAATCATCGTTTATGATTATTCAAATATTCAGTTTTGTCCTCAACATACCAATAAGAAAGTAAATACTTTAAACAATAACGTTGAAAATCGTTTACTTTAATGCAGTGGAGGTTGAGAGTAGTGTCATAAACTCTGTGGCGGTGGGAAAAAATGATATTTGCATCAGTGGCACTATTCTTGTAATTCCCCGGGAATAGCAATCAGAAAAAAATATGATAAATACATGATTGCATTTATCATAATATCATCGTTGTATGTTAAATACAATTATTTAAATGATTCATTTTATCATACTATAATATTCTTGAACATTCTTCATCATAACAATGATGATCACTCAAAAAAATATTTTTTTTAGTCATCATCATTGTATGAAGATGATCAAGAAGAATGATTAAGAATATCATAGTATGGTAAAATCAATCATAGTATGAAAAAATCAATCATTTAAATAATTGTATTTAACATACAATGATGATATTATGGTAAATGCAATTATGTATTTATTATATTTTTTTTTCTGAGTGAGGGAACTGGGGAAACAATTTATATGTAATTTCTGTTCAAATATTTTTTTCCGGCCTACTGTGGAGAAAAGTTGGATGTAAATATGACAAAGGTAAATGTGACAAAGGTGATAAATTGGAAATAATTTTCCCTGCCAATTTAGAAATGGAAAAATTATTCCCAATTTGTAAATATTATTAAGAATTAATCAAACTTCTCTCCTCAGTAGGCCGGAAAAAAACATATTTGAACAGAAATTACATATAAATTCTTTCACCAGTTCCCTATTCCCGGGGAAGAATAGTGCCACTGGTGGCATTTATAACCTTATCAACACAAATTAGTTTTTGAAAATTTTGAAATTGACGATGGTTTACAAATACACCAAAGAAAATACGACAATAAATCATGATCATCCATGAGAGATACGTCGGGACACGGATGCAGTCGAAATAATGAATGAATTTATCAATAAAGAATTGAAAATATATTTAGAAGTTTATGAAATGTTAAAAGTAAATAATGGTGAAGGGAGATAAGTTATACGGTAACCAGTTATACGGTCACCTTTGAATCGTCGACTAGGAACTCTGGTATCATCAAACCAACAATTTCTCAATGCTGCAAATACCAAGCATTTGGGTACTACTTCGAAAGTAATTCCAGACCATCTCAAAACCAATAGAATAACAATCGAGGTAGTGACATCTAAAAAAATATAAATGAAAACTAAAAAAATAGTTGAATTGAATAACGTTCAAAAACTCAAGGCATTTTGACGTAAAATTTGATATGTTGATCAAAAATATCGCTAATTTTCTACCAGACTAAATTCTATTTATAAAATGAAAATCATTTGTTTAAACTGCATTAGCCTTGTGAACCTGGTGCGTCGCCAGAAATGAAATACTCTCATTAGAAAATATAAACCCCACTTTACCTGTACATCCTGTATCAAGATCCGAAGGGTTAATTAAAGACAATGTTAAAATCCTAAGGTTATTAGAAGTGTTGGTTTAAATGCTACAAAAAAAGTTAAAAGTTTATTAGTGGTAGATTTTTTTAATTCTTTAACTTTTTATCTGTTTCAATTGGTTAAAATGTTTAGACAACTGTATGATAATTTTATCGTAATTACGAACGTATAAAAGAAGATAAAAATGGAAAATAACTAAAATTAATACGATTTCAAAATATATGTTTCAACTACGGTCAGTTTATAATTAAAGATCACGATTTTTATCAAATTCAAACAAACAATTATTTCGCGTCACCCAAATGTTTTGCAAATAAAAATTTTATCAGCTCTTGAAACAGATAAAAAGTTTGCCATTTTTATACACCTCAATTTTTAACTTTTTATGTGGTATTTAAACCAATTGAAACACACTCTATTGCTGTGTGCCTCAGGCCGATTTTTTCTGGTAAATTACGAACTAAACTTTTTAAGGTAACCTTACGCTATGCCAGGTTAAAAACGAAAAATCTCCTTGTGAGGAAACTTTTCAATTTAGTTGTCAAATGTCATTTTTTGGTATTTGTTTGACAAATGTTTATAATAACATTTGCCAATAATGCAACTTTCATATCATCTTCCATTATTTTAATTTAATTTAATATTTCCTTTATCCACGAAAAGTCGACAATTTAGTATTTTGAATAGTTAGGCACAGCTTGTTTTGTTGCATGCATGTTTATTATGAATTACTGAGAAATTTAGTTTAGTTCATAATTTAGTCGAAAAAATCGGCCTAAGGCACACAGCTCGAGACATCTCCTTTGGGACTATAGCAGTATTGATAAAACTCACAATAGTAGCAACACATTTAATATTTTGTAAATCCAGAAATCTTCTGATCTGTTCCCTAAATATTAGCACTCATCGAGATTCTTTATTGACCTAGTTGTGTGTCTCTTTTAAACGTATTTTACTCTGATCGATATTTTATATTTCAAGCAAATGAAAATTATACATAATCCATCATAGCCAAGGTTATGATAACGAACATGTTGCGTTTAATTTTAGTATTACTAGTTCGTTTGGTGGTATACACCTTGTATATAAAAGTAAGCCGAGTTGGCCAAAAATCAATTAAATTTCTCTCTTTGGCAACTGAGACTAATGATCTAATGATACAATTGAAAATTACGGCCTAGAGTGGCCATGGTTCCACATAATTCTTTCCCAGATATTATTCTGATGTTGAATTGAAGGAATTATTTTCACAAAAACACAGAGCTCGACGCACATAAACATAAGTTATAAAATTCGAGATACTGTTTTTACTAACAAATAAGCTAAAGCATATTGGGCCTGATCAATCAAATTCTTTTATAAGTGTCAGCAAAACCAAAAACTTCAATCTAATAATTGAGGAGGGAAATGAAACGATCATTGACCGATTTATGATAGCTGAAATGTTCCCCGATTACAATAACAATATTTTGCTGGTATAACTTACGCTGGTTTCAATTTGTAACAAAATATCCCAGACACGTTTAATTTTAAAATAAGATGCAAATGAGCTAATTACAATAACTCCAAGCTAAAGAATAAAAAATCTCAGAGCAGCCTGAAAATACGTGGCCGATCAGCTTGATGAGTGAACTCAGTAAAGTAGCAGAACGAGTTGTATCCAAGCGTCTTTGAAATGCGTCTAGTTAACAGATTTCAAACTACTAGTTTGGATTTGTAAATCTCATATCCACTAACGACGCTGTTATGCGATTACTGAATTTTGCGAAATGTGCACAAAGTTATAACAAAATTATGACGATTGCTGGAATATCAAAATAAATGATGATAAAACACGGCTCTTGATTATATATCCGCATAACTAATATTACAATAAACTGAAAAAACTTGCCCAGTTAACATTAACGGCAACACAATAAACGTTACCAATTCAAGAAAATGTCTAGTAGTTTCTCTGATAAGATCTTAATTTTTCTGAGATTACGAACCTAAGAAAACTAACTGCGGTTAGCTGTATTTGTCAAGATTATCGAAATAAACCAAATATAAACTCCGCAACTCAGAAAAAATATATCCAAAAGATTCATAACAAAGTTCTAAGGATCGTTTTTATAAGTTGGAGGTAAATAACAATATACAGAAGAATTGCCATAAAATTATAATTAGTGGAACACTTACCTTAACGAATAGTTCCATCTGAAAATATTAATAAAGGCTTTTAGTTATTAAAATAATATTGAATTAAATAAAAATAAATAATTTAGTTTTCTAGTTTAAGTATCACAGGTAAATTATTCAACTAAATCCTACATTTATAATTATACTTGTCCATTTTTAATAAAATAAAAATAATTTATAAGTAGAAGAAAATGTCTCGTCTGGTCTGTATAAAATACATGAAGTAACAACAAATATTATTCTTAAAATTAATAATGATAGTTTTTATAATAAAACTAATAAGTTTTTTTTTTACCAAAAAGGGTTCACATTTTCTTTATATTTAATGGAAGTGGGAATACATACAGTAAGAAAAAAATAAACAACAAAATCTTATTACAAATAGTTATTGTGTAAACATACGGATACGAGTACACATTGCAAGTATGTTAGTTTCTTTTTAATGTGGTTTGTACTCAAGGAAGTGATTTGTAATATAATATTTCCCATTAATTTGTGTATATTGTTTATTATTAATAATGGTCAAGCCATTTTTCTTTTCTAAGTTTAAATTTTTTTGTCTCAATATATCCATCCAAACTTGTATCTTCTAACTAATATATATTAGACTCCTTCAAAATAAAAAATAATAAAAATTAAGATTTTTTGTTTTCATAAAACAAAAAAAAAACTTTTGTTTGCTTATTTATAAGTAAAACTTTTTATTATATTTTAATAAATTTAAAGTGCATGTAAAGTATTATTATTATTTTTTATCTTATACATAAATTTTAAACATACATATTTTTAAGATTTTGAAGCAAAATAATAATAATAAAAAAAAAATTATAAATTTGTATCTTTATATAATTTTAATTTGACCATCTCTCTTCTATGAATACGAGTATATGTAAACGGAAAATAAAGTTTTTAAATATTATTATTATACACAAAAAATATTAATTATAACAACAATGTTCAGTGTACATATAAACTACATGCATATAAATATAATAACAATTTTTAATTTAAGCAAAATAAAATATAAAAAAAACTACTTGACCAATTTAGAAAGAAAAAAAAATTGAAACTTAAAAACCAAACAAGCATCTTCATCAAAAACAATTAACAAAGTTATGTAAGAGTAATAACAAGAAATATGGCAAATACTCTGGTTAGAGAGGAAAGAAAATTTTAGGTTTTTTTATATTCTGAAAGGATATAGAATTACCCACATACTGAGGTTTGGTTGGTTGTTTAGACATTTTTTTTTTTGCTACACATTTTTTGCGAGAAACTTTTCTTATGTTGTATAGTTAAGGTCTTACGAACTTGTATTATTTTGAAAATTCTTATTTTTTCTCTATTTATAATGAGAAAGTAAAAATTTTCGGCAAGAATTTATAATTTATAGACGAATATTTTTATATAATTTTCTTTATTATAATTATTATTATTACGAGTATATCGTTTTTAAACCAGGTTTTGTGTGTGTTCTCGGAACAAGTTTGGAATGAGGCCTTAAAACTTTTAAAATTTTTCCAAACATTTACAGGACGTCGGTTTAAAAACTTTTATTTTGTTTTCTGACTATTTTTATTTACCTGTACATATATTCTTTCTTGAGTATATTTGCGTAAAAGGGCGGTAACTAAAACCAAACTTAAATGATTTGTGAAATCTAGAGAATCAGCCGTTGCAGATTCTGTATTTTATATTGTTCGATATTTCAACATATTTTCAATATTTGATTTAATTTCTAAAACGAAAAAAACTTCTGGTCAAAAAATTAATAAAATTAATTAGAAAATGTTTAGTACTTATAGTCCATGTTCTTTATTATCAATGACTTCATCGCATCTACGAGGCATAAGATTGATTAAGGCCCGACATCATTGAATGGTGCCATCATCATCATCCAAGCTTTCTTGATTGCCAAGGAGTTCACAACACTTATTTTGGGTCATTATCCTGCATGTACATCTAACGTAGAGGCATGGAAAAGTCATCATAAGGGTACATCAGCATACATAAATGTCTTGATCCACGAGATATTCACGGATGGGCACTAATTTTATGTTTTATTATGTAGATATAAATTAGATAGAATATTACACGATTCACATAAATTGAATTTTATTTGTCTTTAAACTAGCCCAAGAGTTAAACAACAATTTACTTAAAAATTTATGTTAAACAAAAAAACGCCAATTCAAAATTTTTCCAAATGTTATCAGTTCAATATGTAACTACGCGACGAAAAAAATTTGTCCGTAGCTGTTATCATTATTTGTCTTTGAGTCAAGAAAAAGTTCACAAACGTACGCACACACAGCAATTTCTTTAAAAACGATGAATTCGCACGTTTCAATTCGCGAAGTTATAACAACTTTCAATGGCACACTTTCCTATACATTAAGTAATCTGGATAAAAGATACAGCCAAATATCTCTGACTGAAAAATTGTCAACAAAATTTAATCGCCATGTAAAATGTCCAGTTCAAAGTTGTTAGGTCAATTATAATCAAAAGATAAAATAAATTTTTCTTCGGTCCTATTCAACAAAGTTTAAGAAATATTTGTATTTATATGACATATAATCGCAAAAATTTGTTATGCATAGTGGGTTCAAACAGTGCCTTCTATAGTACTGGCCTGTGACAACATTCATTTTTTGTCGATGACGTCAACGTAAGCCGACAACCAGATGTCAGCACAATTAAGTAAAAATAATACATATTTAAACACTACGTTTCTTTTTTAGTTTTTTCACAAAAACTAAACTCGTTGTTTTGCTTCAGTCCATCTGATGACGTCCAAGTGGACGAAAACATGTTAATGGCATGATTTGTTAAAAAAAAAAAAAAAAAAAAAAAAAAATAAAAATAAATTTGTGGAAAAAACTAAAAAAGAAACGTAGTGTTTAAATATAGTAAAATGAATTTCCACCAAGAAATATCGGTACGAAACGTATCACATATTAAAAATAATACACCTTGCCTCCTTATTACTACGGCAATAAATTTCACAAACTTAACAGATAAAAACCTAAATTATTATAAAATAAATTAATAAATTATGAATAATTTTAGTGTAATTGATTTTCTGAATTCATTAATTGAATTTTTCTTATCCATATTCAAGAAGTTTAGTGAGCATTTAAAGAAATTGCGTCTATTTAGATAACGCAATACGAAGTTTTAGTGTATTCCACTATAAAAATATAAATACAACCGTGAGAGCAGAGAATAATTTGTGATCATTTTGTTTATATTTTGTCATTTCGATTTCATTTCTGTATTTCTATTTTATTTAGTGTCACATAATTAATCGAAGACTTACGATGCATTTTTTCTGTGTTTTACATAATATCCGTAATTCTTTTGCTATTTTTTTATTGAATCTACGTACCAATTACAACAATTTCGAATTAAATGGTATTACAAATCGACTTATGGTAGATAAAAATGACAAAAAAACGCTAAAATCTAAAATAAAATGTACATGCATTACTATAAAAATTAAAAAAGCATATCCTTCAACTTCAACAGTTTGTTCGAAACTAACAAACAGATTCCTGATTGCTTTAAATTAACTATTCAATTCTGGTTTAATTTGTTTAGGTATTGGGGTTCTAAAACTGTGCCAAACATACATTATGGATATTACCTTACATATATCAGATTAGCTGTTTTTGAAACCAGTTTTCATTTGGCCATTAGGGATGACAAGGACAAGTGATCTTCACATTATATAATTTTTTTATTTAAATATTTTTTTTATAAATAAATCCATTAATTCAACAGATTCAAAAGATTCTACCAGTTGAAGATAAAAAGAAGGTCGTCCGTTCCTTTCGTGCTTTGATACTAGTACTGCAATATTTAGTGATTTATGGATTCGATTTGTTTTAATTTATTTTGATTTAACTTGTTTTAAAAGAAATTTAGTTAATACTAATCATAACATTACATTTATTTCATTCAAGCTAATTTAACTCTTAATAATGACATTTTATTTCAGGAAATTTGCTGCAACTTAATTAATAAAATTTTTTAATTATAATTATATTTTTTTTAGGATGTTGAGTTCTGAATATATCGAAAAAAAATCAAAAATAATTGTGTTGTCTTGTGCTAACCGTCTTATATTACGTTTCAACTAACAATTTACTAACTATTGACTACTTAGGTGTCTGAAACCGGGTCAATTTCCATAATAATTAACAAACCTTTCTTATCCCTCCATCTTGTTATATGTAAAAGAGTGTGCGGATGGGCCCGGCGTCAACCGGGAATCTTACTTAGGTTTGGTCGCACATTCCAATCAATCAATCAATCAATCAAATTTTCTTTTCAGGTAGACCGCGTTGTTTTAGAAACGGAAATCTATTTTATTTCAATTTTTATTTTCTCATTTTTCGACAAACACCAAACTTAATGTGTTACTTTTATTTTAAATAGCTCGAATATCATTAGGAGTATATTCAAGCGTTCCAACGAGTTTCGAGGTAGTCTCCTACCTCATCTAATTTAAATTACATTACCGATTTGATTATAGTTTCCAAAATTAGCCATTTCTGAAACCCTTCATCTTCCCTTTGTGACAGCTCGAAACAATCCTATCAATCAATAAAGTTAATTAGACAACGCATCTCAAAAGTTTTTTCAGCAAGGTTTGAAATTCTTGTCAAACCAATGTTCATTCTATTTGTTTGTTTATTTGATCATAATATTTCCAATCGGTTCCGAAGTTAAAGTACTCAACCTCTTTCTCGATTCGTTTTTAACGTCATACCTTACGCAGTAGCACAATGGCATAGATCCATGCAAGTCTTTAGTACCGACATGGATAATTAGTCCTATTAGTTCTGCACTTGAGATAGAGGGTCATACTTTTGTACACTTACGTCACCGAGCACAATCAGATGATTACAAATCCCTTTTACATTCTGCCCCTATCGGGATTCAAAACCGGCACCCCTCGATCCAAATCCCAAAGCGTTAAGCACAAGGCCATTTGATTGGTTGCTTTCATCGGTTTCATTTTGTTATTTAGTATGTTAATCACCATACGTGTATCGGATAAAATATTTTATGAAATTGAAATTTTGCGACGTTTTGTGAAAATCAGAACTAAATGTTTCCTACGTTTATTGAAATATTAAGGCAGACTTTCAGTACAATGAAAAATCAAAAGATATAACTTTCAACGTTTTGAAATTCGTAGAAGGTAGAGTTATTTATGTGATGGCTGGCCACTTATCCTTATAAAAAGTTGAACTTCACTGAAAAGAAATCATGCGCACGCCACTTTAAAGAATGTTTATGTTGCAAATGGTTATAATTCCGAATATTTTTAACTAATGTCTAAAGTTTCATTATTTAAATTTATCGTATCGTCATTGATGCTTATCTTTTAATGCTTATCTTTTTCAATTCGCCACTCTTAGAGATTTTGTCACACAATAAAAAATATTTTATTTTTGGTAACGAGCAAACCATATTGATTTTAAAGTTGACGATGAAAGAAGCCTTGAAACTGGCCTTGCAAAGTTTAAAACTTAATATTAATTTAATGTATGTACCCACCAAATTAGTTAACTAAAAGCTATGTATGTATCCACCAAATTAGTTAACTAAAAGCTATGCCATTTAAACAAAATAATAGACATTTATGATTATTAGATTATGATAAGTACGCCAGTGTCTTCAGGGTTCAACCCGAAAGCGCATTCATGCCAGAATAAACATTAAACAATTGACATTGCAAATTGCATTTCAAATCATGGTAACAAAAAAAATTATTTTCGAATTGCCATAATAATTAGATTTTTCTTAAAAGCTTTCGTACAATGCTTAATTGAGAATATCAATATCTCAAAAAACCAACCAACCAAAAAACTCAATTCGTTACAACTTTGTGGGCAGTTTGAAGATCAAATGTTTAATTGATCTCTAAGTACCCGTATGCGTTGAATTTACATGAAAAATTAATAAAGTACCATCTGTGATTCAATAGCACAACTAAATATCAGAAGGTGGATTATTTAAAGCAATTTTTGTTGTCGTCATTGACTTTTGGCTGTTGTTTTAGCATTAGCCGAACACCTTTATTAATTCGAGACACAAGTCATTTGATTATTTTTTTGTTTTCGTTGATAATTTGTCAAAATTAGTTTGGGCCGAAAGCCGTAAGTTGTACTTGCATGTGTTCAATTTGCATTTATTTTAAAGTTCATCGTTTAATTCAATTTGTATTGTAACGCTATGATAATAAATGTACTAGTAATTGCACTTAAATAAATTATAGTAACATAAATACTGCTAAAAATTGTATTGGAGTCATATGAAGACATACGAACAGATTAAGTATAATAAACATACATACATCGATATAATGAGTTAACTAAGTGACATTTCATGTCATGTACGCAACATGAAACAAATTTGTAAAATTTTTCATCTTTCACAGAAAAATAAAAAAAAATATGAAAACATTTTCTTCTTGATCTTACAAATTCACTGTATTTTCCGTGTGCGGCAAAATAAAAATATTAATTAATAATAATTCTTTCATATGCCATAAAATGTATTGATCTCTCATATACATCTCAGAATATTATAAAGTTTAAACGTTGGTGGTCTAAGCGTAGTATAATTTTTTTTTTAAGTTAAGATAAATTTCTTAGTGGAGTATGAAAAAATGTTGTCATTATATTATGGGTGTTGTTTTTCTTTTTCGTTTTATTTGTATTGAAGTTTAATTAATTATAAGGCTGTTGATGATTTAAATTACTGTGCAGTCAGTTGGTTTTTGTGTATATGTATTCCGTTTTGTTGTATAATGGTTTTGAGAAAGTTGAAATGGCTTTTTAATGTAGGTACTGTTGAATAAGTAGGTTAATTAATGTATGTTCTTAATTATACAGTATTAATTTAATTAATAATATTTTTATTGGCCAGTAATCTAACTATAAACTTAAAAGAAGTGGCCAGCAAGAATTTATAACAGTAAGTAAAACTGTAAAGGTTAAATATATAGAAGAATCATAAATTAGCTTCAGAATTGTATTTGAAACATGTATAGTTGCAGGATTAGAGTTTAGAGAGACGGACAACAAAAAATTACATATATTTTCAAATTCAACCCATCTAAACAATACAAAATATTATAAACTAAACTTTTATAGTCCGAACAGAAAAAAAAACTACAAATTCAAATAAATAATTTTCCATCAAATAAATTACTATCAATTTATCTCTAGAATATATCCTTTTTGGTACATACACATACACACTCACATACATATTCCTTATTTTTTAAATCCATTCACTTTATTATCTAATTTTAAATGTCGCAACAGAAAAAAAAAGATTTTGACCAAATTTAAAAGTCTAAGTCCATCATCCATCCATATAATCGAGATTATTCATAACAATAACAACTAACTACTGTATATATAAGGATGATATACAAAAAAGGATAAAAATTTGAATAATTTTCTGCTTTCGTCTTAAAAAAAATAAAACAGGGATGATTTTTCCGAGATGACAAGAAAAGGACAATTCATTATATCCCCTTCCCCCCTACAATTTAGAAATTGTTTGAATTTGGATTGAGGGTCAAAATGTTGGAATGGAAATTTAAGAATGTGAAATGACCAATTTAAATTAAGTAAGTTATATAAATTATATATCTAATGATTAATTAGATAAGATTTAATTTATCGGAATATATCGTTTAGTAAATATAAAAAGGATCTACCTAATATACATTAACAGTAAAAAGGGACTTACCTCAGATTTTAAATTTATTGGATGCTGTTGTATTGTCGGTGTTGTAGCACCAGGTGATGTAATAGCGGTTGCGCCCGTTGCCGGTATAATTTCTAGTTCACGGTTTAAGCCCCCCAAATTGGGCCCAGACATTTCACAGGGCATTACAGCCCCTAACATAACTATTTTTTCACCACTATTATTATTATTATTTTCAGTTTCTTCAACACCTTCAGCCATATCAAACATGCATTTTTCCTGTATTGTATTATAATATTTTGTTGTTGTTTAGTTATATTTTAAAAAATATTTTCACTCTGGAATGAAATAAAATAAAATTTACATTAAAATTACATTTACTTTTGTATCTGTTGACGCGGTAACAGAAAAAATGAAAAATACGGATGCACATCAAAACCCCCTTTTAATATACAAAAATGCGAGAATTTTTATAAATTTCAAATGATGCCTAATTCGGGATACGTATACATGAGTACGAGATATAATTTTTTTACATTCCCAAAATTAATTATATGCAAAAAAAACTACATCACAAAATGTAAACAAACGGGTGAATTATGCTGCCACCCCTTTCAATCAGCTGCGAAATATTTTCAGTTTTTGTTTGGTGTTTGTTTCAAGATATAATACAAATAAAATACATTTTATATAACAGTTGGACGAGTTGAAGCAAAAATAAATGCATTCGAGAGATAAATATATTTCACGGATTACGAAATTATATATGTTTGAATACAATATTTTATGAACATGGTACATAATATTACGTAATTCCAAATGGGTTTGTAATATTAATATTTCTGAGTATGTGTAGCCCTGCTGCTCTAGTGGAAATTTAAGTTGTTGTTTTTAAAATTTTGTTATTGTTTAAGACTCCGTCTAATAAATTCAATATAATACAGATAATACCGACCCCCAACCTCCTAAAGTCCTACCCAAAGAGCAAACCTAATTTGAATGTTTTTCTGTGAATTTATTTTGAGTAAAGATGTCATATGTATATTTCAGATTTGGGCTCAAATTGCGATAGTTCCTGCACTAGCTTACTTATTTTTAAATATATCAAGCTAAATTACAAAATCTTAATTTTAAACGTGATAATAAATTTAATACTTGAACTATATCAAAAAATAAAGATTGTATGAAACTTGTTATATTTTATATAAAATAAATATGTAACCATATTCTACAAATTTCTCTTCAGTGAATATTCCTCTTATTTTTAATTTTTTTCTGGCCTTTTTATCAGAATAAAAGGCGGTTTTTGAATCTTAAAATAAGCAGGATTAAAGACGCAGGTATAATACGAGTAGTGCAACTGTATTATGAACTAAAGTGACAAATTTTAGCACAGAGAGCATTTATAACTCTAATTCCGATGCGCCCGGAAGCCCTACCATCGAAATCCGACAGTTCGAACATTCCAACATCATCGCCGAGCGATGTAAACTTCATAAATTGCACATTAATATCTGAAAAGGCGCACTTCGAATTAAAGGGAAATTTAACAAGCAAAATTGTCTTATATTATGGTCCAATAAAATTCCTCAAAACATCCACCCAATGAGGTTGTATGCAGAACATGTGACTGTGTGGTGTGCAGGATCTGCCAACTATATTGTCGGGCCTTAATTTTTTGAAGAAAACGATGCCAATATTACAATGAATGGACGGCGTTATCGATACATCCAGGAACAGTTTTTTCCCACAATTGCAGCGACGACGAATAACTTTCCGCAATGTCTGAATTCAACAAGATAAAGCCAGTTGACACATGACAAGACCTCTAATGGAGACCCTGCGTGAAAAATTTGAAGAAAAAATAATCTCACAAAACACTGAACATCATTCCCCCAAGCTCACCGTTTCAGATTTTTTTATGGGAATATTGTAAGCAATAGGTGTATAGCACCAAGCCACGCAATACAACGGGCAACATTTACAATGACAATGAACAATGTTTTGGTCAGATGCGGTTACGCGTTAACGAAGGTGTAGGGCCAGGACATCTAAAATCCTTTTTATTAAATTTATTCCAACGTTAACATTTTAATAAAATTCTAAATACACAAATTTAGAAGAAAAAAATTAAAAATAATATATATTGACCCTGCATTTCTTTAATTTAATTTGAGCGATCTATTAAAATAAATCTATTAAAATCTCCTATTGGGCTAAACATCAATTCCGATTGGGCTAATCGTAAATTGGCCACTTATGGATTATGAAATTAGTGACATCTAGATTTAAGTAGTAGCAAGGTTTCTGGTACATTGATCGCGGTATAAAAATACTAGCACGATGAACGCAAAAGAGAAATCATTTAGGAATATCGAAAAGCGAAAGTAAACATAATGCGAAAAATGATTAGTTATGTTTAATATGTGTAATGTGAAGTAATAAATAATTTTGGAAATTACTTATTTTCCAAAAGTGAATAAAATGCAGCAAAATAAAATAAATAAAAATTAACTTTTTTATTTGCAGTTAAAGTTTTACGTTTAAGTTTTTAAATGCGATAATGTTGTACTAATTACGTACATAACTTTTAAAATTAGATAAGTTTCTATTGCTTTATTTTAAGTAGTAAGAGTCTGTGTATGTAAGTGATGCTGTTTAGACTAAATGTTTGCGTACCCGTTTTCCAAATTTAAAGTGGAAATGTCGATTTTTAACAAAATTAGTTTTCAACATAAATAGGACATCTGTACAGCCTAAGTAAGTAACTACTTACCCTTTTTCCATAAATTAAGAGTCCCAGTGACTTTTGGTTGAAATCGGAAATGGAAGCTTCCATAGGAGCATTTCCGTTTTTTATATATCTTCTATGAGAAAAATGACTATGGACTAAACGGTTCTAAATTAAATTTGCAACAATATCAGTCCAAGGCACTTTAAATGAAACATAAGTGTAGTGTTTTCGAGATCTTTTGCAATATTATTTATGATCCCTTCTAATGATATTATATAAACACCTAACTCTACATATAAATATGTGTGTACATTGCATATAAATGTACATTCAGAATCTACTTTAATATAAGTCCTGCTTAAAGCGTTGCCACATACACATCTAATAACAGACGATTCGTGCGTAAATTTATTTTGCCTCGCCACATACCAAAAAAAAATACAGACGATTTTTACAACAACAATTCTTTATAAAATTTTCATAATACATAAGCAGCTAATTCATTTTATAATTAAATAAGTTTACCATACCATATTCATGATGAGCCTTATAAAAATATTAAATTAATGAAAAATATATATTTTGTTTTGGAATTTTTTGACATTTGTTGAAGTTATCATAGACAACAGAGAAAAAAATCGTTTAAAATTTTTTGATGAATTCGGAAATCGTTTTAGATTTTTGTGCGTTCGTTCACGTGTAAAATTATACCATTCAGAGAAAAAATCGTTTCTAGGAACGGGTAAATAGAAAATTGATAATTTTTCAATTAAAATTATTAAATAATTCCAAATTTTTTATTTTAGCTACTAACTTAAGATATTTTACATATTATCTCATTGATTTGAGTCAAAAATATGCTCTAATTAATTCGTAAATGCGAAATCTGTTTTTAGATGTCGTCCGTAGAAATGTGTATGTGGCATCGCCTTTACTCTTATCATTGACAGATACCTATTTAAAAAAAACTAACAAAGAGTGTGTTGGTTACACTAACAATGCAACGTAAATTTGATTTTTTTTTTGTTCATTTTTTTTGTTTCTGCACCAACACACTTATACTTAGTTATTAAAAAAAATTACTATGGAAAAAAAAATTACAATACATCTTTACTTAGTTATTGTTTATTTCATATGTGTGGAGTTAGCACGACTTATATTTAAGTAGATTTTGGTACATTAAATTATTTAATCTCATCTTCGCTCGTCGTTGTTTTAAGGAAGGAGGCATAGGCCGAAGAAAACTAAACAGGCCCCTTTAATTCTTTTTTGTGAAAGTATTTCATTTTCTTTGTGCACATTTTATGTAATTGCACCAATATTTATATTGTACTAAATTGTAATTGGAGTAAATTTTAGAACTAAAATTTCTTCCTTTACAAAACTAAAAAAAGAGAATTTTAATAAAAGGAGCCTACACAAGAAGAATTTACTAGTTGCGAGTTTTAATTAGTAAGAAAATAGTTGAATCCGATTAAGCTGTATGCTAGAATTTTTATTTGTGCTTACAAATAAATACAGAAACGAATTTTCACTTACCATATTTTGTTTTATTTAATTTTATTATTATTTAAATCTATTATTAACTGACATTTGCTCTCATTGAAAATGTAGTGCTTAGAGTCCAAGATGGTTGAGAATTGTTTACACATCTACAAAAAGAAACATGTAAAACAATAAGCTAGTTGAAGGCATGACTTCCGGAACGGTATCGGTACGTACATATAAACGGTGTTTTCTTAGAGGTTCACATCTTTAACTTGACAGCACTGTTTTATTTGAAAACCGATTTGACAGCTGACATTTGCTTTGTCATTAGTTTGACACCAGAGTATAAATTGATATTTATGTTGATTTTCTAAACAAAAATTTGTTCAGCGATGAAGCTCACTTTTGGTTGAATTGGTACGTTAATAAACAGAATTGTCGGATTTGGAGTGAAGATAATCCACAAACCAACCATTGGTCCGTCCGTATGTCTTCAAAACCGATGATGGGCGAAATGTTACTTGACTGGCATAAATCTTGCTGATATGTGGTTCCAACGAGACGGTGCGACATGCCACACAGCGCGGGATACAATTAATTTGCTGAAAGAAACATTTGATGAAAGAATAATTTCACGTGGTCCTGTTAATTGGCCACCGAGATCGTGTGATCTAACTCCATTAGATTAATTTCTTTATGGTAGTATGTAGTTAAGTCACTTGTCTACGCCGATAAACCAGAGACGACTGAACACTTGGAAGACAACATTCGGCGAGTTATTAGCGAGATACGGCGCAATTGCTGCGAAAACTGTGTGAACAGTTTTGTTTATTAACCGTACCACTCAGATGAAAGTGAGCCTCATCGGAGAAGATGATTTTCTTAAAAAAATCGTTGTCGTTTTCAAGTAGTTCCAAGGCAAAATCAGGAAATTCAAGACGTTTACGGTGGTCCAATGGCTTCAGTTCTTGAGTGAGAACAATTTTATACGGATGCAAACCCAAATCTTTTCTCAAAATCCGCCAGGTTGTGGTTTGAGACAGTCCCAATTCTTGAGAATATCTTGGAATCGACAAATTGCGGTCTTCAGCAACATTTGCCTGAACGGCAGCAATATTTGCATTACTCCGAGCGTTTCTTTGTCTTATTGGCACTTGAACATTATGTAAAGAAAATGTACGCTCAAAATTTTCAACAATTCGACGAATAGCGAGCACACTTGGACGAGTATTAAGACTATAAAATGGTATAAGCGCACGAAAAGTTGCAATTGGAGAACGATTATTTTGATAATAAAACTGAATAATTTGTAAACGTTGTTCTTGCGTATATCTCACCATGATGAAATTGTAAACATTACTCAATACAATGAAAAAAAAAATGACAGATCATGACATATTACAAATTGCCGAAACGTCACTTAAAAATCATACCATTCCTATTGGAAAACCCTATAGCTTAACCATATTTATTCTTTTAGATATTGTTAAGAAATATATTTTGATTTGACTAAAATCGAAGCTCTTTTGTATTTCCAAATTTCATGGCTAGTTATTTAAAAACATACTCAATGTCTTTCTCCACAGTAATACGAAATTTCTTTATTAACATCTAATTTACACATAAAATTACTTATATCTCGAAACGCATTTAATATTAAGTTCAATTAAGTACTTAAACCTACTGTTCCTTGGCGCAGATATTTAGTAATGTGCTACAATACAGAGAATTAATTATTCATCTGCAAATTACATAAATAAAGTTTTTCAATCTGCCGTTTATTTATTTCCCACATTCCTACAGCAAACACCTTTGACAGTTATAAAAATAAAAACTCAAAAAATATTTTAATCAAAATTTTTACGCTTAATTGAATAATTTATTTTTAGCTAAAAACAAACCAACAAATCTCCAACAAATAAAATGTTATAAACAATACATAATTAATTTTAATTTATATACATTATTTTTTGTAATTTTTTTTTTCAATCGCGCGTTTGCGAGCGTGACTCTAAACAAAAGAAAGAAAGTCGATTAATCGTGTGTGAACATTTTTTTATGTTTTATGCTTGTTTTGTTGGTAGTATATGATGCATTGTTTTTTTAAAGGAATTATATTTTTATACTGACTTCTCGTCAGTCTTTGCACAAAGCAAAATAAAAACGTTTTTTTTAAACCTATTCAAATTAAAATTTTTGGATGGATTATGGAAAGCGAAGCAGCAAGCACCCCGCCGATCGGTTTTTATTTTAATTCAATAAATTAAGCGGGGTTGGTAATACAATTAATAAAAATTGTACCGAAAAAAAATCGGCCATGTGTTTAATCAGCTTTTTTTTTTTGATAATACTCATGAATCAGAAATTACTCGCAAAAAATACGGTTGGGTGTTTGTCGATAGGGTAGTAAGAGGTTATGTGCGTTGCTTGATTTTTTTTTTAAATACTATAAAATCAAGGGTTGAATTATAATAATAATTTTTCTTTCTTTTTATTTTAATGTAATTTACTCGATAATTAGAAAAAAAATTATAATTAAAGGGTAGTTTGAGTAGATTTTTTATTTCTTAAAAAGGGCTTGAATAAAGGACGCATGATTTAAAAAATAAAAATATATACCAGGATTTAAGTTGAATTTACAACTACAACAACAATATTAATAATATAAGTAATAATAAAAAATAATCATAAAAATAATTATAATGAATATAATAAGGGTTGAAATACATTTTGATGAGAACAGCAATTTTTTGTTTTAATGATTTCCGATATACACTTTTTTATTGTTGGAAACACAGCGAAACACAGAGTGAGAGGTTGAATATTATTCGCCCTTATTTTATGATTTTAACATTAGTATGTATACGAGTATATGAGTATTATTGCGTTTGAGATAGTCAATTGAGTCATAATTTCATGGAGATTTTTTTTTCATTAATTTATGCAAATTATCGATTTGTAAATTATATAAAGGCAGACGGAACAAAAAATAATCGTGTTTAAGGAGTGATCAGAATATCAGATTAAATTGGAAGGGTTGAACTTGAGTGAAAAAGGCGCAGCTGGATAAGAGTTTTAAGGTTTTCATCAAACTGTTTGCCAAAAATAAATAACTGTTTGTTGGTGAAGCCAAAGATCAATAGACGGCAAAATTATTTAGAGTATAGTGCAATACAAAAAGTATAGGGTGGCATATTTGATCGGTATAATCATAAAGAACTATTAAAGTAATTTCTTTTTCTTGAATTTATTTTCTATTGATATTTGTCATGCACAGTATACAATAATATAATGGGGATTTCCCAACTATTGTCTTAATGTACATTCAAGAATGCAAATTTCAACTGGACGTGTTGTATGTGACTAGCAAAAAGTGTTTAGGTTACAGTTACATAGGTCTATATTTTATATTGTCGACGATCGCGAATATATTAGAACGTAACTTACAGATTTTGTTGTTTTCAATAAAATGTCAAAAAATAAAAAGAATTTCGAACTATATAACGACGGTATCATTTTTCTTAAGATGCATCAACTTCCAAATGCGTTTTCTACAACCACTCAGGTACGAGTAAGATAAACATTAAAATGTTATTGTCCTCAGTAATAATTTTAGTACATGCTTTGGTTGTTCACAATGGTTCTTCCTCTCCGTCAACAAGTTTGACAGGTTAGATTAAAAGAGTAATAGCTATAATAAAAACTATCCTTTGGTTTTCCTTCTTTTCTTTGATTATCATTGTTTTACAAAATCAGGAATCTTCCTGATTTTACGTCAAACACGTTAGCGTCATGATTTGACCTAGGATACGGAAAGGACAGATGTACACTGGGAGAAATTATTGCCCACAGAGGATATATTTTATATAGATTTTTATATATAAATATATCTCGTTTCGGGACAAGAATATTTTACATCTGGAAAAACGAAAAATACATCTAATTTTTTATAACGTTTTATAACGTAGCGCCGCGGTACATCCTCCACAAAGTTAAAACAAATACTAAATTCGTAATAAAATATATTGATATCAAATATATGAATTTTCCAAATCTATATATATAAAAACAAATCCCTATTTTCCTTGGTCACGCCATATCTTGAGAACGACTTTACCGATTTCATTTATATTTTTTTTAAAGTTTTCTAATACTTGGTAGAAGGTTCTTCAGGAATGAAAAATTAAAAAAATTGCTCAGAAAAATTGAAAATTTGAGAAAACTTAACGACTAAATTAAAGTACTTGCAACATTACGGATAGTTGGGTACAAATTAAGTAGCCTGTGGTTTACAATTTATTATGTATGTTTATTATATACGGTAAAAAAACTCAGTTTCTTGCTTACTTCAAAAAGTTTATGTTAATTTTTACCTGTGAAATCATAAAATATTTAGAATGTGGCCCATTTCCGGAAACCAATGAATGTAGTGGCTTTGGTGGCGATACCAATGGCGAAAGGCCCAAGAGCTGTATATATTGGTATTAGTGAAAAAAATTTCAAATTATTTTCTTCATTAAATCGTCGTAACGCGTAAAAAAACTTTAAATGTTTAAAATATGCCGTTCTATTATTCAGAGAAAGGAAAAATTTACCATTCTAATTTAATTTTTCTTTGAGGATATCTTATAATTGTTGACACTTTTTTCATTAAATAAAAAGTCGAGTGTCCCATAGGTTTCTTTACAAATTGGCATAAAAATCTTCTAATCCTTGAATATGCATGCATCCAAATATTGCTGTGAAATATTGTTATAGTATATTGCGATGCGGCCGAAACAAAAATGTTTGATTTATATGACTTATCATATAATTTTAATCCATTTTTGCACCTAATATCCCGATATTCTAGATACAATTCATATTTATCTGGACTCCCATCAAGTAGGTGATAAAAATAATCAAGAACATTCACTTTTCCTTCATTGGCCTATTTTTTCATTAACAAAAAATATATGTATCATGATGACTTAACCATTAAATTCGATAGTTGTTCCACAGCTTTTTGAATCTTTTCGAATACCATTAGACTTTTAGACTGAGTGTAATCCACACTTTACATTAACTATTTTTTAAGGGGATCACTATTCCCTTCAACTTTTGTTTTTGGCATTTCGGTCAAGAATGATAAAACTAAATAAAGGGTCCACCTTTTATAGATAATATAATATTATACCATTATTATTCTATATGGTCGAAATTAGAATACAATCTACCCACACATATCTGTATAATGAACTCGAAAGGGATACCAAAATAGCCAGATTTTTGTAATATTTTCGTAGGGGTCGGACTCTTGAATCTAGGTGCCCCCGTGGAATTTTTTTTAAATTTCGTTTGTTTTTTGTTTTTTTTCAGGGAATGAGTTTAAATAAATGTTTAAATGGAATTAATTGTATGCTCGGATCCGAAGGGTCGGACCGTTGGATCTATAAGTCATTATTTGTGTATTCCAAAGCTACTATGGAGAAATCTCTAAAACCTCATGGAATGAGGGGCATGATAACGGGTTCCAAAGTTACTATGGAGAAATGTCTAAAATTTCATGGAATGATGTCTGTAAAATAAATCATGGTAATATTATGAAGTTATGATGCTATGATGGTGATGATGATGACGATGGTGGATGTCGGATGTTGCATGGTGGAAGTTGTATATTGGATGGTCGATTGTGGATGGTAGATGAAACTCAATGTTTATTTTTTTTTACCAAATTTGGATAGTACAAATTACTGGAAGATTTATTTATTTTGCACACTACTCGTACACTGACATTAATTTCAGAGTAAAATTTGAAGAACCGAGTATGCACTACAAATAACACAAATAAAAACGCAGTGTACCGAGAAAAATTACACAGGTTGAATAAAAAAATACGAAGTATTTTTTGACAGCGCACTGCCTGCTCGGGATGAATTAAAAAATAGGCCCTAAGTAGGCTACAACAACCAACAAGTAATACCTCACTCTTCCGCAGTAAAATCTGTCACTTATCGTTATCTTACATTTATATGTAGGTACTAACTTTTGGACTTATAATTAAAAATCGTTTTTTAATAAAAATAAAACTTTATTATAAATCTTGCTCAAATTGTTGACCTCCGTTGCGTATGCACGCATGACACCTCTACCTTATTTCCACTGTAGTGGTGCGTAAACACATTTCGTCTTTAATTTTGACGAAAGCCGCTTCAATGCGTTGGACTAAATCATTCTTAGATGAACCTTCCGTGACGTTTTCCAGAGTTTTGACTCGTCCTTAGACGTAAAAATCTAACGGAGTTAGGTCTGGGGAACTTGGAGGCCATGGAATAGGGCCATCCCTTCCAATCCATGAATTTGGGAATACGTCATTTAGGTGCTCTCTGACAATTAATCTCCAGTGTGTAGGACAACCGTCATTTCGAAAAACAATAGGTTGGTTATAATTCAAAATTGGCAAGTGTGCTACCAATTCGGGCAAGCCATTTTGTAAAAACTCACGGTAGTTATCCCCGTTAAGATGGTCAGGTAAGAAATGTGGTCCAATCACATGTTTTCCAATTACTCCCGCCCAAACATTGACACTAAATCTTCTTTGGAATGACCTCTGTCTTTTGGCACGTGGATTCTGATCTTTCGTTGACCAGTGATGAAGGTTGTGCAAATTAAAAATTTCCTCTTTAGTAAATTTGGACTCATCTGTCCACAGAATACTTTTCAAAAAGTAGGAATCACCCACATCTGTGTGCAATAAAAGACGACAAAACTGGACACGTTTGTCAAAGTCATTATTGTCCAGAGTGCGAATTTTGTACCAAAAACGACAGCGCGAGGTGAGCAAACCGGAAAATCATAGTAGTTGTTATTTTATTAATAATATTGGTTTGCTTGAGCGCATGCGTGTCATTTTGTTTATATATTTTTTTTAATTGATGTGTCAAATGCGGTTTCTATATTGTTCAAATATTTGAAAATAAAAATTCAAATCACATAGCAAACAATCGGTTCCACTGCTCAAAAGCAAGCGAATAGAAGAGGTGAGGTATACGTCATCATCATAAGTATTTAACCGGTTCAACCGAAACTTTATATTTTGCTACTTGCCTTTGCAAAATTGACGAACAAAATGCACCCAAGAGAGAAAAAATACAATACAAATATAAAGTTGTATATTATACAGTGTATATGTACACAAAATAATTGTTCACCTCGCCAGCTCGTGCTTTGATTTTTGGTACAAAATCGACACTCAGACCTTGCACTAGAGTGTAAAGGAAAGGAAGTTTGTTGTTTTGACGAAGTATGCTCCACACTTTCCAGATGGAATTCCCGAGGGATGCAGCTACATTTCTTATGCTTCTAGTCGGTTCCTCTTCTAACAGTGCTAGAACCTGTTCATCGATCTCAACATTATGTCGCGTTATTAGGGGTTCATTAAAATTTAAATTACTGGTCTCGCGTTAGCGTCGATAAGTATTTTGGAAGGTGTGGCGGCTGAGTAATCGTCTATTAGGAAAGCGTTCGTCCATAGCAGCCTACATTTGGAATTCTACTTGTCTTAAAAAGTAATCAACACTGATGCAGGACAAGTTACCTGTTGGCTACTTTTATATAACTATCTACTCTACTAGGTCAGTTGGGATCGCACCTTATTACATCAAAACATCAATGATCTCCTTCTTTTTATGCCACCAATCCTTCTTTGAATTGTACGAGGAATATTTAAAACATATTCGCCACAGAGATAGTATTTATTATATTTAATTGAACCCGGCTTCTTCGTAATTTTAAAATAAAATTGAACGTGAGCTTAAAATCACGTTCAATTTTATTATAAAATTACGAAGCAACCGGATACGCGTTCTACTGGATCTAACTCGAATTATTTGCCGCGGATTACGATACTATTACTAAAAAATTAAGAAATACATTACGAAAGTGACTACCACGATCTCTTGAAAACCCGCACCATATTAAAGGCATACTATAAACACTCTTTCACAAGAAAATAAAACCGAAAATTGGCGCACGATTACATATAGAGGTTAGTAATAAAGCTTTGCAACGGTTTTAAAACATCAGATACTTCTTTTCATTTTAATTGAAACGTCCAATAACACACAATCCGACAACACTAAACCGAAAAAAACGTGAATATTTTTTTAAACCAGTGCAACTGTTTCAAACCCACAAATATTATAAAAGTCATCTCCTACCTGCACTTCACCAGAGCGTCGTGATTTTACCATGTCACATCCTATATGTAGTCGGATTCGAACCCCATATCTAGCGAATCAAGTGTCGACGCTTTGACCACTCAATCGACTTGTCCGATTTGAATATCTACAATTTTGATTAAGTCATCAAATATTTTAAATTTAATATGTCTTTTTATTCGTGTTCCTAAAAAGTGCTACATATGACACGCTATATGACACAAAATTGTAAATTATTTGTTTGACATCTAAAAACATAATAATCATTAAAATTAATTTTATTTAATTTTTCTCGTTTACAAAATATGTCTTTGTACTTTTTCAATAAAAAACGTAATTAATTTTTTTTAATTTCATCTTAAAATATAAATAATAAGTATGTATGTTTATTAAAAATAAAATTTAAGTTTGTCACAATTTCCCCGCATATAATATGTTAAGAATTTGTGTAATAAATCTTTGTGTGTTATATGACAAAAATTTTAAAAAAATGTCGTACACACGTATTTATAAATATATTATCATATTTTTAATAATAATTATATTATGTATTTTATTTTTGATAAACAAAATTCTTAACGACAATTAAATGTGACTTTCTAAATCACACACGAAATTTTTCCGTTAAGATAAATTGGCTTTAATGTTTACAAAAACATAACAAAAATTGCAAAATTATTGTACACATATTACGGTCGTATACCATTTGTACTGAGTTGAAAATCATATTACGTACAGTATTTGGTTTATGGGTATGGGATGAAGTTGGAAAAACTAAATAGACCACAATATAATATTAATTTTGCTTTATTAATAAAAATTATATTAATTTTTCATCTAAAAATAAAAAGTGAAAATTAAAAAGAAAATTGGTAAACACATTCAACAAGTTGTCATCAATTTAATTTAAAAGAATTTTTTTTATTGTGTTCTTATGTCTGTCGTATATTACATTTGGTGTCGTTAATTAATTTAATTATTTTTGATAATTTTTTTTTTTATGATGAGACAAAATATGGTTCGAGTAAACATTTAAACATCACCAATTGGTATTTTTTGAGTGTAATTTAAATATGTACAACAATTCGATCGATCTAGCAACATATAATATGTATCATACAAACTCGTTAACTTGTTTTCTCTCTAACACATACTCTAATACTGAATTATATATATTTTAATAAACAAGTTGTCACATAAATTTAATTTATTTTAATATTTTTTTATGTACAGTTTCTTAATTGATACCGAGATTTGATTGGAAATAAGAACATAATAATAATAATAACAATAATTGTATGTGTTCCAGAAAATTGTAATTTACGAGCAAAATTTATTTCTAATTAACCCCTTTATTGGCAACTTAAATTAATGTTAATATAACGCATTTTGGTAAGTTTCAAAAACTGTAGCCCCCCAAAATAAGTAATTGTAAAACAAATTCCTAGAAATCTTAATGAGGTTTATAAAAGCATATCAAAAATAATTTATCTAAAAAATTATCCATAAATATTAAATTTGTCACTTAATATTTCACCTACGCAAATAATTGTAGTCGCGTACGCAAATTCAGCACACATTACAAATCCTGGACAACGTATGTATGAATATTAATAAGAAAAAAACATAATTCAAATACACGTTCCGAATTTTGGGCAAAGTCAATGAACTAAAATTATATTTTTTTATAATAATATTTCCACTGCATATATTTATAATATTGTATGTATATAAAAAAATTAAATTAAAATTAAAAAATAAAAAACGTAAAAATTACGACAGATATCCGCCCCACGCATTATTTTTAATTTTTTTTATATTTCGGCGATTATATTTTTAATTTTTTTAACTCATTTATCCTCCAAAATGCGAAAAAAAAATTTAATTTCAAAAAAGAAATTAAAAATAAAATTATATAAAAAATTAAATCTTTATGAGACATGACATATTTTATATGATACAGATATTCGTATGTAAGAATCAATGGTAAAAAAGTTATGTTGATATATTAGTTTCTTGAGACGAGACGTATGGTGGGAACGATGACGGAGAATAGCAGCATGTTTTATGCTTTCTGGCGTGTGAGGGTGGAGATTATTTATGAAGGTCACTCTTTAAATTATGTAAATTTTTTTTGCTGAATACACTTGGTTTTTGGAGGTAAGCATATTTTAATTTATGTTGTATGAGACTAATTTAGTTTTTTTTTTTAATTAGAAACGCTAAACACGTCATTTTAACTTTAAAAAATAAATATTTTTAGAGGCTACAAAAAATAACTTGGAAATACAAATTCGCTGGCACTACATTGGATGGAGAGATTTAATGCCGTCGTTGAATCTCCTGCAATCAGATGATATACGTTTGTAAAAACTAACGAAAAACGAAGAAAAGTCGGAAAATGTGTAAAGACAAAAACAGCATGGCAAGCAATATTTAAGACTCAGATATGAGTTTAAAATTTATAGATAACCAAAATATTATCAATAATATAATTTCTATCTTTTTTAAAGTTTTTAAAAATTTATGAATAATTTAAATTTGTTTAATTTAGGCTAATAAAAACTATTTTGGTGGATAAATGCTTTATAAGATAACGAAAATTTTCAACAAATAAAAATTACTTTAATTAAATTTTAATATTTTCGCATTATCAGCATTTTTTTCAATTCTTATCATAATAAAATAAATAATAATAATTAAATAAAAAGTGTTGATAATGCGAAAATATTAAAATTATAACCGACTTGTAAGGTTGAGGAAAACTTATTGAAAGCCGAAATGGACAATTCAGAGGGACAAAAATAGCAACTCAAGGTCAATGAAACAAAAGTGAAATCCGGGAGAACAATATAAAACTGCTGAAGGTGTTCAAAAGGAAGGTAGACACTTTTGTATCTACTTGATCGGCCATCTACGTGCAAGCAATTTGCTAACCAAAATCCTGACTACTCAATCAGTTTTGCAAATGACAATTTCAAATCACATTCGCCTTAAAAATTTCGATTGTTTTTGCGACTGATTGCACAGTAAAACAAAAAGTTTCTGTACATTTTTCAAAGCAGCAAATTTTATTGTTGAACGTTTTATGAAAAATATACATAATTTAAAATTAAAATTCTCATCGAAACATTTATTGAGTAACCATTGGAGAAACCGAAGTATGTGTCGAATCACCCACTTAACTCAATTTAAGCTGCAATGAATATTTTTGATGGCAAAAAAATGCTATGCTTAGCGAAATTTGACAAGTTTTTTTTTATTTCTACAAAAATTTGTTTTCGGACCAATCTTATTCTTTGTTTTTTATTATTTTTTAGAAAAACCAACAACTAGATTATCAGAATACGAAACATACAGAAATAACAAATGCCATATTGTTATATTTTTTATGAAAAACATTTTTATTGTGATCTTTTTTTAAAAAAACTTCTGAAAGCTAAGAGTCTGAACTATGTTTCCATCAAAAAATATTTACCGACGTAGAGTAGTTGTTATAAGAGTTAAATGGTACAGAATCAAACAATTTTCTTTAAAAAATTAGAATTGTAAAAGTTTTGTTTAAATTTGAAATACTTTTTAACTAAATATTCATAATTATTATACCTTATTTAAATAGAATGCTATCAGCTATTTTATGAAAATAACTTTTAATGAAACCCTATTTAAACGTCTATAACTTGGTAGGGGGGATTTAACGTGCGAAGTGATAGAAGTAACCTCACATTCGTTTGGATCAAGGAATACAACGGTACCATTCGTGTCAGCTACTTTAGGGACACCCTATATAGGCCACAGAGTGTGAGCATTGTGTTGTAATATTCAGTCACCTTATGAGATGATTGAATTTTTTCTTGATTTTATCAGATCGAAACTGGATATTGCTTCTGTTACAAAACTTCACCAAAAATTTAGCTTCAAATAATAACTGATCAAAAAATGGGAAATCATTATTTGAAATAAGATAAATTAATAAACATCCAAACAAATTAATAAAATTTCGGAAGAAAATGTCAAAGTTTATCTTGAACGGAAAAAAATAACTCGAAGAAAAGCAAAATAGAAATTATGTTTCAATTTTATCATACGCATTGTTTTTAATTCATTTATTGAAAATTGTAGTACATATAAGAAACATACAATGCAATAAACAGTACTGTATGCTTCATCTAAACAAAACAAAAAAAATTATTTTGATGGACATGACTCATAATCGTCCAACTTAATTCAATCTATTCACCAAAACTAATAATAATATGTATTAAATCGAAAAAAATTTATAAACACACAAAATATAATAAAAAATCCGCATCAAGCCTATAATTATAATATTATTATACTACTCGTACATTTATGTAGTTTCTAAGACTTCGATCTACATACATTTATCCCATATACATACATACAAACGAACTAAGAAAAGACGACGACGACGACGCATTATCTCCAATATAATGTAAGCTACACATAATATATTAGGGTCGATTCTTTTATTATTAAGTATTCTCATTCTTCACAATTTTACCATTATGATTATCGTTACAATATTTCTACCATTACCACACTCTTGTTTCTCGTCTTAAATAGAATAAGAAAAAAAAACTAAAAATAATTATAATATGAACTTATAATTAGTGATTAAAATTCAAGATTAGTTATTAAAATATCATGAATTAACTTTAATTAATAAAAATAAAGTAACGTAACCAGATAATTGTTGTACTCGTATACCAAACCAAAAATAATAATAATAATTTTGTGTCTTAAGCTTAAGAAGAATTCTATTTTTTTTTTCGTAAAAACCTTGAAAACATTTATTTCTTCTTAACTTTATTTTTGACAAGCTTTTGAATTAAAAATAATTTAACAGAAAAAAGGCCACTAAAAAAAATTAATTTAAATAGAATTGATTATTGATCTTAATTTAAGAAATAAAAAGAATAAAACAAAATTTAAAATTGAATTGCTTGGTACGTTCCAAATAAATTTTGTGAAAAGAGTGTATAGAACCCGAATACAATATAACTTACTACACGATATAATACCAAGGTGTTAATTTCACCACATAGCAACATTCACACACGTGTAAGATATGTTAACAAAAAAAATTATTTTACTCGTATGTCTTATAATTATTATTCTCTTGGTTTGTTTTATCTTACTTTTTTTTGGATATGACAGTCAAAAAATCAAAAACCTTAAAATATAAAAATCTCTGAATTATAAATTTTAATTGATGTGAATTGAATTGAATTGATTTAAATAATAATGGAGGGTATTAAAGTAAACTATTATTATTTAGTTTCAATTATGGGCGATCAAGAGAAAAAATTATTTTATATTTTATACAAAATTAATTAATGACGTTGGCCGCGATTGTATATAGAATGTATAACAATTATATGCATACATGTGTGAAGTTAAATACGAGACATACACATGAGTGACTTATTGGTATTAATTTAATCAAAGTTGTTGTTTTATTTGAAAATTGGGGATTGACGCATTTGCAAGCATGTGAAGTTATCCCAGTTTTTCATCCTAGGATTTTTTTTATTATTATTTACACGAAACTATTATATTCCATCCCAGTTTTTTCATTTTATACCTCTATAAGACGATTTAAATTATAAACACAACAATAAAATATCCCATCCCAGTTTTTTTCGTTTATTTGTTGTTCATGTAAAACAAATACACGAAAATAATTTACATATTGTGTTTTGGCAGTAGTAATTCTGTATATTTTAAGTTCGAAATAATAATACGCCATATTATATGTTTAAAATATTAAGAGTAACTTATAATGAGCCCCCAGCTGTATGTTAAGATTGGCACGATTTTCCAGATTCGATATGGCCCCATATAAATTTAAATGAAAATCGTCTATAACTTCCAAAACCTTTCTGGGCCGCAAATAGTGATTAATGTTTTAAGATAGCACTTAATTAAGTAATTGCTGGCTAAGTGGTCAGCACCACCCGTATGTTCAAATTTGAGGAAATGGCCAAGTTCCAAAATCTCAGGTTAAGTTAAATAAAGATTTATATCTCTTGAGAACTCCTTAGGCCGGAAACGTTTCTTTATGTTTCGAGTTTGTAATGATAAGGACAAACTATGGTGAGCTCCGCAGTGCCAGCCGTATGATAGCATAGGCACAATCTTCCAGCTTCGATATGGCCCCATATAAATTTAAATGAAAATCGTCTATAACTTCCGAAACCTTCCTTAGCCGGAAAGAGTGATTAATGTTTTGAGAAGGTACGAGATTAAGTAATTGCTGGCCAAGTGGTCAGCACCAGCCGTATGTTCAAATTTGAGGTAATGGCCAAGTTCCAAAATTTCGGGTTAAGTTAAATAAAAATTTATATCTCTTAAGAACTTTCTAGGCCGGAAATGGTTCTTTATGTTTCGAGTTGGTAATGATAAGGGCAAACTATAATGAGCTCCCCAGTGCCAGCCGTATGTTAGGATTGGCACAATCTTCCAGCTTCGATATGGCCCCATATTTAAATGAAAATCGTCTATAACTTCCAAAACTTCCAAAGAGTAAAGAAACCACAAGGCTTACCAAAATTTAGATCATTAAATGTCTAAGAAAAGTATGTGAAATCTTTTGTACCATTTCGATTTTTAACGATAATTTGTTTGACCAGATGTGACCAAACTTTTAGGGAAAGTGCCCAATAAAAAGAAAATAAGTTGATTAATTGGAACTGCAACCCTAAGCCCTAATCCACAAGGATCGCGAAGACGTGGACGGTCCGAGTCATCTTCAAATGAAGTGTGGCTATAATTAAAACGGATTGCGGAAGATCAAAGAAAACAGGTACATTAAAACAGGTAACGTTTTCAAGCGAGCTCTCATGTCATCCTATTACCATTCACCACAAACTACACACATGGTGGACCTTAGGGTCGTATTTTGGTATCAAATATAATTAATCGTCGTCATCATCAAACCTTAATTAAGTAAATATTAGAATAAATCAAGAATTTTTCGGTTGTATAATGAAAATAGTAAAACATTTTTGTAATTTTAGAAACTTTTTGAAACATTTTATTTTCGACTACAACAAGGAGTTTCTGTTTGTCAGACCGCTATGAAGTTATACGTCTCTGTTATGGTTCTTTTACACTAAACACGTAATTTGGATGCAATTTTTGTTGTCGAATATTTTTTTCTATTTGGAAAACGTAGCAAACGTCGGCATGCCAGCCATCCTCAAATACTTTGCTTGAACATGTTAATTTAAAAAATATTTTTAGAAAATCCACAAGTCCGGCTAGGCTAAGTCTTCCAGTCGGAAGTAAATTAAATACTGTAACACAAATATTGAACGCAAATTGCATAGTGAAAAACCACACACAATCTATTTTTATTTAGCTATTTAGCTAGGTGAAAAGATTTCTAAAGGAGGGGTTACTCAATATGTATTTTCCTAAATGTATGGCAGGGCTGATAAGAACAACTAACGCCTGCATTTTGTGTAGCGTTTACACTATCACTTAATTCCAGAGCCAGTATCCTCGAAGGCGTAATGTATTCATTCCTTAGCTCTTGCCTTTGGGGAAAAACTAAATTGGAGCACAACAAGAAAAACTATTCGCTTGCCTACATTTATCAATATACCGTTTTTGTATAAAGTAGTAGGTAACGGTAGCGAGTTTATTTGCCCATCAGTTGTTCAAGACTTCCAACGGACCAGGCGCGAAAACTATTTGGGTATTGGAATGACCACACTCACTTCACTTCCTGTGTCCTAAAGATCCTCTTATCTTCTGCTTAAACCTTACTTCTTATTATTATTCAAACTTCATCCTATTCTTATACTACTCTTTTATAGAGATTCGCGAGAATGAACCATTGAAAATCAGATGGTGCACAAAATATTTATTTTACATGTTTAAATGGTTGTAACGATTAAACATAAACTGATTAGATTTCATATAAACAACTAACAACAAATATTTATTAAGAGTAGAGATCCTTCGAGCAAGGTTTTTAAGGGGTTTTGTTAGCCGTGTTTTATTATTCGAACACTATCCGGCGCCGAAAGGAAAATTTCTACTGAAACTGCAGCTATTATTCACTGGTGTCGCTATACCATAAAAAATGAAAAATAAATGCAACCATAAAACAAACATTTATCACATGAAATATACTAATTAACATTTCGTCGCCTCAGTATTATCTTGTCGTAAGTCCAAATATGTCTTTTTTTTTTTTTTTTTTTGTAAAAATGTGTATATTATTATATAAAAATATATAAATATTATATGTCAATATTATAATTATTTTAACGAAAACAATATCACAATTTTATTGGTATAAAACTTTCTTTTCGGTTCATTATACTACCTAGGTACTACCTAGGTAGTATAATGAACCGACGATGGAAGAACTTCCGAAACCGGTCTTCATAATTATTAAAAATTTTTAATTTTTTTAATTATTTGTTGTAAAAAAGAAAGTTTTATACCAATAAAATTGTGATATTGTTTTCGTTAAAATAATTATAATATTGACATATAATATTTATATATTTTTATATAATAATATACACATTTTTACAAAAATAAAATTATATTCAACAAAAAGCCACGGACAATATAAAAATGGATTATGTTCATTTATATGGTACCAAATATGTCATTTTTGGGAAATTGAGTTTTAAGTTTGAAAGCTTATTTAGATAGTATAACATCGAGAAGTGTTTAATTTAATGGAATAATTCCAAACCTATCATATCATTTTCCGGAAAATCACGAACAATTTTTCATTTTGTCGTATAATTTTTGAAGTTGTACCAAACAATGGACTTACGATAAAAAAATTTCTCATACGACAAACACCCTCTGACTAACAAAGACATAAATCGTATTAAAATTTATGGACTTACGATAAAATTTGTAAAAATCTTAGGAGACTTAAGATTATTTTATAAAAATGAACGTTTGACTGTTAATGGCACAAATTTGAAAATATACGCATCGTCTGAATGTATCTTTTATTTTCAAAAACAAATATTCAGTAGTTTTAAAATAAAATAACATATTAAAAAGAAAAATTCAAAATAAACAATAGGAAATAAAAAATAACCGCGATTTGCACCATTCAATAATAACCATGAAACTGAACTATAGTTGCGATTAACCTTTATATATATTCTGATCACGTGGTAAAATACTGTGATCTTATTGGTTTATTTTGTGACAGAAAAAAATTGGACATATACCAAAATATTTGTTTAAGCTGGACATACGACATTTGTATTATAAATGTGTGTTAGCGATTTTGTCGTATCTCCAGAATTTGTGACATACGATACAAATATAAACAGTTTATGATGTTGTGTGGATTTACGACAAATAAACTCTCTGTAACTCAGAAACCACATAACCTAGGATAAAATCGATTGTAGATTTAAACAAGAATTCATCTTCCTGCGTTTTAAATTTTTATTGGAAGATTATATTTTTAGTGGTTTCAGGGATTTACAAAATAAAGGCCTTTTCAAATTTCCCATTGAAATGGATAGCGCTCCCGATAGCGACTCCCGACAAATAGGTAGAGCAAAATATATTTTTATCGATTTTTAACTAAAAAGTTGAATGAAAAATCTTAGTTTAGAGTTAAATGAATTAATTGTGTGCAAAAATAGCGCACTTAATATAAGTTTTGACATGAAAAATTGGGTGCTCCGGATAAATCCATCGGGAGCTAATAAAAAACATGGCTGTTATAAAAAAAATAAATTAACAACTTCTGTACTACCAAATTAGACCGGTCAATTCACGTGTAAAAAAATTGTTCAAAAAAACATATATCGTTTGACCTTATAACATCATTTTGTAATTTTACTTACGATTTCAATAGATTCGATAAAAGTAGTTGCGTTTGACGTACCTGCAATGAAAAAAAAGAGACAAACACAAGTGTCAGACATTTTTGCGTAAGATTATTAATTTGTGATCCGGAATTACGAAGATCAAAGCAGTATACTCGTGTTTGCCAATTACTCATCAGCGCAAAAAAATTCACACCCACAATATCGAGGACCTGATTGAACTAAAATAATTTATTTTTATTCTATTTTACTTTGAATGTATAATATTCATATTTTTGTAGTCAAGGTTTCGAAAATATCAATTAATTATATAAAAAGGCAACTAATTAATATAAATTATCGAATTATTAGAACATAATTTACATTAAAATAAGGTTATTTATAATCAAATTGATATTAATACTGTGCGAATGTATAATTTTTAATATTAATTTTATAGATTTCTTATTAAATATGCAAACTATATTTTTAACCAGCTATACGTTCTTAATAACGATGATTTAAAGTTTAAATTGTTATTATTTGTAAATACAAAGTCATAATGCAAATTACATACAATTATATTAATACACAGCATTGATTATATAGATACTCGATTATAATCAAGAAAATTACGTTATGTAAATAACAACAACAAAAATAAGGTAAATACAAAATTATCGTGCGCGTTAAGATGTGAGATAGTTTTTAAACTGTAACCCTTTTAATAGTTACAAAGGCAAAAGTTATAAATGATGTACAAACACCTTAAATAAATGTCTACGTTAAAGGAGGGTTAAGATTTGAGTACAAAACAACATAAATTACTTTAAGACGATGAATAAATAATAATAATAATCGCACGAATATTATAAAGTTAGTTGGTAAACTACTTATCGTTTTGCTTTGCGCTTTCCTCTTTTTACTCGCGCATTCTATAAAAACTTATCATTTTATCTGAACTTTAACTCAAAAACTACACAACTTTAGTTCTTAAAAAATTAACGTTTTTGTTTTAATCTATTGATTTCTATCATTATCTGCTGTACCAATCTATTGATTTTATTTTGTTTCGTTAGTCTTAAGTTTGTTTGATGCAATTTCGATGGAATGTTTTGTTTTATTGCTTATTTTTACTAATTTGAATCTCATGTTACGGAAGGCAAAACGCGGTCAATGGGGTTATCCTGATTTTTAAAATAAAATTTAATGGTTTTGTTATCTTTTTTTAGTACGAATTTTTTATATTATTTTTTTCGCATATGCGGTAAGTACTTTAGGAGGTGGAAATTTAAACGATTATATTGTACTTTAAGTAATTTTGTATGCTGGTTTTAGATAAACGTATAGAGGCAAAAGGAAGCTTTTAGAACACATTACTTTATGTGGTCGATGATTAGGTACGAGTACTCTGCACAAAATTTAAAATAGTTTTCATTTTTCAGTCAGTAAACTTTGCAGCCGATATCTTAAACATAACGAGTATATTTGAAAATATATCTTTACAGTCGACTATAAGACTATGTGTCAAACAATTTTTATGGTACGTCATGAGGAAATCAAGTCTCATCAAGATTGCTCATTTCATAGTAGTAGGAGAATAAAACTCAAAATATGGACAATAAATATGCAAACCTTAAACATATTGTTAAATGAAGTGACCTGGCGTCCGCTTTATATATTTATAACGCGAGTATACATGGATTTATGATATGTAGTTATTCCGGATTAAACTACCCGGATAATTTGTATACGCGACGTAGTAATATTACCAAAAGATAGTTTCGATCTGACGAGAATTAGAAATTTTTAGTGAAAAATTGGTTAAACTGTAACCAACAAAACTACTGTTTAATTCGCACAATATTATTGACATAATAGTCGACATTTTAAATAAGTGTGCCAAATTTCGTACGGATAGACAGAACAGATTTGTTTGTATGGGGAAAAAATAGTGTTGGCACATTAGTCGTTTGCTTCTAGATTCATAACAAAAATTTCCGAGTACTATCTGTGTAGATTACTTATTCATATAAGTGACCTTGCGACTGTACTTATTTGAATAAATAAGTCTCCACAAATAAGTATTCGTGCGTGTGTCAAACGAAAAAAATACTGCATAAACAGTTAAAAAGTTAAAATTTTGAGTTTTTATTCGCCATAAAGTTTTTAACTGCTCCGAGACCAGTTAAAATTTTTATTTTATCGTGACAGTTGCGATTATGTTTAGTTTACATGTTATGTACATAACATACCACAAATGGAAAAGCCGAAATTTTTGGACAAATTGTTCACAAAGAATACCCCGATATCGATGTGAGCGGTCTCTTAATTTCAGAGTCAGATGACTCTTCGTAAGAAAAACAAATATGTAACAAATATGAAATTATTATTTTTAAATATAATTGGATTACACTGAATTTGTTGTTTACTGTCCATTTTGAATCAATTGTTGTAGCAAGAATTCGGAAAATAACGCCATCAGACGAATTATTATTTGAATCAATCCATTCACAGCTGTCTTCAGATTCTTCATCATAGTATTCCAACATATTTATGTCGTCCTCCAACAAGCATATATTATGCAAAATACACGCAACGGTTATTATTTTTATGCAGTTTTTAATATTTTGCTCTAAAGCTTTGAAAAAAATATTTCTCCAGCGATTTTTTAATATGCCGAAAGAACATTGGGCAACGTTCCTAGCTTTGCTATGGACCGTGTTTAATTTTTTTTGAAGGTCGTTAGGACTTTTGTAAGGCTAACGCCACAGCACAAGGTTCCAGTTTACAAGGATATCCTCCATCTCCTAATAAATAATATTTTTTTGAGGGAAATGTGCCGCACCGATATATAGTACTATTTTCGAATACCTCGTGTACTGATCCAGGATACTCAATAAAGTTGTTTCGAAACATACTTTTACTATCAACGACAATCCTTTATAGTTTATGTATTCGTAGTGTTTTCGCACGGGACACTTTATCCTAACATGGCAGCCATCAATTGCTCCAACTGTGCTTTTTAAAAATAGTTGTTTTAGCCCGAGAACAAAATTTTTCTGTAATGTCCGCAAATTCATTTTGCTTCGGTATCTGGACGACGTGATTCATTTTGTTAACAAAAAAATCTAGCATTTTGTATATAATATATATTCTATATATTCTATATATATATATATATATTTCTATATATTCATATTCTATATATTACGGGTGTAATGCTTTACTGGCATGTTTTGCAGAATTAGTTTAAAAGTTCTATAGTTGAATCGCAATGCCCGTTCAGTTTCTACCTCGTTCAGTTTCTACCTCGTTATTTAGTAATGCCTCGATGGTTGCGGATACGACCCGTACTTGCAAATAATTCGAACGCTAAAATAACCAAACACATATTTTAAATTTTCACATATTGATTCAAATCGAAACAATACGTTTGCAACAACTTTTTTACTTCGGTGTTTTCCAATTAACTTCAAGTAGTTTTTATATAATACAATTAAGTTAATAATCATGGGCATATATTTAATTATAAAATTAGAATCCATTTTATTAATTTTTATATCCAGTTAAATTGAAATTATTAATTATTTTGTTGAACCATTCGCAAAGAAAAAACAAAAATAAAAAAAAATAATTAACATAGACGTTAAAAAATTATTTTTTTACCTAGTTACAATTGGCACAGCAAAACGATTAAAAATTGTGGTAAAATTTTTATTTTTACCACAGTTAAAAAATTTTACTTTTGATGTGGTATTTCTTTCGTTTGACACACGCTCTTCGTTTCGGAAAGGGCCTTATAAATAAATTTGTAGCCTATTCAGCTAAAAAAAATGAAACAAATCATCCTCTTCTATATTCTACATTAAACCCAGAAACTAATTCAGCAGCCAGCACATGTGATAAATAATTTTATATCTAGTTTTAAAATTGTATAAATTGAGGAATAAAATATATTTAATCAAGTTTGCGTTGGTTCTTTTCTGATTACGAAAACAGGGTAGTCATTTGAGCTATATGAACGTTTTTTTACGAAATGATTTTTACGTAATGCTAGAATAAAAACAAACAATTTTCTAAGCAAATAAAATAATTTCAGTTAGAAAATAAAAAATTGCTAATTTTATTTATTATAAACCATAAAAAAATAATATTTTAAATTATAATCTCACTGGCATGAGTTGTAATAATTATTAATCACGGCTACAAAGAGCGATAGGGAATCGAAAATAAGCCATAAATGCAGCTTCCTTCATTTGATATGATTTAGTCTGTTGCCTTCGCTGCCCCTGCCAGTATTCAAAGGCTATATGAAAGCTTTGGGAGTCCATTATCTACAATAAAATAAATTTATTTGTTTATTGATCCATTTTTACAACAAAATTACTCACAATTGTTTTGAACTTACACTATTTTTTCCCACCAATTTAAAATTCACATACATTAGAAGCACCTCTATAGATATACCATAGTATTTTAATCTTTTATTTTTAATTATAAAAACGTATAGTTTAATGTCGTATAATTAACTTTGACAACAAACGTCAATCCAATTTTTTTATTTGTATAAACGAAATGGAAGATATTGCAGCATTTTTCATTCGAATTAATATACGACGTGACATAATTCAAACAAATTAATCCAAAGTAAGCTACAGTATTCTATTTATATCACACTTCATTCACGGAATGTGATATAACCACCATAAAATGGCCAACCAGATGTCATATAAAACATTTAACTGGCGCACTACTAACAGGCCGTTAGTCATTTTTCTGTGCAACCGGCCATAAGAAAATGTTTAATTTAAGTACTTCTAATAGCCAAAGAAGAAATTATTACATTTATTTCTCGTTATAACGAAACTTAGACGATTGCTTTGCCTTAATACAGTTCAAATTTTGCTCATATCTCTGAAACCACACCTAAAATCTTAAATAATTATAAAATGGTGCCCTACTCAATTGGAACATTATTAATGAAGAAGCAAACTCAGCATCCACTATAAATTAATTTGAGTGGCCAGATCACGACGAAATATAGTTTATTCAAAATCAGCTTAGTTTAAAAGTATACCGACTTCCCGCCTGAACAATTTAATTGCCACTTAAATTTGATTTAATTCCAATTTTATTCTTTAGGTTTATTATATGTTGCCGCATAATTCCTGTTCTTAGATTCGATAAAGTTTGAAGTGAAAAGGCAATTTTAATTGCCGGTTTCTGCAGAATTCGCTCGAACACAGGTGACATAGCAAGACTGTTTTTATATCAAGCTGTCAGCGGAGGCAAAACTATTATTTGTACATTTTTTCTCGTACAATTTAAAGACAATTCAATTAGAAAATGTCAAGCCACCTTTGCTTATAGAAACAAAAACATTTTTTCTTGAAATGAATAAAGAAAATTTATAAATCTGTTTCTACGAAATTTATAGATCTATTCTGATTCGTCAGGCTAGCCCGGAATACAACTCTGAAATATTTAAATTAATTTTTTCAGAATGAAAAAATCAGTTTCTGTTATTTTAATATTTAAAATTTGTTTATGAAAGTAGGTAAAATTAAGTATATCAATTGATTTCGGAGATAAATATCACTTCACTCACAGAGCTTTTTCCCACAGATTTAATGTGACAGGAGAGTATTCCCAATGGAATTTTAACAACTTTGTGATCGTGAACTTTGCTAACATACCTTCTTGTGAAAATGTCGGCTAAGGAACAACTTGCTTTATACGTGAAACAAGTAACTAAAACCTAAGAACATTAACACAACATAAGAAATTTGTGTATATTTTTTTTTCGAAGGGTTTAGCTTAATAAATAAGCTAAATAAATAAAAATGATTTAAATTTTGTGAAATAAAAATTACGTGTTTCATTCCACAAAAAACTCTGAGTATCATTTTAATTAGTTTTTTGTCAAGAGCCGACAGAAATAAGTGTAAATAGTACGTTTCAAATTGTTTTTAGACAAATTAAAATTGTATTGTTACTCTAAATATTTTTGATACTCTAGCAATCCAATCATGATATTAGCCGAAATTAGAGTATCGTTTCCTAAAACCAGAAATCGATGATTGAAACATTGATAAAGATGTTTTCAGTAAATACGACGTATCGAGAACAAGTTCCCTTTAGCAAAACATACAGTTACCGATATGTCTCGCTCTAACATTTTCAACGAAGGTGACCCAAATCAATCATCTTTTGCGCTCTCTAAATTTCTATGTTGTTACATGCATGACGTGTGAGAATGCAAATTCAAACGCAGATACATTTTGGAGAGCTTAATCGTCGGTGACGTACGAGTATAGTGTCAAATACCTTACTGAAATACGAGTAAGCTTTGTCAGCTTGATAACTGCTTTTCAATCTGTTTATTATTTTGTTGATGAATTCAACCAAGTTACAATATGTAGAGTGGCCAGGCCTAAATCTGTATTGGTTAACAGTTATATGACGTATTAAGGTTATTACTATTACATACACCTAGTTCAAATATTTTTGGAATTGATGATTTTGTTGATATATTCCTGTTAATAGTGACCTCATCACGTTTACCCGATTTAAAAACTAGTGTTCTTGAGATTTTCGTCTGAGAGAGCTCGCGCGAGCATATCTCGTAAACTTCATCATTTGTATTCCGCAGTATGTACGCTGCAAATATGAACAAATGGCGGGGGTTGGGTTTAAGCTTATGGAATTTGCTAATGCTTTATGGGACTAATTTAGCTAGACTCGTTCTAGTTTAGAATGCACGGCTATTAATACGTGGACGCTTGATATCCTAAAGATTGTTTCAGATGAGCGAACACATCTATAGATAATATAGTCATGTTCAAATATCCCGAACTGTGAATTGAGATTGCTGTCGAGAATGATGTCTGTCAAATTCGGCATACAGAAAATAATTTGAAGGGTCAATATTAAATTTAACTCGGCCATTCCCTAACTGATTGGAGAATATATTTGCGCTTTCAAACAATAATTGATATTCTAAAATAAATTTTGTTTTGAAATTTCAGAATGAGATATATTGGATAGAAAATCAATTTCAGAATCAATCAAATTTAAAAGAGTTCGCTAATTACCAAAAAATTGTTTTAATTACAACTGAATCCGCCTATGGGCAGAACTAGACAATTCCTCGACCGAATTTGATGGAATTCGCCATGTGAGTAAAGAAGATTCCATTTCTGATTGAAATATTCGAATATGCATACTGAGAGAGAACTAGGATTTTGAACCGATTATCATGAAATTTGGTTCCCTTGTCATGGACTAGTTACAACTTTTTAAATATTTAATTTATATGTTTCATGATTTTCGATTAAAACTAGATGCGTACACTTTGCTTTCAAGTCAATGTAAATCCCTACCTGTGAAATCACATGTACTAAAACAAATAATACATATAATACATATTTAAAAAAAAAACAATTAAAATTAATTTTAAGTAAACCGGTTAAGAACTAGGGTTCTTGTGAGCAAAACTCATTTTCGAAAGTATTACGTTCTACGAAAGATTTAAGTCAAGGCTAATTCGGTCTCAGTTGGTATTCATCCACACTTCATTTAAAAATTCCGCTTTGTTCTCACCTACCAAATTTTCAAAAAATTAGTTAAGAATTAATTCGTTCTGCAGTTTGCATTAATTCTTAGAAAAATTCGTTTTCTAATGTCTTCTAATTTAATTTTAAGTTCAACTATTGCGGGCAATTTTTGTAAATAAATAAATGGGATTGAATTAGAATATTGTACTTTTATTGTATGTTAAGTCGGAGAAAAAATATTGCGTAAGCTTCTGCCAACATACACTTCGGTCGACCAACAAGATAGTATTTCGCGCTCTAGATACACAAATAACTATTATGTTTGTTTTTAATAGTTCCGTTGTTGGAAAAATAATTATACAGTATGCTCAGTGTCAATTAAAAATAAACAGTATATTTTCTTTTTTCTATTTTTAGCATTACGTAATTCCTGTCGAGACTGTCCACAGCTAATGTATAGAACGTGGCTGGTTCCTAAGTCGCAAGTGATGCACATGTTGAACCATAGAAATAATCATATAATTAAAAAATTAAAAACTGCTGTGCACGAAAACTAATAATTCGTCCGAAATGGCCGTTGTTAATAGTATCTCGCATTAATCAAAAAAATATTAGTTAAATAAATAAATGCACATCAATCCAAGCTCCAGTGAATACATTAATTTTTATATTTTGTTCAAATATAATCTCATCGCGAGATGAAACAATTTCATAACCTACGACAATATATTTTGTCGCGTGCCATACCAATTTTTATTTTATTTTTGTAGTTCCATCATCATCACAATCATCATCATCGTCGTTATTATACCAATGCCATGCGGCGCCTATTTTATTATATTTTTTTTTCTTGCTGTCTTTATATATTTTTCTCAAACCCAAATGGGATTTGTAATAATAATATAATATAAGAAAATAAGAAAATAAAATCAATGTTAAGAAAAAAAAAATAACAACAAACAAATAACTTTGCACGACAATGATTATGGTTTTTTTTTGTTGGGTTTGGTGTGCTTTTTTGCTGCTGTATAAGAAAAATGTAGATTTTTTTTTGGTTTGGAATTTCCATGAGGGTGGAAAAACATCGTTTTGTTGTTGTCTGGAATTTTTATTGTTTTTGTTGTTATGGTTGAGAAAATGTGTGTTTCTCGTTGTTTTTTGGGGGGGTCGTTGAAAATCATAAGCATAAACATAAAAATGTTTACACACACATAAAATATAATGTGTATATAAAAAGCTTAAATTTATTGAGTGTAAAGTAATTTTTAATAGTTCTCGGTTGGTGATATAGAAAGAAAAACCATGAAATATTTAATGGGTGTTTAAGGTGTTAAGCGATTTCTTTAATCGGATATAAAAATATTATATACCATCACTTGTTGCTGAATCAAATTTCCTTATTTTATAAAGTTACAATAACAAATACGACAGCAAATATACCGATATAATTTGTTTTTAATCGCTCGCTAAGATATAACATTGAGACGGTGTTGATGTGAAGGAAAACATGGAAAAAAAATTATTCGACGATACCGAGATCCTTCATTATCTTACGTAAACAATAATATTTTCCACCTCTTCTCCATTTTTATTTTAGTTTTAATACCAAAAACAACGAACATCACAGAAAAATACTTCGCTAAGTGTGAAAACCAAAATAAAAAAAACAACAACTACACAGTGCTTTTTCTTCATTTTCTTGTTCCACTTTGTTTTCCATGTTATTATGTTTTTTTTTTTTAATATAATACCATGAGCATGAAGTCTCGTGCTTCGGAACGAAATAAAATTTTTTTAAACAACTTTCCTCTTACATTTTGCGGTTGAGAAAAGCAGCAAAATATATTCTTATTCGAAAAAATAACTGAGGAGGAAAAGTTTTTTTTTTTGTTATTTTCTACTTCTGTGTTATTTTTAAAGTATTTTAAATAAAGATTAAATTTTGATTTTCTTTTCTTCGTACGTTCAGTTAAGTGTTATACTCTCTGTTGAGGGTGGCATATTAAATAAAAGAAAAAACAAATTTGATCTACACAAAAAGATAATATAAACAGAAAAATTGAAAAAAAATGTTAAACGTATTTGTATATAAAAAAATCGTAAATTTTTTTTTTAAATTTTCATTCATGAAAATTGTTCCAGTTTTTTTTGTCGATTTTCATTCATAGATACATGTGTGTGTAATATCAGAAAAAAGGAGAATTTTATTTGTATTTTTTATTTTTTTGGTTGTGAAACCTCACGATGTCATATATCTATATACACGATGTGTATACACACATACATACATACATAGTGGGAGATGACACAGCAATTTAGGTTTTTCATTGAACATTTTTCGAAAATATTGTGTTTTTTGCTTGGTAATAGTTTCAATGTTGGGGTATAGATGAAAAATTTTGAATGTAATTTTTATCTCGCATTATCTTGCGTCTGCTTCTGTTATGTGAATAGATTTATGGAATGTACGGTACTTTACACATTTTATTAGTGAGTTAAATTGAGTTTAAGAATACAATAAATCGCCAATGATTACCATAACTTAAATAGTTCAGTAGCTGACTCGTATATGCGTATTAAGTTTACTTCAAGTACGTAACACTTTAAAATTTTGACTTCTTTCCGAATGCAAAATTCTCCATAGATCGTAGCCCAACAACAAAACAACAAAATTGATTAATTATCTCTATAATTTAACATAAAAAGTTGCAACAATGTTTCCAAGTTAATGCTTCTTACAAACACAACAGCTAAAGATAGTTTATTTGTCTATATTGTTGCATAGAAAATTACACGAGGCGATAATTAGCTTTTCTGTATTTTTAATTTATTTATTTATTTTAAATAACAATAATAAATATATATTATATTAGGTACAGAGAATAAAAAATAATTTGTATTTTATGTGCTTGTATTGTATAATATATATATATACATTTATAAACGTACAGACAGACACTAAATTAAGGTGAGGTAAAATAAATTAAATGAAAATTATAAGAGTTCAATAAAAGGTATAAATGTATAATGATATTATAATTTGCATGAATTAAATTATTATTGTTGTTAATTTTATCGATTTTTTAAATATGTTATTAATTTAGATATACCTTTAAATGTATGTATAGTAATTTATTTGTTTGTTTAAATTAGAAAAATAATATTAAAGTCCTTGCAAATAAATAATCACGTGACATACCTATAACAATAGTTTATATTTTAGTATGAATGCGTGTCAACTTAGTTCAAAACATTTGAATTAACGATGTGTGGTTCAAATTTAGCACAACTTTAAACCAAAAAATTATTTAAATTTTTCGTTCAATGTCTAGTCCGTGTAATGTGTATTACGATTTACCTCTCAACATAATTGTCAAGCAAGATTTGAAAGTATTTTTATTATGTCTTATAATTGAAAAATATTTCAATCATGATAAAACTAAGAATTTTACGAATTCAGAAAAAAAACTAAGCAAAATAACATATGTAATTTATGTAGCGTGGGTGTATTGAGTCTTGTGTATTCGGTCTAGTGGAATTTTTGTCGTGGCAAGTATAGTAAAAGTGCTTTCATTAATCAGACATAGTTTACTCTCTTAAGGCGACTGTTCGAGTGCGAACTTTTGTGTGAATATTTAGAATCACACTTTTCAACCGATTTATTGAGCAGTATGTAGCTCTCAATTTTATTTTTTTTTATGATTAGATTGATCGTCGGCGAATATTTTTCTTAAAGTTAAGAATATTTTATCTTTTATGGGCGTAAATTGATTAGTGGAAAAGTGTGATTCTAAATATCCGCAAAAAAATTCGCACTCGAACAGTCGTCTTTATGTGAGCGAATTATATTCGCTGGTAGTAACAATATAGACCCGACGATCATTAAATTTGCCACATGAGTAAAATATCAATTTAGATGTAGTAGTAGCTACTAGCTCAATATTTAACAACAATATATTAGTGTACAGCTAATTCATATAAATCAATTTAATCGAAATAAATTAATATAATACGAAAGTTTGTAATGCGATGCATCTCACGAAGAGATTTGGCCGCCTCAACAATGCTTCTCTAGATAACTCCCTCCGAAAACAGAAGCGACAAACACGATAACAAAGTGTATGAAGGTTCCGTTCAACATCGTTCATCCATCGAATAAGGGATTTCAATTATCTCTTTTCTAATTTATCATCGATCACAAGTATTTAAACTTATTCACCTTTTCGAATTGTGAATGCATTATAAAAATTCTTCACGTGTTTCTTTCCTCTTACTTGTTGTTGCTAAAATGTTACAACCCAGTACAAAAATGTAGATCAAATAATCTGGCTTGATTTATATTACAACGCTGCGCACTTTAGTTGCCGGCGAACGACTATAACGAGAATTTGAAAATAACACTATATATTAGGTCTTCTTGTCACACTCTTGATTATGTTTTGTAAGTAGAAATAATTTTACCGTTCATATATCACCTTATTTTTAGAGGCATCCACATAATCATCGAATTTGAAAGTATATGCCCAAAAATGACAATAAACTCAATAATATACCATACCCCAATTGAAAAACTTTGAATATAATAATTACAAAGATATCAGTTTCACTGAGAAAAAATAAGGTATTCTTGTAAAGCAACATTTTAATTTTAAAATTAAGCCGTAATGAACCAAGTTTTTTAGGTAAGAGGGGAAAACAACCAATAAAACTGGGTTCAGGGAACCAAGTGATAAAATACGCACTTATTTGGTTTCAGATTTGAAATTACTTGGAACTATAGATTTTGTTCGAAAGTACATAAAAAAATATTATACATAGTCTAGCACAGACATTTTCTGTTTGACAGAAAAATCGCAGAACGGTCATTTTTAATTGTAATGCTACATAATTATTACATACAAGGTTTTTAATGCTTTAGAAAAACTGAAAGCCATAACAAACTTCTTGGAAGTGATTTTATAACCAAGTTTTTTAATAGTACGATCGGCGGAAACACGGAAGTTTATGATTCGATAATTATAATTAAAATGAAAACGGGAAGTTGAACAAAAAAAACATTTGTTTGGAACATTTTTGAATACTCAAAATTGGCCTTGAGCCATTTTATATATTAAGTGGGATGCGTGAAAAATGATTTTACTTTCTTTTACGAAGTAAAATAGAGTGTAGTAATGAAAATTTTCGACCTCGAATTTTTTGCAGAATTACCAATCGCTGTATCGATGAAGTATAAAAATTGGTTTTTAAAAAATCTCTGTGTGTCTCGTGCGATCCGCGACACACCCACCACCAACTTACAAAGAGCGTCTCCTTCACCAAACCAATCACCGCACCTAATACACCCCAACAATTTTGTGGAATGGTGTTTTAGTGCTAAAACACATGGTTTTGAAATGTTCTGCAAGGTACACGAATTGATGTTTTCCAAAATGCAAGCTGAATCAGTATGACCACAAACAAAACGTTACCAATAAAAGCCGTCCCCAAGAGAAGTCGTATATTTTCAAGCGTGCATGTTTTGTAATCCGTGAATCTTTTTGAGTACAGAGGTCACTGTTACATTTTCATGGAATGGTAAATTTTGGTCATAATCTCAGTCACTTTTCTTTAACAAAAAAATCGAAAACTTCTTTTGAATGAAATTTGAATTCTTTGTATGAAAAATTCAAATATTAATTAGACTAATCGGGTATCAGCCATTAATCCGTCGTATTGTCACCCTAATTTGTATACAATTGTATGTTTGTGATTGTTTTCGTATTCTGCTTATACCGTTTCTGTGTCTGGTAAAATGTCTTCAAAATTGTTTTTTGGGCTTCCTGGTGCTTTTGGTACTGTCGGGTAAAAGTCAATTTTAAGTAAAGTTTTCGGTAAATTCAATTATTTTTGAAAAACTCTATGGTATACTGATCGAAAAATCTGTACTAAAATCAATTTTTATAGTAGAAAACGATTTACCTGACTATTGGTACACAGCCTTGATAATGTAATATGTATGCATGCAGTTTTTATATTCAAATCTAGTAGCAGTGACAAACACGACAAGAAGAAAATTGTCTATCAAATAGCAGAAATTTTGTATGGTCATTAGGTCCCATATAAGTCAGTACAATAAATGAAAATGAGTTGGGTCGAGGTATGTCCACTCACTCTCCATTTTTTATGTTGAGGTTCTTTACGGTCATCTATATTTGTATTAACCTAAGCAATTCTTATTTGACGTTGTTGATGAAGTTGTCTCGTAATCTCGTTCTACTGCGCACTCCAAAAAATTAAGAAATAGTAACCTCCCTTCTGAAACCTTTCGTAGATAGACTTGCAGGGAATACGGTATGATATTATCGATGATTTTCTTTCTTGCACGACTGTGCATTTTGTTTCGCTATAATAGCAACGAATAAAGGTTTAGTTGTAAAGTTAATGTCGTTTGCTTTTGTGGGTTTTATGTTTCCCGCATATAATTTTAAAAACGTACTTCTATGACGAAACTAACTACATACGTTGAAAAGTTTGTAATTTAAATTTTCAACTAAAATAGTCCGACTAAAATTCTTAGAATTTTTTTTCTGTAGCACTATTTGCTTACTGCAAATGGCTTAATTTGATCTTTAAAATAACCAAAAGCGACGGTAAATACAAAATAGTTTAAACATCACGGTAGAAAATGATTTTACGACATATGCAACTAGCTGCAAATTTGCGTCTCCACGTGCAACTGTTCGAAAATTAATGTTATAACTTGACGTTAATGGCAGGTATGGAAAGCAAGCCTTAATGCAATTGATAATTTGCCGAATTGCTACGATTAATCGCACAAATTTCAATAACGTTACAAAATTCGGGCTAGGTTGATATGTATGAAATCTAAATAATTAAATATTGAAATATACAACTAGATCGCCTAATTAAAATTTATCATAAATGGAATTTGTGTCGTTCAATATTCAAAAGTATACTTCATAATATTGTCAAACACATTTTGGTTCATACTTAAATATTTTCGATAGTTGTGTGCTTCAGATTCAAATCCGCTCGTGTTCAGCATAACACAAATCAAAACAAAACGTTGGGCACGAACACACACAAACTGTTAAGCAGCGATACTGCGAATATATATCTTAATCTTTTAATCACTAAGTTAATCTTGATCATTTTTTGCTTGTCTTAACAAATGACATGTTTCAAGATAAAAGCAAGATTTTCGTTTCGTTTTATTTTAACTTTTCGTAATTTTCTTGTTTAGAAATTAATTCACTCCTAATTAATTATATGTATTTTAAAAATGTATTCAAAGAATTTTATTTTAAGTTTATTTTTAAAGAACCTGGGTATAGTTACATACATTGTTGATTTATCAGAAACAACTGAAATAAAATTTATAAAAAATTATAATAAATTAATTAAGGTTTAAAATTAAATTTTTTTTTTGATAATCGGCTGTATAATAATTATTAAAAAGTAAAAATTCTATCATAGATTTACATACATTTTTGTTGTACACTTTTTTTGTGTGTGCTCATGATGATGATATATACCAACCAAAAATAATAATTTTTTATCTTAATTAAAAAAAATTTTTATAGAAAAATGCAAATATATAAATCATGTCGCGATGATAATAATAATAAAAAAAAATGGAAAATGAAAGTGAAATTAATTTTTTTTATTGTAGGTGGCGGAATTTCACTACATTAATTGAACTTTACGTTCGAAATGATCTGTGTATGTGTGTGTGTGTGTGTGTGTAAATTAATTTTATTACGTATATACACCACTACTCTATACGTGTATATTATATAATTTACCCAACATTCAACAGATCGTATATAATTTTACTGGACTTTCGTCCTATGCATAATTATACAATATTTTCTGCTTGCCAACCGTATATATGTACCTCCTTACATTTCGTTGTTTTATTGCATGTCTCATTAATTATCCTTCTGGCATGGTGAAAATATTAACAGAGTATCAACAGAAGAACTAAAAAAAATTGTTTAATGTAATTTTTGTCACCGCAAATTATATTATTTCCTACTCATTTGTATACTACAATCTACATGAATACCGTGTACAAACATATATGTGCTATGGGTACACAGCATCTTTTCATTTGAAAACCACTTTTTCTTCTTACTGCTGTTTATTTTTTTTTTGTCTACCTTTCATTTAACGATGAAAAAAATTCATTCACAAAACATTAAAAACAACAAAAATTTTGCCGGTAAAACATAGAGGTGAAAATTCAACACACATATTTTTTATTATAGTTGTTGTGTGTTTTTGGTTTGGGTCTTGTGGATTTGTGAACCGAAATGGAATGCACAGCGTGAATTTGGTTGTATTGTGTTCAGTTTGGTTCTTTATTTTTTTAAGAGAATTGTGGTACATTTGTTGTTTATGTGTTGAAGATGAAGAGGAATCAGTTGGGATTATTTTTTTATGAATTAGTTCCGAAATGCTGCGACTAATGGTCCACGCATAAGTCGTATACCATGTTAAGTAAACTTAATCATCATGGTTGCCTTTAATATTTTTAATAAATTTAGAAATAAATTTCGCTAAGCGGAGTACATAATTTTAAAACTGTTATCAATGGATGTGGTTTTTAAAATTTCAGGAGTCACTTCTTTATCAAAACAATTGTTAATTTTCTGTTTTCAATGTAGACGCATTAAGATCCCAGATAACATGAAAATACTTTTCTGGGTACATAGAAACATTTTTCAAGGAATTTATTTACAGCGATTCTAATTATTTTCGCTACCTATCAAAATTTGCATATTATCCGATATTATAATACTCTGCATTTATTTCCTTAGATAACTTTTATCTTTCTCGATTTTATAAATGGTTTCCGCCTGTCTCTAGTTAAAATGAGTACTTCAACTTAGACATACTCGTTATGAGAAATTTGTTTGAAGGATTAAAAATAGAGAACTGTTTTCAGGCCCAAGTGCTCAAAATGTCATAGTATTGCAACTATAACATATATTTTTCACAAGCTGCGCTAGGCTCGTGAATTTCCAAAACCTCAGAAGTTATTTTTCAAAATTAGGCATATCAAACGAAAGCATCATTTGAGATATCACGATTTATGGTTTCAGTAATACTAGATTACTGAACAGACCTGAGTCTGGTTTGATGGTTGAATCTATATCTCTATACACGAACTTTTTATAGAGATGTCGAAGAAAGGGTAATTTATGTAATTAACAGCCACAGTATAATCAAAAACAAAATCTTCTTAAAAATCATAAAGATGACCGTACTTCTAACCCAACAAATTTTGGAAATTCAACAGCAAAGGAAATGTCGTTGGATTCTCTGTGCCCACGTTTTATCAGAACGCCTCCTCAAGTCTATCGTCTAACAGAGTCTAATCGGGCCAGAATATAATTTGTTAAGATTTTGCGTTGTTCAAATTCTGATGACGAACATTGATGTAAGATCTCACTCATTCATCCTATTTTTAAAAAACATATAAGGCGTGGAATTAGTAATGCAGGTAGCTTGAATATATTCGCACCAATTAGTATCGTATCTAACTGCTGTCGTAGATTACAAAAGTATCTAGGCACATTTTTTAGGTAGTCAAGTATTGATGAGTATACCTTACTTGATGAAGGTGATGATGAAGTTAGGAGTAGGTTTATTCTGATCTGATCTGTCGACATTTCTGCGATTCGTTTACATAACAACCTTTGTAACTCGACCTTGTCTGTCCACCGCTTGTATATGTGCCTCAAGTTTGGTCCCCCTTTTATAACAGCCACTCGGTTGGAATTTAAAGTGTTTATAAGCAGTGTATATCCTTCACGTTCTTTGCTGTTTACCATTAGCACAACTTAGCAAGTATGTCGTTTCACCATCCCGCAATCGCTTCCTTTTAATGTGAGAATGTTAAGATCATCGGAAATTGTCCTCTGTATAGTATTTCTCTGCGGTATCTTACTACGTGATTGTCTGCGTCCTTGATTGTTCCGATTTACTAGGCCCGGCTTGATCGTTATGTTTAGGAAGATAATAGGCGTCGTTGTGTTAATTTCTTGCTGAGTGACTTGTGTTTCTCCAACTAGCAACCACCCTTGTGCTGGTCGCGACTTCTTAACTAATCGTTTCAAGGTTTTGATTTTAATGTGGTAAAGATTCGTTGAGGACCCTTTTTAATATTTTTTTTCAGTAGTCTTTTTAAAATTAATTTGTAATTGTTCGTATTTGCACTTGGTGATTTTATTTTTTGGTACTCATTTTACTTGATTATTATTAACGGTTTTACCTGTAGTTGTGGATAATAATAATAATAAATAATAAAATTGTAAATGTTGCTATATGCTGAATACTGATTTTATCCGATCTATCAAACTGCTTTAATCATGTATAGATGCATTAAGATCTCAGCTCTTACACAACATAGTTAACTATTATATATTAACTTTTATTGTAAGTTCTTATTTATTTCTTACTTACTTTAAAACATGTTCATGAATAGCAGAAAACCATTGTTCTGGTAAAATTTTTTATTCGTTTTCGAATCTAGTGAATATTAATAGTGATACATCAAAATATTTAGTACACTTAACATGATCACACTAATTTTATTTTCACGAATTTCAGTTGTCTGTCATCAAACGTAAGCCACCAGACCAGCCAACTAAAAGTTCCTGAGTTTTAGACTATATCTCAACACCTCGTAGAAAAATTGTGGAAAAATCTCAGAAATCACTTTAAGTTTTCCACTATCACCAGATATAAGCCGCTAGTTCGGCGTTAAATTTCACAACACAAAAAAATGTAGCATCGAATTCTGAAAAAAAATTTCTGTCGTGATCGTATTTAAGCATCACCAAAATTTACTTTTACTGACAGCCATGAAATATTTTTACATCAAAATATTTAGTACACTTAACATGATCACCCTGTAATTATCCTTGTGTTTGTAAAAATGACTCATTAGGTGAAATAACGCGTCTTACCGTGTTTCGTGTGAATTTAAGCATCTGGGTTTACTCAAACAAAGTTCATCTGAGTTAGACTAGGTAGTATGACAGTTAAAGTTATTATAAGTTGTTCTGTATTTAAGCTAAATGTTATACTATCTTAAGAAATTAAATTAGATTTTAATATTTAGAAATTAAAGAAGACAACTAAGTCAACCAAGTTAACTAAATTGTTTGTTTATGGTTTATTTGTTTAAATTAACTCTAACGAATTATATATTTAAGTTATCACCCAGAAATGCTTTGTAAGTTTTACAAAACGATTTTGTTATAGTTTAAGCAATTTGGAGGTGAAAAGAAAGAAGGAATATCCCCGTTTAAAATTAATTTAGATAGACCTAACTTTTGGCAAACGTCCAAACCCTGATAGGGATGAAATGCAAAAGGGATTTTTCTTTATTTGAGGAGGAAGATTATCCGAGCAAGAGGATTTTTCATCATCTATTTACGATCGTTGATGAAATTGAACACAACTATGACCCCCTGTCGGAGTGCGGAATTTATGGGCAGACCCATCTTCCATGTCCGCGCTGTAGGTTGTCATGGAGCTATGCAATGCACAGATCATTCCACGTAAAACGGACCAATAGCCGTACAACCTCAATTTGGCTACTGCGTAAGATAGGACGTAAACAGCGAACTGCGAAAGAGTTGGGAATGTGTCAGCCCCAGAACTGATTGCAAATTTTAAAAACAAACAAACCGAAGTATTATCGAATTTCTCGAGAAGTGTTTTAAAGTTAAAACAAAAAACAAAACCATACCAATGAATAAAAATATTAATGATAACGTCAAAACAAGCAAATAAAAACGAATAAAACTCAATAGTTACCACGAGTTTGCAATTAAAAGGGTGGCTTCTCGTTCGGCGAACTCCTTTCATTGCTCATAGGTTATGATACACCGATATTTTTAAAAGGATTATTTAAACTTCGCAGAAATTACTTGCATAACACTAATATATTAATTTTATATTATTCTATTTGAATTTTATTCTAGTAATTGACGACTTAATCGTGTGGCATTAATTTTGCTTTAAACCGTTAAAAGTCAAGTACGTAACATTGTCGCAGCATAACTTTTTTTTTTTACAAAATTTACGGGATTCAAGTATTTTAAAACACGTAGACATTTAGGTTGGTGCAGTTTAGAATTTGGTTTATTTTCAGTTTTCACTATCTGATTCAAACGTGTTGACGCATTAACATTTTAGTTATTCATGTGTTTAATATGGTTTAACAGATCATCATCAATAAAACACTAATTTTATTTTCACGAATTTCAGTTGTCTGTCATCAAACGTAAGCCACCAGACCAGCCAACTAAAAGTTCCTGAGTTTTAGACTATATCTCAACACCTCGTAGAAAAATTGTGGAAAAATCTCAGAAATCACTTTAAGTTTTCCTCTATCACCAGATATAAGCCGCTAGTTCGGCGTTAAATTTCACAACACAAAAAAATGTAGCATCGAGCTCTGAAAAAAATCGTGATCGTATTTAAGCATCACCAAAATTTATTTTTACTGACAGCCACGAAATATTTTTGTGTCGTAATAGTTTTAAATATTTTCGCAGAGAGTAAAAATGTGGTATTTATCGAGGCTGATATTAAAAAATAGCATCAATAATTATGGTTGTCATCACATTTTGCGGAGATTCGAAATTGGGTTATCTTTACATACAATATGCTATTCTGTATAACATAACGGAAGCACGAGATGAAGAGCTTCGCAGTTTTGGTTTCGAACTAATGAATTATAATTTTTGTTATCACCTTGTGTTATCTTCACAAAATAATTACACGACTCGGTTAAAATACACAAATTTATTTGTTATTAAATACATCAGCGTATATTATTATTATGATGTTCCGTGTTATTTTGCCGACGACTGTACATTGCAGTTTGTAAGTAAAACGCACCTGATAAGGAACAAAATGTATGTCAATTAAAAATGTTATGTAAATTTACTTATGTATAACATGTAATTTAATTAGGATACTTATCTTTAAATTCGTAAAAGAATTATTTAATTTAATATTATTGTAATATTTATAAAATTGTCGTGCTTACGTAAACCAAGTTTGACAGAAGGAATAAACTTCAAAAGTCGCCCTTCACCTACGTATGATGTCATCTACCGGAATATTTAAGAACTATTATTTTTGCTAAACAGAAAGGAAACTTGATTTACGTAGTGCTAATAGAAAATAAATAAAAAAAAAATTAACAAGCATTGTAAACTCAGTTGTTGAGTAGCCGCTGTAGAAGAATAACATAAAAATATATTGTTTGTAAAAAATCGAAAGAATAAAGTTTTCAATATTAAATATCAAGAATATCACCTTGAATAAAAACACTATCTGGCTATTATCCAGAATAACCCAAAATTTAATTTTTGTTATGTTTTTTTTTAAATAGAATTAACAAACACATATGAGTCCAAAAAATTGGAACAACAAGTTTTAAAAGATAACACTTAAAAATCTAAAAGAAAATTACTTACCAAATCAGAAAAAAACCACGCCCTATTGACAAAAGCAACATCAAAAAATACAATTTTTATAAATTAAAATGGAATTTTTTCAAGGCTAATACAAACGCGTAGAACAGCATCGTAAAATCTGTACTACTAAACCAAAGACGTAAACCATCCAAGAACTGAATCCCATTCAAAATGAAAATATTTAAAAAATAAAATATATTATTTAATTAAATTATTATACGTGCCCTGAAGGTAATTTCGGGGAACGTTGATTAATTTTGGTTCGTCTCATTAATTTTGTATTAAATTCATTGAAAAAATATCAATTTTATCACGAGAGATTGCAGTTACAATATCATCAACATACCTAAAGATAAATAACGGTATAAAATTAAATGAATTCAGCACACTTGATTCAACAAACTCCATAACTATATCAACCAAATTTGGACTACTGGATGAATCCATGGAAAAACACACAATTTTTAAGAACAAGGTTCATTGCCGAAATGAATTTCAAGTTTAAATTCGATCCATCTATTTTTAATCAATTTATTTCTAAACTCCTATCAATGTTTGTAAAAATGGAAGCAACATCTAACGATAAAATAACATAATCTGAAGGTGAAATGAATTTTTTAATTTTGTTTTTATAAATTCAACCGAATTTTTGACTAAAAAAACCAAAAGTTCTTTTTGAGATTTTGGAAAGAAAAACCGAACGTTGATATAGAGATGTGCTAATAGAGTTACGATGGGTTTATATGGTGTACCTACATTGTGGATTTTAGATAAACTATAAAGTTCTGCATTATACACAGGGTGTCTCAATATTGGCAGATCAAACGAAGCAAGGTGATAGGGGAGCTATTTCCAACAAAAACAGCCAAGTAAACTTTTTCCGAATTGTTGATGGTGCAAAAGTTATTTCACTTTTAGCGTTTTTTAGTGAAATCGCATGCGCACCCAGCAAAAAACTAATTTAAAAGAAACAAGAGTTCTTCTGTTTAATTTTCGTTTTTAACACGACCCAGAAGAGTGTGCTTTACAAATAAAATCAGTTTTATAATCTGCATTATTTTCTGTCAAATAAAAACTTTGTTTTGTAAACTTTTTATATTTCTCAAAATTTTTTGTTGATGTTTAAGTGACGAAACCGAGAAAAAAATGTACTACAAAAAGTTGACTCACTATCAGAAAAATATGCGACACTAATGCGGATTTCAAAACAGCATTACACACCGGGCAATTCACTATAGAATGTTTTTTATCAATTTTTTTTTTTAAATTAAATCGTGTTTATTAAAGAACGCACTTAACAAAATTTCAAGTTCTCAAATAGACGCTTTGTCAGAAATAAAACAAAATGAATAAAATACGTTTTTTTAATCAATTTTAAATATTATTATTCGGATTTTCCTCGAATTTCCACTGGATTTCCCCCGGAATCCGGAATAAAACCGGGAAATCTGGAACAATCCGATGGAAATCCGGAAGTAACCTAAGAAAACCGGAGAAATCCTGGGACATTCGTTGGAAATTCGGGACTGGCGGAAATATGGGAATTTCAGAACAATTCGGGAAATGTGGGAGAAATTCGGGGGAAAACCGGGAAATCTTGTTGAAAATCCGGGAAATACGAAAGAAATCCGTATAAAATTTAAAATTGATAAAACAAAATTATTTTATTCATTTTGTTCTATTTCTGGTAAAGCATCTAAGTATTTTAGAACTCGAAATTTTATTAAGTCCGGTTTTTTAATAAACACGATTTACTTTGTGAAAAAAACTGTAAAAAATATTCTATTGTGAATAGCCCGGTGTGTAATGCCATTTTAAAATCTGAATTAGTGTCGCATGTTTTCTGATAGTGGGTCAAGTTTTTGTAGTACATTCTTTTCTTGCTGGCATCACATAAACATCACCAAAAAATATTGAGAAACAAAAAAAGTTTATAAAACCCAAAATTTTTATTTGATAGAAGATAATGCAGCTTATAAATATGATTTTATTGGAAAGGATGATTGGACTGATTGATGATTTTATTGGACACACTTTTCTAGATCGTAATAAAAGAGAAAATTAAATAAAAGAACTCTTAGTTTCTTATAAAATAATTATTTGGTGGGTGCGCATGCGATTTCACTAAAAAACACTAAAAGTGAAATAAGTTTTGCAAATGAGCTACACTATCACACTGCTTCGTTTGATCTGCCAATTTTGGGACACGGCGTATAATATTGGAATTTTTTTGCTTCTTTCTTTTCGATTATTCGTTTTTCTTTAAACCATATTGAGATCAAGTGGTTTAGTTCTGTTTGAATCGAATTGGTTGAATCTTTACTTTATCTTTATTTCAGAACGATCTTTTAATTTTTTTTTGGAAGACGACAAATCTTTTATAAATTGTAATTCTGTGTTTGTTAATAATTTTTTATGAATATGCTGGTTGTTAAAATTGGTCTTGGTGGTTACCAACTCATTTACGTAAACTTGTCTATATCTAACAATGGTACCACATTTGCAATGATATGATTATAGAACCGCATCAGCTGTTACATGAGTACAACAATTTTTGCCAAGTTGTAAAACAATGACTACTCTTCCTGGTAATGCGGTATTAGTTAAATTGCTAACCAGTTATTGTGATCAACAACAAGATTATCGTAAGATATATGATTATTATTATCTTCAGAAACATTATGCAAAAAATATGTTGTTCTATGCATATTATTTTTATCTATAATAACATTGAAATTGTCACTACACAACTTGATGTTTAAAAAAAATGGTTTTACTATTTGTTACTCACATATAATAATTGTTAATAAAAATAGACTTAATTCCAGATATTGTGTATTAATTTGTACGATTATAAAATATTATATTTACGGCCTTCTCGCCAGAACGATATGACAGAAATAACCTTAGTTTTTTTAGAATTTGGTACGGGGGGTTTAAAATCTTTATCATAGTTCTTGTATAATACGAGAGTGCAAATTTTATTAACTTTGGTCACTACAGTCTATTGAGAAGACCTTATTTTTCATAGAGAATTTCTATATTTTATTAGTACTAAACCAAATGCTACTGACAATCATTTAATTTAGAATTGGTTGATTGTTCTTAATAGATTTTTCTCATCCTTTGTTAAAAGAAAATATTTACAATTTTGATCAAAGAAAGTGGTTTTGTTCTAAATTTATCTATGTTTTTTCCGTAAAGGTTATACTTTTGAAAAATTTCCAAGATCTCACAATTTATCAAAAGTGCTTAAGAATACTCACTCAAATTAGGCAATTAATGTGGTTACATGCAAACAGCTCATACTTCTCGATTACTACACTTTAATTTTCTTTGAAAAAGTATATACAATTTTAGGACAAAGTTATGTGTTCATGAGAAATGTAAAAACAGTTTCAGTACGTCTAACATATAACTTTTTCAGAGCAAGTATTGAATTGTGAAATGAAGTAGTTGTTTAAAACCTCGAAGTAACTTGTACTGACTAACAAAGTAGTAATTATCATATTTTAAACCTAATTAAAAATTTAAATCTGTGCATTCTTAATTAAATACAGAAATCAATGGTCAGCAGTATAATAGATTTATGTATTGACAACTAAAATGTCGTTCGGTTTAAGTACATAGATATAAATTAAATAAATAATTCTAAATATAAATAAAGTTTATTTTGTTGTTGCTGTTGGGCTGTTATTTATATGTATTAAATAAAATTAAATTTTTATCTCTCTCCAGCGTGTGATTTGTAACATAAAAATAAATGTTTTATTTAATATTTCTCGCGCGCGCATTTGTGTTATATTTTTTATATTCGTTTTGCTTACATAATATTATTATGTGGACTACAAAGTACGAGTTGTCATCAGAATTGTACATGTGTGTACATAATTTCAGTTTTATTAATTTCACGATCGATTTAAATTAATAACGATAATTTGTAGTATATAATTATTAAAACAAAAGAATCAATATGTCGCCAGATTAATTAGAATTATTAATATATTTTTTTATTATTATAATTAATGAAGTTTGTATTATTAACATAATTAATGTTGATATATATTAATTAACCCTTTTTATTTATTAAGTGACGTACATACATTCCAAAACTACTTGCGAGTATGTATAAATTCTGTCTATTAAAAATAATTAAAAATACAAATAATCTAAATTTAGAAATTTATAATTAAGAATATAGTATTAAATTAAGATCATAAGTGGGTGAATTATTTTTTTTTTGTTTGTTTTTAAATACGAATGTCATGATTTCATGACATTAATATTTATGACTACCAAAAATAATTTATAAAAAATGTATATAAAATATAAATAGAAATAAAAAAAAATGTATCTTCCAAAATTAAGATATAATAATAAATATTTATTTTTGTTTATTTATTTAAATTAATTATATTATTATGTTGTTTTGAAAGTAAAAAAAGTAAAAATTCTTTAACAGCATAAAACATCTGCGTATTGATAGTTTGCCAAAAAAATTAATATTTTTCATGTTTGCGATCATAATGAAATTCATTTTAATCAATTGGACGGACGCCTGGTTGTGTTAATGCTAGAGGGTTTGAGAGACATTGAAATATACGTATAGTACACCCGCAACTGTGTTAAATATTTTTCTGACGACACAAAATGGAACACCTTATGTTCTTTCATGAATAATTATTTATTATCTTAAAGAAAGGTATAATTCAATTTAGTAAAAATTAAATTATGAGTATCTTACAACGTAATCTCAAAAAAACTGTACATCACATATACATACAATTTAATAAAACTAATTTACATATTTTATTTTTATTTCTTAATACGTTTCAATAATTTTCGAAAACAATTAATTACATAAACATAAAATATATTAATTTTATGAATAAGGGAGATTATATTAAGACGATGCGGAATAGTCTCAAAACACTACATAAAAATATTACATCGGTATTGGATTGGTTGAAGGTTGTCAATGAAGAAGGGTACTCGTATATTTGGAACTCTTTTTTATAGTAACTTCTGTACAAAAAAAATTATTTTGTTACAAGCAATAATCACAAGTTTGAATCTTACGTGTGCAACGCAGTATTTCAATATTATTGTTTCATTGTGCCTCTTGTTCGATTACAATGTTGGCAAGACAACTGAATCCCGTAATGTTCGATCTTATTGTTCATTCATCGTGATATCGGGCAAATTTTGTAAGTGATTTCACTGCTTTTAAAAATTTAATTTTAATTTCACGTCTGTATTCCTGTAGACTTAATAATTTATTTTCCAGTGCTACCGAAAAGAACTCTTTCTCAAGCAGGTTGAATTAGTTCGTCAAATCGATTGATATAAAAATTTGAGGGATCGAGAGCGATTTAGAGTGATTCAAAGGTGACAAGAGATTCTAATTATTAATAACAACTGGTTGATTATACTAATGTGGCTTTTAGTCATCTCTAAAAGGTTTGAGGATGAGTGACACAGAGATACGAGAGCTGTGGTTATTATAAACAAGTGTTTGATTTTACCAATGTGGCTCTCAATCAGATCTAAATGATTAAAGAACGAATAACACAAAACATAATATTACAACTAGCGATATGCATTTCTTGACTTTATTTGACTCTCGAGAAACGTAGAATTTAGTTTGTTTCTCTCGGGAAATCTCGAGATAAATTAAATATTTACTTTATTATTTCGGAATACAAATAAAATAATTTCATCACTAAATTTTAGCAATATGTACATTGTTCCTCAGATCATTTTCAATATTAACTGTAATCATCACTTTGCAATTATTTCAGAATTATTGATGTATGTCTCAATTAACTAAACTAAATGAAAACAAGAAGTTCGTGAAATATAGAAGCTCGTGTCTCTAGAATCTCTGAAATATAAAAGCATGTGTCACTAAATTTTCATCTGTGTCATTTGAAGTTAGTACACCAGGACAAAATTTTATGGTAAATTAAACAAAGTCATCTAAAAGTAAAATTATAAATAAACTTATCCGGCCGATGATAATTTCATTTATAATTTATACTAAACAATAGCAAAATCTTCAACTTTAAATATAGTTTATTTAATTTAGTCGTTTACGGTACACGGCATTAATCATTGTGGGTAATAAATATTACATAATTGGAAATTTAGATAAAACATTACCCATCGAAATAAAATAAAGCTGTAACGCTTACTAGAAATGTTGGTCAGGGCTTACAAAACCATTAAAAAATGACATAGCGGAGAAATTTTAAAGTTATATTGTCAGCTTCACAATTATGAAAAATCACGGATCTAATCGTCAATATGATAACCATCTATTGTAAAAATATTCGGTGCCTTATAACATGAAAATTAATTCATTTAAAATAACTAGCGGAACTGAGGGACGTTTGCGAAAAAAAATGAAATTTGCACAGTATAATAAACCAAGATGTTGTTTTCATCTCAATGGGCTCTCGAAATTCTCGAGAATCGAGAATTAATTCAGAAATCGAGAATTAATTAAAACATCTCGATACTAATCACATCATTTTAAGCGTATAGTAACGCGTTGAGAATTATAATTAGTAAGAATTATTTTGAGAATTCGTATACGGTTGAAAATATCAGTATAAAATTAATACTTTTTTGTTATTCATATGTATAAATCCATAAATAAAACATATAAATGTTATACTTGCTTCACTTATAGAAATGTATATGAATTTCCGATTTTTTTTATACTGAAGGGTTTAGAACAATTATACAAGGCATCGTATAAAATTGAGTAATTAAAATATAATTTATGAGCAATCAATCAACTCAACCCGCAAAAAATTTATGTGAAAACAAATTCATTAAATCATTAAAGTCTACTACGCTAAGAAGTATTCAGGTAAAGCAATTATAATAATAAGTTTATAAACGTTTCTTAGCCGAGCCACCTAGATATAAGAGCCGTAAGATTCCGCCATTTTATCGTAAGCTTTTGTTTTGACTCGCAAGAATCAGTTTACATCAATATAAATTTTTGTAAATAAAACCAAAATGATTAATTTGAATTTGCAATTTTAATTTAATAACATATTTAATTGGTTCCATAAATAACACATAATTACGAAATCAACATATTTGGATTCATGTAAAAAACTTTATTAGAAATGATTAATTTGAATGATGAATTTACACGCCGCTTCTGCTAGCCGTGTAGTTTGTTGTTTTAAGTGGCTCGTTTACTATAAAGCCAGTGATTGGCCAAAATATGTATTATTTCAACTGCAGTATTTACTTCAAACGTAACGTAGTAAAACATTTTAATAACAAATTTAACAGTGAAGGCGGCCGCACGATTTTTGTCTCGAGCTCGACAAAGTTGAAAATGTGTGATATATAATGCAAATTGTTGTTGTAAATTTTTGTTGTAATGCCTTGTATCGCCGTTTTGAGATCACACATTTTCAACTTTATCGAGCTCGAGACAAATTTCATGCGGCCGCCTTCACAGTGTTATAGCTTATGAAGCATTAATTAATTCCACTTTTTAGATATTCATAAACTATCGATTTCAATTTATTTTGGGTTGCACTTTTTATTATTTCAGCAGGTAGGGCATTAAAAACAGCTAGTCCGCGATATAGAACAATATTTTTTGATGCGGAGCTTGAGAAAAATTATATTTGGAAGAGCGAACGACGTCTCGTTTCTCCTTTTCGAAGATTTTTGAAATATTTGAAAGTACGGAAACTGGGCGAAAGTTAGACAAATCCATCTTATTATCAGACTAGGTGTGGCACGTGCCTGTTTCGAGGAACTGGGGAAGCTACCTAAAGCAAGCGGTTCATTAATAAATTTTGTAATCACTGGTATGACATAATTTGATGTATGCTTTAAAAATTTTATAGAGATTTTATCTATTCCAGTTGCAGTGTTTTCTTTAAGATCAAGCAATATAGTTTTGACTTCATTGTTACAAGTCGGGTGCAGTGAAAGAGCTAATGATACATGTTACTCAAAATATCTAAAATCTTCAATTGTTTGAATCGGGAGATGTCTTCCAATGTCCGCTGTGGCGTTTACAAAATATGTATTAAATCGGTCAGCCACTTTCTGTTGATTGGATATTACGTCAACACCAATTTGTAGATACATTTTTGTGGAGTTACTCTGACTTTTGTTGTAAATAATTTCTTTGAAATAATTTCATAGTTCCTTTGGTTTATCTATATGTTTAGTGATAAAGTCGTTGCAATTTTTTCTTTTAATCCATTTGATTGTTCGTGCTATAACAACACTAATAGATTTATGTTTCTGGGCTATGTAATTATCAGTAGGGTACCATTTCTTTAATTTAAACAATTTATTTCTTCATTCATTAATCTTTTGATATCACTAGTTAGCCAGGTTTCATGTCCGTTTATTGGGTATTTTTGTAACGTTTTCGCATTTCGAGATATAACTCCGGAGAGCTGGAGTAAGAAATCATTACAATTTAAATTACTTAATAAATGTGTCCAAGCTGGGTCCGAAAGCACGCTGTTATAATTTAGTACTCGAAAATTACAAGGTTCTAGCTTTTTTGATATCTTTGTTTTTGTCACCTGAAGAAAGAGTAACTTATGATCCGACAGTGCCGTATCAGAAATATTTAAATCGTATTGTAAATAAATGTATCGGATAAAATGCGGTATATAATCGTGCCAATCGAGTTCTTGGTTCGGGTTGCATATCTCTTATCTAATTTATTTATAAAGAGGTATCCTAGGGATTGCACATTTTCTTGGTATTTCTTAACATCAGAGTTATATGAATCCAATAAATTAATATTGAAGTCACCAAACACTAAGGATCGGGAATGTTTCCTTAGATATTCTTCAAGAATTGTATTAAAATTACAAAGCGATTTTTTTTGAAATCTATAAAGTGAGATTAAATTTATATCTTTATCGTAATGCTTGATTCCAAGAATCTCACAGTAATCGATATTTATTGCAAACAATTTAAGCGCCTCAATTGATTGTTTAACATAAATAGCGGTTCCACCATAATCCACTTAACAACAAGATACCATAGATATATTAACGACTGGTTATAACACTTTGCGCGGTCGAGATGAGGTTACCAATACGTTGGAAGTTTGGTTTCAACCTAATGAAACATTGTGTATTTTAGATCAAAAAATCCGGTTGCCTCATCAGATTGTAGTGTCAAACCTTCAAAAATATTGAAAATACTTTAAACTTACTCTTATACGCAGAGAATAATCACAATGCCTTAGAGCAGAGAGAGAGAGAGAGAAGGAGGGGGAGAGAAATATTGTGTATGGCAAAATTGAATTTGAAAAACCAAATCAAATAAAGCTAAATATAAAAATGTATGGGATTTTCATATAAGCTTCTACATTAAGTGCAAAAAAAGGTATTAAAAGTTGATTTATATTTTTTCATATTTATTTTCTGTTAATGCATCTCTCTCTGTCTTATTGTCATCTCTGTGCTTATGGTTCAAACAGAATATATCCACTCCATCACGTTTTTGAATTTGACTAAACACAAATGCTAATTTTCAATTTCGAAAATTTTGTCCAAAACTAACAATTATTTTTCAAAATTATTGCGACACAATTTTACGTTTACGCACAAAATTCTGCTTGCAGTTCTTTCAACCTTTGTCTCAACACGAGTATTTTTCTCCTTCGGTCAAGCCGGGTGTGTTCTTGGTGATTATAATAAGTAACTGACTACAATCTGGAGGACTACTGAAAAGTTCAATTAATTATGACCTTTCTATCAGCGTCAATTATGCATTTGAAATCGAAAATACATACCCGGGTATGTCTTGTCGTGTGAACACAAAGCTTAATGTGGAATTCCATTACTAATACCTTTTTTGTGTAGAGAAAGAGATAAAAATAAAATTGCTCAATGTGTGACCGGCACATCCGTAAAATTCTTTCTATTCAAAATTTGTGTTGTTGAGGGTAGTCCATAAATATAAATACAAAATATTAAAATAAAATTTTTATATGGCAACGAATATTAAAACTATTTCCAATCCCAGTACACTTTATAATAGCTAGAGCACTTGGCCCATCCATTTTATGCGTTTGTTGCATTGTTAAATCGCCTTTTTATGATACATCTTATATATTAATACTCTTAATTATTTCATACTCAACCCTAAAATGACCCCTAAATATGATCCGATCTGTTAAATTTTTTCAGGGTAGATCGTCATACATATTGCCCTGTGCGTAGGCTAGAAAAATCGGAAAAAGTCAACCGGGAAGTACCCGAAACGGGTACCTCAAGTGGTTTCAGAAAATTTCCAAGATTTTGTGCGCATGAAATCTGAATTTTATGGGATGACCGAAAAGCAATTTTTTTTGTTGAAATTAGTGGCGCGCGATTCAAATTCAAAGTTGCAAAACATTTGGCGCACGATTCAGATTCAAAGTTGCAACACTGTTGGTGCGCTTCCCGTTTGAGATATGAATATATGACTTGGCACGTAAGTCATACTGTGTGCATTTGAGCGCGTGCTTGCCGTTTAAGATTTAAAAATTAACCGCGTATATGAATTTACTTTATTTTAGATAAAAGTGCATCAAATTTACATCTTAAAACTCTTCTTAATCATTTCTTAACCAAAAATTCAATAAAATGTATTCACGTGAACTGATTATTCTGTCACAGGTCAGTTATTTATATTAATGTTGAAATTTAAATAATTCATAATTTTAATTTTTATTATTTGTTTTGTATTATAATTTTAATGCGTGTGATATAATTTTGGTTATGTTACAAACGTGGTTAAATTTTGCCCTTACTTTTTTCTAGCAAAAAGTTTTCTTAACTTTTTTTCTAGCAAAAAGTTTTCTTAGTTTTATCGAAAGGGAATAATTAAAAAACTTAATAAGATGATGCATACAAATAATATTTAGTTTTTTTAGTAATTTAGAAATAAAAAATAAACATTTTATAAGCATCAATTTTTTATTTATTTATTGATTCTGATTTCTTTCAATTGCCAAAAATTCCCGTTAATGTGTCGCTGTAAAATAAAAATGATCTATCCTTATCACACTAATCGAATACTTTTTTTGTCTTTTTTCGATATTTTTTTAAAAATTGTATGCAATATGGTAATGAACTTCCACCTTTATTGTTCAAAAGTTAGAAGGAAACCAAAATATTATCTCATATTCTCCCTCAATTCGCCAATATTTTACAATAATTTTGTTAATTCACATTTTCTTCGTTTTAAGAAGGTTTGCGTTTTCCTCCGTAGGTAGTAGCTAAAATTAATTAATTTTATAATCCTAATATTTAAATAATAACACTTATATGCGGTTCTGTGGTTAAATTACCCATCATTAGGGCAACCAAAAATATGCTCTTAAAAATTAGTTTTAGGGGTATATCCTGTATCCGGCCGCAAATTATTTAATTGCGAGGCGAAATATGGTTACTAGATTTATTTGGACTTCGCAATTGACACATTTTTTTAAAATTTAAATTTTTTTTGCGATTGTAAAGTAGAAATACATGACCTCGGAAAATGCGTAACAGTTTTTTCATGTATTTCTACTTTACAATCGCAAAACAAATTTAAATTTAAAAAAATGTGTCAATTGGCATGACAAAATAAATCTAGTAACCATATTTCGCCTCGCAATTAAATAATTCCGGATAGAGGATAGAGGATATACCCATAAATCCTATTTTAAGAGCATATTTTGGGTTGCCCTACCCATCATTATTTATTTTTATATCATTACAAATTTTATATCATTAGATTTGTGACGAATTAAGAAACACTGGGTAGTGAAATATTTTTTTCTCGCAATTGTCGCTCTCATTCGGAAAGCAAGTAAGATATTTTTGTTGTTATGGGCGCAGGTTCGAATTGTGACAGTCTGCAGGAAAAATATTACGATTTGATGTTCTTGTCACAAGTTTATCGTCACCTGCAAGCCAATTTAACTTTTAATGTTTACATTAACACACTTCAATTTTAAGTTATTTGCTGTTTTTTAAAGACTTTGGCAAAAGAAACAATATATCCAACGCTTAAACAGAAACAAATGAAACAGTGCCTTATAAACTGGACAGACTGCGGTTAGTTAAACTGATTTAGCAAAATTCTTGTAGAATTTTATTATGTAGCTTAATTTTGCTTAATTTTTCACAAACCTTGCCCTATTTTGATAGTGGTGTTCACGTATAAGATTATTGCAAAATTAATAAATAAACTAGACGTAGTCACGTCATCAAAAACTATAAATATGAGAGTACTAGAAATTTTTCCTTTTTGTTTTTTTATTCCTCTAATTTTTCTACCGACAAAAACATTGAATGAAAACAATTGCTTCATTTAATATTTGAAAGTGATTTAATGAACTGTGATTTTATTTTGCAAAATAAACGCGTTCTTGTAGTTCGAAATCGACTGCCAACTTCGAACTGTAAGATCGCGACTGTCTTTCAAATAGCATGATGTTTGAAATTAATAATTTAGTAATAAACAGTTAGAACGTGTCTAGGGGTAGTAATCAGAAATCACTTTGATTTTTTTTGTTTTACCTCTATATGGATATTTTAAACTCTAAATAGATTTTATTCAGTTAGCTACATATTATATTATGAATTATTACACATTCTTGTACAATGAATCAATATATTAATCGACTAAAACTATAATCTTACATTCAAATTTCAGAAAACACACGCCCAATATTTGACATAATTAAAAGCAGTTTCTCATACTTCGAGTACGATATATAGAAATTCAACAAGACAAGACTATTAAATGACTAAGAATTCAAATCCATTCGAATAATCTCTAAAACCAATAAAACAAGAACATTTCTAAGAAGTAAATAAACCAAAGCAAAAAACTATAATTTGAATCCAACAACACCAGCTCGAGGTGTAAATTTTTACGTATTTTTATTTATTTATTACAATATAGAAAATTCGCGTTATAATTTAATTTTATTGTATGCAATTATAAATTTAATTAACATAATTATATATGCTAGTTACATACATAATACACATACATATACATATTATAAAATTGTATATATATATTTAAAATTTACAAAATAAACACACAAATTCTTGGAATTTTAATTAGTAGTGATAATAACTGTTTTTTTTTAAATTATTTAATGGGTGACGATCATGATTTTTTTTATGAGTTTATTTAAGTTCCGAATTTTTGTATAAAGTTTCTATTGTACACGGTGTGCAAGTAGATGAAAAATCCATCTCTGAATACTTTTTTATATGTATTTTTTATTATAAAATAATTAGCATAATAATTTTAATTTAAATAATGAAAAAAGGGAATTAGCAAAACAAATTTTTATGACTGTTAATTATATATTTTCGTTATAATTTTATATTTTTCGTTTAAATACCAATTTTATTTGTAATAATGTGTATTGTATGATTAAACGTATAAAGAAATAACCATCCGTCTATCGTCGTTTATGTATACAATTTTTTATTATATTATTTTATTAATAATAATTAGATCATATAATTATACTTATGTTAATTTTTGTTTTTTATTATTTTGTTAGTTTTTTTAAACTACATATATACAAAAAAGTATTATTTCTTTTTATAATTTTTTATTTCCGGTTTCTTTCATTTAACTTTATAATTTATGATTTTTTATGAATTCTGATAAGTAGCGAACGCACGTACAAAAATATCTAAAAAAAAATAGGGAAAATAGCATCATAATTCTAAACATTTATTCGGTCATGCCAATATCGCCCACATTATGTATAGGAACAAAATTAAATCTGGGAAATTCCGGAATTCTCATTATAATGTACTTAATTAGCACAAAAGTGTAAATTTTAATTCTGTGTTGTGTTGGAATTACCCTATAAACATACGTATTGTACAAAATTTTTGCGAAAAGGCAAAATTAATTTAATCAAATTATATAATTATCAAAAATTAACTCACCTAATAAATTTTTTCCAGTTAAATACAAGTTTTGATAATTTAAAAGATGGTATTTGGCTAGAAATAAAAAAAATATAACGGTATTACAATAAAATTTTAGTAGAGCAGAATGCACTAAGCAAAATTTATAAATAATCTGAAGCTCTGCATACGATAACTTATTGGCCCAGGTTTTTTGGTGGATGGAATGAATGTTTTCTACAGACTATCTAATTTATCATAGCAATTTTGTGTGGATTTTTCTTTCGATGACGAAATATCTTACGACTTGTAAGTATCATTCAATTTAGTTAGTCAGTAAGGTGGACTTTCCAAATTCAATCCAACCTATTTGGACCGACCATCTGAAAAGTTGGATAGTTTGTAGCTCTCTTAATTAACAACTATTGGAATTTCCTTCAAACTAGATATATATAAATACCATAATATTGTGATTTCAGATTGTTTTACAAATTAGTAGTAAATTAAATATGTAAATTTATTGACAAAACCCAAATTATTAAGATACAACCATTGCAATTAATAACCGCGTGACTCATAAACAGCTAAAATTGCAAATAAACACAAAATGTTTAAAAATTGGGCATGCAAATTTCAAATTGATATAAAAGTATGGAACAGGAGTGAAGTGCTGTAACTGTGCAATAATAGAAAGTTATTTAAATAAGCTATACATATTATAATTTTGAAATTTGTAAAATTAAATATGGCCGAAAGTAATTTAATTTTTCTGTTTGCCCAGGCGTACCGAATCGCTATCGGAAAGGCTTTAATTCCAACAAACGACAACAGGATGCAAAAATTGCATTTTCGAAATGTACTATGTCAAATTTTTGTGCCGCCTCCTGGCCTCTCTGGATAACTTTAAATAAATCAGGCGGTGTAGTGCAAGCGTTGCAGAGGAAATTGTGCTTATAGTCCATTCACATTATATGGCATGGCAAGTTATGTACCCTACACAAAAACCTAGGATTACCATATCGGTTTCATCACAAACCTGACCTCGAAAATTGTACATGGAACACTTTTAAAATGGGAAAATTGAACGTACTTGAGTGCCAAGCTTAAGAACTTGATATCTCTTAAACCAACAAGGCAGAGAGATATAGTTTTGACGTACTTGCACTACAAGTGCTTAGATGGTATGGAAGTGAGATTCATGACACCACCAATGGTGTCACACTCTTCATTAAAACGTCCATCAAAATGAGGAGAGTCTGGAGTTGGCTTGCTAGTCGATCGGCGTGTGAAGCAACATATCATCGACTTTCACCGTATCAGTATGCGGCTATGCACGGTCAGACTCCGCACTACGAAACATCCCGACCGTTAATGTACACGCACCCACCGAAAATTAACTAGATGTCAAAGGCCTATTCTTTGTCGAGTGGGAGGAAGTCATCAATAACATATCGCACTACAAGATTAAAATCATCGTGGGTGACTTTAATGCACAAATAAATAGGAGTGCGGAAATAAATAGGAGTGCGGTCCTTACAGCTTGAATGTACCAGTAACAACAATGACCAACCATCACTGCCCTGATAATGACCAATGTACAATTTAGTGGTATGAACTTCTTTTTTTCCACATAACAGTGGTATCAAGTTCATTTTTTCCAGAGAACGTGGAGATTGAATTATGGAAGACAAGAAAAGCAAATCGATTACGTCATATTCTCTAAAAGACACGGGTTGAGGGTGCCAACATGGACAGCGAACATTTGCTTGTCACATTCAATGTGAAGTGCAGACTATGATCTACATTTAATAAACAAGTACAAAAGACCGTTCAATAGAATGTCATCAATGGCACGAATGAAGAGCTGAAAACAAATGTAGTTGATATTTTGTCAGTTCACCAAACCTAAGTACCCCCATTAGAGCAACTGCTCCACCAAGTGAAGAAGTCTTTGTCAAATATCCCACAATAGAAGTAGCAGCAGCCCTTAGTAAACTGAAAATTGAAAATTGCGCGGATTTGATTAAGGCCGAAAACATCACTCTAGCATTAAGTCTATACCAATAGCAGCTGCCGGAGAATTGGAAGGCCGCTACAAAAAAAGGTGACCGTTTTAAATTTGAAAAATATCGTCGCACAGCCCTATTGAACACTGATTACAAAGTACTGGAAAACATCATATAGGCGACGCGCTTCACTATGACGATGATTTTGGAAAAATGTGGGGAGTACAATATAACCAGATATCAACTAAATACAGACGTCCAGTCCGGCAAGCATATGACAGTATCAACCACAAGAACCTATGAGCCGCGCTCATGTGTCTAGGACGAAAGAACCTCATCACAAATCTGCCTTACAATTGAAAAAATCATCAAGATGTTCTCGACCACAGTAAAAATTTAGATGACATTGACACAATTATGGTTCAAACCTAGATTTTATAAATTATAATATAATTATATTATTAATAAAACGAATATTTTATTTGGTTTAATATTATATTTAAGTTTCCTTATTCTGAAACTTATTTATTATTCGATTTTATATCGATTACTAACGATGATGTCAGGGTATATCGAAATCGATGTAAAATCGAATATTAAATAAATTTCACAATAAGGAATCTTAAATATAATATTAAATTAAATTAATTAAATTATCTTTAATTTTTTAATTGGAACAACGTTTCCCCGTTCCCCAATTCCACAACACTCAAAACTTTTTTCGATAATGCCCCCTGACAATGATTTTGCCGCCTTATCAACGAAATCAACAATCGCTTGATACAATGGTCGTTTTCTATAACCTTTATTTGTATATTGCTTTTCACAACACTCAAGCCATTGATTCCATTTATTGCGTAAGGCCAATTTAAATGAACGGTTTACGGCAACATCTAGAGATTGTAAAAACGACGTAGATTTCGGGGGTATAAACACAACTTCAGTATTACATTGTTTCTTAAGGCTATTTACAACATCCTGTTTTTTGTGAACTCTGTAGGAATCCATGAACAAAACGGATTTCGTGTTTGCCAAAAAATTCCTCGTTTGGCGAAACAACTAAGTATCCATTCGAGAATAAACTTTGTACTCACACTACCACCATCAGAGACTGTAACACTTACTGGGTTTGGAAAAATCAATTTTGGAGTATTTTTGAGACCTTTAAATATGATGAGCGGTTTTATAGCCATTCCATCCGCTGAAATGCATAATACCGTTGTAAATTGGCTTTTCGTGTGCCCGGTAGTATACCTTCAATATTTCGTTCGGTTTTGTAGTGTAATGCTCTGTCGCTGCACATGTCGAAGTAGCAGGCGGTCTCATCCATATTTAATATTTGCCACAAATTTAGTAACACTGTTTTTTGTCTAATTCACATTTTTCTCTTTTAAATACCTAAAAAATATTTTAAAAAAATACGGGTTCTCTCAAAAGTCGATTTTTCTCTTTTCTACTTGTTGTTTTTCATAAAAAAGTTTTTTTCGTAATAATATACCATGGTATATTATTTGAAAATTAGAGCCAAATAATATACCAGTGGTATATTATTTAGGGGGGTACATTATTTGGCACTCTAAGTGCTGAAAAGTTAACACCTTTATAAAGAAAACCTCTATAAAATTTTAAATTTTGTTTGTTTTTATTCTCGTTTACTCTTCTCTTCTCTTAATAGCACTATGTCTTTGTCATATGCAAGTTTAATTTCTTAATTGCTTTAAGTTTTGATCAAAAATTAGCTAAATATTTGTGGTTTATTTTAAATTTTACAAAGATCATTGATCATTGTTTTGTAAATTATGTTAGAACCCAAATCGCGCAATAGGTTTTAAACCGCAATAGGTTTAAAACCTGCCAGAACCACCTACACTGAAAGTGTGGATACTACTGGTTTTTTCTAACATTTTTTGATAGCAATTAAAATAACACGCAAAAAGGTGTGGTGTTACAGCACCCTTATGATTATGTGCGCATGTCAAAAATGATCAATTCTAATTCACATAATTCAACTAAAAAATTTACATACATATTTTGCAATAATTCCTGCAAACTCCATATAAAATTTAAGCAAGTTATCTAATTTTTAGTTTTTAAATAAAAATTTTAAGTCTTCAACGGAATTTAAGTTTCAAATTTTCGAAGGCAAGAGTAATACACAGAAATAGATGTGAGAGCGTCTGTTGTCAAAATTTTGTGATAGTATCAATATTTTTGATTCAAAACATAATAATAATTAGTAATTTAGAATACCACCCTTTAAAATTAGGGTAAGTAAAGAGGTAAAGAGAAAACAAATTTTAAAATAAATTTTTCAAAAAAATAAAAAATATTTTTTTTAAAAATACTATGTACTCTGATCACCCAAACCACAAAATCATTTTTTCCAAAATCTAATTTTATTAATTTTGCATTAAACATTAGAGAACGAAAAATAAAGTTATAATACTTCAATATTGCTATGTGTTGTGTAGAAATGTAGTGATACATTTTTCCCAATTTCAAAGTTTTTCCATCTCTCTAAAGATAACTCTCAGGATATGTACACACTGTAATATATATTGTACATGTATACCCACCCCGTACATATTCGTTGTTACGTCCAATCTGAGCTATAAAAACGACATAAAATAAACTAAACTAAAACTATATTATTGTATATACATTTTTGCTTAGAAGAAATAAAATTAAAATTATAATAACTATTTTCTCTGGTATCAGTGGCTTTTGCCTTGTACTTTTCTTTTTTTCCTATCTACAATCAATTTTATAGTACATTTTTGTCTACAGTAAAATGTACGTGTATATAGATAGACTCCAGCTAGATATTTAGTACAGTACTCTCTCTGAAAAATTATCTACGGCTACGTATTGTGTAGCAACACATTTTCCCCTTGATAAATGGTCTGAGTTGAATGGACCATCACCTCAACAAAAAAAATTTTTTATTCTAAATTTCAGTACCTACTCGTTTCTTTTTCGGGTGATACGCACTCTGCATCCACTCACCCCTTTGTTACATTTACTTATACATGGCTATATACGAATACATTTGAGTCGGAAAATTTTTATTTTTTCCTTATTGTATTAGTATATTTTCAGCTAATTATTATTATCTTACAATGATATTAGAATGTATTATTGTTGATAATGATGATTTTTAGAAATATCTGCTTTTATGTTCTATATCAGGGGGAAAATATTAGAAAAATTATTTTGCGAGAGTGTTTGTGTGTACAATTTCGTCGAGGATAGTATAGTTTGAGTGGTTGGTTCAATTTTTATATTTTTATGTAGAAAAGAAAAATAAAACTAAATCATAATTAATTATCTTGTCTCTCTGATTTTTAGGAAAATTTATTTTTTTTTTTTTTTTTTTTTTATAAAATACAGATTTTGATTTTTCTTCTTCTTTTTTGTGATTTTAGTTTTTGGGAAAAATTAGGAAAAATAATATTATAACAACAACATTGAAATTTATTTTATTTTTTGAAATGGGAAATGATTTTTCCGGGAGAAAATATAGTTAGGTTAGGATATATTTTGAATACTATTATACACCAGCACACATATACAAATAGGCATTGTGCTTAGATTTGTATGAATATACATAATTTATGTTAGAAAATTTAGTTTTTCCAGATTAAGCATTATGTTGGTGTAATTTTTGCTCAGACGTACACAGTGATTGATTTGATTGTTATGTTATGTTTTGATATGTCGGATTTGTGAATATATATTTATAAATTATATATGGTTGTGTGGTACATTTGAAATTAAGATATTTGCGAGGAAAATTTTGCTTTTTAAATCTGTACATAATGCTGTCTGATGTTTGTTATCCAAACAACTGGCATTTTGGTGACATAACAGTAGGCATAAATTAGGTATAAACAATTAGAATAATATGACTTGTGAAAGGCTAATCCTTAAGCAGGAATTTAAAATTGAAAGTTAATTGTTTTTTTATTCATCTTTAATCTGCTGTGGGGCCTAGGTGTTTCCCAACTAATTCGAAGACTTACGGCTATAGGTTCGATTTTTGTAGAAGCATCTACATTGCATAATTCCATGCCTATAGTACTGGCATGGCAAGTGGGTCAGCTGCACTCCGACAGGGGGCAAAGTTGTGTTCATTTTCATCACAGATTGTAATCTGACAACGAAAAATCCATTTTGCATCCTGCCCCTATCGAGATTCGAACCCGGTACCTCTCGATCCAAACGCCAAAACTTTAACCACTATGCCATTTGGTCAGTAAGTTAATTGTTTTGAATTAGGCAAAAAGTACAAAAATATTCAACACATGATTTAGGTAATTTTATTTAAGCTCAGTTATATCCCATAACCTAGTCAAAAATTACTCGTTTTGTAGTAAGTTTATTATACAAAGAACCCCATTTTCGATAAATTGGGCATTTAAATATCGGTAGCAAACAGAAAGTAGTTTTCTTAATACAATGAATCTTAACACATTTTGCTAGGACGATTAAAAGGTAGATGGCTCGACCACGTTGCAAGGTCTCAAGAAGACCCCGCGACTGGGCTGGCGTGACGACGTCGAAAAGACCTACACATATTAGGATGTTGAGATTGGAGGGCTCTGGTCGAGACGGGTGGAGGACCATAGTGCAGGCGGCAAAATCCCTTCATGGGATGTGAAAGCTAGAGAGATCATTGAGAGAGAGAGAGAGATTTAATATTAAAATGGAAGTCGATTGTTTGATTTTTTACATTTACTGCAGTATGCACAATACGTACAAGTTTATACTTTCTCTCAAAAGGAAAATTTGTAGCACGTGACACCCAAATACCCCATCAAAATAACTCATTCTCTAACCAAATTTGGCCTACGAAATAATTTTTTTTAATTAAAATTTATCTGTCGAAATGTCTTGCAGAAAAAACGTATAAACTCGCACTAATGGTTAATTTATTTTATTAGTAAGTCGGACGATTCTCTATAAAATATTAATTTAGAATGTATATGAATATTCCTCCTACTGGTAGCATATTGCAGTACATTTCCCAATTCTTAAATAAATTTAACACCATCAAAAGAAAAAGAAAATAATAAATAAAATAAATTTATACAATTACACAGCTTAAATATAAATATAACTTCATTATTATAGTAAGAATAAATTATATGCAGCAATCTGAATACTTCGGACATAATACTTGCAGTTGGTGAAACCGATATACCAAACATTACAAGGAACCACAACGACTAAATTAATAACCCAATGCTGTATTGTATTACGTGAGAGGTGTGATAGACTTTCACTGTTATCATGTGTGGTGCAAACTTAAGTCAAATTAATAAAGTACCCAATGCAGAAGGTTAATTTTTATATTTGTTTTTCACTGACTAGTTAATGAATAATGACATGTAACACAAGTCGACGGAAGTTATATATGACTACGAAGGTCGTATGCTGAATAAATCTATTCAAAACCAAGAAACAAAATACAACTACAATAAATCTGACCATTCGCGCTTGCAGCTCTACTACTCTATTAGAAAACAAACCAGTAGTTTTGGTGGGTTAGTTGAATGATCGTTTCAAAATTGTAAAGCTAAGGCGAACACTAAACATATTAAAACAGTGTTCAATTCGGGTAAGGACATATTAACTCAATGAATTTAAAGTGTTAACACTTTAAAGTGAACTGAAGTTAACTGTTTTGGAAATAATTTAGATCCACAGATGACATTAAACGTTTATTGTATGATGTTCAAATATGCTACTCCGATTTTCAAATCCTAACATTAGGATTGCATTTCAAGTTTTGTCAAATTTGAGCGCGGTTTTCCATGTACAGGACTAGTTTCTTCAAATTTGTTCAGTAAGTTTGAATTACTTTGCTTACTGATTTAGTTCTTCCGCAATAAGGCTGCAATAACTTCAGCTATAGTTTCTGTTGTATACCAATAAATTGTTACATTAAAAAAAAGTTAAAATGAATATTCAAAAATTACACAGTAACTTACTCAACTTACTTAATTAACCTTTATGTACATGGCAAGCTAAATATTTTTTACTTTGGACTTTAGCTACAAATCTGAAACTTATGTTTAGCCTTCATTGATCTTTCCTTTATCAGAATTTTTCTTTTTTGAAATCTTATGGAAACAAAATAAGAATAAACAACGATAAAATCAAAAATACCCCTTAAACTGGTTGGAGAGGTACATTAGTACCTACAATGTTATGTGTAGAAATTTATACAGTGAAATAATTTTATATAACGGGAAAATTATAATAAAGCTGCCAAAGGAGAACAAATTCATTTCAAAAATGTTTATTATTTGCAATAAGTTCATTACATTTAGTAAATGTTTCTGCATGTTCATTGCAAATTGGTTGCTTGCAATCAGTGTTGGCATAACTTTATTGTAACGGAACGCAATAACGGAAAAACCGGAAATATTTTCAGTAACGTTATTTGTACCGGTATAAAAATAATATAATTGAAAATAACGTTATTTGCAACGTAACGATAAATTTATTTTCCGTTATTTCATTACGATTAAGGTATCAATCACTAAGTATATTTTAATTTTCAGTATGGATGTTGTATTTGAACCGTTTGGTCTAAAATATCGTTCACGACATTGTGTTATAACTACAGACGTCTGTATCACGACGTATATTTTTGGGAGAATTTCAATAACTTATTTGATAGCAATATCTGATTTCTATTTGTTGTGATATTTTGTTTAATTTTAAGGTAACCTCACATTGAAACTTGTGAATAATGAATAATTATTAAACTTCATTAATAAATAAACTGAGACTCATTATTTGAATGAACTTTGTAACGATTGACCGCGCAACCATCGTTCCAAAAAAGTGTTGGTTTAATACCCCTGCATCGATTGATTGGATAACTGGACAAGATAATGCAAAAAGCGCGGATAAACCAAGTTGATATTACAATTACCGGGCTATCCCGTTTAAAATTATTAGGCGTGGTGTTTTTTTTTGCAAACTTTTTGTATATAAGGGACAACATTTGGATACGCGGGGGTCAGTTTTCCGAATTATTTTTAAAGCGTGGACATAAAATTTAAATTAGTTTATGTGTGACAACATAAAATATAAAATAAATATATTGTTGGTATGCCATTTGGATTTTAACGGTATAACGGTATGCCATTTGGATATGTTAAAAGGCCTCATCAGTCAACAATCATCACATCACATCGGCGCAGCAGCTACATTCGATGAATTCGTTTTTTTATTTATCTTATTATTTCATATTTATCAATTTTACGATTTCTTTATGATTAGGATTACATAAATCTTTTATATTTCATACACAATATTTTTTGCATTTGCCATTTTCATAATTGTATTCAAATTTATTTTCTGATAAAAATTCAATTACCGTTTAATTCTTTATACTATTTTTTTTTGAATTTGTAAAAACAAAAAAAAAAGAATTATTTTTCTAGTTATAGTTTCGTGGTGATAACTAATTTGTTTTGGGCTCAGGGTTACGGATTTGATTTGTTATTTCGCTTTTACTTAATGATATTCATAATTGGTTATCGCTACTTTGTGACGTCATCTAGTATAGTATTATCTAAGTTAGATTCTTTTTTATATAACTTACCTATTTTAATGATTACTCATTCTATTGTATCGATATTAAATTTTTCTTATTAAATTATTACAATCATGTCCAACATTTACTATTTTTTTTAACAATTGGGATTATGTTCCGCCATTTCGCCTTATTGTTCGCATTTTGTTGAAGTTTCAGGTATGAGAAGCTAAATGTTCTGATTATAGAGGATGAGGGGGTAAGGGAGTTCGCGTTCTCAAGGTGAGTTGGTCTGTGCCTTGCTCCTAGTTTCCTTTCCTTACGTTCCTTACTCATAAATGTTCTTCCTTATGCTTCGGGAAACCCCACCCCATTACCCTGAGCTCTAGCGGGAGCCAATATGACCGCCTCGAACCTCTAAGTGGGTAACCAAATTTCTGTTAACACCCGATAGTACGTATGGGTCTCGTTACAACTTTTTGGATTAGAATTTTAGAATCATTCGAAAAATTCACGACCATAGCTTTTGTTAAGGTCATGTTTATAACCTGGTATTAGTTGCTACACAATACTTCTTCATAGGAATGTTGATAATTCTTGAAAACTTGCAATTCTCCAAGAATGAAGTTCTAGAGTGCCGTAGCAGATTAAGCGAGCATAATATCAAATATTCCATATAACGATCTATTTAAAATTTTAAATTTTTTTGTAAACTTCAAATCCTATTCGATCCTGTTTAAGTTACATACCAGTAACCGTAACGATTTCCAATTATAACGAAATTAATAACGTTACTTTTATTTTTCAGGTATGCCAACACTGCTTGCAAATCGTACAACTTTTTCGTGTTTTGTGTTGGAAGGATGACAACGATCTACAAACAAAGCAGCTTCCCATAAGTGAGCGAGCATTTTAAACTGTTGATAAAACAATAACCGGCCGGCATATCATACATTGTATCCCAGATTGAGATGAGCCATCACTTTTGGATTCGTTACACAATCCGCAATAGAATGCATCGCTAATTGTTTACCTTGATCCTGTTGTAGTGACCGGGTAAACCGCGTTCTACCCGGATACGGAAAAAGCTGCTTGCGTATGGTTACACAATCGGATGCGATAAATTTGGATGCCAAATTTACATTTAACAACAACCAAACATCACTAATAGCTATTGCTTTATCAGTAACCAATCTTTCTGTTCACGTGTTCCTGTTGTCAAACCGAATGAATCTACATAAACTGTGAAATCTGGTATTTGAAATGGTTGTTCTATAAAGAAGATACGAATGTAACTGCGACAATTTCCTGCGATGCTCATAGTTAGAGCGAAGTACTCTCATTGTGACCAGTTTTCCAAAATATGCTAAAATTCTTTTGGTGTCAAGCGCGTTCATATTTTGGCATATTTGTTTGCATTTTCGGGATTCCATTTTTCAAACAATCGTTCCGCTTTGCGATTCATTGTGCATACGATGACATCGACCATCACTTCCGAAAAATGCATTTGGTGTCTGTAACTGATAAATTCTTGGTCGAGGCAACTGGGCCACATTTTTGGAGGAAAATATTTTGTTTTTGTATTTGTTTCCATACAGTACCAGCCACCATTTGCCACAAAATCTGCTATGTATTTCTAATTAAATAACATACATTTAATAATCCTTTATTAGCAAAATAATAATCTAATAATCACCGATATTTTGGATTATTTAGGTTTATTATTTTTTACCGTTATTTTCTTTAGTATAAAATGGAGTTTTTATCCTACTAACTGTTTAAAACATATTTATAAATTAAATTGTTTTTAAAGATTTATATTTTAGTGCATTTTCTGTATAAAACGGATGAAGGTACATTTGTGTCGTTAAAATGCAAAGTTCACTATTTGCATACCAAAATAATCGTCTTTTTAAAACGAACCGGCTCATAAAAACGTTGTATTATAAAGCGGATTATTTGTTGAAGAAATTCCATTTTGAAATTTGAAGTTTAATGCAAAACCCTTTTTGCTACCCCAAATTTGCTTATTTTATTAGTTTACTACTATTGTGGCTCAGGAAGGAGGACATGCTAGATAACGACCCAAAAAGTTTACCAAACGGCAACAAGAAAAATTCTAATTAAATATTAATTTTATATTTAATTTTATTTTGAATATTAATTTCGGGTACGCCATTCTACAATTAAACCCGAAGGTTATCACCAAATATATAGATCCCATGTTTCTGTTATTAGCCTCGGAAACGGCGGTTGTCCTGTCGACTGGAAACTCAGGCAGCAAATATCATCCTTCCGCCAGGTAAATGGCACTTCCGGTTCAAAGAAACCAAGCTATTTATTTTGAGGAGATTAAATGGCATCTTAGTGCGTGGCGATGCAAATTATAAATCAGATCATGGAGCTGATCAATCTATAGCCAGCAAAGGGAAGGATTTACGTAAATAAATCCAATAATAGTAAAACCTGGGGTCCAGATATCTGCTGCAAAAATAACCGATGTCAAAAATTTATTAAAATAGCACTTCGGTGAAAATTGGGCTGAAATGGACGATCTCATTTTTTATAAAAATGTTGCTTATAGAAAGAATAATAAGTTTTTTGCAATTTCTGAAGAACTTGTCATTAGAATGATGTCATTAGCCTACTTTAGATTTTAACGACACATTTGTACCTCAGTATCACCCACCTTCAAGAGACATCTTCAACTATGGCCAGTAACAATATTATGATATGTACAGTAACAATATTATGATAAGTTAATATCATTCGAGAAATGAGCTTTAGCATTTCTCAGAGCACTCCAAACACGTTTACTGTATAATATGTAAGGACCTGCTATTGTTTATAAAGGAAAACGGGTTATTTACCAAAGGGGTTGTCTACTCTTTAGCTGCCGTATATTTATGGTATGCTGAAACGGATTTTCTTAATTCTTCTAAGTCTGGTAAAACTGGTATTTTGGATTCTAAGTTAACTGGGAACTCTGATCTCAAATACAAATTTCAAAAAGTACTGTTGTCTTCTACCACGTCGTAGTGTTTTGAAATTCGTTAGGACTGTTTCTCAAAATTCTATACTTTATCTAAAATAAGTTGTTATACATCTTATGATTCTGTTGTTTGGTGCTCGATGACTAACCAAAAGTTGGCAATAGCGACTTAATAGGCTACAAAATATTTCGAGTAAGGCACTACAGCTTAAATCTAATCATTGCTCTGGACTCAATTTTACCCTGTCTCAGCTGAAGGCGTGATGTTAAGCTCAGAATGTTTTGCTGCTTATTGACTAAACTGCAGTCGAGCATTATTATTTATTTGTGTGCCCTCCTTTAACCTTGTAAAAGTAAAATTCCATGTTTCCATTTCATCACATAAATCTTGCTTGTTATATTTTAATGAACAACATTCAACAGATTACAAAAACGCAAGTTATTCATCAGGCTCTCAAAATATTACTAGTTGTTCACATAACATGGACTCTCCGGACAAATTTATCGTAACTGCTTTCAACTTACTTTCACTCATAATAAAAAGGTAGAACAGTTGTGAGTAGTTAATTTAGCAAAGACAAAAACCTTAAGTGTTTATAAGTACTTGCGGTGGTCGATTTGAAAGCAACTTTATGCTAAATAGTAAATGACAAACGTCACATCAATACGAGTATAAATGCGACGTTCTAAGATCTTAGCCAACTAAAATCTAGATTTTATTGGCGATTTTCATCGAATGTAGATAGCGTTGGTTTCTACGTCTACAAGGGGGACGAGAATTGTCAAACCAGACAGTTTTAATACACTTTACTTCATGGCAAACTATGATTCACATTTTGTTCACCTGATGTCAGCTACTTTGTAGAAAATCGTGAATATGAAAATGGCATTTATAATTTTCAGTGTGTTCTTTTATTCATTCTGCAGAAAGAATAGAACAGCGGTCGCCTGACTTTAGCATATTCTGCGGGAAATGTAATAAAATAACACAAAATAAGATATGGAATACTTAGGGTTTTTGACAGATAGGTTAAAAAATAAACGTTTCGCTTTTTATGAAAAGATAGCCATCAAAAAATTATTTAATTGGTTAACTAATTAAAAAAACTAAAAATAATTGCAATCACAATTTTAACGCACACGAAAAAGAAACGAATATGAGTTTGACGTTTGAAACAATATATGAATTGAACAATATATTCTACCTTTTGGTATAGGACAAACGGAATGCGTTCGGAATGTTTTATAAAAATAAAAGAAAAGAGAACAGGAGGAATAGAATATAAAGAATGAATGAAAGAACAATTTCGAAATCTTCAGAATGAATAAAAGAAAACACGGAAGTTACGTTTTTACAAAGTAAATCAGTCTCCAGATATCAATATTCACATCCCACGAATTGCTAGATCGGGTGTTTCTTTTATAATGGCAAATCAAATTCTTCTGAAAAATACGTATTTTACGAAAAAAATTATTAAGTACAAAGTTAACTTATCCAAAGGACGAAGCAAGATGGTGGAATATATATTTTAAAATAATAAAGATGCAGTCGGTTACAAGACGCGGTTTCTTTATTTTTGATATAGTAACTTTACATTTGATGAATGAAGGCAGATATTGGTGATGATAAATGGAATATAGATCTCTATATCAATTTTCATTTATTTTTACACTATTTTCCGTAGGCACTTGGCGAAACACACTTACACTTAATAAACACATTTATGTATTATATTTCGCAAAATTATAAAAAATTATAAAAATCAAAATTATAATTTTGCGAAATAAAAAACAAGTGTTTTATAAAATGTGTTTATTAAGTGCAATTTTGATTTGAATTAGTGATGGGGTTTTATTGCTAAAATTCGGGAATTAGGTATTAAATAATTAAATATGACGTGCAAAGACTTATGAACGCAAATTAGATAAATGGCTGATCATTTGTCCATACGGCACAATCATTAAATGCCAGTAACTCTTATAAAAATTAAGATAACTCAATTATTTTCTATAATTGTTTTCTATAAGAATTTTCTATAAGAATGTCATGCATAGTACTTTCCATAAAGAAATGTTGGTTTAATAAAAATAAGGTGCGAATAATAAAAAATTAACTAATTTTTATCGTGAAACTTAACTAAAACCTTTTTTTTTTTTTTACTGAAAAATGTTTCTCTAATTTTTTTTATCTAATCGCGTGTAGTTAAGTTTTAAAAAATAAAATTATTTAGTCTGTAACTTCTTTCAAATAAATGTTTACAAAAAAATCTAGTGTTAAATCTGCAAAATTTAGCAGACCAAACTGTAGGTGCGCTGCGACACATCCGTCGTTATGGGCAATTAAAATCAAAATAATTTCGAACGTGTCTTCCATAGTGGGCAGGAGCTTCACCATCTTATTGATAAAGAAAGTATTTCTGATAGTGATTGGAACAGAATGCAGCACAAGTGTTTCTATCAAAAATTGAAGACAGTTTTGTGAGTTCAATCTTTGAAGTAGTAAAATTATCTCCCCATACATTAACACTACAACGGCTTTGAAATTATGAGTCTCGCTAAACGTGAGGATTTTCTGGTTACCACTGAAGGAGATTGTGGAAAGTTATTCGTCTCACCATCAAATAGTGCGATTCTTCTCACCATAAAATAGATGAGCAATTCCAAGGTAATATTATCCTCGTTGTTTAATAGTAAATGAGAGAAATTTACTCGCTTTGGTATCTCATGCGGAGTGTAGTGGTACGGTTATGAGTGGTTTCTTCGGAATACTGTCCAGACTTTATTTTTTCTACAAGCAGGTTATATCGAAAGACGTCTCTCATGGTGGGCTCTGTATCTACTGACCACAAACTATTTTTGTCAGTATTGGTTTCGTGTTGAATTAGTCTAACATTTTCATAGTCGTTCCTCATTCGCGTAACCTTCAGATCGTCCATCAGACAAACCATAAATAAAATAAATATCCGTGAGTTCAATACGTACCTGTTTTTTTTTGTAGACATTAAGACTGATTTGGGGTTTCAAAATAAATTCTTTACTTATAACAACTTAACTTTTTAAATTCCAGCAATGTTTCTTATGAACTCACATTTACTGGTGTCCCAACTGCCAGAGAAGAAACTACAAGCCTGTGTCTTTAAAGTTATAGAAAAACAACTGATTTATCTTCATTTTTAAAAGAGTTACATGGCTGGCATTTACATGATTCAAGATATTGTACCGTAATAAAAAAATTGAAATGCAATTTAATTGGGCAACCGTTCATTTCGGGCATATGTGCTGTGGATTTTTTTAATGAGAGTTGTTGGAATTTTTATTATTCAACAGGGGTCGTCCTGTATACAAGAAATTTTACAGCACAAATTAAAGAATAGAAACATTTAATAAGGACCTAACTATTTTTACAATTAACTGATAGTACCCTGCAGTTTGAAAGTATGTACTGCTGAAGAATCACCGAATAACATGGGAAACAATACTGAGAAATATGTATTTTATCGTCATTAATTCTTCAAATGTGCGGGCACTAGGCGATTGCAAAATACACCGTTTGTAAGCTATTATCAATAACAGTTTCGGGTTGGAAGTGTAGCCTATGTTTTCTGGTTTGCTTAGTCTAGCGATAACCGCACCATTAATGCAGTTTAGATATGAAAATGAAATATTAAGAAATTGAGTCTCCAATCTTGGGGTTAATTTAACTTCAGCGGACGGGTACGGCTTAGCGACTATTACAGCACGTGATTAAATATAAATCTAGAGAACCTTGACAGAAACAAATGTTAGATTAATAAAAGCAAACTTGATAAAAAATAAATTTAAAATAGAAACGTACGAAACGTAAATAATTTGAACTCTAACGTGATAAAAGCAAATTACATTTCGATATCTCTGCGATAAATGGTATTGTTATTATCTATGATCGATTATTTAAAATGCGAGGAAACAAATTTACAACCCGTATTACAGCTTTAACTTAAGTTTTGAAAAAAAAACAAGTAAAATTTTAATCCACAATATCCTACTCTGGAGTGAATATACTAATTATACATTAACTTGGTATACTTTATATGCAAATATAACAGAATAGGAGCTGTCTATTTCGTTCTCCCTCAATGAAAAGGATTTTTAATTTTCCAAAAAATATATATAAATTTTATCTAAACTACTTTATTATATTGTAGTATATTCACATACCTCCTATACATTATGTACGACGTACAAATATACGGTATATAATCAGATATGTTAAATGTATATCTATAGAATAGTTGAATAAGACAGATATTTGTCTAAATTTAAATTGACCATTCAGAATCAGTGAGATTTTTCCTGTCAGACCTGATGTTAAGGAATAAAATTAAATGTAAAACCGCTCTTTATTATGTGGAGTGGAAACTACCGCTCATCTATCGGTATTTCTACTAATAACAGTAATCCTTCTTTTGATTTAGATTTTAGAATGATTAAGTTTGTAAACTGTAAAGGGTTGTGTTTTCTTCATATCTACTATTTAAATATTAGTAAGGATGACCCTTTCACACATTTTGAAACCACTTGGTCATAATAAATAAAATATATCAAAATCTTTTATGAACGCAACAACAACTTATTATTTCTATCACACTTACGAACGAAAACAAAAAATCAAGTCTCAATTACAAAACAAAAAATAAAATCTTTTTATTAAAAATTTATTTTTATTTCATTTTGTCTTTCTTAAAAAAATTCTTACGTGTTTGTTGCATGTGTGTATAAATCACACAAAAACGTATGTGAATGTATTGATCATTGGTTGCATGTATGCTGTGTACAACAAAACGTAAAATTAGAAAAAAATGAAATAATAAATATTTTTTATTATATTACAACAATAAAAATCAAAAACTATAAAATACATGGTTACACACACGCATTAATAAAAACGCGAACCAGCAAAAATAGTTTTGTCACATGAGCAACATTTTTGTGTCACATCACGCAAAATTAAGCGATTAAAAATAAAAATTGATTTCTGGTTTTTATTTTGTTTTTTTTTTATAAAAATGTCAACTACTGTTTTGGTAAATTTTATAAAAATAAAAATAATGTGTCTGACTGAATGATTGTAAGAAAATAGAAATTTAATAAATTAAATGTGTTTTAGGTGAGTAATGATAAATGATGTGAATTTTTGTATGTGAAATAATTTTTTGTGTTTAAAAAATGGAGTTTAACTTGTGTCAAATAAATAGTAGTTTGACATTTTAGATTAAGTGGCGGATATGCGACAGGTAAAAATTTATTAGGTCTTTGGCGACAAAAAATTTATATACTTGAATTATTGTTATGCATTTTATAAAATATAAAACACTTTCTGGTCGATCTGCACAACAATTATACGTAGTTGGTGGACATTAAAAATATGAAATTGTTTATTTGTGCAGAGAAATCTTTGCTTTAGAAAAGCAGAAGATGGGGCTGAGGTTAGCCCGATTAAATTTCAGTGTACCAGAGAACACGGTAGAGAAATGTAATGAGAACGCGCCTTGCTTCAAGTTTAGTGAATAGCACAAAGTCGGTAAAGTCAAAGTACGGACTTGGACTATGTTGTATTCTCTTCAATCATACGCTAACAAAAATTGAATTCTGCCCTTAAATCCTTTCAAATCTACCAACTGATATTTCCTTCGTTTTAATACCTTCTCGAGAAAGAAATGTCACTAAGTCTACGTATTCAATTTGTTTCACATTTATTTGTTTAGGGAACGCTGTTGCAGTCGAAGATACTGTATTTTACCCCCGACAGACGATAACACAACCATAGAATGTCATATTAAGTTTCTTGATAGAACGACTTTCTTTGAATGTAGACTATATCTAGTATTAATGGTTTTATGTCATTTTAACATAATAAGTGATTTGTAATAATTTTAACTCTATCATTAAATTGCGCGAGGTCTCTCGGTTTTAGTCGTGAGTCAGTTTTGGGGTAGGAAAGCGCTACAGTTCACTAAATATGCTGAAAACGTTGCTCGTCCGTGCCTGGGACGACATTACAAACGGACCAGTGCGCAGCTGTCTTACAGTCGATTTTGTGAAGTGACTTCATTGGAGAATATTATTGATTTAATAAAAGAGTTTGATTTTATGTTTAATCTGAAAACTAGTTTTAAACTGTTTAAGTACTTATAAAAGGTACAAACAAATCCGGAAACTTTTATCGCATCCTGTATTATGTAAATAATTTATGACTATACATCGGCCGCTGCCAAAAGGTCGAGTAAAATTAAACATTTACTTACTTGGGCTTTAGATAAATTTAATTATATTCCATAATACTATTGCAAGGTGATTAAAAATTCGACCCTTAAACTGACTTTACCCGAAGTAACTGATTACCGTTTGCTGTGGTCCAACGTACTAAACATAATGGATGTAATACATCTAGGGAATGCTCCCAGGACCCCACAAGAAAAAAAAAAATTCTTCCCAGCATTGTAATGCCATTTATAAAATGAACGCGTAGAGGACTAATAACAACGGTTGTGCTACTTAGTAGCTCGAGATAATCACCGAAGCAATATATGTAGGTATGATGCGTTTTTATATCGTGGTATCGATTAAGAAAAAATTAAAGTTGGTCTGGAGGTTTCAGATGCTCCTTTGAAGCATTAGATTTTAATTTTAACACCAAATTCCAGTATTTAAAATATTTTAAAAAATATTTAAAAATATTTATATTTATATGTTCATTATAAGCTTGTCAACTGAGATAAATTTTTATCAAAATACATATCACATTTGAATAGGTTAATGTCGCGAAAATGTCATCTAAGTAAACAAGGTTAATTTGATGATAGCATTGTCTTAGCATCATTAATTTATATAAATTTTACGATAATATTGTTTAATTTCGGACGCATGCATTGAAATTGATAGTAATTTAATTTTCAACATTTATTTTAAGGAACTAATTCTATAAAATGTTAATGAATTAAAAATAATTAATTTCATAAATAACGTATAAACCGTAAAATTAATTAACCCCTTAAGGGCCGGATTTTTTTTTCAAATAAATGCGCCAAAAAAATTAATTTTTTCAAATAATTAGAACTAATATTTTGACATACATATTATGCACAAAAAAAATCTGTTTAAAAAATAAACTTTATTTTTATAAATATGTAGTTTTTTAATTCAAACAAACGTAAAATTAAAACATATTATTAAAATACATATATGTAGATACATATGGGAAAAAATATAATATAAAAGAAAATAATAGGTAGAAAATTAAAAAAAATCAATAATTTAATTCTGTCTAATTAAATTTCTGGTAAACCTGGAAGCATGGGCGTAGGTTTTAGAGAACAATATATTTTATTCTTAGTTGATTTAATATAATAATATTGTTATAAGATTATATTCACAAGTTATTTCGAGCAAATACATAATGGAACGTATAACATGTGACCGCCCGGGTTATCTAGGGTTTGGTCTTTTTGGACCATATAGCATGTCCCGAGATATCTTGGGTTTGGTCCTTAAGGGGTTAAAATATTTTATAGACAAGTGAAGCGTAAATAAAAAATTTGGCGGGAATAACATTAAATCATAAACAAATAAATAAAAAATTTAAATTTGTGAAAATGTAGGCGATGCTACGAATTTGACACAAGGATTTTCGAAATTATAAAAAAATAGTTGGCGATTGTATTTGAACCACTTTGAATTCTCAGCAAATACTTACATATGTATATGAAAATTAAAAACTATGAAAAATAAATATAGCAAAAATAGCAAATAATTTATACACGATTACTAGGGGTCTTAGTGATATTTTCCTAATGGCTAATAAAAAAAACAAGTTTTGGGATTATTTCCAATACATAATTATTTAAAAAAATGTATGACACGTCCGACAATCATGAAATATATTGTTGTCTAACATAAATGTTTTATCACCGGAAGTTTTCTTAATATTAAATAAGAATGATAAAAATTCACCTCGATTTCGTACTTTGCAAAAAATGCAAATTATGAAAACTTCAATAATAATCACGTGCCAATATTTTTTTGCACATCTATTTTCTAATACCGCAAATTTCATTGGCGACGATTTATAAACACCAACATTAAATTAACAAAAATGTGAACCTAGAAATTGAAACGAATACATAAACTGTACTTGTACATGAAAAACAATAAACACATATGTACCAAAAGGGGAGGGGCTACACTCATCTAAAATTGTGTATATACATTTTTTCCGAACGCAACGTCGTATATGATACAAAAAAATTGAGCGGTGCGGTTTCTAACAAAAAACAACACATTTACAAATATCTAAAATATTTTGGAATTTAAATTTAGGCAAAATTTTTATATTTAGGAAATAATTTGCAAATCAACAGGTTTATAGTAATTCACACGAATTTTATAACACACGCTGATAACATATTTTGTAAATGTATTTTTTATGTATGTAATTTACATTAAATATCAAAAAATAAAAGAAAAATCTCATATCCGTTTATAAAAGATTGAAACCAAAATCTGTATCAAATCCAATTTTACACTCGTAAATTTTAAAAACCGTATAATTTTTATTAAAAGAAACACAAGATAATTATAAAGGTTTCATGGGTTTTAATTAGTTTATTAGACAATGACCACCCATGAAATTACAAATTTTACTATTTTTTTTTATTATTCTACTTTTATGTATTTAATCGCAAAATTAAATGTTTAACGGGATTTAGTTTCTTTATATCGTTGTCCATTATAAGATTAATTAGAATTAATAAGAGATCAGCAAAATAAAATAACAAAATGCTAAATAAAAAAAGCATAATAAAATGCGATGACTTCAATGCTAGGAAAAGAAAGTAACGCACACAAAAATAAATCAAAAGTTCGTTCTAACTTACTTTTAAATTTAATATGTATATTTAATTAATTAGAACTTAGATTAGTCACTTGGCGGGATGTTTTAAAAAATTGTATTATAATTTTTTTAAACCGACGGTTTATACACGTAATCTTAATAAGATTTTGACACGATTTTTTATTAAAACTCACTTTAAACTTAGCTCTACACAATGTGGTATAAAATAGTTAATCACTTAATTATAGTTGTTTAATCGTAATTAAAAATATGTGTTGTTTTTTAATGTAATTACGAATTGGTTATATATAATAACAAAACTAACACTTTTATAAAATAATAATAAAATAACACTTTATACTTTATATATCAGATTTGTCACTTTTAATTAAATGAATTAATTAGAAAAAAAACTTGTATTTCAGAGAACATAAGTAAAACATTTTATTTACTTCAAACCGTCAAAATAATTATCACCACGTGATTTAATTTTACCATTAATTCACAATAAATTATTTATTTAATTTCACAACAAAATAAACCTTAAAAACATTTTTCAAACACTTTATTAAACAATACACTTTAAAACGAACCGAAACTTTTTTCTAAATTACTAATTAAAATTTTTTAAGAAACAAAACAAAAAAAATCTCTTCTTATTTACCGCCGCGCATATGGCATTACATTAATTAACGATTTTTAGTACGGTACACCCGTTCTCATTGAAGTAGCGTCGTTAACTAAATTTGAAAATTATAAGAAGGCGAGCAAAAAAAATAATAATAAAAACAAAAATAAAACTCTTTGCTTTACATGTATTGTACAATCCCATATACCAACACTACTGCGTCGATCAGAATAAATTTCATTCAATTGAATTCAAATAAAAAAAATACAAAATTAAAAACGAGAAGAAAAATGATTAAAAAAGGAAAACTAAAAAGAAAAAGAAGAAGGAAAAATTGAGAACACAACACAATCATAATTTTTATGCAACAATGTATTCATTTTTTTTAAATACACATTAATAAATTAAAATGTGTGTTTGATTTGTTTCGTGTACGTATACTATAGAGGAGCATGATTTACTAGTGGTAGTAATAATTTTTTTTTTGATATGGTATGGAGATTGTGAAGGAGATTTTTATTATTTTATATCATAGTATGTGGTGTTGAATGTTTTTATTTTTAATTTAACTCTTTCCCCTAATTATTAGTACATTTTTTTAAAAAATTTTGTATGTGGGATGAAATTAAATTTCCTACTTTTGTCATTAAAATAGGAATGAGTTTATTTTATGCATGTGTATATAATAAGTATAAACACCAATACTTTGAAAACATTTTATACATTAGGGGTGAGTAGGTATATGGAGATTTTTAATTAGGGGATGTTTGCCGAAGTAGTTTTTAATTTATATTTTTTGCAGAGGGTAGTTTTTCGATAGAGACTAAGCAAAGAAATGGAAAATTTATAATTTTTCTTTTTCGAAAATGTTTCAGTTTTTCTCCGATTAGAAAATGGGAAATATAACTGTTTAATTAGATGAGAGATTGATTTTATAATTATATTTTTTGGGGTTTAGTTAGTAAGTATGGTTTATAAGATGATTTTTGAAAATTTTTAAGAGGTAATTTTGTAATTCCTATTTGAAACAGTGTACCGTCGTATGTTAATAATCTGTATGCAAAAATTTCAAGAATGGACAGATTTTGGTGAAAGAATTTATTTTTTATACAAATCTAAGGCCGATATTGCTCAAACGTGAAGTGACAAAATTGTTTTTCAGTATACCATATAGTCAACGTCTATTTAAAACAGTAATGCTTCAAATTTTATTACCATTCATAAAAGGTCATTGCTGGCCCGTCGGATAACAATAGTTCAGTGTAGTATCAAATTTTACTTGTGTTACTGGTACTTCGTTTAAAAATACTAAATGAACATTTTTTTTTTTAATTTTGTTCTTCTTTGAATCTGGTCTAGAATACAATTTAATACAGTTTTGTTAGTCTTGTTTTATCAGATTTCCTGTTTCCAATAAAAAAATTACCCTCAAACTTTATTTTAACATAATAATTTACAATAATGAATTAATTATGTATATAGTTTTAAGAACCTTACATCTTAAATGTAAGGAATGAAGAGCTGCGGTGAAAATGTGACGACGTTTTTCTGGCAGTTTTAAAAACTAGTCAATACCGATGAAACACAATTTTTGCAAGATAATGTCTCTTACATTTGTGAAACTTGAATAACTTAAATCGTACATCTAGCGTTTAGGTTTAGACGTAACTGTATAAACTAAATTATAAGCTGCAGCTGAAATTGCAATTGGCTCACACATCAATCAAAGTAGCGAAAGTTTAGCAAAACTTAAAAGAATACTTTATCATGCAAAAGTTAATTCCGATGAGGATGTTCCGATTTAAAACTTTAAGGACGTTGTGTACAATATCTCGTTAAGAAATTGCTTATGGTATGTAGGTAGAGAGGAACTAATGTAATCATTTTTAACAGCATCATAAAGGTTTTGTTTCGTCAAATAAATCATAGATTTTTATTTCGTAATATTGAAATTTTTGTGAAATACTTTTCGGTACACGAAGGAACCTAATCTAATATATTGTTTAATCGACAATATGAATGGTACAGTTATGGACTTCAGTAATGAACGGAGTTGTAATTTTTAAAATAATTTAGCTTCTAGTCGAATATATTGCTGATTTAAAACTTTCTAGAGATCTAGACTTATTTAGTTATTATTAATGTTATCCTAACAGAAATATTATCAACCGCCAATTTTTCAAAATGCCGTGCTGATTCTAAGAAAACTGCTAATTTCATTTTCAACTCGAAAAATCAAAAGTGTTTTAGCTGTTTACAATTCGTATATCGAAAAATTTCTATGCGAATGGGAACATTTTAGTGAATTCGTGATTATTAGAATAGGTGGTTTAATCAATTCATGAAGGTTTTATTGTGTTGATTAAAACATGTTTAGCTGAACCTAATCTACATTTTAAGTTATAGGTGGTCATTGTTGTTTTTTTTCCCACCGATTACGATTATTTATACCATTACGAATAATTATCCAACTGTTTAATTTTCAATCAAATTTCTTTTTTACATTGTTATGTAATAAATTAAATTTTAGTTATTGATTATTCAAGCCGATTTAATTAAGATTGTCCGTTTATTACCTGATCTGTAAGCAAATACATAATAAACCCAATTCCTCACCTTTCGATTTTTTCGACAGAATTTTTCGATTTACAATTTATCATACTAAATTCGTTCCTACGTACTAAATCGTTGTTTTACTAAATAATTCTTAAATGAGCTGCTACAAATTACGAAGTGACCTAAATGCTTTTGATACCTGTGATGACTCTAGGCAAGTACAAATTGTAACAGTGTAGTTTAAAATATGTACTATAATTCAGCTATATGTTTCGGGAGTTGTGTCGACTACCAAACAGACTAGCGATAAATTTTATCGCAGTATTGGAGATATTTTTTAAATCGTCAACTCTATTTACCGCCTATTTACCGTTATTTTGTTAAAAACAAGTTTAAACTAAAAATAATTTTGATTAAATAAAAATAATTTGTTTTCATATTCGGTTTTATATAAGGGTTTCATATTCAGTTAAAATAATAAATAAAATAATTAGTATGCTACGTATAATTAATGTGAAATTTTAATTCTAACACTTAATACTTAATAAACACAGTTTATTAAATACTTGTTTTTTATTTCGCAAAATTATATTTTTGAATATTTTAATTAAAAAATTTGTTCAAAAAGTTTAAAAAATCACTCGATCTATTTCGAGTTGTTAGGTCATCATCGTAATTCTAACAAATGATATTTTCCACTTCACTTAAAACGAAATTATTATTTCTTAAGAATGATACAATTTATTGGTTGTTTAGAGATTTTTTAACATTATAGTCTTAATATTTGCTCTAATATTTTGCAATTTATTCTTTTTGGGTGATTCAGGATAAGCACTGCACCCACGTTACCCCCTTTCCAAGGTTTCCAGTTTACTTCAAGTTAGCTTCAACAAAAAACACGCTACCGTTTGAAATACTGTAGAGCTCTGTTTAGTACTTCACAAAATTCGGTTAAGGTATTTTATTTTTTTTATTTTAAAGTGCTTATTGAATGTTCTCTGCATATTTTATCGTATGGTCTAATAATAATCTTGTTGTTTCTAGATACCACAAGAGCTACAGAGAGCGAAGAGTAAATGTTATGCTCAGTATGGATATGAAGCGAACGATTTCATTTTCTACGTCATTAATCTCGTTTCTTGCACTGGAAGAAACGAGATTAATGACGTAGAAAATGAAATCGTTCGCTTCATATCCATATCGACAAGGGTAATAATTATTATTATTTTTTAAATATTTTCGATTTTTTAAAATTTCGATTTGATTTTGAAATTTGAAAATTTACTTTGATATCGTAATGATCGTTAAATGAACTTTCTTTTAACCGAGTTAAACATCAAAAACGTATTGTTCGACGGATCAGAAGTTTCAAGCTTAACAGTTGGAGTATAGCGATTTCCATTAAATGTTAATAACGCCTTCTCTTCGACTGAAGGGAAATTTATAAATCCAATGTTTTGAGAATTTTCTGAGTTGACAGTTTCTGAGTAAACTAGTTCACTTACTGTGGAGATCGATCCAGGTGCCCAGCTACGACGTTCGATTTAACTCGTTTGGCTTGAATCTTTGAATTATAAAAGAATTATTATGATTTCAAATCCCAAATAATAAAATAAATTACAAGCATAAAGTTATGTTATAAAGAGTAACGAAACAAAGGATTTTTTTTATCAAAAAATGCATGGGTTATGCAATTTAAATGGATTAAACAATTGATAGGAAACAATAACAGTAAACAACGATGTGTAAGTGTATTGTTTAACCCATTTAAATTGCTTAACCCATGCATTTTTTGATGAAATTGTTTCCCGCTGACAAGACAACTTTTAATCGAATAAGTAACAAAGTCAACAGGCTAATCAAAAATTTCAAACAAAATAGCCTCGATAACTACTTAAGCGGGCTAGGTCCAGAAATGGATAACGACTACTCGTTATGGAAAGCAACCAGAAGATTTAAACGACCTGTAGTTCGAGTACCACCTTTAAGGAATGCTCAAGGCAGTTGGGTTCGACAAGACAAAGAAAAAGCGGAACTCTTTGCTCAACACCTAGCAGTAGTGTTCCAACCCCATGACATTCAATCCAGCATTGATGTAACACCTGTTTATCAACCAAATCAGGACTTTAAAAGGGTCACGCCAATGGAAATTGCTGAAGAAATCGACAAAAATCTTAATAATAAAAAAGCACCAGGAATTGATGAAATATCACCGGGTCTATTCAAGGAACTTCCACGTAAAGCAATCATCTTGATCACATACTTATTTAATGCCTGTATGAGATTGAAGTATGTACCCAAATGCTTCAAAATGACCCAAATCATTATGCTAAAGAAACCGGGTAAACCAGATGAAGAAGTAACATTATACAGACCAATCTTATTGCTTCCGACTTTATCAAAGCTGTTCGAAAAACTGATACGAAAACGTCTAAAGCCAATGGTAAACGTTCCTGATTTTCAATTTGGATTCAGGAATAACCACTCTACAATAGATCAAGTCCATCGAATAACTACGGTAATAGAGCAAGCGTTAGAAGAAGAGAAATATTGCCCCGCCGTATTTCTGGATGTACCCCAGGCCTTTGATAGGGTTTGGCATGAGGGATTGACATTCAAGATGAGTAAAATGCTACCACAAAATTATTGCCAGCTGCTTGAATCATACCTCTCTGATCGCCAATTCAGAGCCATTCATGAAGAAACATGTTCTGACTTTTATCCAGCGATTGCGGGAGTTCCGCAGGGAAGCGTATTGGGTCCCCTCCTCTACCTTCTTTATACTGCGGACATACCTACAACGAATAAAACATTCATCGGCACGTTCGCAGACGACACTGTAATTATGTCAGTAGACGAATCTCAACCAAGAGCAGTGGAAAATCTTCAACGAGCAATGGACAACGTTACTAAATGGAAAATTGACTGGAAAATGGCACTGAATGAGCTCAAATCAACCTATGTGACATTTACGCTCCGACATAAAAATAACACTCTTCATATATTCCTCAAAGGGGTGCAAGTGCCGCAGGCCAAATCGGCAAAATACCTTGGCCTGCATTTAGATTCAAGGCTCAACTGGAAACATCATGTGAGACAAAAAGCTGAACATATACGATTGAAACAACGTCAAATGTACTGGCTAATTCGACATCATTCCAAATTGAACCGGTATTGCAAAAGACTGGTATACCAGACTATCTTCAAACCAATATGGATGTATGGTGCGCAGCTATGGGGTTGTACACATAAATCAAATAGAGACATTATACAACGAAGCCAAAATAAATTTCATCGAATGGTCACCAACGCCTACCGATTTGTGACTAACAAGGAAATCCACAATGATTTAGAAATACAATTGATAGACGATGTTATCCGCGAATGTGCCATAAAACATGAAAAGAGACTTCTTACCCACACCAATCTTGAGGCCGTACAAACGAAGTAAGGCGGCTCAGACAAATCAAACCACATGAGCTAACCGTATGAAAATTATAAACCAAGGGAACTGGACACTGGTCCAGCAGACCCACACAAGTTTATGCTTATCTCATAAGTACTAATGTCAACCTTACTAATGAATTAATAATGTTTAAGATTGTAGTAGCCATATCAATAAAGTTGTTAATAAAAAAAAAAAAAAATCTACCTTCCGATTTGCTCAATATGAACAGAATAGCACATGCTCTAACGTAATGTAGTTTACTATTAAGATTTACTATTAAATGCTTTACTTTACAAATTTTTAAATTATTTCCAGTTTCTTGTTTAAAACGCCCTTCCTATCATCATTTATCAAAACTACATCTATGTAGCTACACAAATTTACAATATGTATTATCAAAATTGTATTTACACAATTTAGCCAAAAAAGTAATCGTAAATAAAATAAAATGTAGCCGAGTTGACTTTTTAAAACGAGTATGTTTTTAAAAAGTATTTTGTACGCATATGAAAATCTTGAAGACCATAAATATAATATGCTGTGTTTTAATATTGGAGCACTATCCGGCGCCGAAGGGAAATTTTCTACTGAAACTGCTGCAGCTATTCACTGGTGTCGCTACTAATCAAAAAAATTAAATTGTAAACTTCATGCAGTCGAATGACATTTCTACTCTTGTGTTTATGTTGTTTGAAAAAAAAATCGCAAACATTTTAAAACAAACAAATTGCGAAATAAATAATAATTTAGATATATTTAACAATGTTTTATTAATATTTAGTTGTTCAAAATAGTAAATATAGTGAATAAGTTTTTAAGTTTAAAATTTGAGTGCTGTGCCTGTGCGATACTTATAAATATAATGGTTACTCCAACGAAAGCCTCTCGAACGTCATTAATATTCAAAACATCGTTGCCCACAGTTGTAAATGAGTTAGATTTGATCGTGAATTTCATTAAATATCCGAAACGGATAGTTTAATTGCTGAGAGTAGTAATCATGTGCGGGATCCAAAAGCAAGGACTAAGGCTAAAGCAAAAAAGTGACGTCTACAAAGTTCAACCGTAACAAAATGTAATGGAATGATAAATGGTAAACTAGATACGGTATCTTTCAGGGATCCCGTATTTGCCGATATAAAATCGAGCTTTTCTAAATACGCTGGAATCGAATAACTCTGAAGTTTTATTTGATTACGATAATCCGTGCTGGGATAATACACCAAATGAATTTATACTCAATGAGAACACCCGTTGGAAAAGAAATTTGGAAAAGAATACAATATTAGTTATAAGCCATGCGACATGAATAAGTACGTATTTGGCTGGAACCATCTAAGTAAGGAATCGCTCTATAACGATCTTTTTAATTTCAGAATGCTGTAATCAACCGCAGGTGATAGTAACATAAATATAGATGACAGCGATAGTGATAATGGATTTATGGGTGTGAAAATGTCGAGACGGTGTTGTGCTATTCATGCTATAATTCGCAATTTAGAAACCGTGTGGTCCATTATTTCGAATTTCCAAAGAATGGGGATTAGTAAGTACCATTGAACTATTTCGATCCTGTAGGTAGGTAGAGGATTTTAATCCAATGTACTATTCTTTTCTAGAGCTCAGAAATGGGCAGACAAGATCCGCCACTTAATTCGAGATAAAAAAAAACACTGCGGCCCGTTACTGTACGAATCCCAACAATATTTGTTTCAAATATTGAACAATTTATGCCCGGAGGAGATAAGCGATTATTCGATCCAGTTAAGATAAATCACAGACGGAGGATGATATCACCTTGAGCAAAATGCCTTCAATAAGTCTGCTTTAGAGACAGCACACTGAAGAACCAATGACAACAAATTTATGTGACAGTCCATCTCCTGAATAGAACCTATCTATCTAGAATATGATTTACCACAAACTAAACAGTTAGATGTTGAATCTCCACTTTTAACGTCCGAACCGGATGACGAACTCGAAGAGCGCCTTGAAGAAGATGAAGATCCACCAAATGAAAAACTCACATTCTCCGATAAGTATTTTATAAAAGACGAAGGTTCCCAAACTTGAACCTAAGCAGAATATTTTCTGGATGAACAAGATGAAATTAACCAGGTTCCATGTCGTCTATGTTCCAATGAATTTTTCGGAGAGCAACTACTATTTTTCTACGAAGATTCTCACATGAACTAATAAATATTGTGTTACCGCGATTCGCAATCCCGTCCCACGATTACTTACCACAACAAATAAGTATACCATGCCTAAAAAGGGTTCATCAATGCGCAAAACGATGTACGATTTCGACGCGGTTCAAGAAAAACTAATGAACAGTTGAAATCGTGTTTTTTAATTTAAAAAATTTTCTTATCAATATACAAAATATTTTTAATTTATAAACATAATTTATTAAAGTTTTCCTTATTTTTCACGATTTTATTATGTATTTTAAATCCTCAGATACATGTTATGAAATTGAACGACTATCCGCTAACACAAGAACTGTACAAAAATTAAAAATTTTTTAACGATTAAAATTTTACAGTGATATAAATTTAAATTAAATTAGGCAATTAAAATTGTTCTTCTTCCACCGGAAAATTTTCCCACGCTCGTCTTTTGCTCCACTGATTGGCCCAAATTCATAACCGCCACGTCCTTCGAACTGTAAAAAGTAATCATGGTGTTTCCATAGTGATTTACGATGGGATACGGTGAATAATGTGATTCCTGATTTTCGGCATTGTTGCTACATGCATCCTTCGACATCGACTGAAACGGCGCTCGTACATTCGTCTAAAATTGCAAATTGTGGATTGTGATAGCACATCGATAGTGTTTAGATCACGTCCCGACTTTCTAGATATGATAATTGTACAATTTCCAAAAATCGTTGGTTATCGGTCTGACCCCGTCGCAACAATCGTACGTATGCGTACGTATGCGGCTAAATAATTTGATCACGTAGCGTACTTTAATTTTAATAAAAATTAAATTAAAAATTAAATTATATTATAAATTAAATTTTTTTTTTATAAATTTTTTTTAAAACACAAAATTATTTTTTACTAAAAAGAATTTCGTATATTTTTCTAAACAATACAAAACAAAAAAAAAATTGACATACGTCAAAATTTGAAGTTTTATTTGATTTAAGGGTTGTACAAAACAAGGGAAATTTAAAGTTTCACCCTGAAATGGATAGTGCTCCCGATAGCGGCTCCCGATAAATAAGTGAGCCAAGATATTTTTTTATCGATTTTTAATTAAAAAGTTGAATGAAAAATTTTAGTTTAGAGTTAAATAAATTAATTATATGCAATAATAGCGCGCTAAATATAAGTTTTGACATGGAAAATTGGCTGCTCCGGATACAGCTATCGGGCGCTAATAAAAAAACACAGCAATAGATCATAAATATCTCAATAAAAATGGAGAAATTTTTTTAATCTTTAAAATTTTTCCAAAGGTTAATTTTTTTGGTGGTTATTAAAATTAAACCTTATGATTACATACAATTCAGGTATTAACAGACCAGAATTGACATCTAACTGTTAATGTTAACTTCTTTTAATTTAAATACGTTTAGACGCACAAAGATGATTTCTGTTTTTTTTAATCTTGGTAATCTGATCTGGAACAGAAGCACTCCCAACTCTTTCGCGGTTCGCTTTTCACGTCCTATCTTACGCAGGATCCAAATCGAGTATGTACGGCTATATCTTTCGTTTACGTAGTATCATCTGCTTCTTACATGGCTCTATGCCACCATATAGTACTGATATGATAGATGTTCCGCATTACAACAGGTGGTCATATTTGTGTTCATTTTTATCACCGATCGTAATCAGATGGTGAAAAATCGATTAACAATATTTGTTAATTTTATTTTTGAAAAACGATTTCGAAACAAAATTTTATCATCAGTTCAAATTACAAATAAAGTATTAGGATTTGTTAAAGATATTCTCCTTATATACTAAGTATTTCTTAATGGTTCAGATCCTCCTTGATCATAAACTTTGTTAGTTTTAGTGTTGAGTTTATCATTCATTAGTGGGTTGTTGTCCTTATTTTTGTATATTTCAAGTTCCCCTAATCGATTGAGTCCTTTTCTAGCTTTATGTAAAACTGTTAAGTTGGTGTCAAACTTCAAACTTTAGCAGAGCCCAATCGGAGAAGTTACGGTGCTTCAAATGATCAAGAGGCTTCAGCTCTTGAGTTAATTTGATCTTGTAAGGGTGTAAGCTAAGATGTTTAGAGATTCCCAATTCCTGTGAACGGCGTGAAATCGACTGATTTAGCTCATTTAGAACTGAAGCCCTTACGATTGCGGTATTTTTGGTACGGTAATTTTTAATAGCTTCCCAACGTTGTGCGTTCGTGAACTTTACCACGATAAAAATATTAACCGTGACTGACGTTGACAGATCAAGAAAAATGTTCAAGGGTCAAAAAACCCTTATTGGAAACCGCTTTACATCAGAGTGCCTTTAATGTTTGGTAATGCTTAAGACAGCTAAATATATGATAATACCGAATTTTATTTTAATAATTGACTAAGAATTGTAAAGCTATCCACCATGTAACCCTCGCTTGGGGTAGATGGGGTAGGTTTGCGTATTAAAGAAGCAGCGTATACAGCATAAGATGTGATTGATTAATTACGACTGAGGATATTGATACATATGATGAAACTTCGATATCCATTACCTAACCACAACTCCGGGCCCCATAATTTTAGACTAAGATTCGTTTGCCAAATATGAGTTTGATATTGGATTATGCTTACTCCATTAATATGATATATACTAGGATCGTCATTATGGTTGGCCTGTACTGATAAGATAATTTGGAATTTCAGCAACAGCTTCGGACACTAATTAAAGACTATGATATAAAGCTCGGAATATAGAATGTACTCAGCCTGAACACAGGGACCTTGGCAATGCTATCAAAATACATCATGGAACGCACAATACCGAATTTCGTTCTTTTTCGTTTTGCTAAATAAATTTCTGTTATAGCATTTAAATTTCAAGTTAAAGCATTTGGATCGAGCAGACTTATGAATTGGAAAATGGAAATACATACGTTATGGTTAAAACAAGAAATTAGTAGATGTGCAATTAAACGTAGAAGAACTGGTTAACTAGACCTTAAACATCAATTAGGGGGGATTCTTATATTCCCTAAATAATTCATCCACGAACTGTTTTATTGTAAGTAATGGTACGGTGTTGTGTACAAGTATCAATTAGTTTATGATGGATCAAAAATCCGGATTTAAACCCGAACCGGAGTGAAAATAAAAATTTTAACCGGAATTGACTAACGAAATGTAAAACTTTAAGTAACCGCGAGCCTGAACGATAATTATTTCGGTTTGACTTCCTGTCGCCAGCACATACGTCCCATAAAAACGTACTCATAAAAACACATGAAAATTAAACAACGGGAACACAATTAATCAAATTGATCACAAGGCTCCTTGTGAAGATGGAATATCATGCGAAATGCTAACCGGCCCGCGATCAAATGATCTACCGGATATACGAACTTGTATCAACTGCATGTTCTACTGAGGAAATACCAGAAGACAACAAATATACTTTTTTTAGGGCCGGTAGCATCAAGGGATATGCAGAAATTTTTTGTATTCGAACGTAAAATAAATCGCTTGGTGCTCGGACCAATAAAACAAAGCGGTGCCTATAAATTGCGAATGAGGTATGAAATTATCTTGAGAAAATCGATATAATAGGATTTACAAAATCATTTAGTCTGAGGTCGCTAGGCCACCTCAGACCACACAAATAAGACCACCTACACGATGGATGGACAATGTAGAAAATGATCTGCACACACTTGGTCATCGTGTCTGGCGTCCACTTGTTGCGAACTGTATTATCTGGAGAAGTGTCATTGTGGCAGCCAAATCCCTGCATGAGATTATTATTTTTTTTAATTTATAATTTTTTTCAAAAGAAAGATTTAACTATCCTGTGGATTTTATGTTGTTTAAAGGTCAATTAATACCCCTCCACTTTAATTCACACACGCACATACCACCCATTCACCCACTAACTCAATTACAGTATACCACCTGCACATTACAAGCTCCATGTTAACCTGTACATTGATATGAACGGGTGCGTCGGCGCTGAATTTTGCACTCCAACAGAGGGTCCCAGTTGTGTTTATTAACATCGCCGATCGTAATCGACGACGAAAATTTGCTTTACATCCAGCCTCTGGTGGGATCATCTCACAAAATAGATAATTTTCTAAAATTTTATTCTACATCAAGCCAATTTTGAATTGAACGACAGAAATTTAAACTAGCGCCATTTGTATGATGCTAAAATTTCTTTTATAATGTTTGTAACGATAGATTACGTTACACTTCTCCTTGAAAGAGATCGCATCCTTTAGTTTTGAAAACATATAATAATAGTATTCAAGAAACCCACATTTTTGAACTTATAATTCTGAAATAAAGGTTCCAATTTTTATGACATTTTTCTTTCTAGAATTTTAACATTAACATTAGGATCGATATTCCAAAAATATTGATTTTATTACTGGAGTACGCTAATTGAATTGGGTAGTAACTATTTTTGCTAAAGTGTTTTCCAAAAGTTATACATTTTTGGTGTCCGAAAGATTTAAAATTTGTGTGAAAATTTTGATTGTTTGTGAGTTTTGAGGCTGATAGTTGAAATATTCATGAAAATATAAGGTTAAAATATTAAGTAAAGATATTTTACAAATTCAAAAATTATCTGGTTTAACTAAAATACATAATCCTGGATGGGATCAGAAACGCCGGACGGAAATTTTGGACAGTAATGAAATTTTATAAGGGAAACAACAACAATGTTACAGTTTATATTCCATTGTTTCACAAATAAATATATTTATGTACACAGATTACCAACCGTAAAAATTCAAATTCATTCGTCAGCTTTATAGTAACTTGTAAGGTTTTTTGAAACAGAATAAAACCAGCAACAAATTCGCTGCTTTTCCATATTAAATTTCACTACCGTCTAACATTACTGTGTGTAAAATTATGCTCCCCGCCCCTGACGTTCCTTGCAGGCAAATTATAAGTTCTATCATTGGCTATAAGTTCTACCAACGTTTATGGGAAACATTTGGGAGTTTAGGAAGATATCAAACAAAAATTTATAAACGTTACGATCTCACAAAATTGCCTCTCAGTTTCTCTGGGTGTTACATCATTGTTTACTAATGTTAAAAATTCAAGAAATTCAAAATTGCTGAAAATCCAGTTTTTGGCTAGTTTGAAAATTGATAGAAAATTGAATTCGAATGATGAAATATTTAGAAAATATAGCGCGATCTTTTTTGGTTTTTCAACCTTTTATTTGTGGTATGTGAATAACATTATATTGGAAATCCCTAAAAATAAAATTATAGATTTTCCTAAAATTTTTATCTAGAATAAATCAAAATTACTGTTGGAATTAAATCATATAACACAAATTAGATGACTAAAAACTAAATTGACTATAGATTAATAAACAAGACGACAGCATTTCATTTGTCAATCTTATGTAGTTTTTATTTATTTCAACTTTTTTAATTCGGGAAATCACCAAAAAACTTTTCTTATGAGAAATATTTTCGTTTGCATTTCATTTTCTTATGAGAAATATTTTCATTTGCATTATTGAATCTGTGTGTAATTGTTCAACTAACTAAAATGTTTGACGGTTACACAGAATGGTTGTAGACTTCTCATTTCCATTTTTAAGGACGGAGGTGGTTCGTTGATGACTTGGGATTGTATTGGTAATAAGTTCTTAAACAATTTTTTTTAGTTAGTAAGAAACCAATGAATCGGATCTCAAAATTAGAAGCCATGTCGCGAGCTCAGAATAACAACATTATTATGTGACATTTTTATAAAAATGAGTTATACGTGTATAACCACTAATTTGAGGCCCCTATATTCAATGGTGTTGTCAGATTTAAAAAATTATCCATATTAATGGAACCCCTTTTATTCCAACAACCAAAAAAAAATATATATATATAACGTCAAAATATGGCGCCTTTTTTAGTACATTTTGTGTTGTAATCTCGTGATATTTGGAAGTTGCGATAAATTTAAAAAAATTAATTACTCTGTAAAATTTATATAATTTTCTTTAAATACTTTAGAGGTAAGAAAATCTTTTATATGTATACATAAATGCCATCTACATATAATGTATACATAACATGCCGTTTGTAAAATTTTAGAGTTCGAACTATCTAACTTTTCGGATGGATGTTTAATTATTGACGATCCGTAAATTGTTTCTTTGCTTCGAACAGTTCAAAGTGATCCATTATCGGTTCTAAGTGGTCATGAATATAATATATCGAGTGCTGAATCGGAAAAGCCACTAGCTGTATCAGAAACGATCAACAACTTCACAAGTTGAATCGGAGTTGTCTACTTTTTAGTGGTAAACCTAATGAGCAGGTAAGAAATCAAATTTTTATACTATATATAAATATACGAGCATAATATACGCGTATCATTTCTTTTATTAGATTAAACCAAGGAAGCAACTAAGAAAATCTGGCAATTGGGAAATCACGCAGCAACAGTAAAAATTTCAAGCCGGTCTAGAATTTACTAACCACCGCGGTAACGTTCGTCCTAAAAAGGAAATTATTAATTTAAAAAATTGCATGACGGCATGCAAACTAGAATGTACCAATCGCGTCAGTGATGTTGAATGAACGGCAATATTTGAGAGTTACTACTCAATGGATTAGACTGGAAAATATAATTTTATAACGTCGACCATTGAGCGGACTGAAACAAGGCGGAAATCGAAAAAAAATCTTGCATCGCGAAGACAGCATACGTTTTACTATTATTTCAATGTGTACAACAATAAGGTGAGGGTGTGTAAAAATTTATATTTGAGTACACTCGCGATTTCTCAAAACCCCGTATGTACAGTGTACATCAAAAAAATAATTTGGCGAAATAGGAACTAAGACATCAAGAGCAATAGCTACGAAAAGGCTAAATTTCATCCTGTATCATACTAAAAGCTTTTCGTGAATCGAACCTCACTATTGTAGGAAAAATAGAAAAAAATATTTAGATTGCAATTTAAATATGTATGTTGAAGATATATGATTTGTACATGCAAAGATACAATAAGTAAGAAGTTTGACCAGTCAAAGAAAGCTTTTATAGGAACACATTTAATATTTATAACCTCGACTTTTATAAACCTCAAGAGTACAATGCTTGAAATCAAAGAACCTGATAAAAAAATATGGTATGCCCATCCTCTGCTTTGATATGCAGAAGGTAATCACGTGTCCGAAAAGTAATATAGAGTGGGCCGGGTTTTAGATTGGAAAAAATTAAATCTATAATAAAATCGCCGTTATTGTATTACTTTATTACTTTGCTAAAAATGACATTAAATAAAGGTTTTTTCATAGTTTTAATTTTTAATTCCAATTCAGATACAAAAATTTATATTCGTATTAAAAAAATTAATAAAACCAGGTACAATTTATTAAAACAGTACAAAGCTAAGTATAAAATAAATTAATGAAATATTTTACTCTTTTTTCGAAAGAAAATAGTCTTTTAGAAATACTAGAACATTTATCATCTCATCACCAAGACGACTTCTAACTTTATTGCAAAAACTTCATGATACTGAAAAGGTTCTTTCGAGTTCGTTGAAGTTGGTTTAACTGTAAGGCATTGACAAGGAATTTTAAGATTTTTGTTCTTTTCCGTGTTGCTTCGAAAAATGACATTCTTTTCTAAACGTATTGACATTAACGACTTCCTGCGATTTTTACACGCACTCGTTTTCAATAGCCATGTTAAGTTCATCATTAAGTAACATTTCAACATCATTATGCACATTTGTTATGTTAATCTCACTATCCTCACCATCCATCAAACTTTCTGGTTCTGCTTCTATTTGAAACAATCTTTCTAATAACCGCTTGCCAAAATTGGTGAGTCGGTGGGTTGAGATAGTCATTTTGTTTCGGTATTTGAATCTTTCAAATACTATACTTTGCCTAAAGACACTAAATTAATATTTCTACGTTCTAGCACCCCCTTAAATGAATTGAATAAACTTTTGCTGATTTCCGTATTTAGCTGAACAATTTTATTGAACATGAATGTGATTATTATTTCTGCTGTGATTATTGTAGCGTGTTTTCGTCCCAACGCTAACACTGCTACTTGTACGGGTAACAAAGCATCACAAATATCTTTAAGCAATATTCCAGAAAAGTTTTCGAGCATATCTAATTTTTGTAAATAATTTAATGCTTTTTTCAAGCAATCAATGAGCTTTAATCGTTGGATCATAAGTATTAAAGTATTCCAACGAGGTTTAGCGTGTAAAATGCAGTAATATTAAATAGTATTGCGTACAGGTGAACGTTTGAAAATTATGTAACATTGTGAACTGTATGCATTAAATACCTCGAATTAAATGTCAGAATATTAGATATCACAATCAGATTCGTCGAATCCGTGGGGAACTTTTTCCTAACTACATTATCGCTCATTTTCCTCATATTGAAGAAATAAAATTATGAAAAGACAAATGAAAACTTTGGCTCAAGTTTTCTCTAAATGTAAGGTTGTGTACATAAACCTGTGTTGTTCTAAAGTCGCGATGCAATGCCAACCGAGCTAAAAATTACCGGAAGTGGAATCGCTTTGACCAAGAGCTTTGGCAAGTATGAGGAAATGAACGGCAAGGTGGAACAACAATTCAATTTAAAAAATAAGTAAATTATTAGACACGCATATACTACGAATAATTTTCCGGACCAATTAATTTCTTCAAAACAAACTTTCAAATTTTTCCTGATCAAACTTCACCGATGCCCTAATGAATATATCATAACCTTAACATTTTATATTAAATTACCGTAATGCTACCGCTTATCGGTAGAAAAGTGAATTCACCTATCAAAATCAAAAAGAAAAATTGTCCGGACAACATTATATTTCATAGACTTATATACACGCTACAAAATTATTTTACAGTAAAATTATATTATGTTTAACCCTCACACGACTCTCAAAAATGCATTACACATGCATTTCTCGGGTGAGATTTCACCCAAGTATATATGTATTATATAAAATCCTTATACATATCCATCCATATATCACATATTTCAATACTTTTTTTGTATTTCAACACTTACAATTATATAAATTAAATTTAAAATTAATTACATTCACAACAGAAATAAACAGCGACCTTATGTTCACCACAAATTGGTTTCCGACAGCTATGGCAAGTTCAGTGTGCTTTTTGATCCTTTTTTGTACAAAATTGGCATCGAGAACTAGAAACTTTTCTTCTTTCAATACTGGGCTCATTCGGTGCGGATGTTGTTTCCATTACACTAGAGGGTTTTAAAACATTGCAAGTCTCTATATTAGTGGATGCGGTAGCATGTGCTTTGGTTAAATTTAGAGTTGTATAAAAATTATCGCATGTAATATTGCAACCCTTCAAATTTCGTACTAGATCTAGTACAATTCTTTGACCCTGGTTTCTTTCTAGAGCTGCATTTGCCAGATTTCCAGTACATACTTGCATATTGCAAGAAAAATGCGAATTGCTATCACGCAAGGCCCAAGTTTTTATGCCGTATTTTGCACGCTTAGACGGTATATACTGCATAAATGGGCAGCGACCACGAAAAGCAACCAGCTGTTCACCTACAGTTACGTTTTCGTATGGAACGTACAAAAGTGGTATATTGCTGACCCATTCATCCCCAAAGGTAACGAATTGGGACTAGTTTGTCGCGGGTTCTGAGTTCGTGCCGATCATTTTTGTCATCAAGCCGAATGACCCGAGTAATCATTTTGAATTTATTTTTCGACATTGCAGATTGCGACATTGCAATTTTAATGAAGTTTTGCTGGTTATTCGGTTGTTACCTAATATTTTTTTTGCCCAAGTGATCCCACAACTGCTCTATAGGATTGAGGTCTGGCTTTTGTTGATTAGTTTCCAGAACGTGTGTGCCATAATTTAATAATATGTGCCTTGTGTTTTGCCCACAAAATTTTCTTTTGTCCGGAAAATTATTCGCAGGGGTGTATGTAATTTGTGGAGCAGTAATCTGTAAGTTAAAGGAGTTGATACAATTCAAATAAAATTGTTAGAGTTACTAATTAAAATTAATTATACAAAAAGTTGTGGTGGTATACAAAAAATAAAATTACTAAATAAACGTCGACGGCAAAATTATTGTCTTTACATATTACGAAAAACTGTTTCAAAATAATGTAACGTATCAATGAATAATAGCGGGACACCATTTTAATTGCTTAATAAAATGAGTACATCAAAATGTGATATGCAATTCTGCATTTGAGGAATAGCTACGGATTTGACACTACACATACGCTTAATACTCTATGTTGTCATTGCACAGTATTTAACCATCATTTTCAATATGAAAATTAATTTGTTTCATTGGCAATATATCCTTATAATTTTCATATAGTTAAAAGAAAATAGTATTAAATCAGGCAAATCGAAATAATTCGCTATGCATTTCTTAACTTTTCTATAAAAAATGTATCAGTAAATGTTAATTCATCTATCATAACTTCCCCAGCCTAAACCAACTTGTTAACTCAAAATATTATGAAAATAATAGAAACAACAAAAAATAGAAGAAATTATACATTTTATCTATCCATCATTCGACCATCTCATTCATTTTAAATTTATTTTAATTATTGAGTTGTTGAAATAAAAAGAGGCAAAACAATAAGTTTTCCAGAACGTCCGAGTAAGATGCTTATATAGTGATTATAATTTAATTAAAAATTAAAATTAAAAATATATCTCGCTGTACATATACACAGAGAGTGGAAATTAAAGCAGGACGGCTAGTCGGCTACACTACGATATGAGAAAATTTTGTAAAAATGTAAAAAAATGTTACATGCGCACTGCGTAATAAAAAAATAAATTACAAAATGAAAAAAATAAAAAATTTGAATTATTTTTCTGTCGTTTATTATTATTTTTTGTACAGCATATTCAGGTTATATGATTAAAATGTCAGTTAGCAAATTATTTTTTTTTAAAGATTCAAAATAAAAAAATGGTGTCGATATTAAATTCTGAACTTAAAATTAAATATATGGTATCGATGTGTTATATGTATCTCGAACAGAATGCGAATAAAACTATTAATTTTAATTTGACCGAATTAAAAAAGACAGTTGAATGACACTGGATAAGCTAATAACTATTTAATGTTAGTAAAACAAAAAGCAAGCGTAAGAAACAAAATAACACGACATAGAAAGGTAACTAAAAAGACTATTAATATTTTAATAATTAATTATCACTCCATCAACAAATTGTTGTTGTTACGTTATCCCAAGCGATCGAACTGGTATTTATATAAAATTTGCGATCATATATATTTTATTATAGTGTGCGGGTTAAGATTAACTTTTAATAATATATGTACATCCCAACAATGTAGATATTTCTTCGTGTACACAGAGACGTATAGCGAATTTGTAAATGTAAATACCCTTTCTTGTAAATTAAACGTATTTCTGATAGGTTTTGATAATCTTAATTCTTTAGATGTTAGATTAGAACGTAATAAAATTATTCATACCAAAAGTAATTTTCACGTGCTACAAAAGTTGAAAATCGTGAAAAATTTACAATTTAATTATAGTAAGTTTACGTTGAATCCGCATGCATAAGACGGGTATTTGTGTAAATGTGGACGTATACGTATAAAATAAAAGATAAAGCATGATGAATGTTGATCTTATATGATGATGATAGTGATGACGATGACAACGATGATAGTTCTATATTATGGTGTGGGTGATATCTATAAGAAAATAAATAAAAACAAGTATTTCTTCTGTAAAGCATTTTTTTAATTTCTTCATTTCTTTCGTTCGTTTGCTTGCTTCTATTGTGTGTATTTTTAATCGGTAAGAAATAATAAATACAAATAATAATAAGAAGTAACAAAAAATTAAAGGTCGTTGGTATGCTTTATTTTTTCAAATTACAAAAAATATGATGAATCATTTTGGAATTTACTTTGAGTTGTTTTAAGATTTTTATTTTATTGTAAAAGTGCATTTTGGAATTTATTTAATTTCATGATCTATTGTCATGTTAGTTGTGTGATATATCATTTAGCTAGACTGCCTGTCATATAACTAATACAATTACAATGTGCTGTTTGAGATTGTTGGAATAGTTATTTCTGTGGAAGGAACAACAGTTTATAATTTTTTTGAATTATTTAAACTAGTTTAGTAAGCTTCTTGGGAGGATTTAGATTAAGTTTTTAATTAATTAGAGTGCCTTTTCTATGTTGAAATTTCAAGAGTACAAAATTTAAAATCTTCAGGCCTACACTGGGTATTTTGCAGTATATGTTTGAGTCTAAATGATTATCCAATACGACATTTTAATGTATTACATCAAGGTAAGGCTGAGAAAGGCTATTTTTCTTTCTGTTCAAGATGTGGCAAGAATCATAATTGTTATAAAGGATTAGTATTTTTTGAATATGAAAAAAATAAGAATAACAGTGCTGTCGTGATGACTAGCATTGAGAATTTATCTTAAAAATCATTATCTTAACAATATTGGAAATGACTAAATTACTGTGGCGTGGGTTCAACCAACATAATTCTTTAAAAATTTGATTTTTGACGTTAGTTTTAAAGCACTGCTTGTAGATACTATCAGATAACAGAGAAAATTCTCCTCCTACTGACCGGATGTTGTGTCTATAAGTGGGTCGAACATCATCCTCAGTTGTAATAGTAAGCTACCTTACCTTGAGAGATTCCATAAAACCGTTTTTAAAAAGCATGAAATATCAATTTTCTAGAGAAACTATATAATGCTTTAAATAAAATTTATATATTTATTTAAAGAAATCGATTTAGTAAAATTACAGTTTAGATTTCAAAATTAAAAATATCAACGCAAATCATTTAAAAATAAAAGTAAAATAAAACTATTTAAATTTTTGTTATAATAAACAAATGAACGAAAACACAAAATATACATATATTTTAAATAATATTAAAATATTAAAAAAAACACAAAATTTTCAATAACAAAAAAAATAACATTACATTTTATTTAAAAAAATAAAAATTCGGTGCAAAATTATAAATCAATAGAAACCTTAATTTTATTAAATTCATAATAAAAACTCTATTCTTCTGTTCGATTGCCTTCCTTATCGATCAATGATATTCGATGGCTTTAATTCCTGAGCAATATCTCTGTGAATATGGAGAAGGCCTAGTCCAACTAAGCGAGATTCAGTCATAATAGACCGAATCCACGTTTTCAACCGTCTTATGGTTGAAAAACTCCTCTCAGCACTTGCAACACTAACCGGTAGGCTTGCTAAAATAATTAATATCGTTTGAATCGCGGGAAAAACTTCTACATCACAATGGTCCAGTGAGCTTATTGCATCGGTTGGAATAATACCTTTATTTTCTTGTTCTCATAACCATTTGTTGTGCCAGATAATTATTTCGCCTATTACTGTTTCAATATAAATGTTCTTTTTCTGGAAATAAAAATTTAATTTAGTGAAAGTTGCTTCATTGGTTTCAATCTACCAATGAAGCAACTTTCACTCTTTGTTGATATTTGATAGTTTTATAATGTTAGATGGAATGACTGCACCTAACTCTAATAGATTTAAACTATCGTTCCCAAATTTTGTTTTGATATCCTCAATTACAGAATCCAGCATGGGAATCTAAATTGTAATTCTGTAATAATCGATAGGTGCTGCAACATCAGGATTCGCTCTATTTGTTTGTCGTTTAACGAGCCGCGGCAAAGATATATCAACGTCTAATTTTCTCATCAAGTCACTCGCTTCTTTAAAAATCGTTGAAAACACTTCCTCGCTATGCGTTCTTTGAAATTCCAGCGCTTTTAAACAATCTAGAAATGAATTATTAGCAGATAATTTATCTAAATTTATTTTTTGCAACAATTTACTGAATGGTAAAGAAATGGCTTAACTATGGGATAAACAAAACAAAGCAATTATGGATTCGGAATTGCAAATGCATAAACTAAATAATTTTGCCTTTCGAGATGATTCAGATTCTTGCCACGTAGATCTTAAAGTTAAAGCTTCGATAATTTGTGAAAACGAGGATTTAAAAAGGATTACGAAATCATGACGCTCTACCCAACGGGTTTCACATAAGGAATGTAGCTGCCGCTTTAAAATACTTTTTAAAACAAAATTTCGTTTAGGTGATGCATTAAAAAATTTAATTATTTCCTTCATTGTTCCCACTGCATTTCTAATAGCTCGTACATTAGAAGATTTGGAAATACTTAGATTAAGTGCATGATTATTACAATGGCACTGTACAGTATGTGATAACTCTTTCTGTATTTCGGAAACGGCACCCTTCTGAACTGAAATCATTACACTGCAACCATCAGTGCACACTCCTACACAATTAGAAACACCGAAAAAATTGTCCTTTAAAAAATTTACAACGGTTTGTCTTATTATCTTACCACTGAGTATTGGTTTTTTGGAAGTTAAATTATTACTATAATTTGCATTATGGCAATCTAGAAATGCAACAAAATCTTCCCGGATACCACCATTATACACGTAATGCAACACGATTGACATTTGCGATGTGTGGGATATATCGGTCGTTTCGTCGAAAATTAAGCTATAATATTTTGTTTGCTCCATTCTTTCATTAATAACAGAAAGTATTTCGGCACCACAACATTGTATGAGTTCATTTTGCGTTGTTTTACTGATATAAGTTGATCTTGAACTGCAATTTTTAAGCTGTTCTTCTAACTCTTTCTCACCAGTGTGAACTCGGAATCTTAGAATCTCACGAAAATTTTCATCGTTTTCTCTTTCCTAATTTTGTAATAAAGCACCATCATCTTAAGACTGCGAAAAGCAATATTTTGACGACGTAGAAGAATGATGGTCTCAATTATGGAGATAAATCTCTTTCTGTTTTCTAAAATTTGTTTATTTCGATGAGAATCAATTTGATTTCTTATGTCAATGGTCGGAGTTTCATAACTACTTACGAAAAACTTGCCAGATTGAACTGCACAATGATATTGATTATGATTTTAACCATCTTGTCCTAGTAATTTTGCGAATGAATTAACAGGTTCAGTGACCAGTGCTTTAAGTGAAACAGATTTAAGTTTTCCATCAGGGGGGGGGAGGTTGGCGATCGCTATTGTAAAGTAAAAAGGACATATGGATGAACCAAGCGCGGATACGGAGGGGGCGGTGGAGGCACCCCCTCTGTATCCGCGCTTGGTTCATCCGTATGTCCTTTTTACTTTACGATAGCCCTATACCTTTTTGTATTACGATAGGCCTCTCTAAAAACCCTAGGACTAAGATTATTTTGTATAATAACCGATAACAAATCGGTTTGGAATGCTGTGTAAGGTAGTGCATAGCGGATCTTCCAGCGATAAATAATAAATTACGCTGCTCGACCCAAGAGGCAGCATTGTCATAAAAGTGGATTTCTGTCGTTACTTTACAACCGCGGAAATTTTTTATTTTAATTTTGCACCTGATTTTTGTACAAAAGAAAATATTCCAACGAAATAAAATCTTCAAACTGTTCGTTAAATTCTTGGTATTTTATAACGACCTAACTCAGCCATTTCGTGACCAGTGATAATAAAATTTGGTTTTGAGAATTGAAGAAATGACTAAAACGTTTCTACGCAATTTGTGTTTCGGAAAACTGGGTTAGAAGGACTTAATATATTTGATTATGTTAGGAAATGGGAAATGACAGTATTCTTGGTCTGTGACCCTATGTATAATATATAATATTAATGAGACGATTTGTGTATTGTTGGTGATGTTCTCCTAACTATTCCTTCCATCTTTACTTAATTCCATCTTTATCTACTTTTTATTCATTTTTTGAATATTTATTAAATTTTATTAAATTAAATTTTTGAATATTTTAATTTAAAAATTCGTCCAAAAAGATTTCGACTTGTTAGATCATCATCAGGAGTATCTACCTAGTAATACTCTTGGTGATGATCTAACAAGTCGAAATCGATCGAGTGATTTTTTAAACTTTTTGGAGATTTTTTTTTAATTAAAATATTGAAAAATTTAATTTTTTGCGAAAGCAAAAAAAAAAAACAAGTTAATAAAATGTGTTTATTAAGTGCTAGTGTGTTTCGCCAAGGTGCCTACGGCAAATAGTGTAAAATGCGTTCCATCTTAATCTCTCCTTTCAATTGTGCTTCATCTGTTGTTAAGAGTTGGCTAGATGCATTCCTCATCGGTGGTAGTATGTTGACGAATTTTCCAGTAGCCCGCCATACGCATTTACGTCGCTGCAGCCTCTTCTGCTGCCATCAGAATATTTTCAATGTATAGTCTACGGTCACTTTGTTCTATTTTCTTGATTTCTCGTGCCTCATTTGCGTATTGAAGTTTCAGCTACAACGTATTTTGTTGGCACATTTACAATTTGTGTTATCGGCGTTTTTGGATTTAGATCCAGGTTTCCGTTTGTATTTTTGGTACCCGAGAGTGTTAGCAACTGTTTTGGGCGCTATAGGCGTCTTCTATTTGTTTTTACTGTTGCTCTACACTAATGGCTGTTTCTTCATTGTGCTGGAGGCTAGAGCTTGAGCACTTCGCGAAATGTGTTTCTTGCATCGTCATCTTTTAATCTGGCGGTGTTAAATTTCATTCGCTTGTCTTGATGCTTTTTAATTTAGAACTATTATTTTACCAGATGGTGGTCACTGTAAATGTCGGCACCTCCCCATGCCCTGACATCTTATGATGACTTGAAAAATTTATTAGTAATCATTACATGGTCTATTTTGTTCCTTGTTCTACCCATAGTGATGTCCATGTGTATTTTTGTATATTTTTCTGTTGAAATCTACTGACTCCTATGAATAGCTGATTTGAGGCGCAGAATTCGATCAGTCGTTCTCTATTATTAGTTCGCACGCATGCTTGTTTACCCATAATGGTTCCAAGGTCAGTGTTATATGTTCTAATTTTTGCATTGAAATCTCATTGCATAATCTTGACATCATTCCTCTGTATCCTTGCTATTGTGGGTTGTAGTTGTTTATATAGCTCATCCTTGGTTGTTTCGTCTGCGTCTCCTGTTGGGTATATGATTGAATTATGGCTGCGTTTCGTATTTTTGAATGGATCCTTGCTACGGTTATTCTGCTCTTAACTGGTTCCCAATCAATTAAAGCCTTTTTTGCTTTAGCTGTTGTTAATATGCCCACGCATTGTTCATGTGAGCCATTACGTCCAGAGAATATTAGCTTCAGAGAAGAAAAGAACAGTTTTTAAATAAAGAAAGAGATATCGCCTTGAATTGATTTTGATCTTATCATCATTTACTTGAGCACTGAAGAAGGTTATACTCGGCTCAATTGGTGTTAAGAAAACAATTAGAATAATGCGAGCGCCTCACGCATGGACTGTTAATAACCTTTTGGGTAAGCGAGACTCGATCACATGTAAGTTTGAATACCGAAATAATAGTTTATTTAGTAAAATGGATGTCAATCAAGCCCGAATTTCTTATCAGATTAACCAGAGACTGAATCAGAAACGTTTATAATCAGTACCTGATTGGTTAATTTCGTATTCGATTCGAGTAGCAGCAAAAAAACTAGAACTAATTACTTCGCCATACAAAAATAGTTACTCATAATGTAATAGATGTTCATAAGTAAAATTCTCCCAAACAACTAAAACATAAATAAATTAATAAAACTGAACATAAATACATTTTTATTTTAAAATAACCGTTTTGAATTAAAAATTGGCTACGGTTCCATTTTTTACTTTATTTCGTTCAATTCCGGGACCCAGTCTCTGAAATTATTAAATCGGTTTCAGTAGTATAGTCAGTGTTTGAAATTTGTTGAACAAATTTGTTTCAATATGAGCCAATAAAAACACAAACAAGTAATAAATACTAGCTCATAAAGTGCACCTAAAATTCCTTATCTATCCCTTATCATTTTATTGCATGTATAGATGTGATATGCACTCCTATTTTATTTACATACAGTTACAACAATAAAACTTATTTGAATCCTAATTCAACGGAGAAATTGTTGTTCGCAACTACTTATTTGTTACCCTTTCATCAGGCCATACCACTTAACATAATATATTACACAAAACAAACTAAACGTATTTAGACGTTATATCATAGTGTTATAAATTTAAATAAAATAAAAACGATTGAAAATCGAATAAGGGTGTTGCCGGTTAGGCGATTTGAATAACTCAAAAAAGTGGAAAATATAAAGAATTATAAAAATAATAATACAAAAACAACATAATTATAAAAAGAATAGAAAAATACTTTGAAACAATAAAAAATTATAATTTTTAAGGGTGGCATTACCACCAGCAATTGTATATAAGAGGGCAAATTAATAATATTATTTTCATTTTCTACTACTTTAGTGACGAAATGTTGTTTGAAATAGTTTCTCCTTTATCCTGTTCTTTTGCGTCTATTGTTTTCTCCATTTACTTTAGATTTTTTTTAGAACAGGGAATGGTTTTACAATAAAGGGTTGAAAATTATCATTTAATCAATCATTTGCCATCGACGAAAAACACGATTTTGTTTTATTCCGTTGAATTTATAATTAATTTAGTTTTTTTTTAGATAGAATAGTAATTAGCTAATGCTTCTCCGTGTATAAATAAATATAAAGGAGCCATTTGACGCGCATCGTTGAAACGTGTTATGGATATTTTACAGTGGATTCTTAATCAGATTAGTGTTTATTGAGACAATGATTTTTGTTTGTGCTAAGCTATATCTTAAAAATTCATTGCTATCTATGCTTCTAGCGCTAGTTTTATAAATAAATAAATATTATCCCAATACTATATATAAACCTGGCATAATTTTGGGTTAAAGTTACGTGAATGATCGAAGATACTTCTAGTAGTATTTCTCACATCACTGTATTTATACGGTGGTTTAAATTTCTCCGGACAACAAACTTAACGTTCTAATTGTTAAAGGTCGAATAGGTAAAATAAAATATATAATAATAAAATATAAAATAAATAATATACAACGGCCACCGGGCCAAGTCTAGTCGGAATCTATAATTTTATTTGGCGCTTATTATTCTAAACAGAAATTTGATTTTTACAAGGGCATTCCATATAGAAGGGAATACTGGAAAAACAACAAGTCATTATGGAGAATACAGGAATTAGTAACGGTGTTAATCATCTAGTCAGAGGAATTGCTAATTTATCAGTTAACTGTTAAGTTGAGTGTAGGTTGAACTGTAAACTAAACAATTCGAATTTAAATAATGATCAAAGTTAAAAGTAATATAGTGAATTTGAGTTAAACGTGTAAATGGTGTCAATACCTAATAAAATATATCGCTCTCTGGAGGTGTTTTTCCCTAGGGACTAAAAACGGCCAAAGTTATGCCTGTTTATAAGCTGGATATATACACCCCTCCCTCTCCCCCGCTTAACGGAAATTGTTTTTACGAAATAACGCTCGGAGGTTTAAAATTTCAATTTACGATTTTTTTTATATATTTTACCTTTCTCAATTTATTTTTTTCATGAATTTAAACAGTCCATGCAGGAGAGAGAGGGAAAGAAATGCTTATGTATTTCTCAAATTTATTAAGAAACAAGCCTTAAAAATGCAACCAAAAACGAAAATTTCTGATTATTAAGAAAAGTCGGACAGCGTTAACCTTAGAAAAAAAGTTAAATGTATTGCATCGTTTTGAAGCAGGTGCAAAATTAACAGAAATTGCACGTTATTTGCAGCTGGCATCATCTACAGTAGCTACTATACGGGAAAATAAATCAAAAATTAAAGCACAGTCGGAATCAGCAGCCGCACGAAATTGCGCCAAATTAACACGCAACAGAAGTACGGAAGCTTGATCCCTACACTGAGAAAAAAACCAGTAAAAATAATCAAATCCAAAAAATATACATACATATATTTTTAGGCGCAGTCTCGTTTTTAAAATCGACAGGATAATCTTTTTATTTTTAAAATAAATTTTTTCGCCAAATTTCTTTATAAAAATAAAAAAATTGTTTATTTTTTAAAAATACGTTCCTTACTTATGTCAAATAATTTTCTTAAATTTTAAAAGATAGTTTTTTAAGAATAAAAAGCTATTGGGTAGTTTTAAAACATTTATTTTAATTTTTAAATATGTAATTATTTTTTAACAATTGTCACAATTTTATTAAATCAAAGTAATCCGTAATACACTTTACAAATACAATTACATTCACAATGTTTGCGACTGTTTATGTCAGCAAAAACAAAGAGGTATCTACTCATAACATAATATATCTACCACAAAAAGTAGACAATTAACTCCCCCTTCCCAATTTTTAACCCCCAAGGCCATTGTGTAAAAACACAGACAACCCTTAAAAAATATAATGAGAGCCTCCTCAAGTTCTTTCTTGGCAGTTTGGTTTCGTACTGATAAAATGCAGACCACTACACATCAGGTTGCAACGACCAAACGGCAAAAATTCAAACCTTGCTTCATACTTTTAGTATACCACAAGAACATATCGATTTGGCGTATTATATCACAAAATTAAAACTTCTGGAAAAGTGAATGTCATTGCATTTGTAAATAATATTTTGTCTAAAATAGCCGAAAAAAATAAAATTAGACGAATTGAAAAATAAAACCTTGCGATTTCTGGCAAAACAATAAATAAAACATTTTCATAAGTTATCGTTATTACCAAAAAAAGAACTATTCTTTTGAAATAAATTATTTTGTGTGAATAGATAAACTTTTTAAATTTAAAAAGTAGATTTTACAAAATATGTTATTAAAATAAAAAGCTATTTATTAGTTTGCAAAAATTTCATTTATTTTCAAAAAATTACTTTTTAAATTCAAGAAAATTTATAAATAACTCTTAAATGGAATTAAAAACTTCGTTTTTAATTTTACAAACCAAAAATTTTCTCATTGTATGTGTACAATGACTATTGAAGGAAAGACCAAGTCTCTTTTGAGAAATTTAAAAAATAGTGATACTGCTGGAACGTTGCAAGACGAATCTTTAGATGCAAGCAAAGGGTGGTTCGAGAAATTTAAAACTCGCCAGAACCTTTGCAACGTGATGATGAAGGATGTAGCCGCAAGTGCCGATATCGCAGCTGCTAAGGAATATCCAAATATTAAAAAAAAAAATTACGGAGGATGGAGATTATCGTCCAGAGCAGATCTTCAACATTTATTTCTCAGGATGAGCAACATGTATCCGGAAAAAAATATCGAAGGAGCGATTACTCTTCATTTTGGGGTTGCTCCCAAGCTGCTGGGGATTTCCAAATTGAACCTCTTCTAATATATCTCTCTGCAAACCCGAGAGCACTGAAAGGATCAGATAAATCCCGCTTGCTTGTCACTTATTTGGAGATCAATAAAAATGTGTGGATGGCTTCATAAATATTCGAGTAGTGGTTTAAAAAGTGTTTTTGCACGTCGGTAAAATCATATTTGGAAAGAAAAAAACCTTAGCAATAAAGCATTATTATTGCTAGGCAATCTGGTGTTGCAAAAATCGAATATTTGACCAAAAAAAGAGCCCTGATTCAGCCGATGGATCAGGGAGCGATTTCATCGTTCTAAACGTATTATTTAGGAATAACGTTTTAACAATTAATAGCTGCTACCGATGAGCCAGTTCGTGGATCTATTAGGGAGTTTTAGAAAGCACACAATATAAAGGGCGCTTTGAAAAATATTGGAGAAGCTTGGACTAAAATGAAGCAAGAAATCCGCCATGATATTTACTAATAAAAAACTATCAGTAACTCTGATACTGGGTATACAATCTGTTATGATAGGGTTGTACTGGAAAGAGATAAGTATCTCAGATTTTTGCTAGATACAAAAACTAATTGGAGTCACCATGTTGATAAGATTAAGTTTAGAGTTCACCTATATACCTCAGGTCGTACATCAAAGCAGCTAGATATTAATTTTTAATTCTTTATATTGCGACATTTAGCATATATTATCCCCATTTGGGGTAGATATGTAAAATGCAAAAACAATTAATTAGAAGTACTACTTGAAACAGATTTATGTATAACACATTTACCACTCTCACATACCATTTACAACACAAACTCTTTTCGAAACAATACCACAAATAAGGCACACAAAAATACTTGTATATAATCTTACTTTAATTAATAATTAAAGAGCGGCGCGCCTACTAAGTGGAATTGTGTATATACTAGTAATGTATATTAATACATATGTATACGATAAATAGTTATTCTCCATTATGCTGAATCAGAAAAGCGTAGTTAGCGGCAGTCTTTACCAAAGCCAGCACAAACGAGCTACAGTATGTCCAGATGAACAAGTAAAAACTGAGGAATTGGAGAGGAGGATCAAACAACAGCAATATTTCCGTACATCAGGTTGCCGAGCAACTCAAAGCGATCCATATATAATATGAATATGCTAAAAACTTTTTAAAAAATTGAAATTTTGACATAAAATTTAAAAAAAAATTATTCACCACAAAAAATAGATCAGATCTATATAAATTTTGACAAGTGGATTAAAAAAACATAACTTTATATTTTAGTTATTGTAAACGTGCTAACAACAAAATTATACGTGATAGAAAATGGATCCCAAGAATAAAAAAACCAAAAGGACCATAAGTAAATCAGTAAGCCGCACATGCTGTGATGTTGAAAAATTAACAAAATTATCACTACAATCGTGAAATAAATTTCTACGTTGGAATCCATCTTTTAGGTTTGGTATCAAAATGTTTACCTAATTGATACAGCAAAATTATTGAATTTTTAACATTTTCACCAACGGCCTTAAGCAACAAACAACAATATGTACATTAAAATTGGTAGTAAAAAATTAAGCTCCATTTCAGCACACGCTGGGTACCACAGGGCTCTCATCTAGGATCACGAATTGTCATCTTCTTCACCAACGACATAACCAATAGAACATATCCAACTCTGTTGCGTTAGTATATGCCGACGAGTTAAAAATATTCAAAATTATTAAAACCATGACGATGTATTTGAACTGCGAGATGATTTAAACAGAGTTAGTAACTGATGGACGCACCATCCATATAATTGCGACTAAGCATAAAAACATGTCTTTCTTTAGAAAGAAGGGTACATTACAGTTTGATTAAAACCAAAAAAAAATCCAAATTTGGGTGTCACGCAATTAGGTTTTTTACATTTTTACTTTTAAAATTATACTTTTATACAATGTCTCGATAATCTTTCTGTAAAATCATACTTGATTTTTTAAAAATTAGTAAATAAATAAATTTACATTTGAAAACATATCAATCACGTCGAGTGTCTCAAGGGTAAAATAATAAAAATTGGTTACACTTTAAACGGTGTCAGATACACAATAATATACATTTTCTAATTGTTCTAGTTATTCCGATATTTGCAATAACTGCCACATACTCAAACTACAACTTTTGGTTGGCTAATTAACACACAGAGCATTAAGCTGAAGTTTTTCGATTGACCACTTTATAGCTTAAATATGAATTTTTCAATTAAACTAAATGTTTCCAAATATTGATAACCATAACACTTGAGCAGGAAATATTCCACCTGTCAATTTGGTAACAAAAATCAGCAATTATCTATTCAACCGCAGAGGACCATAAAACATATGGCTATGATTCGTGAGTCACGACCGATTACCAAAAAAAAAAAAAATGAAACTCGAAAGGAAATAAAATTATTATTAATTTAATTGATGCTGTTGTAAATCACTCCCATTTAATTTGCGGCAAAATTCTCTTTGGAGAAGTGGTTCAATTATTTTGGAAACATTAATGTTAAAGTTGAGGATTTTGAAATATAAATATTGTTTATACATTTTCAGTACGCAATTAATTTACAAAATTACAAATTGGTGACTGGTTAGTTACTGTAATTCCCGCTTTTTGTCCATTTCGCAAATTCAACACGCTGCGTTCAAGTTTGTTTTGATCTTTGGAGTTTCGCAAATTCTTTTAAAATTACAAACATACTAACACCAAAATAATTATAAAAACATAATACATGAATCATCTTAATTATCTCCTCTCCACCAAGACAATCTTTTCTCAACTCAAAACTACAAAACCAACTTTATTATAATTTTTAATGAATTGTTTCTTACAGTTTTTGGCTTGTGTGATATAATTTTAGGGTGCTTAAATTATATTTATAATAATTATTATAATTTTTTTAGTAATATCGTAGAAATTATTTTGTTCTTACAAGAGTTTTCTTCATCATCATCTTCTGGAACATATATATTTCTTCGTTATCATCTTATTTCTTACTCTGTTTTACCATGTTATGCTCTTAATTTAATTTTTTTTTGGTATTTTAAATATTAAAATTATATGGTTCTAATTTAGCAACATTGTTATTTGCTTTATTTATTATTTTAGCACACAAAACAAGAAGAATATACGAGTACATATACTCTAAACAAAAAACTTTAAATACACAAATATTACAAATGGTAACAATTTTAACAGTTTGTATGTGTTTTTTGTAAATAATTATAAATTTTTTTTGTGGTTTATAAGATGTTTATGGTAAAGACAACACAAGTAAATCAAAAAATTAACATTTATTGCGATGTAATAATGGGAATGTAAAATATCGATATTGACTTCTAAAAATTTTCAATTCGTGTCGTCTTCAAATGGCATTTATAAATGAAATGTTCCTACTCTACAATTTAAATCAAACGATGACGAAATAAATCACAAACAAAGCCGAAAAAATGCATTTCATCAGTTGTAGGTATATTCAAGTAATACGACAAAAAATCCAAATAATTTAATCCACTTACGTATATTACAATAAAATACAAGTATACAAAAAATTAAATTGTTTCCAACTTTGTCTGTGACGGAACCAAAATCCAACATTGTTTAATTCTGTGTGTATGTATGTACGTATAAAACCCCCTTTTAACAGTATGTTCACAAAACATTCCAAACAATTGTAAAAATACAACAAAAAAGCATTTACATTTGAAAGAGTTAAATACAATAATAAATACGAAAGGGGTTGTTAAATTAAAACGAATTTTTACTTATTTTCAATATTATTTGCATATAATTATTAAAATACAATTCTAAAATGTATACGCATAAAAAAATAAATCTAATTTCTGAAGGATTTTGATTCAAAATTATAATTAATTTAGATTTGTTCTTCATTTGTAGTTGGGTGTGAGAGGCACAATAGGGAGAGACAGGAATAAAAACGTTTTAAGCTACAACGACAAGTTTTATTAAAAATTTTATTTGGCGGCAATAATTCGAATTCGAAACCTAAATAATATTCACATACAGATATTACAGATGAACACTCATCCTGGTTGCCCCTAAACGAGAAGGGCGTTCACACGTTATCTATAAATTTTTACGTGATCGCATCGACAACTCGTAGACAACGTGGACTACTCGTAGATAATGTCAGTAACTAATTATAATTCGCGCCCGTAGTGATTGAATGATTTACATATCTTGAACATTTGTTTTGGAGAATATTACTGCTATTTCAAAGTAACTTATACTGTGTACCTGATCCTGATTTATCGACTATATTAGGGCGCCTTTATGAGTGGTGTTCGTTCGTTCTGACAATTTTTCGACCAATCATATTGCTCAAAAATGACGATATTTTAAATAAATTAATTTAATGGTGCAGTTAAGTGTCAAAACAGTCAAAGAAAAAACTTAATTTTGTCAAATTAATTTTATGGCAGCTGATGTACTTCTTCGTTAAATATGTAATAAAATGTGAACCATATACTTTAGCGATGAGACTGAATTGGCTTCTGGGAATAGATGCTAGAACAAATCAATCTTATAGGGCAGCTGTTTAATTTTAACTGTCGTTCATCATATTATCAGTTCAGGATATTGTGGAGGTGAGCATGTTCTTACGATAATAACACGTTTAACGACCTTTGTTTTAAAATTCGAAAATTTAATTTGGGGCCCGAAAATTTTAGACATTTACAGAAGTCATTTTATAAATTAGTTATGCCACTTTTTGCTTCAACCCTGGTCGCTTTCGTTGAGATGAGTGGTAAATGCTCGTTTGCGCAAATGAATGTGTTTGAAATGAGGAAGAACACATTACGTGTCTCCAAAAACACGATCATTATTAGCTGCTTTATGGAGCTGAGGATGAGTTGCATTTTATACGTACAAGCAGGAACCAACAGCATTTCGTAAGTCGTTACCACCCACTTATGGATCCTAGATAACCGAAGAATGAATGGCCAAAAGAATATTTTACTAATATATTTCAAAACATTTCTATTCTATTCTGCTTAGAAATAATATATCTATTCCAATTAAATGTTTTGTTGCTGGCCATAGTAGTCATATGACTTTTAAAGACAAGTCCTGAGTAAGTGAATCATGTGTGACCTTAGGGATAATCCTCTCGTGACCAAGCCTTAGGTCATTTAGTTTAAAGCTAGCAGAACCCAAATCGAAAATCGGACCAAAACAGGAATTACAAACCACTACAAACCAAATTGACCTACAAACAATTTTAGAATCGTTAAGGTCTAATCAAATGCCCCATTTAAAAATTGTCGGTTCCACTCGTTCTTGACCAAGCTTAAGGTCATTTAGTTTAAATCTTGCAGAACACAAATCGGACGACGAACAAAACATGATCTCTTCACATACAAATAATTGTATACCCATTATGGCCTAATCAAATGCCAAGCATTATGTCTTCTAATTTAAAGATAGCAGAACCCAAATCATAAATCGAACCTAAACCGAAATTGAATTAAAGGAAGCTTGGTGAAGAGTGAGTGTAGTCCAAAACTTTTTAAAACGTCATTTGAATAGGTCATAATTTTAGGTGCCTTAAAAATGATAACCCATAGGTATCCCGTGGCCTTATATCACAAATAGTTTTATGCTCAATGTGGTCTAATAAAATGCCTCGCAGAACGCAAATCACAAACCGGATCAAAAGCGAAATTAAAACGCAAAAGACGATGTATTGACAAATTAATAATTTTAGTCCTAACGATTATTGCAACGATTAGTTAGGCTATTACGATGTCATTTGTGAAATCATGTAAATGTTAATAGATCTTGTTTTTCGGTCTAATTTCGGTTATAACCCGGTTTCTGATTTGGGTTCTGCTAGCTTTAAATAAAGTAACCTTAAGCTTGGAACGAGGGGAGTCCAAAATTTTTAATGAGGTATTTGATTAGGTCATAATCAGCCTAAAATTAATTGTACGCCAATTGATCTTCTTTTGCGTTCTAATTATGGTTGTGGTCCGATTTTTGATTTCGGTTCTGCTAGCTTTAAATTAAATGAGCTAAAACTCGGTCAAGAACGAGTGGAGCCCATAATTTTTTGGGGCATTTGATTTGAGCCTAAAATTAGTTTCATATCAATATATCTTCTATCGAGTTCTAATTTCGGTTTTGGTTCGGTTTTCGACTTGAGTTCTGCTAACTTTAAATTAAACGTCATAAATGAGTGAAGCCCAAAATTTTGCAATGATGGCAATGGTGAGTCTGAAATTGTTTGTATGACAATTGATTTCGATTTGGTTTCTAATTTCGATTTTGGTCCGAACTGGCTTCTGCTACCTTTGAAGTGTAAAAGCTTAATGCTTTTTCTAGAACGAAACGTTGGAAGGGATGAAACCCAACATTTTGTAACAGATCATTTAATTAGGCTATTATTAGCCCATAAATCCATAGTATCTTGTAATGTTCCACTGAATGGCGTTTAGGGACGTTAATGTGGTCACGTTTTAGTTTCTTATACAAAAAAAATAAAATAAAGTATAGTAATCATGAAACAAAATTTTTCATTTTAAAGATTCAACTACTATATCGTCGAAGTCAAAATGTCATTTTCAAAACAATCCCTGTGTGTTCGTGGATGTATGGTTTCGTGCAGACTAATTGTTTGTAGCTTCTCTACAGCCCAGACGGATTCACTGAATTTTTGATAAAACAAAAATTTAAATTCAATTTCTATGCAGCTCAGTTTGATTGATCCAGATGAAAATTCATACTTAATATTTCTTCATAAATTAGACCGTACATTTTTGAAAAATAAATGGCATTTACGAAAAACTGATTAAAAACAAAAATATTTAAGTTTCAAACAAAATTTGTCAGATCATTATTTAAATATTATTGAAAATGATGAGTTTTAATAAAAAAAAAATTCATTTCTTCAAAATTCGACATCTCTAGTCGTGGTAGGCGGACTTTTCGGAATCAAACTTTATACGTAACGTATTTCCATTAATTGGGATATCTTTGCGAAATTTGGTGGAAATCTGTGTACCGGATGTGGTAACATCGATGGGAGCTTTTAAAATTTTTACAATGATGTTAAAAAATTTAACATTTACAAAAAACGCCAACGAATTAAAAGATGTAAATTTAAAGAATACGGTTTAAACAAGGGTTGAGTTTATTGGTTTTCTGAAATTTAGGCAGGAATAATGATTGTTGATTATACAAAGCAGTTTTGCCAAAAGTCCGGTAATCTTAAATTTTCGCTTTAGAAATCAAGTGTAGTGTTATTGTGATCTATGTCTACATTCGTGGTAAAAGAAGATAGGGTATTAGTCACAACATATTCATCGCCCCATTTTTCGAAAGATGATCTGGTTATATTGGGAAATCATAAACTCCTAAATATAAATCATTGGTGCGAAATTGAATCATAAAATATTATATATTCTGGTTGCAGTCTGGCTTTAACGTGACAATATACAAGTACATACAATGTTTCTACAAATGAATATTTATAAAATTTTAATTATTTATTATCAAGTAAGCTGAATTATTTTTTGGTTTTATGGGGCCATGGATAGGCGTGTTCGAAATTTGTTGGGTTATGGCAGCCGTTAAGTTATAGAATTATCTGTCAAAGTTACTGTGAATTATAGATTTTACGTGGGCGGTTATAGCGTTAACAACGTTTCGTCAAAAAAATTATATTAAGCGAAGGGGTTCATTTTTGGATGAATGAATATGTGAACATGCAAAATTGTCGGATTTGGGGCGATACCAATCTACACGGGATACACCAGCACCAAATACACCCCGAGAAAGTTACTGTTTGATGCGGAGAAAGTCACTGTTTGATCCGGATTTTGGTCTGTGGAATCATCGGTCCATACTCTTTAAAAAAAGAAGCTGGTATTGTCATAAACGTCAACGGGGAGGGCTAAATATTAATGATAAGGAATTTTTGTTGTCTCAACTGGATGATATGGATACCAATGATATGTGGTTCCAACAGGACGGCAATTATTTCGCTCGGCGGCAATGTGAACGGACCTTGAGACTTTTTCATTTGGAGCTATCTTAAATCGCAGGTCTATGCGAATAAACCGCAAACAATTGACGCCTTCAAAGACAATATAACGAATGCCCTCAGCAAATTAAGCCAGATTTATGCGACAAAGTCATCGAAAATTGGATCATCCGAATACGTACCACCAAGGCGCGGAGGACATTTGTACAACAATTCCACATTTAATGCGATATAATATTCTTCCAAATAAAAAAAATTGACTGTGTATCTCACACACAACCTGTTTTAATTACATTTAAAAATCGAGCATCCTTATTAAAAGACCATTTATATTTTCCGAAACGTCGTGAAGATATTTGTTTTATTTGTTGGCTGTAAGTCCTTCAGAAATTAAAAGTACTTTAATATTTTTAATCCCGTAATGGCATGTGGTATGTATTACATTATGGCACTTGTAAAACCAATGTTGATACACATATTATCTCAATTATAGGGTATAGAAGTTCAGTATAAGAGTAATATTATTTGGAAGTAAATTTTAGGGAACGAACCATTTATTTAAATGTTGGAATAGTTTTTAGTATAAAAAACTATTGGTGTTTGAACCACTCTAAATTTTCTACAAATCATGATGCAGCTATCTGAAATCTAAAGAAGATCAATGAAGCATTGTGATATGGGACCTCGTTTCCAACCAAAATAACCAAACAAGATTTTTTCAAATTGTTGATATTTCAAAAGATATGCATGTTTCCTAAAGTATGTGCGGTTTCAGAGATATGAGCAAAAATTAATCTGCATTACAGCAAATCAATTATCTCTAAGTTCTAACGCTGTTTCGTTGTAACGACAAATAAAAAAAAATTGAATCAATTTTTAAGAAAATTTTTGTATGATTAAAACGTATACACCCAACTCTTTTTTTACACGGTAGATACGTTCCAAACAAATCCGTGTAAAATAAAACCGTGTAAAAAAGACATGGAACACATAGTAAAATTGAGGATGTGTTCCACAGTTTTAAAAAACCGTGTAAGATGGAAAAAAAATACTTTTTGGTATGAAAAATCGTGCAAAAAAAACTTATGAAAACACATATCTAATTATTCTACAACATGTTCGTATATACATATTTCATTCTCATTTTTATTAAAAAAGATAACAAATAAATTTTAAACCATAAGTACTTATAAAAAATTTGAATTACAAATCAAAAGCTTATTTAGTGCTATCATCACTACTTGATAATAACCGGGCACGTTTATTACCAACAGGTGCAATATTGTCTTCATCGCTAGAGTCTAACACATCTAACGAACTTGAATCCATTGAAGGCACTCGTTCGTTAATAACGTCCTCTGATGTTGGCTTTCTTTTTATTAGGAAATCCGTTATCAGAGGCTGGATTTTTGGTTTCTCAAGTTGCTTGTAGAGTTCTTGGTACCCAGCCGTACAGAGCTGCAGATTACGCTGCTCGTTCCACGTCGGGATCATGGGTGAGAAAATGATGTGCCATAATTGCAGAAAATTTTAAACCCTCGCGAATTAAACTAGCTGTTAGCTGATGAATTTCACCTTCATCATCATCATCGTTCTCATTACTAACATCAACTGGTACAACTTCAAGCAGATCCTCCTCATCTAAAGGTTTCTCAATCATTAGTTCTTCGATGTCTGCAGTATCCATGTTGTCAAACCCTTCACCACCAATGGCGTGTGATAAAGTTATTATTTCTGAACACACAATTGATGAGTCTGTTACAAAACTTCCACTTTGGATGTATTCTAGCCAAATCTTTCTCCAGCAGTTTTACGGCATTAGAAGCATGTGTAATACAATGCATAATCGTGTAATTTTTCCATGCATCCATGACCGTCAAGTTTCTTTCCTCGATTGAATCTAAAATATATTTAAACGCTTGTTTTATATAATACATTTTGAAGGTTGCTATAATGCCCTGATCCAGTGGCTGAATCAAAGAAGTGGTATTAGGCGGTAAAAACTGCAATTGGATATTTGGATGATCTAGCACAGGATGGCTCGGCGCATTATCAATGAGTAAAAGGACTTTGAATTCAAGTCCTTTTTGTTCCATATATTTTTTGACTTCAGGAACGAAACACTCGTGGAACCATTTTTTAAATAAGTCAGCCGTCATCCATGCCTTTTTATTTGCCATCCAATGAACGGGCAGCTGTTTTAAGTCCTTGCCCTTCAAAGCCCGTGGTTTCAATGAACGGTTGATTATTAAAGGCTTTAAAATCCTATCCCCAGATGCGTTACTACAAAATAAGAACGTTACTCGATCTTTAGCCGCTTTGAAGCCACCGGCAGACTTTTCTGATTTTGCTATGTAGGTTCTCGTTGGCATTTTCTTCCAGAATAATCCCGTTTCGTCGGCATTAAATATTTGGTCTGGGGTATAACCATTGTCTTCAATTATTTTTAAATTCGGGTATTCCCTAATTATATTTTATTTTTGTACCTACATGTACATTCGGGTATTCCCTAATTATATTTTATTTTTGTACCTACATGTGTATAAAATACACTGTGAAACCTGAATTTTTTTAAAATTATAAAATTATATACATATTTTGAAATTCGTGTTAGATCGAATAAATCGTGCAAAAAAAGAGTAATTGTTCTTTTTTGTGGACCGTGTTATTTCGAAATCGTGCAAAAAAAAGCGTGTAAAAAAAGAGTTGAGTGTAATCTTACTCAAAAAGTTCAATCAAACGTATAACTTCTAATTTAAAAAAATACTAACATTTGTCAGTACTGATCTCAGAACTATTGAGTTTCAAGTTTATTCAATATCACTACTAAACCTCCCCCTCGACCCTGAACAGTTTTAATCATGTTTTCGCAAATTTCTCATATCTTACACCGTTTCCGTGATGGTGGGATAAGCACAGAGTAGCGAATTGGGCCAAGAATTTATATGTAATTTCGACATTAATATTTTTTCCCGGTATACCGAGCCGACTATAAATATTTATAAATTGGGAATAATTTTTCCATATCTAAATTAGCACGGAAATTATTCACAATTAAAATTTTTTTTTTAGAAAGATTAACACTAGCTTTTTACCTCAGTATGCCAGAAAAAATATGTTTAAATAGAAATTACATATAAGCTTTTTCTCCAATTCATAATTCTCGGGGAATTACCAGAATAGTGCCACTGGATAGTCAATTCGGAAGGAGGGATTAATTATTTTATCAGGGATAATTTATATCTATGTTAAATGTTCCTAATCCTAAAAACCGCTTATCAAAATTTCAGGAAAAAGACAAATGGATTTTCAAAACGATATTTCTTAATTCGAATTCTTACATACAGGTAAAATGCTAAATACTGTTTTTAGTTATGATTATACTAGTTTAAAAATAATTGTGACTTATTCTTGTACCAATATCTAATAGTACTCAAGTGCTATTTTAAATCACATCAAAACTGCAAATACAGCCCGTAAAAATACCATAAATGCGGTAAAATGATCGCATCTACACGACATGATAAATTTCTTGGCATAAACAATCAGTCATTAACTAGGAAATATAATTAATTCATGAGCAGTACATATTAAGTTAAAGATAATCATCTATCGCTGCCAAAGCCAATCCCTATTCTGAATACGTATTACCCATAATGACATTAATGTTTTTTTTTTGGTGATATCATTGATTATATTTTAATTATTATTATACTACACATTACGTTTGTTAATAGTAGAGAATAATTTAATAATTAAATATTAATGAATATATTAACCAACGAGAATTTTTAATTAAATTAAACATCGAAAAAATTATAATAATTGGCGATTTCTATTGTTCCCGCAAACTAAACACAAAAAATTCGTAGACAATAATTTTATATTTTTATTACTACATCATTTTTTTTTTTATAATTAAAAATTAACATAAATAGCTTATACATACACAATTTCGTATTGACTAAAACCATAAATGGCGTCGTCTAAAATTTTGCTATCTAATTTTATAGTGTATTGCTCTTGAATGGGTTAACACCATAGCCGAACTAGAAAAATTAACTAAAATTCAATCAACGTTTTTTTGTACATTATAATTTATTATTTATTTGTTTTTTTTTATATATTTTTCGTTTAAGACAAAGAAGTAACGTCTTAGTACTTTACAAAAACAACGAACATAATAATAAGACGGCGAAAAAAAATTAAATGAAATCCAGTATGTATATGATTATTATTAATTGAACATATTTATTGATATATTTATGTTTTTGCTGGAAATTTCAATTGTTACTGTGCGTGCCTATTTAAGTTAATAAATAATAACGAAAAAAATATTAATTATTTTAATTCGATAAATTATAGAAAACAAAAAATGGATAAAAAAAACTTTAATTTTCATTTAAACAAGGTCATTGGATTGGTTTAATTGAGAAATGCATGCTGTGGTGAGACTAAATGGATTTTTGTAGCTGTTCTGGGTAAATGGCCTTTGAGAATTGACAGGAAGAAAGCTAAGGTACTATTATGTATTACACACAAATTTTATTCTACAGATACGTATTGGAAATAAATTTAACATTTTGATTAAAACATGTTAAATGATTGTTGATGTGATTAATTTGGTAAATTTGGTTTGTGGTATAACCGCAGTATTTTAGGCCTCATCTCATTATCAGTCATTAGATTTTAATCAAATGTAGAATAGGAACCCAAATAATTTTATTTGAATAAATTTAGTGAAACATTTTCATAATTTTTTAAAATTGTTGGGAACAAATCATCATATTTTTCGTAGAATTCAAAATGTACTTTTTCAACTTGATTACAATTTATTAAATTATATTTTGTGAGTACAATGTTTCGACCCTAAGGTCGTTATCAAGTGTTTGTTTGTTTCACAAAAACGAAAATGCAAAACCATATATTTTTTGAAACAATTTTTAGTTTATTAATTTTTCAAAATGTTTCATATTAAAATAAAATAAAACGCTGATTAATTGTAAATAGACATAAAATAACAAAATTATTCGTATCACTTTTAGTTACAAAATAATTTGTATTAACCAGAAATGAATCTCCCTCTACGGTTTTGTTTTATATTTCGAATTCCAAAATTTAAACGTTTTTATTCAGTAAAAATTTTAACAAGTTACTTCACTAAAAGTTGGTAAAATTGTAGATTGTGATATGCATTTCGACCTGTGATCGTTGCGGGATGTAGTGGTGTAGCAATGGATTGGTTCGTTCCCCGGCATATCATAGAATATTATAATATGTGGTAGGCGGTTTTAGTGAATTTTATAGTTATAAGAAACCTGTTTAAATGAATTTGTAGTATGTGTAGTAATCATCATTATATTTATGGGCAAACATGCATTGGTACATTTTAGCCCTTTACATTCGAAAGGTATTCTTTTGAAGGTGTGCACAATCCATGTAGAATGAACCATCCATGTTTATGAAAATCGAGTATCATATAAAGGATTAAAAAAAATCGCGACATCATTTGTATTTTCCATAATTTTGTTTTGTTCGATATAATGCTGATTTACTGCAACAATAGCTGTGTTTCTTGACGCCAGATCTGAACCGGTTCAGTTCATGTTCCATGAAACAACGCAAATTCATTTACTAGATTTTAAATCAAAATTTGTGATCTAAACAAAAATTGGAATCACGTTTCCAATATAAAATTTGAACTGATCTGGATCAATGGGTTGTCATGAAACACGGCAAATGAAATAATTCATAATTCACTCATTTCTAAGACATTCAAATCAAACGATTCCCAATAATTCATATTTTTATTATTTCGTATCAGAAAATACTGTCTTATGTAGTTATTTCTAGCAAATTAGGTAAAATTCCATATAAAAAGTACTCAATTCGCGAAAGAAATTAACAATTTAAGATATTGGAAACGATCCTAAGTAAATTTGCAAAATATTAAAGAATTATGAAAAATAAGATCCGAGGCTGTAGGAATAGAAATAAAATTCTTTTTCTAGTCAGAATGTATTTTCTGTACTCTTGAAAAACGTCGCGTTTACAAGCAATTTTGAGTGATATTTTCAAATCTCTGTACTGAAATATTTTGGATTTTGTCACTTGAGCAGCAAATGAGCGATAAATAGAAAGAGAAATGCATTAACATTTTGTTTTGATTTTATTTGCGTGAAAGAAAGAAATGTGCATTAGGTAAAGTTTTCATGTTTCATTATTTATACGGTGTGCAACATTTCAAGTTTCATAATATTTTTGATGTGAATACGATGGGCAGGCAATTTAAACAACTGATGATAACGAAATCGATAGATACAGTTTGATGCCACTACTATATATTTAACGCCCAAAATTCAACTACACCGCTCGACAGCTAAAGGATCAAAGGATTCGTTACTTTGAGTGGGGAGTGTGACGCATCGCATGCGGTGGAAGGGGAAGCACGGCCATTTTAATTTTCGCCGTTTGGTGGTGGTGGTGGTATTGGGTATGTTGGATGGAAATGGGATTCTTAAATAATTTTAGGAAGTAGTTCTGGAATATGGCCACCTGGGGCGGAACTCGGTAATTTCTTAACCGATTATTATGGGATTGGATAAGTTTGTCGGAAGTGAAATTCATAAATGATTTTTGGAAGAAGTTCTGAAATTAGGCCACCTGGGGCGGAACGCTGCCATTTCTTAACCGGTTATGATGGGATTGAGTACGTTGGATGGAAGTGGGTTTCTTAAATGATTTTTGGAAGTTCTGGAATATGGGAAGGGTGTCATTTCTTTCCCGAAACATTGTACGTATTCACGTCATATGTCCATACACGTGCTACAGACATCCACTTTTTTATCATCGAGATGGGGCTTTGACCGCTGATAGGATCATCAACCGTTCTATGCACAATTATACTTGTATGATGTTGATACTGCTAATCAGTAAAGAACGCGTGAGAGAGCAATTTAATACATGCATTGGCTGTAGAATTAGATCGCACGAATGATTTCGTTTGATCATGTATGGTCATAAAAGTTAATCGAGTTGTAGATATTCGTCGTTTCAATGATGATGTTCAGACCGATGTCGCGGCATTTTCAAAAATAACGATGGAAAACCTCCTTTTAAAAGAAATGTAGTTATTTTTTCAAAATTGACAAACGCAGTTCGTACAGTATTTCTGTGTTAGATTATTCGTTAGATCCTTTAGCTTATCCGTTATTGTTACCATACGGTGATACTGGCTGGCATATCAATATAGCACATAACATAACTACTCTTTCTTCTTCTACAGTAGCTCGAAACAAAGTTACAATGATTCAATATCCTTCTTATCGACTCGCAATTCGTGATGGAATTAGCTTTTTGCATCGTTCACAAAAATTATTTCTTCTTCAACGAGTGAGTGATATATATGTACGGATTGAAGGCACAAGGTTGCAGTTTATTCATCATAATCAGGCCCCATTATTTGCCGAAGTGCATAATCATTTAACTGATTTTGTACGTAATTTTCCAAATGGTGTTGATGGAGTTCATACTGTGGACCGTAAAGTCATTTTACCATCATCTTTTATTGGTTCTTCACGCAATATGTGCCAAAATTATTTAGAGGCAATGTCAATCTTACAACATTTCAGCAACTCTTCACTTATATATAACTTATTGAAGCTCTTGAAGGTGTTACGAATCACCAAGTTCCGTTCCATGCAATTTTTATAATATTTTTATTTTTGAGCAATTTAGATGTGTGGCCCTGAATATTATGGACGTGTTTTTATTTATAATACGTTTTTAATAAATATGCATTACTAAAAACGCATGTCCTGCGGCTTCAACAGTTTGTTCGAAACTAGCAACAAAATTTCAACACAACTGGAGAAAGAAATAATATTTTTATTGTTTTGTAATTTTCTATACTAATACAGAGCGCAGAGAGACAAAAACGCAACAAAAACGTCGATATAGCGTGTCGTCATCATTTGGTATAAGCGGTGTGAAGTTTAGGATACATTGCGTATCACGTAAAGGATAAAATCACGTAAAGACAAACCCGCAGGATTAATTTATGAAACAGACAAAAATATAAAATGGTGGACTCTTTGTGCAAAAATTTGTCTTGGAATTAGTTTTGAAAATTTTATTTTTATAAATATGCCGTATAAGATAGCAGAAAATTCCCAGCTGAAAAAATGGTTTTGCTATTCACCGCTAGAAGCATCACTATCCCAAAACTGAAATTTTTCTTGCTTATATTTTTTGACACCAGCAGAAATTTCTTTTAAATTTTTATGCAAATTAATAATTCTCAGCAGAAAGTTTTATGAAAAACCAACGAATTTATGAAAAAGAAGAAAAAATAGATGTTTAAAATGCTTTGAAGCGATGCAAGTTAATTTTCTTTAAAAACGATTTGCGTATGTATAGTGTAAGGATTCTCAAAATATACTAAAATTACCATAATCATCATTATGCAAACACAGAGCAACATCAAAAAAAATCGCCATCCACACATTTCTGTGAAATGTAAAATATAAATTTTATTGTGAAATGTTTTTAGATTTTAACAAAAGTGTTAGGAAACCAACCCTGTAACTACTCTGGGTGTATGTTTTTATGGTAGCTGAGAGCATTAATCTATTAACATGAGCAACATAAGATTCACAGCTGGAGGCAGTAGCCTTCCATACATTTTTGAAGTCATTTTAATGTGAAGTTTTTTCAGTTTTTTAATAAAAGTGTTAGAAAAACCCCCCTGCAACTACTACTTTGGGTGTATGTTTTTATGGTAGCTGACTGAGACCAGGCTACCATAAAAATAGCCGAGAAGGTGGTTCATGACAGCCCACAAGTGCTTTAATTTTGCAACTGATTGTAACTGCAAAATTTTCACCATTTTTGTAGTGAATTTTAGAAATTTCAATGCGTTGTTGAACCATTTTTAGTAACGGCGTAGTTTTTACTTGACAAATATCAAAAGATGATAGCTTCAAAATTGACAGCTGCCCAAATAGCAGGCTATTCAAAATGTAATCTGGAAACTCTGACAAGAAACCAAAGTAGAATTGCTTTTACTAATCCGATTAGCTTAGCTAAGAAATGTGAAAGCAACAACTTCTGACTTTAATTTTTAATGCGTTTTAATTTTTCTGTGTTGATTCATTTTATCAATATTTATTTTAGTTTTGTTTATTTTATCAAATATAACAAATTAAATTCGGTATTTTGCTATCAAATAAGAAATGCCAAATTCTACTACAAGTTAATTTTTCGAAAAAAAATAGAAAAAATAGAATAAACATACATTGGTTTTATTTCCCCTAATCCTAATTTTTTTTTCTTAACATTAAAGAAAATCGGCTTTAATACAATGCAATTGTTGTTGTAATCTTTTGAAAGCAACACAGCTAAAATAAAAGAGAATAACAAAAATCGTGTTGTTTGAAACCGTGTAATTTAAGGAAATATAACCAAATAAATAAATGTAATAATATTCTCAAAAATAATATTTAATCTAAAAATAAATATCTAAAAATAATAATCTAACAAAATTTAATCTACAAAAATTAAGTTTTATTAAAAACGAAAATAAATAATAAATCATATTAATAATAAATTAAACTTAAAATTTGATGACGTTGTCATTATAATGGAATTGAACGTTGCTCCACACCTAAAATTTGGATATCTACTTCCATGGTGCCCAACGATAATTTTAATATTATGTAAGTTTTAAATAAAATTAAAATTAGTTTCTATATTATCTAAAAATTTAAATATTATTTTTTTTTGAATAGTTCTTAATTTTAGTAATTTTATTTATAAAATTTAAATTATGAATTTGTTTTTTTTTATTTAAGTATTTTCAAAAGAGTGATCATTATATTATATAATGTTTATAATTTTAGATATAATATTTTTTCTTTCGAATGTTGCAAAACATTTTTCTTTATTTCCTTAATTTAAAATTGAATATCAATCTTATAACTAAAAATAATATAATGCTTAAAATAATTTTTCTAATAATTATGTTAGAATTAGCAAAAATAATTATGTTTATTATTAAATTTTAAAGAATTCAAAGTGGAGATGTAGCGGAAATGAATATTTTAGGTAAGCATGTAGGTTATGTTTCAGTGGTTGACACTTAGGATATTTTTGGCCCATTGTAATACCACGCATTCATGCTAACATCATTAACCCATTCACCTACTCACACAACTACAGTATACCACCTGCACATTGCAAGCTCCATGTCAACCTGTACATTGACATGGACGGTGCGTCGGCGTTGAATTCTGCACTCCATCAGAGGGTCTTAATTGTGTTTATTAACATCACTGGGGTAAGCATGTACAATGGAACTATTTTTTTACGATTAGTCAGAGTATTCGATTATGTATTTCTTCTTGATCTTTATGAGTTTTTTTTACTATATTATAGTTCAAACTCTGCGATCTGGCAAGATCAACATATGTTTTGATAAATCCCACCCTGAGCCTTAGCCGGCGATAGATGAACGCATCAAAACCTTTATGTTGATAAATAAATTTTCAGTGACCAACCTAAATTGCTATACATCATGCGACCATATTACAGTTCTTTTCTTGGTCGCTCGACTATCGTTAGCAAAGGAATATTTATTACAAAGATTGTAGTAAAAATTTCGTCCGTTTATTTACCATAAAAGTAAACTTAAGGAACTTATCGATTTAATTTCCAAAAAAAAATCGGTAAAGTAGAGGCCATTATTTATACCATTGGATTTCACAAACGTGGTTTACCTCATAAGCATATTTTGATTACTTTGAATAGGGATGATATGCTAGATGGGGTTGCTGATATTGATAATATTCTGTGTCATGAAATACCTGATATTCAAGCACATCCGAAATTGTTAGGTGTCGTATGATTCATGGACAATGCGGTGTACTTAATCCAAAGTCGGTCTGCATGAAAGAAGGGAAATGCAGCAAAAATTTTCCAAAAGATTTCTGTGATTATACGTGTGATAGCGTGAATGGATATGTTGGTTATAGGCTATGTGATAAAGACACGAATATTGATGTTCGTGGGCATTCTGTTGATAATCGATTATATGTTGAAATCGAATTGTATGTTGAATTAAATGACAAAACTCAGGTTGATGAGATACAAAATGTCTTAAATGTTCCACTGGCGTGTATTTTGGTATCACATGCAGTTTCAATCGCATACGATTATTAGCATTACAAGCCTACAGAGAATTGTATACACTGGATCATCGTTAATTAGAATTACAAACTATCGATAAATCTGTGTTAGAAAAAATAGTTTAATGGTCATCCAGTCTGTGAATTCCACTTCATTCATGTTCTATATTATAATCGCTAGGAGAATAACGAAGCGAGTTCGTCCATTCCACAGGCCCCCCTGTGGGCCTGTGTGAGTTAGTGATCATCTAGTAATTTATCTTTCTTAAATTAGTTTCTCGGTTTATGATGAGTAACCTATTGGATACTCATTTTACATTGATTTCTTTTTCTAATTAGAACTGTCGGAACTGTCCAGCGGTTTCTGACTTTGGAGTCTCCTCGTTCCACATTAGTGATGTAACATATAACGGATATCTGCATTTTCATGTCGAGATTATCGCTGTTCGTGTTTTCTTGCATGTTTCTTTATTGGATAGGTGACGAATTCTATCTTCAAGTCCCTATGAAGGTTGTTGTTCCTAATGTACCAAGCGGCATAGTATCACATTGGTTTTCTTGGCGCAACCTCAAAATTGGATACCATATAGGTCAATATTGATTTTAGCATTTATCTGTAGAGAAGCAATTTGTTGTGTATTGAGAGCTCAGAATTTCTATTCATGAGCCAGTACATTTTCCTTTTGATGGTCGGCGATTGAACGTCGTAGAGGAAAGACGTGTTTTTGTCTCTCCTCTACATAAATACATACATAAGTTAAATGTGCTTAAAATAATTAAATAAATAATTAACTAATATACTTAGGTGCATACATAAATAAATAACAATATTAATAATAATTTGTGTGTTTTAAGTGAAGTGAAAAGTTATACAAGTGAATAATTGTGTTAATTTGTGTATGATGCGCTTGCAATGGCGCAGAATATGTATATAACAATTTCGTTTATATGTATTTTGATGCCGTTGTATGAATGCATCATACGCATTGTATGTAATTTTTAAATATGTGTAGGACTTTTTGGACGTCAAAGATGCTCAAGCTAAGTGTTTTTTCATTGTTTTAATACATATTTTATTATTATTTATTATTACAAAAATTTAAGTATATAAACGCTAGGTAATGTAACACATAAAGGTGTGTGTACAATACTAGTGTTTTTGTTATTTTAGTTCCCATATAAGTTTTAATTTTGTTTGTGAATGTAGATATACACTTATAATAAGAAAGTACGCATTTATGGTGTGTCGCCCTAGTGTTGTGTGGTATCGTTTACGTGTGTGTGTGTCGTAGCTAAATGCATTGCGTTGTATTATATCCCTTTTCCAGCCGCGATCACAACTGTGCGTTTACGCAAGAGAATCTTGTCAAAATTTATTTTTGACACTATAACTATAATAATAATAAAATAATTAATATGTTGTTAAAACAAATAAATGATTGTTATAAAATTTATATGTTATCAAATTATAATGCTTTTTCAAAAAGAATTCCGATTTAACTAAGATCCCTTAAAATCTGGAAGACATTACAACCTGTCATTTTTTCGTACACATTTGTGTACGGTAGACTTAAACTTAAGTAAAAAGTTTGTCTTGCCGGAAAGGGGATATACTGTGATATACATTCACACAATCATAATAAATAGTAATTGGTTATAAAATATAAAAGAATGTGTTGTTTGTGTTTATGCCAGTATGCTTGCTACCTACATGCTCTTAGTTGCTTATTATTTGTTTTTTGTCCATTTTTATATGCATTTTTTGTATGCTATTTCTCTTTGCTCTTGAATAGTAAACAGAAATTTCAAAAAATTTTGTGCGGTAAAAAACGAATAGTGAGCGATTAATGAGAAACAAAAAGGATTCCCAGTAATACAAATCAGCGCACAATGAGCGCATAAACAGCATATAATTAGAGCGCTCAATTTTTACTTCAAATTGATGCACCTAATTCCATGCTTTTCGTATTTTTGCCGACCGAAAAATCGGTTTTTTCCCCTACGTTAAATTAACGGTAAGCAATATTTTTTATTTTTATGTTTTGTTGTATATATACCAAGTGTACACACTCGCAGATACAACTACATTTTTTTAATTTTGTATACTGATTTTGTATGTTGTCCATGTATTCTCCATCTGAAAACACTTGTAAAATAAACATCATACCATGTACAATGAATATTTTACACATCAACCAGAATCTATTTAAATATATGTATATGTATATTTAAATAGATTATGCATCAACTTACACCTCAAATGAAACCTCCAGACTGATAAAAATGAAATAGAAAATTTTCTAAATGAAATTGATAAACAAAAAAATAAGTGGGGGTAAATATGCAGTGTATCTGTATGTACTATAAAAGAAACCGAAGTAAATTTATTTGTTTTCTCACTTCGACGTGTGCAAATGGTTCAATCTGTTTCATACTGCTATCAACGTTTGTCTGCTGGGTTGATGTCATTAGATTTGTTAACGAACGGAATCTAGTGCTCTTTTGTTTTACTTAATTCTATTTGAATAAGAAAGCGAACATAGGAATGGATAAATGTATTCTGTATCGAAGAGAGAATATAACGATCGAAGAGAGAATATAACTTCTCTCTACATTATCCTTCATAAGTAAATAGTAAAACTAAATATGTATATTTTGTTTCTTCTCATTATTTTTATTGAATAGCATTACAAATAACTCCTGAGATATACTCGACGTGACGGCGACGATTCTAAATGTCAAAAACGTTATTCTCCATAGCCTAATGAAGACTCGTTAATCGCGTCGAATATAATTGCTGTAGTTTGAAATCATATATTTTCACTTTTGAGTCACGTCGGTCGTGTCGAGTATATCTCAAGGGTAACACTATTCGATCGCTGTGGAGAATGAATAATACATTTTAACGAGCGAATTATTAACCTTCATATGTATGCATGTGTATGCATATGCGTATATGAGTATGTACGGCTGTATTTATACATATGGATATGTTTAGTTACCTATGTGACCTATGTGTATATTTATATATGATTGACTTTTTTACCTCTTTGTAATTATTTTAATAATTAATTTAGAACATTATTATAACATATAAATACTATTTTAATGTATATATCGTCGATTTGGTGCAACGGTGACACAACTCAAAATTTTTAATTATTCAGCAGAGCGATTTGAAAAAATCGCTTAACATTGTTTGTAAAAGCAGCGTTTTTCAAAACTAAATAAAAATACATTCTAATTAGTAAAATAATATTTTTTCTATTCCTACAACTTCAAGCGGATCTTAAATTTTATAATTCTTTAATATTTTGCAAATTATCTTAAGATAATTTCCAATATTAAGATATGTTAAGAAATGTTAATTTCTCTCGTTAACTTAGTAAATTTTAACATGGAATTTTACCTTATTTCCTTGAAATAACTGCTTAAGAGAGTGTGTTTTGATACAAAATTATAAAAATATGAATCATTAGATATCGATTGATTCGAATATCTTAGAAATGAGTGAAATTTGAGTTGTGTCACTGTTGCACCAAAGCGAAGATGTGTTTATGATTAATTCATTTAATTTGCAATACACCCAGGTCTGTATTTACACGGTAGATACGTTTCAAAGAATATCGTCAAAGGTGAGTTGCAAAATCTCTCATCGCCAACTGCTTGTTGATTATTTCGGTGTACATTTCATCGGCTACGTTTGATGAAGCAGTGTCTACAATTTTAACACAATCGGGCCGGTTTTGTCAGTGTTAAAAAATTTATCAGACGTATATTCACTGTCTTCAATTATTTTGGCAAGTTTAGAAGAATATTCTGTAATAGCTGCAGCATCCGCCGATGCTGTTTCACATTTAATTTAAATTATTAATAATGGCATGTCTTCGTAAAAACCCTTGTAACCACCCGTTACTTGTAATATATTTTTTGGTCTAACTGGGATCACGTTGATGGTTCCAGTTGTTTCAGATTCTCATAAATGCTTACGGCTTTCTCCTTAGTAAGATATACGTTTTTGGCTATGAGCTTCAATAAATGTAAACAATCCCTTTTCCATGTTTTCAATGGCCGTATTTCTAGTATATGAGAATGCGCTACTATATCCTGGTATCATCTGACACAACTACGAATATCTTTCTCCTTTTTTAATTGTTGGAATTGTACCTTCGTTCAACTTAAAGCTTTTGCTGACCGATGTAGAACCTTCACCTTTTGCAAATCGTTGTAATATATTTATTTTTGTCTCTAATGGTTTGCGTTATGAAAATCTTGACTTACCCAATACACAAAACTAATTTTTAAATTTAACTAAACGAGCAGCAGTGCTTGATAAATCATTTTAAACTATTTATTAAAATTTAATTAAATTTTGTTTTAAATAACACTAAAACTAAGATTGAAACAATTGCCAATACATATTATTTTTATTTTTTTCTCTGTGTAAAAATAATCAATTGTGGAAAAAAGAAAAACACCGTGGAGGAACAGGTTTGGGTGTATGTATAAATATTCAATACTTTTTTTGTAGACTGATTTAAAGGGATGAGCCCGGCATGGCAAGGGAAAATGATTTTTAATTTTTATTTTTGTGTTTAACGACAAGCAAATCTTTGATGTGCCTCGGGCTTTTAATGTTGACTATTTTTTTAGATTGCTCACTGCTGGCTCTGTTTTCACTAAAAGAATTTATCTTCTCTCGAATATCGATTGATTTGAATTCTATCTTCCATTCGTGCCGCCACTTCATGTAAATCATGATCTTTTTGTTTGATTGTGATGTGCGGAACTGTTGCGTAATCTATTTTTAGACAGTATACTGCGAAAGATGCATAAAATAATTTTTGAACTGAATTGGAATTCTAGCACATTTTAGTTTTGGTGAGGCTGATTTTGGCTGGGTCATCTCTGAACGGGTTGTCTTGTTGACGGGTAAGTAGAGCATTAGGATAATTCCTTGGCCGATTATTTTCAGCCTTATTTTGTAAAAAAATCCAGAACTTCATCCGGGGTTTATGTTGGAATCCCGGTTCAGCTCAACATACCAGACCCGAAGATAATTAGTTAAGAAAGTGTTTAGCACGGCAAGATTCCAGAACTTCTCTAAAATCCATTTTTAAATTCACATCCAATTTTGCTTACCTGATTTTACAATAATTGGTTGGGATATGGCCAATTTCTATTCAGAATGGTCGAATTTTAGAACTTCATCGAGAAGATAAAAGCTTTTCAAGCTGAATTGGAAGAATTTCGGATGGGAAACGGCCTGGTTCCATTCATTATAGCCGAATCCCAAAATTTCGTCAAATTTGGCTTTGTTCCCTGTATTTGATCATCATTTGTTGAGAGATGGCCTAGTTCCATTGAGCATTATACTAGAGTTCCAATCCAATTCTGAATACCATATTTGAAAGTTATTGGTTGAGGAATGGTAAAGTTCCATTGAGAATGGTATCAATGTCCTGGGGCGGTGTGTTGTGCCATCGCTTCGAATCGAGATTCGAAAAGATCGAATGGCGGTATGTTGTATCATTTTCGAAAAGCAAAAAAATGATATACAACTTTCACTTTTTCGATTCGACTTTTTTCGAATTCGACTTTTCCCAATTCGAGGTGATGGTGCAGCATACCGCCCCTGGGCAGTATAATGATACTTGAATGAAAATTCTTTGGAAATTTTTTCGAAATAAACTAAATTTATTTGAAATATCCAATCCGGTAGTTAATCTGACATTGATAGTTTTCCCGGAGCCATTGCCTTGTCTCACATATTTTCGCAATTTTTTGAATTTTTCGTGGTTGCCGAATTCAAGGGTTAAATACTAATGGATTTTAGAGTAATTTTTATTATTATTCAAATAACTGTGGTTTCAGGAAATTCTCTTGTAAGTTGTGGAGGTGCAGGAGGATTATATTAATTATTGTTTATATTATTTGGGAAGCCGGAAAATATTAATTTAGAATTAAATTTCAGGAAATCTACAGATACCTGTCAAATGATATTCATTTGAAATATTAATTGCTGATTGTGTAGTTTAGAATTGTGTTGTCATTGTATTATTAACTATCAACTTTACCTAGGTGCCTGGAACCGGGGCGATTCAATTAATCAGTTTTGTTTAGGAAGCCGAAAAGTATTAATTTAGAATTAAATTTTAGGAAATTTCCGGATACATGTGAAATAATATCATTTTTTCTTAGGTTGCTGATTTAAAGAAGCAATTGTTGAAGACCAATACCATCGTTATCCATTAAACCTATTAAACCTTTATCCTTTGTCTAGTAGATTAGAATTGTGTTGTCTTTGTGTTACTAACTATCGGCTATACCTAGGTGTCTGTAACCGGGCCGATTCTGTCCCACTTAACTAACCTATCCAATCCTTCGGTTTTGTTATATGTAAAAAAGAGTGTACGGTGGGCCCGGCGTCAACCGGGAGCTCCTGTGTAAGAACTTGGTCGTACATTCAGAATCAATCAATCAATGAGCCAGTACATTTTCCTTTTGATGTTTGTTCGATCGAGAGTTATAACGATTAAAACAAAATTATTATTTTTTCGAAAAACATTACAAAAACTAATTATGGTGTATACTATTTTTGCATTAGTTGAAAGGAAATAGTTTTTATCATTTTTTGTTGATGTTTTTAATTGTATTGTGCTGCCACAGTTGAGTAGTTTCTGTCAACTTTTTTTTATTTGTATATTAACAGATGCTGCTATACGAAAACAAATTTACAATCATCATATCACAATTGTAACCATAACAACATAAATAACTTCTTACATTAACATTATATAGTAGTATTCTTTTTATCATAAAAAACTGGATTGGACCGTTCATAGTTTATAAGTAAGTAAGCAGTAGGTAGTTTGTCTGAACTTTTAAGTTCATTAATTATCTTTTTATTACTGAAACTTTAACGATTACGCATATTGTTGACTACTGTTGCTTTCTGTGTCAAGCTGGTCTCAACTTACAGAACAGCATTCGAACTTTATAGCACTCGATAGTCAGTGTCATAACACCATTAAGTTGCATAATCCTTCATACTTCGTTTTATTTTATTTTATCATTAGTTTTTATATAATAAAATAATCATAAAAGTGTGAATGACTACTAGTGGATTTATTGTCCTTTAAAACTTTGTCATTCAAACTTACCTGTGCAATACATATACAGCATATAGTGTCATCGTGAGTAAAACTACATTGCGCATAATAACAACAAATTAAAATTAATATAATTTAATTTAATTAATTTAGAATGAATGGTAACATAAATCACAAATAATCTTTAACTGATGATAACAGATGAAATTTTATCATTCGTTTAAACATAAAAATATGTACAATGCTCTTAATATTTTCAGGTAAATTAACATAAATATTCTGTCTAATAAATGTTAATGATTTTCTGCCAAATTCCGTTTTAATTAAAGAGCACTTCAACTGACTAGGATTTCTGGTTAAATAGCCATGATCTAGAAATTCGAATTGTATATCGAAAGTAATGTTGGGAGGATGTGCAAACACTTAAACATGTAGACACATACATCTCAAAATTTGCTTTAATTGGGAGAATGTCTATAGCAACAGTTCGATGGAACTCCACAGTATGAAACAGATAAGGCAGTTTTAACATTGCTTTACAGCACCTATTTTGTAAAATTTACAATTTAACGGCTGAACCAGAGGTAGAGGAAGCGTATGAGAATCGGGTACAAATAAAAAAAAACAAAATTTTTAACAAATGCACGTCAACAAACATTTTAATATGACCCGTGAGTGGTAAATTGGCCAAATCATTTATGTAGATTAAAAATAATAAAGGGCCAAGGAGTGTCCTTGAGGAACACCACAGTTCACGTCTAAAGTAGAGCTTTTTACACCATTTAAAATCACAAACTGCTTTCGATTAATAAGGTAGCTTGCTAAAACTTTGTATGAGAAGCCACGGAAGCCATAAATTGGTTATTTCTGGTGAAGTAAACTGTTATCTATACAATCAAAAGCTTTACGAAGCCTGTCAAAATTTAAGATAGATCAAATCAGTAATGTCTGTTAGGGCATTACTGATTTGATCTATCTTTAGCAATTTTAAGACAATCGGGATAAACACCGCTTTTTAGATCAACATTAAATAGATCAGCTAGTAATTGTGAAAAAACGGCGAATAATTCGTTAAAAAACTGTGATTAAATATTTTAACAATAGCAATTAAGTGGATTGCCGCCCCGGTGACAAAGTGGTCAGCATCCTTGCTTCAGCGACCGGAGGTCCCGGGTTTGATTCCCGGTGGTGACAAGGAAAAAAATTCACGGCTATTGAACCTCATTTGAGGCGGCCAAATCCCTTGATGGGATGTAGTGCCAGAGAGAGAGAGAGAGAGAGAGAGAGAAAATTAAGTGGATCATATTATTAGAGTTATTTTCCATGAAATGATTTAACTGGTTTCAGATTCCTTTATGGCTCAAATTATTAAATAAATTGTCAACACATCGTTTTTTTTTGCAAAATATTTTTTTGATCTTCCTATTTAGCAAAGTTGATGATTGAATGCAGGCAAACTGTACATAGTTGTTTAAGTTTCATGATACTACTTGTAAATTTATATCTATTTTATTTCCCTCTGGTCCCGTTTGTAGATAGAGGATATTGTCAGATGAATTATATTATAGACTTGCTGTACTCCTCCCCCTTTTCTATTATTAATTTTTCCGTTTAAACAACAGTTGGCAGGGACGATTAATAGATCAATTTTAAATGCCTATTTTTTGTCTCTCTTTCTTTATAACCTTTTTCTACTATATATAACTAACTTTTTACTTTTTTTTTTAAATCAATAGATACTCCTGACGATGACCTAACAAGTCAAACTCGATCGAGTGATTTTTTTAATTAAAATATTCAAAGTCTCGTACCGGAATAGGTATCAGTAAATTGTTACGCCATTTCACGTTGACAAAACTATCAAACATTTATTTGTTCTTATTTTAATGTTTATACTAATTACATTACAGCTTATTTGAAAAACTCGTATTCACATATTAATATTCAACATTATTTAAATCGTACAATACGAGTACATACATTTATCTTGTGTATTGTAGTATCATAAAATTAATTTAAACACCAGAAATAAAAATTCATAACAAATTTGTTGACACTAAAAACAATAATAGTAATAACCGAGAACTAAAATAAAAAAAAACAGTTTAAGTTTAAATGAAATTGCGTGACACACGAATATTTATCAAGATAAAAAACACTTAAAAACTGTTATAATAGTTATACATGTACGTACAAGTGCCCATCCCTCCACACTTCTCATTCTGCTCATCTCAATTAGCCCAATAAAATTATTCTATGTAACAAAACAAAAAGTGACTATTCTTTAAACGTATTATAATGTCGTCAAATATTTTTTATGTTTAATTTAAATGCTAAATAAATAAATTATTCTAATTTGTAATAAATAATCATTCAATGTCGTTTTATAATTTTTTTACCATTAAATTAATTTAAATTGATTTTGATTGAATTTTTTGTTAGATAGTTTTGTTTTGTAAATTTTATAAGATTTTGAAACAAAATTAATACATCTTTAATTCATTATTATTGTGATTATTATTATTGTTTTTGGAAATCACGTATGTCTGTTCACAATTGATAATTTTGATTTAGATTGTAATTTACTTCTTATAACAAGAACGGTACTCCTTGAAAATGTTGTTAGATGGGAGAAAATAAGAAATTGCATTGAGATTATTCTAAATATTAAAGAATTGCCAAATTTAGCATGTATTCGATCTGTTCTGCTTCTCATCTAGACTTCAATTATCATTAATTCTCGGAAATAAATACAAATTAATTAAGTTTAGTTTTTTAATTATGAAAATTAAATATAATTTGGGAATAAAAATATTAAAATTTATATAATACGAAAATTTAATTTTCACATGAAAAGTGATAATAACCCTTTATAAGTATTATCACTTTTCATGTGAAAATTCAATAAAACCAAAATGGATAACAAATACAAATAATTCAACTGATTGAGACAAAACTGCTTAAATGTCTAAACGAATTGTTGAGATAAGTTCAACGGGGTCAACAACCCATGTTTAGAATATAAAACATGCAGAATAATCAGTCTGAAATATTTAGAGAAACCCGACATTGAATTTTTATATGCTTTTTATTTTGTAATATAAACGTATCATATAAACTGTTAGACAGTAGAAATTTGATGTATCAAATAAAAATTAAGCAGAATTAAAAATATTTTACAACAGTATAGTTCTGTTATTATCTGGACCTCACCAGTGGTAATCCAAATAATCTTACAACAAAGCCAGAGTATAGGCCTGCATTTTTATTGATCCTTCAATCCGTATTGGAAGCTAGATGACGCTATTTTTAAACTTTGCAAGAAATCGAAAATTCATAACCTCCACTATTCGTTAGAAATTTAAATTTGGTTTCAATTCCGTTTATACGAAATTTTGATTCCTATTGTGATAAGAAAATATATATTCTCCAGAATGTCAGGGTGAACCAATTGGGCGAACATAGTTGCAAAAGTGCAAATGTCCTCATTTAATAGATTTGATGAATACCGTTACAAAGATCATGGTATTTAGATCAATGATATTTTTTTAACTAAAAGTAAATGTCTTAAACTTTGACGACACGTGTCTATCGCCTACACCGCCACGATCGCAGTGGAAAGTTCCACTATCGTAGTGGAAAAGGTTCTAAATGGTAAAATATATCTATAGAATTATATAATTCTTAACAAACTTTTCACTTCTATTCCAGAATTAATTAATGATGAGGTAGAGGCCAGAATTGGAATATTCGTGATATGCGGCACAAAAATATGTTACTCCGACAGAGAACGGACTAGAATCGAGTAAGCAATTGTTTTAGGTTTAGTTTTAATTTTTCAGTTGCGCCCATCAATTTTTATTTTGACTCAAGTAAATTATTACATTTTTAAACCATTATTTCATCAAATCATTTAAAAAAACGTTTTAAACATAATTTAGCAAAGCAAAACTATTTATTTAAGGTTAAAGATTTTTAAAAATTGGAAATGTTCTGTTTTTATTTGTGAACTTTCACAAAAGTTTACTATTCAAAAGATAAGCCCAAAAATAGATAAACATACTAATTACAACTAGCGTCTAAGTGTGTCTACTAGTGATATTATTGTTACAATTTCGTGGAAATTGCTCCATGTTAAAAAAAAAAGAATAAATAAAGTCCAGTATACACATACAATTTTATTCAGTCATTTACAGCGGAACGCGAAGTGTGGTTTGCCCATCACTGAGTTCATGAGTGTTAGTATTATATGCTTTATGTCTATTATTGGGTGGTCATTTGTGTCCGTGTGTATCTATATAAGGTGTACCAAGTATTGTATTCACCTCTCAAACAAACATTATATAAAATACATTTCTCATTTATATACGAAGAGGTGATTTGTTTTAGACAATTGCATCGCTTTCATCAGTACAGTTCGGTCTTTATTTTGGTTGTGTCAACTTCTTCTTTGACATAAAAAAAAAATAATATTTAATTAAAAATATTTGGTTAAACTTTGTAAGGTAAATTGTGTGTAGTGTAGTGGCATAAACTCCGTTTACCATCGAGTTTTGTTTATTACAGGGATTGGTAATAAAAAAACAAAATCGTGTCTACTATTGATCAATCGGTGCATGCGTTTGATAAAAAAATATTAGTACTAACGTCCGTTTACGTGATAATTGCAGACGGAAAGGTAAAATACATTTATGCTATAAGAAGTGCTCTTATTATTAGATTGTCCTTTCTCGTTCTTTTGGTGTTATATATAGCAGTGCTCGGCAATACTGTCACCTCGGTCGCTTTCCGCGGGATATTTTACTGTACTTAATTTTCGGTGGTTGTAACACCACGGTGGGTTACAAATATTCACGATGGTTGTAACGTATTGGCGGAATACGGTTTCTTGGAGTAACCTTTGTTTAACGGAGCGGGATAGTGGAAGGTAAAACGACCTTACCTTCGGTGGATAACAGAGTGACGCACGCACAAAAATGACACACCCAACCTGAAAACCAGCTAATTGGATACAATTTTTTTTCTATTTATTTATTTATTTAATTTATATTTTTCTTTATATAATTTATAAAACTAATTTTTTATACATCATTTAACGTTTCCTGTTTTCTAATAAGCTCAGGCTTTTCCTAAGCTTAATACCGCTACAAAATAATTCTTGAGAAAATATATTCAAGTACAACAGCTTGTAGTGCTTTTAATAAAACTTAACGAAATTTAACATTTAATTTAGTTTTTTTAAGTTATATGTCATATGCTTAAGAAAACAGTGATAATGTCGTACTGTTGTTAATGTATTTTTTCATTGTATATTTTTCTGAACATGTTAGCAAGCAATATGTAAATTTTCTATTATATAAAGTACAATTATGTTTAGCCGTTAACCAGTCTTTACTTATGTAGTGGTTGAACATTCATATTAGAGCGGGAAGTGCCAGACATAATGTCGCTTCAACAGGGTGGTGTTGGCATCGAGGTCAAGTGAACAACGGCCTCCAGTACGGCCCATTTCAGTAAACTGTGTTTCTTCTGTTTTTTTTTTGTTTATTTCTTTGTCTCGGTTGTCTTATTTTTACATTCCTAAGCAGCACATACGAGCTCCAACTATCATTGACGAACAAGAACCCCTCTACTACTGCCACTCTAGCGGGCACAGTGCTGCTGTCGCCGAAACAGGTATTTGGAGAAACAAATTTTCTTGTTAACAATGCTTGATACTTTTGAGACCATGCTAGATTTTATCGGCATGCTCTCAAGGGTACCAAGGTTGTTACATTATTCTACATGTGAGATTCAATAATTTATATATCTATTTGTGCTGGAAATGTCCATGATCTCAATATTTTATTAATCTGATTTCATTATTTTTATTTCATAGTTGACCACGGAACTAAAGCATGATAAAAACTCAAGCAACATGGTGCAACAATATGCAACATCACAACATGTTGCAATATAATACAACGAAAACTCTGTCTCGCCAAATTTGACCAAATTCATTCAAACCAAATAAAATGTTAAAAGAAGTCCCAAAGCGAAGGCGATGCAACATAGTAGAACATCAAATAATATTCCTCAAAAAATATGCAATATGGTACAAAATGATGCAGCACCTTACGATAGTGCAACATTTCACAACAAGGTACGAAACATGGTGTTACATCATGAAACGTGGTGCAACATCATACAATACCACGCTACATGTCAGCCTATTCGAAGGGCTTTTACATACATTATTCAGAAATCAGAACACTATCTACACAAATATGTCTTAAACACTATTTACACAAATGTCAACAAAATAATTATAACCAAACCTGCCATTAAATGTAATTTCTATATTATGCGCAAACGTAATATAATTTTAAAATTTATATAATACCGGGAAATTTAAGTTTCCTACTTAAAGTTTAGAGAAAGCTTTTTACTATAAATCTATTTTTTCTACATTTTTTGGTTTACATATTAAATTGGCAATTTAGCTTTTTAGAAATAAAAAAATTCATTCCATAATTGTAATCTGGTGAACAAAGAAGATAAATTTATACGAATGAAAATACAGTGTGTTATTAATAATTAAATAAAGTACTTTGTAAAATAGTTGGTTCTAAGATTTTTCATTCAGTGTGTCCAATTAAACTCAATAGTACGGCTTGTTTCTCCATCATTAAAATTCAACTTTAGTCTTCATCAACCACAATATAGTTCTGCAGCAATTCATCAACTGGCTTATCATCCATTTTTATTGTTTGGTGGATTTTTTATCACGACCATTTTTCCACATACAGCAACTGAAAACCCCTTCGCAAATTTCCCCAAATTCGTTACAAAAATTAAAAAAGCTAACCTGGCCTGGACCCCACCGAATGGCCCCCTAAACCAATTCCTATAAAATCAGGACTCAGAAGCTTGGAAAAAATAAGAAAAACGAACGCAAGACCTCCTAAACGAATTTTTCTGAAACCAGGGCATAATGCAATCAATTTCTGATATACGAGAACCCTTTTTAAGCAATTGTCATGAAAATCGTAATAATCAAAAATTAAACAGGAATACCATATAACTACGAGTATATACGACAATTTTAATTGTACAATATAATTCGGTACAAACTGTTAACGATTGTATTTCTAGTGATACAAAACATCATTTCAATTTGAAACACATTTACACAATGTACTACATACTTCCTTAAAGTGACGTACAACGGCCAGAATCGATAGTCATATTTGACTAAATACGTTTACAATTAAGACCTTGAACATGTAATAAAAAAATTTTTTACTGAACTGGCTAGACACCCTGTCAACAATGTTAAATAGCAACACTATATTTGAAATATCACTTTTCGAAATAATATACTTAAAGTCTAGTGTGAGAAGGGTGTTGGAAATAATCATCTAAAATTTATAAAACCAAAAAATAATATGGAATAAATTTTGAAACATATTTTTGAAACAGCGCGATAAGTTAATGACTTGTTAAAATTAATTAATTTTATCTGTACAGTATTTTCCGAAAACAAAAACAAAATTACACTAAACACTAAAACAATTTTCTGTCATTATTTAATTATTATTTTAGAATATTAATATTTTATTTAACAGATTTAAAAACTATTTTATGTTTTTTTTTATTTGTTATATTTGCAAAAACCACAAAAATTAGTAATAATTATATCTAAATTATAATCAATTGTGTGTATAATATATTTAATTTATTATAATCGAATTAATGGCAAAAAATAAAATCAGATAACTGAAAGTGTGAGTGCTTAATACAATATTTAATTTTTGTGCATAAATTATATAGAAATAAATACAAACATATTTTTGATATTTATTATATTACAAATTTAATGTATAATTAATTTTTATTTTTTTGATTCCAACATTATTAAATAATGAAATTAATAACAAAACAACGAGCATATGAATTTTAACGAAAATAATTAAATTATGTAAAAATAATGAAAATTGGAATGAAGAATTTTTTTTGTGTAATTTTTATTATGATTATTTTTTATTATTATTTTAATTGACTATAAAATTACTATATTTACACTATTTACAAAGCATCGCGATTTTTTATTGTTGTAGTTATTATATTTTTGGAGTTTTAATTTAATTTTTTATTTGGGTTTTTTAAAATATGTATAATATTTTTTTTTTGTATGCCAGGTAAAAATTATTATCTGAAATTTTGTACTGCCTCCTACTGGATTGATTGGCGTGAAGTATTAAAATACACGTTAACACAGTTTTGATGGTTATTTATTGCGGCAGCTTCATTACAATGCTGTAAATTAAGAATTTTTAAAATTTCGATTTACTCGATTAAAACTTAAAATTTCTTAATTAACATGGTTTGGTTTCATAAAATAAAAATAATAATTAAAATGCATGTAGTTTTTTTATATTACGTTTGAATTGTATTTGTTGGATAATTGATGTATGGCTTTAGTGATTAAAATTTGACATGTGAAAGACGTCGTAATAATCTTTCGTAAAGAAATTTGTTTTTATTTGAAATTGTAAATTGAAATAAAAATTACCTTTTCCTGTCCTACTTAAAATTACGCCCAAACAAACCATTACATAGAATAAATGTTTTATCTCTTGGTAAGTCTATAAACGAAAGAAGGACAACAGAACTTTCCAATTTATGGTGGGAATCGCAAAAGTACATTTCCATCAGTTTAAAAATGAATATTAAAATTAATTATACGGTGTAAGAACATAAATTCGTTTATCATCGATGAAATAAATATAAACAATTAGGTTCTACTCATTAAGAAATTTAATATTATTTATTCTAGAATTGACCACTTGTTAGATCAGAATTTCTTTCTGTATCCGCTACTCGAATGATTTTTTTAATAAACACAGTAGATATTGCATATTTATTTCCCCGCTAATTACTAAAGTGTTTGTATAAAACCTTCTCTACAGCGCTTATTTTTTTTTCTAGTATTACCAGCACTCCTGATGGAACAACAACTTGGGTCAATAAATACATTACTTCTATTTTTTCATAATGTTTATTGCTTTGTCAAAATCCGAGTTATAAAATACGTGTTTACGCGATTTTTACACGACATCGGCGGTCTTTAGAGTACTTCCAAAGGGCTCTGCTGATGAAATGTTGTTTGAATCTTCTGTATACTTGACATCCACTAATGTTTTAAGTCTTCAAGTAAATTGTTTTTTTACTGATTTAATTTTTATATGTATAATACTTAACTGGAGCAATTTTCGATTATCAGATATCGAGCGATCTGTTCGTTTTAGAGGTTCAATTGAAGTGTTTCAAAATAAAAAAAATCTTGGTAATTTCAAATTCACAAAATTTTGTGCTTATCCACTTTTTACTAAACTGCACTTATAATTTTTTGTGGTGCATTTCACAATTTTGAAAAGCTTAGTATATATCTGAAGAATTAAAATAATAAATATCTCTATATTAAGCTATATCAAATTTTAAAAATAGTAGTGCAAGACGTACGTTCCCAGAGTTTCTTAGTACTAAATTTTGTTTGGATTTATTAATTTTGTTTTAGCATTTTTTTTATCGAAGAATGACAAGTAAGTAAGGGTTTTATAAATTAATATTCACAAAAAAGCACATCTTGGCCACAACACAACTATTTAATAAGCTATTTCTGTTGGCGAAACTCTCAAATAAATAAATAAAAACATTAGTATAGGCATTTTGTCTCAAATGTGTGAAACGAAATGAGTGTAACCGGAAAGATATAGTAGTAGCATAGAAAAATAAGTTTACCATAGATTTCTCATTTGTATAAAACGAGAGATAAAAATGAAATTCCAATGTCATGATTGTATTTGTGATTTTACATTGTGCGCAATGTAAAGTCACAAATACAATCAAGACATTGGAATTTCATTCGTTTTATACAAATGAGAAATTTATGTTAAACTTATTTTTCTATGGTAGTAGCATTTGTGTCTGTGTTAGTTTCATGCATATGATTGTTTTACTGCATATGCAAACCACGTGTCAGTCTTTTTTTGTTTATTCATATTAACCCTTTGAGTGTCAACATGATTTCGGCTAGTGGATTGAGGAGCACGTTCGCTGTTGTTGGCACTCAAAGAGTTAAGAGTTTTGGCACTCAAATAGTTAAAAAATTAAATATAAAATATATTAGCATGTTAAATAATGACACTTCACAGCTCGAGAGCAGACGTAATGTGCTTAGAAAAGGAAATAAGCACCATAACAATTAAACCGATTCGCCCGGATCGCATTATTTTGATACTGTTCATCATACAATTGACACAAATACGAACAAAAGAAAAATACAGATACAAAGACATAATTGTGTATTATACACAGTGTCCGTATTCGATTTTTTTTTGCTTCACTCATTTTAAATGAGTAACTCACGAGACAAAATCGATATACAGAATAAATCCATATGAGTACTAAAATGTTATTTATTGATGTTTATAACAATTCAATCCAGTTATATGCAATGCCAACTTTCTACGGTATTATCATCAGCTGTACCTAAAATTAAATCCAAACCAAGAAAATTAGTTATTTTCATTTACTTACCATTACTGTAATTTCCACATTTTTAATTATAATTATGTATCTCAAAGCACAAATAACATTTATTGTAATTAATATTATTATTGCTAACTGAATTAATACCATTATTTTATATACTTATACTGTAATGCAATTACTATTAAGAATTTTACTTTAAAATCACTATTACACCAACTTGTCAAAAACAAAACTACATTATAAACAAATTGTCAAACTGTCTAACATTTAAGTAAGGCAAAATTTGTGATAGATTTGCGGTAGGAATCGGTTAAACACAACAAATAATGTAATATAGCCGGTAAATGCCATAAGTCAGTAAATTTTGAATTTTAACCATTAAGCTCACTCTTGCCATAAATTCGACATTTGTGGTTTACTTAAATGTTAACACGTAGCTTAAACCAAAATATTTATATTCATTCGATTACATACAAAAGTTTAAATTCGATTTACATTAAAAGTAAAAAAAATATACAGTGTGTTAGTTTATTTTGAAAATAAAATAACTTTGCTTTTTTTAATTAAAATAACGCAGTGTTCAATAGTATGGCTTTTCCATTTTCTTTCTGACCATCTTAAAATACATGTCCATCAATACATCTTTTCTTCACCATTTGTTTTTAATCTCTATAATTTGGAAATAATTCAACATCTTTATTGGAACATCACCGTCATCATCAACTTTAGAAACAATTTCACCATAACTGTTTTTGGTGAATTTTTTTTAAGAGAAGGAATATAATTGGTTTGCAACCAGCCCTATTTTTTGATTTACATTTTAAAAGCGAATAAAACTGGATTGAAGAGAATAAGTCGAATAAATGGCTTTTATTAAACGAACGGAATATAATGTCATCTACAGCTTTTGTTTGAAATATGGAAAGATATCGGTTTGCTTTTAAGATACCATCAAATCAGTCATTTTCTAGATTAACATATTGCTAATTAGGACTAAAATAGACAAATGATTATAGTTTATTTTAGCACCAATTGCATGAGGTCAACTACTACATATCGATATACAGGGTGCTTTTTATTATATGTTACAGCTCGATTGTATTTGGCCACCATTTTGTATTGGATGCCATTGGTCAAATCGCATTTGACAGTCGTAGAGTGTGGTAAACAATAATTTATTATGGAACATCTAACGCTGCAATACCGTATTGAAATTATTGAAACATTTTATTTAAATACGTGTTCATTTGTGAGTACGCGGAGAAAAGTACGTGGCCTTTTTCGTGTTAATCATGGGCCGAAGAAGTCAACCGTTCAGCGTGTACAGTCAGAAAAAGATCATCATTGTTATGATGAAGAAGGTCAAGAAGAATGATCAATAATATAATAGTATGAAAAAATCAATCATTTAAATAATTGTATTTAACACACAATGATGATATTAATAATAACAATAATTAACGATTATCATAATATGCACAAGAATTGGCAATGTCTCCATCATGTTTGTTAAAAATTCTCAAAGAAACTTTGTATTTTTACGCGCATAAAATTCAATTGGCACAAATTGACAAATTCAATTGAGTTATACAGCTCGAAATAGACGACCACCATTTTTGTCAAAAAGTAATTATGAGCGACGCAGCGCATTCGGACTTGGCTGGCTTTCTTAATAAACAGAATGGACGCTGGGACACCGGGGGCACCTTTAATTGATACACTAAAGACCACTACACCCCCGTGGAGTAATTTTATGGTGCTCCATTTGGTCCGGCGGTATCATTGGGCCCTATTCCTTTGAGGATGATAATGCTGTAAAATTTATTGGTGACCGTGCTATAGTGACATGTTAGAAAGCTTTCCTGTGCCCAAATTGATCAATTAAAAATTCAAAAATATTTGTTAGAAACACGATATTACAATATTGTTTTCGAAGCTCGACACTGCAAATAACATTGACACCCGTAAGTTTGTAAACACGTGTATTCGGTATATTTTTGGCATTAGGTTTCGCTCTCAATTTTGTGGTTTGTTTTATACCCGTTTTTATCGCCACGAAGTGCCATTTGAATGTTTTTGTGTTTCGTTGTTTTTAACTGTGAGTACAAGGATCTGGCGCTTTGTTATTTTGTGTATGTATGCTGCGTTCATTTTTCTGGTAAAGGTTATTTTATGCCCGTTCTTTTGTACAACATATGTACATATTTCAGTTCAGCTCATTTGGTTAATATTGGAATACTATTAAGCCTTTGTATCAAATTGTTGCTTTTCTATGTGGGTATGGCTGTTTGTGAGCTTACATGAATTGTTTGCCCCAAATACTGCAATTTTGCTTATTCACAGAACCACCGACGTTGAAATGATCGGAAAAGATAATTTTTTGGTAAAATGCTCATCTTCTTCCAACCAAGAATTGACCAATTTAGCCAAGTGAAAATGCAATGGATGATCCTTCAATTCTTGAATCAATTGGACTTTGTATAGGCGTTCTTACCTAATTCTTGCCTCCTGTAAGTTAGGTAAGAGAAAACTTAGATAAAGATTTTATTGTCCAAGATGGTGTATGATTAATAATTAACAATTTCGTGTCCACCAGCTATTATTACTTGGATCGAAATGGCTGAGTAAAATATTGACTTATGTATTTAAACAAACTTTACTAATTTACGCCGAGTAACGTGATGTGATCTGATTAGCCATCAACCAATACGACAATTAGGCATGATTTTTAAACTATACAAGTAAGTCGATAATTATACAAATTATACAAGTAAGTCGATAATCGTTTTAGTGACCTTGGCATTTGGATAATTTCACAACCCCCCAAAATTGTTCTAACAGCCATATTAATTTAAGCGGTTGGACACAAGTAAAGTATTTGTTCCACTGCTTAATTTATTTACGTAAATATCAATTTTAAGGAACAAAGTTCCAAATTAATCATTTTACGATCATATTATTTCCAAATATTTTTTTCTTTCCGGGCACTTTACTCGACCAACGTAGTTAAAACAGAAATAAACTAAATAGTTAAAAGAGAAAATAAAAAAATAATATTATTTAATTATAAAATAATTACAAACAATAACAATAATTTATAATTTTTAAGTAAAATGAAATATAGAAAACCTTGAAAATATTTTAATTAAAATAAAATTTCAATCAACACCTTCAACTAACCTTTCATATCTTATTATTTTTATTATTATTGTAGAGATTATTTTTTATTTCATTTTTAAATAAATAATTAATTATACTTAAGTATGTAATGCTCCCCCGCTTTAGTATTTATGTATCCATAAAGATATACAAATTTATATCGTTTTTAAATCAATAAGTTTTTAAGGTAAACCTTATAATTAAGGTATGTTTGTATGTATCATAAAAATTGAAATTAGATATTAACATAAATATTCTTGCATTTTTCGAATTATTTAAAGCCAAATCGTTCACTTAAAGTTATTAATTTAATTAGGAACACCAATTAAATATCTAAAAATAATTGAAATATTTGATTTTTAATGAAATCCCTATGTAGTGAACAAATTTCGATTTACAAACAAACTTAACGTATCTTGCACAGTAATTTATATTAAAACGTATATGTGACCTTGTCTATGAAAAGGGGCTTAGGTGTAAAAAAATCAATTTCCACTTTATTGCCGCTTCGGTTAGAGTATGAGACGCTCTTTCACATGATGAAAACCAGAAAGTCATAATTTGTGGAAAAGTTTACTAAAAATTAAGAGAAAGCAGAGTACCAAGAGAAAAGATTGCATTAATGTCATAACGAAATAGACGGCCGGCGCGATAACAATGATAACATTTGTAAATTCAACTTAACGTGGTTAACTACGATAATATTCCGAGCAGTTAGACACAGAGAAGACAACAGGGAACAACTAACGCAAAACTGACGCAACGAGTTTTTTTACTTTTAACAGCTGTTTTCTCGATAACTTGTTTTACTCGTAGATTGCATGGTACAAGTATGGTTCCATTCTGTAAAAAATAGTGGAAATCAGCAGATTATATTGCTTACCGTTATAGGCAGCAAAATCGCAAAAGAGCATTTCTGCTGATATTTTATTACGAGTGGATTTCTCTTAAAGAAAATTTTAGTAACTTAGTTTTCAAAAAACAAAATTTTGTAGAAGATAATACCTCAAAGTTTCCCTGAATTATTGGTGAATCTTGGCTATTTTTTAACGATTGATTGTGAAATTTAGATCATATTATTTAATTAGTGTCGAAGATGTATTGTATGTAGGAATATTTGAAATTTGGCCATGGTAGCTTGACCTTGACCGTTCTTTAACCAATAATGATGTAATTTGGAAAATTGGAAGATACTGTCTTTTGATATATCTTTTAGAATTCATTTTATAAATTTTTGAGTTTTTCGGCTATATCGGTTTCCAGGTAACCAGGTAACAAATTACAAACACAATACTTACAAGTAACTGCAGCCCAAAGGTAGCCTTGAAATATCGTTCATATATATGAAAACAAAGATCGGCCCCAGGATTAGAGAGGAACACCAGATATTAAGGGCTAGAAGGGAAGATTTGCCCATCGAGGTTACTACATACTAAGACCGGCCAGTCAGGTAAGACAAAATTAGTTTTATAGATTCTTTAGATAGGCTGAATTGTGTTTTTACCTTATTCTCTAATAAATTATTCTCTAAAAAACTTAATCGAGTTGAAGGCCTTCGAAAAATCTAGAAGTACCAAAACAGCATAATTATTCCTGTACAAACAAGATCTTACGAAGTCCGATACATGGGTCAAAAATGAAGTAGTACTGTGGTATTGGTAGTCTGATAAAGTCTTGTTTAGCATTAAGTGTGAGTAGATTTGATCAGCCAAGATCCGTTCGAATGATTTACAAATAGCCGATAATAATGATAGGGGCCGCATATCCCCTGGCATTTTTGGAGCTCCAATTAAAAGCGATGCCACATACACATATCTACGGTCGACTCCTAACAACACATTTGGCATTTAAGAATTAATTACAGCATATTTTTGACTTAAATTAATGAGATAATGGGGTAGATACTCGATCGGCTAGCAAGCAAGCAATTTGCTAGCCGAAATCCTGGCTACTCAATCAATTTTACCAAGAAAATTTGAATTTCATATTACATTTTTTATAAAATTTTTGTTTTTTTCTTGCGACTGCACAGTAAAACAACACAAAAATTTGCTGTTCATTTTTTGAAGCAGCAAATTTTACTGTGCAATCGCAAAAAAAACAAATTTTTTTTTGAATGACATAATTTGAAATTTAAATTTCCTTGGTAAAATTGATTGAGTAGCCAGGATTTTGGCTAGCAAATTGCTTGCTTGCTAGCCGATCGAGTATCTACCCCAATATGTAACATATCTCAAATTAGTATCCAAAATAATAAATTTGCAAGTATTTAATAATTTTAATTGAAAAATAATCATTTTTCTATTTAGCCGTTTCTAAAACATTCAGTTTAAAAATCACTGCGGATTATAATTTGTATTAAATTTCTTTATATTTTTCGAATTTTTCGCCGGCTACTTTAATCGTTTTTTCAAATTTGCTTGTAAGTTTTCTATTATTTATTTCCCTACTATAAGGGAATAAATTCGCATTGATTTACCCAGTCGAAAATTTTCACCGATTTTTGTTAGTATTGAAATCAACAATAGAACTAGAGTAGCCGGCAAAAAATATAAAGAATTTTAGCACGTCCGGTGCGTCGATTAGGCCTAGTAGGAGATTACCAAAAAATGTAATTTTAAGCAATCCGCGTCTATTTTCTAGAGTTGTCAAGTTGCATGCCTTGCACTTGGTTAAATATGATGGTTGTCGATGTATGTTTACGTGGTATGGTAGATCATGGTCATAAACATATCCGTCTGTCCAGGTCAACTAGCGGATAAACTTATTTTGAATTTAAAATAGAGCGTTTATAATGATGATAATAAACATAAAAGTAAAACATAAAACAACATAATAATTAATAAATGTAAAGTTTATAAGATAATTAAACTTAAACTTCTGTATGAAAGAGATTCACTTACTTGTTGTTACTATTTAATACGACAATACTTATTAATTACCTACTAACTCTCCAAGCGAAAGCAACATACCAATATATTGCAGCTACTAAATTGAAATATATCAATGTAATATTGGTATCAATATCAATACTAATAATAACTTATCAAAATAGAAGTCAATTTTGTAACTATTACACGTAACTAAATCAATTCCATTAATCAAATTTAAAATGAGAACAAATTTGTATTCAAAGAATTACAATAATAAAATTTAAAATAAAAACAGGTTAATTCATTTACAATCAAGTAATATTAATTTAGTTTACTTTACCCTTCGTAGTATCACATTGGAAATGCTCCAAATCATCCATTGATTTGATTGTAATTGGCTTATCATGCAGCAACATTGATAGTTACAAACCCGTTCCGAACTGATATATTGTGAATAAGTTTCTGTTTCCTCAGCTGCCTAACTACAAAGAAGAGGCCCGATGTAGTTTTATCGAGATGTTCATTGATATATAATGGAGAGGCGAAATACGTATCACTGATTAGCTTGATATTGAGGTTGTCTTTTTTTATATAATCAAGATAATGGCCAAAAAATTCGTTTTTATTGTGTACTTTAGAAAAACGCACAACAATTGGACATACTTTTTTTGGATCGTGATTACCCTTCATACGAAAACAATTATCAATTGAATTCACAGAGAAATTTTTGATTCCAAGTTTCTCGGCAATATTTGTCTTGAATTTAAAATCTTGAATATGGGTATCATTAAGAATACCTCGTAGAGCTAAATTTCGTTTTCTCCAGTCTCCATTAGATTTGCTGATGTGCTCCTCCAGAAATGATATTCTTTTCAATAATCCGACGATAATGTTGGATTGTGAACTAATTGCATCTTCAATCTTGGTATCTATCAAGTTAGCAACACCCGGTCATATTCTATCAAGAATAGCAAAGGATCTCTCGATATCAACTTTGTTTTTATGTTTGATTTCATCTAGTGCGATGGTAACAGGGTTTCTTATTTGTCCCTTAATATTGCTCGAGGTACATCCCACACAAATCCAGTACTTATTTTCTGCCACCACATCAAACTCATCTTTAGATGCAGAAAATACAGGTGCCATGATACCAACGCGTACACCAATCACTCGAGATCCAACCCATATTAGAGCTGATATCATTCCCACGACTGCATAAAGCACATTTATGACCCATTTTAAGTAGGGTTATGTTGGTTTTACGGGTGATGGATGAAATTCTACTAATTTGGTTAGGTTTTAATATTACTGTTAACGACTGTACCTAATCATACTTCAAAATTCAAATTCAAATTCTCTTTATTATAATAATTATTTTAATTTACATTTACTTGGTTTATTAATTAATTGGTTCAGCAAGTTTATGCTTTTCAAATTTATTTTCTTATGATTTTTTTTTTTTATTTTCAGTTTTATTAAGAATATTGTTCTTAAATTATTGTATATATTAGTTACATATTTTATTTATTTAATTTTGGAAAAAATTTGGCACAAGAAACTATATCTTAAATAAACTAAAACTATGACTAAAAAAATTAAAACTTAAATAAACTAATTATAAAATAGATTTTTATTTGGAATACACAATGCACTTATACCATAAGATTATTAATTAACTCATTAGGAATTATCGATAAGTTATTTTTAAATTTATCTCGTATTTTGGTTATTTGATCTTTAATTAGCGAAATATTGGATATTAAATGTAATCGTCTTGTAGAAAAAAATTTTGATTTTGCGTATATCATCTTAAGGAATTTATTTTGAGCTATTTGAATTTTTTTAATGTGACTGTTTGCAGTTTCAAACCATACAGGCGATGCATAAAGTAAGACACTTCTTATACAGAGAAGATATATGAGACGTTTATTTAAAATGGTTAGTTTCGATTTGCGATGGATGAGACTATATACCTAATAATTTAGTAATTTTGTTACATCTTTCTATTGAATAGTTGATATGATCTTTGTATGTTACTCTTTTATCTATGATCATGCCCAGATATTTTGCAGTGTTTGACCACTTAACTGATAAACCATCAATCTGCAGAGAGTTGGTAGTTGGTAAATTACGTAAGGCTGTTTTGCGAGTGAAGAAGATGGCTTGCGTTTTATGTGGATTAATTTTTATGCCCCATTTAATAAAGTATAGAGTTAATTTATCAATAGTCGTTTGCAGATTATTCATTATTGTATTTATGTCAGTGGAAGTCGAATAGATCGCCGTGTCATCCGCATATTGCGCGAAGTGTAGGTCATTTGTAAAATGATGTTTAATATCAGATGTGAATAAATTATATAAAAATGGCGAAAGTACTGCCCCTTGCGGTACACCCACCATTAAAGGTTGATTTAAAGATTTTACATTATTGACTGTGACATTGAAATATCGTTCATTGAGAAAAGATTTAATTATTCCAGTTAAATATGGGGGAAAATTATATTTAATCATTTTATATAGCAATCCATTATGCCACACTTTATCAAAAGCTTTTTCAATATCGAATAAAACAAGAGCAGTTGATTTTTTTATATTTAGTTGTTCTTTGACGAAGTTGCATATTCTGTGCAATGCCCCTGTCGAAACCCGAATTGTTCATTTGGTATAATAGTGTAGCTATTGCTAAAGTGTGTAAGGCGGCTTAATATAGTTTTCTCAAAGATTTTACATAGTCCATTAAGAAGACTAATAGGTCGGTAATTTTCTACATTTCTTTTGTCTTTATAAGGTTTTGGTATTGGAAGAATTGTAGCTATTTTCCAGATTTTTGGGAAGTAACCAATTCTAAGGCATGAATTAAATAAGTAAGTTAGATAAATTACTCCTTTGCGGGGGAGCATTTTGATCAAATGATTTGATATTCCGTCTAATCCAGGCGATTTAGTTTTCTTGAGTGAGTTAATCAGTAACGATATTTCTTTGGGTTTAACAATTTCTAAACCGGATAATGAATACTCAGATAAGTGATTTATTCCAGTTGTATTGTCAACGGTATTGTTGATACTGGTAGCAAAGTTTGGATTAATATATTCATTGTCAAGGTGAATTTGAGCAAAATGTTCAGCAAATGCATTTGATTTTTCTGTGTCAGTAAGTAACGTAATAGGATTGTTTTGGGAATCAATGCATTGCAACGCAGGTATTTTCTGTTTTCTTTTATTTAATAATTTTGTTAGTCGAAATAGTCTTTTCCTGTGCGATGCATTAGCTGTTATGTTAGAAATGAGCTTCGAAAATCTCTCATTCCTTAGTTTATTTAACTCATAATTAATTGTTCTCATATGTTGATTAACAATATTTTTAATTCTTGGATCTCTTGTTCGTTGCCAATGCCTTCTTAATGAGTTTTTAGTTTTTATGATTTGTTTTAATGTATCTGGTATAATTAATATGTTATTATTTATTAGAGGTCTCTGCATTTTAGGTATAGCTATGTTTGCACTTTCTTTTATAATATTATTGAGGTTAACCAACGAAGTATCAATGTCTTCTATAGTTATTTCTGGTTTGTTAAGCTTATTATTGGAGGTTAAGTCAATTTTACTATTGATTATGTGTCTATAAGTTGACCAATCAGCATTTTTAAAGTCTAGCGATTGGTATGTTTCATTTTTAGTTTGAATTTGTAAATTAACTTTGAATGTTACTGGTAGATGATCAGAGTTAAGTTTGTTTAGAGTTTGTATGTCAGAGACAAGTTCAGTATGATTAGACAAAAGAATGTCAAGGGTTGATGGATGGATAGACTTTTTCGAATAATGAGTTGGCTCGGGCGGGTAAAGAATATCAAAATTTTTAATTAAAGATTCGTCATGGAGTATTTTTCCAGTCCGGTTCCCCCTAAAACAGTTCCAGTTTTGATTTTTCGCGTTCAAGTCGCATCCTATGAAATAGGGATTCAATATATTAGTTAGTTTTTGTAAATCCTTTTTAAAAAGATCAAGCTTTGTTTTATCATTCGATCCCGGGAAGTATGCTGAAATGAAGGTAATGTCGCCTTTAGAACTGTATACTTTAATGCCAATGGCTTCTATTATTTTTAGATTAAATGAGGGGAGTAATTTGTGTTGAATTGTTTTTTTAATTAAGATGCAAACACCACCATAACCAACTAGTGAACCTCTGATGTTGGGTTTACCAGGTCTATCTAAACGATATATATTGTAATCCGAATCATAAATACTATCAGTATCCAATAACCAAGTTTCAGTTACGAGGCAAATATTAATATTACTACGTTTAAGAAAGTCGTATAATTCAATAACTTTTGGTTTGATGCTCTGAGCATTCCATATCAATCTGAATGAATCTAACCTATTTATCATTATATAAATATTTAATTGATAAATTTGTGATGACACGGAACTGTTCATCTTTTGTTTTGCAATTTGCCAATTGTGTTACAATATCATTAACAAGATTAGTTATTTCATTAATGGAAAACAAATTGTTATTACCTTCTATTGTTGTTGTTACATTAGTAGTCGACGCTGTTTGTGATGACTTCTGTGTTGAAAAAATGCTATTCCATGCAGTATGCATTGGTGTTTCTTTAGGTGGGTGTAACCCGGGGTAGAGTTGTTTATTGTTTAAATATACATGCGTTTGTTGTTTCACATAGTTTGGTTGATTGTAGCTTCGTAAATTAGTGGATTCCAAGTTTTTAATTTTTCTGTTGATGTTAACATTACTTTTGATTATTTTATATTTTTGTAACTCGGGACAGTCTTTCGAGTTGGCAGAATGAGCACCGTTACAGTTGGCACATTTTTGGCTGGTTGATGTACAATTTATATTGAAGTGACAATCTCCACATTTCATGCACTTTAATTTTTTATGACAGTGAGAGGTCCCATGACCGAACATTTGACATCGACGACACTGTGTTGGTTTGGTCGTATAATTTCTTGCAGATTGAATCGAAATTATAACATTATTTAATTGTGTAATATTATAAATCTGTTGTTTAGTCACTTTATCTTTTTTAACTTTTATTATGTGGTATTTTATTTTTGTTTTATCATCATTGTAGTGAATTGGTGTAATGCTGATTATTGCTTCATTATTTATTTTATGGTTCGCTAATCCGGTTTGAATTTCATCTGTTGACATTGCTCCAGGTATTCCGAAGACAATAAATTTGAGTGGCTTATCATTTATAGACTCAAATGAATAGTGTTCTGTTCCGTTACTATCAAGAACAGTTCTGAATTTATTTTTCTTTTCTAAGCTCGAGAAATTTATTTTAAGACCAATGCTAATTACTTTAATTGTAAAGTTAGTTATTTCACAGTTTTTTAATAAATCGCGTACAGCAATAAATGATGAGTTTTGTATAATTATGGGAGGAATATTCAATTTGTGTTGTTTATCTTTGTTTTTTTCCGTTTCTAATTCATCAGCAATTTCAGTAATTCCGTTGAATCTATTGATGCTTTCAATATTATCTGCATATGCAATATCATCGTCATCAAACGACATTGTATTGTTTTCAATATTGTTATTTTGTGTTTCGATTATGCGGGACTTATCTCCCGTTTGTGTTCGTAATTTTTTCATGTTATTCTGTTTACTCATTTTTAAAACAGCAAGTTGTTCAGTAACAGAAACTTTCCGTTTTTTAGTTATGGTGGATGAAACATTATAGTTTTCACATGACACATTTTGTTTGTTTTTCACTTTTAAAGTTTGTATAATATATTTTATTTAGTATTGCACTAAATTATTAATTTTAATTTTTAGTATTATTAACTTTATTTTATTTTATGCGAACAAAACACGTCTGATCATAACGAGATCAATACTCTGAATGGCCTAATCATACTTACCTGGAAACAAATTCTCATCCTGAAACACATCATCAATCTGAAACACATCACATAAACATAAAATAAATATTAGTAATTATAAATTATTTACCATAGACTCATCAATTAGTTACCTAGAATATTAGGTTAAATATTATTAGTACCAACTAGATCAAAATCATATGTAAACAATAATATATTTAACATAATTTGACCTTGAACTTGATCTTGTTAATGAAAGCAAATTATGTTAGGTACATTAGAACGCAAATATTAACTTAAAATTGCACATTATATTTATTAACACGTACAGATACTTACCTATAAATCACCAGAAATACAATCATTTACCTAAAACAATAATATTAATTTAATATAAATTGAATGTGTATTATGTAATTAGTTTCTTTAGAACTAAGACCCTCTGATGGAGTGCAGAATCAAGCGCTGACCCACCGTCCATGTCAATGTTCAGGTTGATACGGAGCTTGCAATATGCAGGTGGTATACTGTAGTTGTGTGAGTAGGCGAATGGGTGAATGATGTGGCGTGAATGTGTGGTATCACAATGGACTAATGATGGTCTAAGTGTTAACTACTGAAACCTAATTAGTTTCTTACGTTATTATTTTTGACACTTGTGTATCACACTAATGTAAATTAACTCAAATTGTACTACCACCAATGCAATTCCTATTTATTATAAAGTGCGTTTCATACTTAATATGTAATGTGTAATGCCATCTAGTGACAATTATCACCAAAGCGATCGATAGCCCTCTATTGTACAATAGATAAACACTTTAGTTAATAATTGTAAAATAATAATAAAAATTGTTCTCTTTATTATCAACCACGAAACCGACAAGTTCTCATTACGTGAAAAATTAGAAATTGGAAAATTAAAACCTGAGTTTGTGAGTTTTCATTGACCAACCAAATTACCAACATCAAAATTATATTGCAACTTTTTATGAACTGGATGTTGTTCGTTCGAGGTACCCGCACTAGTTCATAACAATTACATTAATATAACAAATGTAGCCACACTATTTACAGGAATGCAAAGTAATTTACTTAATAAACTATAATGTATTCAAATCCTCCACTGAACCTATCAGTTATGAAATAAATTGTTACTAATAAGACTTTTGCTTCGTTCACTTATACATTCTACAAAAAAATCTTTAATTAACTACCACAGCTAACCCGGCGAATTTATCAACTAAAGCGCTCATAACAAATTATTTTATTTTTCCAAGACCTTTCAAACAATACGCCACATGATTACATTGGAAAGAGCAAAAAATATAACTGTTAATTACTAATGTGCTTCAAGTAAACTTATCACGTTCTTGAAGACCATTTCATTGATACACGGCACCTAGACTATCTACGGATAATCTCGTTTTCTTCTATTTTACAATTAATTGTATACCATTCCCATACGGTCAATCAGATTTGTATGAACCGCTCCTGAAGCAATAGTTACTTGACTTTGATGGTGAAGTTGTTGTCGCATTATCTATCTCTGCCATACGCCCTCGATTTCATTCTCAAAATAGTTACTACCTCTTAAACGTTATAGTTATATTAACTTTGGATCTCTAAAAATAGTTAATAAAATACTTATAGAATCACAATAATTGTGATCGCCAAGAACTACAGGGTTATCCAATTCGAGGTTGATAAAGTAGAAATCTGTATACCGACATCTGTCAAAGATAAACGTCAAGTACGCTGTCATTTATTTAGTTGACATTTTGCCATTTAAGAATATGGAGCATTTAACAATCGCAAATTGGGTGTTGGAAAAACAGGCCGTCGATGCTGATTTTTCGAACAAAATTTTCTTCAGTGATGAAGCTCATTTTTCGCTTGGTGGATACGTTAATAAGCAAAACTGTAGAATTTGGGGCTCAGAAAATCCACAATTGATTGTAGAGAAGCCATTACACCCGGAAAAAGTCACTGTTTGGTGCGCATTGTGGTCTGGTGGTGTGATTGGGCCGTATTTTTTTGAGAACAACCATGGACGAACCGTTACCGTCAATTCTGAGCGCTATGACCGCATGTTAACCGATTATTTTTTTACGAAAATCGAAGATTATGATCTTGACGATATGTGGTTCCAGCAGGATGGAGCAACCAGTCACGTAACACGAGCAAATCGAGATCTCTTGCAAGAGAAATTTCCTGGACGTTTGATTTCGCGATTGCCTGATGTCAATTGGCCTCTAAGATCCTGTGATTTAACGCCTTTGGATTTCTTTTTGTAGGGCTACGCGAAAGATCGTGTTTACGCAAACAATCCTCAAACTCTTGACGAATTGAAAACTAATATTCGTAAGGTAATGGCCAAGATACCGCCCGAAATGTGCCGAAAAGTCATTGAAAATTACCTCAAAAGAACCAAGGCCTGTAAGAAGTCCCGTGGAGGACATTTGAATGATATCTTGTTTAACTAAAAATGGCAAGGATCAATCTGTAAAATGAAATAAAAATTACAATACATTCCGAATATTTTGTGTGTTTTTTTTAAGTTTACTTTATCAACCTCGAATTGGATAACCCTTTATAACCGTGAGAAAAATACATAATACAAGCTTTGAACCAAATAGAAACAAATGAATCTATAATCACCAATTTTAATATGCCTATAATGCTAATCGGCTTACAAAAGCAATATATATTTATTACCGCACAAATAATAGCAACATTATTAAATTGAAGACTGAAGGTTAAAAGCATTATTAGAAAATTATATTTGTAATTAAAAAATTAAAAATTATTCGCTTCATTATTAAAAATGTTTATCTTTTAATTAGTTTCTGTTTTTTATTCGTATATACATTAATTAATCTATCGTTTTCATTCAATTTTTAATTAATTATTAATTGGAGATAAAATTGTGCAATATAATATAATTTCATAATAAGAAATACATACAAATGTAACTATATACAAATATATAATTGCTAATGCAATTATAAAGAATTATTTTTTTATAGAGAGAGTTTTATTTAAGCGCACTTGTTAAATTTAGTAATAATGTAGTTTCGGTTTTATTTTATTTGAAATTCTGTAGAAGTGTGCCGTTTACGAAAATGCGAATATAATGTTATGACAAAGAGTTATAGGTATTATATTTTGTTAACCCTTTAATTATTTGAGTTAAAATCGATCATATGAATCATATGATCATTCAACGACTTGAATGTACTTATTTTCAAGCCACACTCTATCAAAGAGTATTAATGGGTGGAAAGCATAAAATTATAGATGAAACAAAGCAGTGTATGCCAGATTGAAACGCTAGATAAAGAAATTAGGATTATGTATCTTTTTGGAATGTTTCTGAGCTAGAAGTTTCTTTAAAGGATTTGGGGCATATAATCCGTGTAAAAATTCGTATTTTTGTGAGATACACAAGATTTTCTTATTTTTGAGTAACAAACTATATTCTTGAGCAACAGCTGAATATGACATGTCCCTTTTTCATGTCAAATTATATGTGTTATGGTATTTTAACAAAATTAGTAAATCTATTTTTTTTTTATAAAACCAACGTCATCGTATTTCTTAATTTAACGTTTTCTACTATTAGTTACACTTTCTTGAAACGTTATTTGACCGCAGTTCATTAACCCCTTAAGGAGTTACTACCCCCTACGTCCATGCTTCCAGGTTTACCAGAAATTTAATTAGACAGGATTAAATTATTGATTATTTTAATTTTTCTACCTATTATTTTCTTATATATTATATTTTTTCCCATATGTATCTATCTATGTATCTATGTATTTTAAAAATATGTATCATTTTTACATTTCTTGGAATTAAAAAACCACATACCTCTTTATGAAAATAAAGTTTATTTTGTAAACAGACTTTTTTTCTTTGTGCATAATATCTATGTCAAAATATTAGTTTAATTTAAAAAAAAAAAAAGATTTTTTTGGAGCATTTATTTAAAAAAAATCGGTCCTTAAGGGGTTAAATACTTCAAGTAGCTCACGTTCGATATGTAATAGTCTCTGGAGAAAGAATGGCTAAACAAATTTGCAAACAACAAATAAGCTATAAGTTATCCTTCAGATATTTTTACTTAAAATTAACAAATTCTGAATAAAATCATAATGGGGATGAACGAATATTTTTCCGACAAGTACGAGTATAAACTACAGATTATTCAAAGAATTGGAAAACTACAGAGTAAACGTTTTCTTAAGAAACTAGGTAAAATGTATTTTAAATTTATCATTATCTACAGGAATCTAACAAAAAAAGTTATAATCTGCTCAATTTTTAATTCGGGCCGTCGATTGGAATAATTAATTAAAGAAGTTACTTCATTTTCATCTACCTATGAAACCGGTTTTAATTGCAACTGATTTTTCGACAAAGAATTTTTGAGTGAAGCAGCTTCAACACAAATAGAAGTGAAATAAAAAAAAATTAAAGGCAATTTTTAAAATGTAGATTTTATAAACTAAATAAATTTTATTTTCGAGAGAGCAGAATCAAACAATACGAAAAAAAAATGTGAATGTGATATTTTTATTTTGAATGTGATACTTTTTATGAATGTGATACTTTTTATTTTAAATGTACTCCCTTTCAAGGTGAATTTATTTGACTCTGTAGCAAAATTTTCTGCAGAAAAATTTGGTGCAGTTTGAAGTGAAGTTAGACTTTGTTTTTGTTAAGGTTAGCAAATTATACCACGTTTTCACCATCGCTACTTTAATAGTATAATATTATTTTACTAATAAAGTATTTTTCTCCTTCAGTTTACACGACGAATATTATTTTAATATTTGTCATGTAAACGCATACCATAAAAGTATATACTTTTAAAGTTTTTATTTTATTTGACAGATGAATTTATTTTTAAACTAGTTTATTTTATGAACGTTGGCCGTGTCAGTTGTGTGAGATTTTATTGTTGTTTAAAAAGTTAATTGTGCGTAATTTAATAAAATTTATATTGTGCTGGAATAATTTAAAACCGTGATCCAAACTTCTCAATACAAAGTCTACATTTGTATTAAAAATAGTAAAATGAACGCGGAGTATTTTAGCCGGCTGGCCGTGTTAGTTGGAGAGTATTCTAATTTTTTATGAAACTTGACCGAGAAAGACGAGAAAGATTGGCTCTCACAAGAAAATTGATAATAAACAGTAATGCGTTGCTCTATAAAATATTCTTGGCAAAAATAAATAACAGAAAAAAACGATGGATTTGGACAAAAAGTAAAAATTCGTGTTGGTGGACAGATGATGTTGTATTTAAGACTTTGAATGACCGGGATTGACTAAATAATTTTCGGGTGGATAAGGAAACTTTCACCCAAATTTGTGATATGATTCGGAGCGATTTAACACCAAAGCCCACAAAGTTTAGGCCAAGGAAAACTATCTCCGTAGAAAAGAGAGGAGCAATAGTTGTGTATAAATTTGCATGGTGCGCCGCGTATCGAGTTATTGGAAACAACATGGGGGTTAGTACGAACTTAACAATTCTTTTTACTAAAACATACTTTAAAGTATTGATTTATATTTCTAGGTTAGTAAGTGTTTAGTCCACAAGAGTGTCTGATTATTTACGAACGCTATGTTGAAGCATATCCGGGCCAACAGAGGAGAGTTGGAATACCAAAAAAATTTGAGAATATTTGCCACATTCCACAAATTTTATTAATAATAGATGACACTCATGTACCCATTTTGGCGCCCCAAGAGGGCCACGGTGACTTCATAAATAGAATGTCCAGATAGTATTGGATGTTGATTATGTATAAGTAAAAATTAAATTAAATTCGTACATGTTATTGCTAAATGCATTTAATAGTTCTTGTTTCATTAGAATAAGGGACGTTAGCCGCAAGTATCTCGGGGCATCACACGACGCCCATGTTTTTAAAAATTCTGTTTTTTTTAGTACATGAAGGATTTGCCCCCAAAAGTGAGTAAATTTTGGTTAAAGCAATGTATTCTGTACCAGTTTTTGATACAGGTCGTGTTTGTATGCTGCATAATATAATACAAGGGAAGAAAACTCAACTCTTAGAATCCACTAATTGTGCAGAGGACACGTCAGACGAACAGGCACAACCAGGTTTACAAGATATGACAAGAACGTTTGGTAAAATACAGTTACAGTGCTGCCGCACTGAAATTTGTATAAATTGCAAATAAATTAAAAATTAATTTATTTCATTTAATCTTTTTCATTTTAATAAATTTATTTCATTTTAATTTCAATAACTGTCTAATAATTTAATTGTAACACATTTAGCTTTATCACATAAATTCACTGCGGTAATATAACTCATTTTCATTTTTATATAATTCATTTTAGTTTATCACATGTAAGATCACATATAAATTCAATCAGGACGTATTAATTCATTCTTTAAACTTAATTTTTGAAAGGCTTTTCTTCATCTAAATAATCGTACACTTCTAGAGAAAAAATTTCGTATGTAACGTAGTTTTGCGTCGAGTCTTCATGAATTGAAGGCGATGGAGTTTGTGCCGGAATATATGCTGGATATTTACTTTGATCCCCTTGAGACAACGTAGTGGCCATTGTTTGGAGACGACGTAGCGGCCATTGTTTGTCTTATTTTTTCCACTTGGTTCAAAAAACGCTCACTTCGCTTATCCGCGATATCCTCTGACTCCCGTTACAACCTTCCAAAATCTCATGATTTTTTGTTGTTCTACTCTAAATTCTTCCATCACTATATCGGTGAGGTTAACTTTCTTCCTTTTTTTGTGGCTGTGTCGTTGTTGGTGGTCTTGATGCTCGCGGAGTTTCTTAAATTGGGTTCGTGGAATTCGAAGACTCTTGAAAGGAACATGGTTAATTCATCGGTATAAATTATACATTACGAATTTTACCGTCATCGCTTAGCACGTCATTTATTCTTTGGGGATTTATATGGGTCGAAGCGACATCCATCCCATGTTCCTGGTACACAGTGAATTTTTTTCTACTGTCCCATAATAGCGCCATTTCCGCATCATATAAAGTTTTTGATTAGCTTCAGCACCGCTTTTTGCTTTTTCGGCAGAAAAACTGCGCCTTATGAGTCGAATTTGTTTTATTTGTGCCACATCCTTGACCGAAAAGTTTGCGGCGATCTGTTTAAAAATTCCATTTGAGTTAAATCTATGCGACTCAATAGTTGATTCACCTGAAACTGAATGAAAGGGAAACTAAATTTTTGTAAAACGAAAATTCCAAATTCACAATTAAACGCAAATTAATTTGAACCAACATTTAAATCTATCGCCCTTTTAAATATTTCTTTTATTTCGCGTTCGGCCCATTTCTGACCTCTTGTTTTTTTATGAATTTCTTCCATTTTAAAATAGTATAATCGTACAAATGTATAATTGTACGAATGACATTTCATACTTTTAAAGTACGGTTTAGACTAGACGACCACATATTATTGCACTACTTTTTTAATACATACTATATATAATAAAATATCAAAAAAGTGTCAAATAATTTAAATATTTTAGTTGGTGTCTACACCATGATATTTTTTTGCTAATATAATTTTACTCTACAGAATAAATAATTTTTATTCCGAGCGGGCAATAAGTTTTACAAAATGAAATGTAGGGGAATTTTGTTTACAAAAATATAACCAATTTAGCTGATTTGATTGGTTGTTTTGCTCTCCCAATCTCTCTCTCTCTTCGATTTTTATTCTCCAGCAAATTTTTCTGTAGATAATTTTGCTACAGATTCAAATAAACTCACCTTTAACTTGCAATACTACCCAGAAATTCGCAATGTGCTCCTTTTAAATTTTTTAAAACGACAGCACTGTCAACCAATATTTCTGGCACCAAATTTTTGCAATATTAATTTGGGTCCGTGAAGTATCCCATAGATTAAAATAATATATGTATACAATTCCAATTGGAATTCTGCTAATTCCAATTAAATTTTAAAGCCTTTCTATGTAGTTGTGTACGTACGGGAACTGTTATGGCTCTTAATTTGCGAAATTGTCAATTAAAAGTAAAATATTATGTTTGATTTTACATTATTTTAATTAGTTTCAAAAGCATAGAACACATTTCGAATAAATTACAAAATTTGCACATAATTTTAATTCAAAACATTGAAATAAAATAAAAGTGAGATAGAAAAAGAGACAAATATATATTCATAAAATTGGCAATATTTAAAAAAGAAACACATCAAGATAAGTTTAACGAAATCGAGCAAACTTTATCAATATATTTATTAGACGTATATCAAATTATCTTAATTAAAATGGCAGAGCAATATTATATCTTATGACTAAAGTAAAAATTAAAATGTTAATTGATAAATCACTTAGGAAAAAATAGTAACATAACCACAAATTTTTAATCAAAATTGCTTACTTAAACAGTTGAGATGCAAACCAAATATACGGAACTCAAACCATTTATGAATTTCCCAGTAATTACCTATAAGAATTTTTTGAGCTACATATGAATTAACAAAAATTCCAGAGATTAAAAAAAATATAAGAAATGTCCTTATACAGCAGTAAAACTTGACGATAAAAATTCGTAGCAATAAACATGAGACACATTATTAAAACTTGATGGGTTTAGGTAGGTGCTTAATCAACTACTTCACAAATTTGCGAGAATCGAATCACAATCTCCAGATATGGTCGTCAATGGCCATTAAAATTTAGTAAAGAAACCCAAAAAATTCCCCTGACTACTGATAGGTGACTCTGGCCTGAATCACAAACATCGAAAATGCCTAATAATGGCAATCAAAATTTGAGTAAAAATGAAATCAGTACACCGAGAATATCAAAATTCGTAGCAATAAACCTGAAGTCGTGCATTATTAGCACTAGGTGGTTTTGGTTAGGTGACTCAATGTTCAACTTCATATACTAGTCAGACTTGAACCACGATCTCTGGGAATGGCCGATAATGGCCATCCAAATTTGAGTAGAAATGACATCAGTACACCGAGAATATCAAAAATCGTAGCAATAAACCGAAGTCGTGCATTATTAGCACTAGGTGGTTTTGGTTAGGTACCTCAATAACTAACATCATATACTAGCCAAACCTGAATCACAATCTCTGGGAATGGCAGATAATGGCCATCCAAATTTGAGTGAAAATACCATCATACACCGAGAATATGATTATTCGTAGGAAGGAAAATGGAATTAAAACTTTTAGATATTGAAAACTATCCTAAGAAAATTTGCAAAATATTAAAGAATTATAAAAATTAAGACCCGATTGAGGATGTAGGAATCGAAGAAAAATTATTTTACTAATCAGATTGTACTTTTATTTACATTTGAAAAAGGCGGTTTATACAAAAAATTTGAGTGATATTTTTAAATCGCTTTACTGAAAAATAAAAATTTTTGAATTGTGTCACTCTTACAGCGACATCTTAACACAACTCATGTCATGAAGATCTTACAATCATTTCTAATCGCCTACAATTAGTGCTCTACCCCTCTATCGTTTTATTGATCGATTTTGTCGGTGTAGTCTTTAACAGTTTGAGTGATAATTGAACCATTTTAATGCTTTCATCGAGAATCCTACCATTCTCTGAACATTATTTTTATTACTAATACTGCTACTTGGGACTGAAAATAGCAGTGTAATAAGATTGTTATAGCCACAAGTAGAAAAAATACCTTGTTACATCTATTCTCATGTAACAAGGTATTCATTCGATTGCTTTAAACACGCCCGCAATAACGCTAGTGCGAATGGGGCGGTCACAAAGGCGGGCAAATATAGGAGATTATTAATTATTTGTTTTTAACCGTTGATTTATTTTAATCTAAGGGTTAACTCTTTTTCTACCCATAAAAAATTGGCTCTATTTAAGTCAAAACCGCACAAATATTTGACTAAAACTGTATGTATTGGCGTTTTTGATAAAAAATTTCGCTTGATTTGAAATACAGTCAACACAATTGTGTGTATGGTTATAGTGTTTTTTTTCGGACGAAAATAAGTTTGAAAGGAATGCACAAATATGTAAGTTGGTTCAAAACACATATAAAAATAAACTTTTGACATGATTCTTGTGACTTGCCAACACAATTGTGTGGGCAGGCAGAAATGGTTAAATTGATATACCAGCGATACTTAACAGCTTAATTTATGCACGAGTTAAACAATTAGAAAATACAACAATTAGAAAACACTAACAATTAGGAAGATTAGCTAACTTTACTATAATTTCAATATAATTAGTCCAAAGTGTGTATAACTTATCAGTGCGTATAAAGTGCTCGATGGCTTCGGGTTAGATTAACGTTTGGAGAACAAATATTGTAATGAACCATCCCACTTTACTTACTATAAATGTATAAATAACAAAATAAAGTTAAATAAATAGTAGTATACATAATTGTGAGCGTCTATTCTATATGTTTTAAATAATTGGTGGACACACACGCTCACCTAAAGATCCTAGTAAAATTTGGAGGGAATCGTGTACCGAAAATTGCAGCATCCATCGGTGGTTTTAAATATTTGCATTGATATTGAAAAGTATAGCATTTACTTAAAAAAGGACTCAGAATTATACGATCCTGATAAATGTATAGAATAAATTTTCCAAAAGGGTTGTGCTTTTCGGTTTTCTGCAATTTAAGCGGATATGACGATTTTTAAGAAAAAATTGGCGTTACAAAAATTTGAATAATTTTTATTTTCTCCATAAATAAAGTACGATTTCATTCAATGAACGTAAAATCATGGTAAAAGAAGGTTGGTTATTGACTACAATCATAAATGAATTATTTATTAAGAAATGTATTCGGCTAACATTTCTTCATCGTGTTGTTTGTTGCTGTGAAAAATCATTAGAACTCTGGATGTGTAGAGGTACAAATTTAAAATAAACGTATACAAAATAAAAGGTTCTTTATTCTATATGCAATACCACTACAATACAGGCCAATTTATGTTTTAAAAAAACTGAGTTAGTATGAGTAATATCTGAAAAATTAACTTGGCGGCATCCAAATGAAAATATTTATTATGAAAAAACTTGAATATCTTTTAAATGCGCCAGAAATGTGAACTATTGCCCCTTCCTCTCTAATCTTAGCTCCTTTGGTAACATTTATAAACAAAAAAAATCTTGTAGGAAACTTTTCATTCATTTATTTTCCAATTAGAACAATAACCCATTTTTCCATACACTACATGCTCTTTACGAAAACAAAAAATTTGTGTTTTCTCGTTCTTTATTGTGTGGTAGCGTAAGCAAAGTAAAGTTGTGGTTTTGAAACGAAAAATATTGAATGGAAATTTCGAAATACTAAATTAATTTTTCGAGAAAATTGTTACCAAAGGTTGATTATTACAAAATATTTTGACAAAATACTTTTTTTCTTTATTTATGAAATACAAGCGATTTACTGGCAAAATCAGCGAACCATAACATATTTTCTATACAAATATTTTTTTTTCTATGGTTTTCTCAGTTTTTGTCAGACTAATGTCTAGGTATACATAGGCACTATATAAATCGGCCTGTATTGTAGTGGTAATGCTATATGTAAATTGTTAAATATACCCATGCACATTTTATTTTACTTATTTTGCTTTCATATCACTTTTCTGGTGTGTCATCACAATTGTGTGGGTGACGAAACAGAATCGTGTCAAAAATTTTTTTTTACATGTATTTTGGACCAACATATACATTTGTGCACACCACTTAAATCGTTTTCGTCCGAAAAATGACACTATAACTATAATAATAATCAAATAATTAATATGTTATCAAAAACAAATAACTAACATGTTATATAATTTATATGTTATGAAAATTGTGCTTTTTTCAAAAAGAATACCGATTTAACTAAGATCCGTTAAAATCGGGAAGACATTACAACCTGTCATTTATTACAGATGTACATATTTGTGAGTGGTGGACTTGTATTGAAGCAAAAAGAAATTGTCTGGCCGGAAAATTGATATACATTTTGTTTTTGAGTGTTTCATATATATTTGTGTCGTTTACTTTTTCCCCTGATATAAATCGTGAGAGGGAATACAAAATTGATGTGCCGTATGAAGCCTTTATTCCACAGTGAAACATATTTTTTCAGTAAAAAGTACTGGGAAACCGAAAAGAAGAGAGTATACATATTAAAATTACGTTGGAGTGATAAAGACAAACAAATGTTGCCATAAAAAGTATTGAGTTTCATACTTTTTATGGCAACATTTTCCCCGGTTACTGCCAGTAAATTTTACTGAAATTTTTTTTGGTTTCCTTTTGGTACGTGGCGAAATTATATTTTTATCTCGCCCCTTTTTTACTGAAAAAATATGTTTCATTGTGGAATAAAGGCTTGATGGTCTAAAATGTATAATTTCTATTAATTACAACAAATCTCGATTTTTTTACAGTTACCATTTTCCAGGAAGGAGTGGTCGGTTTAGCTTACAATTAATCCTGCACCGTCAAAATTGTAACTTTTGATGTAGCTATGCTATCGGGATGGTTCTTGGACCAGAATTTATTACAAATCAATTACATTGAATAAGTTAGCTCAAGACCATCCCTATAGCTTTTATAAGGGCAAATTTCACTCCGAAATGATTATTTATTTCAAAAACGTCATTTCCATCAACTTTAATAAGTTTTTTTAATGAAACTTTAACAAATGGTGCTCTACACGTCTTGTCGAGGGTAGCTGAACCTTATCCAGGTGTGTTATAAATTATTTTTGTATAATATTAGACGGAATAGGCATAAGAAGATTTAATTTTATATTTTATTACACCAGACCATCACCACATATTGGATAAAATTTTACTCTGTGAACCTTGTGGAGGGCAGGTCAACCTAACAACCCAGGTGTGTAATAAATTATTGTTGTGTCAGGTTACACGGAATTGGCTTCAAACGGTAAAGGTTTCAAATTTTTCTTTTAAAGTTTCATTTTACCACCTATAGTAATTTATTACACCAGAAATTGAGTCAAATGTTACTCCGCGGTTCTTGTGGAGGGCAGGTTAACCTTATCCGCGGCACACCAATTTTGTATTCCATCTCACGATTATATCAGGGGAAAAAGTAAACGACAGAAATATAAATGAAATACTCTAAAACAAAATGTATATGAAATCAAAATAAGTGTATGGGTGTGTATGGGTGTTATGTTATTATTTTAAGAATAAAGGCCTTATTCCATGGGAAATATCTGCTGCCAGCAAAACTAAAAGCAAGAAAAAAATATAGATTTTACTGATTGAGTACGAAACAAAAAATGCTGTCAGCAAAATTTTGCTGGGAAAATGATTGTGAAGATGTTAGTGTGCTACCATAATGCTGCTATAAAAATGTAAACTGAAGTGGCAGCATTGTTCACACATCTACAAAAAATGTATGTAAAGATAAGAAATTTTTCTCACGCTCAAACAAAATAAGTCGTTCGCCATTTTTATAGTCAAATGTCGATTGGTTTTTGCGAGTTTAAATTTGTTAACGTTAGTGGTTTTTGTGGTACATATATAGAAACTAAAATATTAAAATATATAAAAAAATCGAAATGTACGAAAATGTACAAATTAAAACTTTTATGAAATTACATTATAAAAATTGAAATGAATCTAAAGGTTATGCCAAAATGTAAAACCATAAAATTTTACTATAAAAATGAAATAAAAACTATTTATTTTCTTTGTCACTCTTATGGAATTTTTATTCCACATTCACATGCACAATTTTATTCACATGCTCCATTCTATCAATTTTAAGGAGGGGGATCAATAGGACTCTATCCCAAATCAATAGGACTCTATCCCATGAATTGGTAGAACTTTTAGTGAAAAAATTAAGTTGATATCTCCATCCGTTCTCAAGTTATCGTGGACACAGACTGCCAGACGGCAAACCGAAACTATATCGCATTTTTTCTAACAAAAATGCTTAAAAATTCCGTAATCTTGATATCAAGTGTGTCATTTCGTAGCCAATTATGAAGAAATTAGGCATGTTGGCTGGAAATGAACTTTTAAATTGATATTTGGAAGAAGTTCTGAAATACGGTCAGGCTACTGGCTTGGACCTTAGCCATTTCTTGACCGATTATGATGGGTTTGGGACTTTGGGTTTGTTAGATGGAAATGAGATTATAAAATGATTTTTGGAATAAGTCCTGGTATATGTGCCATCTGGGACGGAACTCAATTATTTCTTTACCGATTATGATGAAATTAGATACGTTGGATGTAAATGTGTGTATAGACGGCTGATTATTGGAAGAAGTTTTTGAATATGGCCACCTGAAGAACTCAGCCATTTCTTAAACCGATTTTTGAAAGAAGTTCTGGAATATGGCCATCTGAAATATAACGCAGCCATAATCAGAAATTTCATTATAAAATTAATTTTAGAAGAAATTGGGAAATATAATCATCCGGGACGGATCTTGGCCATTCATCAGCCGAACCTTTGTGAAGCTTCTAAAGTTAAAACAGAGTGGGCACCCCAAAAAAGTAGCAACATAAAAGTGTAAATGATTTTACGTTTATGACGTTAAAAAGTCTATGGCCTGACGTTAAAAGTGTAGGAAAATAATTTTCGATAAACTAAACAGCAATACACGAAAAAAGTAAAAATGTATTTCAAATTTAAATTTGATCACTGCACATAGGAAAGCTGCTTATTAGGAAAGTATAAAGTTATTTTCAAAAATCGGTTGAAGGGATAAAGTGGGCTATCTAAATATGTTTGTGGAGTTTCATGAAATAGACAGATTCTTTTGTCATAAATTTTCAAAACTAAAACCCCTTACCTCTAAAATTGGTGGAAGTAATACTACGCTATGGTAATTATAACAAAATCCGGAAGATGATGTTCTGGTATGGTGACTATAAGGTAATCGAAAGGGACGAATTTACTGTAAGAATCACGCTCGCGATTCTATAAAGGTACGGGAAGGCCTTCCATGCAAGGTAAAACACTCGATTGTGTTATGTTATCATTATTGCAATAAACAATTACGTTTTTCCATACAGTTATACATATAAAAACAAAGAGGGTAGTGCAGAAAATGTTCTGTAAGTAACTTTAAATTACAGAATGTTTCTAGTTTTCCATAAGTAATTTCTGTCTTTTGTGCCTCTGATGAAATTTCTTTCTTTTATGCTAAATTATCGTTGGATACAGTTACCATTTAAACAGAAAATCAAAAAAAAACATTTAATTGGGCTTGTAGCAATACAAAATGTACCGTGTAAAGAACGTATAGTTGCACGCAAAGTGGAAGATAAGCATAAGATTTTACAATCTTCGGCAAATCATTAAATTTTGAGAAAGCAGTATTTGATATCAATAATCCAATAAAAATTACGAGTAAAATGTAGATTATAATAGCAGATAGTATTACTAATATGCATAGTATCCACGAGTATACCTACCATCCAAAAAGAGCCAAATGATTAAACTTCAGAGTATCCGAAGTAATAAAACAATTGAACCAAAAATTTTACCGAGGAACTGTTTCATCGATACTCTTACTTGCGTAATGAAATTGCGGCTAGCTCAAATCGAAGTCCGGAGAACGCCTTCTAAAGAAAAGGAAAACGATAATCAAAAAAAAAAGCAGGGAAAATCGGTAATTTAATTTTATTAACGTAGTAAAATAAATTTATTTCTCCAAAATTCGGCATCTCTACAGTCCAGGCTGATTGACTATTCAGAATGATCATACTTAAGCTTTGCCAATAATTGGGAGATGTGAAATTTTACTACCATGGAAGTTAATTAATTAATTATTAATTGTAAATGTTTGCTACCATGGAAGTTAATTAATTCAAATAAATTCAATTTTCAATTTATTATTTTGAAATTTTAGAAGAATTAATGATGTTTGACTATACAAAACCAAAAGTTTTACCAAAAGTCTGGTAAGATTGATTTTTCGATTTACATATCAAGTGTGATGTATTCAAGATCTATGTATACAATCTTGGTAAAAAAAAGTCGAGCGTTGATTACAACATGCATATTCACTCCTCCGTATAATTTATTTTATTTTTCTTTATTTTTAATATTACCTATTAACTTTATTTTATTTTTATTAGCCAAGTTTTATGAGGATATTGAAATAAATATAAAATCACTTAAGTGTGATTTAAATTTGTATTTCAAAATTAACACTTTAAAGACCGCTCACACAACATGTCTGTGATCGCATGAACAAGTGTGAGCGACCGCTCAGCTCACACAACGTGTGTGTGTGATGATCTCCGACTGTTTTAAAATATAAAAAACTAATACAAAATTTTTTTATTTTTTATTTTTTTTTTTTTTATTTATATAACGTTGTTTTAAAATAATTCTTTAAAAATATTGCCGGCCCTTGGCGAAGTTTAACTGCGCAGACATGCGGCCATTAAAGTGTTAATAAACTTTTCGGAAAAGCAAGATTATGTGGAAGTTAACAATAAAACTGCTAGATTTTTATTAAATTTTCTTAAAATTAACATTTTTTTATTATTATTTTTGTACATGGTTTTGTATTACAAATTACGGGCACACTCGTTCAAAACTCCACGAATGTAGGTTCTGTAATAATTTTATAGTGAATTTCGAATTACCATGGAAATTAAAGCATAAACATTTCCATTTTATTATGACCAACGATTTGTTTGTTACAGGTTTTCAATATAAATATTTTTAACAACTGTAAAGTACCGTTTTGACTTATCGCTACTGTTATAATCCACCTCAATTCTAGCACTTGAAACGTGAGCGGAAACGTTAAATTAATTACCTCTTCTTTTAAGTTTTTCACCATCTTTTTCCAACATTTACACCATCTTAATTATAATAATAACATGAAATGATAGGAAAGAGTTTTATGTTTAATTTTTTAATAAATTATACATTTTTTACAATCACTTCAATTTAATTATATTTTCATTTTCCTCATCATCCTCTGAGTCTAGAAGATATCATCATAACCATCTTCGTCATCATCGTCATTACAAATAAAATCTATATCTATGGTAAAATATAATGTAATTCTCGGCTCGACCACAATTTTTCCTCCTCTTTCGTTTCTCTTACACATTTTTATAATTTTTTACAAAAATCTATTTTAATTAATTAATTATATTCCAAAATTCAGATGCGGAGAATGGTGTTGTAGTATAAGAAGAAATAATAAAAAATCAAAATTAGAATATGCTAATGCGACGTACAATTTTTCTTTCCTCGTAATATAAAATTATATAAAACATTTTCTTTTCTTATTTTTGTCAAGACAAAATAGAAAAGTTCGTTGTATTGGAATAATACAATTATAAAAGAGATGATTTTAGTGTGAGATATGACTTTCTTTCACTTAAAAATTAAACGTGGAAAACCTATTTAGGGTAGTTTTATAATTATGCCTATATGTTTACATCTTTGTACCATTATTATAATAAGGATTTACTCATCTCCAGAGCTTTGACTTCACACAGACCTTCAATTTAAGATAGCTGCAAAGCAAGAAGTCGAAAGGCGTTAAATCGCACGATCTCAGTGGCCTGTACGCGTCGCCGGCGTGCGAGACAATCATGTCCTCAAATTAGTTGTGTGGAATGTTCAACGTGATATTCGCTGTGTGGCACGTAGCGCAGTTCTGTTGGAACCACAATTCGTATAGACTACCAGAAGTTGCTTACCATCGTTCTGTAGCGCTCGCCCTCGACGGTATTGGTAATGTCAGTATATCATGCACAGCAGCGATGCCGAGTTCAGTCAGGTGGGTTGTGGCAGGACGGTTGTGGCCTAGGAGTAAAAATTACGTAATACTCGGAGCGTTTCACGAACGGACCACTGATTTTGGAAATAAGATTTGATAAATTACACACATTGTTCAACGCTATAACCTCAATAGTGATTTGTCATACACTACTGAACAAGTCACAACAAATTTGACAGATGTTGCTTTGACTACATGGCTGCCATAACCTAACAAATTTACCTGCCATAATCTAACAAATTTTACTTAATAAACACATTTTTATTAATCACTTGTTTTTGTTTCGCAGAATATTTTTCAAAAAGTTTAAAAAATCACTCGATCAATTTCGACTTGTTAGGTCATCATCAGGAGTATCTCTCAAATAGCGTAAAAAGTAACAAATTTTAAATGTACGAGTGTAATTTCAAATACCAAGTTAAATATAAATAATTTTTAAAAACACACCTTTCGTATTTTACACTATTCAAAAATTCGACGAATAGTTTGACATCATTTTTAAACTAAAGCCTCGATTTGCGTCATTAATGCGATCCATGAGAACGCGACTCAACTCGAACACGACGCTATTTGAAAGTTTATTTGTTATTTCAATTCTCAAATATTGTATTTATCTATAAAAAAAATATTTTGTCTCTTTCAATATACTCGCCTATGTACTCAATTTAAAATTGAAAAAACATTCTAGTTGCGTTGTTTTTCGAAATTTATGGTATTAAAACTTTTAGTGACGCAAGCTGAACTGAAGCAAGTTGAATCGACACAACTCGAGGCCTTAGTGTAATTTAAAATAGAATTTAATATTTTTGGTGATCATTTTATAGGTTTAAAATGAATTTTCCTTGGTTTTCTAGTTCGTTTTTTTAAATAATTGTTTGTTCCTTGTTATTGCCATTGTCAAAATATTTTGGGGATTTAATATGGCGCCAAACAATGTCATGTTGCCTGGAACTATATTTAATCGAATTTTTCAATCTGCAAATATAACTTCTGTTGCTGGGTCTAGGGCGTTTAAAAGATTTCAAATCAAAATTGGTGAACTAAAACAAAATGTGGATCAAGTCTTTCGGTTAAACGGCTGTCAGGAATCATTAATTAAATTAGCAACTTAATCGTAGTAAAGTAACGTAAAGTTATACCATTTTTTTGTTTTTTAAGAAAGTTTTAATTGTCCGGTCGATGTAATATCCTTTGAAGGTCAATTAATACCCCCCTTTCTATTCACGCACACATCACCCATTTCACACAATTACAGTATACCACCTGCACATTGCAAGCACCATATCAACCTGTACACTGACATGGACGGTGGGTTGGCGCTGAGTTCTGCACTCCGGATCTTAGTTGTATTTATTAACATCACCGATCGTAATCGATGACCGAAGCTTTAACCACCGCGCCTGCACAGAATTCGTGAAAGTCTGACAAACTAATCAAGCTTCTTCTAAAATTTGCATAATTATGCAGATTTTAAACTGAACTTTAAACAATTGATGAAAACAAATATTATTCAAATTATTGTTATAGCCTCTATTCAAAATATTTGTGAAAACGGGAAAGCTTTTATAGAAGCTGCCTGCCACTTCCGGTGGACTGTAAGTTCCCGATTACTCAATCCCTCTGGACTCGACAGGAGTCACATTTTTGTTGAAAATCAGTTTTTTTTATCAGAAATCGAAGTGGACTGGGATACTTTCAAATTTATTTTAGAATTTTTTAGTTCATAGAAGTTTTTCTTGTAAATGATATACTTGTTAAAGTTTTGGCATAATCCGAAAGAGTTCCTATGAAGCTGCAACTTTCATATGATTTCATATTTCAATGAACAGCACAACACATACACGGAGATTTTTTAAAAAGTACTTTTTGACTTCGGCGATATAGCGAATCGTGCGATTCTGCAAAATTTCGAGGTCAAAATGTTTTCATGATTACTATACTTTATTACGTAAAAGTGAAGAAAATATGTATAATGAAACTGGAAGTCATTTATTTTTTTTAATTAAAAACTTTAACCCTTTTCAGTAATTGTAAGTATTGTGCTAATACCTCCATTCTTTGAAATTACTTCTGAAAATTCATCATGTCCAATAAAAATACAGCCAAGGTAAATGCCCCTTTCTTAAACTTTGCGACTGGGCCAGACCCATATCTTTTCGTTGTTATTTAAATCAGTTGAACATAGTGGCCGGGGTAACATATCTATGTTTTTACTAGCAATCGAAGATTTTACCGCCCAAATAGTTCCTCAATTTCCTGTTTTTCGTACCCAAAAAATTCCAAACTTCCAATGTAAAAGCATCCCTATATCAAATTGAACCCTTTTCCAATTAATTCAAATAACCCAACTTTTTCATTTTAAATCATGCCTATGCTTCCCTTCGAATATCTTGGAAATAATAATTGTATATTGTATTATCAAATAATATAATAATAATTGTACTATCTGATCAGTCAAAATAATTTTTTTTCATCGGAAAAAATAAACGTTTTCTTCCTGTCTAAGGCCACAAACGTACAGTTAGGCCACAAACGTACAGTTTGAACTGCACAGTTAAAACTGTCCGTGAAAACTGTACGTGTGTGGGTATTTCAGTTAAACTGAACTGTACTGAGGTCCTTTTTAACAGACTCTAACAAATGAAGTTGTGTAAAAATTTATCAATAACATAAAAGGTATTTTCTTAAACCTGACCCGAGCATAATAGTACCTCTTCTTTTGACCACAAAGAAAGAGCATAAACTAGACAAGTTTTTAAAAGAAGAGATATTTCAAAACAACCGCTAGTTTTTTTTAATGCATTTAGAAGGTAGACATTTTTTATACTTTTTCACATTTTTTAGGATTTCAAACCCATAACTCATTTTTCTTAAACCTAAACAATGATTTATTTAGAATAAAATCACATTGCAAAATACATCAAAAGTTGTTTCGTGCCTTTGCGACTACAAACAAAAAACTTCTAATCATTTAAAGGTGAAATTTTGGGTAATTTAAAAGAAAATTTAAAAATATCATATCTCCTAGTAAAGTAACAGAAATTAATAATTGGGACTGCTGAAATATACAATAATCGACATGTATCATAGTACTGATTTCCACATTTATCGGCAATCAAACGAAATATATTAATACAAAACCTTATTTAAATTTGTTTTTTTATTCTAATTATTACAAAATTAATCCAACAGGTAAGTAGGTAATATCACATTATTAACCCTAATGTGAGTGGCGCGCAATCAGAAAAAAATATGATAAATACATGATTGCATTTACTATAATATCATCATTGTATGTTAAATACAATTATTTAAATGATTAATTTTATCATACTATGATTGATTTTATCATACTATGATATTCCTGATCTTCTTCGTCATAACAATGATCACTGAAAAAAAATATTTTTTTTGAGTGATCATCATTGTTATAATGAAGATCAAGAATATCATAGTATGATAAAATCAATCATAGTAGTATGATAAGATCAATCATAGTATGATAAAATCAATCATTTAAATAATTGTATTTAAAATACAATGATGATATGCAATCATGTATTTATCATATTTTGTTTTCTGAGTGTGGGTACCCGGGTACCTTTTGCATTTTTAGACGTCTATAAAACTTTAAATTTTATGAGAACTTCTAGTTCAATTGGTAGATTACGATCATATTTAAAATTGAGGAATGTTACAACTTGGACGAACGTGGAAAAAATAAGTTTCCATACAAAATACATGTAAGAACTAACCACTCAAATTAAGATATTTATTTTTCACTCACATGAGGGCTAATTCAGTATAACTAAAAAATATAATAAATACTCGTAATAGGAACACAGGTTTCAGTGGTTACTGTCGCACACTTAGGCCAATTTTGGCCCATTGTGATACCACTCATTGGCGCCACATCATTAACCAATTCACCTAGTCACACAACTCCAGTATACCACCTGCACATTGCAAGCTCCATATCAACCTGTACATTGACGTGGACGGTGGGTCGGCGCTGAATTCAGCACTCCAACAGAGGGTCTTACTTGTATTTATTAACATCAACGATCATTATCGATGGCGAAAATTCAATTTGAACCTAGCCTCCCGGGCCAAGTGCAGAAGCTTTAACTACTGCACCATTTATCCGGTTAGGACAATAGGAACATAACTAATATTTTCTATTTTCTCGCTTAAGTATTTTAAATTTTCTTTTTCTGGCACAATGGACATAGAAAATGAGGATCAATTGAGGAGGTTTAGCTTATTCACACACGCTAAATGGAATTCGGCGGTACACTTTTCACAGCGAATTCCTTTATCACTTTTATTAATGCTGTAGGTACACCGACAAAACATCTTTCCGGAAACTGTAAATGTGAGGTGGTTAACATTGTTAGCATTTTGAGGCAACGCTTCAACGTCATCTGCTTCTAAAATAATCGTATCGTTAGTATTAACTGTTCAAACTCTTTCCACCTCTTGCGGGTGTTCACCGAATTCATTATTCGTTTGATCTTCCGAGTTAAGATTATTTCTGCTAGGGATTGTCACAACGGAGATGTTTTTGTCTAACAGTCCCGTATAAATATTCTGTGCCGAAACTTCGAACGGAACAAACCCTTTAAACATTACTTTTCTTACAGGAAGTTTTTTTTTCTGTAATTTTGTTTGAACTTTAGTTTTTTGGGTTTTTATTTTCTTTCTATTTTCCATATTTTGTTTTCTCTGATGCTGCCGATGTTCCTTGCCAAGTTCGTTTTGCTCTTTTAATTTTCGTTTTTCTTCCTGAATTTTTGAATATTCAAATGAAGTCACTACAAAAGGTACATTTTATTTAGATCTGTTTGTTTTCTTAATTTCTGGAGTTTTCATCCATCTTATATATTGATCGATGATTTTTAAGAGTTGTTAGTTAGCTGTTGTTGTTCTAAACAATTAACTGAATCCAGATTAACGTCAATAATTTCTTCAGAAACTGTCGGTTCGTATTGCTGTTCTATTACAGGTTAAAGTCATCAGCCATAAATACAAAATCAGTAATTTCCATAATATTTACAGCGGGATCGACATCAGAGTTGCGTGGCAGAGTCTTATAAGTTTCGTAAAGACATTGAAAATCTTGTGTTTTATTAATTAGATTTTTTCCTGAGCTGAAGGTTGCATATCTTGATGATCATGCATGTATGATTTTCCCAAACATTTTCAGCTGTCTATTGCATATTTATTAAAACCCATTTTAATCGTATCCGGGTTCTCAGCTCTGTTTACTGCTTTATTTAATACAGATGCGATTAAGAATTCCCTATTAAGAATGCGGTCAACATTTTCTCTCTCCCACTGTAAGACAACCTTTGACCAAGCTGAATTAAGTGGCTTAAACTCTGAGACATCACATGGCTGCAAAATTCTCATGGCATGTGGGTATAATGAATTTAGAATGATTTGAAGTTGTTTGCTCAAAATACTTAACTCGTATGTGAGATGGGTAACATTTCGGTGAGACAACTCTTTGTGGAGCCTTGCTAAACTTTATATAGATTCTTTGATAAAACTTTGGCCAGTACGCATTTGGTTTTGGGACAAAGAATAAAATTTGTCTCATCGTCATTAAATATTTTATATGGATCAGCTAACAAGAAGACAATTTTTTTCTTTTATATAATTAAAAATTATCTAATCTACCTAAATAGAACTTACCGCCTCTGGAGTTCTAGTGGTAATGCAAGGATGTCTGTTTAAGAAAAAGTTATACCATCCCTTAACAAGCCTGTTATCGTTGCCAAAAAGGTGTTCTCTTGGGCAATCATCCAAAAAGAGTTTGCCAGTCTCAACAACATGTTCGCGGAAAACTCTTTCTGGCACTTTCCAATATCCAGTCAATTATTATCTGTTCTTCATTCGCAGACAAATTTGTCATTGGGCCAGGACGACTTTTCTTGAATTTTACAGATAATCGATACTGCAATGTTGACCAAGGTCCATTAAATAGTTTTCATGCTGTCTTCTTGGCCACTATGCCGTTTATAATAGCATCACAGACTTTTAGAAAATTTTCTTCTTACAGCGAGTTCATACGACGGAAAAAAATCTCGGATTTTACTATCCCATCGTTTTAACCAATTACATCACGTAAATTATACAACGGGCACGCCTCTTTTCATATAAAAAAGTTGAAAATATTGAAAAAAAAATCTTGGATAGAAAAATCCAAGATTTTTATCCGTCGTATGAACTCGCAGTTAAAATGATGATTTTTCTTCGGTATCTAAAATAAATGAAAATATTTGTATTTGCTTTTCTCCTTACGTGAATATTTAGAGACATAGTATAATTTTAATTTCCTAACACAGGTATATGGGTAATAATTGTATACATATTTGTATATCTACACAATTATCGGCACTCCACTATTTTATAATTATCACCACTATGTCCATAACTCAGGATAGTAATGGACACAGGATGCCGAATAATTAAAATACTTGACATTTCTGATGTAATATTAGACACCCTCAAATTCAAAATAAATTTATATTATTTTAATTATGCCACTTGAATTATAATTAAAATCTAGTGTTATCACTGCAAAAAAACTACGTCTTATAATCTAAAATTATTAAAATATACTTTAAAATGTAAATAAAATCTTACCTTTTGCTTACCTAATTTACAAGAAAATGTAAATAATCACATCCGAACAGTTTTACACACACTACTAGAATGCTAAAATACTACACAATAATTTATTTAAACGAAATTTTAGAACTTCATATTTTAATACTGTTTTTAATAATTATATATATTTATAACAATTTCATTTAAAGTCGAGGATTGATTTTTAGCCATTGAATGTGTTTGGTTGATTTATTTAATTTAAATTAGATGATTTTAACCAAGCCTTGAAATATTTGTGTCAACTAAAACATTTAATAACACATATAATATACTTGTTTCATTTCTATTCAAAATGTTATTGGATTAAATAACTTAATTAGCTAAATTAACTAAATAATTATATAAAACATTTATTTTTAATTTGCATTAATAATCAATTATTTAATAATCTTATTAAATTTTTTAGTGTTTTATTAAATGTTTTGCATAACATACCAAAAGAAATTATACCAAATAATTTCTTAAATATTACTTTTTTATGAAAATCAGACAAAAAATACCAAGCCAAGAATTTGGCTTTTTCAGTTAGTTTACTTTCGACTAAAAATATTAAAATATTTTACTTGAAATATTCGATCATCTCTTTGGACAGCATTGTGATCAAACTGTAATTAGATGGTAAATACTGTAACAATATATATGTAGTAAATACACTTCGACATAGCGAATTATTATAATTTTGGTAAATAACTCTCAAATTATGCTGCATTCATTGATTTCAATTATATTAATTAACAAATGTTATTTCTATGACTGCTATTGATTTAGATGATTTATAAATTTCTTTTAGTAAATTCCAATAACAATTCCTAATGAATTTAGTAAAAAACAAACAATGTTTAGATGTTTTAACAAATTTACCGCAACTTAACTCAATTATTTTTAATGTTTTAGGGAAAAATATTATTTTAAAAAATTCCCAAATATTTAATAAATTCGTTTAACTAGTTACATAATATAATTTGTAATGCACAAAATCATCTAATTAAGTTTCGGCAAATCATTCGGCAAATAATAGTTAAACCAAATAAAATATTAAATAAAATCATATTATTTAATTTAGATTAGATAATTATTCTATTTTAGTTTTTTCTGTGTAGACTTAAAGATTTTGTAGAAAAATTAATTAGATTTTACAAACTATGCATTTAGTTAAATATTATTTACAAGTACATATTTTACAATACATAAATTTAAATTAAAATTTCAAACTGAACTCACTTTCCGCGTAGTACCAACTAAAACATATAATAATTAAAAACCAGCTCGATATAATCGATCATAAAAATATTTACTATTCAGAAGTGGGCAACACATTTAAAAATAGTAGCGATTAGTCGTTACAAGGAAGTAAATTTAGGTTTTCATTGTAAATTGTGGAAAGTGAACTAATAATTAATAATATTAAAAATAATTTTTGTTGTGTTTTTTAAGTGTTATAAGTATTTGGTAAATTATTCTAAGATTATTTTCAGTATTTTCGAGAATATTCGAAAGCAGTGCAAATTACGAGAATTACTGCTGTAAAGTGCCAAATTTATAGCTATATTCAAAATTCAGCCATACGAACCAGATTAAACATCAACCAGTTAAACTTAAGAGCTTAAGTTGTGCTCCATTTTGGACCACTTAAGAGAGCGGTACGACCACCAAAATTTTAGAGGTCATTTGTTTATTTGTGACGAGAAGCCTATAAAATTTTGGTGATTGTAGCATTAACCGAAGCGGTGCAATCGGCGTGTAACTTAAGCTCTTAAGTCTGACTGGTTGAGACATAGTTGAAACTCGTAAATCGTAATTTGAATTCATTTTTAATAAAGGTAATTTCGGCTCGGCTCTAAATGCAAATTAGAACAAAGCACATATGCGATAGAAAATGTTTCTTTGCAATGCAGAAGAAGATATTTGTCTTTATTATCTACGTGTGTATACAATTGCATGACTATTTAATTGTACTTCTCGTATTTAAAAAAATCGCAAATGTATTATATAGGTTTTGCACTCCAAATTTAACCTTTTACAAATCATGTTCAACAATTTCCAAATAAAATTTACCATTTTTCAAAAGACTTTCATCCTTTTTTAAACCAAATCAAACTTTATCCAAATCAAATTCACCTTTATTCAAAACTTATTCATCCTTTTCCAAATCAAATTCAACCGGAGGTGAAATAAAACCAACATAACCTATTTAATTTATTGTATTTAAATTCTAGATTCAAAATAACAAGTATTTTGTTTTTTAATTTTTGCAATCTGTTCTGAAAAAGCAGAATTACTATGAAATTTTTAGGTTTCTAGGCGATACCACCTTCACATCCAGGGGGTCTATTATGAAATTTATCCGTCTCGGATTTTTCCGTTAACGGAAATATTCGATTCGACACGGATTTACCCTAGTATGAAACTTGTATTAGCGAATTGGTAATAAACAAAATTTATTTTTATTTAATAAAAATTTCTTATAATAAAATATTACATTTTAAATTTTTGGGTTTTGACTATTTAGAATTACTAAAATGTTGTTAATTTATTTATTTAATTAAAATTATTAAAATATAAATCAAGTTTCACTATATTTTGATGAAACGTCAAAATAAGATTAATCGAATACAAAATACGTCAACTAAATAGCAGATTCGATTTTGCTTTTTAGGTTAATAATAGCACGGATTTATCCGTTAAGTGTCTCCAGTGAGGAGGTTACCAAGACGCAGCTAGTTTGGATAAAACATCGAACATCTTGGTTTCGCAGTAAAGGTTGATTTACTTTATTAACTTGTTATTTTTGCTGGCAATTGCGTAAGGTAGAACGTGAAAAGTGATTTGCGAGTAATTGGGAGTGCTTTGAACCCAGAACAACGATTTTTTAAAGATTAAAAAATAAAATTGTACTTGTTATTTTGAATGTAGAATTTAAAAAATAACAAGTAATTTGAATCTATACAATACATTTATTAAATTAAATAGGTTCTATTGGTTTTATTTCGTTTGCGGTTGGATTTCATTTGGAAAAAGATGAATATGATTTGGATAAAGGTGAATTTGATTTGAACAAAGGTGAATCTGATTTGGAAAAGGATGAATATATTTTGAATAAAGGTGAATTTGATTTGGATAAAGTTTGGTTTGATTTGGAAAAGGATGAACGTCTTTTGGAAAATGGTGAATTTTATTTGGAAATTGATGAACATGATTTGTAAAAGGTTGAATTTGGAGTGCAAAACTTATATTTTTTGTTTTGTAAATGGAACAGTTCGAAATATTATGCTTTTGTTGCATGCCACAATATCGAGTTTATCTGAATATTGTTCGTTTTAAATCATAAACAAAAATTGATGTTAGTAATAACTCAAGGCACCAAATATTTTATAATCAACCCTATGGAAAATGAAAAATATATCTGCTTTTCAACATGGCTTCTGAATTTAAGACATCCCAGCAGTACCTTACATATAAAACACTAGTTAAATTAAAAACTGATGTGCATTTATCAAAGGGACCAATAACCACAGCTTGCGATATATTCACGAGCAAATTACTATGAACAAGTCAATCAATTTCCTATATATGCAGGCGTCGTTATCATTGTGTTTTTCATAAGGCCACCATCAACCTATCGAGCAAAATTTTGTTTTCCTAAAAAAAAATATCATGCTTGTTTGTCTTCATAGTTGTATATAGGGAATACAGTGTTAACTGTAAAACCCCATTTGAGGGTTTTAATTTTTTATAAATTAGAAATTACATGATTTAAAGCTGAAAATCAGTTTACGTTAAGATCTTATTACAGTTTTATTTATTTTCCATTACTCAAAAAGCTTCACTACAAAATGATATCAGCATTCGTACTATATCATGGTATTAACGATAAAATAAAATCATCATGATGTATATTGAAACCACTATTAACTATATTTAACTCAGTTAGGTTCCCTGAACCAAATATTAAACAATATGCTTAAAAAACTGAAATTCGTGAACATTTTGTATTTTATAAATATGCGTATTTTAATAGTTTTCATTTTATTTTATTTCAAGTGTAAAACTATCCCAAATTTATTTATTATATATAATTTTTAAAAACTTTTTTTCACAAATAAAAATTAATTTTTCAATTCAACATTTAATTTCCATCATCATCATCAGCAAAATGATCATCATATTTTATCAGCATACACGATGATGCTGATGATTGACATTTTTTTTTATTAATAAAAGTAATATAAAAATATACAAATAAAAAACGTACATATGTATATACATATATGGGTAAAATAAAATTATTAAAATTAAATTGGAATATTTTTTTATTTTAATAAAATAAAATCATTTATATCAGTTATTATTTTGTTTTATATTATTACTGATTTTTTCCTGTGTTCTGCTGAAAAGTAACCTAGCCAAAACCATTATATTGTTAAAAATATCACTCTATGTACCGGGTACTTTTTATTGTTATTTTGTGTCATATTAATGAAATTACCTTACCATCGAGAACGACCAACAGTTTTCGGATTGTCATAAATATTTGATGAAATTTATTTTATTACTCTTCTGCTATTGTTATAACAAAAATGCGGTCTATTTAATTGTTGGGCTATGTTTATGTTACTTGTTGAAGGCGAAATAATTATTGAATATTTATTTACTATCTAGATGTCTATGTTTTGAATGGCTTTTATTCATCATTCGGATTTTTAATATTTTCTTTTTTTAATATTTTAATAAGTCTTATTTGTCATGTTTGTATTATTATCATGATTTTTAATTAGTAAGTGGTTCAGACCTAATTTTGCTAACATCAAATGGTTCATTCGATTGACATGACCTTGGTTCAAATTGGTACAGCATCAACAAAATTTCCCAATGATTTAAAATCGTTTCGGTATCCTCGGCTTCTGCGGGTGTCAAATTAGTAGTAGTAGATGTCTAGCCATGCTTCGTTTGTCTACACAAGTGGCTAAGAAAGAAGAGCTCCAACTAACTACATTACTCCAGATCTAACAATACCGGGGAAGTAAGAGGAATTATAGTGCCTGATACAGTTCGGGTATTTGAACAATAAAAATTAATTTATATTAATAAATAATTTTGTAGGTACAACCAATGAATAAAAATTTATTCGCAATACAGGTTCGGGGCCTATTTTCATAATATTGTATTAAGTCGAGGGGGACAAGTCGAGTAGCAGATTACAAAAATATGAAGAGGTTCTTGGAAGAGGAATAAAATTGAGAAGAATTCCGTATTGTTCCATAGGTTTAATTATTTTATTTAATTATTTTATTGTCTCTGTTTTTAGGAACTAAAGTTGAATTGTGGAGCTGGAAACCGTACAGAGCACATATAATATATAGAATCAATTATCATTTCTAATTGCAATTACATGATTTAATATTTTGCTCACTTATAACTAGTAAGGTAGCTACGCCTAGGTGTGTTTTCCCTCCAATGAATATCAAATATTTGCTGTAAGTAGCTGCTGTTGTTTGTTTTTCCTAATAAGTTTACAGTACACATTTGAACGCTTCCTAATGCGCATAATGCTTGTGTTTTGAGATCTGAAGCTGATGAGCATTATGTAATCATTAAATACAAAAAAGGAGTTGTAATTTACGAACGGTTACACTAAACGGCTTCACTAAAATTCAACATATCATACACATAAGAGAACATAGGTCGGTATGAAACAATTCGGATAATTATTATTTTCAGTTTGAAATAAAAATTTTCTTTCCAAAAACAACGCGCGTTGGTGATTTGCGTTTGCGATGATTGTATGCAACCTGTTACCTACGTAAAAACTATTCATTAATTTGTAGACAAAAATATTCATTTTAAACATGATCGATTGGAATTCAGTGAATATAGCTATATAGTTTGAAAAATAATTAGTCATGGAATGACAGTTCTTCATCCACAATTTTTATTTTAAAAATTATTCAGCTTTTGGTAAAAAAAAAATTTATTTTTAATTTGCCGGACTAACAAATTTGCGTTCCATTGAACTTCTACACACAAGTACATTGTTAACGCCAATGGAATCCGACTACTATAAAATATGCATTAAATTATTTATTATTTTTCAAGAATGAATTGGTTGTTACCAGCGAGACCCAAATTAATTTTTTGTGTTGAGCGGCGGCTTTTACGTAATCGCTGTAATGTAATGGATTTAAGAAATGAACCATAAATTTCTCAAATTCTTAAAACTTTGAATAAATGTTTACATTATTTTATTTAAGATCATTTGCAGTCATTTTTAAAATCGTAGAAGCAGAATCACCAAAATTCCACTACAAATAAAATTATCAGCGGATTTAAATTTTTCCGCTACAGGAAGAAGACCCCGACTGCGCTAAATATCCTTTAGTAATTTAATGGCAATACACTACCACTCATATAATAATTTGGCCAGTAAAATTTTACTGGAACAATTTTTTGTTTCTCTCTTATCCCTGACGCATCATGCATGCCCCAATTTTTCTTACTGAGACATTCTTTTTCTTAGTGGACATCTCTTTTGAAGCAATGGGACGAGTTTTTTGCAGCCTGGGCCCGAATTCAAAGATGAAGAGATGATGGAAATATCTGCCTTATTTGACAGAGATTTGAAAAAAATGATATAATTAAAATAAAAAATTACAAAACATATTTTGCTTGACATGATAATACCTGAGATTAAACGATGCTTATAAAACCTGGATCGAAATAAATCTGAATTGCCTGGAAAGATAATCAGATTTCGCTCATTTGCTGCAAGAGTGACATAATCCGAAATTTTTATTTTTTCGGTATAGCGATTTCAAAATATCACTCAAAGTTGTTTGTAAAAACGGCTGTTTTCAAAAATAAATTAAAGTACATTATGATTAATAATTTTTTTTTCTATTCCTACATCCTCAATCGGATCTTAATTTTTATAATTCTTTAAAATTTTGCAAATTTTCTTGGGATGATTCCAATATCTAAAAATGTTAAATTATTTCGCATATTGAGTGGTTTTTTATGTGGAATTTTACCTAATTTGCTAGAAATAACTAAATAAGAGAGTAAATTTTGATACAAAATATTAAAAATATGAATTATTGGGAATCGTTTGATTCTTACATCTTACAAATGAGTGAATTTTGAGTTGTGTCATTGTTGCAGCAAATGAGCTATTTGCTCTTTGACCACAAAAATAACCTGAACTACAACTATTTTAAATTTTTTTTTACTGTTAAAATACTTATAACTGTCACTGTCATATATCTAAAGGTAATAAACTTTTAATGTGATTATTATCTTTAGGTAAATTTCGGATACAACTCTACACTAGCAATTACAAAAAAAAACATTCGTTTAGCTGATTGACTTACATGTTTGTAAGTTTATATTCTTACAATATTTGTCATTTCCTTACGCTTACATATTTATCATTTCTTACGGGTGTACTACGAAATCCCTGTATCAAAATCTCGGTTGTCGAAATCCCAGTTTTCAAAATCCGGGGTTTTAAAATCTCGGTTTTCGAAATAACGGTTTTCAAAATCCCGGTTTTGTTTTCTTCTAGTTCTAAACTCTTGATTTTGAAATATATATTTTTTATTAGAAGAAGTCAGAGGTGAGCCGGTGCTATTTTATCGGAGTCGGAAAAACTAAACTCCCATTTTTTTGTCAAATAACAACAACAGTGCCATATTGACACCCGCTTTAGAATTAGTCGAATTCCTATAGTTTTTGATGGTTTTCGAAAATTGAAATTCCAATTTCTTGAAAAATTAAAAACGACTATAACAAATCTAAAACCATAAAACCCGTAAACAGTAAAAAAGTAAAGGATCGAGATATATAAGTCGGGTCGCTGATTTGAACTTTGGGGGATGTAGGAGCCGGGATCAGCAACCATGTCGCACGTAAGAGTGGATTATATAGAATCTTTAATGACACCTACAGCAAGATTAATATCTGCAAGATTAATAAAAAAAAGCAATATTTTGTTAATGCAACATTTTGAAATGCAATAATTGTAGAAGCTAACGGCTTCGATAACTCTCACGGGCACGCGATCTATTAAGAAATCAATTAAGAACGTAAGAACGGATCGATTAAGAAATGGTCTAGTTCCATCCCTACTATTCCAGAACTTTATCAAACATCATTTTAAAATCCCATTTAGGTCCCACATGTCGATTTTCGACATAACCAGTTAAGAAATGGCCAGTTTTCATCCCTATCCGCCTTATTCCAGAACTTTATCAAAAAACACATTTTTTGAATCCCATGTCGAATTTCAACTAAATCGTTTAAAAAATGGCCAAATTCCATCCCTATCCTACCTATAGAACTTTATCGAAAACTAATTTTTGAATTTTATCAAAAAATCATTTAAGAGTCCATTTTCCCACATGTCAAATTTTAAAAAATCCAACCGGGATTTTCTTAAAATCGGGATTTTGAAGACTGAGATTTTGAAAACCGGGATTTTTAAAACCGGGATTTCGTTACACACCCATTTCTTACATATACGATATTTTATATTCTCAGCAGCTTTCGTAGATAATATCCCAATGGACGGTGTTTCATTAATTCAGAAAGTAATTTTATTGATAGAAATCGAATTTTTAATTTTACCAAGTTTGGAGCCAGTTGTTTGAACTTGATATAAAATTATACATCACGTTAAAAGATATGATATCATTTGACGTTGCCAGTCTTTTCACTTCTATTCCAATTAATACTTTGTCCCAAATAGTTTGTAATTACTTAGATAGGGATGTTGTAGATGAGAGCTTACGTCGTGAACTGAAGTTAGTTTTTGAGACTTGCATTAAACAAAATTATTTCTGTTTTGATAATACATATTTCAAATTTGCTGATGGTCTACCCATGGGCTCCCCTCTGTCACCTTTGTTGGCTGAAATTTTCATGAATTTCTTCGAACAAATGATCATATCAAATAACAATCCTTATTTTCGTCATATAATCTTTTGGTATAGATATGTTGATGACATATTATGTCTATGGAATGGAACTGATAGACTGTTAGACTCTTTCCTTACTTGGTTAAATTCTCAATATCCCACCATTGATTTTACGTTAGAAAAAGAAGAAAATAAATGTATTAATTTTCTAGATATAACAATAACCAGGATTAATTCTACTTTAGACTTCAAAATTTATCGGAAACCCACGTATACAGACGCTGTTATCCCTAGTTCTTCAAACCATCCCCATAATATTAAAATGTCAGCTTTCCACTCACTCATAGATAGACTAATAAACATCCCTCTGTCAAATTCAAATTATAACACTGAGCTTAACATAATTCTTCAAATAGCAACAAATAACGGATAGGCAACTAGGACTATATTAAAGTTATTAAATAAAAAGCTAAAGCGTAAAACTCTAACGGGTATTTATCCACCGGACAGTTCAACGCGGGAAAATTGGCGTCGCTTAGAGTATATAGGAAAAACGAGCCAACGGATTAGCAACATCGTGTCCAATTATACCAATATTAGTTTTGCTTTTTATAATAATAACACAATAAAGAAAATGATTTTTAACAATAAACCTAGAGTTGATCGCCTTTCCAAATCTGGCGTTTATAGGATTAATTGCAATGATTGTAGTTTCTCCTATATTGGTCAGACTGGGCGCAATTTTGGAGTTAGAGCTAAAGAACATTTATCTGGTTGCAATCAATCAACTTTCCATAACCATTTAACTTCAGAAAATCATACAGCTAGCTTGAACAATCTAGACATATTACATATACAACCCAAAGGCAGACGTTTAGATACCTTAGAATCTTACGAAATTCGAAAATCAATATTTCTTAACCAAAATATCCTTAACGAACAGAGAGAAATCCGGTTCTCACCAATTACAGACCCCGCCCTTTTCTATTCTCACGTACGCAATAATATACCTTGAATTTTGTTACTCAATCTATGACTCATCGCCTACCTGCGCGATCCGTAGATTAATTTTTATTGCTTATTTTTTCCCCTCCTTTTATTTTTATTTATATTTTGCTTTTTTCTACTATATAACAAAAAATTTTTACTAATACAATTCAGTAGATACTCCTGATGATGACCTAACAAGTCGAAATCGATCGAGTGATTTTTTAAACTTTTTGAAAAATATTCTGCGAAACAAAAACAAGTGATTAATAAAAATGTGTTTATTAAGTATATGATAGATTGTATAATAATTGGTAGTTACATTTGAACCGTTTGAAAATTCCAATTTCGTTGAATGAACCTTGAAATGGTGTTCAAGTAGTAAAATTGTCACACTTGATTCGCAAAAGGAAATATTAATTTAAGTTTAATTTTTATTTTTTTCATAATTTTAATATTTGCTCGAAAAAGGATTGTGTGCAAAGTTAAATGTTTCTTGTGTGTGAGAATAATACAAGGCGATTTAATTTAATTGGGATTTACAATAAACTATATACTTCTTTTATCACTTCCAGTTCCAAGCACAATTTTCCAAAAACACTGAACTGAATATGGAAACCCTCCATGGTATATAATCAAGTGTCGGCAATCCTTATAAACTCCTCCATTTAAGCTCTTTAAGGGGTTTATAGAGGTAACGATCAAGTTTCAAACACTAACCTATAAAACTTTGGTTATATAATTTGGTGATGGTAATATTACAATTACTAGTATAAAATAAAAATTGTTTGTTGGGCGCCTACACACGACCAGATTTGGTCAGGCGGTCGGGCTGATTTGATCAGATCAGAAGTAAATTCAGGTCGAGTGTAGCTTTGTCGTATTTTTCTGTTCGGTGATGTGGGGTGGAAAACCATCCAACCGCCTGACCAAATCAGGTCGTGTGTAGCATTGTTGGATGAAAACCCTTTGGAGACGTACGGAATTTCAACACAGCATCAATTGCAAGAAATGTCAAAAAACCAAAGGACTATTGCTGAAAAATTAATAGCAGAAGTAATTTTCTATGGAAAAATGAACAAGTTGAATATTAACTCTTGTCTAACTTTGAATGAAAATTTAACAAAAAATACGTTTTTGACACCATTACCTTCGTCATCATAAGTTTCTTCTCGGACAGTGCAACTTCAAGAGCTGCATCAACACCGTTACCAAATATACAAGTCTACGAACAAAATCATGACGCCATAGATTTTAACAATGAACCGCAATTTTAAGCTTTTGGAAGTAGTAAATACTCACTTCAGGACTACGTTATAATAAATACTAAGTAAACATTACAGTATTAATTAAATTGATAGTATTATGTAATAGTCAATAAACATGTCAGGAAAATAGAGCGGGGACAATTGTTCCACATGATCTGATTAGAACTGAATTAATAAAAATTATGTACCTGAATTAAAATAAAACAATGTATTATTTAAGTTAAAAAAGTATTTATTATTTCAATTTTTGAACAAAAAATCTCTGTACTCAATTAATTCTATTCTCCAGCACATTTATCATTTTATCTTGAAATGGTACACTACCCTGTATAAAAATAATTCAGGAATATGTACTCGTATATTCCGCACATTCTTGCCTTCATTAGCTACTCACTCCTCTTTGGGTATTGTGATTTAATTGTAACATATTATTCTGTTGTCGCCAGTCACCATCTTGGAATATATCATTTACTGTGTCTTCAGTGTCTACACAAGTTGCGGATATGTAGTTTTTCGAATTTTTTCTTAAAAAATTTTGTAGAGTACAGGTTGCTAGCACGACCCAATCAATGATTTCCACATTAATTAATATGGGCTTCTGGAAAATACGGAAACGTGACGATAGTATTCAAAATACATTTTCCACTATCCTTCTTGCGGTAATTAAATATCCGCTTTTCCTTATTTAGATTTTTTTGAGGGAAAGGATTCATTAAATTTTTTTCTAGTGCAAAGGCTAATGTGGTTGTATCGGGTAGTAAAGATGGCCATGGTAGGTCTCCGATATAAGCCTTTTGTAAAATTCAGTGTGCTTCAAAATTCCACCATCAGATACATTTTCATTCACTCCGGTATGGACATACAATAATTCGTAATTAGCATTGACAATGGCAAACAATACAACACTAAAAGTACCCTTATAGTTATAATATAAAGATCCTGTTCCTGTTATTTATTAGAATGTGTTTGCCATCCATGGCACCCACACAATTCGCAAACTGCCATAAGTTTCGAAATTAATCAGCAACATCTACTCAATCTACCGGTATGACAGTGTAATCAAAATAAATGCCAACTGACATTTAATTTTTGTGTATAAATTTGACTATTTATCATTTAAAAAAATAAATTCGGCAAGTTGATTTAATTGTTTAATTAATTTAGAAAGCAATTAATTTACAAATCGTAAATGGATTCGATAGGATTTTACTTTTCAAGTGATGATGAATTCGGCTGCCAGTAGATATCGGCAACTTCAAGATAAATCGAATATTTTTCAACTTTCTGACAGAACGTAAGTAGATAAACAATTTTTCTGTTAACAAAGAAAAGTTAAATGAATCATTTAAAATTTTTGGGTTTATTTCTGGCTGCGTTGACGGGACACATGTGAACATTGTACGCCCGACTGATAATGAGCATCTGTATTTCAATCGGAAAGGCAAGCACAGTGTAAATACAATGATTGTTAGTTTTACAGCCTATATGTTCGTGTTCCATAATATCTAGGCATGTGACCACAAAATGCGCATAATGGCAGTTGATGCAAGATACGGGGGAGCTTCACATGACTCGTTAGTTTGGAGTTTAAGTAGTTACCGACATCATTTATTTACAACGACGACACACTGATAATTCAAATTAATGGCTTCTTGGTAAATACTTACATTTTGCTACAATATTTTATACTATTATTTTTATTTTCATTATTATGTGACTCAGGGTATCCTTTAGAACCCTAGCTCATAACTCCATTCAGAGCGACCGCCGAAGGAAGCAGGGAATCTTCATTTAATAGTGTCCATTCAAGAACAAGAAATATTGTTGAAAGGTGCATCGGCTTATTACAAGCTCGGTTTCGGTGTCTACTGGGTGCCTTTGAATTACATTATACTCCGAAAAAACCGGCTCAGATAATCAACGTGTGCGCCATGCTCCACAATATGTGCCTGTATTATAATGTTAATGATTTAGAAAATGACATAACAGTAGATGCAGATTCTCATGGTGAAAATTATCAAGACTTAACGAACCTGATAATACTGTAGCAAGGAGATTACGGCAAAATATTTTAAACTCAATAATATAAATTTTTATTTAAATTCATTTCATGTCAGACTTCAATTTCAAAATAAAATTATTTTTAAAATATATTTCTATTTAATGATATTTTCATTATTAATGTATCGCAGATTTTAATCACATTTTGGTTGCGTATTTACTTCTAAATGAAAAATGTTTAGTATTTACATATAACTTAAAACTCGGCTAGCTGCCTCTTCAAATATTCAATTCTTGGATATCTAATTTAAACTGCTTCTTTCTCTTAATTTAATCTCCTTTTCTTTCAAATCAAGTTCCCGCTCTTTCAATTTTATTTCACGTTTTTTTAATTCAATGACTTGCTTGAATCAGCCACGGTATTGGTGAGGGACTCTAATTTGTTGGAAATATTTTGATGAAACGGCGCTTGCAATTTGATTTGTGCCGCTAATAAATTGGGGAGTTTAGCCGATTGCTAATTTCACTCCATAATGCTTTTGATGAATTGCGGGCATCAGCGATCGCATTATACCTTTTGGCTAATGCGGGATGCTCCTCCATAAGAGAGACCAACAATTCAAACTGTTTAACAGTAGTAATTTCTGCCCTAAAATACATGCAAAATAATAATAAAACATAAATACGTATATTGAACGTGTATATTAATAAATTACACATATGAATGTAACCAATTCTTAAATTAAATCTATATAATCATCTAAAACATATTTTTGTTTGTGCGATTTTAAATTTTTTTCTAGGATCTTTAGGGTATTTATGTTTAAAAATAATATTACAAATAAATATAATACTGTTTTCATAAAAGTATAAAAACAAATTTTACTTACATTGCGATTTTTGTTGTTGTATATGGTGTCGTTAACTAAAATAGCATCGAACATTCGTTCATGAACGAACAAAATTTGCTCGAATTCGTACTGCCCGATAAGGGAAATTTTGTAATGTAGCACGCTTGCTCGAATTCGTATATAAACTATACGTATTCGTATACCAAAATACTAATCACACAAATTCGTCCATATTTTGTACATATTCGTGTACAGAAATAGGCCCGCTGCAAAACCAAAAGTATAAATGAAATCATGTGGTTCGTTGGATCGTGTGGATGCAAGACCAGAGCCCCTATTTCTGAATACGAATACGAACAAAAACTGTACGAATTCGTATGATTGGTATTTTTGAATAAGAATTCGTACAATTGCAACACGAATTCGTACCTACTTGATACGTTCACAAATTTCCCTTATCTGGCAAAACGAATTCGAACGATTTTTGTACGTTCATGAACGGATTTTTGTTCGATGTACATATGTTTAGTTAACGACTCCATTATTATTTCCATAATTTCATCGTCATCCATTATTTCTAAATAAGTTACGCATATATTATATTTTTAAATTACATTTATTACGACGATGTAAATAATTTTATAGAAATTCTGTAATCCTAGCGATTGGCGTAATGTTTTCTGTTTGCATAAAATTTATGAAATGACCAAGTGGTATTTAATGTGTTCTAGACCAAAAGACTTTCCGAAGGATGGTAAAGATCACTGTTAAAATCCCGACGGGACACAATAAAAATTTCGCTGGTATACTCGTAATTGATAAAATAAAATTTTAAACACACCAAACACTATGATACCAATTTTTATGTAGGAGGTGGGAGTTGCAAAAATTTCTGATGTGCCACTATCATTACACAAAAAATCATTCGTTGGTTCACTAATATTTTGTTCGTTTATAACAAAAAATTTTGTATGGCACACATAAAATACACAACATTGCATTTACATAAAATTTTATTATTTTATGTAATGAGATATGTATATTTATAATATTGCCTAAGATAAAAAACTAGAATATTAATAATAACACATAATCACAAATAAATCATCCATTTCTATTACAATCAAGAACGAAACGTCAATTCAAAATGGCACAAGTTGTATAATTTTATTATAGGTAAAACCATTTAAAATAAATTTCCCTTATAGCAAGGACACACACCAAACAATTACTTACGATCGTATTCAGAAATAGCAATTTAACTTCGTATCGTATAGAACTTTCGTAACGAGACACGATACGTTTCGTATTCAGAAATAGGGGGCCAGAGTGTCGATTTTATACGAAAAGCGACAATCGAGAGGTGAGCAAACCGGAAAGATAGAGTATTGAGCATCTTGATTGTATTAGTAGGCGAGACGGATGCGCATAATCATGTTTTGATTTTTTTGAATTGACGTTTCTATGCGTAAACATTTCACAATTTTCATATTTTTGAACTAATTTGAAAATAATTCACACATTTAAACATTAAATCATAAACATACAAAATAATATTAAAACATAAAATCCTAAAAACTTAAAATATTAGTTCATTCCACCGCTCAAAAGCAAGCTAATAGAAGAGGTGAGTAGACGTCAGTATCAAAAAAATTAAACCGATTCAACCGAAACCATTTATTTTGGTACCTACCATCGCTAAAATGACAAATAGAATGAACATATACAAGAAAGGAAAAAACACAATACAAATATAAAATTGTGTATTATACACTATATACACAAAATTCTTGCTCACTTCGCCAACTCGCGCTGTCATTTTGCGTACAAAATTGATACTCTCTCTGATTTGGTTGGACCGACAAGTCAGAACGTGTGTAGGGCCTTTTACTACAGTGGCGTGTGTAACTTATGGAGAGAGCCAAATCCTAAACCTTTTCTAAAACCATATTAGGTTTCAATGGTTGACACTTAGGCCATTTTTGGCCCATTGTGATACCACGCATTCACGCCACATCATTAACCCATTCATCTACTCACACAACTACAGTATACCACCTGCACATTGCAAGCTCCATGTCAACCTGTACATTGACATGGACGGTGGGTCGGCGTTGAATTCTGCACTCTATCAGAGGGTCTTAGTTGTGTTTTTAACATCACCGATTGTAATCGATGATGAAAATTCGATTTGCATCTAGCCTCTGATGGGATTCGAACCCAATACCTCCCGGTCCAAGTGCCAAAGCTTTAACCACTGCACCACTTGTCCGGTTAAAAAAACCTTATTGGTTGGAATAAAAAAAATTATTATAATTTAAAAACGTTATTAAACGCGAAAATATTAATTTTTCAAAAATGTTATCGAATATAGCAAGAGTAGAAATAGGTCTATAATTAAGTAAAGAATCTCCATTCTTTAGAATAGGAATTACTTAAGCGACTTTTAAACATTTGGGATATACACCAGTTATTAGAGTTTCATTAAAAATATCAGATAACATGTTCGAAAAAAACTCAATTCTACATTTCAGCGCACAGCTATTAATTTTTTGCGGACCCCCACCTTTACCACTACTAAGCGAACAGATAACATTACAAACTTCAGCAGGTATAATTGGTGATAGATACATGCCATCTGAAATCCATTTGATAGTTCCAAACCTGTGTATGTCTCTGTCGGAGGTAATAGATCCACTGATTAAGTAACCTGCGTTAACAAAGAAGCAATTGAAAAGATTAGCTATCTCAAGAGAATTACTTACGTATCGGCCATTAACGAAAATTTTATCAAATTTAAGTGAATCGAGATTTTTATTAAAAAATAAGTTCACGTTCTTCCATAAATCTCTCTGATTTAAATCTGTAAATATATTACTAAAGTAACGCTTTTTAGCATAATATTTTTTAGAAGCAAATAATTTAGATACACGTTCTAATTCAGATTTCAGAGCAACGTTACTAGGAGTACGTTTAATTTTTTTTAAAACTTTATTTTTTTTTTAGGAATGTTACACTAAATGTGAAGTGTGATCCACGGACATACCGTATTTTTCAGCTTAACATCGACACTTACTGTCTTTGAGTATCTATCTATTAATTTATTATATTTTTCAACAATAATTTCTATAGTATTATTCGGAATTGACGATTTTAGTTATATTTATGAAACTAGATACGGAATGATCTAAAATATTGTCACTTGCGGAACGAGTTGCATACGTATTTGTAGTGACCAAACCATGGGTCATCAACAGATTATTATACTCAATGACATTACCATCTGTTTTATTAACGGCAATATTAATATCTCCAAGTAACATGCTATCAGTACAGCGGTTTCCAGATAGAAGATTTTCCAACCAATTGAAAAAACAATCAACATCAGAACCTGGGGTGCTAGTTGACAGCCTCCATGTGGCGCATCCTGGGCAATGTACTGTAGATCGAACGGTTGTGGTATCCAATCCCTACGTAGTAGACAAACAGTATAGCAGATAGTCAACAAAAAGATGAGATGTCGGGTATAAACAATAACATACTCCAGGTGGGTCAGAACTTAGATTCTAAATCCCACCCCGATCTATCGGGCTGCTCCACGGATTCTGGAGGGAGCAACGCGACATTGCAAAGGAAATTATCGGTAGGCAACCAGGCTGATCCTTTTCCTAGTACTACTGGAAGCACAGAACAAGCGACAAATGAATGGCCCTTTGGTAAAAGAAGTACGGCACTTCCTAGAACACCACCAACCACTCCACCGCCAGAGATCACCACACTGGGTGAACTTAACAATGAGAAGGAAAATACCTCTACTATGAAGCATAACCCAATAGCTATCAAACAAGCTTCTGAAGCCATGCCCAGTGCAAAATCAGTTATAATAAATAACGCGGAGTTAATAAATAAGTTTGAAAAAATGGAGAAATTAATTGCGCAGCTGAATAATGAAGTTGCCGTGCTAAAAAAAGAAAACCTTATGCTAAAGGAAACTGTAAATAAAAATAACAACGCAGGAAACTTAGCAATAATGAACAACCAATTTCAAGTACTCACAGATCAAGTCGAGTATCACACTGATGAAGATGAGCTTGAAAGGGAAACCAATTGGATACTACAGAAATCCAAAAGAGCAAATAAGAAACCAAGAAAAGAAACCAACATAAGCAAGAGGAAAGCTGAATCATCACCAGAAGTTGAGCCAATTCAAACTCACACTAAAACTGTCATTGCAACTAATGCATTAAAAGTGCACGAGCCAGAAAAGAAGAAACAGGCCCCACCCCCGATCAATTAGGAATTACAAACCACGGTAGTATTCAGAAACTGATGAAAGAAGTAGTACGTAATGACTACAAGATAATATCGCTCAGTAGTAATACTTGGAAAATAAATACAACAGAGCCTGAAGATTATAAAGCTCTAGCTAACAAATTAAATTCTGATGGTCACCAGTGGTATACCTACGAGGATAAAAATGATCGACCAATTAAAGTAATGGCAAGAGGTCTTCATCCAACTTGTTCAAAAGATGAAATTATTGAGGACCTGCAAAACAAAGGTCTGAAAATAATCGATGCAGTCAACATCATCAGAAAAGAGGGACGAGAAAACAGAGAGGGAAATGTTGAAATCATGAGAAGAGGTCTCCCACTATTCATGCTAACCTTCAACAACCAAGAAAAAATCGAAAATATCTATAATATTAAGGCTATCCTCAACCTCAGAGTTAAAATAGAAACACCGAGAAAGGTTACTCGACTAATACCTCAATGTAAAAACTGTCAAGATTATAATCATACACAAAAGTACTGCCATCGTGAAGCAAGATGTGTTAAATGTGCAGGAAAACACGCAGGAAACGACTGCACAGTTCCCCGAATTACAACACCGAAGTGTATCAACTGTAATGGCCAGCATCCAGCCAACTACAGAAGATGTGAAATAGCAGTAGAGCTACAAAAAATGAGAGATAAATCACGCAAACCAGATACACCAAGAAATATACAATCTATAAAAAAAACCACGGAGCTTAAATCGTCAACTCCTAATTTTAACATACAAAGAGAGCGAGTAAATGAAAACGTTACTTATGCACAAATAGTTCGGCAATCAGAGCAGAAACAGTTAAAAGTGGATCTCGTTTTACAGGACATACTGAAAAATCTAGAGAACCTCAACAAAAGACTCATTTCACAGGAAATGAGTCTGCAGAACACACTAGAAGAAATGAAATCACAAACAAGTTTCAATAAAAAAGTAGAGGAAAACCTTGATCGAGTGTATCAAAATATAAATTATATAAAATCGAATTATAAACCAAAGAAATGAATAAAACATTGCGAATCGTAACCTGGAATGCGAATGGGCTATTGCACCACATACAAGAACTAGATATATTTTTAAACATGCATAATATAGATATATGTCTCATATCAGAAACCCATTTCACCAAAACTTCATTCTGTAAAATAAAAGGATATAATTGCTACCATGCATTACATCCAGAGAACAAAGCTAGAGGTGGATCAGCTATCATCATAAAAGATTATATAAAACATAACGAAGAACTTAAAGTCGAGAAACTTTCTATGCAAGTCACAACAATCAAAATACAATTAAACAATAGTAAAACTTGTAGTATATCAGCAATATACTGCCCTCCTAGATACAATCTCAAACAAGTAGATTATACTAATCTTCTAAAAACACTAGGAAGTGTCTTTTTAATTGGAGGGGACTATAATGCAAAAAACACCTATTGGGGATCACGGTTAACGACTGCTAAGGGAAAAGAACTGTTCGCAGCAGGAAAACAACTAAAATGCGAATTTCACTCAGGCGGTACACCAACCTATTGGCCTACGGATATCAGTAAGACTCCAGATCTTATAGACTTCTTTATTACAAGAGGGATTTCAGATAATTATATACATATAGAGAGCAGTGAAAGTCTATCATCAGATCATTCACCAGTTATTATGATACTTAGCCAAACAATAATTATGAAAGAAAGCAACCCGAAATTAACGAGCTTCAAAACCAATTGGGATCTCTTCAAACACAATTAACAGAAAGAATTAGTCTGCAAAACCCAATACAGGGACCAGCCCAAATAGAAGACGAACTAGATAAATTCATCCATAATATCCAAAGTGCTGCGTGGGAAAGCACTCCAAATAATAGTAAGGAAATGAAGCGCAATATCAGCTATCCAGAGGAAGTGAGAGAACTTCTTAAAAATAAAAGAAAAGCACGGAAGAATTGGAAAAAAAATCGAAATTCGGAAAATAAGAGGGTATTTAACCATTTGTGTAACCAACTAAAATACCTCATAAAAGACATTAAAAATCAATCAGTTAATAAATACCTCAGCACTCTAACTGGGCTAAAAGATACTGATTATTCATTATGGAAAGCAACTAAGAATCTTAAAAGACCCAAACTTCAGGTTCCTCCAATTAAAAATAAAGAAAATTGGGCCCGAAATGCTAAACAGAAAGCAGATTTGTTTGCAAATCACCTTGAAGAAACATTCCAACCTTACCCCAAACAAACGGAAGAGGAAAATATCATCCCGATAAATAAACAGGATGAACTAAAAATTACACCTGTAACGTTGAAAGAACTAAAATGGGAAATCAAGAATAATCTGAATGCATATAAGGCTCCAGGATATGATCTTATAACGGGCCAGATAATAAAAGTGTTACCTGATAAAGCGTTGAGGAAGCTAGTGCATATAATTAATGCAGCATTTCGACTAATGTATGTACCAAGACAATGGAAAGTTGCAGAAGTAATTATGATACTTAAACCGAACAAACCTCCGAATGATAAAGCTTCATATAGGCCAATTTCGCTGCTACCAACATTATCGAAACTATTTGAAAAGGTTCTTCTTAAAAGACTAAAACCAATTATCGAAGAAAGGAAACTTATCCCCTCACATCAGTTTGGATTTAGGGAAAACCATTCTACGATAGAACAAGTACATCGAATTACTGATGTAATCGAGAAATCACTAGAAAGCAAACAAATATGCTCAACCATATTCCTTGACGTAGCGCAAGCATTCGACAAAGTATGGCACCAGGGGTTAGAATTCAAACTTCATCGAGATCTTCCGGAGAAATTTTTTCAAATTTTAAAATCATACATATCAGAGAGGCACTTTCGAGTAAAGTATGAGAATGAATACTCCCAACTAAAAAGAATAACAGCAGGAGTACCACAAGGAAGTGTTCTTGGGCCAATCCTCTATCTTCTATATACTAGAGATATACCAACTACAGAAGCAACAATGGCGACTTTTGCCGATGACACCGCAATACTTGCAACAGCAAAGAACATCCATGACTCCACTAGTAAATTACAGAAAGCCACTAACCAAATATGTAATTGGACAAAGAAATGGCGAATCAAATTAAACGAAGCAAAATCAATTCAAGTCAACTTTACAAATCTAAAAGTTGATCATATACCAATAATGATAAACTCGATAGTAGTACCGCATGCAAACACTGCTAAATATCTCGGCATGACCTTAGATGCTAAACATAGATGGAAGGAACACATAAAAAAGAAGAGAGAAGAACTAAACATACAATTTAGAAAAATGCATTGGCTCTTAGGGAGACAATCTGAACTTGCGATCCATAACAAACTGCTGCTGTACAAACAAATCCTGAAACCTGTATGGACATATGGTAGCCAACTCTGGTGTTGTGCCAAGAAGACAAATATCAAAATCATACAAACAGTTCAAAATAAAATCCTGCTATGTATAGTTAATGCACCGTGGTACATTCGAAACGACAACCTCCATCGAGATCTAAAGATCGAGCTTGTCGCGGATGAAATTAAGCATCATGCAACAAAACACCTACAACGTCTGCACCAGCATGAAAATCTGGACATACGCTATATGCTGACTACTACAACAACAAGAAGACTGCAAAGAACCAAACCACTGGACTTATCGCGACCAGGAGGTCAGTAGACTTACTGTGGCGAAAAATCTGAGGAGTTACATGAAACTGGGGATAATCACTTGATTACGCCGACTAATCAAAATACTTTATTATGCAATGTAAATTACTAAATGGGTGCAAGACTCAGTCGTAATATAAATAAATAAATAAAATTTTATTAATAAAAAAAAAAAAAAAAACATCAGAACCTGGCGGTCGATAGATACCATAGATTTTTGTATTATTAAGAGGAAGCAAAATTTGAATAAAATTAAATGGGTACAAGCCGTTATCCATATTCAAGATGCAATACTCGATATCTTTTTTAATGTATATTGCAAGACCACCTTCAGTTCGATCATCTCTACAAGAACAGCAACTATTAAAATTGTTGATAGAATAGACTATCGAATTATGACTATGAATAAAAGTTTCAGAAATATCTAAAATATCAACATCCGATCGAAGACTATCTATGAACCCTAACATATTATCAAATTTAACAAAATCATTCATGCCACGAATATTTATTTGTAATGTTTTCAATTGTCGAGCATTAGTCACAAAATAACAGTTAGGATTCATTTTATAGTCATCAACATTATCAAAATATTGATTATGACAGCGAGCTAATAAACCATTTCTTAACCTATTCATTAAAGAACAAATGATTGAAATAACAGAATTCAATTATACCCTTAAATGCACAAAAATCGAAAACAAAAGATACCGTAATATAAAAATAAATTCTATGACATACAAAATCGAATTCAATGAAATTATGAATGAAAATGTGAATCGTATCAAATTAACCGTATTAAAAAGATATAAACCGAGTTCAATGACATTCAAAATCAATGAAATTGTGAATGAATATGTAAATGGTATAAAAATTACCAGATAGACAGACATGGAAAAAATCGACCATTCAAACTTGGGCAACTCGAAAATAATAAAGGAATTCTAAAACATCTGACAATGACATTGAAGATGTCAAAATTAAAACCAAAACAAAATAAAGAAAACCAAAATACAAAAATTGCAATAAATTGTGTAAATGAAATATAAGTACTTACTTGAAAATTTAAGAAAAATAGAAAATTTAAGAAAATAATATATAAATCCAATAATGATAATTGTTTAATTCTATTGCAACAAACCGGAGTTGGCGGCATCCCATTATTGATCACCGATGGCAGCTGTATCACCAACAACATCATCATTTGCTGTATTTTGTGAATGATCCCGAAATGTACTGGCACGTACGATGTAGTGGATATCGTTCATCGAGCTGACGTGGAAAACATTTGAATCAGGACCTTTTCTGAGTAAGATTTTCCCTTGTTTATACCATAAATATTTGAAATTAAGATTTTGTTTAATTTTTTTAGCTTCGGAATATTATCTCGTTTGAAGTGGCGATAGATGCTCCATAATGTGGATATTAAGAGCCTTATGTTGTGGTGAACACAGGACTCCGAGGTCAGATGAATTAATATGGTTTTTATTTGATGTTTTTAGTCGATAATTTAATAAAATTGTGTTTTTTAGTTCGTAACTGTTTGTTTTAATTATTAACATTGGTTTTTAGGTTAAATTTGTTCCAGACTTAATATTTGTGTTTAAAAAAATGCTGATTGAATGTCTTTTTCAGCCGGTTTAACATCAAGTACGCGAAGTAGGCATTTCACCATTTCATCTTTCATATCAACATTTGGCGGAAGTCCAGTAACAACTAGATCATTCCGTATTGCTATTTGGTTCTCTTTATCCAATAGTGCTTCAGGTCTATTCACCCTTGATTCAAGTACTAACTGTTTATTTTCCAAATGGTTTGCATTTTGACGTAACGCCTTGTTCTCTTCAATTATTTGATTCATTTTCCGTACAAAATTGTCAAATGAATCTGATACAAATTTCTGAGAATTTTCAACATTTATGATTCTTGAACGTAAGTCGGCTAACACATTTAAAATTTCCGGACGGCTTGATGACTGTTCTCCAATTTCAGCCCTCAATTATGGATTTACGTTTTGTGTTATGTTGAAGTAAATCATCTGGTATATCAGCACATGCATTATAGAAGAATCCATTGCATAATCCATCACAAGAAATAGCCGGATTGTTTCGATTACCGGTAATAGCAGCATCACATTTTGTACACTTTTTTGGAGCCATTTTAAAATGCCACAGTCTTATAATCATTGCGCCTAAAACACTTTTATTATACTTTTTATAGATTGAAGATATTTTTAATAAAACAAAATATTTTTTTAAATTATTTTTAACTTTTATCTATTATTTTTAATTTTTAGTTATTATTTTTATTATATTTTCATTTATTATTTTCACTTGTTTTATTTTGCGACTGTTCACTTCAGTAGACAGGTTGAGAATGATGGTGGTTGCGATGATTGGTTGCGGAAATTTGTTATACAATTTTTGTATTTTTCTTGATAGTTCTTGGTAGAATTATTCACGAACATTTAATCGTTTAATAAGACAAGTCTCAACGTCCAAAAATTTATATTAAATAAAAAAAAATGAAAAATCGAAGTTTAAATGAAAAATTTAAAACAAACTGCAACCACTTGACTAGAAAGTCAAGGCAAAATTGTGTTGTTCAAATTACTAATTAGAACTTTCAAAAACTCCTACTGAGGGCTCACTTATCCCATTATCATATAAAAATAGATTCAAACTCAATCTAACCTTTTGAAACCCTAGTCCCTGGCTAGAACGGTTAGAACGTGCTCATTAAATAAACTGGTTTTGCATTTACACATTAAGAAAGAATTTTCTAAACAATAAAAAATTATCAAATAAACTGATAAATAATATAACTGATAAATCTGATGACAAATCTGATAAAAAAATTGTCAAAACGCACTGTTTATTGTTTAGTGGATGATTTTGAAAAAGAGGCTCAGTGATAAGTGATAAGCACAAGTTTGGGCCATAATGTACGAAAATAACAGCAGAATATAAACTCAATACTGCAAAGTGTACAAGAAATATGACTTTAGACAAAAATTTTGTGAGAAGCATATACGTTTATGCCAATATGCTACAGCTTGCTCATGACAACCTCAAGTTTCATCATAAATGAAGGAAATTGAGGTCAATTTTAAGTTTAAATATATATATATATATATTTATAAACAAAACAGACCGTTCTAAGCAATAGAAAACTATCAACAATTTCACAAATTAAAAAAATGATAGTACAGTGACTACAAAAAAATAGTAAACCTTGCCAGCGAACACCCTGTATTACTTTGAAAAATATATACTGGAATTTAAATCTTAGTGAAAAGTCGAAAACGGCTTCGTTTTATTTCATTTCTAATCACAGTATATTGGAAATCATACCAACATACTTAATTAAATAAAAATATCTAACATTCTAATCTGTTTCGTACATTTTATACATAGCTATTTGCGTATTGTCAATCATAAATTAAAGGGTTAGCGTTCGCGCAACCAACAAGAAATGATTTTGCTAAAACATTGAGAAACAAAATAAAACAAATTAATTCAACTCTATTTAATAATTTATGATTGTCTTATTGTTATAAGACATAAACGCAACAACAAAAATAGTAATAATAATAAAAAGAAACAAAATTGTTTATGTAAAATAAAATAATAGTAATATAAACTTGCGGAAAAAAGGAATGAGCAAGACAAAACGAAATATTACCAAATACAAATTAATTGAATTTTCTAAACACATACCAAAATAATAAAAAAGCTGAAAAATAAAAATAATAACCAGTAATTGACCGCAAAATAGATAATAACTATAATTCGAATAATAAATATGAACTATTTAGAATTTAAGCCAACAATCAACCAGCAAAGAAATTAAACGATTGTTGTAGTTCTCGTACGTCTGTGGTACCGAACGCTATAGATTTTTGTTGTTGGTAATTTTTTATATTTTTAGAGTACAAGTACCTGGTGGATTGTAGGTACATTTATGGTTAAATCCCATACGGATATTTTTTATTTGGCATTTAAAATGTTTAAGAATATTGAAACCTAGTTCAAAATTTTGCAATAATCAACTTTAAATATTATCGTCAATGGGACGATAATCAATCGTCCAATCGAGTAGAGCAAGTAAGTTGAATTCATGAAAGAAAATCCACTACGCTGTACATACTTAATTTGCATTTGAATTTTATCATCCTGTGGCACTATTCTGGTAATTCCCCGGGAAAAGAGAACTCGGGAAAGAATTTATATGTATGTAATTTCTTGTTCAAATATTGTTTTTCCGGCCTACTGAAGATAAAAGTGATGTAAATATTTATAAATTTTGAATAACCTTTCCATATCTAAATTGGCAGGGAAAATTATTCCCCGTTTAATTTTGTTTTCAAAAAAATTAACACTAACTTTTTACCTTTTTAAATGCTAGAACAAAAATGTTTAAATGCAAATTACATATAAAATCTTTTCCCAATTCTCTATTCCCGGGGAATTACCAGAATAGTGCAGCTGGTGTTCTATATTGTGATAAGCGTCCATAACAGCAGTAATAATTTATAAAATGGTTCTATATGGATGCGAAACCCGTTTTGATGTATTAAAAAAATAGAAAAAATAATTCAGTAGCTTTAAAAGACTGAAGCCTTCGTTAATTTTTTAAATTATTATTAAAGTTAAAGGCATTTTATCTAACACAAAGTAGACCATACTCGCGAAATTTGAAATGCAAATTAAATAGATGCCTGTTCATTTTTGGACATATGCGTAGTGTTAATTTTCATGAAATTGACCAAGCTACACCTTCTTTTAGTTCGTTTACACACCGTTTGTTTCGAAAAAAACTTCGTTACAAAATATTCATCCAAGAATAATAGTCAACTGTCTATCGTCATAATTACAGACCGCCTTCAAAATTTATAAATCTAACATGTGCCTGAATACATGAAAAGGTTATTAACACCATAGAACTAATTGTCAATCCTAATTCTATTCAATTCCAGCCCAGTATGAATTTGTAATAATGTTATCAGTAGGAATATTCCTTGATAATTTCTTTATTCTTTAATTATCTCTTTAATTATATCTAGTTTTGGTATTTCGGTAGCATTGCAAAATAACGATATTATTTGACTTTGAGCCATTGCACAACATCAGTCTAATGGGTTACCACTTGGATGCTGTCTTCAATACAAGTTTAGTTGTTCCGTTTTCTTATCAATGCCTTATCCAATGTAATGTTGTTTTTATATCCATGAACTTTTTTTAATAAAATAATTGTGAACTGCATCCCGTATTTTAATTTCTGTATTAACATAACATAAACATTCCTTCTCTTTTATTTCAGTTTACGACCAGATAAACTCGACATACATTTTTTAATTAACTTTTATTAATAACACAACGAATTAGAGTTTACATTTATTGATCACATTCGGACATCGTTAAGTTTTAACATAAATTTCATCATTGATTTCTTTTTAAAAAGTTTTTAACTTGTAAAAAATTAACAATCAAATCTTTATATTACAAATTATATGATGAATTTAACTTAACAACAAAACACAATAAATTCCAACAAAAATCTATAATTAGATATTTTATATAAAGCAAAATGTTGGAAAATTCCACGACACCTCATAATAAATAAATATGTGTAAATGAAAAAAAAACAAAAAAAAAACTTCAATAATAAAAGAAAGTAAATGCAACAGTATAAATATGCGCAAACTTAAAACGAAAACTTTTTCCAAATAAAACAAAAATGTTACAAAACAAACATATGTAAGTATAAAAGTTTTCAAAAATAAATACACATATTCACTGCAAAATTATATGTTGTATAAATTTACGAGGTGTTTTGACAACTCTTCCTTTCCTTGTACATGTGGTTTGATTATTCTTATTAGATAAGGCTAACTCAAAAGTTATTCTCTTTTTTCAATTACCTTTAATAACGTCGTCTGATATTGAAATATTTCTATCTTTATTAATTAGATCCTTTGAATCTTTAACCTGTTCGTTACTTTTTATTATAGGTTAATCTGTTGATTCTAAGTTCTCACTAAAACAAGGTTTGATCCGACCAATAGAAATTTTTGTAGTTTTAGTATTAACATTGACATCGAAATATTTGTCACTTCCATTTATTACTAAATAAGGTCCAGTGTAAGGTGGTTGTAAAGCCTTTCGTAATGCATCTGTTCTTATAAAAACATACTTACAATTTTTTAGTTCCGGACTTCGAAATTTTTTTTCTGAATTGTGCCTTGAAACAGTCTCGGGTTTAAATTGCGCAAAATGCTTCTTCAATTTCGATACAAATTCATTCTGTGGAATATTATCTTTCCGAGTTTCAACAAATTCAGCTGGAATTCGAACATTTGCCCCAAATACCAACTCTGCTGGAGAAGCTTTAATATCTTCCTTGAATGTCGTTCTTAAACCCAGCAGAACTGCATGCAAAATCTCCGTCTAACCAGACCTATTATGGCACATTAGTGCCGCTTTGAGCGATCTATGCCACCTTTCTATCATACCATTAAACTGCGGATGATAACTGGTGGTTCTCTTACGCTGAAAGCCCAACAATATCGCCAACTCACTAAACAACTGTGACTCGAATTGTCTACCCTGGTCAGTAACTATAAACTTAGGAACACCAAATCTCGCTATCCAACCCAAATAGACTGCAAATGCAACCGTTGATGCAGCAATATTCGCTGTAGGAATAGCTTCCGCCCATCTAGTGTATCTATTTATTAATGTTACCACATATTGCTAATCATGATAAATGGGTAATGGCCCTACTATATCTAAATGTATTTCAGTGAACCTTTCCTCTGTATTTGTAAATGAACCAATTCCGGATTTAGTATGTCTAAACACTTTGGCTTTTTGGCATTCGATACAATTCTGTGCCATTACTTTAAAGTCTTTCTTAATAGAAGGCCAAATCACATGGCTTGTTAGCAACCTTATTGATGCTTTAACACCTGGATGAGACATGTTGTGGAAATGTTCGAAAACATTCTTTCTCCAATCTAACGCAATAAATGGTCTGGCTTTACCTAGCGACTGATCAGATCACAATAAATTTTAACATTTGAACCAAAATCTATCGGAACTTGATCAAACTTTAGATTAGAAATTGGCATGTCAATTAAATTTGACAATTCTTCATCTAAATTTTGTGACGCAGCTATTTGACTATAATTAATACTCTGGAGAGAGTCCAATAACAATAGGTTCAATTCGAGATAATGCATCAACTACACTATTTTCAGTCCCTGCTATATGTCGAAAATCAGTTGTAAACTGTGCTATGAAATCTTACTGTCTTCTTTGACGTGGAGAGGCTTTATCCAAATTTTGACGAAATGCAAATGTTAACGGCGTATGATCTGTAAAGACCACAAAATTCCGCCCTTCCAAAAAAACCTAAAATGTTTAATGCGTAAATATATGGCTAATAATTCACGATCGTACGTCTGTATTTAATCTGGGCATCCGTAAAACGTAGAGAAAAACCCGAGGGGTTGCCAAACACTATTAACCTGTTGTTGCAAAACCGCACCGGCTGCAAAATCGGATGCGTCTACCATAATAGATAATGGTGCAGATAAACTTGGTGCACTAAAACAGACGCTTCGCACAATTTTTCTTTACTCCTTTCGAAAGCTTGAATTGCATCCTCCGTCCATTTCACTAGCATTTTACTATTTTTCTTATAACCTTTCATGTAATTGTTTAAAATAATCTGATCGCCAGTCGCACCTGATATAAATCGCCTATAAAAATTTAGCATTCCTAAACATCTTTTCAACTGCTGCACATTAACTGGAAAAGGAAAATCCGCTATAACTTTAATCCTATCCGGGTTCGGTAAAATTCCCCTAGCAGTAATTAGATGACCTAAAAATGTAGTTCCGCTTGTGCCCACAGACATTTCTCTTGATTAATAACTAAACCAAATGTTCTTAAACGATGGAATACTTCTTCTAGATGTACTAAATGGTCCTCTCTAGATTTGGAGGCAACCAAAATATCATTCAAATAAACAAACCAAAATGACAACCCTCCTAAAACCTGAATCATAAGCCTTTGAAATGTTTGAGCCGCGTTACGAAATCCAAACGTCATACACACAAATTCAAACAGGCCAAATGGTGTTGATATATCGGTCTTTGGAATATCCTCTACTACAACAGGAATTTGATGATACGCCCGTAGCAAATCAATGATTGAAAAAATTAGACCATTTTCCAACTGAAAAGAAATATCTTGTAGATGCGGAATAGGATATGTATCTGGGACCGTAACATTATTCAATGAACGATAGTCACCACATGGTCACCATTCCCAATTTTTTTGGGTACCATGTGCAGGGGACTAACCCAAGGACTGTTACTCGGTATATTTGAAGTTTATCAGGAGCTAATCTTTTCGCTCGACAAGATACAGGTGGACCTTTCGTCTCTATGAAATGCATAATATTATGCTTAATCGGAACCACTACTCCTGAATTTTGAGTAATATCTAAAACTTTGAATAACAATTTTTGAAAATTTGGATCTATATTCTCCTTATCAACTAGAGATAACGAAGATAAATCCATTTTCGTAATTTGACCTAACGATGAAACTGTGGTCATTGGATCTATAATTTTTCCTTTGTTTTATGTCTACAATTAAACCCGTAGCATTAAGAAAATCAGCCTCTAATATAGGTAAAGTGACATCCGCAATTATAAATATCCAGCTGAATACCCTACGAAAACCTATATTCAAAGTTAACTGTTATATACTGTAGGCTTGGTATTGTAGTACCATTTGCTGCATATAACTTAAATAAGGAATTCAGTTTTATTACCAAATTTTTTCGGCAAGACTGACACATCAGCTCCCGTATCTATTAAAAATCTAATGGTTTGATTTTTTCCGAAATGGGAAGACGGTTTGATGCATTAACATCATCCAAACATACCGCCGAATGCCGATGAGTCTAACATTCGTTTTTGATAGAAAAATGTCGTTGTAGAAAAATGAACTAACATTCGTTTTTGATAGAAAAATGTCGTGCATTTTACACCCAGTAACACACTTTTGTGCTTTATCACCAAATTTGAAATGATAATAACACTTATACCTTTGTTTGGAATTATCCCTCGATTTTGACCGAGCCCGAGATAAAGATGGACGATCATACCTCCGTCGACTGGAATCTTCTACATTTGCTTGTCTCACAATCCCGGCCACTTCCGTCAAGATATCAGTCTTGAAAGACTGTAATACACTGTGAATGCCCATATTTTTTACTTTAACCGTTTCACATAACTTTGGATTAATTATGCAGTTTCCGCAATTTGACCGTTTGTGCTGCGCAATGTTTCCACTAAATCATCAGCCTTTTTGGCCAATGTATTAATATCCATATCTTGTTCGAAAGGTGTCAAAACAAGCTGAATTTGCGAGGGTAACCTCTGCATCCAGAACCGTTTAATGGAGGTTGCAGAAAAAGCCGATGTATTAATCCGGAACTCCTCCAACAATTGTGAGGGTTTTTTATCACCAAGTGACAAACCATGTAGAATCTTATTCGATTTAGTCTTTTCAGATTCTCCTAACTCTTTAATAACTTCCTGCTTAAATATAGTATATGGAGTCACCCCTTTGTCACGCGTAATTAAATTGGCGAACTGTGGCCCTATTCTGGTTTTCCTGGGGAATTGGGAAAATATTTTGCTGTAATTAAAAATTGCTCTAATTCCCAAATATATATTTCCCGCTCCCAAGTGTGTCTTCTGGCAGACAGGGAATAATTTTTTTGGGATTTTTTTTATTGAAAATATTTATAAACTAAAACACGTATTCCGACCTTATTACAAGTATAATTTATTTTTAAATGTATATTTATTAGTAAAAATTATGTTTCAAAATTCAAAAAGGTACGAATTACAATTCCCAAAAAAATTATGGGGAAAAATTAACGTCAAAACTGCTATAAAATGGAATTATTTTTTCCCAATAAAAAAATTCTCAAACGTCAGAATACACTTTGGGGAATAAAAAATTCCCAACTGCTAGAAAAACGTCACTAATTCCCAATTCCCTATTCCCAGGGAAAACCAGAATAGGGCCACTGGTTATGCAACCGAGCATCTAAAGCACTAACGGCATGTGCATATTTAACTTTTTCGGTTCTCATTCCAGCAATTGAAAACTGCTGTTCAATAATAGCAAACCATGTTTCCGGTGTGTCAATTTTGTACGAAAAGCAACAAGTGCGAGGTGAGCAAACCGGAAAAATATAGTATTGAGCATCTTGTTTGTATTAGTAGGCGGGACGCATGCGCATGATCTTGTTTTGATTTTTTTGAATTGACGTTTCTATGCGTAAACATTTCCCAATTTTAGAACTAATTCGAATTATTCTCATATTTCTGAATTAAATTGAATATAATTCACACATTTGAATATTAAAAATCCTAAAACTTAAATTATCACTTCAATTCACCGCTCAAAAGCAAACGAATAGAAGAGGTGAGTAGACGTCAGTATCAAGAAAAATAAACCGATTCAACCGGAACCATTTATTTTGGTACCTACCATCGCAAAAATGACAAATAGAATGCACATATACAAGAGAGCAAAACACACAATACAAATATAAAATTGTGTATTATACACTGTATATGTACACAAAAATTTTGCTCACCTCGTCAACTCGCGCTGTCGTTTTGCGTACAAAATTGATACACGGATTTTGCGAAAACAATGGTTGTGGGGCTTTAAATACCACATGTGCCAATTGCGTCGTTCTACACTAATTTTCATCTGACCTTTGATCTAAACTATTAGAACTGAACTGATTTTGATGACCTTCGTTCGTTTCCACAAAAGAAACACCTGAACTTGAAGCAAAACCAGCCAGAAACTCCGTAACTCGCGTCTCAACCATCATTTGCAATTGTGAATTGGTAACTGTAAGCATTGTACTATCTCGTACAGACCTGATATCGCTTGTTGTAGATGATGGGGAAGCTCCCTCAGACTCCTGAGCAGGTTCGGATGCTGCCTCTATCATCCTGAGTATACGAATGATGTAACAAATGAATAAAAATAGACACGAACTGAAAAACAAACCACACGATATTATAAACATTTTAACACGAATGAAAAAAAAAACAACAAAAAGTAATGAACAATTCAATAAATTGATAATCAAAATTGTTGTTATACCAAAAAAACTAATTGAAAATGCTTAAAATTAAGTGAATGCTCTTTCTTAAAAAAAAAAACCGTTGTTTATAATTTTATATGGACACAAAACTTAACCCTTTGAGCAAAATGAATTAAAACACAAAACGTATATATTAAAGTTGAAAAACTTTATTTAAAGAAACTTTTGGCAAATTCAAAAATGAAAATACTTAGTTTTCCTTTTTAACAAAACCAAAAAAAAATAAAATACTACTCAATCCAATTCCTGGTTGTCCAAAAAAAAAAATAAGGGTGATGCTGCTTTCAGGATCACGTCGGGGTCACCACTTTAGTTGTTCCGTTTTCTTATCAACGAATTATCCAATGTAATGTTGTTTTTATATCCATGAACTTTTTTTAATAAAATAATTGTGAACTGCATCCAGTATTTTAATTTCTGTATTTATAAACATTCCTTCTCTTTTATTCAGCTTACGACCAGATAAACTCGACATACATTTTGTAATTAAGTTTTATTAATAACACAACGAATTAGATGTTACATTTATTGATCACATTCGAACACCGTTAAGTTTTAACATGAATTTCATCATTGGTTTCTTTTCAAAAAGTTTTTAACTTGTAAAACATTAACAATCAAATCTTTATATTACAAATTATATGATGAATTGAACTTAACAACAAAACACAATAAATTCCAACAAAAATCTATAATTAGATATTTTATATAAAGCAAAATATTGGAAAAATGCTAATTGTTCGTTGTAAAAAGCTGCAGTGTCATCCATCAATCTTTCGATTGATATGTATACGGAACCATACTACCAGAGATGGAAAGCATTAATGGAGTAAGTCGTTGCTTACGAAAAGTGAGCCACGACGATAACACATGAGACTAGAAGACGGTACACGAAAATTAGAAAATGCAAGACAAAAAGAAAAAACTTTGAAATTTGACAACAACTGCATGTCTCATTATAAATGAGCTAGTAAGCTCAAAATGGGGCGTGCGGTTCTTAAAATTATTGTAAACAATATAAATAAATAAAAATATTAACGTATAACTGATCACTGAATAAAAATTACTGATAACTTGAATAAAAATTACTTATAACTTGAATAATAATTCCGTGTAACTGAAGAAAAAAACTAAACAAAATTCCCTTTATATAATGTAAATTTTGTTAAACTAAGGTTTCTAAATTATAATATAAAAAATTAATTATGCTACAGTTGGTATTTTCAACTTTCAATTTGCCAATGTACGTAACCATTTTGCTCAAATTTCTGACAATAAAAATTGACAACTTATAACAGAACTGTCATACCAACAATCAATAAAGTGAATATAAAACTAAATTATTTATGAAATTAAACTAATTAATTAAGAAGAATTTTATAAACGTCCGTGAATTTAAATTGTTTAATAACTTTTTCGGCTTTTCGGACAAAATATCATTTTAATGGACATCCATACAATGTTTACGACTGTTTTAGTCGCAGAAAACAAAGAGGCCATTTATTAACAATATCTCTACCACAAAAGTAGAAAAAATGCACTCCCCTCCCCCAAACCTTTAACCCCAGGGCACACTTGTGTACACAAACCCTTACAAAAATGAGAACTCCCTTATAGCGGAACCAGTCAGAAATAAAAACTTAACTAAATAAAAAAAATAAGAATGCGATAAATGGTATTTCAATGTTATTTACCCAGTCAAACTTAATTTTCATGTAAGAAACTGAAAGAAACCGAATTTCCCCTTCGTTAAATTATAGCTGTCACTTAATAAAAAAATAGTGCGCGCTATTTCTCGCTCGAAAATAAGAAATATGTAGGATTTGTTGTTGTGTTTTATACACAGCAAAAGAAGATAAATTTTTGATACGGGTGGAAGCCATATTATTTTTGCGTACATTTTGTTGTTTACCATTTTATTTATTAAATACAACTGTTGTTAAAAATTAATTTGTTAATGGTATGATATTATAGTCGTAGTGTAAACGCTATTTTACTACTATAATATTTTAATTTTGTTTAGTTTATTTCCTTTTTTCTTTGTGATGTAAAAGCATTTCGTGTATGTGTACATTTTCAAATACGAAATTTATATATAAAAATTTATAACAACATGAACAAATATGAAATTTCTCTAAAAGACATTTCACAATAAAAAACAGCTGTTTATAACCGAACAGCTGTTACTTAAAATTACTATTTTTGGCTGGTTGGAATACCAAAAAAAATAAAAACAATTGGGTTCGGTAAAATTCGTATTTTTTTTTGTTATGTTCTTATTTCTGACTGGTTCCGCTATTAGGTAGCTTCTTGGCAGCTTGGTTTCGTACTGATAAAAAGTTGGTCTACTCATCAGGTTGCAACGACCAAACTGCAAAAATCCAACTCTTGCTTTGTACCGATAATACAAAACAAGAACATATCGATTTAGCGAATTATATATCACTAAATCAGAAACAATAGGAAATTCTCATTATGTATACACAAGTGTGCCCTTGGGTTAAAGGTTTGGGGGAGGGGAGTGCATTTTTTCTATTTTTGTGGTAGAGATATTGTTAATAAATGGCCTCTTTGTTTTCTGCGACTAAAACAGTCGTAAACATTGTATGGATATCCATTAAAATAATATTTTGTCCTAAAAGCCAAGAGTGACATTTGTTAAATTTTACCTCCATTATTCTGATCTCAATCTTTGTTTAGGGCGGTTACTTTTCGATTGTGCTACATTTATTAGTGCCATAGTTTTAAATTATTAATATTTGGATTTACCTTAGTCTCTGTTTACACGACATATTTAATCTGAACTCGCACTCGTAAATTGACAATGACTTAAATCGTAACTATCAAAATGGAATTACAGAAACTCGAAAAGTCACAAATTATTTTGTGTTGCGAATAGATAATCGTGCAAACCTTGTATTAATAAAAAATATGTTTCTAATTTTATTAGAACATATGTCTATGTTTTGGTACATACCACATCAGTATCACTATTTAATCGCTGTAATGGTAAATGCAATCAAAATATTTTAAAGCACCAACTGCTTCAATTCATCGGAAACATATCACTGTGAACATATTAATTTTATGAAAAAGCATAATAAAACTAAATATTTCATAAATTATTTGCGGTGACTTAACGCAGTAAAATACACAAACATTATAATCACACATCGAATTAAAATCATTTTGTTACGGAATTACCAATCTAAGTAATTTATACGTACATGTAATAAAATATTCATAAAATATTTATAAGGAATAATAATAAGTGTCATTATACTTTGATAATTTTTATATTTATAATAAATCTAATTTTTGTAAACGAGACAACGCATTTAATATAAAGAAATTACTTATCCCCAACATGCAAAGAAAAAATGTAATATAAACATAAAATAATAATTATTTTACCAATCAACGTACCCACCAGCCATCACATTATTAGAATTTTAGATTTTTTATCTATGTGTGTTTAAAGTGTATACAATATTATGTATGAAAAAAGTATTACCATTATAACTATTATTATATTAGTTAAAAACAGTCAAATGGCACACCTAAATTTATGTAAATCGATAATAATAATAAATAGTTTTTTGATAGACATTTCGTTAAAATTTTTAACTAAAAATAATTTTTGTTTGTCTCACCATACACAATTCCACATTAACAAAATCAAATATAATTAATGAAATTATTCTAAATTATAAACAGAAAATGTAATGTATTTGAACGGATTAGATTAGATGATTTTTTTCAAACACAATTACCGAAATGAATCATTTTCAAATTAATAGTTTTTTGTTAGTATTTTTATCTAATTTCATTTATCTTATATTTTTTTTAAATAATTAAAAGATATACGATTATTTATTTATTTTTTTTAGTAAAATTATTAAAAACGTAAAATAAATAAATTTCATTGGCAACATCGCCATTACTACAAAAGCAGTAGGCAGGCAACTCACGTCACAATGTTATTCTTCTATGGTTCCCCTGTTGTTTTGATACTGTCCGAATTGTATGTTAAGTAAATTTTCTCTAGTCCTGCGACCAAAATAATACCAATTTTGTGTGCAAATTGTTTAAAAATTGTATAAACTAATTTTAAATGAAAACGCGATACCAAGAACTTCTAGTCGCTATATTTTATGTAAGCAAAAAAAAATTTACTACAAACTTCTTAATACTTTCTGTTACGTAATAAAATAAATTAAAAGTATAGTAAACATGAAAATTGTAACCTCGAAATGTTTGCATATTTACCATTCGGCATATCGCCGAAATCAAAAAAAATAGTTTTTAAAAAATCTTTGTGTGCGTTTGTGGTTGCTTATCAAATGCTTGTTTGCACTCTACAGCCCAGACGAATTCACTGATCGGAGTGAAACTTCTTACTTAAGATTTTTTTTTCATAAATTGAGAAATCGCACTGTGTTTTAGCCAAAATCGGTTCCCGGAAGTGGCAGCTTTTACAGGAGTTTTTTTGTTTTTTGAAAATATTTTGAAATGTATGTTATTTACGAGAATGAACTAAAAGATCCTAACTTAAATTTGCACCAATACAGCTCCAGATCATTTTTCCAAAATTTAAGCAAAAAGACGTTTTTTAATAAAAAACTGTTTTTCAACAAAAATGCGGCCCTATAAAGCCCAGACGAATTGTTGATTGGGATGAAAATGAATATTTAAGTCTTTTTTCACAATTTGGAAGATCCTAGTGAAGTTTTGCAGAAATCAGTCTACCGGGCGTGACAGCTTTCATTTCGTTTCTCGTTTTTTGCAAATATTTAGAAAAGTATACACCATTTACGAAAAACGATTAAAAATAAAAAGATTAAATTAAATTTCAATCAAAATTTGATCCGATCATATTTCAAATTTGACTGGAAATGACCTGTTTATTTCACTAAAATTTGACACCCCTACTGCCTAGGCGGATTGTTTATTCAGAATAAAACTCATACTAAAGCTTTTTCCATAAATTTGGAATCCACGCGAAATGTGGTGGACATCTGTCTACCAGAAGTGGCAGCTTCCGACGGAGTTCACATCGATAATTGGTCTTATTCAGTTAGCTTCACGCGAGTCATGATCTTCTATTATAGTACTAATACTATTATTTAGTACTAATTTTGTGAAAATACAGAAAGAACGAAATTATGGCAGTCTTTATAAATAATAATTTTTAATAGATACGTGAAAATTTAAGATATCTCTGTAGATCGCGCAGATTTTGAAATCTGAAATCAGATTGATCTAATTGATCTAAAATAAGTAACAGATTTCAGATTACTTAGATCAAATAAGGTCAACTGTCATCTGGATCCGAAATTTTCAAATCAATTGTTTAAATTATTTCCACACGGTAATAGCAATTTTATTTATTGTAATAAAATAATCGACCTCCAAAAACAACGTGTTTTCGCATTATTGCAAGGAGCAGCAATAATGGTTGACGATTTAGATCGGTAGCCGATTTTTTCGGTGGCAAAGTGGTCAGCATGCTTGCTCCAGCGACCGGAGGTCCCGGGTTCGATTACCGGTGATGACAAGGAAAAAATTTCACGGCTGGTTAGGATTAATGAATTAATAACTCGTTATCCGAAATAAAAATGTGATTATGAAACCTCATTTGAGGCGGCCAAATCCCTTGATGGGATATGGGATACAGTGCCAGAGTGAGAGGAAAATGAAGACAGTGAAGTAACCGTAAATATTGAGGAGAAAAGTGTACCACGAATGGTGAATGACCAATTTAAACTCCATGTCCGTATGCGTCGAGAGTCATTCGACCATATTTCCGGATATTTATCGAAAATACAAGTAACCGTAAGAAGGCCTGAAATTGCAATACAGAAACAATTAATTGTGTGGTATTTGGCAAATGCAGAAACATGCAGGTATTATTAACCTTATTTTAATAAATTTACTAGAATTGTTTACATGTAACTTGTATAATACAGGACGGTGGCTAGTAAATTTAATCTATCCAGAACTTCTTGTTTCCGCGTTTTGTACAGAACCTGCAAAAGGCTTATAAATATCACTGTGATTAATCACATAATTGAATGGCCTTCGGAAACTGAGCAACATCGGATGTCTAGAGGATTTTCAAATTTTCCTGGTAATGTGTATTTTTTAATGTCGTAGGTTATTAACTAATATAAAATTATTATACTACAGGAGTAGCAGGTGCAATTGACGGATGGCATTTCAAAATAAGTGCTCCAAAACAACATCATTCTTCATATATTAACAGAAAAGGATACGATTGTGTGGTGTTACAAGGTATGAGTAACGACCGTACGCAATTTATTGATTGCTACGTAGGCGAAGTAGGTTCTGTACATGATGCCACAGTAAGGAAGAGGTCCTTTATTTTTAGGCATTTATTTAATGGAACCAAACAAATAAAACAAGGGTTCCACTTAATTGGCGACAGTGCTTATCCATTGACGGAATTATTATTAACCCCATATAGAGGTACTGGCTATTTGACAGATAAACCGAAATATTATAACCGTTTATTATCAAAAGGCACAGTAAGAATTGAAAATTAATTTGGCATCATGAAATCTCGGTTTAGGCAGCTAAAATAAATAGAAAATAGACGACTAGATTTTATTGCCGTACTTATTATGTCCTGCTGCGTTTTGCATAAAGTATGCATTCATTTTAATGAAGAAGTCGAGGATGAAACCGTCGTCAACGATGTAAATGACATTAACAGGAGTAGAAATGAATTAGCAGAACCATCGGGTACAAAAAGAAAGACAATTTGTAACTCATTATAGACAAATTTATATACGTTAAACCAGAGACAACCTAAAAGAGATATTTCATCCTATGTGAACGTAAAAATTTAAACTGCGTATTCATTTTCTGTAAATAGCCGCATACAATCAAAAATATTTTGTATTTTTGCGTATACGTAAACGCAGTTTGCCGAAAAATCACAGATACAACGATTACATTGGGATTATCAGAAATAAATTTTAGTTCAAATGAAAAATCTTTTTTTGGTTGTCTGTGATTAAACTTTGATCAGTTTAGTTAAAAAATTTTAGTGTAAATGAATTGTGGCTGGATTATCAAAAATAAATACATACATATTTCAATGTATTATATTACAATATTAAATTATGAAGTAAACTTTATTTGTACAACGATATACATATGCAACGATATGCAATGATTTGTACAACGATATTTGTACATATATAATTTCAAATAAATTCATTTGGGTGGATTTTGATTAAAATATATCACATTCTTCATTTTTATCACATAAATTACATTTACATTTTTTCTATCATTTTTTTCATGAAATCTAGAAAATGACCTTATTGCAATAATTTTTCCTCGTGACGACGTTGTACGTCGGAACGAAACTTATTTATTTTAGGTTCCGGAGAGGGCAATGTATCTCTCTGACTGGTGGGTAGTCCCAGTCTCCGAATTTTTTACTACAGTTTGTACTAGCATCCTATTAGGCCTGGTAATCGATGCCGAATCGCTGTTACAAGTGGCTTCGGGGTCGAGTTCTGGCCTTTTATTTAATATTTCTACTATTTCATCATAGAAATCAAAAAAATTTCTATCTCGATCACTACCACCATTACCATCGCCTTTACCTGTACTCACGAAAGCAGTGGGAAAGCTTTCGTGAGTACAGGTAAAGGCGATGGTAATGGTGGTAGTGACCGAGATAGAAACTTTTTTGATTTCTATCATATCAGCAATACGTTTGTAAATAACGTGTTAGTGACTTCGTTCACTTTAAACCATTCGGTTTAATTTTATTCTCAATGCTATCTAAATATTCTGTAACGAAATATAGATGTGTAATACAATTAGTTTACCTTCGTCCACGTATTAATTAAAATTTTCTTCTGTTCCTATTACCACGTCACAAAATATAATATTTAATAATGTAAACCACCTTATTGAGATTTTTTGTTGTTCCGAAATGCTGCTTAGGATTATACCAACTATCCGGTAGCAAATTATCTATTTACGACCCGAAATATGTTACTACACTTTTTAATTATTTACCTTTGTGTTTACTTTTTATATATTACTGCTACGCATTTTTCGAGGTCGCATATAAAACGCAGTAAATCAAAACAATTGTGCGGTACATTAAAGTTGAATCCCAAATCTTTAAGTCGTCCATTTAAAATTTGCTTACTTGCAACCCAGTGGATGTTATGCCTCTTAAGTGTGTAAGATGCACCTAAGAACGCCCTTTTCTAAATTATGTGTCCATTTATACATATTTTCTTTACCGTTTTCACTTACTTACTAGATGAACTTGTTACAGTGTACAACTTTGTTTTAACACTCCGGTAGCTCAGTTCTTCAGAATGTGGAGATATTTTTGCACTTAACAGTAAAATTTGAAATTTTGATCAGCAACAACCCACACACACAAAATTTTAAAATTAATTGATCATTACACGCAAACAATAAGTGATACAAAATTAGTATGTTCAACTTCATAACAAGACCAAAATAAATGAACGAAAACATTATGACACACAAATATCAATTATTTAGCTTATCAAAAAAAAATAACCAAGGCCCAAAAATTGTGTTACAGTTTTGAATTTAAATAAAATATTAATAACAATAATAATTAAAAAAAAATTATTTTAAATTTAAATAATAAAAAAAATCTTAATTTTTAATTTATGTGTCCTACTTTTGATGTTACTTTTGGATATTGTACCTGGTTCAGCACAAAACCGCATCATTTGGTGTTCTCTGGTGTAATAATATAATTAATGCCAAATTACAATATGTGGAAAAAACTGGGCTAACAATCAAAACACACGCTTAACGTTGAAATACACTCCACACAATACAATCGTTTTCAAATGTGGCTGGTACTTAATTAATTTTTTCTACTGCCAACTGTACCACATTACATGTAATGAGTATGTAAAATAAAATTGTATACAGATTTTTATTTTACAGACACCACAAACTTACTAAATAAATTTTCAATCAATTTTCTTGTTTTAAATTTTGTGGTAGTTTTATTTATTAGATGTGTGAATATGACTCCACCCATTTTTATTAAAATAAAACACATTTGCTAATTTAGAAAATGAAACAATTATTTATTGAAAATATGCTCCATCTGCAGCTACAGCTTTCTCCCTTCTTACCACGCTCACTCTGTGTGTCTGTTTGTATCGTCAAATTTTATAATCAATTTTTCAACCACTTGCGATAGTCCAATTGAACTGAAATTTTGCATGCACGCTTAACTCCGATGACAATACAAGATTCTAACATTTTTGGACTTTAAAAAATATCGTTGACTAAAAAGTAGAAAGTAAAACATTTAAAAAAAAAACTTTTTAAAAAACCACGCTTATATTTAAAGGCTCTAAAAAGTAGATAATATAATAAAAGGCTTTGAAAAGTAGAAAATAAAATGTTTCTTCCTTACTCCTCTCAAAGTATATTTATAACAAGTAGAAATTTAAAATTAATATGACTAAAAATATAAGCGTGGGGCGCTCCTTCTGAATTTATATACTATCTCTCAATATATCATTTTTACGTTAATACTGAAATGCTCCAGCAAAAAATCTATTCTTAGGATACATCAGAATAGACTGTTCCATTTTGATAGGAGTAAGGAAGAAAAATTTTATTTTCTACTTTTCAAAGCCTTTTATTATATTATCTACTTTTTAGAGATTTTAAATATAAGCGTGGTTTTTTAAAAAGTTTTTTTTAAATTAATTTTTTTCATACAATTACCGCCATTATCAAGATACGATTGGTATCTTGATAATGGCGGTACATTTTAAATTTTGCTATTCATTTCACTTTGTGAATGTTAAATCATTTTCACAATCATGATTTGCATGTGTTCCGTTTAAGTGTATGATACGTACTTATAGTGTGTACTTTATACACTGTAATGTAGAACAAAACAGTTCGACACCGAAATTGAATTGATTTCGCACAGCCTGACGTAAGTGGGCCTTTAAAATAATAATTTAAAGTAATTTGTTTAAATTAATAATTAAATTAGTTCAAGTACGTAAAGTCATTTGGTGGTGTGATAATATTTGATTCTATTCTCGTCATTTGTATTATTTTAACGGGTAGTAAACGAACCCAATACAATACATTTTATTAATGCTTTTGTTCTTTACTTAAACAAGTTCTTTTAACAAATTATTAGAAATAGCAATTAATTTAATCAATGCAATTGCTATGTGACTGATATCTTCTATCCATACATTTACACATTATTTATTAACAAATTAAATTTCATAATACCAATTATGACACATCAAAAAATAAAACGTAACGTTTATTACAAAAAAATTTAACAATTACAAAAAATTAAATCAATTAAATCACATTTTTATAATAGAAACCAATTTAAATATTTTTTTTATTTAATTTTTCGACTTTACATATTTTGGTTTTATATGCTTGGTGGTGTTTGAACAATTTGTTGATAACAGTTTTTGATACGGTATGCGTACGCAAACAAAAAAATTATATTTTTAATCAATTTTCAAAATCTGGCTAATTTAATGGGCTATTTTTTGTGATGCTGTTGCTGCTAACGATGAATTTGATTTGTTATTTTGGAATTTGGAGCTAGGGAAATTAAATTAATTATTTTAAATTTTAATATTATAAAATCATCATTAGTGATGGAAATATCCACAATCAGTCATTGATTAAATTTTTGAATCAGACCCTACTTAGGTAGGTTATCAGCACATCTTTTTTAGAGCACTTATTTCAAACAACTACGCATAAACGCAGTTTAATAGCTTCAATTTCAGCTCGAAATGCTGTTCTTAAGATCTTCAATTGTTTGTGGATCATTGCTATACTTTTCTTTTCAAAAAACCCCAAAGCACTAACGGTGTCAAATCGCATGATCTTGGTGGCTAATTGACAATAGAATTTCTTTAAATTATCGAACTTGGTTGCCAATAATAATTCGAGTGTTTCACGATTTGTGTGGTACCATCTTGTTGAAAACAATCATCATCTAAATCAATTTCATCCAATTATGGCCACAAACATCTAATTAAAATGCCTCAAAGAGATGGTTGGCTCTTCATGAACGAGTTTGGATAACCAAAACGCGTTGTGTTGTAAACGGACACACGACTAAAAATGCCGTAGTTTTGACTTTTCATTTATCAAAAAAATTGCGGGTTACGACCGCACAATAAATACTTTTTTTGAGCTAAAAAAACCAACAGATAGAACACTTTTTATAATTAAGGAGTATTTTTTCAAAAGGACTTATTTCCATTTTTAGTCATAAGTGGTATTATTTCGGATTTCAGTTCGTAATACGTAAATGCCATCTCTTCAAAAGACACAATAACATCCACAATAATTTTAAGCTGCTGAACTGAAATCCGAAATAATATCACTATTGACAATAAATGGAATTAACTATTTTTGAAAAATCACTCCGCAATTTAATAAAATACAACTTGTTTATTCCCAGTTGTAATCACACCTTGCATTAATGGATGGGGGGGGCGGTAAGGGACATCGGTCTAGAAGGTCAATACACCAGCCCAAATGTCAACCTCACCTGCACGTGGTGTTCCCTGCTAATTAACCAACGAGGCTCTGGCGGCCGAGAAACGGCGGGATAACCGAACACCGAGAACTTACAAATGATTTTCTCTCCACCGACCCATTGCAAATTTCACTGATTAGATTGATAGCTGCTTCATTAACCAGTTATTATAATGAAATGAGTTTCAACAAAAAGGAATATTTCCAACTGCTCAGTTGGTTAATCCACCCCCTAACGAGGTCGGCTCAAAGGATTCTGAGGTTAGCCAACCATCGCTATGTCCATTCCATCGAAGTTCAAAATTAGGTAGATCACCACCTAGACAAATAAAGTTCGCAACTCAGCAGGAAATTGAAAATGTTGAACTACTCAGAAGACTGAGTGGAATATAAAAAGTCGCATCGCAACTTAGCAATAAAATCGCTAAGTTAAAGTAAGAGAACGAGGAGTTGAGGAAGCCCAATCTGCCAGAGGTTGTGGAAACTCCTCTTAGTTGCCATAGCGAAATCAGTACACTTGCCCTTACTGACGCTGGGTTTCACACAGATGAGGAGGAACTTGCAAGAGAAACTGATTGGATACACAAACAGAAGAAAAGACCACGGAAAAAACGAAGAGCAGAATTCTCGCCAGAAGTTGAGGAGCTCCCGCAAGCAAAAGTTAATGAAACTGTCGAACCAGTGCCTGTACCTCAACATCACCAGCAACAAGGACAACGCAAGGTTGCAATGAAGACCGAAGCACCACCGCCAAATAATGTGATAGGCATTACTGAGTTTGCGAATATTCAAGCTCTAATGAAATCAGTGTCCACAAACGACTATAGAATAGTTGCACTAAACAATAATGGTTGGAAGATAAGCACAAGAGATCACTGAAGAAGGTAAAGAGTGGTATACATATGAAGACAAAAATAGCCGAAAAATCAAGGTTATGGCCAGAGGTTTCCATCCCACCTGCAAGAAGGAGGATATAATAGAAGATCTCGAAATGAAAGAACAGCTAATTGAAAACGCAGTAAATATCCTTAAACGAGAGAAAGTTCAAAATTGTCAAGGAATCAAGATCGTAAAAAGAAGACTCCCGCTATCCACGCTCACATTCAATAAAAGTGAAAAAATTGGAAATTATTTTATATCAAAGCAAGACTTAATACGAATTAAAATAGAACCACTGAAAAAGAATACGAGATTAATACCTCAATGCAAGAAATTCCAAGGTTATGTTACACCCAAAGATATTGCGGGAGAGATGTTAAATGCGTAAAATGTCCCGGCAGACACAACGAGAAAGACTGTTCTGTTAGTCGAACCGAAACTGCAAGGTGTATAAACTGTAAAGGACAAGCACCCAGCCAACTATAGAAGATGCGAAGTAGCGGTATAACTGCAAAGGTGTAGAAATAAAACACGCCAATCCACTCAAGACAGTAATGTTAGAAGAGAGAGGATTCCAACTACAACTAGAGTGCCGACACAACCAGAGCCCATAGGGCCAGAGAGGAGATCCTACTCTCAGATAACGCAACAGAATACTATTAAAGACAACCCATTAGAAAGGATATTTTGACGTATAGAAACAATAAATGCACGCCTAGCAAAACAAGAACGTGGTCTGGAACATAAGCGGCTAGATAGACAAGAAGCTACAATACTAATGAGATTACATCATTGCTATACTAATCAAAGGAATAGATCACTTAGAATTGTTATTTGGAACGCGACTGGATTACCACAGCATGTTCCAGAGCTAGAAATTTTTCTAAACTTAGAAAAAATATATATATGTCTTGTCTCGGAAACTCATTTAACAGAAACTTCATTTATTAAAATACGTGACTATCAATGCTACTAGCTATTCATCCAGGAGGAAACGCTAGAGGCGGGTCTACCGTAATTGTTAAAAATCATATTAAACATTATGAAGTTCCCACCATTGAAGGAGAAATTATGCAGGTTAAAACCATAAAAGTTGAATCAATCAATAATAGAGAACCCAGTATCTCCTCTATTTACTGTCCCCCACGCCATCAATTAAAAACGGAAGACTACAGTCGACTTTTTAAATCAATAGGACCAAATTTTATCATAGGCGGTGATTTTAATGCAAAGAATATCTATTGGGGATCTAGACTTACAACCTCTAAAGGGAAAGAGTTATTTAATGTAGCTCGCGAGAACAACTGTGAATTCCTCTCTGGCGATAAACCAACATATTGCCCTGCTGACATACATAAAATTCCAGATCTTCTTGACTTCTTTGTTATAAAAGGAGTTTTAGAGGACTACACATGCATTGAATATAGTGAAGGACTAACATCTAACCACTAACCTTTGATCATGACTCTGAGTACAATGATAATAAAAAAAGATGAGGCACCTAAGTTAACAAACAATAAAACCAATTGGGATCTATTCAAGAAATTAGGGGAAGATCAAACAAATCTCGGCGGACCAATTAGAATGAGGGTACAGCTGGAAGATGAACTAGAAATATTTAATAACAATATCCAACAAGCGGCTTGGGAAAGTTCACCGATTTCTCATACCAACGCTACAATGAAACATAACTATCCTCTTGAAATCAGAGAGCTACTTAAAGAGAAACGGAAAGCTAGCAATATCGGGCAGCAATTTTTTGTGCAACAAATTAAAACAACTAATAAAGGAAATAAAGAACGAAAACATAACTAAGCGAGTACGAGGTCTTTCTGAACTAAAGGATGACGATTACTCGCTTTAAAAGCAACGAAGGGACTAAAAAGTCCGAAATGCATGTGCCGCCTATCAAATGCGACGACGGATCCTGAGCTAAAAGTGACAAACAGAAAGTCTCTCTATTTGCTGCTTATTTAGAAGAGACTTTTCAACCGTTGCCGAGACAAACAGCAAATGAAAATACAACAGTCGTAAAGCAGATGATCTTGACATAAGGCATGTGACTTTATTGGAGCTTAAAACTGAAATCAATAGTAACTTAAGTATCAGAAAAGCCCCAGGTTATGACTTAAAACCTGGGCAAATTGTGAAAGCCATTCCCGAGAAAGGTTTGCGTAAATTAAATCAAATAATTAATGCAGCTTTCAGATTGAAATATGTTCCACGCCAATGGAAGGTAACCGAAGTAATAATGATTCAGGCAAACCAGGAAACGATAAAAATTTAGACCGATATCAATACTTCCAGTCATATCAAAAATATTTGAAAAACTGTTGCTGAAGAGACTCAAACCTATAATAGAAGTGAGATGCTTAATTCTACCACACCAATTTAGGTTTAGAGAAAATCACTCTACAGTTGAACAAGTTCACAGAATAACGGATGTCATTGAGGATGCACTCGAGATTAAGAAAATATGCTTCAGTATTTTCTTAGATGTAGCTCAAGCTTTCGACAAAGTTTGGCACCAACGGCTTGAATTTAAACTGCATCGAGACCTGCTAAGCAATTTTATCAAATTCTTAAATCGTACATAGCTGATCGACACTTTAGAGTCATATTTGAAAATGAGTACTCTGAAATAAAAAGAATATCAGCAGGTATACCACAAGGTAGCGTACTAGGATAGGTCCTAGTACGCTACCTTGTGGTATACCTGCTGATATTCTTTTTATTTCAGAGTACTCATTTTCAAATTTGACTCTAAAGTGTCGATCAGCTATGTACGATTTAAGAATTTGATAAAATTGCTGTTTATTCTTTACACGAGAGACTTACCGAATATTGAAGGTTCTACAGTAGAAACATTTGCAGACGATGCAGCTATTCTAGCAGTTGGAAAAGATATTTCGGAAGCAACAAGCAAACTCCAAAATGCAGTTAACACGGTTGAACTAAAAAAATGGCATATCTCATTAAATGAAACCAAATCAATACACGTCAACTTTACAAATCAAAATGTAAACTGTACTCCCATGGTTCTCAACTCAAACTAAATTCCATATGCAAACACAGCTAAACACCCTGGCATAACCCTCGATGCTAATTTAAGATGGAAAGAACACATCAAGAAGAAAAACGAAGAGTTAAACATCAAATATAGATAAATGCACTGGCTCTTGGGAAAAAAGTCTGAGCTCTCAATACACAACAAATTGCTTCTATACAGGCAAATGCTAAAACCAGTATGGACCTATGGTATCCAACTTTGGGGTTGTGCCAAGAAGAACAATGTACAAATGATACAATGCTTCCAAAATAAAGTGGTACGAGAGATTGTGAATGCCCCATGGTACATTAGGAATGACAACCTCCATAGAGACTTCAAGATAGAATACGTCACCGATGAAATAAAGAACCAAGCAAGGAAACACGTACATGGCTTATCTGTACACGAAAATGCATCCGTCTTATGTTGAACACCACTAACAGGATGAGGAGACTACAAAGGCAGAAACCCCTGAGCTGGGCAGTTTGATTTAGAATAAGAAAGTATTAGTATTCAAGATAGTAGTAATTCAAGATAGATAAATTACTAGATGATCTCTAAATCAGTTGTAATATTGTATAAAAAAAAATATTTTCAAGTAAATCTTACATTGTTGTTGTAAGTAAGTAAATGTAATCCCTTATACGCACAAATTAACGCAAACTTCAGTGTCATCGAATTAAATTCCCAACGGTTTACATGTATGAGGATTAGAATCCACTGGAATTTGTGTAGGTAATTATTTTTAGTTTTAGAACATTATGAAGCCAAACAAAAAAGATGTCCTCCATTGCATCCATTTTGTAATGTGCAATAAAAATAAATATTGTAAAACCTTATATTGATTTATTTTATTTAAAATAGTTACTTGTGCATATAAATTTGTACAAACACGAGTAACATAGCAAGTGAAGTGGATTGGATACTAAATCTTACTTTTCAAAATCTTACTTTTCCCAAAAATCTTACCTTTTCAAAATCTTACTTTTTTAAAATCTTGACTTTCAAAATCTTAGTTTTGACGATGAGATTTTTATTAATTCGGGCGTGCGCCCGAATTAATTAAAATGGAATTGTCAAAATTGAGATTTTGAAAATCAAGATTTTAAAATAATCTGATATGTGTGAGATACTCGTATGTTAAAAATTATAAAAAAATGTAATATTGAAATGAATTACAAACGAGAAATTTCATAAAAGGGAAAAAATTTCATAAAGGGGAAATTTCGGAAATTTATTATATAAAATTTAAATGTCGCGGATTCCTAAGATGAAAACATTTTTACTTCTTGCATGTAATACTGTTCTCTTAAGTAATGAAATTTAATCGATAATTAAACTGTTCTTTTGTGATAATTAAGTGATAAATTAAAGTGATAGCAGTGAAGTGATACTAAATAAAGTAATTAGTGATAGTGTAGTTAGTGAAGTTAGTTAAACCAAAAGTAAGTGTTTTTGAAGTTAAATTCATGATGAATATTGAGATTGTAAAATCAATTAAGGGGAAGGACACATTAATAATCGACGGATACGCGTATCATTTACAAAGGAAAGGCGATACTTTCCAATGGATGTGCGCCGACACAAAATCACTATTTTGTAAGGCAAGAGTAGTAATTACCATTATAAATGGTTCACATAAGATAAGAAAGGAACCGTCTAACGAAAATCATGACCAGTTTCCTTATGAGGAATCGGTATTTGAAACAAATAGAAACGTGAAAAATGACACAATAAACTCAACTAATTTGTGTTCTCAAATTATTCGAGATAACGTCATCAAATGTTCACAAGCAACGCGCGTTTACTTGCCAAGCAAACAGGCTCAAAAGCAAAAAATTAGTAGAGCCAGGTGTACTGCAATAAGACAACCTTATGATATTTATAATATAACTATGTTCGACAATCAAACAATTATTTTGTTAGGAACCCAATCAACTCTCAAACTCCTGGGAGAAGCAGAATGTTGGCTTATGGATGGGACGTTCGAGGTGGTTCCAGTTTTTATGCGCCAACTATTTACTATTCATGACAAAATTCAACATGCAATTGTTGTTTGGTGTGATGAGCTCTACAACTAAAGCCGCATATTTCGAAAATTTTTACGAAATTTTTAAATTAACATACGATTAGAATGTACATTTGAATCCAAAAGTAATAATATCGGGCTTCGAAAAGGCAAGCGTATGGGCTTTAAAAATGTTCTTCCCAGAGGCACTATATAAAGGATGTATGTTTCATTTTGGCGAAAGGTTCAGGCGCAAGGATTTGCTACTAAATATGAGAACGACGAACGCACTTTTCATTGAAAATTTGGATTCTAAAAAGTGTAACTTTTGTACCAGTAAATGAAGTTAAGGTGTATTACAGCCAACTAAAAAGATCTAAGGATTCGGATTCTCGTAAAATCGAAATGTGATTTGAAAAAAACAATTTAACAGGTATAAAAACCAAGAACACAACAGAAGTAAACCCCGCTTATTCTCTCCCGCTTACGCAGAACTCCGTTGAAGGTTGGGATCCAACTGTCCAACTTGTACCAACTTGTCTCTGAATTAGGAAAAGAACTAGTAATAGCTAAAACACAAATACAGCAAGTACGAGCCGGGGCACCTTGCCCTGTAAAAAAAAAGTTAATAGCACATTTAATAGCACAGTTAATAGCACAGAAATATAAAAATTTCCAACGCTATAAAACAAAGGCAGAATATGGATAAAATTAGTTACTTAAAAAATATAGCGTATAATATGGCATTGTGAAAATGAATAGGAAAATGAATTTTATTAGTTTTTAACTCGAATTTTTTTATTTTATTTTACTATATGTATATTTTAAAAACAGAATTAATATTTTTTAGTTATTTATGAATGAATTATAATCCGTATTTTTTTAAAACGACCACATCGTTCAATTAAAAAAAATAATTATCACTAAATAATTTGTTAATAGGATTATTTTTTAGTAATCCTCTCAATATTGTTGCTTTTTCGAATATTTTGAATCATTTTAATATATTTTTAGAAAAAGTAAGATTTTTCAATAAAGTAAGATTTTTCATCTACGAAAGTAAGATTTTAAAAAGTAAGATTTTTTAAAAGTAAAATTTTGAAAACGTAAGAATTGAAGAATCGTGATTTTAAAAAAGTAAGATTTGTCAAAACGTAAGATCTTGATAAAAGTAAGATTTCGAGAATTAAGATTTCGATACGCTCCCAAGTCAAGTTTCTCCAAAGCTAGACTTGGGCGCTCGAAACCGTTGATTTTGCTTAGAGGACGAGAGTTAAGAACGGTCGGAAGGATTCTCATAGGACGCCTCCTTTTTACGAGATGGATTGTTTACATTCAAAATCAATTTGTATGGAACAACCTGCAGCAAAATACGAAATACTTTACACTACAAAAGTATCTCTGAATGGCTTCTGTAGAATTATGAAAAGAATAAAATCCTGTGGTATTACAACGAGCTATCGTCGGCCCAAATGTGCGTAAGCAACCACTTAAACCTGACCTAACACAAGTTTGTGAAACTAAACATTAAATTTATTCATTTTCTAGTTATTTAATAATTTTAATCGAAATAAATATTTTTGTCAATGTGTATTATTCTGTTAAGTAGACACTCTGGGTTCAATTTAAGCTTGAGGATTTTAAGGTTGATTGCATAGATATGGCTTATAATGTGTAAGGAACGAAGCATTTCTAACTTATTCCGAATTGTAAATATAAACGTTACTTGAAATATCAACTATCCTTTTCCTGCAAAACACGACGTTTCGAGACATTACAATGACAATCTAAATATGTATTATAATTTAACCATTCAAGTTAAATACAGAAATTGTATCCCACCTTTACCCATTTCAATTCATAAGGTCTTGAAATGTACCACCAATTTGATTTAATTTCAATCAACGTCTTTATTAAAGATTATTAAAAAAAATTCTTATTAATTCTTCGTTGTACATTCTTCATTCGTATTTTATTATTGTTTATATGTATTTATTTGAATATCAACGTAAAAAATTTATAATATTTTTTTTTTCTTTTGTTTTAATATTAATAATAAATCCTCCAAACAACAACATCATCAACAACATACTCGTAATCATCATTACCGTATAAATTCATTTAGCGGGATGTACATAAAATAATCATTACAAAACATCATCATGCTTTTAATCAATGAAACAAAACACGAACGCAGAAAAATTCGCGATACATTTTACTTATTATTTTGATTATTATTATTATTATCATTACTATTATTTGTATTAAAAATAAAATTAATATAAAAAAAGAGTCGTGTTCATTTTTTTTGATTGTGGGACAAAATTATTTTTAATTTTTATATATTTTAAAAATAAATATTATGAATTTTTAATGATTATGATCATGATGTTGTTGACTGGTGTGTGTCTGATGATGCCGATGGTAATGGTATGTGTATTTTGGTTACAAAAACAAACATTTATGCCTGTTCGCCAGTGCGTATTTGCAATGGTGTTTTAACCGTTTAATTCGAAGAAATTTTTTGGTTATAAATAATTTATTAAATTATGATTTCAATTCCAATGTATGTCTACGTATATTTTATTAATTGATTCGTTAAATGAATGAATTTGAACACGTGGTGAAAGAATTTTGCTTTGTTAACTAATTGGTTTCTTGCATGATTATTGTTTTACATTGTTATTAGCAACCTCAAACAATAGATGAGAAATTTGCAGACAAATACTATTTACCCATATATGTATATTAGTAAACGTGGACGTGATTTGTAAGAATTTTACAATACGTTTTGTTCAATGTTAAGTTATGGGCTTTTCAATTAAATTATAGACACTTAGTAAAAAAAATTATTTAGGAGTGCCTATAGATAAGTATCTATCTACCTTAAATCAATCTTGTCACCTCACATGGATTTTCCAACTTCAAGAAGAAACTTTTAGCATTATGATAAAAACGTGATTATAATGTTGATTTAATCATAATAATAATGGTTGAATATCGAGAAACTATTCATAATTTTGAAGCGCCACAAATAGTAGCTAACTACATAGCACATATTATGTGGTTAGTCAAAATTAATATTTTGAAAAACGTTCAACTCTTGGTTAACATTCCGCCTGTTTACACGAGTTGTGATTCAACCAAAAAAAATTTCTCTTCCTTCCCCCCTGCCTATAAACTAAAATTTTGTTTATAGGCAGGGGGGAAAGAAGAGAAGAAATTTTTTGTTGAATCACAACTCGTGTAAACTGGCGGATTCAATGTGATAATGCAGCATAATGATGAAATAAAACCGCGCTTAATTTCGTATTCGCCTAGTGTCTACGAGAAACTAGTAAAATGAATAATAAATCCGCCTGATGACATTTAATGGAGATGGATGACAAAAATGCATGTCTAATGCAGAATTGAATGTGTTTATTTGCAATTTTGTTTTTCAATGCTAGGATTTAAAATTAATCCAATTTTATTCTAAATTGTGTCCAATAATTGAAACTAACAAGAAAAGATGTGTGTTTAATGTATTTATTAAAAAAAATCATCGGTAGTCCTGATATTAGAAAAATTTAATAAAATATTAGCCAAACAAAATCAAGCTGTATTGCCTGGTAGCTAACTTCCAGGGAGTAATTGCTCTTTCTATTCCATATTTTCGTTAATTCTTTCTACAGAAAGAATAGAATATGTATCACGTGACCTCAGAATCTTCTGAACGAAATATAATAAAAGAACGGAATAGAATGAACAGAATACTTTTCGACGGCATCATTTATTTTTGACAGACGAAGTATCGTGCATTTGGTTTGTTGAAAGGAACATTTCGCCGACAAATGGGTTAAATACCAGACGGAGCGATTTAACCATTGATTATAATGGCCACTTGCATGTTTGCAAAATGATGACAATATGCAATTGATTCCATAATTGAGCCTGATGATACAAGTGGAGATCCTGCACTACCTAATATTGAAAGGGACTCCAACATTAAACGACATCAAATTCCTAGAATAATAAATATTTCATGAACGCCATAGTTTTTTTTCTAACAATTTAATTCATTAAATTCTTTATTAAATTCAATTTAAAAAAAAAATAATAATAAATAATAAAAATAAATATGAACCACACCAACTTGACGTTTGAGGAAAGACTATTCTTTTAATTTGTTCTACCAATTAATGTAGATCAAAAAGACTGCATTCTGAAAATTCCGAATGAATAAGAGAATACATATATAAAAGAAAGAATGAATAAAAGTACGATTAATGTGAATTTAATATACTATTTAATATTTTTTAGATCTTACTATTGCATTATCATTTGTATTGCATATGTATCAGTGCATCACCGTGCTCATTCATAACATTAATTTCCTACGATGTTTTCACTCACTTTCCTTGCGTTGCAACGCAATATTATACAATTATAAATTTATATTGAGTGTCGCGCTCCTCATGAGGTGATAGTGTAATATTTTTTTAAGCTCATGATTTCTCTATAAAATATAAAAACACAATAGTATTAGTCATTTATTTGTTAGGTTTAATCCAAATTTTTTGTAAATAGTTGGTGTTAGAAAGTGTTGTAACGTGGGTCAAAATGTTCAAAACAGTTAAGGAATGTTTTTAATTATATTAAAATCCGTTTATCGCACTCGACTGAAGCCAATGAAAATTCATCGATTTGTACAATTTGCTGGTAAGTTCAAAACGTCAGAAAGTTAAATGCAGGGTGTCACCAGTTACTAATCCAACAAACGCACCTGCTACTTCGGAGACATCATCAGCCCTTAATGACGAGAATGTTTCGAGTTAATATCTTAATAAGTTATTACCATACATTGGCATGTGCTCTATATATCTAAGTAAATAGAAATCATTATGAAAAATGTGTTTATGAAGAATTCATGGAACAAACAAAAACAAATTTCGACAGTTAGAGATAAATTGTCATATCATACAGTCTACACTGCCGAAATCAATAACTATACAACAAATCCAGGAAGAAATTAAGACAACGCAATACATCTTACGAACAGCTAAAAATATTCAAAAAAATAAGAACGCCCCAGTGAGCCTTCCAGGGCCCAAAGCTGGAAAACGCATGAGTGATGAATTCAGACATCAGAGCTAAAATATTAAAACGAAGATGATGTTAGTCGTATAATGTCTGGGAAAAACGATTGAAAAAGATAAAGTCGGAAAAGGATGATGTGTTCAAAAAATTGGTTTTTCTAAATTATCTTTGCTTCGTCCTAAAAACTGAGTGAGAACTGCCCTGGATTGGATAATCTTCATGAATATAATCTACGATAGTTTTTACGGATATTTGAAAAACGCATTTTTGAACAATGATTGTCTGGATACTGAATTACCGTTCAGTCAGTGAACGGTATTCAATGATATTCTTGATTGCTTCATAATTAAACTAAACAATTTGAATCCTTATTGCTTAATTACACAGATTTCAGTTCCTTAAAAAGTTCCTCTCTGGAGCACAAAGAGGTATTTGTTTCTTTGCATAAAAGTATGCGTTTATAATAAAATGCTGCACAGAGTTTTCATTGGAAGATGCAACTATTCATCAGTTTCTAATTTACAAAAATGAAGGAGAGAATTTGCTTCTATATAATATCAGATTGACTACACCATGACATTGTAGCAGTTTACTTGTTAATTGAAAACGAAAATTCCAGATTTGTCTAAAATGCATTATGTTGTAGGTGGTGCAGCAACACATTATAAAAATATAAAAAAATTAATGAATATAACTAAACACAACAGAATTTTGGAGTTGATTGTGAGGGACATTTTTTACGCAACTGGTCATGGAAGGGTATCAAGCGAAGGAGTAGCAGGTACTGTTAAGAGAATGGCGTATAGACCCAGTTACCAACCGGTATGATGGAAAAATAACCAATGCAGAAGAATTTTTCAAATGGTCTAAAACCTTGAAAACTGATAGGCTTTTTAGATTTTGTTCAGACACTGAATAGAAATCAAAATAAAATCAAACTAGCTAGTAGATTCCAGAATATGAAAAGAATAAAAGGAACTTTTAATTTTCACGCAGTTCTATCTTCAGGAGAAGGCTACTTAAAAACAATATTCAATTAGTGAAGATTAATATTTAATAGTAAATTTAGGCAGTGTGAATATCTTCAAATTTGTTTCTTTATTTTGTAATACATTTTTTTACTATCAATATTTTTGTTTTAAATTTAATTTTGAATCGCAAAACGGGTAGTCCTGTCGTTCCTAAATAGATTTTGTAAGAAACAAAATTATTCAAATCTATCTTTGAAAAGGGCCTGATTGTTGTGCAAATGATATGCTGCCTCCACGAAGTATTTTAAGATACGGGCGCGCCCTGCGCAATGTGTTGTAATACGAACGGTATGCGGTAACCAATCCCTTCGTACTGGTGCATCATAATAGTGAATAGTCAATCCAACACAATGCAATCGATCAATACACAAAAGGATCTCATTTTTCAAATTGGCTAATCCACAATCTTCGAAGGCAGGTTCCATAGATTCTGGGGGAAACCACTTATTGCATGTTAGTGAAACCAATTTTGAAACAACGAATCCATTTCAACAGCAGTCAAATACAGCAAAACGTATATCAAAAGTAGAAGCAAAAGCAGTTCTGCAACCTATATCTTCAACGTCGGTAGCAATGCATGTACAAAATACTGGATCAAAATTTATTGGTATAGGTTCGCACAATCGTTTTATATACAAAAATAGAACAAGTGATGAATAAGATTAACAAAACTTTATTCACTCTTGTTGGGAAAATATCCGATGTAAATTTAAATTCAAAATGGTTGAAAAACTTGGGAACAACAATGGAACATTAAACATCGTATTTTTAATTTTAAGGGTTAACAAGTGTTTTTTATTAAATGGTGGTTTTTTCGTACTATTTCTACTCAATTACAAAATGACGTATTCAAAAAGATGTAAAATAATAATACAATCGTGACATCTAACGTCTAATCCGGAGTATATATATAATTACCGGAATACTCTCTAAATACGAGTACAAAGTTAAATGTCACATAATTCAAAATTAACAATAAAATAATGTTGGTTAGAATGTTGTTGGTAAGTAAAGTAAATTTATCATTTTAATATAATAATAAATAATTAATGTTAACTTTAAATTTTTAGATGACAATTCGATGCTGCGGCCGATGATGATTTATTTCTAGGAGGTTTATTTATTTCAGTGTTGGTGTTATTCTGAACAATGCAATTGATAGACATTATAACCTAGAAAAGAAAATCACTAAAACAAAAAGGCGGGAAAGGTTCGGTGCCGAACTCTATAAGCATTTTTGTATCACAACCACCTACTTCCACACCCACCTAACCCCATCTACACCCAGCCCAACCAATCCAATCCACCATAACTCAACCGACCTAAAACGACCGAAAATCACTACACCTAAACATTATTACCACCCCAATTGAATTCCAACCCCTAAAACCCACCTCACCCGCACCACCCTGTACTACACCACCCATATCATCACCCTTTAACACCTCCATTCCCACTCCCACACATACCACCCACACAAACCCTCATCCACAAAATCCCAAATTCTCACACCAAACCCAAAACATCTCATTCCACCTTCCATACCACCACTCCTACCACCCCCATAACCACACTACCCACATCCACATGACATATATTTTTATTCTACATTCACATGCTCTATAAAACTATAAGTGTTGCGGGATAAGGCTTATCCATTTACGCGTAGAGGTAATAGTGAATCGTCTAGTTTCGAATTTCATCCACGTTTTAAGAACTTGTCCTCAATCGCTTTCTGTGATACAGAGACTCAAATGCTGAGCAACGGTGTGAATTTTGCTCCTACGCCAAACAAAATCAGCCTTCGATCATTCGAGAATCTCGCTGTAGATGCTGAAACTGCCTTATTTGGACAGACAACCCAATTAAAATCAGTGTGTGCGCTACAAATAAAGAAAGGTATTGATAACTCTTCTACTCCACCATTCTCTTCTTCTGCTGCTTCTAACAATACTAACCTCAATGTGATTAGTGCGATAAAGAAAAAATTACGTGCCCTTGACCTGATAGCGTGTAAAGCGGATAAATGGCAATACAATTACCGTGCTCACAAAAGCCGATTACGAAAATAAAATTTCTGATTTTATTATAGAAAGCAAAGCAATAGTGCTTGCAGGGATTAAACTAAGTCTTTTAAGACTTCGGTTAGTAAGTGTATCAACCAATGCCCGAAGTTGTTTGATGGAACTGGTTGGAAATACTCTGTCATGAATCCATCCGCTCCGATCCTTTACGTTTACCAAAAATCCATAAGGAGGGCATTCCGATTATACCAATAGTCGCGTATTGCAATGCCCCTGCCTACAAGCTATGTAAGGGTTTCATAAATTTTTTCAATTGTCATACTAATTTCTTTTCGGCTTACTCGGTTAAGAGCTCGGTAGAATTGATTAACAAAATTCAAGACGTCGACATTCCACTACATTCAAAACTAGTTTCGTTTGACGTTGCCAGGCTTTTCACTTCTATTCCAATCAATACTTTGTCCCAAATAGTTTGTAATTACTTAGATAGGGATGTTGTAGATGAGGGCTTACGTCGTGAACTGAAGTTAGTGTTTGTGACTTGTATTAAAAAAAATTATTTCTGTTTTGATAATACATGTTTCAAATTCGCAGATGATCTACCTATGATCTCCCCTCTGTCACCTTTGTTGGCTGAAATTTTTATGAATTTCTTCGAATAAATGATCATATCAAAAACAATCCTTATTTTCGTCATATAATCTTTTGGTATAGATATGTTGATGAAATATTATGTCTATGGAATGTAACTGATATACTGTTAGACTCATTCCTTACTTGGGTAAATTCTCAATAACCCACCATTGATTTTACGTTAGAAAATGAAGAAAATAAATGTATTAACTTTCTAGATATAACAATAACCAGGACTTTCCAATTTTCCAGTTTTTCAATTTTCCAATTTTCAAATTTTCCAACTTACCAAATTTTCTATGTTCATATTTTTTTATTTTCCTATTTTTCAATTTTAAAATTTACCAGTTTTCCAATTTACCAATTTTCCTATTTTCCAATTTTCCATTTACCTATTTTAAAATTTTCAATTTTGCAAATTTCGAAATTTCCAATTTTTCCAATTTTCCTTTTACCAATTTTCCTATTTTCTTATTTTCCAATTTTTTTAACCAATTATTAAAATAAAATGGTATCAACTAATGTTCCACCTAGGAATTTAGGAATTGTCATGGCACATCCTGATACTAAAGAAAATGATTTCGTTTTGCGTTTATTATTTCGTTCGCCTCGTTCGATTACACTTTTCGTAACGCATTTGCCAGCTTAGTCCCCAAGTCAAGCGTGCCTAAAGAAGTTTTACTTCAAAAATAATTATAAATCTACATATATAAAACAAAGTCGGGTTAGTTACACCATTTATAACTGAAGAACGACTGGACCGATTTTTATGATTTTTGTTTTGTTGGATTTGTCTCCGTTCCGAATAGCATAATAACTATTAAAACATTGGAAAAATTCACCAAAAAAAAGTTATCAAGAAAATTCATTTTCTCATATATTTAGTACATTTTGTTTTTTTTTATTTTGTTCGTCTCAATACAGTGGTGGTTTAGGAAAAAAGAAAAGTCGGAAAAACTCAAAAGGAAGCCCCAAAAATCTAATAAAAAAACCTTTTTTATATGAATTTTGTAGGTGTAGTTTTTATGTGACGAGTGGTGCAGTGGTTAAAGCTTCGGCGCTTGGAGCGCAAGGTACTGGATACGAATCCGACTGGAGGCTGCATGCACATTTACTATTTTATTTTTTATCCAATTTTTTTTTATTTCATCTACTTATCTATATATATAAAACAAAGTCGGGTTAGTTACACCATTTATAACTGAAGAACGGCTGGACCGATTTTTATGATCTTTGTTTTGTTGGATTTGACTCCGTTCCGAATAGCATAATAACTATTAAAACATTGGAAAAATTCACCAAAAAAAAGTTATCAAGAAAATTCATTTTCTCATATATTTAGTACATTTTGTTTTTTTTTATTTTGTTCGTCTCAATACAGTGGTGGTTTGGTAAAAAAGAAAAGTCGGAAAAACTCAAAAGGGAAGCCCCAAAAATCTAATAAAAAAAAACCTTTTTTTATATGAATTTTGTAGGTGTAGTTTCTATGTGACGAGTGGTGCAGTGGTTAAAGCTTCGGCGCTTGGACCGCAAGGTACTGGATACCAATCCGACTGGAGGCTGCATGCACAACTATCCAACTGAATTTTTAAACTCATTGGATCTACCTGGCTTGCCACCGCACAATTTACAACTAAAAGTTGGCTCGATAATCATCATGCTACGAAATTTGAATCAACCAAAACTATGTAACGGAACGCGTTTGGTGGTGAGAAAACTCATGGGCAATGTAATTCACTCCAAGGGAAGTTCAAAGGTGAGGAAGTTCTCATTCTGAGAATTCCGATGATCCCAACCGATATGCCATTCGAGTTTAAACGAATTCAATTTCCGATTCGTCTTGCATTCGCCATGATGATCAACAAATCACAAGGCCGCCAATCCTTGAGTGTTTGTGGCCTGAATCTAGAAAATGAATGTTTCTCTCACGGCCAATTGTACGTAGCATGTTCACGTGTCGGTAAACCATCCGCTTTATTCGTTCTCGCACCTAACAATAAAACAAAAAATGTCGTATATCACAAGGTGCTACAATGAAGGGAATCGACTCCATTGCAACTCACCCAGCAAATAGTTTAAAAGAAAGTAGTGCAATAATGCTACGCGAACCATTTCTATTCAATTCAATAAAACGAAAGCCTTACTGCCACGTGAATTACATTCATTTCAATGTAATTAAAATATATTTCATTTTGATTTTTGTAATTTCATTGAATTTAATTAATTTGGAGTATTCATTTAATTTATTTAATCTTAATAAAAAACTCAATTTTATTAAGCTAATAACTTTAAAAAACATTTATTGATTTTGAGGCGGTACGAAGTTCGCTGGGTCAGCTAGTTGTTAATAAAACAAAACCAATGTATGTCACTAAAATTTGACATCTCGCAGAAATTGATGTAATAAAAAACACTCGATGATTCCAGATTAACAAACGGGTTTTTTATTAAATATAAATAGGTTCTATAATACACTTTCTAAATGCTCGGTTTGCCAATTATATAATGTTGATTGCTCCAAGTTCTCAAAAAAGTGCACGAGTTTAATTTATTTTATGTATAACTAGGAAAATGGCATATTTTTGTACACTAAATTAATTAATTACAATTTTAAGCTCAACTTAGTTAAGATATTCAAATTTCCCAATATAAATACAAATAAAGTAGTAACGAGTTTAACTTTACTATACGCAACCAATTCTAGTACAAATTTTGGTTTACGTAGAGTACTCAAAGTGACATATTCGTGTTGACAAAGTGTTTGCAATTGGATTTCTAATTTATATAAAGATCAGTATAAAAAATATTATTTCTAATTTGAATTTGATAATTAATTACATACATTCTACTTTCAGAATTATAACAAATATTCCGGTGCAAAAATATTATTTAAAATTATATAATGAAACTGGTAAGTATATGATAACATATTTAAATTTTTTTCTTAAGTTTAATTTTAGGTTGAAACTGGAGAACAGCTGATGAGATCCGTTACAATAATTTGTGTGTTGATTTCGTGAAATAAAGTTTTAATAATTCAAGGTATTTTGTGTTTTTTATTCTCAACAACACAGGCGGATTGACTATTCGAAATAAATCTGCATACTTGAACTTTTTCCATTAATTGGGAGATTCATTAGTAACCATAAAGACATCGAACCGGTTTAGACATCTCGATCAGCCGACTGGTTAGTAAGTTTATTAGTGATACGGCTAGCACGGGACAATCACAATTTGTAGTTCTAATTCTGCAAATGAGAATTTTGCTTCCATTTGAGATGCCTTATGATGTTTTACGTAAATAAATGTAAACATATTTTACACTTAATAAACACGTTTTATTAAACACTTGTGTTAGTATGTGTAAGCAAGGTTTCACCAAGTATTTGCCGTATAGTGTAAAAAGTAAATAAATGTAATTAAATATATCTAAAATATAGGCTGAAATCATTAAAATTTGTTGCTCACTGAAACATTTACGAAATGTTAGCTAAATTATACATTAAATTATAAAAATTAATAATAAACACCATTGAGAATAATATGTTCCATAAATGCTAACAAACACTTTAATAATTTGGTTCAGTCGTATAATAAGGTAATAGAAATAATATAATTTATATAAATTAAGATATTGAATTCCATGTTTCTATATTGTCCCATATCTAACAATATTCCTTAAATTAAATAATTAAATTAATATAAAGTATACCTAGAGATATTTTTAGTGCATTGTTTGCAATTGCAATAACGATCATTTAGGGACAATATCCGAAATAACCTTTGAAAAATGGTTTGCTATCTATTGGAGCAAACCATTTTGGAAGGTTAATTAGGATATTGAGATTTGGGTAATCTAAAAATAAAAAGCTGATAGGTGTCCTCAGAGCAATTAGAAAAATTCAGACCGAAACAGTTTAGGTTGAAAGAATTAAAATCAAATAAAATCATGCTCAAACTACACAGTATAAGTGAAATGAAAGTGTAAATAATCTGAACGGTTCAATTTATAAACCCACAATAATTACTTATGACCACGTTTAACATTGGATACGAGACTATACCGCTTTACAAAAACCAACTACCTGAGGAACAGAAAATGAAATAAGGTACAATTATAAAACTAATAATTCAGGAAATATTAAAATAAAACAGTCAAAGTTAACCTATGATAGTTAACTTTAGTACATATCAATTTACAATAATAATAAATAAATTATAAATCTGATAATGCAGAACCAGCGACAATTATAGGCCAAGCTAACCAAAACCTGTACCAATTTACACTCTCCCGAACAGTTTTACGAATTTTACGTGAAAACAATTTTATTGTTCACTAAAATTGGGAACATAAGTAAAAATATTTTTCTAGTATTAATACGAGGATTTTAAAAAACGATGAAAATTAAGTTATGTAGTATGAAAATGTGTTTTCTTTAAATTCAGCTTTCATGTCGTGAATGCGGCTCACAGTTATAGGATTGGGTTTTTTTAAATCATGTTTAATAGACAAAATTGTTCCAGTTATTATACCAGTCAAATTGTAGACAATGTTGTACACTTGCTAAAGTAGGAACGGTCCGACAACCCACCTCTTTGTATCGAAAATTAATTTTTTTTAGTTACTGTTACCTTTTACTATTAGACGATGAACCGAAGAAAATATTGTGCTGCCTTTAAGTGCCCATCATATATAAAAAAAAAAATCCGGAGATGAGTTTCTTCCCTAATTTCCAAAATGTTTAGCGAGGTTTGTTCAATATTTTTATAGTTAAAGATTTATTTAAGGCTATATTTTATTACAGAGCTAAACTTTGGATGTCAAGAGTCTCATGGGATGATTTAGAACCAAAAAACTATGGACAGCGCCGGTTATGCGTGTTACATTTTAGAGATGAGAATATCAAGACGAATAAACAAAGATTTCGTTTAAAGTTGAACACTTTGCCGATCAAATTAAAAAAAAATATTTACAGGTTTGAAAATAAATGGATGCTGCAGGTCGACGACATCATGGAAATTGAAATCCTACACAGGTATAACCATTTATTTGAATTTCAAACAAGGGATGATTCGCTTCAGAATTTAAAAACTATTGATTAGCCCGCCCCGGTGGCAAAGTGGTCAGCATGCTTGCTCCAGCGACCGGAGGTCCCGGGTTCGATTCCCGGTGGTGACAAGGAAAAAATTTCACGGCTGGTTTAGGATCAATGAATTAATCACTCATTATCCGAAATGAAATTATGATTATGAAACCTCGTTTGAGGCGGCCAAATCCCTTGATGGGATATAGTGCCAGAGAGAGAGAGAGATTAGCTATTTATGACTGTGGCCCAAAAGCATATAGGTCCAAAAGCATCATTTATCCAGTATTCGAACCCTTCAACGTATCACTGAAAATTCACTCAACATTCACCGGGATTCCATAGTTTTGTATTTCCAGCGTTAAAAATTAAAATTCAAAAGTTTCGCGAAATTGAGAGGGAATGTGTTTTATGTATAGATGAAATGGCAATAAAGTCATTTTTGACTTTTTTCAGAAAACAAGACAAAATTATCATTCTAGTAGATTTTGGTGAAACTGCATGTAACGGAATACCCGCTACATCGGTCAGTATTAGCAGTCATGGCTAGAGGAATTTTTGGGACGTGGAAACAGGATGACACTTATTTCTTTGTTAGTAATAGTTGTCCCACAGGAGATTTAGTGTGGATCGATAATAACCCCTTGGATAAACTAGCTGCCATTGTATTAATAGTTAGAGCTATAGTTAGCGATCAGGGGTCTAATTTCATTAAATTAGTTAACTATTAAAATGTAAACCCAGATAGGACATTTTTTATTCGACATGATAAGAAATATTATTACATGTTCGACCAGCCTCAAAAACATCCTCAACAATTTAATCGTGAATAATTTCCGATGGAAGGAAGCTCACCATGACCATTTTGGAGATATATCCAAGAAATTTATAACAGTGACAAAAGACCACCTTGCGATTAATGCCTCGTTTAACGGACTCACACATCTACCCTACAAATTTGCAACGGATGAAGGTCAAATGTGCCACCCAGGTTTTCAAGTTTCATTCCGCTTATTCCTGCCTTCAATCCTTAATTTAACACAGGTTACTACACTAATCCGCCGATGGAACTGCTAAATTTACACTTTTTTTCGATGAATTATTTGATATAATGAATTCATCAACTATTCATGGCAAAACGGTTTATAGAGCCGAAACAAAAAAATACTTTAGATTTAAAAAAAAATACTTCGAAGATGCCCTTGCTTTCTTAAAAAAATTAATTGCTTTTAATAATTATGAACAGAACATTTCGAAAAAAATTTAATGTCTCAAAGGTAGGCCAATGTCTATTCGCGCGGTAATGTTTCTTTTTGAAGATTTACATTCAGAAGAATATAAATTCGTTCTAACTAGACATCTTAATCAAGATTGTTTAGAAAAGTTTTTTGGAAAATTGGCCAGCAGGGTGGACATTCTTTCTATCCAACACCTATTCAATTTTTTAGAGCATTCAAAATAAAAAAACTATTCTCAGTGTTTAGATGTTTCAAAATTTGGAAATTGTGAAACAAAACTTCGGGAATTTGTCGATCTGCAGGTCGGTTCTGGTTTTCCTATAGAAATTAGGAAAAATATTCACATAGCGTTGTTATCAAAAATACCATTTTCTGGCCTACTGAGAAATTATGTTTGATTTAAATTTTTATAATTTAGGAAATACTTTTTCCCAATTTAATTTTGTTTTTGAAAAAAAAAATTACACCAACTGTTTACCATAGTATGCCAGAAAAAAAATTGCGACAAAAATACTATCACAATATTTTTCCTAATTTCTTTTTCCTATAGGAAAGCCAGAATCGAGCTGCTATTGGAAAATCTTACTTCGCCCACTGATCGATCCGTCGCTTCTAATTCTCGAGGATTTCTTAATTTCACCTGGTCCTCGGTTGACAGTAGCCACAAAAATTATTCTGCGTCCGTTTCCGATGCATTAACCTACTTCTCAGGTTTCAAATGTAACAAATGCATGGAAATCCACAATGTAGCCTTTGTAGATCTCAAATTACTTTAGATATAAGTGATCAAAACAGATTTGTCATTTGTGCTGATTATAAAGCATATTCGAAGGAATGCGTGCGGTAGCTTGTTAGTTCCCCATACAAATTTTATTAATAGGTCAACTTAAACAAGTGTTTCAGAGAATATTCGATCAGTCGAAAATAATAATGTTTCGTATAATATTTATTGTGGTATGAAAGAGCTAGAAATTTTGTTTGATTGCCCAGATTTCCAAGCAGACGTTTTATTGAAGTATTTAATTAGATCGCGATTATACTACTATGTAAAACTTTACAATATAGATTTAAGAAGTAAGTGTAAGATTAGGTTTAATAATTATAAATTGTTTCAATTGATGTTAGTCTGCGATCTTTTCTGTGATATTTACTATGCACCCAAAAGAGTTCTCTGATTGTGATTTTTTATTTCCGGTGAAATGAACACCATTTAATAAGACTTTAATTTTCAGATTTTTTATTGAATTATCATTTATTTATTATTTTGATTGAATTATTATAATTTGGTAATTTTTATTTATTGATATTTTCTGAATGAATTGTATGAAATTATGTAATGGCTGTACTTAATTGCCGTCTTTCTTGGCACACATTGATCCGGATCAGCTCAAATTTTATATGGCAAAACCTCATCCAAATTTTGTTTTAGATCACAAATTTTGATTTGAAATCTAGTAAGCGCCTTTGTGTTGTTTCATGAAAGATGAACTGAATCGGATCAGATCAAGCATCAAGAAACACAGCTAATATTGTTCAATGAATTAAATTATTTATAATTTTATTTTACACGTAGATTGTTAAAAGATTTTGTATTATTATAATTTTTTTTTCAAATAATTACAACAAATATACCGGGTCAGGGGTCCCTGTGTTGTGGTTTTTTTTTGTAAACTGTTCTTGCATATGATGATTACCTGAATTACGATATATTTTGCCCGTCAAAAGTAGTAATTCTGTAACCACACATCGGTTACACTCTGATGCATTTGAATTGATAAATCTGTAATAATAATATAAGAATTTTAATAAACTATTATAATAAATGAACTTTTTACAGTACTTAAATATCTACAACTTTCTTTATTTTACTTATTTGACCAGAGGTTTGAGTTTCTGTAAGTATATCGTTCTCTTGAGTTTAAATAGCCGCATCCTTTGGATTTCAATTTCGAACCATAAATTATGATATATCAACTACACCTTTAAAAATTCGCAATATTTTGTTCAAATATTCTGATCAATGGGCAATTGGTAACATTTTAATAATTGCAAGGCGGTACAATTGAAATCAAATGGCAAACAACTTGAACACTTAGACACTCATCGTCAATTCGTCGCATTTTCCAAATTGGCTTGGTGACAAGAAATTAATGTAAAATACTAAAATTACTTACTTTACTGCACTAAATAATAGAAGGAGAAAATTCAAGTGGTGAAGCATACTCACGAAGTGTAATTCTGGTTTGAGCCGTTCTGATTATAGGTTAGAGATAGGACTTGTACTTTCAGTACGTAATCATAATTTTTATTTATTAGCTTTGGATAACATGCTCCAAGGTACTTTACGTTCGATTTGTGCCGTGAACATAAAGCTAGGTTTTCCCAGTTCGATTTCTTTTGGCAGTAAACTGTCCATAATATAACTAGCAGATTTTGCGAGCAAATTTAATCCAGCTTCTCCTATGTGTGGTATTATTGGGTTGTGGTATAATCTGCCGTTGTGATTGAGCTGATTTAATAAAATTCGAAGAGTTTTGATGTGTAAACATCTTTACATCATCATATGCAAAAATTTTTGTATGGTAGTAAACTTGCAAATGAAACGAACGGAAATGACGTACTACGTTTAAATATGTTCATTGAAAAAAGAAACAAAATATGAAATAATAAAAAAAGAACAAAAACAACAAAATACATATATAAATTTTGTACTATATACATAGTCTAGTCTGAGTGTATGTGTATATATAAATAGTATGGAAAGAAAACAAAGAAACATTTATAAAATTAAATAGAAACGACGAATCGACATTTTCAGCGAACAGAAAAATAAAAAAATTTAAAATAGCGTGTGCCACCACAATTTATGCACTATAGAGAGTGGTACTTATAACGAGATAGTATACTCTTACGGTAAAAAACACAGTCAACAACTTGTGTATGTGGCTTTATCACGATCTCGTAAAGCAGTCCATCACGTCGGCTAACAATAATTATGTCTTCTACCATGAACGTAAAAATGCAACCTCAATTGGTCCTCTTCGAAATGAGTTAACGCGCCTCACCACAAAACTGCTAAGTATAGCTCAGGATGTAATGGCGAATTTTGTACGAGATAATAATGACGTCTGGTTTTTAACATTCCAGAATCTCAGGTCGCTTCACCTCGACCTAACTGATACAGTTGCTCTCCTAGAATGACCTGCATGTTTAATTTTCCTAATTTTCAATGCTGCGTTCAGTTCAAGAGAAATAGTCAGCGGGCGGTTGGAGTAGCAGTATATAAAAATTCAAGTAGAACTCATACAGTCACCTCGCATAAGGAAATCATCGTTGGACAAACAACTGGTATGAGCGTAACAACACAACCCATTGGCGATGTAAGATGCTTATGGTAGTTGTATACACCTCGCCGAATAAAGCTGTCGAAGACATAATCAAGTACATACATTTCGTCCTTGCTCCATATTCTGAAAGAATTTCAAAAAAATTTCAAGGAGACTAACATCTTTTGCCGATGATTATGAGCAGGGATTTCATTTTGCTGCTCCCTAAGATCAGTGATGAATCACTTATAAACTTCCTGCGATACGAATTCGATTTGCACAAGAACTCAGATCGAAATATATCTTCTACGAGATATGTGAGAAATATAAGATATATGTACTACGAGATATGGGACCACGTCTTTGATGCTTGCAGCTACCATAGGCCAATTGCGTTGATTATACCGAAAGAGTAATAGACCAATTTGATGGTAATAAACGAATGAAAAAATCTGGTTAGTAAAATTTCATTTCTTCTTCCTTCAAAGTAAACCATACACACGCACTATACATATGCCATGTTTACACATCTCTTTGAGAGTACTAATGGACTCATTCTTTTTTCTAGTACCGTCCGGAGCATGTGCCGCAGATGGGATCTTAAAATCTTCTTACTAAATTACTAATTAAATTTTCAAACTATTATTAAATCGAGAATAGTTTCGGAAATCTTCTAATATCAAATTGATTGACAATTAAGAAAGGACAAAATTAGTACACTGTTATGATTTTTGGTCGATTTTTAATTTTGTTTTCAAATTTTAATACCACTATACTATTTTTTAACTAACACTAATATATTGTATCTTTCTCCATACAAATCAAGGGTAAAAAGCGGTTGAAGTGTTCCCATACAAAAAACGAGTTATTTCCTTTCTGTTTATATTCTGTGACTTAAGTATGTACTTTATAAATTGGACTTGAATATTATTCTAATACAACATTTTTGAAGTACCTACTAGCAATGGCTTAATAAAACTAAAGTAAATACCACCCCAACCGACTATGCCATATTACTGTAATACAGAATATACTAATTAAGAATAGACCATCCATAGAATTACAGGTGGGCAAAGCGATCTAAGTAGATATATCTTTCGAATTGCAAAGATTATATAATTGCAGAGTAGAATTAGGTGATTTTTGAAATTTGGATTATTGTTAATTGTGACACCCAGATATCATAAGTTATATACGAAATTTAATATCAAGCAAGAACTATTTTAATTTTTATTCTCACTAAGCAGAGCTGTGGTATATTACGTGAATCGTAAGATCAGCTTTTGCGTTGTATGTTTTGGATATTCATTGAGTTAATCAAAAAAATCTTGTATTTAACTGCATAAGAGAGTATCATCAGCAAATGCAGTACATTTTCCGTTTCAGATCCGCGAAAAGATCGAAACCTAGTTCATGAAACTCGTTTTTCTTATAATATTTTATATTTTTGGGATGAGAATTGAATTCCTCAAAAAATTGCACACCATGTGATATGTAGTACGGCGTATATTATCGATGGTCTGTTTGGTAATGGAACGTGTTTAGTTAAGATACTTTACATTAGAAGATTGTATTTGCGTAAATTAGTGCAAACGCATTCTGATCACAATATTTTCTTTATTCAATATGATTTCTGTCGTTAATTACGAATGCAAAAGATTTTGTGAGTACAGATTTCTAGTTAGATGCAAGGCTTAATTTAATTCACTTATCACAACAATATATAGGCAATAGCACACACTAACTGGCATTCAAAAGAAATATTTCCATAAACGCGATAATATAAGAGTGGACTTATAAATTATTATTTCAAACCTAATTTAATTCAACTTTCATTTTAGAAGTTGATCGAAAAAAGGAAAAAGTTGAAATAATATATTTTCTTAATTAATGTTAATTTAAATGAGACACAAAATTCCAACACAGCGGCAACGTAACATACGAGTTGAAGTAATATTATTATTAATACAATATTCTTTTTTCTTATTTGTTTCTTATTAATTACTTTCTTTGTAAAATAAGTAAAATTAAAAATTATGTTGGAGGAGTTATTTCACTGTTTATAAATTCAATTATAGTTTGGTTATAAAAATAAAAATTTAACGGAGAAACTTGTTTTTTAAATGAATTTTGTGTGTACTCTGCGTTTGTATATCTGCGAGTTCTGTGTACTCGTTGCTTTCAAAAATACTTTGAAACAGAGTCAGATTTAATGAAATTAATTTATCATAAATTTCTTAAATTGATTGCAATGTGATTTTATTTTTTGTTAGCATGGCATTTGATTAATAGATACTTGTTTCTTCGTGTTATCTACTTACTCAAAAATAAAATAATTTGGAATTTTATGTTTTTGCGACTTGTCGCGCGGTAAATTAATATACAAATGATACTTGCTTTTATAACAAGCATATCGGCATGTTGACGTTTCTCCAACGTCGTGTAAACGGTGAGAATTTCAATATTAGCTCATTTCAAAGCAAACAAAAATTAGTAGCTCTAGCTCGTTATCGTTCTTACACATAATCGGTTTTATTTGTTATGTAGCGATAAATAATTTTTTTTTTGTGAAATCAAGCCTTTCGAAATATTTCGATGCCACTTGAAAATAAAAAAAATAATTGATTATCTCTATGGCCACTATTAAATTATTATATTTATTTTATTTTTAAATAATAGCACTTGAAACATATTACAAAGGTGAAATGATTAACACAATTTTGCTAACTGTAGTTCGATTTATATTGACATTGACCACCAATGACTAAATGCTGTTAATTAAATTGTACACAATAGCATTTTTTTGTATATTTTTGCCGGCATCAATAAATTGCAGGTTTTTCTTGTTTACAGATAAAGAGATAACGCATGATTCGGTTTAAATATTTTTTTATTGCAGTTAAGTGCGGTAATTTTATTATTTTTCAATTTGTTTAATAGATAGGCGGGAATCGATAATATATTCTTTTTGGTAAACCCTAACCGAAATTATTTTTTAATTGCATTAATTAAAATGGATACAAACACGAGTCATATAGTCTTTAATTCATATATTATGCTAAATTTTTACATAATTTGTTATTTTCAATAGAAAAAATCAATGCTAGTTTTCTTATCCGCGTGTTCAGAAAGAATTTAGCCTCGTTCAAAATTTTTTTATGATTGGTATTAAGGATATTTTTCTAAAATCATTGAACCGGTCATGTTCAATTGAATAAATTCTGTCAGCAGAAACCATCAGCAGACATGAGAAATGTGATTCAAATTGTTGTGATTCTGAAGTGGTTAATCCAGCTTAGGTTAATTCAAGATTACAGAAAAGACGGTGCGTTTCATAAAATTCACTTTTAACTGTGACAGTTAAACAAATATAGAAATCTTTAACAAATTAGTTTTCATACCATAATATTCAAATTTTAAATTGTTTCGCCTATATCAGATATGTGAATTGTTTATGTGCCTCACCAATTATTGTGTTTAATAAATACAGGGGATCATTTTTGTATAATTATAACGCTTGAATCACATTTATTTTTAATGTCTTATTTTAAAATGTATTTACAAAATATATCCTTAAATATTATGAGAATTTATATTCACAAATCTTATACATCTATTTATATTTAACTTTTTAAAAGTTACTAAAGAAATTGTTTACTTTTTTAAATTGTTGAAATAAGTGATTTTTCAAAACTTGACTGTGCTCCTTTATAAGAATTTAAAAGAAATTTAGAAATGGATGTATTTACAAAGCAATTAGAATAAAATTGTGTTAGTATTCTTTAAAACTAGAGAACGATACAAACCTAAATTTTTAAGAAACCTAAAATATTTTCATTATGTTTGACGCATATTCTCCAATTCTAAAAAAGATTGGTATACAAAATATTTCTCTAAATTTAATTACTTATAAATGTATTTTAATATAATATTTCAACCAGAAGGTAAATGATGCAATAAATGCAACAAGCTACAAGTAGACAGCACACTATTACAGTAATGCTTTCGTTCAACAATGGGACAAATTTATCGAAATTGCAAGACACGGCTGCTACAAAAAATAGTCAATAATTGATAACTGTAAAAGATAAACACGAGTGTACTTGGCAAAAGTGAAATTATCATAAAATTAAATTAAGAATACGCCAAACATATTTCCAGTCGCACGCGTTACTATTGACGCCACTTTCAACGGACAATCCCTCCGTACACGTAATTCTTTATAAACGGACAATTATCCACATAAAGAATTATTCAAAATAATATACAACAATCTTATATGTATACAAGAATATACATAACAACGTTGGTTATATTTTGGTGAGATGGCAATCTAATTACCATACTTCTCCAATCATATCATTTAGAGATGTAATACAAACTCGTGCATTTATGCTAAACGCAACATATTTTAGTGTAGGGTGGATGCATCGAAATGTTTTGGCAGCGCACAACTATAATAATGTAAAAACTTGCAACACTACAATAATAGCTGTGTTTCTTGAAGCTTGATCTGATCTAGTACAGTTCATGTTTCATGAAACAACACAAAGGCGCTTATTAGATTTAAAATCAAAATTTGTGATCTAAAACAAAATTCGGATCGTGTTTTTCATATAAAATATGAACTGATCCGGACCAATGAGCGTCAAGAAACACGGCAAATGTAAAAACTTGCAAAACCAGTTTCGGCTGATTTTGCAATACTTAAATTTATTAGGCAAGAAGACAAATAATTTAAAATTCTTTCGCCTATTCAGATCGTTCTTCATCCTCATTCCTTCTACCATCACTCACCAACCATACAAAAAAAATATTTTATTATTTAAATAAAAATTTAAGTTTAAAATTAAAATTTGAACAAAATTCTGGTTTTATTTATTATTATTAATTTTTATAATGTGCTTCGCTCTCGCGTTCTTCGTGTTGTTCTTTGACGAGTGGATGCATACTGCAATTACTCGTGCAAACCTATTCAATTCATTTTGCTTAACGCAGTGCGGATTGGTTGATGCTTGGCAACTTCAGAGCGAAACTGCGAGTTGTCTTGCCGATGTTGTCTAGTAGTCAGCGCTACCAATAGACAAGATAAATTTGTATAACAGTGACGATGTAGATATATCGAAAACTTTCTAGCATTATTAGAAAAATTTAAGCAAAATGGTTTAGAAAATACAGTTTTGGATAACGGTGGTTCGCTCATTAAACAGCCACCTGAAATGACATAGTGTTTACGCAGAGATTCTCTTAAAAAATTTACCAAAAAAATCATTCTAGAAAATCTGATAAGGCAGATTTTCTAGAATAACTAAACGTTGGTTAAAATATGAAAATCTTTAAAAAATACTGAAAAACATTTTCCACCCAATTAGTAAATTAATAAACATGGGCCAAATATATCTCTATATCTTACGCTGAGGTAGTAAGCTATCCACTAAATCACAGACAGGATGAGGATTTGTTTTCAATGAAAGAAGCTAGCACTTTTTCATAAGCTAGAGCCATGTCTCATCAACCCTTAATAAATGGTGTAGACTAGTTGTTAAAAAGTTGTTAATAAATGATTCTTATTACTATCTACGGACGTCACCATAATTTGAGAGATTTGTTGAGATACATAATAGGAGCTTAGGCAGTTTCCACGAAAATCAAAAAAAAATTATATATGGCACTCTATGAAAAAATTAATAAAACAAAGAGATGTGCTTTAACTTACGCTTGTGCGCTCACCTTAAAACCGCTGCATATTCCAGCTCAACAGCCAAGGATGGGTATATAAGTCGATTAAAAAATGAATAAAGACCGATAATAAATCAAAAATTAGCCACCAGCGCAAAAATAGTGGATTTATGTAGAAAAGTGCTGATAGTAAAATTATTGCTTTTTGCAAGGCTTTTCAAACAATATGCTTACTACATGATTAAACCGGAAGGATACAAATACCACAGCACCCAGCACCATAACGATAGCTTTGTCTATTAGGTTGGATTGAATCATTGGCTATTTGCGCCGAACAGTCGATATGAAAACTAACTGCAGCATATTTTTGCATTCTTTAAGAACTTTTCATCGATATACGACAAGTATATAAACAAAAAATTACCTACCAGCGCAAACCCATCACCAATATTTTTATCTGATCCAAAACCTTTCAAACAATATACTACGCGAGTAAATGGGAATATGTAAAGTAAATTTGCGTGAAAAAAGTCGATTTCGTTTCGAAAACAGAAAAATGATTTTGAACTAGAACACTATAAATTTAATTTGCAACAATACCAGATTTTACATAGCAGCTTCTCCATTTTTTGCAAATACTTTTAAAAGTATATCATTTATAAAAAAAACCATTATGAACTAAAAGATTCTAAATTAAATTTGCAACAAGATTTAAGCGGAAATGAAGTTTTTGGCAATAAACTATTTTTTACTCTTGTTTACGTAGTAAAGTGAAATAGAGTGATCGACATCAGATTTTTGGAAAACATTTAAATTGAATTGAAAAGACTCTGGCAAATTAAAACCGAACTATTGTTTTACAACTATAAATATTTTGTTACGGGGTATCGAGCTATGCATACCTCTGTTTTTGGAATAATTTTGAATCAATGGACCTTCAAAATCTAACTATTTCTTTGTGTCTGAAGTATATAATCGTGCTAGGAAGAATTGACGGGTAATACTTCTATAATTTGGGAATAAAGTTTAATAATTCAAAATTCAATGCAACAATTGTTTCATACTGACTGTTTTAATGAAAAATGCGTCTTCTTCGTACTCTATACGTAGAAAAAGAGGTCCCAGTGAAGTTTGGTTTAAATCGATTCATCGGAAGTGACAGTTTCCAAAAAAGATTTTTGTTTTTTTTTTTCAAATATTTTGAAAAGTAGATCATTTATGAGAAAAACGGATTAGAAGTAAGAGATTGTAAATTAATATTACAATCATACCGATCCAGATCGGTTTTCCAAACTTTAAGCTAACATGAAAATTTTTGACAAAATTCTGTTTTTCAGCTTAAATTCGGCACTGCGCTGCACAGCCCAGACGGATTGATTGACCAGGATGAACCGTCATACTTAAGCTTTTTTGTAAATTAATGAATTCGGTTCACCGGAAGTTGCAGTTTCCACAGGAGCTTTTCGGCTTTGCAAATATTTCGAAAAGGTTAAATAGCTTTTACTTCAAAAATTATTTTTTTTGTAAAAGCTGTTTATACTTTTATTAAACAGAAAGATTTTAAAAAATCTTCATTTCATCAAAATTCCGTCCATCCGGAACCAAACTTCATACTTAACCTTTTTCCCATTTATTGTGAGGTCCTTGCGAAATTTGGTGGAAATCTATATACTCGAAGTGGTAGCTTCCATGGGAACTTTTTCAATTTTTTGCAATGTTGTTGAAAACTTTAGCATTTACAAAAAACGACAAAGAACAAGACTTTGTTTTTTTTGTAAAATTTTGGTAGTAACAATGATTTTTGAGCTTATTCAAAACAGTTTTAACAAAAGTACGGTAAAATTAATTTTTTGCTTTGGAAATCAAGTGCGGTATATTCGAAATCCGCATATGTATGTCTACATTTGTGGTCACAGAAAATTGGATCTTGGTCTCGGCATATTCACCCAAACACTATTCTTATCAACATTTTTCCAAATCAAGAAAAGCTCCTGTGAATGGTTCGTTTACGACAAATTTTACTAGAATCTCAAACTTTATGAAAAATTTTAAGTTTCATCCAAAACATTTCAGAGAGGTTTATTAGGCTGGATTTTGGAGAAAAAAGTAGTTAATGGAAAATCGTCATTTCCTTTACGTGGTTTCCTTTACTGTATATTTAAAACATTTGTAAGAAAACGAAAAAAAAAATTGTACGGCGCTTGTCACGTTAAGCTGTTACGTTAAGCGGGTCGTTTTCGAGATATTTAGGAAAACTGTTGAAGTATGAAAGTTCATTCAAATCAGTCAATCCGCTGGATGTAGAGAGGTCACAGATTAACATACACGTCTTCGAAAACCACTCTTTTTCGATGATATAGTGAATTGTAAATCTGTAAGAAGTTCGAGTTCGAGCATTTTCATAATAATGCTTAATTTTATTTTTTCCCGTGTGGAGATGCCAAACTGTCATCGTGGCGCATCTCCAGGTGGTGGATAGGGGAATGCTCTTCCGCAGACATAATCTGGTTAGAAGAAGGAACCCCAAACAATAAACCAATCATTAAAGCAATGAGTGTACAACAAAACGGAATTTATACCCCAGGTGTTACGTCAACTGCACAATTGGCCAATTCACCCTCACACGAGGCAGTCTCAATGGATTCTGGGGTGAGCCAACCATTGCGAAACACATTCATACCAAGCACAAGAATTTCTAGATCACTATAGACAAATGCATCCCGCTATACTCAGCAGGAGAACGAAAATGCTGAACGCAGGGAGTGCGTGACTCAAGAAAACCATCACGATGTCGCTAGAGAAAACGGTGATTTAAAGAAATCGATATATAACTTAATGAAAATCAATGAACAACGAGAAGCTGCGGAACCTACAGGGTCGCCCCAATGGATCGAAGCGCCAAGAAAGAACAAAGCCTTTAGAATTAGTGGTTCTCTGAGCCGCTTGACTGGCAGAACTGGGATGAACCGATAGGTTTTATCCCAGGTAATCCATATGATTAGTTGTAATATTGTACAGAAATAAAGATTTTTTAAAAAAAATTAAAACATTTGCAAAAAAACGAAAAAAAGAAAAGTTTTGTACGGCACTTCTATGTAAGCTGTCACTGTCAGTGGGTCGATTTAAGAGATATTTAGGAAAACTGATGAAGTATGAAATTTCATTAAACTCAATCAATACGCAGATTTAGAGAGGTTACATTTCAACATACAAGTCTTCGAAAACCACTATTTTGCGATGATATGGCGACTGGTAAATTTGTATGAATTTCGAGGTCGAACATTTTCATAATTATACTTTATTTTATTTTTTAAAAGAAAGTAAAATGAGCCAGAATTCAACAATTTTTACTGAATTTCAATACTAGTAACTTTTATAACAATGGTACTTATTTTATTGTATGTTGAAGCCGAGGATCAATATTTTATTTGTAATAAACGTGTTATAATTCGAAGGGAAAATAAAAGTGAAGTTAAATAAAATGTTTTGGTTGGTTAAGTTTTACTCTTTCAGTGATCTTAGTAAAATTTGTCCGGAAACCAAACACATGAAACCCATTATGCGTTAGGTTTTTTACCAACACGTATTGAAAAAGTTTTGTTTAGAAAAACGACGCAATTAGTTAATTATAACTTTCGTTTTATTTAACGGTTAATTATAACTTTCGATGTATGCTCACGTGTGAGTCGTGTCAAAGAGTTATGGTATTTTTGTTCAGTATGGTTTGAGTTTTCATCTTGGAAAAACTTAGTCCGGCAAAGCGTCTACAAATTATTCAACTGTATTACGAAAATCAGCGTTCTACGAGGAATGTGTTTCGTGCGCTTGGAACAACACATAATCGGCCTACCGAACGTACAATTCGCTATACCATCAACAATTTGAAACCGAATTTTCATTATTGGAGCATACGCGACCAAATAAAACACATCCAGCTCGTAGTGAAGAAAATATAGTGGCGGTAGCGGAGCGTGTACGCGATTGACTGTGATGAAACGAGCCGGGCCGTTCTCAACAGCTTGGCTTGTCGTATGCAAGAACTTGGCGCATTTTACGTAAGGATCTTGGTTTAAACCATACAAAAATCGTACTCGTGCAAGAATTGAAGCCGGCCGATCTTAAAAATCATCACTGTTTTAGTCTTTCGGCTCTTGAAGAACATCCACTGTTTTCGACCTACATTTTGTTCAGCGGTGAGGCCGATTTCTGGCTAAATGTCTACAATAATAAGCAAAATTTCCGTATTTGGACTAAAGAGCAACCATTATATTCAGATAAAACAACGGTTTGGTGTAATTTATGGGCTGGTGGAATCTTCGATCCATATTTTTTCAAAATTGTGGCCGGCTAGAACGTAAATATGAATGGCGCCCGTTATCGCGCATACCATAACATACCATTTGTTGCCTGAAATTGAAGCCTGTGATCTCGATGGCATTTGGTTCAAACAAGACGGCGCTACTTGCCACACAGCCCGTGAAACTATGGCTTTATTGCGAAAACAATTCGGTGAACAGTGATTCTGAACAGGGGGCCGTGGCTCCCTGGGGATCCGTAAGAAGTTTGCCTGGGGCCACCAAAGTTTGCAAAATTTCCTTCAGAATATAATAAAACAAAAATTGTTGTATAACCGAATATCGTATTGAAAAGGGAAATAAGAAAGATAAAGCTTTCTTATTTAGCTTGTTATTTGTATACATGAGTTTATGTTTACATTTTGCGTATTTTGTCGAATCTCCAGTGAAACCGTAATACCAAATTGTGAAGTATGAAAGTTGAAATAGATAATGGAATAAAAAAAATATTTTTAATCTTTATTATATTATGCAGGGTGTGGACCTATACAATTTTTTAGCAGAGTGCCGGGGGGGGGGGGGAGAGTCAATTGGAAGCTTTCATTCCATAGAAAAATCTTCCAGATCCTAAAAAATGTGTAAAAGTATGAAAAATGTCAACTAAATTCATTTAAAAAAACTAAACGTTATTTTGATATTAGGTTAGTTAAAAAAAATCTCTAGTTTGCGCCCAACGGTATACTACATGCCATAGAAATCACTCATTTTGTGGTCAAAATAAGAGATGCTATTTTGCCGGGGTCAGGGTTATGAAAATACATTTTCTAAGCCCATAAGCCATTTTTCTTAAACCAATTGTATTAAATAATCATTTATTTCACATTGCAGAATACAATTGCCGCCCCGGTGGCAAAGTGGTCAGCATGCTTGCTCCAGCGACCGGAGGTCCCGGGTTCGATTCCTGGTGGTGAAATAATTTCACGGCTGGTTTAGGATCAATGAATTAATCACTCATTATCCGAAATGAAAATATGATTATGAAACCTCATTTGAGGCGGCCAAATCCCTTGATGGGATATAGTGCCAGAGAGAGAGAGAGAATACAATAAAAGTTATTTTTTGCCTTTACGAGCACAAACAAAAAAGTTATGCCTATTTAAAGGAGAGATTTTGTGTAATTAAAAAAAACTTAAAAATATCATATCTCAGTTACCGTGGCACCTAGGACATTACCTAGGAATAGTAAAAAAATAAATTGATTATGGATAATTTAACAAATATAAATTTTTATTAAAAAATGTGGGCCACAACAAAATTATGAATTACTTGGTGGGCTGCGAGGAAAAAAAGGTTAAGGACCTAAATCATGTGATATCACATCTTTAGACTTTTTCCTTTGGGGCTACGAAAAGTCCAAAGTCTACATGGAGAAGCCGGTTACGATTGAGGAATTAGAAGCCAACATTACTCGCGTCATTAGTCAAATACCACTCGAAATGCTCGAACGCGTCATCAAAAATTGAAACTTTAGAATGGATCATGTTAGCCGTACTTATGGGCAACATTTGAAAGAAATAATCTTAAAAATACATAATAAAAAAACATTTTTTGAAACAACCTTTTATTATTTACCTTTTACCTTTTATTAAATGAACTAAAAAGTAGAAAAAAAAATTCTTCAGCCATACACTGGACTTAATACAAAAGGTTGGAGTCGCTCATTTGGTTTCTATGTTAATTGTGCTGCTCTAACCTTTTATGTCAAGTCCAGTGTATGGCTCAAAAAATTTATTTTTTCCTTTTTAGTTCATTTAATAATAAAAGGTGGTTTCAAAAAATATTTTTTAATTATATATTATTTTCTACTTTTTATTTTTTTATGAATTTTACTAGAGCTCTGAAATTTTCGCAAAAAGCTATTAATCCTTTCAATCGTACCGGTCATTGGGATTGAACTTCAAACCATTAAATCGCTCCATATAAATTTGATCACATACAGATAAAGTCGGCTATGAAATTTGTTTGCATCTCTTAGATGCATGTTTGCAAAATTTCATAGCTGTAGATAAATGGGAAGTAAGTGAAAAATCGTTTGCAAGATTTCACTCTCACAGACAGGCATGATGTGAATTTATGTAAAATGTAAATGTAAAAAATGGTTCGTTTTTATGATAATAAGGATTACTCGATTGAATTTTTTTATTTCCTTTTTATTTTTGAAAAAATACCTCAAAATGAAACACCCATTATGTTCCGACACATGTAATGTATCCTACACGTTGCATATTTTCAATTTTCATAAAAACTTGCAACATCCCAAAAAACAATTAATATCTACGTACTCCTCAGGTTCTAGTTTTATTAGGCTAATCTCAAAAACCTAAGCAATTATTAGATAATTTAGTTAAAATTGGCTGTTCTCCGTTAAATATTTTGAAAATATAGTTGAATAATTGTGTGCATTTTTTCACGTAACTCAGAGAATATCAAAAATTGAAACCTCCTCTCCCACCCAAAAAGATTTTTTTTAGAGTCATCCAAGCAATCACCCCGAAACATATTACCATGCAAACTAGGACACTATGGTTAAATCGTAGTCCGGAATCGAACATCGACGCCAATATCGTTTAATGGATGAAAGCCAGCCCCAGAAAGAATTTTGGAAATTCATCAATCATAAACGGTAAAACTATATGAAACAACTATTACGGATGAAATGTATGTACAATTGTACATATAAAAGTATACGACACATTCGACCCATAACAAGGCTAACCACACAATTCCAAGAGTGTGATCATAAGTTAATCATTAATGATTTATAATCATGTTTTTATTTTTCGTATTGGAATAATTCAATTTTTTTTTTTTTTTTCAAATTTATTAGCAAAAAAATATTAATGGTAATAACAACAATAAAATATTTAAATTCTATAAATTCTCTGTAAATACGATGAACACGAATAACAAGTAAACGAATTGCGCGCGAAATTACAAGAAATTATTCTTAAGGTTAATAAACTCGTACGCCAAAAATATTATAAAAAAGTAGATTATTAATAACCATTTGAATTATTTTAAATAATTTTTATTTGCCTTTATTATTAAAATTATTACTATTATAATATAATTTATTGTTGCTGTATTTTTAATGATCATTTGTGTTATAAAATAGTTATTTTGTCCGAATTATAAATAAGTTATTCATTATTTGGTTGGCGGTATATACTGGTATGTTTGAATATGTAAGACCTATGACGATTTATCTGTAACGCGCGTTTAGAAGACGAGAAGAAATCATGCACGATCAATAAATAAAATCATTATACCGAAATACATTTGGACCTAAGCTAATAGTTTTAGAAAAAAAAATACAGAAACAAATTCTAAAATTAAAATAATTAAATTTAATTAGACCAGTTTTTACGGAAAAAATTGAAAATTGTTTATTGCTCGGTTGGTCTTAAGAACACAGCGCGCGCACCTAAGACTAAAGCAAAACCAAATGGTCTGCGAAATTTGCTTTTGGTAAAAGACAACAAATTGTAACGCTATGTTTTATATGAACGACTGTACATACGTACAATGAATTAATTATGAATTTTTAAAGTTGATTGAAACAAATTGTGTTAAGATTGATTAGTTTTTTTTATATATGGTAGATCGCTTAATCTTTAAATGGTGTAATTTAAAGTGCCTTTGCTTTCTAAATTTTGTTTATTCGTGACTAGAGGTGAATGATTTAGTGACAAAGAGGTTGGGAATGATTCGCCGATATTCTTCTTAAACACGGTAACATATTCAATCGATTGACACTGACTATTCAAAAGTCAACACATATTAACTTCATTCTAATATTGGAATTTGTTGTTATTTTTGTTGAAAGATAATGATGTTCCATATACAACAAGGCACAAATCATCTAACTGTCACACGGAAAATTGTTCAAACGGAGTAAACGTAACGTTGAAAAATGCTTTTACTGAAAACGATTTTTAAATATATCAAAACGAACATTTAAACCGTTTTATTTGTAAACTTTGTCGAGGCCTTGCGCACCCAGATCAAAGAATTATTTTTGTTCTTTTCATTTTTTCTGAAAGATGCTCCACAAATATAATCTTTGAAAAATACTTTCAATAAAAATACACAATAATTTAATGTTTATCTGACTGCGAAAGATGTTTTGATCGCTATAATATTGACTGAACATAGAAACTTGAAGCCCATCAGCGTTTCGGGATTTTATGTTTGTCTAAATATCATTTCTAAATCTAAAAAATGATTCGAAGTATTTAAAGTGGTCTAGCTTCGAGGTTTCTTGGTTTGCGGGCATTTACTTATTATAAACGGCACGCACCGATCGGTCTTCTATGTTGTCTATTGGGTAACTTATTTATTGTATTGTCTTTTGTACTTTTGTAGTAATTTATTGATAACAGTTTATTCTTATATTTGGAACGAGTTTGCATAAGCGCTGCCCATATCGACACCTATGGGTAATCACGTGTCATTTATGCGTGTCAAGGTCTGTTGCATCATGTCGTGAACAACTGAGTAAGTTTTTTTTGTCTCATGTTCAAAAAGCATACACGAAATTACTGGGATGTATGTTGCTGAAGTTCGGTATTGGCCGCAGCAATTTTTGGTCAGATTTAAACTTTTATGACCGATATTCGATGTGTTATGTGCAATCCTTTTATAATATATGTTGTCTCTGGAGCACCGAGCCTTGCTCATTAAAAGATGGTTCAATTAGAAGGTTTTTTGCCATTCTTTTGCCACATTTTAAATTGTAGTACCATTCTGAATACAAAACAATTTAATAATATTATGACAAATTAGCATATCGCCAAACTATAAACACATTTTTTTATTTTCATTTACCATCATTTTCTATGCTGTACAGGATTATGTATTATTCTTTTCAAGCTATAGTTTGTTGAATGTAAACCAATCCTTGACTTCACAAAGGTGTATTATTAAATAAGTTTTCGTACCAGCAGTTAATAAAAAATTGAGGGGTTTATATGAGCCGTTTATTGTGAAAGTGGCATAAGTCACTTTTTCAAATAAAACAAAATAATGATAACATTTGTTACAATTTAACGGGATCTCTTAATTTTAAAAAAATGTCCAATCAGTATTTAGAAAACTATTGGGATTTTGTTCAAGAAAAGTTTTGCTATTTAACGGTATAACAAATATGTTTATTTTGAAAGTAAGTCACTGTACTCAAAAAAATAATTGCGGGGATTAGTGGAAGAGAGATCTATTTAATGTTTTATTAATATACAATATAAGAAATATATATATATTTTTTATTACTGAAAATATTTTTTATGCCTGAGATAGTGTAGGTAAGTACAATAACAAATTACACAAATCGTAAAAAATTGTATGAGATATTTTTTTTTTTGTAATAAAATAAATCTTTAATAGCTATATCCTGAAATCGGAGGAAATTTAGGTTATCTCGAAGTTTACCATAAATTATGATATTTTGGTATTAATTAACGTTAAAAAGTGTTATATGGAAACTTTTTATTTATTAAACATCGAATAAGAAAGAACACTCTTGTGTCATAGTACAACGTAGTGTAACGTGCGCAAGCACGTGACTAAAAATCCCGAGTGAAACATTTAAAACTAACAACCCGTACATGGCACCCAATTACGATAATTATTATAGTTATATGTAATTTATTCATCAATTTTCTTAAACCACCGTCCTTTCAAAACATCACTTCAGTAAAAAACATCGGACAAAATTAATATAAGTCAGTAGTTTTTCTAAAATATTTATTTTTAAAGTGGTATAAGTCATTTTCCGTAACGAAAACTGGTGATTTTTCAATGACTTTACGAAATTATTTAAACCGAAGATGCCCATAAATGGATTAGCAACGCAATCCCAAAGCATGCGAAGAAAACTCGGATCGAAATCGAACAAAATGAAAATGACGTCGATAAGGATGAAAAGTGCCGAAATTAATAATGGAAATGCGTTTTTTCTGGAAGGCAACGCAACCGAATTTATATTAGAACAAGACATTGATATAGAAAGTCTAGAGGGGACTTCAATATTAATTTAACCGATAAAATCAATTAAAGTGGTGACGGCGTCCTGAATATCGAAAATTTGAAATCCCATTTGAAGCCGATTCAACCGATGTGTATGATGACACCACAGAAATGATCACCAATGACACCCATGTCTTATTTCGAAAAGTATTTTAATAATACACTTTTCGAATTGATAGCTGAAAACACTAATATACTCGTATACGCAATGCAAAATAGAATTTCATTTCACCAAACTGATATCAAAGAAATAAAACGGCTTTTGGAATACATTTATTCATTGGGAGTACAAGATTCCTAGAATCAGGATGTATTGGAGTAATCTTCTTGGCATGAACCACATATCCAGTGCGATATCCCGGGACCGTTTTTATCAACTGCGCTCAAATTTGCATTGTGTAAATAATATGGAGATCCCCCCCTCAAGATAACAAGGATATATTTGTAAAGGTTGTGTTTGAAATCTATTTACAATATGTAAATATATTCATTATTTCCAAAAATATTTTGTTTTTACGACCGTCGATATATATTTTTTTTTTAATACGGAACGGGCTTGGCGGTCTTGTTGTATAAAATAAAAGATGTAAAATCCTCTTTATTACCCCGACATAATTCGGCGTTAATGCGCCACTTTCAAAAGGCGTATCAACTTTCACTTTTTCGATTCGACTTTTTTCGAATTCGACTTTTTTTCGATTCGAAGTGATGGTACAACCTACCGCCCCAGGTGTCAATAAACAAACTGATTACCAAACGTATATTAATTTAAAACATCCGTAGTCGTTTGTTGTGTGCGTGCTTATTGTGTGTGTTTGTGTGTGTACGTCGTCTTTTTCTGATTTTTGTGTGGTTGAAGTCATCAACTAACGCACAAAAAACCGGCGCGATATGATCAGTACCTTGTTTTATATTCATTGAGTCTTCACTTAGGATGTGTACCGCCTCCATAGTTAACCTACGACCAAGGAGATCGGCTTTGGCCAAAACATCCACAGACTCGAAATCATAGGTTTATGTCCCTTTTTGAGACAATGCTCAACTAGGGCCGTTTTTGGTGATTCGAATTCATTGGATTTTTCCAAATCACGTTTATGGTTTTCTAACCTCTTTTCGAGATATTGTTTTGTTTGTCCGACATAGGATAAGTGACAAGTGGAACCATCATTCAAGGTGCCTAGACATGGGATTCGGTATATAACATTTGTTTGTTTTTCACGCGGAATTTTATCTTTGAGTTTAGTAAAGACTTTGAGTTTAGTAAAGTTGGTTTGTAAGCCAACTTTATATCTGGAAAATAGGTGGTGACTGATGACACTCTCTACCCTTTCAGATAAACCTTTGAAATACGTTAACGCTTTGTATTATTTGGTTGCATTGTTTCGTTATCTTGTGCATTACTCCTATTTTGAATACCGGTGAAGTTATGTGTTTGGAAATACTTAACGATAAATTTATTGATTAATTTAACCGGATAATTGTTTGCGAGTAGGGTTTCTACGACAAATCTTCGGTTTTTAGAATGGAAGCAGCTGGAGGTTAAATTGAACACTCTACTAACAAAATTCATTGCTGTGTTTGATTTATGAGTAAAGGGATGATGACTGTAGAAATTCAGGATCCGGTTTGATGCAACATTTTTCTTGTACCAATCTGTTGAAACTGTACCATCCAAATTCCTAATTAACATAACGTCAAGATATGGAATCTGGTTTTCAGATTCAATCTCAACAGTGAATTTCAATCGGGGGTGAAAAGAGTTTAAAGCATTAAGTGTTGTATTTATTAAACTCCTCGGTATAATGTCAAAAACGTCATCAACATACTTTAAGAAAATTTTGGCTTATAATCCAATTTAACAAGAGTTACGTCTAGGAGCCTTCGCGTAATGTTATCGGTTATCACCGTAGATAAAGAATTTCCCATTGGCATACCAAAAATTTGTTGGTACGCAGTCGAATGAAACACGATAAATTTATCGCTAAGTATTTCCAAACACGTAACATCACCGGTATTCAAAATACGAGTAATGCACAAGATAACGAAAGTACTGCAACCAAACGATACAAAGCGTTAACGTATTTCAAAGGTTTATCTGAAAGAGTAGAGAGTGTTATCACCACCTATTTTCCAGGTATAAAGTTGGCTTACAAACCCGGAAATGGTCTACGCAATGTCTTTACTAAACTCAAAGATAAAATTCCGCGTGAAAAACAAACAAATGTTATATACCGAATTCCATGTCTAGGCACCTTGAATGATGGTTCCACTTGTCACTTATCCTATGTCGGACAAACAAAAAGTGTCTCGAAAAGAGGTTAGAAAACCATAAACGTGATTTGGAAAAATCCAATGAATTCGAATCACCAAAAACGGCCCTAGTTGAGCATTGTCTCAAAAAGGGACATAAACCTATGATTTCGAGTCTGTGGATGTTTTGGCCAAAGCCGATCTCCTTGGTCGTAGGTTAACTATGGAGGCGGTACACATCCTAAGTGAAGACTCAATGAACATAAAACAAGGTACTGATCATATCGCGCCGGTTTTTTGTGCGTTAGTTGATGACTTCAACCACACAAAAATCAGAAAAAGACGACGTACACACACAAACACACACAATGAGCACGCACACAACAAACGACTACGGATGTTTTAAATTAATATACGTTTGGTCTTCAGTTGGTTTATTGACACCTGGGGCGGTATGTTGTACCATCACTTCGAATCGAAAAAGTGAAAGTTGTATCATTTTTGCTTTTCGAAAATGATATAACATACCGCCATTCCACTTTTTTCGAACTTCGATTCAAAATTATGGTACAATATACCGCCCCTGATCAATTACCGGTCGGTAGTTTTAGATACTTTTTTAGTATTTTTATTTTCTTCTTGTGATAATGGCGAAGTATTGTGAATAATTCGTGAGTTTTTTCGCATTTTTACTTTTTATACTTTTTCTTCAATTTTATGTTTTTTAAACTGTATTTACAAAGATTGTGATTATTATTTATATTTTTACTTATATGTGAGTGCCTACGTTAATAAAAGAAATATTATATTTTTTGTAGAAATAAACTACACCCCTTTTGAAAATGGCGCATTAACGCCGAAACATGTCGGGGTAATAAAGAGGATTTTACGTCTTTTATTTTAAACAACAAGACCGCAAAGCCCGTTCCGCATAAAAAAAAATATATTCATTTTAAATATTTTTTTAGGTGCGACCAATAATAAACACGGTTCGTGATCGATGCTTACAACTATCACTTGTAGAAAACTTAAGCATTAATCACTTAAGACTAAGTGCTAAGCAGTACTTAAAGAATAAACCAAACAAATGGAGTATAAAACTATTTGTGTTTTGCGGAAGTAATGGTCAACCATACGATTTTATCCTATATCAGGGCTCATATTCTGAGTTGTCTGATTACAACACGAAGAAATTTGGCTTTAGAGCGACAGTAGTTCTTCTTTTAGTACAAAATATCAAAAAATCAGGCCATAAGGAATTAATGCTGCTGACACAGCGAAAATCAATCGCTTCTCTAAACTTCCTTTTATGGAAGATAAAGAAGGGTTCCTTTGAAGAAGTTAGAGACCGCGATCAGCATGTCGTTTTGTTAAAATGGTTGGACAACAAGCCTATTTATATTGCATCCAACTTTGTGGGAAAGGGTGATTTATGTTTGACAGAGAGTTGGGATAACGCACAAAAACGATATGTAGAAATTTCGAAACCACCATTTATATAACAAAGGTATAGGCGGAGTAGATTTATTTAACCAATCTTTATCGTATTATCGGACTTTTATTAAATCAAAAAAGTGGAACTTGCGAGTTATAGCCCATTTTTTAGATTTTGCAATTTCTACCAGTTGGATGGAATGTACATTTTTTATGACTCATTTATTTTGGTGCCGCTTATAACCTTTCACCAGATTTGTACTTTTTAATGTACATGCTCAATTCTAGGGTCTAGGAGGCTAAATTTTCCTAAATAATTGTCTTAAATGTAGGCGAAACAACTTAAAAATCATTAAAAAAAATTTTTAGGCTAGGTTTATATCAGGTCTGAAAGGAATAAATATCTCCATTTAAAGAAAAATTGACTGACAAAATAAAAGGTTCATATGTATACTGAGGGGTCTCAAAACTATGGAAGTCGGCATATAAAGTTATTTGATATCTCGTCGTTTCCTTTGTTCGTTCTCGTTAGCTATGGAGAAAGAAATTTAATGTTGGTTTTTAATCAAAATCGTAATTAGAATTACATTTTAGTAAAATAATATTGGCCAAATTTGTTGTCAATTTAATTTAAAATCTTTCTTGTCTTAACCGTTTTTCGTAAATCCTATATTATTCAAAATATTGGCAAAAAAAGAAAAGTTCTGATAAAAAAGGACTTTATCAAAATTCGTCATTTCCAAACCCATTTTCGGAATCTTCCAATTTATCAGAAAATCTTAGGTATTTAGTTTTATTTTAGTTTTAAGTCTATCAACAACCTGCTTCGGCTGTAGAGTGGCCGAATTATGGTCAAATAAAAGTTTAAATTTTCGAGAAGTGATTTAAACCATTTGGTTACAAATTTAATTTAGAATCTATTTGTTCTTAATCGATTTTTCGCAGATGCTACATGTATTTCCGGTTGATCGGTTTGCGCCAAATTTTTCGGGATTTCCCTATTTATGAACAAATTTTAATTATGAAGTTTCATCCAAATCAATAAATCTGCTTGGGCTGTAGAGATAACACACACCACCTTTAAAACCACTTTTTTGGACTTCAGCAGTATAGCGAATGGAATATCTACAAAAATCTCGATGTCGAAAATGTCCATGATTACTTAACTTACTGTTACTTTGTAAAAGGTAATAATAAATACGCCACACTTGATTAAGCAACGGCTCTTTTCCATTTAAAAATCCACGGTTTTCATTCAAGCAAATTGGATATTTTCATAGTGCCAACCGAGTTCTACGCTGTTCCATCCGGATCTCATTTTGGAGTCCTGTCCGACCATAAAATGAGAGTTGTATCTCAATCAATTATGAAATGGCTCAGGTTCATGTAAATTGGAAATTTTCCAGAGGCATGCTCAACATTTATATGAGATTCCCATTTTCATCATTGATCTGAGTTCCGTTCCTTTTGATTGAGATGATATAGTGGACATATTTTGGAACAAAATGCAGCATACCGGCTAAACCAGGGTACCTCTATACAAATTTTCCCAAATCTTGATACATTTCAATCATTTCCTATAACATTCGAAAATATCCTCTCAATTTTTTTTATCAAAATCGTTTGAGCCGACCTTTTCTGTTATACAAGAACCCGCATCCCTTTTGAGAACCCCTTATACATATTTTTTTTGCACATATTTTATTTTATTAAAAGTCGTTCGACCCGAAAAACCCAAAATGAATTTTCCCCTGACTCGTTCGAGCCGAGAAAAAATTAAAAATGGGTTCAGGGCTCCACCGAAGGAGCTTCTAAACAAATTTTCCTCAGATTAGCACTCAATGAAATCGATTCCTGGAATTTTATTCCTTGGCATTATCCTCACCAATTTTTATCAAACTCGTTGTGGCCGAAAAGTATTTAAATAAAGACACCCGGGCCGCACCAGAATCAAAATCGTTTGAGGTGGAACAAAATGTGAACATCCATGGACAAAATGTCTATCTAATGTGACACCAACATAGCCTGGTGCAACATTCGGCAATTTGATGAAACATGTCAGATATCTAATTAACGAAAACACAATACTCAGCACATGAGTCAATCAGGCAACATGGTGCAATATGACGCAGCATAAACAACATTATTGGCAACATTCCACAATATGCTCGATCATCATGCAATATGGCACAACATCAAGCAACATGGTGAAACATTACGCAGCATAGTGGAACATGACGGCTGATCCGGACGATTCCTAAATGTATTATCAAGAACTGTCGCGCAAATTTTTTATCAAAATGCAAACAAAATAAAATGATAAAAGTATGTCGCAAGCCAAAGTGATTCAACATAGCGGAAAATCACACAACGTACCTCAACAAGATGCAACATGGTGCAGCACCATGCAACTTGGTGCAGTGCAAAATGACGGACTATCCGGCGAATCCTAAATGAATTATCCAGAGATCAGAACTCATTGTAATCGTTTCCTTACATTCGAAAACTCTACCTTACTAAATTTTATAAAAACGTCCAAGCCAAATAAAATGTTAAAAGAAGGCTCAAGTCTTTCCGGCTCCTACCGGATGGCCCCCTAAATGAATAGTCCCAAAATGAGAAACCACCAAAATTAGTTTTCAGTAGTCGAAAACGCTCCTACACGCATTTTTATAATAATCGTGAGACCCGAAAAAGTTAAAGGAAGGGACCCGGGTCCCACCGAATGACCGTTTGGACAGATTTTCCCGAAAATACTACCCATCGTAATCGATTCCTGTGGCACTATTCTGGTTTTCTTTTGGCATAGGGAATTGGGAAAAATATTTTCATAGCATTTATCTCTAAATTATATTTGTCTGGCCTACTGTTGGAACTAGTTTAGTGTAAATGTTTTCGAAACAAAGTTGATTGGGAAACTTTTGTTCCCCAAAAGTTTTATAGGGAAAAGTAATTCCCAATATATCTACGCTTCAAAAATATTTACACTAAACTAATTCCAACAGTAGGCCAGACAAATATAATTTAGAGAAAAATGCTATGAAAATATTTTTCCCAATTCCCTATTCCCAAGGAAAGCCACAATAGTGCCACTGGTTAATAACAAATTTTATAAATTTCGTCCGAGCCAAATATTAAAGAAGGATACCTACTCGGGGCCAACCGTACCACCCGCTGAGCGAATTTTCTCAAAATCTGAACCAAGCGACATATTATTTGGTCTGGAAAAAAGCAACAATCGATTGCAGGCAATTTCCCAATTTTTTATCAAAATCGTACGTGTAAAAAAAAAAAATAAAAAAAGGGACTACTCAGGCCTCATCGGATGTAGAAGGTCATCCGGTGAATGAATTTTCTCTAAATCGTTACATTCTACAATCGAGTTTTGGCCATCATCATCTTTCAGTGCCACAGCGGTAGTTTTAGTTCTGATGTTCTTCAGCAAAATTTGTGTCATTTTTCATTGAATTTCAACAAGTACAGAATCTTTAATAATTTAAAACATACAAAACAGTGGATTTGTGAATTATGTGTTGATAACAAAATTGTTGCTTTTTCCAAGACTATCCAAATACTATGGCACTTGAAAATATAAGAATTAAAAAAAAGTTACTGTTTCCACTGTCACAACGGGAATTTTTAGTGTTAAGGTGCATCCGCATTTGTGCCATTCTTCAACAGTTTTTCATCGAGTATATTTCTACAAAAACCAATAATTTGAGCGCCTAATGGTTCATTTGTTCAGGATCATGTGGCACAGCTTTTATCTCAATTGTTTGAAACGTGTTTAAAATGTTGAGAACCAAGCAAAAATATTAGCGAATGAATTCACATGTGTCCCGTTTTTCCAATAGTAGTTTGGTAGTCATCATTTAAGCATGTATACGTGTTGTATATCTCTTTAAAGGCCTTATAGATTACCATGCTTGACAGGTTTAGGAAAATCAATTATGTTATAATCACTTTAGTTCACAAATCCATCATCTGGGAGCAGGTAGCAAATTTTTCATTTATTTAAGGATATATACGTATCACATTTCATTAAAAAATTCCTTAAATTATGACAAATTTAGCTGAAACACCTTAGTACCCAAAACTATCGTTGCGCTGGTGGCAAATACATTTTTTATGACTCCGATACAACCATGTGGCGTGGCGTGGCATCTTGTCCAAAGGTTTTGAATCAAGCGAACATTTTACCAATCAAAGAGGAGGGAGACACGTTGTTCCTATTCCGATTTAATCATGTGGTGATAAAATAGTTGCGCCTTCAAATAAATACGAGTATATTTGGCACGAAATTTCAAGCAAATCAAAAGTTTTTGTTTTCCTCTTATTGTGTATGTGAAAAAGGTTAAAACTGATCTGATTTTCCAGATGACCAAAAACAACTTTTTACAACCTTCAAATTTTAAAAAGTATTACAAAATCAATGGCGGGGATCAAATTTGCGAGACTTTCCGGACCAAAGTTATCTGATTACCTCGCGAGGTTTCAACGTTCATCATATGGTATTATCCCATTCATTAGAAAATAGACAAAATAGTATATAGTCAAATTCGTCTATTTCAGAACCATTTATTAAAATTATACGAATTAAGTTTCATTCTGCGCAGTTGACACATGACCCAGTTACATCCAAATTCCCAGTTTTCCAGAATTACGCCGTAACTTACGTAACTTACGTAACTCACGCAAAAGTCTAGTGTTCGAGCAGACTAAATCATTCTTATTTATGTTTGCTAGAATAAACAAGCAAGTTTTGACCGGTTGTTTATTTTAGTGTAGTAGATTTCCAGTGTTCAAAATGTGTAACGAAATCCCGATTTTCAAAATCCCGGTTTATCAAAATCCCGGTTTTTTCCTAAATCCCGGTTTTCAAAATCCCGCTTTTATATAAAAAAGATATTTTTAGGAAATCCCGGTTTGAATTTTTAAAATTTGGCATGTGAGAAACTGGGACTGTTGAATGATTTTTTGACAAAATTCAAAAATGAGTTTGCGACAAAGTTCTAGAAAGTGATGGCTAATAGGGAAAGAATTTGGATGGAAGGCTAAGTGCCCGTGAGAGTTATCGAAGTCGTCAGCCTCTACAATTATTGCATTTCAAAACGTTGCATTAACATAATATTGCTTTTTTTTATTAATCTTGCAAAGCCATCAAACACTAGGAATTCGACTACACGAAACCGACTCCCGCTTCTGATTTCGCAGCCTTGGTTTTTTCTAGTAAATTTTTGGGCAAGATATCTTATTTTTATGTTGAAATATGGACTAATAATGAAGGCTTTTTTATGTTAAAATATAATTTTTTTAAAAATCAAGACTTTAAAACTATAGAAGAAAAGAAAACCGGGGTTTCGAAAACCGATATTTTAAAAACTTGGATTCCGGGATTTTGAAACCGGGATTGATTTGATAGTACACCCATCATGGATCGATATAAAGTTAGCTGTAACAAATGTATTTTAATGTTTTTAATTTTTAATGTAATTTAATTATTTTATTTAAGAAAATAATTCAACCACCTACTGGTTCTGGTACAGAATATCCCAGCGAGATAGCCAATAACCAACACAATTGTGTGTACAGAGTTTTTTCCAGGCGAAAATAAGTTTTAAAAGAATGCAGAAATGTGTAAGTTGGATGAACACAAATACAAAAATAAATTTTTGACATTTTTGCCCGTACTTTTTCCGTACTCACATAATTGTGTTACCGGGCAGAAAAAAGGATATAAATCCAGCTCTCATTACTGAATCTTGCCCAGGTCAAATGATCTCACACTCACCTACAAGCTCAACATCAGCACAACAATATAGCTCGACTTCAGATAATAGTTGTTCAACAACACGGGGAACGAAATGATCAAGTCAGTCATCAAGGCGGTCTCCAACATATGATTCGGAGCACGCCCACAAAATTAAGAGAAGCAGTGATGAATGTTTGGGGGGCGAAGTCCGAGATTCATACCTCCTCGCCGGTGCTCCCTGGGTAACGCTAAATGAATCAGGCGGTGTAGTGGAGACGAGCAGACTAAATCCTGTTTATAGTCATGGACACTACATGTCAGGGCGGGTTATTGGCGCCCTAAAACCAATACCAAACCAGCGTCTGTTCTCCATGTTAGGAGCGGCTGAAGCGGGCGTCTGTCTTGTATCAAGCGGCTCGCTATATAAATGTGTTCAAGGTAGGACTGGATGCCTTAAGATTCTCACCAGTACGTGACCCACACACGTAACAAGCGGGTTGAGCGGCAGGCCAACAACCTACCCTCATAAAAACATTTAAGTTATGAACCCTAAACAAAGGCCTCGGATTACCATATCGGATTCATCACAAACTCGACCTCGGAAATTGTACACGGACAACGCTTTAAAAATGGGAACATGGAACGTGCTTAGCCTCTTAAGACCTGGAGATCTCCGGAACCTCTCGAACCAAGCAATGAGTTACACATTAGACGTACTCGCATTACAAGAGCTTAGATGGTCTGGGAGTGGGATCCATGACACCACCAATGGTTACACTCTTCACTACAGCGGCCATCAGAACGGAGGAGAATTTGGAGTTGGCTTCCTAATCCATCGGCGCGTGAAGCACCATATCATCGATTTCCGCCCTATCAACATGCGGATATGCACGGTCAGACTTCGCACTAAGAAATTTAACATCACGATCGTTAATGTGCATGCACCCACCGAAGATAAATCGGATGACATCAAAGATCTCTTCTTTGTCGAGCTCGAGGAAGTCATAAATAACATACCGCACCACGACATTAAAATCATAGTGGGCGACTTTAATGCAAAAATCGGTAGGTGTGCAGAAAATACATCGCACATCGGTCCCAACAGCCTGCACCTAACTAGTAACAACAACGGCCAACGCGTCACCGACCTGGCAATTACGTACAACTTAGTTGTATCAAGTACGTTTTTCCCACATAAGAGAATCCACAAAGTAACGTGGAGATCGAATGATGGAAGAACGGAAAACCAAATCGATCACGTCATGGTGTCCAAAAGACACTCCACCAGCATATCTGACATTAGATCCTACAGAGGTGCAGACATGGACAGCGATCACATGCTTGTCATATTTAAGTATAAGTGCAAACTGTCATCTACGTTTAACAGACAAGCACAAAAGACCGTTCGATGGAATATCGATGCTCTAAAAGACCAAGCGTCACTGCAGAGTTACCAATCAGCTGTCACTAATTATTTAGACCGGCACCATAACAGTGAAGAAGCTCCTCCTAACATCCAGGAGCAGTGGCACGCTATACAGTCAGCCATAACAACCGCGGCGCAAAATACCATCGGAAGAAGACCTCCGAGACCCCGCAACGATTGGTTCGATGATCAATGCCGAAGGGTCGTCGAAAATAAACGAACGCTTCGTGAAAAATGGTTGGCTCGCAACACCAGAAGCACTCTAGCAGAATATCTCCGCGCTAGGAAAGCCACGACTAAATTTCTTCGACAAAAGAAGCGCGAACATATGAGTTTATGCATCGAAAACATCAGCTTCCAAGCGGAACTAGGAAACTCAAGGGACTGTTTTGCTAACGCCAGGAATCTCACTAAAGATTTCCACCCAAGAAGTACAGCCATCAAAGACGGGAATGGAGAGCTGAGAACAAACGTGGCTGATGTTCTCTCAGTATGGCAAACCTACTTTCAAAATCTGCTAAATCGGAATGACGAAGTTACCCCCATTAGAGCAATAGCTCCGCCAGGTGAAGAGGTCTTTGTCGAATATCCCACAGTAGAGGAAGTAGACGCAGCTATTAGTCGATTGAAAAACGGCAAGGCACCTGGTCTCGATGGAATCCCCGCAGAATTAATTAAACTCGGAGGCGCTACTCTTGCAACAAGTTTATACGATCTCGTCGTTTGTATCTGGGACCAAGAAGAGCTGCCGGAGAATTGGAAGACCGCGCTCATATGTCCGTTGCATAAAAAAGGCGACCGTCTTAAATGTGAAAACTTTCGTGGCATAGCTCTAGTGAACACTGCTTACAAAGTGTTGGCTAATGTTGTACTTGCCAGACTCATCCCTTTCGCCGAAAACATCATTGGCGACTATCAGTGTGGTTTTCGTCCCAACCGATCGACCACTGACCAGTGTTTCACCATGAGGATGATCTTGGAAAAATGTTGGGAGTACAACATAGCCATACATCAGCTATATATAGACTTCAGACAGGCGTATGACAGTATAAACCGCGACAACCTATGGGCCGCGCTCATATGCCTGGGAATCCCAGAGAAACTCGTTTCTCTGTGTAAATTAACAACGTCCGGATCTGTATGTAGAATCGTAATTGAAGGATCTGTGTCAGACTCCTTTGAAATAACATCTGGTGTTCGACAGGGTGATGCACTCGCGCCTTTGCTGTTCAATCTTGCGCTTGAGTACGTAGTGAGGAAAAGCAACATCGAAACCTCGCGCTGTATATTTAATAAGTCAGGCCAATTTCTTGGATATGCAGATGATATCGTGCTTCTTGGCCGAAGACCTAGCGATATCAAAGACAGTTTCATACCGCTCGATCGCTGCGCAAGAAGACTCGGTTTGGAGGTGAACAGCAGTAAAACCAAATATTTAGTAACACCTAGGAACATCTCTACGGCAAATCTCGGAATTGGCGACCACAACTTTGATAGCGTCGAAAACTTTAAATACCTCGGGTCAGTTATAACATCGTCGAATGATATGCAGGCAGAAATAAAAGCCCGAATCGCTGCCGGACAACGAGTTTTCTACGCCCAATCAAGATTATTGCGATCGAAACATCTATCGCAGTCGTGCAAGCTCGCACTTTATAAAGCACTCATAAGACCTGTGCTGGCTTTCGGAAGCGAGAGCTGGACCATGACCACTAACGATTGTAGATTGTTATCAACTTTCGAAAGGAAGGTCATTCGTTCAATCTTTGGTCCAATTAAAGTTGCGAACAACGAATATCGGATTCGTATGAATCACGAAATTAAGAAACTCCTCGGAGGCAGCGATATTATCGGATTCATCAAATCCAACCGAGTGAGATGGCTCGGCCACGTTACAAGGTCTCTACAACATCGGATGATAAATAAAGTGTTCCACCAACAACCAGCCGGAGTACGTCGCAGAGGAAGACCCCGACTACGCTGGCGCGACGACATCGAACAAGATCTTCGAACATTAGGATGTCGAAACTGGAGGACGAGAGCGGTGGATCGAGATGGATGGAGGGCCTTAGTGCAGGCGGCGAAATCCCTTCATGGGATGTGAAAGCCAGAGAGAGAGAGAGAGTGATGAATGTTTCCGATGTTTTTCTCCAACTTATGGAAATGAGATATGACAATATCCCTAGAAGCACTAAAAGTAATGGAGTAAATGAATCCGATGTCTACGACTAGTATTATTACAATTTCCAAAAGTTGTAGGCCTAATTCTAGTTAATTGTGATATTAAACAATATTGAATGATTAGAAATTGGAGTACACTTATATGATGAATTTTAATAATAATAATAATGAATTTAATTAAAACAATTATTTTAGTTTTAATATTTAATTATCCGAACTATACATATTAGACATTTTTAAGTGTTTTGTAAATTGAATATAAAACTATTTCTTTAATCGATAGCTTCTTGATTATCTCGTTCAAAAATAAAATTTGAATCTCCACAATCATTGTCTTCGGAATCTACGAGGTCTTCAAAAAAATTTAATACATCAATGTGCTCCACAATATAGGAGCACACAGCATGCCACTATTGTTTTAATTGAGCTTTCAATTTTTAATTCTAAGGTATTCTTAAAGATGCACGTCCATCTTATCTTCATTTGACAAAACGTGCATCTGTTAATTGATCGGAGTAAACTATGGGCATCGTTAAATTGACGCTGTGCTGGTGTTATTCAGATCCAAATGTGGCTTTGAAATGAATAATTATTCCAACTTGTGCCAATCTACAGCTGTTACCACTATCTCCAAGATAATAAAAGCCTTTCGGTGGAAAATTTCCATTTTTGGACAGAGAACCTCTATGCCTTAGAAAGCCTTGGCCATGTACGGAACCAGGAAAGCCACTACAGCAGCCCATGGTACTGTTATATTTACATGACACCCATCAATCGCGCCAACTGCATTGGAAAATATTGCTATTCTAGCACGTCTATTAAAGCCCAATCCGATATCTTCAAACACTTCTTGGCTGGGGTGTTTAATAACTTGTCCACATATGCTTACGTAAATTCTAGTATTCTTGTACTACGTATGCTACAGTTGATTTTGACATATTAAAGGACACTCCTGTCACCCGCTCCGCTAGCCAACCAAACTAAAAAATTAAAAAATAACATTTTAAATTTAGGTGACAATCCATGGCAGCGTTTACTAAACCGTCTAACAATTTCATTAAAAGATTCTAATGTAATCCTTAAATAACGCCTTATAGCAGTTCTGTCATTCTCCATTATTTTGTTGAATAATTCGCATGGGAACAAATAGTTATTTTGTGTACTATTTAAATTTGTAAATATTTATATCATTACTCTTTTATTTGATGTAGATACTGCATTTCCATCAATTGAAAGTGATATATATATATATATATATATATATATATATATATATATATATATATATATATATATATATATATATATATATATATATATATATATATATATAAAGTAAAACTAGCAATTACTCACTGACGCAAGAAATTATAGAATCTTCTTCAAGATTTATTACAAATTTAAAAATAGTTATTTGAATAAATATGTAATTTCAATTAAATATTTTTAGTAGCAATACTAACAATGTAATTACTATATTTAATTTAAATAATTTAAGAACAATTTTAAATTTAAACTTTCCTCATCTATTGTATGTTTGACAGATCAAGAAATACTAGAATAAAAAATGAATTCGAACGCTCCATATTCTAATTATACTGCCGTCAGTTATTAATGTTGAACTGTAATAATAATACAAGTTTAGTAGATTTAGAACAAATTCGGACGCTTTCTAAGTTAATTATCGTTTATTTCATTGGACTGTCATTTTCAGTGAACGGCTTGTCGTGCCGTCCAGTCCTACTTACATCAAAACGGCGCTTAAATTCCACAAATTTTAAGAAATTGTTCATCAAGTTAACAAATTATGTATGTTACTGTAACTTCAGGAACTTATAATTTGTTGTTACTGGATTATAACAACGGGGTATACAATTTTGTTTAAATATTTGTAAACAACCTTTTAGCTCCTATGAAAATTAACGCTTCTGGGTGCCGTCTGCGCTGTAAGTACCGAATTTATGTAGAAATACAATTGTTCATCAAAATTTTGGATGGATTTTCGATACTCCACATTACAAAGTATTTTTCAAATGCTAGTAAACACGAAAAGATATGGAAGTTGCCATTTCCAACGGTGGGAAAATTGGCTTCCATTAAAATTCACTGGAACTTCCCATTGTACGGAATTTGATCCAAATCAATAGTTTACCTGAAGGTTAATTCGTGTTCCATGAAAATATGAAGAGTAAAAGTTTTTTTCATCGGCAATCGCGTAGGTTTAAATTGCCCATCGAGACTACTAGATTGCTAATGAAGAAAATTTATCATTTTCATTATTTGATGCACCACGAATTAACCGCTGGGCCTTAGAGAGGATATAAATAAACACTTTGAAAGACTGACAAATACCGCAAAGAAAACGTCGAATTTCAGTGATAAATCTGAAAAAATGTTGAGGCAAAAATATTTGTAATTACTGATCACTTAGTACTCGGGCATTAGTTTCTTGTGTACATATGAAGATAAAGATAATCAAAACAATATTGTTTTTGTCAAGGACGGTTGTTAGCCCGCTGCTCAACTTGCTTGTTCTATGTGTGAGTCATGTATACTGGGGGGAGAATTTTAAGGCATTCAGTCCTGCCTTAAACACGTTTATGTATAGCGGGCAGCTCGATACAAGTCGAAACAGATAATGATTTGTTCATTTGTTGTTGTTGTTGATTTGGTGTTAATGACTACGACTCAAAGAGCCGCTTTGCAAAATATACGAAACTGAATTTCTTTGTTTTTGAAACTTTTTCAGTCTTTTATGCGTCTCCAATTTTATCTGCAAACATGGCAACCCTTAGACAAACAAAGTGTAAGTGTTTATCAATATCATCTTGATGTCATAAACAATTTTTTTTTTTAATTTTAACTGTAGTGTTAGCCTGTTGCTAACATAAAAGTAGTATACTAATAAAATGCGAAAAGACCTTGGATAGGGGCTTGGTTTTTCGAAAATTTTATTGTTCTAAAGTGTTATCTGTCCCAGCGGTTTGTCGAGTACCACAATTAAATTTATTACTTTGATTATAAAGTTGTCTACTTACATTACCGGTGCGTTTAAAAAATTTAAACAAATTGATACCTAGCACCGGTTTATGGCAAAGAACAAGAAAGGGTTTAGAAATCCCCTTCATAAAGACAGAATCCTGTTATAATTTGTATTACTACTATATACTATTACTTATTTTATAACTCAACTACTATATCAGTAACCAAGTAAACCTATTGGTGTAATCATTATCTAATATACGCACGGTTAACAAATGGAAATAAAAACTTTACTGCTTACTTATTAATTGAACAAATAAAATAAATCGATAAAATGCAATTAAATTATAAGTACGATTGTAAAATGGGTTTTACTTACAAGTTGATCCGCCAAACTTTATTTATGTGCCACAGAAATCGAGTATAAATACCTCACGTATTTCTCAAAATAATTATTCGATTCGAGTTTGGCGAAAACAGAGCATCGATAGTTTGTTAAACAATGAAATTCGTATTGGTCGCTTTGATTTGTGCTACAGCTGTTTTAGCTGTTAGTGCACGATCTGTTAAAAGAGAACGTGAATTACTTTTGACCCCACACGTAATTCGCAATCGTGTTCATGAGCAAATTGGAAAAATTGACACTGGAAAGAATTATCAGCCTAAAGTAGTACGTGAAGCAATCTACACCCAATGGTTAGATCATTTTGATGATGAAGATCCAACTACCTTCGATCAAGTAAGTTAAAAAATTCATTTTTTTTAAACAATTACTAAATTATACGGTTTTCATTTATGTTTAGACCATCTACATTAATGATGAATACTATGCAAGAGGAGGTCCAGTATTCATATTTGTAACAGCTAATCTTGATAACTGGCCATACTGGCTTGAAAATTCATGGGTAACCAACATCGCTGAGCAAGAAAATGGTGTCATCTATGCCATTGAACCACGTTACAATGGACAAAACACACCCACAGAAGATTTATCAGATGAAAATTTGACCCGTTTCTTAACTATTAACCAAACAGTATTTGATTTGTCTGATTTCATACTATACTTGCGTGCTCAACTTGAAGAGTACGAGTCGGACAAATTCATCTTATTCGGTTACGATACTGGAGCAACTATTGCTGCATGGACACATCAAACAAACGTCGGTTTAGTTGATGGTGTATGGGCTGTTGGTGGACCAATGATCGCTGTATATGAGTTCCAATCATACTTTGCTGATATAGCAGAAACACTTTCTGGTGTTTTGTCAGAAGACTGTGCAGCATTAATTGTAGAAGCTTTCGAAGAACTCGATGAACTCGTTACATCTGGAGACTCAGAGAGATTCAGCGAAATCTTTGGCTTGTATGAAACTTTGGATGTCACAAACACAAACAATCTCGGTGTGTTCTACTTCTCCCTTGCTCAAATCATTGGTGCTCATGTTGAATACGGAAGCATCACAGAAGTAGACCACTTCTGTGTAGAAGCTGGATTACTCGAAGGAGACTCGGCTCTAGAAAAATTAGGAGGATATTTCGGTCTCACTCTTGAAGGAGGTATTTTCGACTACGACTATGCTGTTGAATTGTTGAAAGAAGACAGTTGGGATGCTTCAGCCGTTCAAAGCCACGATCGTCAATTCTACCATTTAGCTTGTCGTCAATGGTCATGGTTTAGAACATCAACATTATTAGATCAATTCATTGCCAATAAATTCCCCGATACACTTTTCGCCAATCTCTGTTCCGATGTATTTGGTTTGACCCGTGATGAAATCATTGATGGAAATGTACGTACCAATAACGAATACACCGTCCGTGTAAGTCTACAAAATGTTTACTTCAGCAACGGTGAATGGGATCCATTCCGTTTGACTGGTATCACCACCGATTTGAATGGTTTCTCACCAGCCGATATCATCCCAGGTATTGGTAAACTTTTCGAATTACGTCGTGAACTCCCAGGTGATTACTTGACCACTGAAATGGTTCAAGTAAGAAACCGTGCACACAGTCTTATTAACGTATGGAGATCGTCATAAACTGTATAGTGCCAAAATCGAAGTACACAGTAATTATTCCATGTTCTAAAAAATGTTCATAGTAAATAAAATTTAAATTTTCCAAAAATTGTCTGTTTTTTATTCTGCCGATAAATTCTCCTCTAAAATTCGATTACGTTAAAAGCCAAATTAATTTAGGTAAATGTATTAGGTGTGCAAGTAGAAACTCCGCTCTGTTGGTTGCATTAACATATACACATAAATCGCCTGCCATTTTGGATATTATGTAGTCATTGCTGTTTTTATGACATAAGCTTCAGTCCTTTACAAGCTGTCGTTCCGCGTGTGCATCGATTTTAAGTGATAAACAACATTTACGTTATTGCATTCTATTCTGTTATCAAATGAAAAAAAAATCTGCGAATCTATGGAATTGATTCATTCGACATCGAGTGAACATTCTGTGAGTCATTCAACAGTAAAAAAGTGGTTTGCAAGATTTCGTGATGGCAATTTTAGTCTTAGCCATGATCCGTGTCCAGGTGCAATAAAAATATTTGAAGACGAAGAACTTAAAGTTTTACTGGATTAAAATCCGTGTCAAACTCAAAAGGAGCTTAAAGAACAGTTGGGAGTTACAAATCCAAGCAGTATCACTTCAATTGCATGTGATGGGAAAAATACAGGAGGAAGGAAAATTGGTTCCTTATAAACTGACCGAAAAACACAAAAACCGAAAGGTTGACATTTGCATGAATTTGCTTTCTCGCCACAAAAGAAAGAATTGATTGCACAGAATCATTACGGGTAATGATAAGTGGATTTTATACGATAATCCTAATCGCGGAAAACTTTGGTTTGATCCAGGCCAACCACCAACATCAGTTGCAAAAATAAATATATTCATGCTAAGAAAGTGTTACTGTGTGTCTGATGAGAATGGAAGGGATTCATTTACGATTCATTTACGAGATGCTAGAACCTGGTCAAACTGTTACAGCTTAACGTTACCAGACCCAATTGATCAAATTAAGTTTTTTTTTATTTTTTTATTTATTACAACTGATTTACAAATCATCTAGTAATTTATCTTCAATTATATTCTTGTTTTTAAGGTTGTAGCCCTTTGGCTAGTCCGCTTTACAATTTTATTATATTTTTAGTCGATCCTAAAAGCGATTTCTTCCTTTGCCTTTGTAGCGCGTCTTACTTGGTTTGGATCATCCAATATACGACGGATCTTAGCATTTTGGTCTAGACTATTACGTCATAGGTGTTTTCTCGAGTGTTTGCTTACTTCTTCACTAACGAAATCCATCTCCAGGTCTCTATGGCGGTTGTCATTTCTTATGTACCATGGTGCATTTACTATTCCATGTAGCACTTTGCTTTAAATGTATGATATTGACATTGGTTTTCTTTGTACAGCCCCAGAGCTGAATAGCGTAAATAAACACAGGTTTTAGGATTTGTCGAAGGCATTCATCATTAACCTGATAACTGGTAAAAGACTACAGATAGTAATGGCGAATATTTCGACAATTAATAAAGTTGAATTGGCCAAAAAAAAGCAAAGTTTCTAGTTGCACATCTAATATATAGTATTTACGAAAAAATGCTTAAAACAAAAAGATTGAGAATTAAAAACAAGATTTACTCACATAATTTTTTTAAATCGTTCCGAGGTTGTAACTAACCTTATCTAATCTAACGAAAATGAAATCGCAATTATCGAGCGATTTCAGAACAAATATATCATCATTTTGTCGTTGTTGTCGAGTGATCGTTGGGATACGATTTTGTATCGCTGTTTGTAGTTGGTTAATGAATGTATCGGTTGAAGTCGGTGGAGGAAGAGGATTTTCTGTAAAAAACTCACTGGGTAGATTAGACCATAGACCATCTCGGCTGGGGAAAACTTAAAATTTTCTTTAGCCGTAGCTCTAATTCCAAGTAATACGATGACAACCAAGGAGTTTCATTGATTCGGCGAACAGTTTTGATTCGAATTGCGTGCCTTCTTCGGTTGTGATATTTAGCGTAACGTTGAATCGAGAAATGTACCTAATTGCTTTCAAATGTTTTTGCAATGGTTTGCGCAGACTTATCGATCGAGTGAATCGGTCAACACAGGTTATAAGAGATACGAATATCCATAGGATGATGAAAAGAGGCCGACTATATCCAAATGGAACGAGTAGCACGGATACCGTCAGAACGTAAATTCGAAAGTTCTAGGTCTGCTTTTTGTGCCTCTATGACTGTATAGTAGTCGAAATAAGCTTCAAATGATTCGATTGTCGTTTGTTCTTCGATTGTGCCGTATATTCGTGATAAATTGACAAAGGTAATCCAAATATCGTGTGTGTCGTGGATTATGTTCACTTTTAGTTTGAATTGCTTGTGTCAGAGGTTTGTGATCGGTATAAATTATGAATTCCTAACCTTAGACGAGGTATCTAAAAATGTAATCGATAAATAGAAAGCTATAGTAGTCGAATGCGGAATATTTTGGCTCGGCATTCGAGGGTTTTTTTTTCGAAAATCATCCTAAGGGCTCCCAACCATTATTATTGTGTTGCTGCAAAACAGCTCCAACAGCAGTATAATGAGTTGGTCATGATACTGAACTTAGCGTCGTTCAGTTAATTTTTGAAAATATCTCTTGGCATTCGTCGGCCAAGAGAAATTTTAGGAATCTTTGGTTTCTTTAGCAGGGTGGCAGCCAAGTGTTCGTGAATTGAGGCGAGCGTTTCAACGAGTTTCGGCCTCATTTTTGCGTACATCCAGAGTGACGGGAATTAAATGATATGCTTTTATGAGATCGATTTAGGAAAAGTTCAAATTGTCGGGTAACGATCTGCAACGCTCGAATTAAGTCGTCGATAGTCTCCACACTGTCTCCAATCGTTTTCTTTCTTTCTTACAACATGTATAACGGACAAAAAACGGGTGATGCCGATGCGTGGCAAATCCCTAATTTTGCCAAATGTTGGAAGCCGGTGTATGCGGCTTTGTGATGAATCATATCTAGTCTTCGTGGTCGAGATACAGATGAATGACCTGTAGTTACAATATGATGAATCGCGGAATGTTTTACGCCTAAATTGTAATTTTGTTCGGCTGTTAGGGAAGGAAACTTCTTTAGCAGCCGACAGAAATTGGTATCAATCGCGAAATGTATTGGAGTAGGTGTATCGACCTTAATTGTCATGGCATTGATTAACAGCTATGAATTGCTGAATCGATTGAAAAGTTCAAGTTGTTAATTGAGTCGTATAAGAAAAGTCTGCTTGTCGTTTGTCAAAATTCGTTCGATGCCGACGCGACCATACGATTTAGTTATTTTTTGATTTGTCGGTGTGAGGAGTATATGATACACCATGTTTACATGGTGGACGACAGTTTCGAGAGTTTTGAGTTAAACCGGTCTATGACGCCACATAGATTTGTTGTTGATTTGATTGGTCCCTAGTGCCGTGCGCATCCTTAAGACTGGGCTTTTTAATATACACTGCACTTTTCTACTCGATCACTCGAGTTTAAATTCGTAATAAAAAACGAGATGGTAACCTTTTAATATCCTCCTTCACGATACAAAATCTGTCTTCACGGATTATTAGAGTTGGTACTTACCCTGGTACCCTGGCTTAACGACGATATGGCGGAATACCCCCAAAATGTATTCACCCTTTTGCCTTAATTTTAGGGAGGTTCGTTGAAATTTGATTGTAATCGAGACGACAAAATTTTATGGAAAATAAAAAAAAAAACCAAATAATAAAATACTTTTAACACTATTTGCCATATTCATTTGGCGAAACGCACTAACACTTAATTAACATATTTTACTAAACACTTGTTCGTTTATTACGCAAAAAATTAAATTTTTGAATACATATTGTAATTAAAAAATTTGTCCAAAAAGTTTAAAAAATCACTTGATCGATTTTGACTTGTTGAGTAGATACTCCTGATGATGATCTAACAAGTCGAAATCGACCGAGTGATTTTTTAAACTTTTTGGATACATTTTTTATTTAAAAGTTCAAAAATTTGATTTTTTGCAAATTAAAAGAAAAGGTGTTTAGTAAAATTTGTTTATTAAGTCCAAATAATAAAATTTTGAAACGGTAGAGTGGTAAATATTTTACTTACATAATTTTATACATATTTTTATAAAATTTTAAAATTTAAGACCAAACACGCAACAAATTGCTTCTGTACAGGCAAATGCTAAGACCAGTACGAACCTATGGTATCTAACTTGAGGTTTGTGTAGTGCTGCGAGTGATTGTGAATACGTCACCGATGAAATAAAGAAACAATCAAGGAAAGACGAACAGCCATTATCTCGACATGAAAATGAAGATATCCGTCGTATGTTGGACACAACCAATGGAGTCATATAATTTATCATTTTTCATAAACTAGTGTAGTAAATTGTGGGCGTCCAAACTTTAAAATTGTCAAAACCAATAACGACAGCACTGTATGATTTATTTCTGACAATTACTACAAATTTTATGGCGCGTACGGCTGGAATGTCAATTTTTAATTTTAAGGTTTTTTTTTGTAATTTTTCGATGGTTGGGCCTTAACTTATTTAATCATTTGCACTCAATTTATTTTCAAGGTTGTTTGGTGTAAACTTGTATTATTTTTAGCTAAATGAATTAAAATAAATTACAGTGGTAGAATTGAACCAATTATATTTATTTCATTTATTACTATTATTTAATAATAGTAATAATTGAAATAAATAGTTTTAATTTTTGTAATCTTTTACAGTGTGGAACTTTTTTTTTTGGTCTACAGACTGATAAACGAGTTTTAAAGTAAATTAGTATTGTCACCTCCAGTGTGACATACGAGTTGTAGAGTAAATTTATATTGTCACTTCCATACGAGTGCAAAGGGTTAAATAAGTGACCTTATGAAAATATTTATTTAAATAAGTAAGGCTTTAAATAAGTTTTAATTTTGAAAACGGACTCGAGAGCAGAGTGTATATAGTTAACGGAGGGTCTAATTTTTAATTCAACCCGAGCAAGCAGGCTTACGCCGAGTATTGTACACCAAGCCGTTAGTGCGGGTTTTAGAGGGCAAAATAATCCGGCGTGGTTAGAGTAATAACTTACTTTTACCCCCAGATTCTGACGATAAGACTACTAAGACTATCTTAGCTAAGACTTTCTTGTTAAGACTTTTTTTTAAGACTAACGTCTTCATTGAAATTCTGAAGACAGTAGTCTTAAATAATATATCACAAACTTTCCAAAGACTTTTGTAGAATTGTCGAAACCAAATGTTTACGATATTGTTTCAAATTTATGAACAAAAAGCGACATAATACAGAGTACATAATATTTTGTTTTGAAAGATTTTTCCGGTTTTTATAGTCAAATACATATAATTATTGTTTTTGTGTAAATGTCAAAATTATGAATCTTAGACCACCTATTTTGTTGATATTAACGAAGACAATTTTTTAAAACTACTGACAGATAAGACTAAGTGCAGAATACGAATCTAAAGTATCTAGTCTTCGTTAAGACAAAGGTTTTCGCTAAGACTGAAAATACGTCTGTGACTGTAGGTTAGAATCGGGGGGTTAACTTCACACACTCTTCGTTCACTGACGAGTAAAATTTAAAGCACAGAGTATGCGTTGTGTAAGCACAGTTAACAAATAAAAATGGATCTAGTGTTAAACGCGCTCATTTATCACAAAAAAAGCCAAGAATATTTTTGTTTCTGGCAATGTGCTTGCTCAGCACTTATGTTTACACAAAATTGTAAAGCAATGTGCTTGTTCAGCACTTATGATAATTCACACAAAATTGTGTTTACAATTGTCGTGATTTTGGTATTATAGAAATAAGATCTATTATTTCCTACGATGTTTTAATCCATCGTTGGTGCATATTTACGATGTTTAAACAAGGTAATTATAAAAGAAGGGTTTCAACGGAACTTACACCTCAGGATAAACCAAAAATTGTTAGATTAGCTTCTAATTCGGCTCTTTATACAACAAAACTTGCCCTTCAAGCTGGTGTTAATGTTAGTAAATCGACTGCCCGCCGTGTTATTTTAAGTGCAAAACATTTGAAGCGGCTGAAGTTAAAGAGAAACCCACCTTTGAATGATGAACGGAAGCAGAAACGATTGCAATTCGCAAAACGATTGGAACTCTCAACACATGAGTGACGCAAGGCCAAAATGTTAATGACCGGCGAAATTTCGTATTTTCTGATGAAAAAAATAACCTGGATTGGTCCATCCATGGGTATAAGTATTATTTTCATGGCCTTAGGAAAGGGGACCTGCTTTTGAATCGCCATCATAGTAGAGAAGGATGCATAAAGGTCCGAGGTTCAATCTCTTATTATGGCACAATCGATTTGGTGTTTAATTTTCCCTAAAATTCATGACAACTTTACACCACTTTCATGGATTTTCCAACAAGATAACGCGCCAATACACACAGCTCGCGCTGTAAAGTCGTACATCACAAGCCAAAATGTCCAGCTATTGCCTTGGTCACCATATTCGCCGGACTCAAACATATAACAGAAAATCACACATTTTGGCTGGCAAGTATACGAAGGAAAGAAATAGTATAATACTAAGCAAGAGCTGATTATAGGGATTAAAGTGGCCTGGGCAAAAATTTCACTCAATTATTTGTCGTCATTGTACGACTCACTTAAGGATCGTATTTTTGAAGTTATTCAAAAAAATTAAAGTTTCACTAAATATTAGAAATTATATTTTAAGATGGTATTTAAAAAAAAACAAGATTTTGGTAAGAAATCAGTCATAATGCTATTATTTCATGTCATTTTTCAAGTGGCGATTATCAAACGAACCGAAACAAAGTCATTAATTTTGACTCATTTTTCAAAGCAAAACAAAAAATCTGGACCACGTTTTTTGCTTGTTGCTATTACATATATTCAGTACTAAATACTCTTTCTTTCTCTATTTCACAATTTTTTCTATCTCACACACACACACACACACACACACACACACACACACACACACACACACACACACACACACACACACACACACACACACACACACACACACACACACACACACACACACACACACACACACACACACACACACACACACACACACACACACACACACACACACACACACACACACACACACACACACACACACACACACACACAGACACACACACACACACACACACACACACACACACACACACATCGGCTGGAAATTGACTTTTGCTTCTTTTGATTGAGTAATCTATTGAATCGCACTGTATATTGAGAAGTCGTCAAACTTTTTACATAATGTAGTTCAAAACAGTGTCTGAGATAAATTGACAACAAATATAGTTTGTGTATGATTTGTGTGTTTTTTTTAATAAAATTACGTTTAATTTGTATTAGTTTCTTTTCTGTTTTCTTGTTCAATGTCCGCCTCTGAAGGATTGATAAGGTAACATTGTGTGGTTATAATTATTCGTGCATGCACGAGTTTGGCGAGAACGTGGTCGTTAAGGTCGTTAAATTTGATTGTTTTTAACATTTTACTGTGGAAAAACACTTAGGAATTAATGCATAGCAAATTTTTATGATGATAGTGTCAACAATCTTTTGACGTACAAAATCCATTTATAATTAATTTTTCGATTTGGTTCGAAACCCGAGTGATCAGGGTTTGACATATGAAAATTAAAAAATATTATGATAATTTTCGCCAGTCGATGAATATCGGAACATGCACATGGGATGCTAGATTGCTGCCGTTTTGGTTCAGGTGTGTGGTCTGTATCGACGTTTCATTTTCTCAGCGTGTTCTTTCACAGGCGCAATCGTAATTGGTAATTTATAGTTGTTGTCTGTAGTAATATCAACACTTGCCATTTTATTCAGTGGAAGTATGGATATTTTTTGAACAGTCATTTACTTTGGCAATAATTTCGGAGAAGGAGAGGGTTTGCTAGGTTTGAGGTATTATCTGAAATTTTACATAATTTTTAGATAATTTTCATTAGTAACTCAAGGTCGTCAAGAGTTCACTTCACTACTTTCTCAAGGGGACCACTGATATGTTAAAGCAGTAAGGAACTCTCTACAGCATTGGTAGTCGATTTATTATTTTTGTATGCACTTGTTGGACTTGCTAATTTAGGCATTGTGTAACTTGATAATGATCGGTTGAGTATCAACTTAGCACACAAGTTCGTGATGGGTTGATTTTGGGTCGTTTATTACTGAGGTCCAATGATTGCTCAAAGTTTAAGTTCGCATTGTTTGCTAGGGTCCTTTTTGAAACGAGCTGTTGTTTCAGATTTTTTTACTTGTTTTGCGCTATTTTGAGTAAGTAAATTATTTGATATACTATGTGGTGTTTGCTTATTAGACGAAAAGTATAATTTGTTTGGCTGATTCGGTTCAGTTCATGACTTGTGTGAAAACCTACAATACAATTGGCCTAATCTTCTCAGCTGGAATTGACTGGCACAAGTTGGTGTTGATTTCGAAAGCAACTTTGACCCACCCTTTAATGGTGCCCTCTGAGAGGGGGGAAATAAGCAAGATGCATTTATTTCTCATTTGCTTACTTGCTCACGATTCAGAAACCAGGTTGGTGTCTTTTGACCGGTATCTGAAATCTGATTGAAATTTTTTTGTCGAGTGTGTGTCATTGTTACAAACACCATTGTATATAGTTCTTGGCCGATGAGTGCTTCGGTTCGACTTTTATTCGCAAATTGAATCAAAATAGATGTTTGCAATCATTTTCAGTAAATTGTATAGAGGTCTCGTTAAAAAGTTGTAGTTGCTTAATACTTCTAGTACTTGTGAAGAACTGAAGCAATATTCACTAACATTGTTCAATAACACGCCTACATAACCTGTTGGAGGTTAATGAACAAGGAGGTTAACAAAGCGTTAATGAGTCGAACGAAATAGTTGTATATCTGTTTCAGCGCTCATAAGTTTTGGAAACAGAACGCACTCTCTCCGATTACATAACCTGTTGGGTGTGGGGTGCTTCAAAGTGCAACACTCCGTATTACGACAGCTACGAAATACGCGAGGAAGCCAATAACGCAATTTTATTGTAGGTCAAAGGGTGTACCTGGGTTGCGCAACTAACCGTTTATCAGCAAAACTGTCACCAGCATTTCTATTTGGCACCTTTTCTATTCTCCAGTTTTATGGGTCTATTTCTTACCACAACCCGAACAGGTGAACTTTGGAAATTTGTATCCTGCTGCTATCTGTGAACTGTAACTCTCAAATGATTATCACTGTACGAAATAAAAAGCCAAACATAATTCTTCTTGTTCTTATTATTGCTCCAAGTTCAATACTCCGAGTATCCGTATAAAGCTCCGGTTCAATTAAAAAGTAAACCTAATATATGTACATAGAGATATGTAAAATCGTTTACGGAAAATAATTAACTATTCCGTTGTGGATAACTATTTCACGCGTTTCTCCTACTTTTTTCAAGCACAAAAAATGAGTTTTGAATTAACCTCCTGTCTATATTAACCTGACAGTTATGTGTTAATCAAATTATTAAACAAAATAAAAGAAAATTAATGATAGCAAAAATATATTTATTTTATAATCATGAAACCCATGATGTAATAAGGCTTACAGCTCGATTTCTAATGTCTGTAATTTCAGGAGTCACGTATTCATCTGATAAATAACGCACAAGTTCAAATGCTTTACCAACACCTGGAATAACATCGGCCGGTGACCATACATTCAAATCCTGATCAATACCAATTAATCGTGCGGGATCTAAGGCTCCATTAGTGAAGTAAACATTTGCCAAGCTAACACGAATTGTATAATGGTTGTTAGTACGTAAATTTCCATCGATAGTATCATATTGCGATAGACCAAACACATCAGTACACAAATTGGAGAAAACTGCTGTGGGGAATTTGCCATTTATGGGCTCCTCCAAATAGCCTGATGATCTAAACCATGACCATTGGCGACATGCTAAATGCCAAAATTGTCGTGCATCTGCAATTGATTCAGCTCCTTCCCATGTAGTATCGCGCAAAAGGGTTACCACATCGTTGTAGTTCGTGGTTGTATCCATCAAATATCCACCAATATATGTTCCCAACTTTTCAATTTCAGAAAGATCGTCGTTGGAAAGCAGGTAATTACAGAAATCGCCAACTTGGATTGCACTACCATATTCAACATGAGAGCCGATAATTGAGTAGATAAGATAATAGAACAAGCCAACTTCATTTTCATTCTCCAAATCGAGTGACTGAGATAAGCCGAATAATTCTTCTATTCTATCGTGTTGCCCCTCGTATACTAAATTCTCAAGATCGTAAAAGGCATTATTAAGCACAGATCCACATTGTTGGTCATCCGCATTTACAATAATTTCTGTAATACTATCGGTTGCATCTGCAAAGAATGCTGCATAATCGTATGAAACGACCATTGGTGATCCAATCGCCCATACACCATCGATTAATCCAGAATTCGATTGATGTATCCATGTGGCTAACGTTCCCCCAAGATCGTAACCGTACAAAATAAATTTGTCTGAACCATACTCAGATAATTCAATTTGTAAATACCTAATAAAATCGGAATAATCGTCCATCGTTTGGTTTAAAGTTAAGTAAGAACTCAACGAAGCATCATTTAAGTTTCCGGTTGGGCGGGATCTTCCATTGTAACGGGGCTCAAGACCATATATAACACCATTCAATTGTGCTGCAATGGAAGTAACATGTGAGTATTCCAACCATTCCGAAAATCCATTGGAATATGTCGTTATATAAACGAATACTGGACCACCCGGTGCGTAATAATTATCGTTAATAAATACGATCTGAAATACAAAAAAGAAAAAATTAGAAAATGTCTAGTAAAACTTTACGGTTTTTAAACTAACTTGATCGAATGTAGAGAAGTCATCTTCATTGAAATGATCTACCCATTGGGTAAAAATAGCTTCACGTAATGCATATGGTGATCCTTCAGCTTTCATTGGATTTCCCCATTTCTCTTGAACGCGTTCCCGAATTGCATGTGGTGTAATTAAAAGTTTGGCCTCAATCACCACCGCAATTGATGCAATCACCAATAATCCAATAATGAGTTTCATTTTTGTCGTGTTACCGAAAAAATACTGAACATTGTGAAAAGCTGTATAACCGTTTTATACACCATTTCGTTATCATTGAATTATATAATATTATTACTGTTTTCTATTATTAACGGTCGATTGATAAACTTTACCTAAAATCTAGTTTACGACCCTTTGAGGTAGATAAGAAAAGTTGATGAAAACATACATGTACTTAAAAAAATTTAAAACTCGCACGAATTTATCTTTATTATCATGTTATAAACTCTTGGTTAGCACTAAGCTTTGTAAAAATAAATTGATCTGTGGTTGTTGAATTTCCAATTTTTTATAATTTAGCATTATAAAACTGAATAGCTCCATCTATGAAGTGAGCCATAATTTTATTGGCCTTTATAATTTGTTTGATCTATATAATTTAATTACATATCAATTTAGTTATACATGTCAAAGTCGAAAATAATATAAATTGTTGTTTTGTCGTTAAATCGACTTGCAATTTGTAAATGTAATTTTGTAGTACTCTTTTTTGCGTAATTTGCAGTAGTAAAAGAGATTTAAATAACTGTAATAAGTTTGAACAAGTTAAGTAATATGTATGTACTATTGGTGAGATTTCTAAACTGATGGCTCTCAACAAGCGAGAATTGAAAAATCCATTTTTGATTTAAAGGGGAGTGTTATTGGAGTAATTACTTGCTAAAGTTGCTTTAAGATGGATTGCCTTTACAAATGTTATGGAATTCACGCGGTATTATTATATTGTCGAATGTGCAATTTAGATTATAATGTAAAAAAGAAGTTTTCCAAGTTATTTTTGAAGTTGTCCTTGGATAAGTTGACATCAAATTAATGTTACACAATATAAATGATGTTATACGACCAAATTTTGTGCAAAGGTCTTGAAGATCTGTAACATTCCAGCTACCACGTGGAATGTTAACAGAAATTTTTGTATTATCTCAGCGGCTCCGGGTTGACGGTCAATTGCACTGGCTTAGACTCAGGATCAGTAGGGTGGGGTTTTCCGAGACATGATCGGTAATGACCGTAAATGAAAAATGAGAAACGAAACTTAGAAAAAACATTAGGATTCTCGAAAAAAAAAACACTTGAAGGTCACATGCCCAGCCAAACTACTCACCTCTATTGCATCTCCACCTTAACAAAATTTACCTCATTTTAATTAATTAATTGATTAAAGCGATGGGTAATTTTAGTTCATATTCATAATTATTAACTTCGAATATTATCATTTTTGACATGCAAACGAAAATTTAAATGGATTTACCTTAATCAACATTACCAAAAAAAAAATTCAAAAAAATATTTTAAAAAAACTAATAGTTCATAAATATTTTCATTAAATAGAAAATATAGGAATATTATTAAAAAGACCAAAAATAGTGTTTATAGTAGAAGTACCAACTAATTTTCCAATCAATAAAGATACACATTTGCATTAAAAAGAAACTTAAGAATTAATCTTATTTATTATAATTTATTGATTGGGGAATTAGTTTTGAATTAGTTTAGAATTGAGGAATTACACTTTAATCTTCGTTTCAGAAATACGAAAATCTAATGCTTAAGTAATAATAAATTTATATTAAATAACTTACAATAAAATATCACGAAAAAAAATTCTCAAAAATTGTAAACGTTGTGCGCCATGACGTTGACGACGATGGAGGGTCTTAGTTCCATAGCACATATGTATACGTTTTAGATTAGTATGATCATTCATTAATTTTAGCGTTATGAATGAACGAATTTTTAAATTAACTGCAAATATTTATTTAAGTTCGCATAGATTTTTTTATTGTTATCAATGGATTTATTTATTATTTAATCAGGATTATTATTAATTGTTTAAGTATGTTTAGAATAGTTCGAGTTAGAAGAGATTTTATTAAACTTATTAGGCTTTTATTAATATCCATATTATCCAGTTTATGTTACTATTATAAAAAAAAAAATCACACCAAAAAAAACAGAGTTTTAACGTTCATCACTACGTATTTTGTGGCTCACCATTTTATAATGTTTCTTATTCTAGTTCACGAGCCGCACTTAAATTGGGTCCAACTTCTTATTATTTTATTATAAAGAAACCCCATTATTCACATAATAGTACGACATAGATTATCGTTTATGGTTCAGTTATTGTTTTGCACCCCTTTCGATTTCACAAACATTTGATTATTTTCATTCGCGTTTGAACTGTTTAGTTTGACTTGAAAATAAAGTTCCGCATTTTCACATAACACTTATAGCAATTTATTTCCAAAAATAAAAAATAAACTGATTTTTTTGTATGTCAAAGAACACGATACACGATTGATTTTTTTTGGTAGTGTATCTGTGAAAAAATGACATTCCAGTTTGACTTGAGGTTGTCAAAATATCACGGTCAAACTGGTCAAAAAATTATAATGTTTATGTTTATATTTGTTGAAGTGTTTATGTTTATATTTTTGACGTAAACATATTTATGTGTTTGTAAACGTCAAAAATAAATCTAACGAAATGTTGAGATTTTTCAAAAATGATTGCGATCAAAAAAAAAATCAATTTTTTTACTTGGAAAGAAATTGCAACGGCATTTCGATCAAAAATTTTTGATCTCAAATCAATTTTTTTGTAAATCAATTTTTTTTTTTGGAAAGAAATTGATATTAATATTTTTATAACCAATTTACAGTTTATGTATGATACACGTGGTAGATTTAGGGGTATATCCTCTATCCGGTCGCAAGTTAATTATTTGCGACTAGAAATATGGTTACTAGATTTATTTTCCATGTCAATTGACACATTTTTTTCAAATTTAAATTTGTTTTGCGATCGTTAAGTAGAAATATAAAAAAATACTGCGACCTCGGAAAAGGCGTAGCAGTCTTTTCGTAGATTTCTACTTTACAATCGCAAAACAAATTTAAATTTGAAAAAAATGTGTCAATTAACATGGCAAAATAAATATAGTAACCATATTTCTGATCGCAAATAATTAACTTGCGACCGGATAGAGGATATACCCCTTAAAGTTCGTCACTTGTCTATTTTCATATTTGTATTTATGTTAAATTAATAATTTATAAGATTTATATATTTATAACTTTAAATGATTTATTATTTAATTGTACAGAAAAAAATATGACCAAATATTTTTGGTAATCACTGTTACTTTTTATATTTTAAAATTAAACTTGGTACAATCAATATCACCACCCAGCAGTATTTATTAATGGCCTGTTTTTTATTACATCGGAGAGATCAGAGAGATAAAAAGAAAGCCTTTTCCGTTTTTTTATTTTATTTTTTTATTTTTGTTCGTTTTTTTATTTTCTCAGACCATTCTCAGATCGTCATTTTTTCATCTGTTTTTTTTCAGATAGTTCAGAGAAAAAACATTTTTGAAATATTTTGACAGAAAATATGACGATAGCGTTCATCGAAAAATGCTAATTAATAAATTATTCTCTAATTATTTTTATTAAATTAATTGTAAAATTAATAATACAATAAAATTAAAAATATAATATTTTACATAATTCACCCTCCATCGTCATCTCTTTCGCACCATCGTGCCATCTTGTCGTCGTTAATACCATTGTTTTTCAATACAAAATCATAATACAATTACATATAGTGGTATATCTTCTATCTGGTCGCAAGCTTGTGATTAGAAATATGGTTACTAGATTTATTTTGCCATGCCAATTCTTACATCTTTTTTTAATTTAAATTTGTTTTGCGATTGTAAAGTAGAAATACATAAAAAACTGCGACCTCGGAAAATGCGTAGCAGTCTTTTCGTGGATTTCTACTTTACAATCGCAAAACAAATTTAAATGTAAAAAAGATATACGAATTGGCATGGCAAAATAAATCTAGTAACCATATTTCTGATCGCGAATAATTAACTTGCGATCGGATAGAGGATATACCCCATATAATACTTGTTTTGGATTAATACCAACTAGTTAACCGTATGGAGTTATTTTGGTGTATGTATATTTTTAGTTCACTACACGACATTGGCATTAACGATGTTAAATAAATAGAATATAAACCTCTATTGCACGGATACGCACCTCATCTAACTCACAACCCACAATTAATGCAACGAGAAAACAAAAAAAAGTCTTTCCTGAAAGAACTAGAAACTGTAGCAGGGAACGAAATGTGAAATTCGTTACAGATCCGCTTTCGTGATATATATGGCAGCGTTCACCATCAGGATTAATATATTTTCAAAGATTAAGGTTTTGACATTCTGTCTTTATGGAGATAGCCATGTAACATTCCCATGAAATGGAACGATGTCCTATTTCAATTTTTTGCATCTTAAAATCGGTGAATATTTCCGCATGTGGATTATAATTTGCATTGAAATTCTTTATATTATTCAAATTTTTCGCTGGCTACTTTAAACGTTTTTTCAAATTTGCTTGCAAGTCTTCTATTATTTATTTCACTACTAAACAAAAATCGGTTGAAATTTTCGACTGGGTAAATCAATGCGGATTTATTACCCAAATAATTGAAAACTGGCAAGCAAATTTGAAAAAACGACTAAAGTAGCCGGCGAAAATTCGAATAATATAAAGAATTTTAGGCCGTGTGTTAATGTATGAAAAATAATTTGGTTAAAATTTTTGTGAAAAGAGATTATGGAGGTGAAATATTTTTAACATTGTGAGTAAATGTGCTGGGTAAATTTTTGACAACACTAATTAAATACAAAATGGACCGCGTTATTGTTGTTAAAAATCAATACACAATTTCACTTATAATTATATTATTATATAAAAAATATTATAATTATGGAAATCGACAAGAGATTCAAAAACAAACAAGAAAAATCAGAGAGGTAATTTTTATATATCGTACGTTATATGGCGTTATAGGAAGGTTGTAATATTCGATTAATATTTATTGTAGATTTATAATTGTGATTGTCAAATTTTAGAAATTACAATATTGCAGATTACGAGCAATGTCGGACGATATTACTGCTATATTAAATAAAAATGAAATTAAAACAAAATAACATTTACGAGTCAATCCATCCAGCTTAATAAAAATTGTTCAATTACTTCCACAAAAACAACATGGCTGGTCAAAAGAATATGAGGTAATCGTGTTCTTATATTGGATGGCAGCTGGATGCAGCTATAGGGTAACTGGCGGCTTTATAGGAATCAGTCGGTAAGTATAGGTATAAGAACGTGCACTTATAATATATTACATAATATGAATAATTTTTATAGATTCACAGTAAAAACCATTATACACAAAATGTTGAACTACTTCGCAAAGAACTTGCGGCACATTATTAGGCTACCAACGTATGAAGACCGACATGAGCTCGGGCTTAAATTTTACCATAGGTGCTATTGACGGTACCCACATCAGAATCAAGTGTCCAGTCAATAAACACGATGAATATATATATAACTATTTATTTAATGATGTATTTGTAGGGTTCCCTGGATCAGTACATGAGATACCAGCGTTTTTAAAAATAGTCCGTTGTATCAAAATGCTAATTACACGAACAACAATTGTTATCTATTAGGCGATAGCAGATATACCCCTGTCAATTAAACCCTGTTAATTCCGTTGGGAATCAGAAAAAATTTAATATTGCACACAGCAGAGCCCGAAATGTTGTTGAATGTGTATTTGTCATTCTCAAAATGAGATGGCGTAATATTTTTAAGAAATCGCTAGAACTTAAATTGAAAATAGTATAAAACCAGTGTTTGCAGCCTATGTTCTTTATAATATTTGTGTGTCCTGAGGTGATATTGGTCCTGCACCTGACGTAGATGCTCAGGCAGAAAACATGGATGTGGTAGAAAATGATAATAAGTTGATAACCTGACGTAGATGCTCAGGCAGAAAACATAGATGTGGTAGAAAATGATAATAAGTTTATTGACGACACAGATTTTTTGGAAGCAATTACTTTTTGAAATGTTTTGTTGGAACAATTAAATCGATAAAAACAATTTATAAATAATTCAATGTTTTTATTTTAATGTCAATAATATAAATTCAATAGTTTATAAAAAATAAAAAAATCGTATTTCATATTTGTTTTTTTTTTGCAATATCAATTAGTCGTCTCCGATTCAGAGTCGTCGGATCCCGAAGTTATTAAAAGGGCATCGACATTTATATTTGGATAATCGTTTCGTACCATTTACCAAAAACTCCTAAAAGGGCATTAATTTTCATTTCCAAAATACGTTCTCGACATCTTGCATTTATATCTACAAGATTGCGTCTGCAAGACGTAGAAGGCACAGATAAATTACCCGACGAAGACGGCACAGATAAACTACTGGATGAAGACGGTGTTAGAGTACGTAATAATGGTGTGGTAAATTCAGTATTGGCGTTACCTACCTCGTGGGATATCTTTTATATTCCCCGTTAATGTTGAAAGTAAATAAGGAGGATGGTAGTTATCTTTAAATTTAGCATATTTATGCATAATCTTGTTTTAAGATAAAGCCTCCCTATTATCTTTTTCTTCTGGGGCAGCAACTCCGCCAGCTTCACCCGTATTTATTTTAGGAAAACTCTGCAAAATAAAATAGAATTGTGTTTTACAAAAAATAAAATAAAAAATAAATTTGTTCTAGCTTCTGTATACAATACATACTTTAAAAAGGTCTTGCCGGCCCCTAATATTTTTCTGCATTCCGCATAAACTTTGCTAAAAATTAAATAATACGATACATAATTACCTCCATCCGGCAGTCATATTGGAGTTTTTGGATTAAAAAAGCGAATCGCATCTGATCCTTGTTTGGATTAAACACATCCTTTCTTCATATGTGCCTAACAAATATAAATTGTTCATATATAAGGGTTTCCAATAGGAATGATATGATTTTTAAGTGACGTTTCGGCCATTTGTAATATGTCATGATCTGTCATTTTTTGTTTCATTGTATTCAGTAATGTTTACAATTTTATCATGGTGAGATATACACAAGAACCACGTTTACAATTTATTCAGTTTTATTATCAAGATAATCGTTCTCCAATAGCAACTTTTCCTGCGATTTTGACATTTTATAGTCGTAATAATCGTCCAAGTGTGCTTGCTATTCGTCGAATTGATAAAAATTTTGAGCGTACATTTTCTTTACATAATGTTCAAGTGCCAATAAGACAAGGAAACGCTGGAAGTAATGCAAATATTGCTGCCGTTCAGGCAAGTGTTGCTGAAGGTCACAATTTGTTGATTCCAAGACGTTCTCAAGAATTGGGACTGTCTCAAACCACAACCTGGCGGATTTTGAGAAAGGATTTGGGTTTGCATCCATATAAAATTGTTCTCACTCAAGAACTGAAGCCATTGGACTACCGTAGACGTCGTGAATTTGCTGATTTTGCCTTGGAACAACTTGAAAACGGTAACGATTTTTTTAAGAAAATCATCTTCTTCGATGAGGCTCACTTTCATCTGAGTGGCGTGGTAAATAAATAAAACTGTCGATTCTGGTGCGAAGAAAATCCACAAACTATTCATGAAAAACTACCCGGTACCCCCCGATCCGATCGCCAAAGCTATAACCACTCTGCCGTTTGGCCGGTACCAATAATCTTCCTGCCCTACAAAATAATATTATGACAACGACTTTTGCTAATCTTATGGCCAGCAGTTGCTGAAACTAGCGATGTATCCACACAGACGTTATAGAAGAGATGATAATTACTTCAAGTAAAAAACTTTTTGGAAAAATAAAATAAAGTTGCTTGGGCCATAAGCACTCGACGAGTCAACACTGACTATATTATCACTTTTTCAACCAAAAAAAAGGCACAATTAAAGTCCAAACCACACAAATGTGTGAGTAAAAAATCATAGTATGTAATGGCGTTTTTGATAAAAAAGTTGGCTTGATTTGAAGTACAACCAACAGGTGAGTTTTTAGACGAAAATAAGTTTGAAAGGAATGCGCAAATATGCAAGTTGGTTGAAAACACATTGAAAAATAAATTTTTTACATGGTACTTTTGCCGTACCCACACAAATGTGTTACCAGACAGAAAAAGGGATATTGGAGCCCAGGATAGGAACCAAGGCTACAATTTATCGATAAGAAAATATCAACATTAAAAATTATTTTTTTAGGAGAAACTAAAGAAGGCCAAGGCTGCTAGACTTATTTTGGGTTTATAGTGAACCATAACCGTCTATAAATATTATTTTTCCTAGTTTTGGTTTATGATCACCCTGTAAAATCCACAATCTAATTTGGAATTTTATGGATATTTAATTGATTTTTTTTTCGATAAAATATGCGCTTGGTTCCTAGAAAGAAAATTAAATTTAGACAACACACACTACGAATCGGACAAAGGTGATCGAAGTAGTTTTGAATTAGTATCTTATGTAAGAAACCAATTTTTCCTAACCTTTTGCTCCGAAATATTAGATGTTTGTTATTTGAGAGAAAATATCTTTGAATGAAATTCAGAAATATATGAGATTATGTAACTTGGGGCTGTACGGACTCGGTGACAAATTAGAATTTAACGTTAAAAAACAATCTCTCTCACCTCATGCTCAGAAATCACAGAGATTTTTCTTATTTAAGAGAGAACATCATTGAGTGTAATACGAAAATTCTCGAAACATTTGAAATTTTGATTCTCGGTTCGTACCGATCGCACAGCGGTGATCGAAGTGCGGTCCTGAATTAATATTTCATGTAAGAAACAAATCTTATCTCACTACATGCTCAGGAATCTCTGAGATGTTTGTTATTTCAGTGAGAACATCATTGAAAGTAATACGAAAATGTTTAAACATTTGAAATTATTTAACTCGGCCCCTACGAATCGCACATAGGTGATCGCAGTAGTTTTGAATTAGCATTTGATGTAAGAAACCAATCTGCCCTAACCTTTTGCTCGGAAACCTAATACTCTTTACAGACTAGCGATTAGCTAAACACGTTTAATCATTTTTTCGAGTTTATCTCTTAATGTGTCAACTTCGAGATTAGCTAAACGGGTTTTGTTTCAGGTTTAGTAACTAAACGGGTTTAGTGCACAAATCTCTCAATATATTGAAGTGTATCGCATAAAAATGGGTTTAGCGCGAGCGCCTTCTAACAATGAAGGATAAAATTTATAAAAAAGACAATGCCATTTAGTGCTGTGATACAATGATAGCTGCCTATATCTACTTTACGGCTACATGAATTAAAAAAGTTTGAATTAAAAAAAATTTTTTTTTTGAATTAAAATAAGTGTTTTTAATTCATTTTAAAAATGAATTAAAATCAGAGTTGAAAAAGAAATAAAAAAGTTCGATAAAATGAATTCAAAAAGGCATTTCTACATTCAGTTTTAAAATGAATTAATATAAGTGTTTATAAAATGAAAAAAATGTTATTGTCATTAATGAAAATTTTTTGGAATTTAAATTTGAATTTAGCACGTAAAAATTTGGCAATGCAAAAGAAGGCGTAATTAGGCGTAAAATCAGGTAAGGAATATAAATCTTGGAAAGTTTTAAATGCTTTTTTAATTAATAATAATTGCTTCGTCAACCTTGCAGACACAGATCAAAGAGTTTCTATCGGTCTTATCGCTTCTTCTGATAGTGCCATAAATGTTAAAGAATCAATTTTCGTATATATAATTTTTTTTAAATGTAATTTTAATTGGTTTATAGCTGCCGCCGCCAAACCTCCGCTTTCCCACAATTTGTACAATTCTTTAAGTGTCAAACTAAGTAAAAAAAAAAAAAATAAATTTTAAAATTCTCCTGCAAAAATTGAAAAATTTTCACGGAAAAATTATTTGTACTGTTGAAAAACTATTAAGATACAATCTTAATATCCAAACTTTTATAAAGATTACACATTTGTACGTATTTTGAATAGAATAAAACGCATATTTTTTAAGTGAACATTTTCCCGGAAAATGGGACAATTTTCCGGGAAAATTTATCTACCCCCTCCTAAAAACTGTTGATAAACAATCCTGCATTTAAACATTTTATAAATTTATACTTCTTAGCTGATTTTCCCGATGTATACGTGAATTAAACTTTAGCCCAAAATAATGCACATTTCTGAATTTTTGTTAAAAGTCGAATTAAGATTTTTTAATTTATAAAATGAAATAAAATGTGCCTTTTTTAATTCATTTTGAAAATGAATTAAGGTAGATGTTTTAAAAATGAAATAGTGTAAGCCTTTGTTAATTCATTTTTGAGTTTTCTCATTTTTCTAAATCGCTTTTTTTAATTCATAATTTTAAGTTGAAAATATGATTTAAAATAAGTAGCAGATGTTCACACAAAAATGAACTTTTTTAATTCATTTTTAAAGAGTTTTTTTAATTCAGACTTTTTTAATTCGGTACCACCTACTTTACACTTCTGATATACCGACAACGGAAACAACCTTCATCGGAACTTTTGCTGATGACACCGCAGTATTGGCATCAAGCGAATCGCAGAACCAAGCAGTAGAATACTTACAGCAAGCACTCGATAGAATCAGCCAATGGACCAGGAATTGGAAAATAAAGCTTAACGAGCTGAAATCAGTACATGTAACATACACGTTGCGGTGCAAAAATAGCAACTTCCATACATTTCTCAATGGGGTACAAATTCCCCAAGGTGAACCTGCTAAATATCTCGGATTGCATTTCGATTCAAGATTGAACTGAAAATATCACGTTAGACAAAAAGCAGAGCAAATGAAAATAAAACAACGTGAGATGTCTTGGTTAATAGGAAGACATTCTAAGCTTAGCCTGTACTGTAAACGCCTGACCTACGAATCGATAATTAAACCAATATCGACGTATGGTATCCAACTCTAGGGGCTGTACTAATCAATCAAATCGTTTAATTATTCAACGTTGCCAATTTCTACGAGCAATAACGAATGATTACCGCTACGTAACCAACGCGGAATTACACAACGACCTAAACGTTAAATGGATTGAAGAAGTGCTTCAGGAATTGGCCATCAAACATGAAAGAAGATTACTGCAACATACCAACAGTGAAGCAATACAACTTCTTGACATATCACAAGAACTGAGACGCCCTAAAAAAATTAAACCGCATGACCGGGTCATCTAGAAAATAAAGATTCATTATTGTGAGCAGAATATTGACTGCTTGTAAACCCACACTCTCTCCACTTATTAGTTTCAAATAAGTGCGTTACCATTATTAGTAATAAATTATCATGTGATAAGATTGTCCTATTTCCCTTAGAAACAGAAAACAATAAACAAATATGAACCTCTTTCGAAAACACAACCGCCTACGATAAACAGTAACAAATTAGAACAGAATCTCCAATTTAAAACACCCCAAAAAATAGACAAATTAACATGTGACGAATACCCTAAATTTTACATCAGACAAACCGGTACAAACTTTCCAGAAAGGTATAAAGAACATATCAACGACATAACAAAAACAAAACTGAAATCATATTTTGCACTACATATTAAAAACGAAAATCACAAAACTGACATAAAAACAAACTTTACAATGACATTTGTTTAATACGATTCCGGACAAATATAGCGTTACCGTATTTTATTATTGAAACAGGGTTTGCTGAGCTTCTTAGTGTGTCAACCTAATGTGTCCTAAATTGATTAGTTTCTAAAAATAAAAGTCAATAATTGTAGACCATTTCGACAGTCTCCAGAAATTTTTCAAGCAAATGGTTAGGTAAAATTGGTTTCTAACATCAAATTCTAATTAAGAACTACTATACCTCTGGCAATCCAAAGGAGCCGAAATAAAAATGTTTAAGAAGCTGGTTATTCGAGAGAGAATATTCTTGAGTGTAAAAGAATATTCCCTCTCGAATAACAAAAATCTTAGAGATTCCCGAGCATGTGGATAAAATTCAGAACCACTACGATCACCTTTGTGGACAAAGGCAGCATAAAATAATTTCAAATGAATAACATACATTTTAAATATTTCCGAGCATGTGGAGGTAAGATTGCTTTCTCACATCAAATACTAATTCAAAACTACTTCGATCATCTCTGTGTGATCCGTAGCAACCGGGATACATAATTTCAAATGCTTAAGAATTGTTTTATTACACTCATTGCGGTTTTATGTGCATGGAATGATTAAGCAGGTTAAGATTGGGTTTCGTTAAACCCGCATTAACTCAACGAGACTATTTCGGTTCATTTTCAAAATTTCATTTTATAAAATTCACTCAAATCTATTTATATAATTAAATGTTTTCTACTTAATAATATAAATATTTGTGTTTATTAAAAATTTTTTAATATTATTATGAAAGTTCAATTTTTGAGTGTTTTTTCAATTATAAATGTATATTTAGTTATTTCGGCACAAAATTCACTCAGATAAGTAGGCGTGGTTATTTGTAATTCTATACTTTATATTAAATTCAAAACATATAAATTAAAATAATTTATCAACTTAAATAATTTATTTACTACAAATCTTAGTACTTAAATTATTAACATCTAGTTTTTCGGGTTGCAAGAAATGTGTTGTTGAAAACACAGTCTTATCATTCGTTGCCAATGACTAATCCGAAGGCCAATAAGTCGTCAAAGTAACAAAATCGGTAGTCGAATCTGAAGCAGTAGTTTCATAAGTTGGTTCAGCAGTAGTAGTAACATCATTCGTGGTACCTTCGGTGGTGGTATCTAAAGTAGTTCCTTCCGTTGTTGGTTCTATCGTACCATAAACCCAGCTAAGAATAACGTTCCGGGCACGGTTGCGTACCACAAGTAAATTTTCATTTGAATAATCTGCTTGAATGTCATATCGCAACTCAAATAATTTTCCCAAATTTTCTATAACATCTGCTGGTGAAGTTGGATTTAAATCAGTTGTTATACCAACTAATCTAAATGGATCCATTTCAGCATTTGTAAAGTAAACATTTTCCAAATCCGGAGATATTTCATGTCGATTTGTATTTTCATTCCCTTCGATCATATCATCAAGAGTTATACCAAATACTTGATTGCAGAAATGTGCGAATAAATCAATTGTAAACTTGTCATTGAACGGTGGTCTCATAGTATTTGATGTTCTGTGCCACGACCAAAAATTACATTCCATGTGGAAAGCCTGACGGTTTCGTGTCAATACACCAAGCGAAGACCACTCTTCTCCTCTGAGTAGGTCTAGTGTGGTTTCATAATTTACGACTACGTTTGGTATAACTGAATGTACAAGGTATGCAATACCATCTGCTGCGGTTGGGAAGCTTGGGTTTAGTAATACACTGCAAATCCTATTTATCGCAGCTACGCTTCCGTAAGCTACTTGGGTCGCAAGTGCTTCACTCATCGTGTAGTAAAACATACCTATTTCATATTCATTAGTCGTATTTAATGGTAGAGCCAGATTAAATATACTTTGAACTTCACTGCCTTGGCCTTGCTCGACTAAACCATAGACGTCGTCAAATCCTTGTTGTAATTTGGAAATACAATCTGCGTTTGCGAGATTTTCTACCGTTGCAAATGCATCCTCAAAATAGGCCTGAAAATCATACGTGACGTTTACTGGGCCAGACACCGACCAAACTCCATCAACTAATCCTGGATTATTTTGATGTATCCATGTAGCCATTGATGCGCCTTTTTCGAATCCAAAGAGAATGAATTTATTTGCACTTAAATATTCTTTGGTATATGAGATAAAGTCAACGTAATCTGCCATTATCTGATCAACTGTCATGTAGTTACGTAAATTTTCGGTTGAAAGGTTTCTATTATAGGAAAACAGCTATTAGAATTTTTCAATATTAAATTCATAAGTGTACTTACTCAGTTGGGACGGATTGTGAGTAGTAGCGGGTTCCGACACCATAAATTACGCCACCAGTTTCTTCAGCAATTCTTGAAACTACAGTATTTTGAAGCCAAAACGTAAAATCCTCAATGTTGGGTGTAACGAAGAAAAATACTGGACCACCTCTGTACGGTTCGTCATACAAATAAATTGTTTGATAGAACATGCGTTCATCGTCCGGATTGAAATGATCTAATTTTTGAAGTCGCTGCACCGATCGTATATCTCTACCCAATTTTTCATCTCTATTTACATTAAATTGTTCAGCGACATGAGATCTAATTTGGAATGGAAGTAGAGGCGCGGTAGCTTCAACCATACAAATTAAAGCAAGCACGCTAGCAACTATTGTTATAATTTTCATTTTTCACTAGCTTTGGCACAACACTTTACACAAGTCACAATTAAACTGTCATAACTTACTAAAGTGTTTCGTATTTATATGAAATTAATGGATGACGCCTGATTTTTGGTAAAATCAAAATTCCTGATATCTTTTTAAGTGGTGTGGTTAAAAATAAGTGAGTTTCAAGAGGCGTAGTATAGATTTTGAAATTAAATTTGAGCATACATTTAATGCTCTATGTCCATCTGGATTGATAAGTTTACATGGTGGAAGCGATTCTCAACTTAGATTCTAATAATTTAGTTGGTAGTTACATTACCGGAAGCACGTCAACACTTAATTTCTTTAATTAATAAAAATGTACCGCTAATGTGTCATAAACACTAAACCGGACGTTATGTCAATTCCAATAATCAAAATTATTTGATTATCAGTTAGACCTGTCAAAACAAGGTTGTGATTTGGATCGAACAAACTTGTACAATCATGCACGTATTAATGAAAACAATATTGTGCTATACGATTAAATTGTTTTAACCACACCACTTATCATACTAGTAAGTCAGATCATACGTTTCTTAATGAGTCTGATAAATCCGAATTGCATATAACAGATATGTTGAGAATAATCCTTCAGTACAGTACAGGAAAGCTGGAAGTATTCTAAAATTAAAACAAAATTTATCAAAAATCTGAAGTGATCAATGAATAAATCTCAAAAAATAACGTTTATCAAAACATTGTGATACTCTAACGTACAGTGGATTGAGTCTTATCTGTTGCCGTTTGTTGATTATTTGTTCAGTAGCAACTTAGTCAGTGTGAAAACATAATAATTATGATTACTTTTACATTTATATCTAGTAAACTAATTCTTCAAATTAAGGTTATAATTGTGCAAGGAAAATATTGACATTGTTTATCATAAACTTAATGATATTTTGAACTAATGTGCAATACCGCGCTTTTCTACATACATCGCTTTTCTCTATGACTTTAACGTCAGTTTTCTGTGGTTTATTTTCACAAGAACATTGCACACATTAGGAAATTTAAATTAATAATAACTAGTTGTGTATACTTAACGGTAAAATTGAAATCGAATCTTGGTCGGTATCACTAAATACGACCTTAAAATTAGAACGGATTCAAAAATATTTCTTTCAGTACTTCAGTAAAACTATTATAATTTGCAACAGGAGATGTGGTTTGACAAATGAGTCAAATTCGAGCTAGATACGCCTTAATTTTTTTAATTTATATAAACCAATCTCGAATTTCAATACTGGTAATATATCAAATATGAGCAACAATTTTTTTTTGCTATGACAAATTCAGAAACAGCGCGTGATACTTTCAAAACTGACCTCTAATATTTTATTTCTCAACAAGAACATTTTCGCAATTTAATTTCCATCTAACTTAAACCAATAATAGAAGAGCGAAATCTTATTCCTCCACATCAATTTTTTTTTTCACAGAAAACCATTCAACAATAGAACAAGTACATCGAATTATAAACGTTCAATTTATCATGTACTTGAAAATAAGAAATTGTGTTCAAGGAACTTGTAGGATGTAGTACAGGCCTTTAACATAAAGACTTGGAATATAAATCAGTCAGGGACTGTTGTATAATATACCGGAATAGTCGATTCTTTTATTTGTTTTCAGCATTGTTAGTATAGTCGTTCAAATTTAACAAAATAAACACAATTGCTTACAAGAAACGACAATGCAATCTTGCAACCTCGGAAAATGCACACTTGTTTTCCGTAGTGCCTTTATAACATTTTCATTTCGTCGAAATTTTAGTACATAATAGGCGCATTTTAGTTTTAAGATATAGTTATAAATTAAATAGTCATATAGTTATAAGTGGTTTTTTAAGTAATATGAAATTAGTAATTAATAATCATCAGTAATCATCAAAAACTACTTTAAGTGTAAATTAAAATTAATGTTAATAAAATGTAATAAACAGTGAAATGTGAAATGAAGTTTAAAACACCCTACACTCCTAGGATCCTGCGGGCAAAGACATGCATTCCACAACAACCTGCGGGCAAACAAACGTATACTTTTCCCAACACCCAACAAAGAAGAATCTAACCACACTATAGAAAAACTGAGATATCAACAATACAGAACGAGCCTTACCGATTTTCAATATCAAAAATAAAAATTACATCTAGATATGTCATTAAGAGCAAATCATGGGCGAAATAACACACAAGGAGGTGACTCTACATATTTGAAAAAAAACAAATCAATGTCATATCAACTTCAACCAAAAATATTGAAATGGAAAGAATCATCGCTAGCATAACGTGATCAAAACCGAACTTTGACACGCCAAAATCCTACCAAATGGACCAGCTACAAATATTAAAGTGCATTGCTCTTATTCCAGAATTTAGCGGAGTTGACACTATCGAATCAATATAGAATAGCAATTATTCGGCAATTTAATAAAACTCCGTTTAACAGAAGAAGCATTCACGCGAATTTATCACAGAGAGATACACGACTATCCAACATTGTGAAAAACGCTTATTGATAGAGAACTGGAAAGAAAGTTTTGGCGTTAGCAAGTGTTCCAAATGAAAAAAACTAACTCAATCATATTTCGAGCTACTACTTTTACAGTTGGTAATTTTGTAAGCGTCAGTAGAGGCCCCGATTTGAAATTTTTTCAGTTAAGAGACATATCAATAAATAAGCCTCTAGCACTTGGTTTTAAATGGGATAAAAGTGTTTTTTTAGAACGATTTTAATCTGTAGTTATAACCAACCCTACTGAAGAAAATACATTTTTAAATTTTGTTAATTTTGACCGGCTTCCAGTGCATTATGTTACACTGAAAAATTTATCAAAAGCTATAAGGTTGAAAATATACAGGGAATAATTTGAAGCTAAGAAATAATTTATTATTTTATAAAAATATTATTATTTTTCATTATAACGAGTTCTTTGAAATAAATATAACTAAGAGGAACACCAATTACAATTTTTAGAAGAGATTTTTATAAAAACGATAGGAAATCAAATTAATTTTATAAGATTATCCCATAGTTTGGAACAAAATGAACTAACATTTAGTTTTAAAATGCCAATCCTTTTGGATGAAAAGCATTAAGAAATCTACTTACTTCCGTGTGAGTTTAGGAGATCGATTTTGTTCTGTGGCACGAACAACTTGACCAGACAACTCGATCTGGTATTTTCTCCTAATGCTAGTAATTGCCCTGCCACAGAAACTAACCAGCCTACTGGACACTATTGATTTTACCACCCACTTAAATAGTAGCAGCGACATTGAGATACTAACGGCACGCTATTACTCTGCAATTTTTGAGTGTTGTGCGTAAAATTTTTATTTTTATAAATCAGTAGATCATCTCTGGAGGCTGTTCGTTAACTCTACGATATTGTTAACAATGACAGTTCTAAACCGTTCTGAAACTATCATTGTAACAACGACCACGTGCTTTTTGTCGGTCGTAAACTCGTTTTAACATTGTTACAATATTTTAATTAAATATATTTTAATTAAAAAATTAGTTCAAAAACGTTAAAAAATCACTCATATAACAAATTTTTACTTTTACAAATCAGACTCCTGATGATGACCTAACAAGTCGAAATCGATTGAGTGATTTTTTAAATTTTTTGAACAAATTTTTTAATTAAATTTTCAAAAAAAATCTAATTTTGCGAAATAAAAAACAAGTGTTTAATAAAATAAACACATTTTATTAAACATTAAACACACAAAAAGTATTAGTGTGTTTCGCCAAGTTAGTGCCTACGGCAAATAGCGTAAAAAGTATTGTTACAAATGTCATTCTCAACCGTACTCGAGACTGCCTTTCCAGCTGTGAAAGTTCTAAATATGCTACAATCAAGCGAAAGAAATATGTATTCTTTCCCGTCAATATCTAAACAAAATAATTTTTTAATGAACTTTTTCATGTGGTCAATGTGTGTGATAATAGCACTTGCGTATAATTGAGTATTATATAAAAATCATAATTTTAAAACTCGTAACTTTACGATTATCTGGTTTAATAATTATTTTCATATTGATGAGAATAGAAATTAGTTTTCTGTTTGCGTTTTATTATAGGTTTTTTTGGTCATCGTAAAACATCAGTAAAATCATTGACATTTGTAACAAAATCATTGTTAAGCACATACGTCATACTAACAATGCCAGTTGTAACAATGTTAACAATGTAGAGTTTACGAACAGCCTCCTGATGATGGCCTAACAAACCGAAAATCACTCGATCGATTTCGGCAAACTTTTTGTAAAAAGAAAAAAAAAAAATTATTAAAACATTCAAAATTTAATTTTTGAGAAATAAAAAACAAGTGCTAATAAAAATGTGTTTATTAATAGCAAGTTCTTTCCAAACAAAATTTTAATCTTCGGTCAAAAAAATGACTGACCATTTTATTGAACCCTTGTTTTTATATCGCAAAAAAAAACAAGTTTTAATAAAATGTGTTTATTAAATGTTTGTGTGTTTCGCCAAGTAGCTATACGGCAAAGAGTGTAAAAATTATAACTTTTCATAATAAAGTGCTACTTTACCCATAACTGTATGGCAAAAGAATGAAAATTTTCTCAATTTCGGAGAAGTTTATTCTCGGTAATTACTTCATATCACATCATTATTTAAATTTAATAAATCATTATTTAAATTTAAATCTAATAGCATATCAACCGTTTTTTTCGAAATTCAGATTCCAAGTCGTAAAATGTACCTTTAGAGAATTGATAATTTAATGTAACTTTGTTGTTGCAACCTCTTTGCAATATTACAACTTTGCACATAAAATTTAAAAATGTGAAATATAAACGCATCTCTGGAATAGGTTTTGAAGTCATATCATCTTACATTCCATCTTGTTAAAATTCAATAAGCTCCAAATGATTTTGCCACAATTCTCTTCGCCTTACTGTTTAATTACAGGGCAACAAGTATAAATTATTTCTAATGCCCTAGACAACTTTATCACTAACATAGATCTTGTAACATTATTGAACAATCAAAATTAAAAAAAATTAAATATTCTTTTAATTCTCGGGCACTGGTTGTCCTTGGAGTAAATTTTTTTGATCAAAGTTTCGACGTGTATTATGTCGATAATGTCGGTAATTATTTACAGGCATGTTTAACTGATTGTGTAATATTTACATGGTAATTAGATTTGCACAATTGCATTTTCTATAATGAACAGGTGCATTATCATCAATAAATGATAACACAACAAAAGTCTCGTAATTGAAGCCATATACTATTCGAAGCATCAGATGAGATAGAGATGAAACCGGGTTTTTAGAACGTGAAACGTCCTTTAGAACCAGTTTAATAAATTTCGGACAGAGGAAATTTTTGACTAAACTAATAGCTGTCGTGCGGCCACAGCCCATTTGCGTTGATAGAAGAACTACTAAATATATTACACTTGAGTTTAATGCCACAATCAGTGCTACTATATAATGCTGACATCTTACTGAAAGATAAACTAGTTTTAATTCAGCAATTATGACTTTTGGAATGGGAGAAAATTCCCAAAACACACCGTTAAATTTGGTACGAATTATAAAGGTGTACGTGATATTGGTCTATTGACACAGCGTCAATGCACAGCACATGTATATGTTACGGTTAAAGTCCGAAATCGCAAAATATCCGAAATTTTAAATTTTTAAATTCGTTTACACGATTAAAAACCGGTTGTCCAGTGATCTAATCGTTACGAAATGTTTGTCGATTAAACCCTTACATCCCCGTAGTTTCATTTATTCCCCATCAGAGGGCTAACCTTCATGAGGGGCTAAATAAGCTCCCGCGAGCCCATGAGAGTTAGTAAAGCCGTTAGTCCCTATTATTTCAATTTCCAATTTTTAATATCATGAAAATACTCCGTGGGGTGTAGGGTAAACCATTTCGAGAATATGGGACACTCATTTCATAGATTTCGAAGCAATAAAACAGTTTTTTCCAATTTTTTATTCGGACATTTACCGATTGACTTTCCGCCATCATGTTTCACAACGAACACTATATGTATAAGGTTTATATTTTGCAGTAAACTAATTTTCATTTAATTAATTAATTTATTATTATTTTGCTACATTCCAAGTAGAGATTTGGCCGCCATATTTCTAAGGTTGCAAAATCAATTAAATTTCGGTTTAATGAACGATTGGTCCAGTAAACAGTTAACTGCTCCAGTTAATAGTTGGACAGTTAAATTGAGAATTTTAATTTAAGAGTTTAATAGTGTATAAACAAAGAGTATCTAATGTCATCAAGAGTAACGAAGAAAAGGAAATATTTTCATCAAAAAATGCGTGGGTTAAGCAATTTAATTGCGTTAAAAACACACTTACACATCTTTATTTATGGTATTTTTTGTCGTTTTTATCAATAGTCACGAGTATGACAATATTTGATACAAAAATAAAAAAATGTTGTGTAAGTGTATTGTATAACTCATTTAAACTACATAACAATAATTGCGTCAAAATAATTGCGATGCATCGTTACTCTTTATAAAACTTCATACTCTTTGGTATAAGCAAGTGATATTAAAGAATTTATGAGAGACGGTGTACATAAATAAAGTTTGGAACTTTACCTTGAATGCTTTCTTTTTCAGCGATACCATCACCATCTCGGAGTTTTCTCTTATACCAATTTCTTATGTTGTTGACCACATCGAAATTGTAATGTATCACACTTTATCGAAGAACAAAATTTCAAAAAATAGCATCGTGAAAAAATCCTAAACGTGTTGTTTGCTTTTTGCGAAATTAAATTGATCAAAAATAAAATTAGTAAATAATTCAAAAAGCTAAATTTTACTTAATCTTAAAAATGTCCAACCACATTTTTTCAAATTCGAGTACCACTTATGTCAGCCGATCCTGATATTCGTAACAATATACTATAATTTGTTTACGGAAATCTAGATTTATCTATCAAGGGTACCGAAAAGTATGACATATCGTTCAAGAACATGCGTAGTTTCAGTTTGAATAAATTAAGCCTGTAGTAGAATATTCGATAAAGTTTAATCTATAGAGTCCTATTTGTATAGGTTGTTGCGGTTCTATGTATGATAAACATATCCTTAAAGTTATTGAGAAACTCTAAAGAATCAGTTGTGTTGCAGCGGCATACAAGTGAAACAAATAGATTTCTCAACTGATGTGACAACACATAATTTGCTGCCTCCATTATACTCGTACAAGTAAATATTATTTGTAAATATATAGAGAATTTCAGTGCTGTGAGCGGTTGCGTAGTATACGAGGAGTAACGTTTAAGTAACATTTAAAATATTTATATTTGGTTTACAATGGAGTGCAATCGATCGAGTTGCTTATAATAAGTGCTAAAAATGGCCCACCTGTACGTGGTTCTGTGATGATTACCGTGTGCTCCTTGTAAATCATTCAGAAAACTTTTTATTAGTTTTCAAAATTACCTTATTCAGCAGCTATGTTGTGTGTAATAGTTAACTATTACTATTAATTATGCTAACTGCTGCAGACAAAGTAATTGTAGAAGTGTATGTGTCTCCTGCGGCAAATGAATTGCAGCATTGTACTGCTTGTGATTTAACAAATTATAAATATGCTGCTATTATTTCCTTTTCTGTGTCGACTGCTCAGTGAGTGCAACACTAGCTTGTACTATAGTAAATCAAGATATTATTCTAATAAGGTATTTGCTAGTTTTACTGTTGTTAGTACATCTATCCCTTCAACTCCTCTTATAAAATTGGCTGCGGTTAATGGTGAGAAGGATGTTAAACCGTTGGAAATCCATCAGTACAAACAATATGTCTGCGGAACTGAAGGCGTCTATTGTTTCTGCACGTCGAATATTGTGACTTTTTTATCTAATTTTTTCCAGATTTTCCAGAGAAAATGAACGCCAATAGTAACTTGGTATGGTACAGTTTGTTATAAAAAATATTTAGTTAAAAATCTTACTTGTTATTTATAAATATGTATTTAGTAAAAAACTGAACTGTATCTTTCTTTATTGGAACAAGATTCAGAACTAATGGTAAATATTTAAAAAATTTTAATTCCCCAAGCAACAAACTACTAAATTAGCTCTCCACCTGCAATTTCCATCTAGTTATAACATTAATAACCTTGACACATGGAATATCCGCCTAACTAGATTGCATGCGATACTTTGTGTCCGTCACGCAAACTGGAACCATATCAGCCGGAACCAAACCAACTAGGGCACAAGTAGTATGAGGACTGTGCATCATTGTGCACTATTTGATTTTTCAGCAGCCTTCAGAAATCATATAAATCCAGGCGGAACCATACCCTCTACAGCCAAACCAACTTTGGCACAAGAAGCACAATGTATTGTAAGTAAGCCGTAATTATATTTTAAACCTGCCGGAACCACAGTTGTATCAACCCAAACCATTTGGCGTCCGAGAACAATGCACTTAAATGTAAGTTATGGAAAATATAATATTTCTCTCAGAACCATAAGATGGTAAGTCGGAACCACTACAATAACAGTCGGAACCATATAAAGCAGCAGGAACCATATAAAGCAGCAGGAACCATGCTTAGCGCCATAGAGGTCTGTTGACCGGGCATAGAGCGCTTGACAAAGCGCTGACTTTGAAATGGTTCCGGCTGCCAGTTTACATATATGTTTCACCACCATTTAAGTAAATTACGCTAATTGTGTTGACTCCTAATGGTTCCGGCTGACAAAACTCTGGTAGTCAACTGCCGGTGCTAGCTGGGACTTTCATATTATTTTAGCACCAAAAAAATTAGTTTTATGCCAAAGTGCATTCTGACACTGTTCGAACATTTTGAACACTTTAACCATTGCAAACTTGAGCTATGTCTTTTTAGCAAAGTGAGCTATGTTTTTAAATCAAAGCTTCTCGGTTTACTTTGCTAAACCTAAATAAGTGAAACCCTATTCGTGAAGCTTAACCCAAGCCACTCGTACGCCCTGATTTATGGTATTGAATTTCTTTATTTAAATCTGTATGATAGAAACATAGTTTAAATCGCTCTTTTTCTGGGCGATGTGAGCTAATTACAGCTCAATTACCTTAGACGTATCACTTCATGCGACGTCACTATGGATCTTCCTGGTTACTGGATTTTAAAATTAAAATTTACTAAATAGTTTTGTGCAAAACTCACAATGAAATTTTTTTAAATCATAGTTGGCTTCATTAGTTTGAAATTTTTTTCATTTATTTGTCACGTCAAAATTTCAAGTGATAGAAATTGTCATTTGGAGTGACAGAAGTCGCAAGGAAATATTTATAAAGCAGCATACTAAGATTTAAAAACAACCAAAACGACTTTTTTTGGACAATTATTTTGTAAGTTTCGATTTAATGATCTAGTAACCAGGAAGATGAGTAGTCACGTCACTTGAAGTGATGCGACTAGAGGAATAGGGGTGTTAATTTCCAAGGCGAAAACAAAACATTTAAATGTATGGCTTTATAGATACGGTTGATCCTGGAATTTATCTACAATGTTTTTCTTATCTGAGTTTTTAAGACCAAAACGGTAAGCTGTAAATTGAAAACATAGCTCACATCAATCAAAAACATAGCTCAAGTGTGTGCAACGGGTGTAATAGTAGCAAACTCTTTCAAAATTTATGCATTCAATTTAAAAAGTTATACATTCCTCTTCCAATCTTTGGTTACTAAATTAAATTGTTGTACCGAGGTTTGATTTTTTGATTTTTAAGAAGTATGAAATGTTTTTGAGCTTGTTAAACTAGAGAAAAGAATACAACTTTTTGAACTTAATATTAGTATTAGGATATAGAATTCCAACGAATGAGCCATTAAGGCTTAAAAACTGATTTTCTTTTGAAATTTCAGCTTAAAGGTGCCACAATTTGTAGTTGATAGGTTCTGAAACAATTGGAAAATTTTCAAAAAATTTAAATTGCCGAACGATTATCGGTCACATGTATAAATCAAATGTCACTCTTTCTTTCATGAAAGGTGTAACTAGGCTTGTAATACTCTCATCGCTTTTTATAAAAAAAAAAATATTATCGAGCAGAAAACAATGATGAGAAATTAAAGAGAATGGAGTACTCGTATATTGTCATGTTGTGTTTTATACAAGCAAAATGTATAATACACATTTTAACCTATGGAGCCCTTCAGTTCATCTAGAATAATCTCGTACGGCTCTGATTAAAATTTTCATTCAACAAACCAAATAATTAAAAATACTCAGGTGCAGATATCGTATAATAGAATGTACGAACTTTATTTGGAAACAACAACTACGCGACTTATAATACTGATAATTGAACGCACCAAAATTATTTAATAAAATATTGATAACAAAATAGAGATTCACGTGACCAATTTTTGATAACATTTTTGTTATGTGTAAAATTAATTTCACATTCGTTTATGACTCAGTGATACCAGCTGCAACTAATGAATTCCCACGAAATCGTAGACGTTCGGATAATATGTTAATTGTTCGTTGTTATAATAATAATATTCCTAGATAAGGGGATAGATCTTAAAATTTATTTTAGTTTCTTATCGTTTCTGATACACGGTGTAATTATAAATCAACTTCCAAATTCCAGAAATGAAAGACAAATTGAATTTAATAGTTCACATATTTATTAAGTTAAAAATTTCGAGAACTCCATAAAGTAATTAGTTCTTCTGCCCGATCTCTGACGGCATATAATTCTTCACTAACGGCGTCAATGTATACAAACCGGAAAAAATCAAATAATTTTCCAATTCTTGGTATAAAGTCGGCAACTACAGTTGAACTTACATCCTCTTTTTGTCCAATTACATGATGTGGATCAAATTGTGCATTGGTAAAATATATATTTTGATTATTTTCTTGGAATTGGTTCTCCCGACTTACGCGAACACTGTTCTCAATTGCTTCATTATAGGAAATACCAAACACTTCCTCGCATATACCACCAAATATATCTGCTGGAAACCTATTATTTGGATAGACAAGTTGTGACGAAGTTTTGAATGTTGCCCATCCGGTACATCGAATATATAAGTTTTGCCGTTCATGTGAAACCACGGCTTCAGCTTCTAAGGATTCCTCTTTAAGAAGGGTTACTAGCCCAACGTAATCGAAAACTTGATCATTTAAAGCAGTGCCATAGAAAAGCCCTAAAAGTTCTAGGCTGCTATAATCCTCTGATGATTCCATCGCGTTACACATCAGAGTTATTGTTGACAGCGTGCCATATTCTATAGGCGAAAACAGTAATTCAAATAGTTTTCGATAAAATAATGCAACATCATCTCGATTAGTTAAATCCAGTTCAGAGTTAAAAATAAAAATATCCCGAATTGTATTTATATCGCCATTGTTAATCAATACGTCTAGCTCATTAAATGCTTCATTTATTGTTTGTTGGCATGGAACAGGAAACTCTCTATCAATTATCTCGAGCATTTCCGAGTAATACCATCCGAAATCGAACAATGTTGAGATTGGTGAACTTGCACTCCAAACACCATCTGCAATCCCGGGATATCGTTGATGTATCCAGGTCGCTAGAGTTCCACCTCTGCCATGTCCTATTAAAATAAATTTATCCGTATCGTAATTGATGAGTTCTCTTCGAAGGTAGGTTATGAAATCAACGTAATCGGCCATTGTTTGATTTAACTGTAAATACTGTTCAAGATTTTCCAACGACACATCGCTAGTCGGATAACTTCGGTCAAAGTACCGTGGTTCTAATGCATAAATAACACCGCCCAGTTCATATACAATATTGGTCATGTGTGAATTTTGCAACCAATAAGTATACATATCAGATTCCGCTGAAACGAAGATTAGCACTGGACCACCAGGTTGATAATATTCATCATTTATGAAAACATACTGAAAGGAAAATGGAAAATTTTAAAATATTTATATTTTACACAGATTATTTATCTAACTTGATCAAATGTACCACCATCAATGTGATTTTCATGATCCACCCATTGCGTAAAAATTGCTTCTCGTATTTCTTTTCCATCTCCAGTCTCCACATCACTTGCTCGCCAATTATTGCTTTGTTTTATTTGTTCATTTGGAGGTGGAAATAACAGAGACGCTTGACAATAACTAATTAACGAAATACATCCCCATATTAAAAACTTCATATTGGAATTCGACTAGCCAACTGACTAATTATCCACAATCTGCAATGTTTTTATAGAACAAATTTATGATATTGTAATTCTTTTTACAGTTGTGATAATCCTGATAAAACTCGAGTGTGTGGATTGTAATTGAGCTTTGGTGCTCAATAAATAAAATGCGATAATTGCTCGACAGATCTTTCATTTATTGAAAATTATCTTAATTATCAATGGGTGTTTTTTTATAAAAATATACTTTTAGCGCAGTGTAGGGAGGGTGGCCTTACCCAGATTCAACACTGATTTAATCTGTGCCAAATTAGCATGCATCGGCACATTTTACTTTTGTTGTCATTGTGAAAAGGTCATCGCATGATTTGAGAAATATTTGTTTAAAAATTGAATAAATTCAAACCAAATGTACTTAACACAAAATTGTATGAAATTTTAGTTTAAATATATTTTCCAGCATCCGAATGCTTGGCGATTGATCGGCGGAAGAGAAAGGCGCGATTTGGCACTAAATAAACTAATATTAAATTAAATAAATATTGTGTCGTACTAATATATGTATAATATGTAAAGAATAAATAATAAAAAACAAAATAAAGAATGAAAGTGATAATAGTGAATTTGATGTGTATTATTTATACATGGTGGCGTACCTATGTACAGTCACTCAAGAAAGACTGTGTTTGTTAAAAAAAAATATTTACTTCAATAAATAATTCACGTTTTTCTATAATACAAAGGCAAAAAACAAAAAATTGGTGGAAGATCAAAAAAAATTAAGTGTGCTTTAGACCACACTACTGAAGTAAAACTTCTATATATATTTAATATTTATAATATAATATAAAAAAATTATAATATTGAAAAAAATTTGGTCACCCTGTGGGTTCTCGAGTGTCACCTAGCTGTTTATGCCTGATGCCACAAGAGGTCACCTTGTAACTTGGTAACTTTTTCAAGGCCAACTAGTCGTAATAGATAATGTATATGTATGTGTAACAAAATGGACAAAAAAATCATTTTTAAAATCTCTTCGCATAGTAAAAATGGCCTTGAAATATTTTTTTATTTCATTTATGTTTGTGCAGTGTAGTTTCATCGAAAATTTGTTTAAGTCGCATTAAAACCTGTATCATAGGCAAACGAGGAAAGAAACGAAGAAAGAATCGGTTTCTGTGATACCTCGTGTGGAATGGAGTTATAATATAGAAAAAAAAATACATATATAAAATATATCACAAAGACAAATTTTGTTTTGGTGCGTTCTCGAGTCAGTCAGTCAGTGACATAGAAGTCTATATTATGACTTTCCAATTTTCCAGTTTTTCAATTTTATAATTTTCAAATTTTCCAATTTACCAACTTTCCAAATTTCCTATTTTCATATATTTTTATTTTCCTATTTTCCAATTTTTGAATTTTTCAATTTTCCAATTTACCAGTTTTCCAATTTACCAATTTTTCAAATTTCCAATTTTTTTATTTTCATGTTTTCATATTTTCCTATTTTCCAATTTTCCATTTACCTATTTTCCAATTTTCTAATTTCCCAGTTTTATAATTTTCCAATTTACAAATTTTCCAATTTTGCAAATTTCGAAATTTCTAATATTCCAATTTTTTCAATTTTCCATTTACCAATTTTCCTATTTTCGTATTTTCCAATTTTTTTAACCAATTATTAAAGTAAAATGGTATCAACTAATGTTCCACCTAGGGATTTATGAATTGTCATGGCACAACCTGATACTAAAGGAAAATGATTTCGTTTTGCGTTTATTATTTCGTTCGCCTCGTTCGATTACACTTTTCGTAACGCATTTACCAGGTTAGTCACCAAGTCAAGCGTGCCTAAAGAAGTTTTACTTCAAAAATCAGTACTTTGTTGAACCTCCTTTGGCTTCCAGCGCAGCTCTCATCCTCGAAGGCAAAGAATTCACTAATTTCATGGTGGTGACATAACCTATTTTATTCCGTTTCTCTTTTAAAGCCAGTTTTAATTGTTCTTTTGTAGTGATTCTATGCTTGTAGACTCTTCTACCTAGTTCTTCCCACAAATGTTCTATCGGGTTCAAATCTGGTGATTCAGGTGGGTTATTTAGTTGTTAGAGACCCTACGGAGCAGTCATTCCTTTACTATTCTCGCTGTATGGTTTGGATCGGGGTCATGCTTGAAGTACCACGGAAGTAGTCGAGATATTTTTTTTAAACATCTAAATATATCTCAGCAGTCACGTTTCCGCCGATAAACTTAAAATTTCCGACACGATTTTCAGCCCTACAGCCCAAAACCATAACAGACCCACCCCCTGTTTAATTGTTGGTTTTAAATTGTTTTCCTCAAACGCCGTTTTAGGCTTCCTCCACACTCCGATGTTCATCTCATCCATAAATTTTAAGCATGCCTTCGTCGGAAAATAAAACCTAAATCCTTTATCTTTATCTCGGTTCAATTTTGCAAATTGTTTTCTTTTTTTCTTTTTACAACAGACATAAATGGTTTTTTGCGCATAGTATGCTCATTATATCATACTGTTAAAGTTAGCCGAAAGAGAATGCAGATAGTGTCTTTGCTATCCCAGCCGAAAAAATATTTTATAGCCGAAAGATATATCACTTGATATACGTAGTTCTACTATCACCTCCAAATAATCAGAATACAGCAAAAACATGTAAGTGGTCATGTAATTTTACCGAATTGGTTCAAATAGCATGACGTAATTTACTATAAATTAAAATAAACTGTTGAGTTACCCACTTTCCCATCGATCTCACTATGTTTATTAGATAGGTCATAATCCTAGGTAAGCCCAGGCGAGATTTGGGGAAGTCTTAAGAGGCTAGGGGTGCAGTTTGGTATAATATGCTAGAAAATGAGAAATTTACTACTTCTCATTTTCTAGCATATTATGCATATTATACCAAATTGCACCCCCCTACTTATCAAGTAATATATGTTTCGGCTATAAAATATCTTTTGGGCTGTGATAGCAAAGACACTAACTGCATTACCATCTTTCGGCTGGAAAGTTTCGGCTAATTTTAACAGTGTCATTGTATCCATTTCTCCTAAGGATACAACGCACATTTTCTGGATGAATTGTAATCCCTGAGGATTCTTCCAGTCCATCAGCTAATTTAGAGGCACTTTTGGCTGGATTGATTTTTACTATCCTTACAATTGTCCTTTCGGTACGACAATTTACCTTCCGAGGACGGCCCGATGAAACTACAATGCTGTATTTCCACGTCCTTTGAAATTATTAACAGCTCTGTGGATTGTTCTTTTAACGATTGCTCCAATTTCCCCGTATGATTTGCCTTCTTTAAATAATTTCACTATCACATCTCGTAATTCTACTGACGTTTTTCGTTTTATAAAAGGCATTTCGTTAAACACATTCAAAATTTGAAAAATCAACAAAACTTTGTCTCACGTCGATCAATTATGCAACTAATTGATGCCTAGTAATTTTACTCAGTTTTAGTAAACATAACGGTAACTAAAATGAAAAAAAAAAATGTAATGTAACATGGTGTACGCAAATTTTTGTGGCCTTGTATTATAGAAAAATGTAAATTATTTACTTTGGTTTTAATTCACATATATGTATATTTCAAATTCGTGAATGCGAAAAGTTAGTTGTTAAAATAGAATATAGATGGAAATGTGAAAGGATCAAATTTCGTACGCTACGCAGCAATTTCCTAGTAGTACATCAGATGGTATTGTTCTATATATATATATATATATATATATATATATATATATATATATATATATATATATATATAGACAATATTTAATTGTAATAATACATCAGTCGTTGCGACCTGATGAGAAGACTGATTCAATAGTCTCATCTGTTCGAAACTGATTGTTGCAATTCTTACACAGATGGAGCTAATCATCTATAAGTCAAGAATACAAGTGAGTTAAAAAAATAACTTCAATAAATAAGTTATTGTTTTAAACAAACACAGTCTTTCTTATTATTTTTGCCTTAGTAAACACAAGATACAAAATTCGTTAATTATTTATTGACCTTAATATGAAATCCGTTTGATTTTTAGGGTGTATGCCAATTTTTGTGAGTGACTGTATATTGGAAGTGTATAACGGGTCATATATTTTGCTAACCGCTGAAAATGTGGTTTTGCGAGGTATATAGCTTTTTAAATGTTTTCTGTTGTGTATCTATATGTGGGTATACGAAGAACGCACATTGTATCAGATCAGCAATAAAGATCAAGAAGTGCCCATTTCATTGGTTTATAGAACAATTTATGGTGCTGGATTAGCAAAAATTCGGTCACTGTACTTTTCGGAGGGCAATGAACATATCTGCTAGGAATATATAATCGGAAGTGCCAAATTAATTGGTTTCTAGAACACTTTATGTCAGAAAATCGTTTATCCACCGGTCTTTGTTGTCCAACGGAATTGATCAAATTCTGGATTAGCATTCGGTAAGTATAGTACTTTTCGGATGGCAATGAACATATCTGATAGGAATATGTAATCGGAAATTTGGAAGTATATCACTTCATTGGTTTCGAACACTTTATGTCAGAAAATCGTTCATTCAACGCTCGTTGTTGTTCAATGGAATTAGGCCTATTCTTGATTAACAAAAATTCGGCCACTATGATATTCGGATGGCAACGAACATGATTGACAGGGACATGCTATCTGAATTGCTTATTCTTGGATTTTAGAACATTTCATTTCTATTGTTTAATATGTTGCTCAAAACAAATATTATTGAACGATATACCAGTGTATTTGTTTTTTTAAGAGGGGCTAGTTTGTTTTTTCTCAATTAATGAATGGAGATTTATGAACAATATATTTGTACGAAGAGAAAAAATTGCGTCAGTTTAGCCGCCTTAATTTAGTCTTAATTTATTACCTTTTTTTCGGATCCGCTCAGAACGCGATATTTCAAAATGCGATATTTCAAAACGCGATATGGTACAAAACGAGATATTTCAAAACGCGATATTTAAAAACGCGATATGGTACAGAATATGCGTTGCGAAGCGACGGGAGCGCAGCGGCACACCTGATACCGATCCTATGTACTGTCGTTCGTATCGACTTTTAAATTCCTATAAACTGAAATTAAATTTCCCCTTCATACGCCTGATATAACCCGTTTTGTACCATATCGCGTTTTTTACCATATCGCGTTTTGAAATATCGCGTTTTGATAATTCGCGTTTTAAAATATCGCGTTTCAAATGGAATCCCTTTTTTTCTCTGGAAAACGGGTTTTATTTGTTTCGTCTTTCAGGTGAAATTTGAAATTCTTTTTTCCGGTTTTTCGGCTCCTTGGAATTCTTGAAATCGGTGGAAATTTTCGTAATCGGAATACAATTTGCTATGAAATTCTTTATATTACTATCATTTTTCGCCGGCTACTTTAATCCTTTTTTCAAATTTGTATGCAAGTTTTCTAATATTTATTTACTTACTAAACGAATAATTCCGTATCGATTTCTTAGTCGGAATTTTCCTTTAGTAGGGGGAAAAATTATGTTTCTTAATTTAAAAAAAGGTAAGGAATTTGAAAAAATGAATAGAGAAGCCGGCGATAAATTTTAGTAATATAATGAATTGCATAGCAAATTGTATTCCAATTACGAAAATTTCTACCGATTTCAAGAATAGGGTCCCTGAACTAGCACTAATTTTTTCCCGTGAGTACTAATTAGCATAAGTGGGCTTAACCGGTATGCACAGTTTCATTTTGAAATTTCAAAGTTTCCCTGCTGCAATTACCTACAATAATTGTTGGCATATTAAATAACGAAATGTCCAGTGTGTGAAACGCAAGTTCACTCAGATAACACAAGTTCAATATTTCATCCTTTAATTATCAAAAAGAAAATGTTCTTCCTGGCGGTACAGTATGAAAATATTCGTATACATTTTGGAATATTCACATCGCCATCCTCGTTAACCGAAGACAGCCTTATTATTTTGGTAAAATTCGAGCCTTTTATAAGCTTCGTGTGTTATATCGTTGTTATATCATTGCTACGCGATGAGATAAGGTTTATTTCAAACCAATGTTTTTTTTTCAGTTTGGAAGTAGTAGGTAAGGAACACGACTGTATTGCATATAATTTGCTTCATATTTCAATTATTCAGACTTTTTGAAGTACTGTTGTCTCATATGCAAATATTGGAAGAGGCTTAAATTTTTTGTGAGATGATCGGTATTTATCTTAAGTAACCCTGCTTTAAACCCATTACTAAGTTGTTCTGAACTCTAATTGCTTCTTATAAACACACGCTCAGGCGCCATTTTTGTAACTGCCTGCTTGTTTCGGTACTCCAGGCTTAATTTTTCGGGTTTGGCTCGTCGTTAGGTAGGGTCATAATTCCGAAACCGTAACACATGTCGGCGAAGCAGCTAAGTATATTTTAAAAGCCTGGTAAACGATAACAATAATTTTCCACGCGGACCACTTAATTTCTCTGTCACATAACCTTATATCAAATTTTCTTTAAATTAAATCATAATTTTTTATTTTTATCTTTACAAATACTGGATAAATTATAAATAAATACCTTTTACATTAAGGGCCTAGGAATGATTGCTAATTATAATAAGATGAACAATTTTTTTTGCATATATATTGAGGAATATTTTTGGAATCGTAATTTTCTCTTACCCAACCAACTATTTATACAAGATACCTTATCATTGATCATATTGGTTCGCAATTTGCAATACACCTTAAACATTTTCGTTTAGTTTACTTTATATTTTTTTTTTTTTATTTTTTTTTTTAATTTAAGAAATCTTTATTTCTGTATAATATTACAACTAATCATATAGATTATCTAGTAACTGTTTTATTATTTTTGTAGTCTATTCTTATGGAATGAGACCTATTGCTTCATCCCAGCTCTGCTAGTCCTTTGATTTAAGCGGCTCAAGGAACCACTAATTCTAAAGGCTTTGTTCTTTTTAGGCGCTTTGGTCCATTGGCGCGATCCAGTAGGTTCCGCAGCTCCTCGTTGTCATGCTGCTGCAGTCGCAGTACATGACTCCTTGCATATTTTTTTATTTCATCGCTGACGTATTCCATGTTTAGGTCTCGATGGAGATTGTCATTTCTAATGTACCAAGGAGCATTCACAATGCTACGTAGTACTTTGTTTTGAAATGTTTGAATGATCTTCACTGTAGTTTTTCTTGCGCAGCCCCAAAGCTGAATACCATACGTCCAGATAGGTTTTAGGATTTGTTTATATAGCAGCAGTTTGTTGTGCGTTGTAAGTTCGGAGTTTCTTCCAATAAGCCAGTGCATTTTCCTGAATTTTAAATTCAGTTCTTGCCTTTTCTTTTCAACATGCGCTTTCCACCTGAGTTTAGAGTCTAGCGTCATGCCGAGATACTTAGCATTATCAGAATATGGAATTGGTTGTGAATTTAGACTAATCGGAATATATTCTAATTTCCTATTTGTAAAGGTGATATGTGTTGATTTCGATTCGTTAAGTGTTATCCTCCATCGTTTTGTCCAGCTATCCACTATATTAATAGCATTTTGTAGTTTCCTGGTGGACTCAACGATACTAGCATCGGTGGTCATAACAGCTTTGTCATCAGCAAACGTTCCTATTCTAGCTTCTTCTATGTCTGGTAGATCATTCGTATACAGGAGGTATAATACGGGGCCTAGAACACTGCCTTGTGGAACCCCTGCCAATATTTTCTTCAGTTTAGAGTATTCTCCGTCCTGTCTCACCCGGAAGTAACGGCCGTTGATGTAAGACTTTAGCAATTCAAAATGTTGTTTTGGCAGATCTCGTTGGAGCTTAAATTCTAGACCGCGGTGCCAAACCTTATCAAATGCTTGGGCTACGTCTAAGAATACTGCTGAACATACTTCCTTTTTTTCCAGCGCCTCCTCAATAGTATCAGTAATCCTATGTACCTGTTCTATCGTTGAGTGCCTTTCTCGAAACCCAAATTGATGTTCTGGTATAAGATTTCTGCTCTCTATAATTGGCTTTAATCTCTTGAGAAACAGTCTCTCGAAAATTTTTGATGTTGTTGTTAACAAAGAAATAGGCCTATACGACGTTTTGTCGTTTAGTGATTTATTGGGCTTTGGAATCATTATGATTTCCGCTACTTTCCACTGTCTCGGAACATAACATAGTCTAAAGATAGCATTGATTATGTGCTGTAGTTTCCTTAGGGCTTTCTCTGGTAAAGCTTTGATTATTCGCCCCGTTATCAAGTCGTATCCAGGGGCTTTTCTATCTTTGAGGTTTTTTACTTCTTGTTTGATTTCTTTCAGAGTAACTGGTAGCACAGATGCCTCGTCTACTTTGCTTATAGGTGTTAGATATTCATTATCCGCTTGTCCAGTTGGTGGTTTGAAGGTATTTTCTAGGTGTTCGGCAAACAGATCAGCTTTTTGCTTTTCGCTGCGAGCCCAGGTTCCATCAACCATTCTAATGGGTGGCACTTGCATTTTAGGCCTTTTTAAACCTTTGGTGGCTTTCCACAGGGAATAGTCTGTGTCAGGTTTACCTGTCAGGTTACTTAGGAAGCTTGCAACTGACTCATTCTTAATCTCCTTTATAAGTAGTTTAAGTTTGTTGCACAAGTTGTTTAGGATTGTTTTGTCTTCAGGGGCTCTGGTTCTCTGCCAAGTCTTACGAGCTCTTCTTTTTTCGTTAACCAACTGTCTCACTTCAACTGGATAGGTTATACTTTTTTGTAATATTCCTTGCTGGTCAGGAGTACTTTTCCAGGCCGCTTTTTGCACACTATCAATGAGGTTTTCTAGTTCTTCTTCTATCGTGTAAGCGTTCGATATCTGCACGTGTAGGTTGATGCTTTCTTCGACTAGCTGTCGAAAGTATTCCCAGTTGGTTTTGTTATTTGTTAATCGTGGAGGGCTTGCTTTCCTTATTACCGTGTCACTTATTGTCATTAGAACTGGAGAATCGTCTGACGATAGCCCTTCTTCATTTTCAACTGCTAAGTAATTTTCGGAGATATCTCTTGATATATAGAAATCCAGAAGATCAGGAATTTTATTTGGGTCCGTAGGCCAGTAGGTTGGCTTTCTACTGGAGTGGAACTCGCATTTTAATATCCTGCCTGCTTCAAATAGCTCCCTTCCTTTAGGACTAGTTCTATTGGATCCCCAGAATATGTGTTTCGCGTTAAAGTCGCCTCCAATAATAAAATTACTACCAAGCTATTTAAGAAGTTTGATGTAGTCTTCTTTTTTTGTGTTATATCTGGGTGGACAGTAGATTGCTGATATACTATAGCTCTTGTTATTTTTGGTTTCAATAGATACAGTAGCTACTTGCATAGCTTCCTCCTCTATTTTTAATTCTTCGTGGTGTTCTATATTGTCCTTAACGAAGATCGCTGTCCCGCCTCTAGCTCGTTCTGCTGGGTGTAGAGCTTGATAGCACTGATATCCACGTATTTTGACATACGACGTTCTGGTAAAATGACTTTCTGAAATTAGGCATATATCAATTTTTTTTGTGTTTAAAAATACTTCTAATTCTGAAATGCGTTGCGCTAGGCCATTTGCATTCCAGGTAGCAATTCTTAAATATTGTGTCATTATTTTTTCTTGTTAAGTTTGTATGGACTAGAATGAAGGTACTCAATAACTTCTCTAGTTTTACTTGACGCATCCGTTATTCTTTTATCTTGGCTCATCGATGTATTTTCTAGTGTTACTAGTCTCTGTTCTTGTTTTTTCAGTAGCTCGCCCATAGATTCTAGTTTTTGGTCCTGGCCAGCCAAATGTGAATTGATACCGCTTAGCTTCTGAAGTATTTCTTGCAGGACATGGGTTTCCTGACTCGGAGCGTTCCTGATATTTTCATTCTGCTAAGCCATTTGTGCATATGTTATGCCTTCTTTAACTTTGCCGCTATTTAGGGGGATTCGTTTTCAGTAGGATTGCATCCTAGGTTGAGAACTCTGACTTGTTTGATTTCTTTTGTTGTCTCTCATTCTTTGCAGCTCTTTCGCTACCTCGCAGCCTCTGTAATTTGCTGGGTGATGATTACCACAGTGTATGCATTTTACTGGTTCGTTCTTACTTTTGTTGCATTCTTTTGTTAGATGTTTCCCAGCGCACTTTACGCATCTTGGTTCCCTATTGCAGTATTTGCGTGTGTGGTTATATGCCTGGCAGTTGTAGCACTGTGGTATTCTACTAGGGTTCTTTTTTAATGTCTCAATCTTAACTTTCATATTAAGGATTGCTTTGATTCCATATACCATATCAATGCTCTCAGCGTTGTCAAATGTTAGCATGAAAGGGGCAGACCAACTTTGGTTGTTTCTCGTTCACCGTTTGCTTTTATAGTGACCTTTCTCTTTAATATGTTCACAGCGTTTAGAATTTTGAATCCTTTCTGGCTAAGTTCCTCAATTATTTCTTCGTTTGGGCATGTATGATGCAGCCCTCTGGCCATGACTAATTGGTTGCTCAGCCTTGTTTTCATAGGTGAACCATTCGATGTTTTGAGCGGTGATTGCATTTGATAACATTCTGTAGGTTTCTGGGTCAAGTGCATTCACTTTCCAAACGTTATTATTTAGTGCAGTGACTTTATATTTATCGTTTGGAACTACCTTCACTATTTTTTTAATGGTTTCGTATTCACTAACATTAAGTATGTTAATGGGTGGAGGTGGTATCTCTTTATGTGTTGTTTGTTTTTCCTGCATTTCCCCTTGAATGATTACGTTTGATGTTTTAATTGGCTGCAGTGGTCTCTCTTTCGGTATCAGTGATACGTTCTTATGTACCTTCACTAGGTCCGTAGTTGACTGTTCAGATCGTTGGGGTTGTGATTTTCTGACACTCTGTATTGACTGTTCCACTTCAGGCGAAGATTCTGCTTTTCTTGTTTTGTTTTGACGTTTAGTTTTAATTTGCTTTCGTATAAAACTCGTTTCATACGCCAATTCGTCTTCATCTGTTTCATAGATAGCTATAGTATTTTCTTTGGCTTGATTATCATTTTTGATTACAGCAATTTCTTCTTTAAGCTGTTGGACTTCTTTGAATAGCTGTTCATTGATTTTCATTAAATTTTCTAACGATTTTTTTAACTCATCGTTTTCTCTAGTGACATCGTGGTTTCCGTTCTGACTGCATTCAGCATTATTGTTCTCCTGCTGAATAGCGGAATGCATTTGTATAGTTGGTGATCTACAAATACTTGTACTTGGTATAAACAGGTTTAGCAATGGTTGGCTCACCCCAGAATCCGTTGAGCCTGCCTCGTGTGAGGGTGGATTGGCCAACTGTAAAGTTGACGTACCACCTGGGGTATACATTCCGTTTGGTTGTAAACTCATTGCTTTAATGGTTGGTTTATTGTTCGGGGTTCCTTCCCCTATCCAGATTTGGTCCGCGGATGGTATTTTATTTCCCACCTACCCTCCTACCGCAGTGGAATGTACAATATGGAGAATAAAAATTTCACCTGTGAATTATAAAGAAGCATTGTTGGCTATTTTAAAAGAAGAATTCTTGGACCCTTCAAAAGTGCCAACAAGATTAATCTTCATGATTTGTATTCTAGCGAGAACCAACTTAATCATTGAAGAGGTCGAACGCCTAAAATGTTGCTTCCACCAGGATAATGACATAGACTATGTAACAAATGATTTTGGATAAATCAACATTTTATCGAACAAACGATATTTTGTTTAGTTTTCCATGGAAAATATATTTGCACACTGCGATTCCATGCATAGGCAGTTTGAGTGTTAACCTATATTGTACATAATAGATAACATTATATACTAAACGTTTCATAAGTATAATATCTACTCATGCAAGTGTATTAGTAGATGATATTGGGTATATCTTCATTGATCACATTAAGTGGTAATGTTTCTCTATTTATTGGTACTTGTTTTGAGTAATCTGCATAGATGTGTACAGGTAATACAGATAAACGGATGCTGCCGCATTTGTAGTGGAAGTAAATGTAGCTATGCGATATGGTTTTTTACATAAATACACACCAAACTACAAATTTTGCGCGAAAAATATAATTGCCGATGCGATCACAGAAAATCAGTACGAATCGCATAGCCAAGCAAAAATCATTATTAAAAATAAAAAAAAAAAAAAATTAAAGCTCTAGCAGAGGTTAGAGCACTGTTCTTCTTAAATAAAAAATATAAGAGCCGTGGCCCTAATAAAATATAAGTGTATAATACCCGTATATGTGTGGATACTGTTAGTTTAAATGTACGTATAGTATTTAATGTGCAATAAGTACATTCTCTATATACCATTTAATAAATTAATTCAATATTTAGTGGATTTAATAAGACGTAACATACTGTTGACAGACATAGTTGGTCGGAATGGAAATTTTTTTTCTGTTTGTAATATTTTAAATGGTAATTATATTAAAGAATACTAATTTTCTCTCCATTTTTTAATTTGTGTTTATTTGTTTGTTTCATACCGAATGTAGGCGCGAAATTAAATAGCATAATTTGGAAAGACGCTACCAGAAAAATCCACAAAGGCCACGGACATTTTTAATATTGCGATTATTTTATTTTTTATTACTACTATTCTATCTTGCTTCTTTTAATTCCTTAATACTTAATCATATAATACCTTTTCTTTTAAATTTACATAATAACTGATTAATCTTGCATGTGTTGTATTTCATTTAGTCTAACATAAAATAGAGTTATGAGTTTGTAATTAATTAAGTGCATAATTGATAGTTCTTATTTCTGGTTCAAGTGTTTATCTTAATATTAACCGTAAAGTCAGTCAATTTATTAAGTTTTACAATAAGTGAAAAATAGTGCTTTTATACTTATAAGTAGTTAAATAGCGGGATACCAAACAAAAGCGTGAAAATTCTAATAATCAGCTTATAGTGGTTGGAACCGGGGTTTACAGGTACACTCACCATCCAGTTGAATCGCTTCAAGGAGATAGTGGTAAGTGCGATTCAATTTATTGTATCATTTTAAAAAAAAATTTGGTGATGTGCATTAACATCATCTGATATATTGGGAATTTCACCTAATGGTATTTGATCATTTGAATTTACAATTATTACCGTTATTAAAATTTTCATTAAATATTTTTTTGCTTTCCCCTTATTTAACTTAATGTAAATAAAAACATAATTTTTATTGATATTCAAAATTATAAACAATTTTTTTTTAATTAGTCATTGCTAAGAATATGTCTTATTGTTAATTGGATTAAAAGGTGATGATTGTTTCTAACAAGTGCTGTTCTATAAAAAGTGGAGTAACTATTAATCCGTTATCATTACACGTAGATATGTCTACGGTCAAAGCATGCTTTGGAGCGAAAGAACCCCCACTATCCACTGAGTACTACCCGATTAAAAAAACGTGTAATGGCTCCAAAGTTACCGTAACAACTACTGTTGAATCTCTTTAGAAGGTTGAAACAAATTGTTGATTTTAAGAGAGATGACTTGGCTCAAGCTCAAAAAATCAAGCCCGTGGTTGGGACTATCGAAGGATAACAATTCTTAGCAGATTTAACAACATCCAAATTAAACGAGGCACATGGGGAAGTAAAAATTTCCACCATCTCCACGACAGTTACTCAGACCTACCCTACCATTACACTAGGACATCCGTTCATCTCAGATTATAATTACAATTACCATCAACCGCGGAGTATCTATACTACAGCCATAACTCGCCCACGGGTAGCTACATCATTCTCGAACATTGCACCTCCTTGTACAAGCCTTTATTCAACACCCGTAGTTTATTTACCGGTATCGTCCGAGATACCTTATGATATTTCGAGTCAAAATTATACCGGAACCGACCGGTAATAATGAATCGGCTTGGACTTTTACACCCTATATAAAAATGTATGATCCTAAGTGGAAATTATCGTTTCCGGGACTCCGTGATGGACTAGACGTACATGATTTTATTTTTCGAATCGAGTCTCTAACTAGTAGTGAAAATGTCACGATAAACCATTCGGAATCACTTATGCATAAGTTGCTAACTGCCACTACCTAAAAAGAGTATTGGGTATTCGTTCGTAAATTTCCGAAAGTCTCTTACTTCCAATTAAGATCGATATTTACGTAGGGCTATACGTTTAGATCGAGATTTACGTAGGGTTATACAGAATAAAAAGCAAGGTGACCGAGAAAGCATGGGAAATTATATTTTAGAAATAGAGGGCCTGAATGGCAGATTAATGAAACCATATAATAACGAAGAATTAATCGAGATTATCAGAGACAATATGGGGGTACAATACCGGGAGGTTACATTGTCTACACCATCTTTCACCGCGGATGAGCTGCGTGTAGTTTGTGAGCGTTTTTAGAAACTGTAGGATTTAAAGAAAATAGACCGATGAGATCGGCGCGACAACCAAGATATGTTAATGTAGCGCAATGTCTGGTAGACCAGCATCTCGGGACCAGTTGGATCAAGATACAGCAATCCTTCAGGATCAGTGTTTATATCATCAAATAGACTTGTCTTTTGGAACTGTCGAGACTTGGGACACAGATACCAAGATTGTCCCTTTCCGCCTCAATGTGTGTTTTGCTATACGGTTGTGGTAAAATGATATAATTAAGCCCCAGTGTTCGAATTGTCAAACATTTATGTCGGGAAACCGTGTTTCGGGCGTGAGAAATACGGGACAAGCATGTCCGGTACAAATTATGTCGCGACTGTCGCAATCGGACAAACCAGTAATTCCGCCAACAGTAAATTCGGCAACGAATACCGAATTTTCCACTTAAAAGTAACTCAGGCCGATCGCTTAGAAGATGACGGGTCCGATTCGAAAAGGACCCCAAGTACTAGACACGTGAAGTCTAAGGCTAGAACTATTTCGGATAATTCAACTTCTCCCGCAATCGTCAATGAATCAATTCCAAGATCTTAACCTTTCAAGCATAACCGAAAACGGCACATCGTTCAATACTTTATATTTCGAATAACGCGCTCAATCGCGCTGATCCAGAAACGGTAATATCCGCTTTGGATATTGGTCGATCGTTGGCTTTTTCTACTGATTCTTCTGCCCACTTGACCTGGTATCATGATCGCATTCCTGAAGCAGCAAATAAATAAACCACGGGTCTCTAGCTTCTTCGTGTTCCCCTAATGCCTTTAGACATCTCATGGTTTTGTCAGTTTGATCGTACAGCTTCCGAATATTTACGATATTTCAAACCGGAAATGATGACGATTTCGTTAAACTATCAATGAATTCGTTGACAATCAAACGTTTACGGTCGTATTTTGCAACTAGTTTTTGAAACGCCTCGATGTAAATGGCTGCCGTTCGGTGTATTTTCCTCCAAATGGTTGTATATTCATTTTCGGCAGTTTAATCTACAAGGAAGTCAGTTGTGAAATATTCATCGTATTGTTGTCTGTTAAATCACTTAGATTGACACAACCAGATATGTTTAATTTGCGTATCGACGTATTAAGAACAGATTTTGTTAGATAATAGATTTCTTCAAATTCTGGAAAATCGGACTTCTCATCAACTTTCAATTCGATCTCGTTGCCTTTTTCTGGATATTCTTGCATTATGCTGTCCAATGTCACTAGACGTGCTTTCAATTGTTTAATATTCGTTTTGTCATTTATCGTTTTAATATACGCTATCAATCGCGTCATTGATCCTTTTAATGCTGCCAATTTTCGTCGTAATGATTCGTCAGACATGTTGCTGAAGTAAATGATCCCACGCTGAATGACACGAAAAAATGGCGGATGTAAAACACAAACGCCGCGTGTACCACCCGGAAAATGGCGGAAGTAAAAAACACAAATGTACGTGTCTACCGCGTATTTATATGTACTTTTACTTATTTTCGCTCACTTAACAATCTGGATACTGCACGTGATGACTCATCACAATGTGTTTCGTTTATAATGTCTCTTGGTAATTTTCGATGATAAAGTTAAACGCCTTGTCCGGAAATTACGCTCTGCTACCAATTTTTGTTTATACACGGCTTCGTGGTAAAAATGTCGAGAAATATTGTAATATCTTTTCCGTACACAAACAAAACACAAATAATTAAATTGCCACACACAATATCATCAAAACAAGACGACTATATTTTTAATCTATTTGATTATAATTTTAACGTTTTCCGTTCCGTACAATTAAATTAAATGAATTTACAACCAAAATTTTTCTCCTGTCTTGGTAAAACATACATGTTACAACTAAAAAATATACTAAACATATTTACAGTGTATATTTACAAGAAGACAACATAAAAACCAACAAACAAATCCCACATTCACAGGTGTACCAATGCAATAATATCGTACGACAAACCTAATAACAATAATGACGTTTATAACATCTAAGGATAAATCAGATATAAGTGTACATAATATTTTATAAATATAAAATTGGAAATGATTCTTTGTTAAATCCTTTCTTGTCACTCTCAGGTTATCTGCTGGATGGTCTTCGGTGGATTTGTTAACACTTAGATTCCAGAAAGGTCAATGCTGTGACGATAAAGGATGCATATCCACCCCCACTAATTAACGGTATACTCTAGCATTTTGGCAAATCCCCTTAAACCAGGACTTCGACGAGAGAAGAACCTTTACGGTTCCTGCGGATAAAGGCCTGCCAATTTTAACGGCAAAAGAGTGGCAAATGGTAAACCAAATTACGAAAATGTTAAAGCCATGTGAGTCCTTAACAAAACTTGTCAGTGGAGAAAAATATATATTTGCTTCTCTGATAATAAAATAATATGAACAAAATAAGAATTAAAATAGATGAACCATCTGAGATAACAGAAAAACTAATTTTCTCACTTAGAGATTAGGTAAACAAAAGATTCGAGCTGGTTCAGAAAAAAACGTACTTTGTGCTTCTACATACCTAAACCCACGATTTAAAACTGTAGTATTTTGAAATAATGAAACGCCCTAATGGGTTAAAGAATTTGTAATACGTGTAATTACTTTTTGCTATGGCAACTTCAGTGCCGTGTGAACGCATGTTCGCAAAAGCTGGAAATATTTTAACCGACCGACGTACTCGATTAAAATCAAATAAAGTCGAGCAAATTATATTTTTAAATCAAAGGGGTAGAGATACTCGATCGGCTAGCAAGCATGCAATTTGCTAGCCGAAATCCTGGCTACTCAAACAATTTTACTAAGGAAATTTGAATTTCAAATTATATTTTTTTTAAAAATTTTGTTTATTTTTGCGATTGCACAGTAAAACAACACCAAAATTAGCTGTTCATTTTTTGAAGCCGCTGATTTTACTTTGCAATCGCAAAAACAAACAAAAATTTTATGTAAAATATAGTTTGAAATTAAAATTTCATTGGTAAAATTGATTGAGTAGCCAGGATTTTGGCTAGCAAATTGTTTGCTTGCTAGCCGATCGAGTATCTACCCCAAAGCCTTAAAAACTGAATTTTTTAAAATTAAAGTTTATTGAATTGAATTATTTTATTTTTATTTATTAGCTGAATATATAAATTTATTTTATTAAATATAATTTAAAATGTAGTAAAGTTTAAAAACATATAAAATTTGAAGAAATAAAAAGTCATATAAAAAATAACTTAATTTCGTGTCCCTCTATTCTGCATAAACCAATGCGTGTTCTCTAATAACTACAATTCGCATATCTCAGAGCAAGTAACTAAAAAAGAACAACTTTATTTTAGGAACAGATATTCACCACTGTTATTTTAAAATAATAGGAACAATGAGGAACAGTAATTGCAAATAACAGTTTTTTGCATCTCTACATATCACACAAAACTTTGTTTCATTTTGTACAGCATTTTATTATACACGCTTTCATAACACCGGCTTCATCTTCCTCTCTTTCCTGACAGTAAATTTGTCAGTGAATCCGAAATGAAAAAATAGAAATGAAAATAAAAAAATTTAAGGCCATTTTTGAGATGTAGATTTTTGTTTAAATTTTATTTTCGAGAGAACAGAATAAAACAATACAAAAAAAAATTTGGTGTTTTAATATAAAATAAGGGTTTAAATTAACAATAAAAATCTATTGCGACGTAGTTTGAAACCAGAAACTAAAATCTCGTGTAGCTTGCGTGAATTAAAAACACATGCGAAAAATGAACGACATTACTTTGAAACCGATATCACCCAAAATTTATTTTATTGTTTTATCCGTACACAACACATTCGAAAAATAAAATTAAATTAAAAAACACATTCGAAATAGAATTGATTTTTTTTATTACACTTTAAAACCTTATTTTATATTGTGCATATACGGTAACTTAAATCTGGTACTTTTACTTACACCTTTTACGTCCACACACATTTAAATTGAATCCGGTAACTATTAAATATTCTGTGTCGTGGAAAATGCTAACAAAAAAAATCAATTTGTTAATTATTTAATTTTATTTATCATCCATTTTTAATCATTTAATTAAATTTTGTTTTATTTTTTTATTATTCGAATTCGAATTTTTAATACAATTAAAATTTTTGTTTTGTGATGCGCGTGGCTCAAAAAGAAAATCAAACTAAAAAAAATGACCTTGAGAATTTTTTTTATTTCATTTTTGTTTGTGTACCGGATGCAAGTTACTCTAGTTTGAATATGCACATTTGAACACAAAAATATTTATATTGGTTTGTTATTGCTCTCTCGAAAATAAAATTTAAACTAAAATCTACATGTCAAAAATGGCATTGAAATATGTTTTATTAATTTTGGTTTGTGTTAGTTCGGCTTCACCGAAAAATTTTATTACGCAGTTAAAACGGATTTTGTATGTAAAACGGGAAAGAAAGGAAGGTGAAGCTTATGAAGCCGTGTGTGGCTTGGCCCATAGATTTGTGTTGTTGTTTTTTCGCTCTTCTCATTAATTTCATTTGTGTGATCAATTTACACAGAGGCGGCGATGATGTGGTGAAACTGTATCGCAATAAATTTTCTTTGATATTTGTGGTAGAGTGCTTTGAATGGGTTTTTTTGATGATGAATGGTTGATCATCGCTCATTGAACATTGTTTTTCTCAACTTACGGAGGCTTGTATTCATATAATATGCTCTGTCGTTACCTATATTTGTAAGCTATTTTTGGCTATTTTAAATTGTTTTGTTTCGGAGTTGATGTGGTCATCAATGGTTGGTATCAGAAGGCAAATTTGCAGTTTTGCATAGGACCCTTGTCTGAGGTTTGGATTATTTGTGTGTCCAGGTTGATCTCTTTGCGGAATATTATAGATGTTTGTGTTGAATATTGCCGTCAGTTTCGCGCGAGTGGAGTAATTTTTGAAATTTTATAGGGTGATCGTTCGTTCGTTGAGGTTTTTGAGCTGTTGTATTGCTACAATACTTTTATAATTTGTTATGGATTCGTCACGGCTTTGTGGAGCATAGAGGTTGTTGATTAGTGATGTTAGTGGGAGATCGCTAGGTGAATGGTAGAGGTTTCACGCAGGCAGGATTCGAACCGTATATTGGGATTGTTTCGGAAATAACTTGGTATGTATGGTTTTTTGTTTTAGAGAGGATGGGTATCGAGTACTCCTGGATAAACATTACATATTTCTTTTTGTATATTTTACTATAAATCTTTATAAAATGATTCTTTTCACAATGTGATTTTAGAGAATAACAAACTTTACTAATATTCCTTCATCCAATTATTCAGAGTTTGAGTATTAAATTATTATATTTTAATTTGATGAGTTATCGAGGTTTATCAGGTGTTTATTATTAATACTATTATTCAATGCAGTTCCTGATTAAGCTAATTTATTTAGTTCTAATGAAGATTTTTGATTACAGAAGATCTTTGAAGTCGTAATACTTTCTAATTAAAAATAAAATTTTAATTAAAAGTCAGAAGAGCAGACTAGGTAGGAATCATAATGGCTATCGGGTTTCTAATAAACTTGAAATTTCAGTGGGAATTTACTTTTTGCAATTATAGATATCTTGGAAGCTACATAGTAAATCTGAAATGCAGTTAAATATTGCTGTACTTAGATAATTTCTCAGGGATCATGGCACTTCTTTAATTAAATGATTTTCTAGGTTGTTTCGGGAGACTGTAAATTGGTGACGGTTTTGATTAGCTTGTTCTAGGTTGGATAAATAATTATCGCTGGTTGTTCTTTTTACGATTTATTTAATGCGATTAGGTTATTTGGTTATCAAGGATCGTACAGTTGTGCTAGCTAGTTATTATTAATTCTATCATCTTATAGATTTCTGATTGCTTTGAAAGTTTTATTTAATTCTGGTTTAATTTGTTTAGGTATTGGGGTTCTAAAACTATGCCAAATATCTATTATTGATATATTACCTTACATATCTCAGATTAGCTGTTTTTGAAACCAGATTTCATTTGGTATTTTTTTTTTTTTTGTAAATAAACTTATTTGTATTAGATTAGGGATGGCAAAGGGGAAGTGACCTTCTTATTTAACTATTTTGTTTATAAATAAACCCATTAAATCAACAGATTCACAAAGATTCTATCCGTTGATGATAAAAAGGTTGGGCATTCCTTTCCTGCTTTGATACGAGTACTACAATATTTGGTGGTTTCTGGATTCAATTTATTTTAATATATTTTAATTTAATTTGTTTTAAGAGAACCAAATTAATTTAGTTAATACTTATCAAAACATTACATTTATTTTATTCATGTATTAATTTAATTCATAATAATGAAATTTTATTTCAGAAAATTGTGAGTGAGTGGATGGGGCCCTGCGTGAACCGGGAATCTTACTTAGGTTTGGTCGCACATTCCCATCAATCATCAGAGAAATTAACGATTGAGTTTTATATAACCGTAAGAATTGTATAAACAAAATTAAAGTTGTAAAATTTTTGAAAAAAAAAATAAAAAGAAAAACTGCACGTTGAAAAAGTTGAATAAAATAAAATTACATATATGAAAATTATAAATGGTTACGTTTTAATTTTCTGAACTACAAGTGATAAAAAAACAAGAAAGATCTACTAATTAAAACCAGCAATTTCGTCCGTTATGCAGTTCGCGCATGTATAGGTATCTGCCAAATAGAACCGAAAGAAGGGATAAAAACGCAACAAAGTTCTATACAGTCTTTATCCAATTTAAAAAAAATAATTTAAATAAAATAATTCTACAAGCTTCGACAAGTTGTTCTACAAGTATCTTCAAAATTAATCCGAAATATAAGCAAATAATGCAGCCCATCTATCAGCGTTACAAGAGTTATACGAATTTCGAATGCTATAGTAGGACTATAACGGCGACTATAACTTTTGGAATATCCAGAGGAATTAATACGAGAGGAATCTCCACCATCCAACGGAAAAACTGCCTGAGTATTAACATTTTTTATTTTTTATTTAATCTTTACATTTATTTTCTTGAATTACTAGTTAGCTATTCCTGATCATACGAGTATATTGTGTTAGAACTTAAAGTTTTGTTCAGTTTGTGAACCAGTTTTGAATTATCTAAAACCTTTGGTCGGGTCTACATAGTATCTAGATTAATATTATTACAAATTAATGTAATCGTTTACCAGGCTTTTAATATATACTTAGCTGCTTCGCCGACATGTGGACTACGGTTTCGGAATTATGAGTTATGACCCTACCTAACGACGAGCCAAATTCGAAAAATTTAGCCTGGAGTACCGAAACCATGCAAGCAGTTACAAAAATTTGAGTTTCGAAACACAATGATTTCAGTGCTAATTTATGTGGTAGTAGAAGTGGGGCAATCTTTTGGCCAAACGTCTAAAATGTGCGAATCGAAATTAGCGACTGCTATATTTATTGATCATATAATAGTCTTAAGTTGGTCATTAATTACAGCTTTTAATTGACACATTTCTAACCTGCATGCATGTTGCAATTTCAAGAGCAATTTTTAGAGACATATTTCGCTTAACAATATAGGTTTCAGTGGTTGCTATCGCACATTTAAGTCAATTTTGGTCCATTGAGATACCACTCATTCACGCCACATTAACCAATTCACCTACTCACACAACTACAGTATACCACCTGCATATTGCAAGCTCCATGTCAACCTGTACATTACATTGACGTGGACGGTGGATGGGCGCTGAATTCTGCATTCCAACGTAGGGTCTTAGTTGTATTTATTAACATCACCAATCGTAATGGCTTAACAATATAAAGATTTAAAATAATTTTAGTTCTGATAAATTCCGTCTTCTCATAATAAGTCCACTCGCCAATCATGATGATGAAATTCAAAACAAATTTATTGCCACTTAAAAACCATTCCATATAATAAAGTAAAATAATTTTTAATTCATATCATAGCCATATAAACCTCACTGATAACAATTGAACTATATGCTTGTAGTAAACAAGGGTGTGTACTTATTTATTGCAGATTAAACCGCCAGTTCCATAAAATCAAGCAAGTTGTTCGGAATAAATTAAAAATGAGAGTGACATTTGTAATTCTGGTGTGTTTAATTAGTTTAATTTCTGCGGAAGTTTTAACACCGGAAGCTATTCGAACGCGTCTTGCAGAAAAATTATTAATCAAAACAACTAGTGACGATATATCGACCAAAGTTAGAAGTGAAGTATTTTCTCAACGGGTGGATCACCAAAATCCAGCGGCCGGTTATTTTGAACAAGTAAGGCAGATGATCTTATTTATTTTAGGTTTTATCAATAAACGTTTCTTTAACTCTAGCAAGTGTTTATTCATGACACGTATTATCAATTGGGTGGCCCAGTTTTTGTCTACATAACCGCACAAAATGACAATTTCGATTATTGGTTGGAGAACTCTGGAATAAGTGATATAGCAGCAGCAAACGGGGGTGTTGTATATTCTTTTGAACCACGATACTACGGAGAATCACGACCAACCAGGTAATTTAGTAAACATTTTTATGCAACACAATATATTTAAATATTGCAATTTATTTGTTTTAGTGATTTATCGATTGAAAACTTGAGCCGCTATTTTACCTTGAGTCAAATTCAAGCGGATTTTGCAAATATAATTGAATATCTTCGTTTGAATTTGGCCGAATACGGTTCAGACCATTTCGTGCTTTACGGATACGATACTGGCGCGACAATTGCAACATGGATTCACAATAGTAACCCAGGTCTGGTAAATGGTGTGATCGCAAGTAGCTCGCCCCAAATTGCCGTATTTGATTTTAAAACGTACTACTACTATGCATACCAAACGCTAATGGCAAATATTCGCCAAACCGGAACTTGTCTAGAACGATTTATTGGTGCCTATGAAGAGATCGACAATTTAATTCGAACTGGTAATGGAGCTGAACTTCAACGAATTTTTAATTTATACGAGCCCGTCGATACAAGCGATTCGAGTGAGGTGGGAACATTCTGGAGCACTTATAATGGAATATTGGCACAGTTTATTGAATACGGAGAGTAAGAGAGTTACGGTGTTTACGACCATTTTGATAATTTTAATTTTTGTTTCAGTCAACCACAACTTGATTGGTTATGTGACACGATAGAAGAGCCTCAGGGTGTTTCTAACATTGAAGCAGTAGCACACGCGTTTGCTGTACTATTTAACAATCAAGTATTACATTTCGGATTCCATGAATCACTTCAAATTTATCGACAAGAAAGTTGGGATAGTGATGGCGTAGTTATTGGCGGGCGACAAGGATATTTTTTGGCATGCAATGAATGGTCATGGTTTAGGACATCGATCATGCTTCCCGAGCCATTAACACATGGATTTGACGAAGACCTGTTCGTGCATGCATGTCAAGAATTGTTCGGAGGACAATTAGATCGTAACTCTATCTTTGTAGCAAATGTGCGCACTAACGACAATAATCGATTGTCACATGATATTAAAAATATTTACTTTACAAACGGTGAATGGGATCCTTTCCGTATTGTTAGCCAACCACGCGATTTAAATGCGGACGTACCGTCAGACATAATTGAAGGTGTTGGTAAAGGTTTCGATTTGCCAAGAATTACTGAGTATGATAGTGATAGTGTTCGTGCCGCTAAGGAACGCCAACGTGATCTTGTTTTACAATGGATCCAATAAACATCGATAATTTTGTTATCAGTTTTCGATCGTTATTAACTTTTTAATAAAACTTTATTGTCTTTAAATGGAATTTAAGTTTTCTTTTATTTCTCATCCGGAATTGATAAGAACTATAATTGGCCTGAATAACTAAATTTTGTAAAGGTATAAATGCTTAGAAATTACCACGCATGTATTCAGTTGTGTTTCGATCATGATAAGGATTTTATTATTATTTTTATTCGGCTGTATGTCCATTGGAATTGAAGCAAATTCATTTAAACCAAATGGATTTCTCACCCGGATGATGTCTAAAGTTTCGGGTGAACCAACTTCATCTCGAGTAATACCTTCTCGATACACGGAGATTGCTCAGAATGTTGATTACAAAAACGCAACCTCAGACCTATTTCAACAGGTAATACATTTTTCGATCAATTATAAAAAATGAATAAAAAATTTATATTTTATAAAGAAATTGGTGGTTTACGATGACAAATATGCACCAGGTGGACCAATATTTTTTCTTATCAGTGCGCAAGATGATTACTATGCATATTGGATTGAGAACAGTGTCATAGCCGAAATTGTACATAAAACTGGTGGTGCCGTATATGCGCTTGAACCAAGATATCATGGTGAAAGTCATCCCACCCCGACGGCATCAACTTCTGATCTTCAAAGCTATTTCACATTGGATCATTTAATGATGGATTATGTCAGTTTAATAAATTATTTTAAATCGTATTTTGAATCGGAATATGGACCAACAAAGACGATTCTATATGGCTATGGAACTGGTGCAACATTAGCGGCATGGATTTATAATTCCCATCCTAACATCGCGGATGGCGTATGGGCAAGCAGTGCGCCAATGCACCCTACAGCAGAATTCGCCACATATTTTAGTGATGTGCAAGCTACAATCAAAAGTATAAGTGTAACATGCTTCGATAGTCTTGAAGCAGCTTTTATCGAAATTGATGCACTGGTTAAGGCGGAAAGTGGATCTCAAATTTCAGACCTATTCAATATAGGAAATCCTCTAAATACATTAGATTCAAACGACGTAAATCTATTTTATTATTCTTTGCTCACCGGTATCGGAAGTCTGGTGGAATATGCAAAGTAAGTTTACTGGAACAAAGTAATTCTACAAGAATATTCTATCATTTGTAAATTTAGTGTTGATGTCGTTACAGATTTTTGTGAGATATTCGAAAGTGAAAATCAAGAAAATAGCCTCGGGGCGCTTGGAAATTTTTTCAAGGAGTTTTTTAATGGCGAAACATTAACGTACGATGATTTAGTAGATCACTTTAAATCTGATGTATGGGACTCAGCTGCTGTTTTAAATGGTGAGCGTCAACAACTCTTTCAGTCATGCAACTATTTGTCATGGTTCAGAACATCTTCCGGTGCATCGTCCTTTTTAAATGTCAATTTACCTTTGGAATTTTATACAAAATTATGTAACGACGTATTCAATATTGCGGCCGATGATATAGCAACTGGAAATGAGTTAACTGCTGCTACATATAAAATTAAAGCTGATCTACCAAATATGTACTTTACAAACGGAGCCCTTGATCCATATCGCCAAGTTGGTGTCACAAATGAAATTGTAGCACAATCATCTTTTGATCTAATAGCAACCGTTGGTAAGGCTTATGATTTTCGCCAGATTAACGAGGAACTTGATGTCCAAGATGTGCTTGAAGTTAAATTAAAAATAAAAAGTTTATTAGAGTCTTGGATTAGTAAATAAACTGTTTGTCTCTCTGATAATAAGTTATTATTTGTTATTTATTCAAGCATGGTTGAAAGGGTGCCGAAGATTTTCCTACAATAACATTTTTTCCACTGGCGCTAAATCAAATGGAGTGCTATTATTAGTATTGGGTGGGATGTTCTCGTCGAATTCCATTTTGTACGTGTAATTCCCATGACTACCCAAATTTGTTTTAACGTATGCAATAGTGGCTTGTCGTTTGTGATGGCATTGTTGTTTCATTCGTAAATGCTTTACTATTCAACAACATTGCAAAAATTAAGTAACCTTCTATGATATGTTCCATTTTCGGTACACTGATTTTCGACATTTTTCTCTAGAATTTTGCAAATTATAGAAAAACTGACGAATAAAGTATAATAACGATCAGTCAATTAGAAGCTACCACTTCTAGAAGACTGATTTCAAACAAACATCACTTGGACCACCCAATTTATGAAAATGACTTAAGGAGGAAGTATCACCTCGATTACTCAATCCGTTTCAGGGGTCCTCAAAATCAGGGTTTACCTCAAAAATCGTCATTTCCGATTTTTACAATCTTATCTGAACTGATGTTGTTGCAGCTTTAATTTAAAATCCGTTAGTTCGTAATCGTATTTTATCCGTTAGTTCGTAATCATTCATTTAGTGGGTACGATACCACATAGACACAAAATCTATTAAAAACAGAAATCTTGTATAATTAAATTCAAACAAAACACTTCAGGTCATTTTTAAATTTTACTGGCAGTTTTGATAAAAAGCTTAAAAAAATGTATACATAGATCTCGAATACACCACGCTTGTTTTCTAAAGTGAAAAGTTAAACTTACCGCCTAAACTGGGCTTCTGGTAAAACTATTTTTTTCCAATCTGTTCTGTGGCCGAAGCACTCCTAATACCGTGTACAGACACAAAGTAGATAATCATATATTCTACATTATCTCGCCTGTCTGTATTGACACGATTTTGTGAAAAGAGGATTATTATGTTTTCAAAACGAGATAATCATAATCGCCCTCACCAAATTTTATATGAAATATTATTTTATTTTTAATGAAAACTCAGTGTGCTGGATATTCCAAATGTTAGAAAGAGACAGTAAAAATATATTGAGATAGCTTAGTATGTTTATAAATGTTACTTATTCTAATTTATTGCATATGGCATTGGCTAGTGAACCACGAAAATTATGATCTGTGATAATAAAATATTATTATATTATATGTGTATAAAATAATTATAGTAATTGCATTCTTCAAAAATGAACAACCGGTATTGTTATAAATGAATTTAATATAAATATATAAATCAATATCCCTCCCTATAATATACTAAAAATTAAGTTTTTGGTTGGTGAACTGCATTTTATCATCTAATGTTTTTCAGAAATAAAAAAAAATTATATGGTCGGACTCATCTGTGGAATTACTAATTTGTATTTGGCAAGAATTTATCCCCGATTTAAGACGAGCCAAACGGAATTCCCATGTATACCTTGAAATGAAAAATAAAATGGAATCATTTGGAGTATATTGCGATACCTCAGAAATAACCAACAAAATTAAAAATTTAACTCAACGATATATGTAGGTATAAAATACAAATATTAAAACATATATACATAATCTATACCTAGGCAAGAAAATTTATTTCTACATATTTTATAGGAATGAGAAAAAACTTGTTGGGCCTTCAGGTGGTTCGCCATCCGAATGGAAGTGGTTCGACCAAATCCATGATATTTTGGGTAGATTTCCAGTTAATAACCCAAATTTAGTGGAAGAGAGCATCGAGATCCTTCCAAATACAGGTAAACAAATATCCTAATCTACTATATATGGAACAAAATTGTAAGTAAATTTATTGTATTATTTTACATTAACAGAAGAGATATATGATGTGGAATATTTGGATCAGAGTGTCACGAGTGATTCCAAAATGGTGAATATTCCGACTCCAACTTCGTCATCGTCTGCCACAAATGATAAACGAAAACCCACAAAGCACCGTAGAGCAAAAATGGTTGATATTCACCAGGACATGCTTGAGGAAATGCGAAAGTCTAATAAAATAGAACAAGATCGGAATAAAAGGGAGGATAAGTATTTAGAGCTAAGCTCGCAATTCATGAAGGACAGTATCGAAAAACGGGACATGGCCAATCAAATTTCTGAGAGGGCATTATTATTGGCTGAAGACAATTTTAAACTTCAAGAAACTCTGATTAACTTCCTCAGAAATAAATAAACAAATTTTTTACTGAATTGATATATATATTTATGTATATATAAATACATATATACATATTGATTTATTTTAAATTGAATTTTTAAATATAAGCGCTACTGAAATAAAGGCTGTGATAAGGTTAATGAAAGCCAATATATATTCATTTTACCTAATTTTTTTATTATTGATAATACATAATATAATAAAACTTGTTAATTCAATATAATTTCATTAAGTTGTTTCATTCTTATGAATAACTTCTGCTAGAGCCCGCCTTATATTGGTTGCACTAGTAACACGTTCTCCCAGATTACTTACGAAATTTGGTTGACGTTTTCCATCGTCATCAATTACCTAACACTCGTTTAATCCATCATTTCTGTCATTGCAAATATTATGCAGAATACAGCATGCTCTGATAATAGTATTTGTATTATTAATATCCACTTCTAATCCTTTCCCAATTCTCCGGAATCTGGCTTTTAAATGTCCAAAAGCATTTTCGACCACCCTTCTAGATCGGCTTAAAGCTTTTAAAAACTGAATTGTAATTCAACCCGACTGTTGTTATGTGGAAAAGGCTTCATCACATGATTTGAAAGAGGAAAAGCAGAATCACCAATTAACAATACGGGTACTTCTACATTATTTATTATTTTAGAGAATTTCTTCAAGGAAAGGTCGGTAGCATGATTTCTTTTCAATTTTGAATTTGCGTATATAAATGCGTCATTATTTCGGCCTGGTGAACCTACGTTTATATATGTAAAACGGTATCTATAATGCATAAAAAAAATTAATACGTTTATAATTTGTCTTTAATTTATAAATATTACTTATAGTCTACAGCCGCAAATAAAACTGTAGAATACCAGCCTTTGAAATTGTAATAGTCAGTAGCATCCTCTGAGTATGTGTGCCCATACTATGTGACATCCATCTGTAATTTAAAATAAAAACTTGAATACATTTATAACATTCAAATTAACAAAAGGAATGTTTACCTATGGCTGAATAACACTGAGGAAATCCCCAAGTGTCGTTAAAACCGCAAATATTTTCTCGGATTTTTTCCTCTGTTGGGGGGTATCCATTTAAATAATTGTTTTGAAGCATATTGATTCCCTCACAAACTTCAAATGTAATTTCTCCCACAGTACATTTTCCAATTCCGAAAAGATGAGCAATCGTCGCATATTCCGCTGATGACGCTAATGTGTACAATGCAACAGCAACTCTTTTTGGTACATCGATGGCCTTCCTCCAATGTGTGTCTTGCTTATGTATATATCCTCCCACTTTATCACAAATAAAATTAAATGTTGCCCTATAAATTCGAAAGCGTTCCATAAATCGTTTGTCAGAAAAGTTTGGTACCTCATTCTCCCAAAAAACCCCAAAAGTTTCCTTTCCGTAAAATAAAACATCTTAAAATAATTGATTTAAATTTAATGTATTAATTCCTTACAAAACACCAATTATTTCTATTTCGTGGAATATAAGACGTTGCTGATGCACACAACTGTTTCATGATTTCACCATTTCTGCTTTTTCTTAATCTTCTGTATTTCTCCATGTAAAACCGTGCGTAATTCATACTATTCGTAGCATTAGTTTCGAGTAAAATTTTCCGGTTGTTTAATTGTCGAATTTGAGCTTCATTTTGATTTATAATAAAAACAACCCGCGATAAATTTCATCAGCGTTCATTTCAATTTGATAATTTGGACTGTGACAGCTTCTAACGAGAGAAGTTTGTCCCAAACCAAACATCATTTTATAATCGAATGAAGTTTGCATGAATTTCAAAATCCAGTTTGTGTGTCTGTACCATAATTTTTAGATCAGGATCACAATAATTTGGATTGCAATCGCGATCCGAGGTAATCACGATAATATTTGTGTCTGTACACGGTATAACTCTTTCGCAGATCGAGGACCTACCTCGATTTGGACGTACGGCTATAGCTCCGATTTTACCACCATCTATCTGTACATTGCATAGCTCTATGCCAGCCTTTACGGGCATGGAAGAGAGTCCATGAGTTTTGCAATCCAACAGGGGGTTATAGTTGTGTTCCATTTCATCACATATCGTAATCTGATAATGAAATTTTCCTCTGGTACCCTGCACCTATCGGGATTGAAGTCCGGGACCTCCCGATCCAAACGCCAAAGCTTTAACCACTGTGCCGTTTAGTCGGCTACAATATTGTGAAGTTCAAAAGGAGTTTAACAACAAATTCTAAAAAATCGTTCATTAATACGGACTTATAGAAAAAAATAATGATAGTGTTTAAAAAAATGTTTCATTGTTGCTAATTGTAAGTTTTTTTTTTTTTTTTATTTATTTATACAATATTACAACTGATCCAGAGATCATCAAGTTCTCGGATTAAGATGAGTAACCTATTGGTTACTCATTTTATATATTTTCTTCTAAGACAAACTGCCCAGCTCCAGCGGTTTCTGCCTTTGGAGTCTCCTCACGCCGTTAGTGGTGTCCAACATTCGACGGATATCTGCATTTTCGTGTAGAGATAAGCGCTGTACGTGTTTCCTTGCATGGTTCTTTATTTCATCGGTGACGTATTCCATCTTCAAGTCTCTATGGAGGTTGTCATTTCTAATGTACCATGGGGCATTCACAATCCCTCGTAGAACTTTATTTTGGAAGCATTGTATCATTTGTACATTGGTCTTCTTGGCACAACCCCAAAGTTGGATACCATAGGTCCATACTGGTTTTAGCATTTGCCTGTATAGAAGCAATTTGTTGTGTATTGAGAGCTCAGAGTTTCTACCCATGAGCCAGTACATTTTTCTATATTTGATGTTTAACTCTTCTTTTTTCTTCTTGATGTGTTCTTTCCATCTTAGCTTAGCATCGAGGGTTATGCCAAGGTATTTAGCTGTATTTGCATATGGAATTTGGTTTGAGTTGAGAACCACGGGAATACAGTTTACATTTTGATTTGTAAAGTTGACGTGTATTGATTTGGCTTCATTTAATGAGATCGCCATTTTTTAGTCCAGTTGCTCACCGTGTTAACTGCACTTTGAAGTTTGCTTGTTGCTTCCGAAATATCTTTTCCAACTGCTAGAATAGCTGTATCGTCTACAAATGGTGCTACTGTGGTACCTTCAATATTCGGTAAGTCTCTCGTATAAAGAATAAACAGAATAGGTCCAAGTACGCTACCTTGTGGTATACCTGCTGATATTCTTTTTATTTCAGAGTATTCATTTTCAAATTTGACTCTAAAGTGTCGATCAGCTATGTAAGATTTAAAAATTTGATAAAATTGCTTAGGCAGGTCTCGATGCAGTTTAAATTCAAGCCCTTGGTGCCAAACTTTGTCGAAAGCTTGAGCTACATCTAAGAAAATACTGGAGCATATTTTCTTATTCTCGAGTGCATCCTCAATGACATCCGTTATTCTGTGAACTTGTTCAACTGTAGAGTGATTTTCTCTAAACCCAAATTGGTGTGGTGGAATTAGGCATCTCTCTTCTATTATAGGTTTGAGTCTTTTCAGCAACAGTTTTTCAAATATTTTTGACATGATTGGAAGTAGTGATATCGGTCTATATGATTTTTTATCGTTTCCTGGTTTGCCTGGTTTAGGAATCATTATTACTTCGGCCACCTTCCATTGTCGTGGAACATATTTCAATCTGAAAGCTGCATTAATTGTAGCAGATGAGACTTTCTGTTTGTCACTTTTAGCCCATGATCCGTCATCGCATTTGATAGGCGGCACATGCATTTTGGATCTTTTAGTCCCTTCGTTGCTTTCCAAAGCGAGTAATCGTCATCCTTTAATTCAGAAAGACCTCGTAGTCGCTTAGTTATGCTTTCGTTCTTTATTTCTTTTATTAGTTGTTTTAATTTGTTGCACAAAAAATTTAGAACAGTTTTGTGGTGCGGTGCACTAGAGTGCTGCCAGATTTTGCGAGCTTTCCGTTTCTCCCTATGTGAATTATCTTTTTTTATTATCATTGTACTCAGTGTCATGATCACAGGTGAGTGGTCAGATGATAGTCCTTCACTATTTTCAATGCATGTGTAGTCCTCTAAAACTCCTTTTGTTACAAAGAAGTCAAGAAGATCTGGAATTTTATGTATGTCAGCAGGCCAATATGTTGGTTTATCGCCAGAGAGGAATTCACAGTTGTTCCCGCGAGCTGCATTAAATAACTCTTTCCCTTTAGAGGTTGTAAGTCTAGATCCCCAATAGGTGTTCTTTGCATTAAAATCACCGCCTATGATAAAATTTGATCCTAGTGATTTAAAAAGTCGACTGTAATCTTCTTTGTTTAATTGATGGCGTGGGGGACAGTAAATAGAGGAGATTCTGAGTTCCCTATTATTTATTGATTCAACTATTATGGTTTTAACCTGCATAATTTCTTCCTCAATGCCGGGCACTTCATAATGTTTAATATTATTTTTAACAATTACGGTAGACCCGCCTCTAGCGTTTCCTCCTGGATGAATAGCATGGTAGCATTGATAGTCTCGTATTTTAATAAATGAAGTTTCTGTTAAATGAGTTTCCGAGACAAGACATATATCTATTTTTTCTAAGTTTAGAAAAATTTCTAGTTCTGGAACATGCTGTGGTAATCCATTCGCGTTCCAAATAACAATTCTAAATGATCTATTCATTTGATTAGTATAGCATTGATGTAAGCTCATTCGTAGCTTCTTGTCTATTCAGCCGCTTATATATAGCTTCTAGACCACGTTCTTGTTTTGCTAGGCGTGCATTTATCGTTTCTATACTTCGAAATATCCTTTCTAGTGGATTTTCTTCAATAGTATTCTGTTGTGTTATCTGAGAGTAGGATCTCCTCTCTGGCCCTATGGGCTCTGGTTGTGTCGGCGTTCTAGTTGTAGTTGGAATCCTCTCTTCTAACATTACTGTTTTGAGTGGATTGGCGTGTTTTGTTTCCTAACCTTTGCAGTTGTACCGCTACTTCGCATCCTCTATAGTTGGCTGGGTGTTGTCCTTTACAGTTTATACACCTTGCAGGTTCGGTTCGACTAAGAGAACAGTCTTTCGCGTTGTGTCTGCCGGCACATTATACGCACCTAACATCTCCCGCAATATCTTTGGGTGTGGTTATAAGCTTGACATTTCTTGCATTGAGGTATTAATCTCGTGTTCTTTTTCAGTGGTTCTATTTTAACCCTCATATTAAGTATTGCTTTGATATTAAATATATTTGTGAGCATGAATAGCGGGAGCCCTCTTTTAACGAATTTGGTTCCTTGACTATTTTCAACTTTCTCTCGTTTAAGGATATTGACTGCGTCTTCAATTTGCAGTTCTTTCATTTTGAGATCTTCTATTATATCCTCCTTCCTGCAGGTGGGATGTAGACCTCTGGCCATAACCTTGATGTTTCGGTTATTTTTGTCTTCATATGTATATCACTTTTTACCTTCTTCAGTGAGCTTTGTGGCTAAAGCTCTGTATGCATCGGGATCTCTTGTGTTTATCTTCCAAACATTATTGTTTAGTGCAACTACTCTATAGTCGTTTGTGGACACTGATTTCATTAGAGCTTGGATATTCGCAAACTCAGTAATGCCTATCACATTAATTGGCGGTGGTGCTTTGGTCTTCATTGCAACCTTGCGTTTTTCTTGTCGCTGGTGATGTTGGGGTACAGGCACTGGATTGACAGTTTCATTAACTTTTGCTTGCGAGAGCTCCTCAACTTCTGGCGAGAATTCTGCTCTTCGTTTTTTCCTTGGTCTTTTCTTCTGTTTGTGTATCCTATCAGTTTCTCTTGCAAGTTCCTCCTCATCTATGTGAAACTCAGCGTCAGTACGGGCAAGGGTACTGGTTTCGTTATAACAAGTAAGAGGAGTTTCCACAACCTCTATCAGATTGGGCTTCTTTAGCTCCTCGTTTTCTTTCTTTAACTTAGCGATTTCATTGCTAAGTTGCGATGCGACTTTTTCTATTTCACTCAGTCTTCTGCGTAGTTCAGCATTTTCGATTTGTAAGTAGCAAATTTTTTATTATTCTATTAAATTTCTGAAAATTATTTGTTGCAAAAATTGTGTGTGGTAATCTCTATATCATAAATAAAAATAACGTGCGTGTTTGTAACATTAAAACTCAAGAACTGCTGCACCCATTTTGATAAAAATGTGTGTATATATGTTCTATGGGCCATGAGAAGTGTTTTTGGATGAAACTGGTCCACAGGAAGTTGCATTTTCCACAGGAGTATTTCCAATGAATAAACTCAAGAACTACTACACCTATTTCAATAAAAGTGTATATACATATATGTTCTATGGGTCGGGATGAGTAATTGTGTAATTTTTGACCAAAAACGTTCTACCCGAAGTGGCAGCTTTCATAGGAGCTTTTCTGATTTTTGCAATTATATTGAAAAGTAAACCATTTACAAGAGGAATTGCCAGGAAAAAAAAACAAAATTAATTTTGCAATGATACCAGTCCAAGTCGGTTTTTCAAAATTTAAGCGGAAATGACGATTGACAAGAAACCGTTTTTCAACAAAAATTCGGCCCGTGATTTTGGTTTGCTATAACGACGTCATTTTCGTGGCCTTTGGGGCTAATTAGAAATATGGCATCCGTTTTAAGATCCGAGATTTTTGGTACCTACTAATATCTACGCCTCTACGTCGGTTTTTCGGAGGTTCTGATTACATTACTCGCGTTTGTTTTTCGAAAGGTGTGATGGAAAGAGGCACTGTCAATTTTGACACCTACCTATTATCTACGCGATTAATCTATACGTATGAGAATTCAAACTGCAGATTGAAATAAAAAATAAATTTCGCAAATCCGTCAGTCGAGGTTTGCGGGTCTTTCTGCGAAACTTTCTGGAGTGAATGCCAACAAAATTATCCACTTTCTGAATAATGCTGTTCACTATACCTTTACAATTTCAAATTGGCACTAAACCATTTCAAAATGGGAATAAACAATTTCAAATTGGGACTACACAATTTCAAAATGGGAATAAACAATTTCAAATTGCGACTAAATATTTTATTCAACAAGTATTACAACAATTTTAAATTTGAGCAGACTTTTGAAAAATAAAAGACAGATTTTTTTATTACATCAAGAAAGTTGAAGCAGACAATATAAGGAAGCAATAATGTGCATTGTATAATAAAACGACGATTGGAGAATAGTTGCAAAAACTTTAGGCGTAAAGAAATCAACTGCCTACCGATGAATGAATAACCAACAAATACCCGCAAAGCAACGTGGTGGTAAGCGGAAAATAAAAATAACTAATGAACATGAGTATTTATTGACAGTTATATTGAGGAAAATCCTAGAATAACTTTAAAACAACTGAGAGATACATTCCAAAATAATCATCAAATTGTTGTTTCTACGGAATGTTTGAGAAAACACTTAGATGGATTGCGTTGAAAGACATTCGACGAGAGTTAGAAAGAGCAAACATTGAAAGCAATAAAATAAAACGATGTGATTACGTTCATAAACTTTTAGAAGACATCAATCAAACAATACACCCATATTCTAAAAAAGGAACTCGTTGCACTCACATTACAGCATCCAGTCGAGAATCCAATATACATGTAATTTAATGTATAGGTAATATGAGTTTGATTCATCATGAAATTAGAAGAGGAGCATTTAAAAAACCACAAGCAAAATAATTCATGCGTCGTTGTCTTCGGAATGCTCAAAATATATATAGAACTTCAATGCAATTGAGTATGTTTGGTCAAACGTAAAATCTGGGCGGTCATTTTGTGGTGCTTTATCACCAATTTTTATCATTAGTGGAGACTTTTTTTGTGATAAAATTCAAAACATAAAAATCTACAAACACAACCCTGCAAAATGAATTTAGAGGGGAAATGATGAACTAAAAGTGATAATTTGACATTTGTGTTTGAGTCATATGAAAGTTTTTTATGAAGTGGTTTTCAACGTGTGATATACAACGTGTGATATGTACATCAATTTTAAAAAATGTACATTCTTCGTAAATTTTTTTTATGGACTAATATCAGTCAATTTTTGTAGAAACGTCAGTTGGTGTGTTAAATTATAAATAAATTAGTGTATGTATGTGTTTTATATTTAATTGAAATATTTTTTAATTGTTTATTAATAAATGTTTATTAATAAATATTATTAATATTCGCCCGGAAATATGCACGTAAAATTTCGTATAGTGGTAATTCATGTCGTTTTAACGTTACATTTCTAAACTACAAAATCCTATTTAATATTTCCAAAACATACATAAAACCACATCAATTTTGATTTTTTGTACTATTAGAACCATAAATTTTCATTGATTTGGAAAAGTAAATAAAATTTCACATAAGATTTTAAAGTTTAAAAATGTAACGTCAAAACAACACGAATTGTGCACCTCACTGTAAGAAATTTTTTGTGTATATTTTCGAACGAATAATCGTCACATATTTATTAATGAATGATTAAAATATATTTCAATTAAATTGAAAAATTTAAATTAAAATATATTTCAATTAAATGTTTTAATTTAATTTTAGTTAAAACATTTTTTTTTTGATTTGTGAAAACGAGATAGAAGATATTGCGCTCTTTTTCTAAACGCGTCAATATACGACGTGACATAATTCATCCGATTCATTCATGAATTAAGCTACGACAATTTCTTTTTATCACACTTTTTATCACCAAATGTGATAAAACACCACAAAATGACCGTCCTGGAGTCAAAAGCGATTTAACTATCCAACTACCGCGAATCCTAGCTGAAGAAGGTAGATCAAATTTAACACAGAGTTCCGTCTACTACGGCTAGAACATATAATTCGGACGCGATAAATATGAATGATATGGCTTTTTAATTCATAATTATATTAATAAATTTATTTTAAATTAACTGGAATAAATTATTTATTTCTTATTCACATTTTGAAATTGTTTATTCCCATTATAAAATTCTTTAGTTCCAATTTGGAATTGTTTAGACCCAATTTGAATTGTAAAGGTATAGACCAAAATCAAGGAAAAAAAAAGCGGTAATTGGAAAATAAAGATTTTTTTTTAAACATAGAAAATATTGGTTTGCATGCATATACCAAACAAGTTTAATTTATAGTTTGGACTATACAGTCCTTTAGCGAAGGTCTGCAGCGGTTTATTATTACGCCCGTGTTTTACCAAATTGAATTCAAGTGTTAGGCTGAATTTCTATGTCACTGTCTGTTTGAACTGACTTAAAAAAAATTGTACTGTGTACATTTATGTTTATTTAACTTTTTATGTTTCTTTTGCGCTCTGTGCAATAAAAGATATCAAGTGTCATTGTCTTTGTTAATTTTTAACCCTTGCGGCAATTTATTATAGTACAATTTTTTACTGTTGTATATTCTTCTGCTATTTTTCATCTCATCATCATACACGATCTGTTATTGTTATAATATTATAAAAAAATATGTATGTACTTAGCATAGATTTTCATTTCTCTCTCATTTTCCTTTTTATATTGTATAATCCATCCCTTAACATATAAAAATGGATATACATATATACCATTAACACAAAAACTACAACTGTAGTACAAAATACACAACTCAAAGGTGAAAAATGTATATAGAGAAAGACAATAACAATTTTTCCTTTTGTTTTTCATCATTTCTCTATTGTATTCCTGTTATGAATTTACAAGATGTTCTTTGCTTTATTATATTCTCCTTTTTTGTATCAAAAAGGATAAAAAAGGATTTTATTTTATTATCATTATATTATGATTAGGATACAAGGTGATTTTGAATGTTCTGTTATTGTTGTTGCTGTATTAAATCTCTCATTTGATTTTATTATAAAGATAATTACTTTAACTTTATGAACTTGGTCAAGCTGTACGATCACGCTCCCTTACAGTCCTTTGTGCGGAAATTGATACAAGCACAACCGAATTGGGGTGGTTATTTAATTAACATGTCTTTGTCGATTCCAACTAAATCCAATCACATGATTAATTCGTATTAATAAAACAAAAGTAATCGATTTTCCGATATAAATACTCTACCTATAGAGATGGAATAATAATTAAGCATAATTATGTATTTCAGTATTGTAATGAACCCACCCATAGCTTTAAAAATAAATATAATAAACATAAATATAATATTATAGTCACGTAATTAGGTGATTAAAAATTGAATCTCAAATTAGTACCGTACAAACCGAACCCAGAATAATTTTCATACTTTCCTTTTTATAATTTCAACTCCATCCAACAATCGCGCACAGAATTCCTTTCTGTGTAATTTTTTTTGTTCCTTTTTTTAATGAAAAAAAAACTCAATTAGCAATTAAACGTGGCATTTTCTCTAATTACACGATACTTTCTCGCTAATTATAGCTTTCGATGGGAGGCATAGAAGTACAATTACATGAATAAAAATTATGTTGTTTGATGATGATTTTGTGTGCTGTTGTCGGGAATTTTTTATGTGGAATGTTGCGGTGGGAGAAGTTACACGATGGTAATGATTAGTATAATGATTATGCTATGTTGGTTTAATATTTTTAAAATGAGACAACATATATATTGAACTAAATAAAATACTACATATAATACTAAATATTTTAACTAAATACTAAATATTCTGTGAAGCATGCAGAAATGATGATAGAAAATTAGGAAGCTGACTTATGATTAAATAAATTGATGGGATTTGCAATGTTTATTAGTTTTGTCATATTTTCAAATTTAGAGGAACATATTAACGAAATTTGTCATTTAAAATTTAAGTTGTTTAAAAATACTTACAATCAAACTGAAAGCCCAAACTAAATCTGAATAATATATCAACCGCAATATAGAAACCGTATGTCATTTCAACCTAAACCGTATATAAAACAACCAAAACCAATTCATTTCATTTCAGTTTTTTAGTATTTTGTAGTGTATTTTATAAACTTTCATCAATCTCTTTCAAAAGCATGGAAAATGAAAAATAATAATAGTCGTAATAATAATAATAATGAAATAGATATGACGAGGAGGCAACACAATATGCAATAACAACAAATAAATTTTCCTTGTCATCCAAAAGCGTCCACCTCCCTCATATTTATATAAAATACACACAAGGCAAAACATAAAAAATTTGGTTTCCAGAAAATGGTAGCATAAAAAAATTTATCCTTTCTGGTTTAATTTTTATGGTTATTATTATTTTTTATCTCAAACCAAAGTCCATTGTTCATTGAATAACACTTACGTATCGGTTCAAATGTAATAGGCACATTGTGTAACGAGATTGGAATGAAAATTGAATAATGCCACTGATTTTATTCTATAATGATCCAAATTTATTATTCGAATCTTTTGTTTCCTCGTAAATTAAATTGAATTGTCCAACGAAAAATTTACGGTCTTATGAGCCGAGGTTTAAAAAGTTGTTTCCTTCGAAAAACAAAAAGTTTTGGGAGGGATATATCCGACTGCTGAAAATATCAGCCTTTTGGATTTTTATTATATTTCCAAGTTTTTCTAATAAATACTATAAAATTACACCTGATTTAATTAAAACCTAGAATTACTATTGGAAATTTTTGATTGATTGAATTTACACTTATAAATATTAACAATGCATACAATGCAGTGGATCTTTGGTATAGTCGCCACGGGCGCATCTCACAAAAACTTTGTTTGGATTAAGATGATGGTAGACGATTTAAGGATTAAGATTGTAACACATGATGTGACTGACGCATACGCCAATCAGAGTCACACGCAGTCTATGCGTTAACGAAAGGTAACATTTTTATAAATATAAATGCATTTATTGTTACATATATAATAAGAGATAGATATTCGAAAAAGTATGTTGGTTTAAACAATCTTTTATCATCATTTCCGCTTAAATTTTGGAAAACTGAGCTAAACGGGTATTGTTGCATATTAAATTTAAAATGTTTTAGTTCATAGTCATTAACCTCGTAAATGATACACTTTTCAAATTATTTGTAAAAAAAAAGAAAACTCCCATGGAAACTGTAATTTCTGGTGGGCCTATTTCCACCAAAAATCACTGAGATCTCATGGAAAAATCCTAAGTATCACCTCGATCAGTCGCTCCCGTCTGAACTGTAATGAACCAACGACATTTAGTGTGCAGGTCACCACACCACAGAGATTTTTAAAAAACTATTTTTTTTACTTCGGCGATATAGTGAATGGTAAAACTGCAAAAATATCGGGGTCAAAATTTTTCATGATTACTTTTATTATACTACATAAATGAAAATAATAGAGAAAAATAGAGAATTTTACAATGGTAGATCCTGATACTTAAACGTATTTTGCAAGAAGACAAAGAATTTCACTATACTAAGTTTTTAGTATGTTCAATAGTATTAAATGAGGAAAAATAAAAAAAATGTGGTTGGGTATCCTAAAAAATTCTAAACTAACATTTTGGTGGCCATTTTTGAAAGGAAGAAATGAAACATGTTACCACTTTTACATTTTTTTTTATAGATATATAGATATAGAGTATACTCTGTTAAGAAAGTAACGGAAATTGGTCTATTTAAATGCCCGCTTAAAAGGATTGTAATCATTTTTTCAAAGGATTGTAATCATTCTGTTGACATAACTGTTCTCTATCTTGACGTGAAGTTTAGCGCGATCTGTCATTTAGTTTGTTTACAGTGCTCTATTTTGTCAGTCCATCTCAGGTGTGTTTCCCGATTTATATAATGAATAAAAATATCGAGCAAAGAATTTGTCTTAAATTTTGTATTGCAAATAGAATATCGTGTTCTGAATCGCTAAAAATATTACAGATGGCTTATGGTCAAAAACACGTGCATATAATAGGTACAGCCATTCAAAAGCGGCCGAGATGTATTGGAAGATTTGTCTCGCCTGGTCGGTTTCAACAGAAGTTAACATCAATGAAGTGAAAGAAATAGTGGCGGAAAATCGTCATTTAGGTTTGAATAAGGTAGTCGCTGAACTTTGTGTGTTTTAATTAGTAATTAAAACAAATTAACGAATTAACTAGAACCATTGTACACGATTAATTGGGCAAACAAACTTCGGAATGGCTCCTTCCAACTGAGTTGAAACCGAAAAAACCACGTCAAAGTTTTCTTTGATTATAAGCATTTTTGTTGCCTATAAAGAACTTTCACGAACAAGAACGTCCGGAAAACGTAAGACAATAAATTATATGAAAAATCAAAATATTTAGTGTTATTATTCCATGTGTAAGAAAGGAAGGTTCTAGGCAGTATGATTTGCGTATTTCAAATATCACGCCCATCCAAATCAAGCCAACTAACCCCATCTACATCCAGCCCAACCGACCCCAATCCACCATAACTCGACCGACCCCAATCAACAGCTAACCACTACACCTAAACATTATTACCACCCCACCCACTAAACAATTTAAACCCCCAAAACCCATCTCACCCGCACCACCCTACACTGCACCGCCCATATCACCACCCTTTAACACCTCCATACCCACACAAACCCTCATCCACCAAATCCCAAATTTACACACCAAGCCCAAAACAACTCATAAGACCACCACTCCTACCATCCCCATAACCACACACATCCACACGAGATATATTTTTATTCCACATTCACATGCCCTATGAAACCAAAATAGAATAGAAAATAAACATTTTGTTTCAATATTAATTTACAATCTTTTAATTTTAAACATTTTTTCGTACATTCTATATACTTTTAGGAAGTATTTGCAAAGAACGAAAAAGCTAGTAATTTCTGTAACATTTAAAATATGATCTGAAATAAATTTGTCTGGAATTTAATTTAAAATCTTTTTATTTGAATCGTTTTTCCGTAAATGCTTTATACTTTTCAATACATTTGCATAAAAGGTAATATGGTTGCTGCCACTTCGGGTAGGCCGATTTCGGAATAATAATCACTGAAATTTTCTGATTTATGACCGATATTGTTGCAAATTTAATTTAGAATCTTTAGTGCATAGTTGATTTTCTCAAAATTGAGATATTTTAATGAGAAAGGTTCCATGCAAAGCGCCGCTGGTTGACTGATTTTGGCTAAATATCATTTGGCCAAATCACCTCCAAATTTTTGGGAAAAAAACTTAAGTATGAAGTTTTATTCCAATTAATCAGTCCGTCTGGGATGTGTACGAACTGAGCTGTTGTACGTACCTTTCAATATGTTTTGCATAAACCAAAAAAGCTCTTTCGGAAGCTGCTACTTCCGGTGGACCGATTTCGGTGAATGATCACTGGGATCTTCTAGTTTGTAGAGTACTTCTTAAGTATAAAGATTCACCCCGATCAATCCATCTGGGCTGTATAAGGGCGAATTTTTGTCGACAAACAGTTTTTTCCTTTTTACGCTATTTGCCGTAGGCACTTGGCGAACACACACTAATACTTAATAACCACATTTTATTAAACACTTGTTTTTTATTTCGCAAAATTATATTTTTGAATATTTTAATTAAAAAATTTGTTCAAAAAGTTTAAAAAATCACTCGATCGATTTCGACTTGTTAGGTCATCATCAGGAGTATCTACTGATTTGTAAAAGTAAAAATTTGTAAAAGTAAAACGAGCCAACGGATTAGCAACATCGTGTCCAATTATACTAATATTAGTTTGCTTTTTATAATAATAACACAATAAAGAAACTGGTTTTTAACAATAAACCTAGAGTTGATCGCGAGTCTTACGAAATTCGAAAATCAATATTTCTTAACCAAAATATCCTTAACGAACAGAGTGATCGAGTGATTTTTTAAACTTTTTGAACAAATTTTTTAATTAAAATATTCAAAAATATAATTTTGCGAAATAAAAAACAAGTGTTTAATAAAATGTGTTTATTAAGTAAACAGCTTTTGTCCAAAACCGTTATTTTTGGTGAACGTTTTTAGTGCAGATCTAGGCCGATATTGTTGCAAATTTAATTTAAAATCTTTTAGTTTATAATCGTTTTTCTCGTGCTATTCTTTTCAAAATATTTCAAAACAACGAAAAAGCCCCCATGGAGCCGGCCTCAATCGGTGGATCAATTTCAACCAAAAATCATCATCCCAGTAAAGGATCATCTCAATTTATGAAAAAAGTTTTCGTATGAAGTTTCACCCCGATCAGTCAAACCGTTTGGGGTGTTGAGAAGACACAGCGATTTAGTCTGCACTACACCATGCACATACAGAAATTAAAAAAAGGGCGTTTTTGAATTGGGGACATAACAAATGCTAAATGTGGAAAAATTTCGAGCTCACTGTTTTTTATGACTACCATACTTACTTTTACTTGAAATAAATTAAAATGTGCAGCAGTCAAACAGTGGCACAGTCCATTTCAAATCTAATCTATATTTTACACAAAATTAATTAATATTTAATTTTTAGCAAAATGAAAAACATTCTTTGCTTCATTTAAGTTTTATCTACTCGACTATTCTCGTCGTCGATCCAAACATAACTGCAACCATGTTTGACCGTTCTAGAATTAAGACAGAACTTTGAAAATCTGCATGAACTTAACCATCTGATAGATCTAACATAAAAACATACTGCGAACCATTCATCGAGCCATTTTTTCACATCTTCGGACCAACCAAAGCACTGCTCAGCAAGTGCGTGGCCCATCGATGCAAGCAAGTGGTAATCGGAAGGAACCAAGACTGGTGAGTAAGCCGCCTGAAGTAGAACTTGCCAGCTGAGTGATTCCAATATGGAATCATAATGGAGCATTGTCAAGAAGAAAAATACATTATGTTGCATATTTCGGTATTCTGGCCTTTTTTCAAGCAGCGAATTGGTCAATAATTGTTGGTAACGTTTAGTCTTATTAACCGTTTGCCCAGATTTTACCAGCTCATAATAAACCATTCCCCTTTGGCCCCACAAAACACAGCATCGTCTTTCTGCAAAAGCGATCCGGTCTTGCGGTCCATCCATAGTGCGCCTGGGTCGTTGTTCCATGACATTTTATGCTTGGGATTCTCAAAATAAATCCACTTTTCATTCTCTGTAAGCCTCAAATAAAGCCAGCGAAATTTCAAATTTTTTAGCTTTATTTGATTTTGCTGTTCCTATCAAGAAGATCATCTATTCTGTAAGTTTGTTTGGCAATTTTCACTGCTTTTTTGTGTTTCGGTAAGGGCGTGACGTTCTATGTGTGTTTTCTCACCTACAACTGCTGTATTACAAAGTTTGCATCTATTGTCTTGAATTATGGTTTACTCCTCAATCAACCACGAGTCAATCAATTTCTATTCCGAACGATATGGAACCACATGCTTCCTTTTCTGTTGATTACTATAAGAATGTTAAATCTTGTATACACATTGGAGTAATTTAATTGATTATCCACTACATATCCATTAGTTTAATACGATGAATCCAACACTGGAGCTTCCTTTGCTGAACACAATTTATTAAGAATAATACACAATTAACACACAATAAATTTTCACGTTGATGTCGTCTATGTCGATCGCGTATTATAGTTAATTTTCACATAAATATCGTCTACATATATTGGCCACGTATTTCTAAAAACACAAAATATTTGTTTATTATAGTTAACTATAAATGGCACGTAACCTCTAAAATTTTTCTGAATGTTGAAAGCACTTACCGTTTGGTTGGTTAATATAACTTCGAAAGAATCCAATTTAATTAATATTTAAAGTTACGGGCTGAAAATTAAACCCGCTTTCTTTTCACAAATCACACACTGAACTAAACTAAAATCACTAATACATAATTTACTATTTCCTTTTTCAGTTCTGTTAACCCAGGAAACATTACATTCACCATGTTTCCATGTACGGTGTTAAAAAGGGTTTAGATTTCTTTGAGTTAAAAATTTGTTTGTGTTAACTCTTACCATTTTCATCAAGCCGAGTTAAGTTGACAGTTAAGTTGAATTCAATCAAATTGCCATAAATACAAAATGTCATGAACAAAAATATCAAATAGTACTCGTACTAGATTTGGTCCGATTGTACTAGCGTATTTTTGACACCAAATTGACAATTGTAAAAGTTGGAAAACACAGCTTTCGGAAAAAATAAAAATTACATTAGCTATCCTTCAATGACATTTCGTAATAACAAAAACAGACATATTTTCAAATTGGCATAGCTGGATTATTTTAGAATTGTCAAATTGGAATTGCTCGTTGAGTTTCAAATTTTCCCTCTACATGCCACTCGTGATCCTCCAACCGCAAATGCTATCGAAAAATGTAGAATTGTATCGACTTTACCAACACTAGTATCAACTGCACTGGCGTACGATCTGTTGACTGACATCCACATTTATTTTGTACACCAAGTATAATCACCAATACACGCAAATTTTACTTAGGAGTTTTTTTTTTAACTTTTTCAAGTCGATGAAAAATTGTAATTTCAAATTGTACCGCCTTCACCTTGCTTTAACAATGAAAACCAAATTCGGGGAGTTTCCAAGCCATTTACAGAGCATCTTGAACGAAAAATCAAACCATTACGGTTTAATATTTATACATTCTAGGGCCCTATTCTTGAAATCGGTGGAAATTTTCGTAATCGGAATACAATTTGCTATGAAATTCTTTATATTACTAACATTTCTCGCCCGCTACTTTAATCATTTTTTCAAAGGTGTATGCAATTTTTCTATTATTTATTTACCTACTAAACGAATAATTCCGTATCGATTTACCCAGTCGGAATTTTTCCTTTATTCGGGGAAAAAAATTATGTTTCTTAATTTAAAAAAAGAAAAGGAATTTAAAAAAACGATTACAGTAGCGGCGAAAAATTTTATTAATATAAAGAATTGCATAACAAATTGTATTCCGATTACGAAAATTTCCACCGATTTCAAGAATAGGGCCCCTAGAATGTCATATTACCGCCAATAATATAGACGAAAATAACGACGAGATTTACTCTCAGGAAACAGATTTTGCAACATTGCGCCTGGTAATTTTCGATTTAAACTCGTTATTGGTTGGTTTTTATTTTTACAATTGTGATTTTTACAATTTTTCTAAATAAAATAATGTAATCCTTAAAGATGAGTAATTAATTTGTTGCTTATGAAATAATAGTTTAGCTCTAACGACATACATATTTAAACGATATAACAATTTTAAATTCATTTTCAGTAACTATTTAAAACAGTCATATTTTGAAACTTGATATAAAATTTGTATTAATTTGTAATAATTCATAGTATTAAGGCGCACATTTCAAATTTCTCAGATAATTAAAAAAGGTAAAAGTAAAAATACTCGTAAGTAATTTAAAAGCATACAAAATAGCAAATGCATTAAACCATTTAATCAAATTATATTATTTTTATACAGGACGTCGTTGAATTATATTCCGCCGCTTGATTATATCATTATTATATTAGCAATATAAATTGTCATCAATTATTAATTAAACAATAACTTACTTATTATTTCTAGTTTACAAAGAATGTAAAATGGGTAAAATCGCTTGGATTTTTTCTAAATGTAATAATTAATAAAAGTGGGATTGTCTTCGAAATGCATATGTCTCATATAAAAAAAAATTAATACGTTATATAAGTGCGACAACGTACATTGTGCATGTAGGCTGAAAACTTAAGTAAGACAATTATTGATTTATTTGTTGCAATGTGTACAAGTACTTTTGTTTTGCACAAAAAGATTTTACAAGTATCACCACGATTAACTGTTGTATCTTGTATGGCACGGAATTGCGAATAATTACAGGTTTGGTAGAGATTATGAAAAATCCCTTTTATATCCTGCTTCTATCGAGATTCTAATACGGTTATTGGTCGTTTCATCAAAATTAATTATTTGAAGAGATAAAATCAAACTAAACAAGTTATTTCAAGTGCTTAAATGTTCTTAGTATAGGAATGATTTTTATGCTCTGACTGTTGGCGAGTAAATAAACTAAAAGTAAATTATTAAAAGGCCATCCAAAAATTGTTTGCTTGAATTCTAAAATTTCATAAAAAGCATTGGAACACACAATATTTTATAGCAATAAGTAAGGGATGTTTTGAATGTGTAACGGATATTTTGAATGTATATTTACTTCAATAATCCAGAGTAAGTCGATTTGTACTCTCGATAGAACATATATAGTCTAAACTTTTAAAAAATATTGGTTTTAGTGTTTTCCTTCGATTTTGTTTCTAATTTTTAACTTTTCTAACACAAGATAATTATACTTAATATAATGAGAATCAAATAATGTGGTCTATTTTCAGGTGTACATATTCTCAGCACTTTGTGCCTTAGTATACGTATTAACAGATTGACCTCCTGGTGATTCTTTCCGTGTTAAGTTGTTGCAAAATAACTCGATTTCGAGACTCCTCATAATTCATATTGTAGCAGTTTTAAAAATATGTAGTGTTTCGCACTTGCTGCGCAATTTGTGAGAGGGGATCTTATTCAGAAATCCAAACTATAAATTCCTAAACCGCTTTAACCATTAGTAACTTTAACCACATCTTGTTTGATAAGTTTAGCGTAATCAACTTTATCCTCATGAGAGTGTACTCCTAATTGGAAATCTTAACATTAGTTGCTAACGTTGTTTAAGTAACAAACTTACTTTGGCGATCTGGAGAAAACATTTTTAATTTTATTTTAGATTCATTTTAACATTATTTGCCGCTTTCCGTCTAATACACGGTGTCCATTCGTAAGGTTAATTTTTTTGCTGCCATTTAGGCGAATTTTAATATTGACAGTTCATACTTGACAGTTGTAAAGTACACACGTTGCCACGTGTGGGCAATTAATCATGGAAAAATATTCGATCGAACAACGCGTTTTAATAGTGAAAATTTATTACACAAGTCAATAATCAAATACATTAATATTAAGAAAATTACGTGAAAATTTCGGAAGGTATTTGGTGCCTTCAAAGCATACAATTTACCGGATTATCAAAGAATTTCAAGAAAATTAGCCAAAGCGTGTGAGACAACGTATATACAGAACACCAGAAAATATTTCTGCTGCACGTGAGTGTTCAAGATAACCCAACGACATCAATCAGACACCCTGCGCAAGAACTTGGACTTCGAAGATCAACGTTAATCAATATTTTGCATAAAGACTTTAATTTATTACAGAAAAAATTCAATTAACACAAGAGCTGTTACCAAGAGATGATTTGCGGCGCCGTAAGTATGCAAATAAGATGATGTTGCATGACAATGGCAATTCGAATTTTGAAAAACAATTAATTAATTTTGAAAAATTAATTACGAGTGACGATGCTCGATTCCACATAAGTGCACATGTAAACAAACAAAATAGCCGGTTCTGGGCAGTAGAGAATCCACAAATAATTCATCAATCACCATATCATCCCTTGAAAATGTCGGTATGGTGTTCAATTTGGGCTGGAGCTGGAGGGATCATCGGATGATACTTTTAAGAACATCATCGTGGTTCCAAGAGGACGGTGCTACATACTGCTAGAGGAACCATGAAATAGTTACGAGAAATGTTTCCACAACAGTTAATTTTAAAATCTAGTGATGTGGATGGGCCTCCAAGGTCTCTCTCTCTCTCTCTGGCACTATATCCCATCAAAGGATTTGGCCGCCTCAAATGAGGTTTCATAATCATATTTTCATTTCGGATAATGAGTGATTAATTCATTGATTCATTGATTCACCACCAGGAATCGAACCCGGGACCTCTTGCTAACCACTTTGCCACTCGGCGGTTAAATTAATCCAAGGTCACCCGATTTAATTGTTCCCGTTTTATTTTTATGGGGTTATCTTAAATTAAGGTTTATGCAAATAAACCAGATAATATTGAACAACTTAAAAGGCATAGTAGAGAAGCAGTTCATATTAACAACAGGGTGAAAAAATTATTAAAAATGTAATGTAAACAACCGGCATGCAACACCCGTAGAGGCGGACATTTGTCAGACATTGTTTTTCATACAGAATCGTTAAAATTAAATTATTAAATAAAAAGCACATATAATATTCAATGTAGAGCTAGTGTGTGCTCGGAAAATTTAGTGTATTTAGTTTTTATACGTATTATAGTGTTTTGTGTAAATTAAACATGATATAACTCATGTACTATTAGTGAAAAATAAATAATTAAAAAGCGCCATTTTTCGTAATATATATGCACGTGTATTTATCGAAAATGCTGATGTGTTTAATTTTATAAAATGTGATTATTAAAAAATAATCAAACTTAACCAAGGCATTACACCTAAAGTTTTATACATATATCAAAATTTGCTTTTCGTTTAAATTCTGTGTATAACCAATTTCTGTAATATTATATTATTTGACAGAGAATCGTGCAGTACAGAATTAAATATACAAAATTATGATATACAGAATTTCGTTAATAATAATAGAAAATTTAAAATGTGTTGCGCGACATACTAGACAGCGGGTTTAAAAATTATTCAAATTAATACTCATGTTTGAAATACAATTTTATAAAAAGCGTTAATCATATAATTGCAAAGTGACTTATATTTAATCTTAAAAATATTAAAAAATCGGCATCTTCAAAAATGATTTATTAACCATATTTTTTTTTTAAATTAATTAACAATTACAATTTTGGTGTATAAACTATTCAAATCAGTCGTACTTTGCGGGCAATCAAAATTTCAAACTTTAGGTGGAGGGAAATTCATAAAATTTAAATTTAGAACTAAAACCGTTCATTCACAATTCGGCGTTCTGACTATCAACATCGTTCACTGTCATAATATAGCAAAATAAATAAATTAAAATTAAATTCATATATAAAAAGAAAACATAAGTTTTATTTATTCTAATAGTAATCGTTTAGCTACAATAACATTATATTAACAAATTTAATAATTAATCGCAAAAAGTTTATTTTTGGTTGTGTTGTTGACGTATTTCTTGGCGCGAATTCAAAATGAGTTCTAACTGTGAGAAGTGCCTGAAGGGAATATCCAAAGCATGGTTTCCTGGTGTTAAATGTGGTGTTTGCGCGAGTTTATTCCATGTTAAATGTGCCGGCATATCTGACGAGGTGCTTAGAGAGCTTAATAGTGGTTCTACTTCATGGCTGTGTCCCTATTGTCGCAGTAAATCGAACAGTTCCATCTTAGATGATATTGGCAACAACGATACCCCAGCTTTAAGCGATGTGGTTATTATCCTTCAGGCGATGAAAACCCAGTTAGATGCACTTGAAGCATCAGTAAGTTTCTGCTGCAAAGTACTGGATGACATGAAAATCTCAATTGAAAAATTAATAAAGGATTTCGACAGTTGTACCCGAAGAATCTCTATTCTGGAAAATAAAGTGGATGTTCATGAAAATAAACCTAATATAATTGAGGCACATTGGTTCACAAGAATTAAATAGTTCCAACATTGTGGTTTGCGGAATTTCAACAAAGACTGATGATATCCAAAATTTAATTGTTAAGGTTGTTGGTGCAGCCGATATTCAAATCTCCAGTGACGATATAATTTTTGTGAAACCAATGGCTCATAACAATGAATCGGCATAGCAACTGAAGCATTCATATATTGTTAAATTAAGTAACGCCGATCTAAAAAATACAATATTAAACACATTTCGAAAGAAAAAGTATGTTTACTTACATCAACTTGGTGAGGAGTTTTCAATGATGCCTCCTAATCACAAAATCTGAATACTTCATCATCTCACAAGGTTTCAGTCTATTAAAGTTAACTTTAAGTATCAGTTTTTATGGTGTAAGGACAATAAAATTTAATTACGCAAATCACCGGACTCGAAAGTGCACCATATTTATTCTTTCAACGACATCAACCGTCTACTTAAACCCAACGACTCATCCATTGCAGCAGCAGATACTCCAACTATCTTACCATAGGATGTCATCTAACTTCACCACTAGCATAGTAACTATTGATTTATTATTGACTTTTTTATTTAGTTTTATTTTTGTAAAATTAACACTTTTATTTCAATTTTTATTTTTAAAAGTTTGTTTTCAAATATTTTTGACAATTCATTCTTGAACTGTAATTACGTATTTGTTTAGTATTTAAATATTATTTTGTTTTTTTTAATTCATTCTCGTACGGGTCTAACTGTAAACGCTTATTTACTTTTTATTACTTATTTTTATACCTGGTTGTAATCAATTTTAATCATATTATACAGTTTTTGTTTATTTTTTATTCATTTTCATTATTTTTTTGCTGTAAACGCTTAATAAGAATTCAGCATATTTTGTAGTACATGACACACTACATTATTTTATGGCTTAGTATTATCCACATAATATTGATATATAATGTAAATTTTTTGTGCAGTAAGTTATTGTACAGTAGTTATCATTATATTATTACATTATGCTTTTAAGATGCATTTTTTTCCTATTAATAATTATTTGTGTTTTGGTTTTATTAGTATTAATCTTCTGATGATGGTTCTATGTTTTTTTGTCATTACTTTCTTGTTTATATCTCCTACTTGTGCTTATCCTATGGTTCCAAGTTTAAATGTTTATTATTATGGTTATGAGTGGTAAATCATTAAAATCATTAAAATAAAAAGTGTTTTGATTTTTTTGAGTTTTGATTTTTTCCTGGATGGCCATATTATTGATAATGTTGATACGTTTATGGATCTAGGTATAACATTTACGTCGAACTTATCGTTCAATAAGCACATAGATATTTGAATTTCTAAAGAGAATTCCATGTTTGGGTTTTCGAGGGATTTTCAAGATCCTTATTCTATTAAAATATTATATATTTCGTTTGTGCGTTCGTTGTTGGAATATGGTGCAGTAATTTGGAATCCGTTTTATGGTAACTGTTCAGACCGAATAGAAAGTGTTCAAAAGCGCTTTTTAAGGTTTTCTCTGCGAATGTTGCCCAGAGATCGGAACCTACCCGCTTTTATACAACAAACCGTATCGAGGTAGATGTAAATTAATAAATATTGAGACGCTCTTTATCCGCAGAATCGAAATTGGCGCGTTATTGGTTAGAGACTTGTTGGTGTCTAAAATTGACTGTCCTGAGATTTTGTGTTGTACGATATATATACTCCGTTACGGACCCTTCGCGTTAGAGATTTCCAAATTAAGCTGCCTTATATTAGGCATAATTACGCTAAATATGAACCTGTTTATCAATCTAGTGTTTCTTTTAATAAAGTTCGATCGGCTTTCGACTTTAATCTATCCAGGGATGCATTTAAGAATTTAATGTCTAATGTTCTTTTAAATTGTTGGTAATTTTTCATGTTTGTTAAATTTTACTTTTTTTTTTTTATTTTTTTTAATTAAATTTTTAGTATACTATATTAATGTATTTTTAAAATTGTAACCAGATTGGATATAAGTATAGAGTTGGTAAATAAATAAATAAATAACCTTTACCTTGAAAGTGTTAATAATTATTCGGCAAATATTGATGTATCACGTTCAAATTGTGTTAATTTAAATATACTTCAAATCAATATTTGGGGTATGAACGATCTAGCTAAGTTCGATATGTTATTACTTTTTATAGAGAGTCTTAAAACTGACATACATATTGTAGTTGTTTCGGAAACACTTGTTCAAAGTTCTAATAAATTTTCTTATAACATTAGAGATTACGTAAGTATTTTCTCTTGTAGGGATGATAGAACGGGTGGTGGTATTGCTCTGTTCATTAGGAATGATGTTCCATACACCATAAAAATTATAGATGACGGTTCTTTAACATTCCAACATATATGCATTCAACTTTTGCAGTTTAATCTAACGAAGATATGCGGAATATATAGGCCTCCGAATTCTGACCCTGCATTGTTTCTTGATTTTATAGAACAACTTCTCCGAATCTATAAATCTACTCACGATTTTATTTTAGTTGGTGACATTAACATACCTGCTAATAAAAATCTTAACTTAATCTCAGAATATAACGCAACTTTGCTCTCTCATGGAATGATTGTAACAAATACTTTCTTTACCAGACCTGTGAGCCGTAATATTTTAGATCACTCTGTTAGTAGTTTGCATAATATTGAACAAGTTCGGAATTTTACCATTGAAGCCGACATAAGTGATCATAGTTTTGTACTCTTAACATTTCGCTTCAACCCTAAATATTTTACTCGGACACTAACGAAAAGATACGTTAATTACAAAAAGGTTAATCAGTCCTTTGAATTTTTTTTAATAATTACCGTATTTGACGTCAGAAATCCTGAGTCTACTCTTGAACGGATTTTTGATGTGTATAATAAACTTGTTCTACAGTTTTCCGAATTGAAGGAAGTACATGTTAAAATTAAAAATGTAAGTGTTTGTCCTTGGATGACTCTTGATCTCTGGGATTTAATTAAACTTAAAAACCACAAATTGAAACGTTTTAAAAGGAACAGTACTAATTTAGCACTGAAACATGAATTAGATTTGTTAAATAGGAAGATCAAAAACGGAAAATATTTTGCAAAGAAGCGTTATTTTAACAATATATTTAATAATTTGAACCAAAAAGAAATCTGGAAACAGTTAAATCATTTCATGGAAAATAACTCTAATAATATGATCCACTCCGTTATTTGTAAGGATGTTGGGTATCATGATCTTATTACTATTGTTAATATATTTAATCGCAGAGTTTTGTTAACTTTGTTGATTTTTCTGTACTAGCAAGTAGTTCTAGCCCAGACTCAGATGATTTAAATAAATTTCACACTATGGTGCCTAGTATTAATTCATGTTTCTTTTCGCCCACTTCCTACAGCCAAATATCGAATTTAATTTCAACTCTCTGTAATACAAAGGGTGGTGGTTACGATAACATTCGGAATGTGGTTCTGAAGAATTATTCGCCAATTTTTTCACAATTACTAGCTGATCTATTTAATGTAGTTCTGGAAACCGGTGTTTACCCCGATTGTCTTAAAATTGCTAAAGTGAGGCCAATATATAAATCTGGAAATTCCAAAATGGTTAATAACTAACTAACTATCGTTCAATTTCAGTTTTGTCGGTATTTAACAAAATTTTAGAAAAAATTATTGCTAACCGGATGATCGATTTTCTAAATAAATCTAACTTTTTCTATTCTCGTCAGTATGGGTTTCGACAAGGTTCTGGTACAGATTTGGCCCTAACAGACATTACTGATTTGACCTATCGTAATTTTGACAGGCAAAATTATATATCTGGCTTATTTCTTGATCTTCGTAAAGCTTTTGATTGTATAAATCACAGTTTACTTCTTCAGAAATTACAAATTTATGGCTTCGGTGGCCTATCACACAAACTTTTAGAAAGCTACCTTAGTAATCGAAAGCAGTTTGTGTTTTTAAATGGTGCAAAAGGCTCTACTTTAGGTGTGAACTGTGGTGTTCCTCAAGGGAGTGTCCTTGGCTCTTTGTTATTCTTGATCTACGTAAATCATATGGCCAATTTACCGCTCACTAGAATGTTCGCTGACGATACGGCCCTCTTCTATGAATCCAGGGATTGTCAGGTGGCAATGTCACAAATGAGGGATGATATTATTTTGCTTTTAGATTTTCTGCATTTGAACAAAATATCAGTAAATTTTAACAAAATGAAATATATAATTTTTCACTCCCCACGCCTACGACACATTGATTTACCGCCACTTCAAGTAGCAAATTGCACCATAGAGCGAGTAGACAAATTCAAATACCTTGGTGTAACATTTGACAAGCGTATGACGTGGGATGACCATATTAATTCTATTTGTATTAAAGTTTGTCCTTTTATTTGCTTGATTAGAAAATTGGCTGATTTTGTTCCAGTACATGTGTTAATAAAAATTTATTTCTCACATTCCCGATTCTCATAAGCCTCTTCTACCTTTGGCTCAGCCGTTAAAGAAAAACTGAATAAATTGCAGATTTTACAAAATAGGTGCTGTAAAGCATACATTGCCTCACCTGTTTCCTACTGTGGAGCTCTGTCGAACTGTTGCTATAGGCATTCTTCCTATTAAAGCAATTTATGAGATGTATGTGTCGATCTACATGTTTAAGTGTCTGCACATCCCATCATTTCTTTCGACTGTACAATTCGAATTTCTAGGTCATGGCTATTCAACCAGAGGTTCTTGTCAGTTGAAGTGCCGCCAAATTAAAACGGAACTTGGCAGAAAATCATTAACATTTATTAGGCAATATATTTATATTAAATTACCTGAAAATATTAAGAACGCTGTACATATTTTTATGTTTAAACGAATGATAAAATCTCATCTGCAATCATCAGTTAAAGATTATTTGTGATGTATAGTAGCATTCATTATTAATTACTTAAATCTAATTATATTGTTTTGTATTTGAATTTTATTGTTTATTATGTGTAATGTAGTTTTAATCACTATGACACTATATGCTGTATATATTTTGTACCATACATAAGTGTGAATGACGAACTTTTAAAGGACATTAAATCCACTAGTAGTCATTTACACTTTTATGATTATTATCATATGATATTAATGATATGTGTTTAAGATAAAAAATAAAAATTATTAAACTGCTAAAAAAACGGTGCCGATTTCACAAGTATTTGCGAGAATGGAAAGAAGCTAACATGTGTTTCTCAATTAATTTTCTTATCGATATTTTAATTAAGTGCAAAATTTATTCATTGACACAAGGATTCACTAAAAATGCGATTGTCTTTCGGACTTAACGGTGCAGTTGTCATCAATCCAAAATTTTCTTGCAAGGTACCGAAATACGCCAACAGCACCCCTAGTCCCACAATACTCAGCGAGAGAAGTGAATTTTTATTTTCATCCAATTTTGTAAGTATATATTTCTCTAATCTGAACCAAATTTATTTATTATTGTCATCTATAATAGGTATCTTTATTTTTTGTCTTGCAGGATTTTCATCTCTTTTTAAAGACGCATTCGGGTAAACGGATTATAGAAATGTAAAACAGTAAAAACCCACCATGTTTCGACAGCAATAGCCGAGATTTCCTTATAAACCTTATTATAAATGACAAAAATATACGTTCCAAAATTTACTTTTTGTAATGTGAAAATGAATTTTTCCCCTTCAATGAAGTGACTCTTCTAAGTAAAAGTTAGAGCGCCATATCGAATAATTTACTTTGAAGCGATAATGAGTAACCCCATCCGTTAACGCTGAACTAATAGAAACAAAGGCTCAATAAACAAGTAATTTTAGAAAGTATGTATATATTTGAATTAACAAGTTTCAAAATTTATAACCAAATTTAATAATTATGTACCCAAGAAGATTCCATTTTTTTAATTTATTATGACACCTTAATGTAGATGAGTAAAAAAGACAGCCAATTTATGTTTTTCAACTTTTTTAAAATTAAAATTAATTTCACGTAAAAACTGGGGAAATAAAATTATTTCGCTTAAACCGAGTTTTTTACAATATTCAGATTCTATCATAGTTAAGTGAAGAAACTTGAATGAACTACATGACAATTAATACAAAAAATGCGCGAAAATTGTTATTGAATTTTTGATTTAAAAGTTAAATTATTGTAATAATAATGAACTAACAATTACAGAGAATCGTTTATACTTTAAATTTCAACTAGACACAATTTTTTTTTTGCTTAAAAATACATATTTTTATGTTTCATGTCATATAAAAATAAATATTTTTTTAATTCAATATAACGTTTTAAATTGTATAGTGCTAAAATTTTAACGTTAGCTGCTGTTTCCTATATCCTTTAGCGGTAATTTCGATTAGAAATATTTAATAGTTTAATCAAAAAATTCAAAAATAGTTATTCACGAAATTTTTCGTGTTACAACTAACACAATGTAGCTATGCCTTTAGAAATCATTCGTTATACAAAACATTTACAGCAGTAATATCCCGAGGGCATTGTTAATTTCCCGAAATAATTTTATTATATTTTTCGAAAGCACGTTTCTTGGTAACAGCTCGAGGGCATAGGTCGAGAATTACTTTTTATGGTGGTAAAACAATTGGAATGTGTTAAATCTAGCCCCGAAACGGCTAAGTTTGCAACACTACCGGGATAGAGACTTTTAATAAAATGTAAATATTATATTCTTTTATTTTAGAAAACTTTACGATTTTTTATAGAGAGAGTACACCTTTCCCTGTTGTATTTTTTCGAATTCCTTGTTTCAAAGACCAAGCGTGTCGAATATTTAATTCAGTCGATTGAGATTCACACGGGATGTGAAAGAAGCAGTGCTTCACGCTGCAAAATAAGTCGTAATAGAATTTTTATTGCTAATTTAAAACCTTATTTTTTGTATTATTTGATTCTGCTCTCTCGAAAATAAAATTTAAACTAAAATCTTCATCTTCAAAATGGCCTTAAATTTTTTTTTATTTCACTTCTATTTGAGTTGAATCTGCAAAAAATTTTTGCGACACATTTTACAACAAAAATTTTTTCGGTGAGGCAGCTCTAAGACAAAATTTCCGATAGAGCCGAATAAAACATTATGTACAAAAAAAATTGTGTTTAAATATAAAATAAGGTTTAAGATTAGCAATAAAAAATCTATTACGACGTTTGTAGAAGTGTGATGTAGCGCTTCTTAGTTCTTTGACATCCCGTGTGGAACCATACATTGGTTTTCGTTAGTCCCTCTGTTCAATGCTTTTGCATAATAAGTATATTTTGTACACCTATATAATGTGAACGGAATAAAAGATAACAGCAATAACAAAAATAAAACTCAAAAATCTTTTTACGCTGGTTCTACTTGAATTGAACTATCCAATGGTCCAATTTTCCTCAAAAGTTAATTGTGCATATCTACAAAAGAATACCGTTCAATGGTGAAGTTTTTATCGTTTAGATAGTTTTGACGTAAAATGGTTTACAAAATTCAGTTTTGCCTATTAATATAAAGAGTTGACACTTGTACGTGAAAATCTTTGAATTCAACTTATCTGAAGAACATAATATGTAGTTCCATTATCAATTTGCAATATAGAATTATTGTCATGTTCAGAATACGATTTTGTAACACTAGATGGACGTTGGTAGCTTAAAAGTAGGAAATTTTTCGAGAAAATATTTTTAAATTTACTCTAGCTCACCACCCACCTCCAGGGATAAAATATAAAAAATTACTTGAATTAATTAACCTGCAAATTAATAAACTTATTAGAATAAAATATTCCAAAAGTTTATATTGGTAATAAAAATTAATTGGATGTGGAACAAATCCTATAGTTTTGAAATTCAAAACACTATAATAAATATTTAAAAACCTTAGTTTTGGTACTTTGTAAATTAGTAGTTCTTCGGATAGGGAGCAGTGTCAGTTACGAGCTGGGCGTTAGAGGATCAAAATAACAACTGAAAGTTAGAGGATCAAAATAACATTTAATAAATACATTTTACTTAACACTTGTTTTTCTATTTCGCAAAAAATTATTTTTGAATATTTTAATTAAAAAATTGGTTCAAAATGTTTATAAAATCAATCGATCGATTTCGACTTAGGAATATCTACTGATTTGTAAAAGTAAAAATTTTTGTTAAATATAGTAGAAAAAAGCAAAAAATAAATAAAAGAAGGGACAGAAAATAGGCAATAAAAATTTATCTATTGATCGTCCCACCCAAATGTTATTCATATGGAAAAATTAATAATAAAAAAGGGGAAGGAGAATAGCAGGTAGGCGATTAGTCATCGGCTGAGTAACAAAATTCAAGGTATATGGAAATACATTTAATTACCCGACGTATTTGCGAGAAACGGATTTCTCTCTGTTCATTACGGATATGTTGGTTAAGAAATACGGATTTTCGAATTTCATAAGATTCTAAGGTATCTAAACGTCTGCCTTTGGGTTGTATAAGTAATATATCTAAACTGTTTAAGCTAGCTGTATGATTTTCTAAAGTTAAATTGTTATGAAAAGTTTGATTGAACTCGATCGAGTGATTTTTAAACATTTTTGGGCTAGTTATATAGACGAAAACGAAACGGACTGAATTAGTGAAAACGGTTTTGACATTTTCATTTTTGTTTCTAATTTTATATTATTTGAAGTTTACTTATCATGTGTATGAAAACTAACGCAGAAAACCCATTTTATTTATTTATTTATTCATTCCATTAAAAATTTTGGTAAAGGAAAAGCACATATGGAAGCAATATAAATGAACAACAAAAAACAATACTTCCATTAGGCATAAAAACCTCAGATTTTTTCAAAAAACAAATCCACTCCATGCTAGTACCCTCCGTATTGAGCTCAAGCTCATTTGTTACAGAGAACACTGCAAGAAGTGAATACTTATAGACTACATACAAAAATAATACAAATAAATACAAAAGTATCATTATAAAAATAGAACTATATTCATTGTCATTCAAGTGCGCCACGCTAAATAGCACGCTTTAAAAGATTTAGGCGAAGCTGACCTCTTAATATCTAATGGAATAGAATTCCAAAGAGAAATACCCCTAACAGAAAAGGACATATTTAAAGATCTACACAGGTTTATAGGGGAAAGTAAACGTAAATTTGAATGGGACCTACTGAACAATAACTTATTAAATAAATAGGGAGGTTGCTTCGTTCTGAGAAGCTTAAAAATAAAAAGACATTTTACATTTGGTAAACTAATTACACTGCGTTTGGATCCAATTAAAATATAAAATATTTTGACAATTTGACATGTGCTTGTAAGGATAACAAAAAAATCATAACCGATAGTGGATAACCGCAAACACGAAACGAACGCAAATTGAATTGAATCACCCAGTAATACAAATCAGCGCACAAAGAGCGCATAAACAGCATATAGTTAGAGCGCTCAATTTTTACTTCAAACTGATGCACCTAATTCCATGCTATTCGTATTGTTGTCGACCGAAAACTCGGCTTTATTTCCCCTACAAATTAATTTATCTCTCTTTCACTTTGATTTGAGTATAACATGTAACTGTTGTTAACCGTTGGTTTGCCAGAAAATATTATTTTTTAATGTATTTTGTTGTATCAAAACCAAACACAATCATATAATATTGATTGTGTTTGGTTTTGGTTGTATGTACCAAATGTGTATTGTCATTCAGATACAACTACACATTTTTTTAATTTTGTATACTTACTTTATATGTTATCCATGTATTTCCACCTGAAAAACATTTACAAACGTCTATTACCTTCAGCTGAAATCTGGAGACTGATAGAAATGAAATAACAATTTTTGAAATGAAATTGATAAACAAAAGATTAGGTGGGGGTAAAAATGCAGTGCATAGAAGAAACCGAAGTAAATTTATTTGTTTTCTCGCTTCGACGTGTGCAAATGTTTCCATCTATTTCATTCTGCTATCAGCGTTTGTTTGCTGGGCAATTTATCAGTCCGTTTTCGTTTCGTTTCTTCTATATAATTATTTTAGTATGATTTCATATATTCAATTCATTCGTTTCGGTCCGTTTCGTTTTCGTCTATATAACTAGCCCATTTGAACCAATGTTTTAATTAAAATATTCAAAAATAATTTTTTGCGAAATAGAAAAACAAGTGTTAAGTGAAATGTGTTTATTAAGTGTTAGTGTATCGCGCCAAGTGCCTACGGCAACAAAATAAGATGAACAAATAAAAATACACGTATCAAAAATCGAGAAAATATTTAAAAGAAATGTGCTAATTGAAGCACATTTATTTTAGAAGGTTATATAATACTTTTTACGCTATTTGCCGTAGGCACTTGGCGAAACACACTTATACTTAATAAACACATTTTTATTAATCACTTGTTTTTGTTTCGCAGAATATTTTTCAAAAAGTTTAAAAAATCACTCGATCGATTTCGACTTGTTAGGTCATCATCAGGAGTATCTACTGAATTGTATTAGTAAAAATTTTTGTTATATAGTAGAAAAAAGCAAAATATAAATAAAAATAAAAGGAGGGAAAAAATAAGCAATAAAAATTAATCTACGGATCGCGCAGGTAGGCGATGAGTCATAGGTTGAGTAACAAAATTCAAGGTATATTATTGCGTACGTGAGAATAGAAAAGGGCGGGGTCTGTAATTGGTGAGAACCGGATTTCTCTCTGTTCGTTAAGGATATTTTGGTTAAGAAATATTGATTTTCGAATTTCGTAAGATTCTAAGGTATCTAAACGTCTGCCTTTGGGTTGTATATGTAATATGTCTAAATTGTTCAAGCTAGCTGTATGATTTTCTGAAGTTAAATGGTCATGGAAAGTTAATTGATTGCAACCAGATAAATGTTCTTTAGCTCTAATTCCAAAATTGCGCCCAGTCTGACCAATATAGAAGAAACTACAATCATTGCAATTAATCCTATAAACGCCAGATTTGGAAAGGCGATCAACTCTAGGTTTATTGTTAAAAATCATTTAAAAAAGCAAAACTAATATTGGTATAATTGGACACGATGTTGCTAATCCGTTGGCTCGTTTTTCCTATATACTCTAAGCGACGCCAATTTTCCCGCGTTGGACTGTCCGGTGGATAAATACCCGTTAGAGTTTTACGCTTTAGCTTTTTATTTAATAACTTTAATATAGTCCTAGTTGCATATACGTTATTTGTTGCTATTTGAAGAATTATGTTAAGCTCAGTGTTATAATTTGAATTTGACAGAGGGATGTTTATTAGTCTATCTATGAGTGAGTGGAAAGCTGACATTTTAATATTATGGGGATGGTTTGAAGAACTAGGGATAACAGCGTCTGTATACGTGGGTTTCCGATAAATTTTGAAGTCTAAAGTAGAATTAATCCTGGTTATTGTTATATCTAGAAAATTAATACATTTATTTTCTTCTTTTTCTAACGTAAAATCAATGGTGGGATATTGAGAATTTAACCAAGTAAGGAAAGAGTCTAACAGTCTATCAGTTCCATTCCATAGACATAATATGTCATCAACATATCTATACCAAAAGATTATATGACGAAAATAGGGATTGTTATTTGATATGATCATTTGTTCGAAGAAATTCATGAAAATTTCAGCCAACAAAGGTGACAGAGGGGAGCCCATGGGTAGACCATCAGCGAATTTGAAATATTTATTATCAAAACAGAAATAATTTTGTTTAATACAAGTCTCAAAAACTAACTTCAGTTCACGACGTAAGCTCTCATCTACAACATCCCTATCTAAGTAATTACAAACTATTTGGGACAAAGTATTAATTGGAATAGAAGTGAAAAGACTGGCAACGTCAAATGAAACTAGTTTTGAATGTAACGGAATGTCGTCTTGAATTTGATTAATCAATTCTACCGAGTTCTTAACCGAGTAAGCCGAAAAGAAATTAGTATGACAATTGAAAAAATGTATGAAACCCTTACATAGCTTGAAGGCAGGAGCATTGCAATACGCTACTATTGGTCTAATCGGAATGCCTTCCTTATGGATTTTTGGTAAACCATAAAGGATCGGGGCAGATGGATTCATGACAGAGTACTTCCAACCAGTTCCATCAAATAACTTCTGGCATTGGTTGATACTCTTACTAACCGAAGTCTTAAAAGACTTAGTTGGATCTCTGCCAAGCTCTATTGCTTTACTTTCTGTAATAAAATCAGAAATTTTATTGCAGTAATCGACTTTTGTGAGCACGGTAATTGTATTGCCTTTATCCGCTTTACACGCTATAAGGTCATGGTCACGTAGTTTTTTCTTTATCGCACCAATCACTTTGAAGTTAGTATTATTAGAAGCAGCAGAAGAAGAGAATGGTGGAGTAGAAGAGTTATCAATACCTTTCTTTATTTGTAACGCACACACTGATTTTATTTGGGTTATCTGGCCAGATAAGGCTGTTTCGGCATCTACAGCCAGATTTTCGAATAATCGAAGGTCGATTTTGTTTGGCGTAGGGGCAAAATTCACTCCGTTGCTAAGCATTTGCACCTCTGTATCACGGAAAACGACTGAGGACAAGTTCTTAAAACGTGGATGAAATTGGAAATCAGACGAACCACTATTACCTCTACGGTTAAATGGATAAGCCTTATCTCGCAACACATCCAGTTTAGCTTTTTGTTTCACATATTGAATATGTGAAATTTCAGCTACCTCTGCACGAACTTTTCTGTCCAGCCAATCGAACTCAACAGAGTGCAAACGAATTGCTAACTCAGTGTGAACAACTTTAAGATGGAGATATAAGTTGTTCCTGGTAGCATACCCTTTACGCAGCTCGTTATCCCTCCAGCTACAACGCGCTAGATTGATAGCTCTTCTTCCCTCCAAAGATTTACTATTGCATTTAATGTTAGTATAGTTAGGAAGCAATTTTAATTTTTTACAACTACTATTAAACCATATTTGATTATTATTATAACAAATTCTTACCAACAAACGACGATAAATTACGGCGAGGGTGGCCAAATCTGCCAACTTAATACTTTTTACGCTATTTGCCGTAGGCACTTGGCGAAACACACTTATACTTAATAAACACATTTTTATTAATCACTTGTTTTTGTTTCGCAGAATATTTTTCAAAAAGTTTAAAAAATCACTCGATCGATTTCGACTTTTTCTACTATATAACAAAATTTTTTACTAATACAATTCAGTAGATACTCCTGATGATGACCTAACAAGTCGAAATCGATCGAGTGATTTTTTAAACTTTTTGAAAAATATTCTGCGAAACAAAAACAAGTGATTAATAAAAAAATGTGTTTATTAAGGTTATATAATGAAAGTTTAATCGGACACGGTACTAGAAAACTCTGATCTCCGCGATGACATTTTAGAGTTAGAAAAGAAACTTAAATTAAATCCAAATCTATTTCAAAAGTATTACATGAAACCATCCAGCCATATACTTTCATCCACCACTCAATAATTTTAGAGGCGTACTCCTAAAACACCTTTTATTGCAAAATTTGACTTTATTTATCAACATACACAGTTTCTTCCAAGAGTGATACTTTCATTCCAACGTTTCTCTTACTAACATTTCGTTGCCTTCATTGGAGAACGACTTACCTTTGGCCTTGAGGGGAAGCAATTCGATCCCTAGATGGAGAAGCAATTCGAACTTCAATTTGCACGATTTTATCATCGTAGCGAACGACTTGTGACATGATGCATTGGCTTCAAACGCACCAATAACGCCATGTAATATTCGCTGCCGATGGTTTTTCGTTTCTCAAGGTAGTCGACGAATAAAATAACTTGCGCTTTCTAAAATGCGCGGACCAAAACATTACCCGCTGACATTTACGATTTTGATCGCTTCGAATGGCTTTGACTGGCTGCGTCCACTCAGCTGACTGATATTTTCATTCCGGAGTGTATTGGTGGATCCATGTTTCATCCATTGTCATACAACGACTCAAAACTCGTGTTTATAATGGTTAAACCGGACAACTGGTGCAAAGGCTAGATGCCAATCGAATTTTCATCATCGGTTACAAATCGGTGATGTTAATAAACAACTAAGACCCTCTGATGGAGTGCAGAATTCAGTGCCAACCCACTGTCCACGTCAATGTACAGGTTGACATGGAGCTTGCAATGTACAGGTGGTATACTGTAATTGTGTGAGTAGGTGACTGGGTTAATGATGTGGCGTGAATGCGTGATATCACAATGGGCCAAAATTGGCCCAGTGTCAACCACAGAAACCTAACCTACGGTTAAACAGCGCTCTGAATCATCGATGAGGTGGTGTATTTTATCAAATGTAAGCATGCGCACCTACATTTGAACACAACTTTCTCATGAAGAAATGTTCATGTGATTGATTATTTGTGTAGATTATGTATGATTATTTGTGTAGATCGTGAAAAATCAAATGCAGTGTGCCTATAACAAACGGTGGCCGTGGTTAACCCTAACTGGTTGTTAGATAAAGTTCTTAAACTGAAAAAAAAATTTTGAGGCTATAGCTAACACTATAGAGTTGTAACTACACTCTTAACCCAAAATGGTAACTCAAATAATTAATTAGTTAGGGAAAATAAACTTGGTTTTTAATTAACAAAACTAAATGTGGCTTGTTTGGTTCATTTAATCAAATTTATACATAAAACATCAAATAGGACTTCGTACGCATGCCATAAATATTTCAATCGTTTAGTTAAAATATCAGAAATTTGAAATCATTTACTTAATTACTAGCGTTAGTTAATTGTTTAACTTATCTTCTTAAATTATAGTGTGAAACTACTTTATTTTCAAAAGTTTTTCTTTTTTGCTTTAGATTAGCATTTCGAGCATTTTGCTTTTGTTTGAGATCATCTTTATAGAACACTAACTTTTTTCCTTTTTCCATAGATCGTTGAATAAATTCAATTGATCCTCCTGCGTATAATACAAATTGTTAGTGTATCCTAAATTTTCGTTAACGTGTTTATTTGTATTAGCCAAATTACTTTCTACACTATTGCATTGTTTGGTCATACAATAAATTAAAACGTCGAGATGGTAATTTTGTTATCGTTTTCATATTTGGGCGTATTGTGTCACGTATGTGTGAAGCGATTTAAATTGGGTTCGACTCTACGTTCGTTTATCTCATTCATCGTAACTTCATCCAGTTCGGATGGTAAAAGACTTATAATCTTGTTTAATTGGCAATTTTTTTGTTTGATTGGCCCCAGGCCTTGAACAGTTTGATAAGCCTTCTTCTAAAGAAGTAAGATTGGTGTCCTGGTTAGGGCCACCAATTGTAGCATTTATTTCAGTCTTGTTCGTCGTTAACTATTTTATCATAAATTTAAAATCCGCTCAAAATTTTGTATTTGAGTTGATATTATTAGTTTTATTAACATGACCCTAAATTCTTCATCTTATTTATTATAGATTCTCATTTGGTTTTAAGCACAATTTTGAAATCTTTGGCAGGTCACATCGTAATCGACATTCGCAATTCAATTTTTGCAGGCGAATTTATTAATTGACGTGAAAATATTAAAAAAAAAAACTACTAAAACAAACAGCACATGACTTACAACAGCGTTTATTGCAGTTTCTTCCTTTTAACATCGCAGCATCAACGTTGATGTAATGTTCCTTAGAGAATTTCTCATAATTTTAATTATGTATTTCCCTTTTTATTATAGTTATACACATACTAATTGTAAATCAGAATAATGATAAAAATAATCATAATGACATTTTATAACAATATCTATAATGATACTGTTTGTTACATACATCATTTTAATGAATTTAGACATCTGTGTTTCTTTCTTAGAGTTATTATATCGCGTATCATCATTATTAAAAATATACGTAGGTATGTATATGTTACATGTATTTAGTATGCAGTTTCTAGCTCGCGGTTATTTTCTTATAATTATGTTTTGTTTAATTTTTAACACAATTGTTATACTAACTACTTGAATTTTAAAAAAATAATTACAAGACGAGCACAATCACTTTGTATCTAAATACATTATACACAGAAAGATGTTTTAATTATATATGTACAGACAAACTTAAGACGACTGTTGCACACGGGAATATCCATAATGATAGCCAGAATGATCTATGCTCAATTAATAACGTCCGCGTACATAGCCTTATAATGTGAATGGCGCACTGATTTTAAACTCAATTATGTTTTTGCGTACGTAACACGACACAAAAAAAATTATTTTATTTACCTTTTTAATTTGAAAGCAACCCTTTTTAAAGAGTAAAATGTACCCAAAATAATCACCATCACATTTTTTGTGAGTGGCTGGTTGTTTTTTTTTTTAATTTTTTGGGGTACACAAAATGACTTTTTCTTAATAATAATGAGACAAAAAATTATTCTGTTGTCATCGTCAAGTTTTGTGTAATAAATGTATCGTTTAATTAGCCACGTCAAGTAATTACAGTTGAAAATATACTTTGATATTAATTGAGAAGGGTTTGGTAGCTAAAAAGGGGCTATTAACTAAAGATGAAAAATAATTTTTATTTTTTTATGATAATTTTAATTTTATTTAATTTTTTAAGGTTAAAATTTATTTATTTTTTTTGTTACATGGGCAGCCGACCAGAAACAGTAACACGATTGACTCCGTTAAACACGTGTGCGTAATTATGAAACCCAACGTGTAATAAGCAGTTCTACATTATCCCTAACTGCCAGTAATTCGTCAGTGAGTAAAACTCCACCAAGAATTTTAGCTAGTTCGAATGCTTTACCTATGTTCGGAATAATTACCCCAGTTGTGGTTGGATTTAAGTCCCTGGTTATACTAATCAAGTGGGTTGGATCAAATTCCCCATTTGTGAAATGCACATTTTGTACTCCTACTCGAATTGGGTATTCGCTATTGGTGCGAATATTTCCCGTTACAATATTGTCTCGCGTCAATTCAAAAACAGCCTCACAAATTCCCAAATAATAAGTTAAAGGCAAAGCGTTATTTACCGGATCAGGAAGGAATGCTGTGCTTCTAAACCAAGACCACTGTCGACAGGTCATATGGTATTGCGCTCGGTCCGAGGCTGACTGAAACTCCCAACTATCTTCCATTAACAATTCAATAAACTCGTCATAATCCAAAATTGCGTATTGAAGACTTTCCGAAAAATATCCGCCGAATCGTTCCAACTCAGATAAATTTACGTCGTACGCTAAATCACTACAAAAGTTTTGGAGAGTTGACGGTGCTCCAAACTCAATATAAACACTCAAAAGTGTTAGCAAATATTCATAGAATAAGTGCACACTATTTCCATTTGACAAGTCTAGTGGTGTTGGTAAATTAAATATTTCCTGAATTGTTGCACTGTCACCTATGTTAATTAAATAATTTAATCGGCCGAACGAATTGATAATAGTATTAAAACAGTCTGCGGGCAATAATTCTTCAGCAAGCAAGAATATGTATGGATAGAAAATTGGAAAATCGTAAGAAACAGCGGTTGGAGCTGAAACAGCCCAAACACCATCTATTAAACCCGGATTAGCTTGATGAATCCAAGTGGCTAAAGACGCACCAGTGTCATAACCGTACAGAACAAATTTATCTGAACCGTATTCTGCAAATTCGAGGCGGAGATATGTAATCAAGTCAACCACGTCAGCCATGGTTTGATTAATAGACAAGTAACGATTTAAATTTTCCACCGATAAATCAGAGGTAGGTTGATTTTGTCCAAAAAATCGTGGTTCAAGTGCATAAATTACACCATTGAGTTGTTCAGCAATATTAGTCATATGCGAATATTCGGTCCAAAATCTATAATCATCATTTTTGGTTGTTATGTACAGGAAGACTGGACCACCAGGCTGATAAAATTCTTCATTAATCCATACACTCTAAAAATAAGTTGTGATTAATTGTAAATCACTTAGAGAAGTTATTAACTTTAATTACTTGATCAAAGGTTTCGAAACTGTCCGGATTAAAATGATCTAGCCATTGTACAAAATATCCTTCACGAGCAGATGCTTGAGGATACTCATTGGCGCCAAAAAAATGTTCGCTAATAATTTTTCTTTGTAGGCTTAAAGGAGTTAATTTAGTTGAGGGTGCACTTAATGACCACACACTTGAGATTAACACAAATACACACAATACAATTTTCATATTAAAAACGCGTTATGAACGGTTTGCGTAATTAAAGTAACTAATGAAAAACACTGCCAGCTACGGGTGTTATGTAAGTAACGTTTAAGAAGTAAAATAATTTAGTAGTTTATTGATTTGTTTTTTATAAATTGTATTGCAAGATAAGATTGGCTTAGTTGTAAAATTTTTTATTGTTAGTTTATTGATTGGATTAACAACTTAATCGATAAAATGCTATTCCAACTAATATAAATAGCTGCGAAAAAAAAATGATTACATTCCACATTTCGACTAAAAATTAAAAATATTTAATTTACATAATTGCAATCGCAAACTGATTGGTACAGTTGAGTCGCCACTACACCGTAATTAATGAAAACATCTGGAAATGGATGGCAAAAAAGTTTCGCAAAATCACACCCACAAATTATGCGTGGAATGAACTGAAATATAAATTTTTGAAATGATTCGAAATAATTTCGATAAACTTGATTAACAAAAATAAAAATCTGTAATTGTTCTGGGAATCATGTTTTATTACTGGCCTGGGATAGGTCTGATGACGGACACTTAATTAACAATTAATACTAAACAAAACATAACAGATGTTTTATGAAGAATATAATATAGTATTTTGCTGTGAAACCATGCAGAAATTCAAATCTATTAAATTAGTATTTTTGGATTCTGCAACAACATAACATGATTGATATATAAGTATATAGTTTTACTAATTTAACATTTCTTAGCAAAATAGTCAAGTTAGGATGTGTGAGCAACATTAGTTGAGAATTCAGGTATACTGTGTCGTATTCACAACAAATTTAAACTCTGGTCTAGATATAAACCACCCAACTTCTCACGGTATAATAAATCTCCGTTGAACAAACTACTCATTATACTTTGGTTTCTTTAATTATATCGATGTATAAGTTTTGATTAATTGAATATTAATGGCCTCATTGCTTTAAAAATTTTGCTGTGACTTCATTTTATGACAACGGTTCCAATCTTTGACTATAGATGTCACTATAATCAAATAAATGGTACGGTTTTTTTGTATAATGTTTATGTCATGAAAAGTTAATCGCGGTGAAAAAACCAAAAAGTTCTACAATAATATCAATTAAAAATTATATTGCAGACTATTGGTAGGCATTAATTTATTACATTTTTTTTAAAATATGCATTCAACATTTCGTTAATCTTCTAAATGAAAAGCACTTTTAACGAACATTTACAGTTCAGGAAATAAACTGTCGTTTTCTGAAGTATAGACGGCAATCATGTTAAAGATCAAAATACATAGTTTTACGACTGTGTTGTCTTAACAAGACCAAATGTTCATTTTATGGATTACATCCCTATTTTTTGTAAATTTTTGTGTTTCCATTCTCCTCGGTTTTTTGATGTCTAAACGCGGTTAGTGGTGGATGGATTCCCGTGTGTTTTTTTTTTCGTTTTGTTGGTAACTAAACGAAAATGGGAGAGAGCGAGAACAATGCGCATCGAGTGTGTGTGTAAAGCAAAACATTCCATAAGAATGTTTTTCTTATATGCCTCTCGTTTACATCAATGCGAATTGATGTAAACGAGAAACAGAGAAGAAAGACGATTCTTTTGGAATGTTTTGCGCGTCGGCGTGAGAGTTTTTTTTTTTTTTTATTAATTCATTAGAGTTTTGATTTTTATATTGAGAAGTTGAGTTCTCGGTTTTGATTTGTAATTTTTACATTAGTTTATTGTAAACAATTTGGATTATATAAAAGATAAATTCATTAAATTATGTGCGATTATTATTTTTTAAAGTGGGAAAAATAATAAAATTCTTGGTCCAAATATTACATGTTCGAGTTTTTGATTGTAATTTCTATTGTGATTAAATTCGTTTGCTGATATGATGTACTGATTATCAAAAGTTTCTTGTGTAACGATTCCTCCGAGGCGGCTTGATTTGATTTTATAGGCGAAAGTGTACTACTGGCGCCGTGAGCGATCGTCGGATGCCGTATTTAATCACGGCACATTTTTACTGGAGTGCCAAATTTCGACAGAATATCAGCGGGTACTGTATAATTAACGGACACCGCATTTTTTGTACGGGTGCCGCATTATCAACGGGTGCCACATTTTTCAACGGGTGCCACATTTTTCCACGGGCGCCGCATTATTTACGGGTGCCGCATTATTTACGGGTGCTGCATTATCAACGGGTGCCAAATTTTTCAACGGGTGCCGCATTATTTACGGTGCCGTACAATATAACGGGTGCCACATTTTTCAACGGGTGCCGCATTATTTACGGTGCCGTACAATATAACGGGTGCCACATTTTTCTACGGTTGCCGAATTTTCAACGGTGCCACATTTTTCAACGGGTGCCGCATTATTTACGGTGCCGTACAATATAACGGGTGCCACATTTTCGACAGGTGCCGCATTATTTACGGGTGCTGCATTATGAACGGGTGCCACATTTTTCAACGTGTGCCACATTTTTCAACGGGTGCCGCATTATAAACCGGTGCCGTACAATATAAACGGGTGGCCAACCAGCTATTCGAATTGGGTATCGGGGAAAGGCCCCGCAACGATCGGGTGGCTAACCAGCGATCCGCAATTTTTACGGGGAGAGGGCCCGCAAGCATAACGGCACCAAGGCCACAACCTATTTTGGTATCGGGGAGAGGCCCCGCACCGGTAAATTTTTTGGTTAGTATTAATTAAGGTACGATTTTTTTTTTATTATTTTTTTTATTATTCATTTCATTTTATATTTTTTTGTTTACATATTTTATTTTTAAATTTTGTAATCGAGTGCCGAATAGCGGTCACGCGCTCGATGTGCATTGCTCTCGCTTCTCTCTCTCGTTCTCTCCCTTTCTTGTTTTTCTTCGTGGGAGGGTGTGTTCCTTTATTTTTTTGTTTGTCTAAATTGAATAAAAAATGAATTATTAACTTTTCCGGGTTGGGTATGATGAGGGGGGAATTCCCATCCTGTGTCGGTGTAGGGTAAGCGGTCCCTTGGTGCCCGCATCCGGATTCGAAACCGGTGTTTACCACCGTGCGTTATAATTTTTTAATTTTTCTTTTTCTTTTTGGTTCGTACCTCAGGTTCCGGCCGATAAATTTCGGCGGAACTCGGGTATTATTATTTGCGGTTTTTTTACTTTTTTATAAATATCTGTAATCACGCATGCCTCAATCCCCACGACCCTTCGCACTTCTCCCTGAGAATGTAGCCGGCAAAAATCACCGTGCAAGCCTGTGCGTGCGCTTAGTGAAATCTGCAGGTTGGCAGTAGCCAGCCTGTAACAATAGTTTGATTCGAGAAATAAAAGAGTGAGGGCGTATTTTTTTCAAGCGAAATGAAACACAATTTAGGATGCAAAATTTTATAATAATACTAGCTGACCCAGCAAATGTTGTTCTGCCATATAAATTATTTCTACTGAATATTTTGGTTGTTAAATAAGTGAGTGGGGATGGGATTTATGACAGAAAGAGGAGTGGAGCGCTGTAGACAATGATCGCAGATAAAAACAAAAAAACACCAACCCTTCGATTTTCAAGTCAATGTATTTCATTAACGTAACGGACATATTCATTGTTTGATCTGTTAAAAGTTAAATGTGAAGTGAAAAAAGTAATATATTTTTTATCCTAAAGTAGGAAAATGAAATAAAATAAATGATATTTTTTGTCAATACGTCTTTAGCCAACACAAATAAGCTCAACGGTTTGCCCACGCCGTGGGCATTGTCCGTGTGGAAAACATGGTGTGCCCAAATCGAAGCCGCAAACAGACATCGTTTGGCCTTGCGACTTATTGATTGTCATTGCGAATGCTAATCTTCCTAATAGATTGCGTTTGAATTCAATTGGCACGTCTGTGAGAATCATTGAAATTCGTGGCAGTAAGACATTTTTGGCTTGGTGTTTGCGATTCAAAATGATTGCTCCGATAATATTTTTCATCAATTTATTAATGACCAATCGCATGTCGTTGCAACGGCTGTGCTGTGGGTTCAAATTCCGAAGTAAAATAACCGTAGATCCAAGTTTCAGTCGTAGAAGGTGTGGTGGCATGCCTGGAAAATCCAGTGAGATCATAAACTCTGTTGGATAATTTACAGCTTCGTTGGTATCGCAAATTGTGTCGAGCGATTTTTATGATACCAAGTCGCCTGGCTACGACGGCTGTACCTTGCTTGAGGTTTCAATCGTCGACGTCCTCATTTTTGCTGCGAAAATGGCTCTTTCTGACAGCACGCATGATTTATGTATTGTGCGCGTACATCGGCAAATTACAATTTCATCATGGTGAGATATACGCAAGAACAACGTTTAGAAATTATTCAGTTTTATTATCATAATAATCGTTTTCCAATTGCAACTTTTCGTGCGCTTTTGCCATTTCTTAGTCGTAATAATCGTGCAAGTGTACTCGCTATTCGTCGAATTGTTGAAAATTTTGAGCGTACATTTTCTTTACATAATGTTCAAGTGCCAATAAGACAAAGAAACGCTCGAAGTAATGCAAATATTGCTGCCGTTCAGGCAAGTGTTGCTGAAAACCGCAATTTGTTGATTCCAAGACGTTCTCAAGAATTGGGCCTGTCTCAAACCACAACCTGGCGGATTATGAGAAAGGATTTGGGTTTGCATCCGTATCAAATTGCTCTGAGATTGCCTTGGAACAACTTGAAAACGATAACGATTTTTTTAAGAAAATCATCTTCTCCGATGAGGCTCACTTTCATCTGAGTGGTGCGGTAAATAAACAAAACTGTCGATTCTGGTGCGAAGAAAATCCACAAATTATTCATGGAAAACCATTATATTCACCTAAATTGACAGTTTGGTGTGGTTTTTGGTCTGGTGGAATCATCCGTCCGTATTTTTAGCGGTATGAAATATTGTTTACGACCTTTTCTTATACCTACCAAATATACATAAAAAATTTCATAAAATTCGGTCGAGCCATTTCGGAGGAGTGCGACCACAAACAACGTGACGAGATTTTTATATATTAGAAGATTATGAATTAATAGTTACCAATAGCTTTTTATTAAATTTTAAAATATATTATTAAAATATTTTTCTTTGTTTTTCTTTAAATTTTTTTATTAATATGACAGCTTAAAGAAAAAAAAATCAAAACAATCTTTTACTTAATTTTTGTGTTGCCTATTATAGCAGTGCATGAAGGTTATTCAGCCGAGCTACACGTAGTCTCATAAGACCGGCTTCACCTTTCTTTCATTCCCCTTTTGCCTACGAAATCCATTTTAACTGCGACATTAAATTTTTCGGTGAATCCGAAATGAAAAAATAGAAATGAAAATAAAAAAATTTAAGGCCATTTTTGAGATGTAGATATTTGTTTAAATTTTTTTTTTGGCGGAACAGAATAAAACAATACAAAAAAATTTGTTGTTTTAATATAAAATAAAGGTTTAAATTAACAAAAAAAATCTATTGTGACTTAGTTTGCAACCAGAAACTAAAATCTCGTGTAGCTTGGTTCAATAAATTTCGGCATAGAAAATTACAAAGCAACAAAAATGTTATTTCTTTCTCCAGCAATTTTGTAATTTTGTTAGTGTAAAGGATATGCGTTTTATATATTTTTTTTAATAATGTATGCACATTTTTATTTTAGATTTTGACATTTTTGTCATTTTATTTAACATAAGTCAATTTCTAATATCATCCAATTCGAAATTATTGTAATTCGTACGTAGATTCATAAAAATAGCAAAAAAACATGAATATCAATTAAAATACAGAAAAAATGTATCCTACTGATTCGATTAATTGTGTATTTTATATTTTGTTTTGTTTATCCACGACGATGAAAATGGCATAACAATTTAATATAATTTACTTTATGTATTATTAATAAATATCATTATACATTGCTTTACTGGAAACTAAAATTTGAATTAATTATTTTTAGATGATTAAAAAAATTTAAAGTTGTGAAATAAACGTTGAACTTGGAAAAAATAAATTTAACTTTAATTTTGCGTTTTAATTGAAACTTTTAAGTAAGCCATTTCCTAATTTTCTAAAATTGATTTTTAAATTTTTTTTATAGTTGTTTAATTTTAAAGTTTGACCTCAGCGCAATGCGGGGTTAAAGTGATAATATCTTAACATACATAAGAATGTAAAGCCCGCTAGGTTTAGACATATACTGACGTCATGCGAAAAAAATGAGAGTAGTAAAAGACGTGTAGTTTAAGAGGCATTGCCTATAGTCAAAATTTGGAACTGTCGTCATAAAATGACGTCATATAGCAAAATTTGCTAAGCAGATAGGCCTGGAATATTCTAGGTGCATTACCAACATACAAACAACTAGAGAAAATCGTGTTGGTTACACTTATAATGCAATACACCTTGAGTACCAGGTAGTACAGCTTCATACGTCATTAAATTTATGTCTACAGTTTACTTTCTGAATTAGTAGATGGTAGTAATGTTTGTAAAAAGTACATGACATTTACGGGTTTACCAAAATATTTAATGCATATTTTAAAAATAATATAACAAATTAATTCGTACCAATAGCCCTTATTATAACTTTAATTAATATTATTTGTTCTGAATGGATCCAGTCATACTTACCTAGAACAAATTCTCTTCCTAAAACACATAGTTTACCTAAACCACATTGTATAAACCTAAAACAAACATTATGGATATTAGAATACAAAATATTAATTTTGAATTTCACTTTATATTTATTAACAAGTAGCTGCTTACCTATTAATTTCGATGAATATAATGGTTTACCTAAAATAATAATGTTAAGCTAATGAAAATTCAATTTCTATCATGTAATTGTTGTCTTACCTGTTTGTTATTATATATTAGACATTTGTCCACTACTACAAATGTCATTGTAAAATTATCTTAAATTATACTAACACAAATGCAATATTAGTGCAACTTATCATTAGTGCTCATTAGAGCTCATTAGTGCAATTACTATAGAGGTGCGTTTTATACCAAATAAGTAACATGTAATACCATCTATTGGCAATCAAATTACAATTCGACTGGCAACCCTCTGTGGTCAATAGTCAAATATTTTGTAACTAATATTTTAAAAGGTAAATACAATTTTTCTGTCACCAACCAGCAACCCGACAAATTGTCGATAAGCATTAATAAATAAAAATAAAATCAGAGCTCGTGGTTTCATTTAATCAAAGAAAACATTGGTCCTTCGAGCCGGATGCGATCAGTGGCAATCTAAACGTAACATTATTTAAGTAAATCGGTGTAACTTATAAAGCAATGAGTGAGCTAGAAAGTTTGAAGAAATTGCGGTCCAATGCAAAGGGTAGAATGATGAAGCTTTTAAATTTTGTTAGTGAGTTAAAGTGCGAGAACATTAGTGAAATTGAGCAACTGAGAACGAGAGCGATATGATAAAAACGTCATACCATCACATCGCATATCGGGTCGTTCGTAAAGCGGCCAGATGAAGCGTTACGTAAATCACTTAGGCTGATTTTTTCAAATTTTTGGAGAACCGGACGGATTCATTAGAAACATTCATTAGTAAATGCTTTCATTACAAGAAAATGTAATCCAGTCATGCCAATGAAGATAAGTAATAAGGTCAACTCGTTCGCGACGACCGCGAGCAGTAACAGTGACAAAGTATTATCGTGTCCAATATGCAAAACCGATGGTCATAAGCTCTTCGAGTGCGAGCAATTCAAAACCATGGCAGTATCCAAGCGGCAAAAACAATAAACAGGAAAAGCGATGCTTTAATTGCTTGAATTATAACCATAACGTATACGCATGCAGATTCAAAGTCAGATGCCGACATTGTCGAAGCAAGCACCATATCTTGTTGCATATAGACGAACAAGTTAAAGCTAGCCCGGCATCAGAACCCGCAGATACCGCAGCAAGTCAAACCACACCAATCACGTTTTATGATAAAGATAAGGGGTAATACAGCGATGATAAAGATAAGGGGTAACAATGGGTATGAAAGGGAATGCAGATCGCTACTAGACTCGTCCTCCCAAGAATCCATCATAACTGAAGAATGTGCGCAAATGCTAGGGCTCGCATAATAATGAAAGGTCTAAGGGATGTAATTTTGGGGCAATCGCAAGAAAAGGTCCAGCTGTCTGTGCGTCCAGTTCACAAGGAGCATCCGCAATTTGAAGTCGAAGCATACATTGTGTCCAAAATTGCCTCATTACTTTCTGCAACCGATTTTGACACTGATAGATGTGAGCAATTAAACGGGTTGCGCTTAGCAGATCTAAAGTACAACTGTAGAGGTGCAGTATACTACTTGGCACCGAAGTCTACTATGGGGTAACGGGCGGCAAATGATTGCAGGTAACTAATCGATTGATAGCAGAAGAGACTTCATTCGGCTGGGTATTGCCCGTTGGAATCGTTGACTAGCCGAAAAGTGAAGCATGGTGCTTTAACGTGCTACTTGACATTGACGCATCGTTACGAGCCTTTTGAGAAGTTGAGTCAATTCCAGAAAAAACGCATGTCTCCGAAGCCGAACGAAGGTGTGAAGAACTATTCGCCAAAGCAACCAGAAGAGATTGGGATGGTAGATTTATCGTGCAGCTACCACTAAGGGAATCCCCACAAAACATTGGATCATCATTGGGAATAGCGGCCAGCAGACTAAGAGCAATGGAACGGAGGTTTCACCGAGATAGCGTATTCAAAAATGTATACATCGCCTTTATGCAAGAATACGATGGGACACATGCGAAGGAAGTACCACGCAATCAGGTAGATCTCAATATCTTACGTGTGGGCTCGACAGTTCAATCATCATTATTCGATATAGTACTGCGATTTCGACAACATCCGTTTGTTCTCACCGGAGACATTGAGAAAATGTACCGCCCGTTATTAGTCGACGAAGAAAGTTTGAAGCTGCAACACTTTATCTGGCGAAGCAAGCAAAAGCAACCAATCAAGCATTATAGACTTAAGACCTTGACATATGGCAAAGCATCGGCGTCATTCTTAGCAACAATGTGCTTAAAGGAATTAGCCATAACGAATCAGGAGCAGCAGCAACAGCGATAAGAAGAGATATCTACGTTGACGGCTTAATGACAGGGGCAAGCTCGATCCAGGATGTATTGAAGTTAAAAAAGAGTATTTCGGCGATTCTACAGTCTGCAAAATTCAATATGCGTAAATGGTCCTCGAATAATGGGGCAATTAGGCGAAAATTTGGCGATATACCCGATCTGAAAATTATGGTATGATGTTAACATTCCAACAAATATGTGTATAAATATAGCATGCTAGAAGTATGCATGCGATTTTCGTTTATCGGATATATTGAGCACGTATCACTGGGTGCTTTCAGGTCACCCAACAGTGTTGGTAACATGTTGCTCACTTACCTGAAAGCACCAATCGAAAAAATTATTTGCCATTGGGTACTGTAATACAATCTGTTTATGATGCATAAATAAATTTTACATGTGGGTCCCGACACAATATAGCGGTGAAACCCATAGCATGCGTACGTACCTGTAAATTGTGGTTAATTGTTTTTTCTACATGAATACTATCTTGAATCGGCGATTTATCATTATCGACAGGAAGTACAGGTATGTGATTATGCATAGCTGATGATGAAGTCGTGTTACTTAAAGATGACATACCTATTTCTGTTAAACTGTTATCTGAAATTAGTTTTAGTAAACTACTGAAAATTTTCCGTAAATTGATAGTGTATTAGAATGAAAAATGTTTAGCGCCAATTTCTTTCCGCTGTACAGAATTTTCAACAAACTCATCTTGGACAAATACTTCAGTAATATTCGGAAGTGTTTCGTTGGGATTTTTTTTTTGAGAATTTTCGCGGTCGAACTCGCTACATGTTATTATTGCTGATGCTCGCTCTTGCATAAGGGCATTCAAAAGGGAATCTATGTAATTAAGTTCAATTACAATTAGAAAAGTCGTATAGTATGTATTCATATGTTTTAAAATTATTAAACTTACCAATATTGTTATGTAAAATCTTGCAATGCAACGTGAGCTAATCCGATTGAGGATTAATACATTTTTTATGAATAGCCTATTTGCTGAAAATACGTAAATAATAAATGATTAAAAAAGCCCGACGAATTTCAATGACAAAATAACATTATTTTAGTAATTTTTTATTTCGGCTGTCACTAAATAGTCCAGCTAAAGATTATTGGAATGAATCAAGGGACAAAATCGGTATGAACTGTCACAAATCTGCAACGAAAATAATTTAGTGTTTATGTGTTCAGCTGGCCAAGATCGGACACTAGAATCAAATAGTAAATCAGCTTTATAAATGTCAAGTAAGGATGCACTGAGAGAAATTATAACCGACAGAGATATATTTTCATATAAATAAATATATCTCGTTTCGGGACAAGAATATTTTATATCTGTAAAACCGAAAAATATATCTAATTTTCTATAACGTTTAGAGACATAAACATATCTCTCTTAGCCCGGTATATACTACTCAAAGTTAAGACAAATACTATATCATAAAAAAGGACATTTTTTATGACTATACCATAAATATGCACTTACAAACTATTTCTAATGTAAGAATTTGAATACCACATTGTAATAAAATTCACGAGATATGCGATTATGCTATTTGAGATATATTTTTTATTGAACTTAGTTAATTTTGATACACATACTTCTATATTTATTTCCAAATCGGTCAAATGTTGCAGATAAATCAATATATCTATACGGAAAATAATTTTTTTTCAGTGTGATCTTAAGGGCTTTTCATAGAAATCAACCCCCCGATTCTGACGATAAGACTACTAAGACTATCTTAGCTAAGACTTCTTGTCGACTGTTTTTTAAGACTAAAGTCTTCATTGAAATTCTGAAGGCAGTATGTAGTCTTAAATAATATATTAGAAATAATCCAAAGACTTTTGTAGAGCTGTCGAAACCAAATTTTTACCATATTGTTTCAAATTTATGAACGAAAGGCGACAGTTCAATTCGAAATTGTTATAAAATCTCAAATTTATGTTATATATATGCTAAGTGTATTATTCCAATATAAAATAGTACATAATATTTTAATTTGAATAAATTTTCTGTTTTTAATAGTCAAATACGTATAATTATTGTTTCTGTTTAAATGTCAAAATTATGATCCCTAAGACCACCTATTTCACTGATATTAACGAAGATAATTTTTTAATGGCATTTTCTTTTTACAAAAAAATGGCAAAAAATTTTGATGTACATCAAAATTTTTTGATGTAAATCACATTTTCGCGTTCTTTTAGCGGAAAAAATAGCAAAAAATGGAAATGTAAATTTTTACTTCGATTTTAAGTACCACATACACATATTTATATACATATAATACGTCAATCGTAAATATTGTCAAATACGTCAAACTCGTTATTTGATTTTTTTTTTCAAAATGGTTTGTTATTTAAATTTTTTGACTTATAGATGGCTAATGTGTAAGAATCACAACAATCAGTTTCGAACAAATGAGACTATTGATTTGAAAAAATCAGTCTTCTCATCAGGTCGCGACGACTGATGTTGTATTATTACATTGGAATATTGTCTATAATATATATAGAACATACCATGTAGTTGTACTACTAGCGAATTACTGCATAGCGTACGAAATTTGATTCTTTCACATTTCCATCTATATTCTATTTTAACAACTAACTTTTTGCATTCACGAATTTTATTATATATTTTACTTTGGTTTTTGCAATTGTGATGGTGTTATTGTGATTGTTCTGTATATTGGTATATTTCAGCACTCTCGAATTAAATTCACAAATCGTAGGAAATTCTTCCATTTTAGCGTCACTATCTGTGTGACAAACGAATATGATAATCGACACTTACTTATACACAATCAACTTCCCAAACCACCACCCCATACTTCTTTCCTTTAAACGCAGGATCGCGGATAAATTTAAATTTTTTGACTTATAGATGGCTAATGTGTAAGAATCACAACAATCAGTTTCGAACAAATGAGACTATTGATTTGAAAAAATCAGTCTTCTCATCAGGTCGCGACGACTGATGTTGTATTATTACATTGGAATATTGTCTATATATATAGAACATACCATGTAGTTGTACTACTAGCGAATTACTGCATAGCGTACGAAATTTGATTCTTTCACATTTCCATCTATATTCTATTTTAACAACTAACTTTTCGCATTCACGAATTTTATTATATATTTTACTTTGGCTTTTGCAATTGTAATGGTGTTATTGTGATTGTTCTGTATATTGGTATATTTCAGCACTCTCGAATTAAATTCACAAATCGTGGCGGTTTAAATAACGGTTTGTTATTGTTTCGGCATCCCTTTCGGGTTTAGGCACACTACTATAAAAACACATCAAATTTTTTCGTATTCTTTTTAGTTATCGGAAATTTGATTTACATCAAAAACGTAAAAGAATTCGCTATAAGACTACTGGTATTACGCTATAAGACTGGACTACGTTACTGTACGTTAAGCCTCGTTCTCATTAGTCAAGTTACTTGATTTCAAGTACTTGAATTCAAGTTTGCGTTCTTATATATTCAAGTTAATTTAGTGAAGTAGTTGCTTAAAATGTCATCGAATGAGTTGGTGCATGCTGAAATTTAAATAATAAAAACTGAAATCCCGAATGAATTATTACAAATTGCAAATGCGTTATTAATTAAACATAAACGTTAATTAAACATAAACGGAGAATCTAGAGATAGTCAACGTGTTTAGATTTATTTAAAAGGCCAATTTCACTATTACCAGATACAGTAGATTTAGTGATACTGGCTAGCTGTTTCTTGCAGAATTGACTTAGAAGCATAACTGAAACTGCATATTTACCAACAGGATCCCTAGATGAAGAAGACCATAACAGATAAACCATATAAGTCCTGGAGCACGGCGAGAAACTACTGGGAAAGCTGAACAATCAATGTCAGATATTACATCCGGGGTGGGTTCGCATAATTATTCTCAGGATGCAGGAACGAGCCTTTTTTCGTTCATTTTAGTTAATAAATGTTTTTAAAATTTTCATCTCCGGCATTTCGGTCGTGATATAAAGTTAAATCGATGTTTCATAAAACTTCAAAGGATTGGTAAATTTCAAACAAATTTATAGTTTCTGCACAACTCCACTTCATTTTTGTAAATACCTCACTTTTTTTATAAAGTGATTTCCACACTACTATTGGGGGTACAAATTGAAAATGCGGGATTGATAACAGATGGCGTTACTAACGCTATACGCATCAGGCAGTACTGTGACTATGTTCATGTCAAAGCTACGTCTTATAGCTTTAATTTTCAGTATGTGTCAATTTGTCGCAGTGTCAAATTCATAGTTTTTTTGAGCTCTCAATATGTCGAGTTTCGTGCCAACAAAACAGCATTTGCGGGAAGTTTTAATTTACTTCTTTAATTTGAAGAAAAGTGCTGCTCAAGCACATCGATTGGTCTCCGAGGCTTATCCGAGTCATGTTCCATCGGTTTCAACGTGCGATAGATGGTTTGTGCGGTTTAGAAGTGGTGATTTTGACGTTGAGGAGAAAGAGCGGCCGGGCCAAGTGAAAAAGTTTGAGAATGCTGAATTGGAGGCAATACTCAATGAAGACTCGTGTCAAACTCAACAAGAGCTCGCAGATTCATTGGGAGTGACACAACAAGCCATTTCCCATCGTATAAAAGCCCTCGGAATGATCCAAAAGCAAGGACATTGGGTGCCGTATGAGCTGAAGCCGAGAGACGTCGAGCGCCGTTTTTTTGCATGCGAACTGCTGCTCGAACGGCAAAAACGGAAGGGTTTTTTGCATCGCATTGTCACTGGTGATGAAAAGTGGATCCATTACGATAACCCGAAGCGCAAAAAATCATATGGTTACCCCGGCCATGCATCATCATCGACGGCCAAACCAAATATTCACGGCGCCAAGCTCATGCTCTGTATTTGGTGGGACCAGCTGGGTGTGGTGTATTATGAGCTATTGAAATCGAACGAAACCATCACAGGAGCACTATACCGAACTCAATTGATGCGTTTGAGCCGCGCACTCAAAGAAAAACGGCCACAATACGAGCAAAGATACGACAAAGTAATTTTGCAACATGACAACGCTCGGCCACATGTTGCAGCGCCGGTCAAAACATACCTACAAACGCTGAAATGGGAAGTCTTACCCCACCCGCCGTATAGCCCAGATATTGCTCCTTCCGATTACCACCTTTTCCGATCGATAAAACATGACCTAGCTGACCAGCGCTTCCATTCTTACGAAGAAGCCCAAAAATGGGTCGATGACTGGATAGCAGCCAAGCCGGCCGAATTTTTTCGCGACGGTATCCGTAAATTGCCAGAAAGATGGGAAAAAGTTGTGGCTAGCGATGGACAATATTTTGAATAATTCATTTGTTACTATTTTTTCAGAATAAACGTTCAAAAATAGAAAAAAATCCCGCATTTTCAATTTGTACCCCCAATAAATTGTATAATGAAGCTCATCTCAGACGGCTCAACTTGAAGCCAAAAGTTGAAAGGGTCTCTACTTTACTTGATACTTGAAGTAAAGTAAAATTAATTTGAATTCAAGTAAAATACCACGTTCATATCAGTCAAGTAGATTCAAGTTACTTGAATTCAAGTACTTGAAATCAAGTAACTTGACTAATGAGAACGAGGCTTTAGAATCGGGGGGCAAATAATTTCCCTGTAATTATATTTTGTGTTTAATATTTGTTTTTTTAATGAAATAAAAAAATATATGTGTGAAAATATAGTTTTATTTGATGGAACATGTAAATATTAAATCTTGCCAAAATCATATATTTTTCACCATCTTTAAAAATACACATTTCTCTAAATATATTTGACTAAGATTGGTGACCCTCGCAGTCGGCGCCATTCTTCGTCAAGTTTTTACTTAAGTTGGATTCTAATAAATATATATAAAAAAACTCACATCTAATACTTTTTTCAATTTAAACTAAACTAAATAAATCAAGTTTTAAATAAAGTAAAATAGTAAAATTTCTAAATTTGATGTGTAGCTATATGCAAAAAATAAAACAATAATTTTCGCACTTATTGAGTTTGGGAGAAAGTTAGGAGTTTTGTTGTTGTTTCATCAGCACGCTAGATGTAAATATAAAATGTTATTATTATTTATATCAAGCAACATTCTTATTAACTTTGTGCATCTAGTAGGTTAGTCAAACAGCAGCAAAACTCCCAACTCTCAGGTTTCGAACAAAATATATACTCAGGGGTGGGATTTTGTAACATCAATTTTTTCGATACTAGCGAAATTTACCTCTCTTTCACCATGAACAAAATTGAACGTTTTTTCACTTTTCAATTTTGTTGTTTCTATTGCTATCTCAGCAAGCTCGAATAGAACCTCTCTACTCTGTTTCTATCATCTATTTGTTTTATAAGTGATCGAAAAACGAGAGATAAGCAACAAAATTGTTCTAGTAGACTACGATCGCAATAGAAAAGTGAAACAGTAAGCAAATTAGTTCTAAAAAAATAAACATAATTTTCAAAAAGTATCAAAAAACGCGATGTTACAAAATCCCACACCAAGGCATCCTCAATGCTAAAATTTTTTCAATATGGCGTATTGATTTTGATATCGTTCCGTTTATTAAATTCAAAACGTGGTTAATTTGATTTTACTTTTCTATAAGGTAAAAGTCATATGTTTTCTATTTTTTCTATTGAGGGATGCGCTGCAATTAGCATTAATTACAGCTCATATTTGGAAACCGTGTTTTTTTAAAGTTACGATCATTTGCACGAAACAAGAAGTAATCATTGAAATTCAATTTACAGTAAAAATTTAATGCATCGCTAGTATAAAATAGCAACACCAATATCGAGTTCATTGAGATGGCATTGAATAAGGCTCTGAATTGTCTCCATTTTCTACAAACATATATTTACCAGTGCTTTTTGAAAATACCTTTTAAAACTCGTAACTTTATGGATGAAGTAATATGTTAAACTTCTACAAAGTTAAGAAATTAAACGCACTGTACTAACCAGTTGGTCCAGAATCAGTGTTTGTCGCTACTGTCTATTGTAGTGAATCATAAGATATCCTTTTCATGCTGTGTGATTTCTAACACTTCATTTCTAAATAAGTTCACCCCTAAAAAAAACAATTTTGCTTCCAAACAATAAAAGTCATAAAATAAAATTAGGCTACAAATATGTTATCATTTTGAGAATATATCACAAAAAACCAAATATTTTTAAACAATCAACTTTAAAAAAAAAGTCGTACGAGTACATACCTAGTGACAAAAAAGTGATTCGGTTGATAATGACGTGAGATTAGAGTAATTTGTTTTCGTTATATAGAAATGTTTTCTTTTTTGCCATTTTAATGTCAACATTATTTTTTGTCTGCTTCATGGGTTATGGAGAGAAAAAACGAGTGAAAATGAAAAAAAGGGTTACCCTTTACATCACACATTATTGTCATCAATCCAAAAAATGATAGCAGGAGAAGAAATTTTTTTTATAATAATCATTATAATGATAAGGAATATAATGATGCCTATGAATATGATTTAAAGTGTTTGAGAATTTTCCGCTAAATAAACTTCGTGGAAGTATAGTTGAAATTAGTTTAGCAAAAATTAATACATAACAAAAATATTATGTGTACACACAATGCACATAGGCATGTATTGTATAGGGAATGCCAACACTCCTAAAGAACCAAGTCTGCGATAAAGTGGGAAAACGGTAACAGAAAATCGTATCCCGCGCATTTGTTTATTAATTTTTCATTTTTTTTATTTACACAAAATAAATTTCCATTTATTTTTCTAACCAAAAGAAATCAATCAAAACGAATGACCATCCTCCTCATCTAATACATTACATTATATTATGTGCGCTTTTTTACAATGTCGAGATGTTCGTGGAAGGCAATCGCTAAAGGCAATATAGCACCCCGTTTAAAAAAATATCCATGTATGGAGAACAGTTTTTCCCTTTCATATATTTATCTCTCCATATACACATATATTTCCACATTTCTATATAAGTTGAAATGTGGGTGAAATAGGTGGAATAATGTAATTTTTTTTAAAGCAACCACCCTTATATTTTCTGGACCGATCGTTGTTCGTTGGAAAATTATAAAAAAAAAGTATTTTCATTCCACCTTTTTGAAAAAGTGAACGGAAAAAAATTGTATACAGAATGATGTGTTATTATTATTTGAATATAAAATAAAAATTTATATAATGTATTGAAGGTATGGTAGTCCTGTGATAGCATTCACTTCAATCTACATAAACACCCCCTTGTGGACGTATAGAGGAAAAAAGTATATTTTTTTTTTCATATATAAGCATCGAAAGCTTCAATAAAAATATTCAATGCTTATATTTATATTTGAAAAAAAAATCATCTCGAACACAAAATAAAAAATTGAAATTTTTTATTTTTAATTTCATTTTTGGGGGTGATTTGGATTTTTTTTTTCAGGGTGGCTTAATTTTTTTATTTTCATTATTATAATATATATGTGTATATTTTGTTATTCATATATGGATAATTTTTTTTTTCGTATTTGATTCAGTTGTCTAGAGATTTTTTTATTATTTTTCGCATAATCAGACACTCAGTTGCAAAAACATACACCCGGCCAAATACAAAAACGATAAATTATGGAAAAACTTATAATTTATTGCACAAATTCAATATAAGCCTCAACGGGGCAAGCGTATTCGTATGTATGTGTATGTGTGTGTGTGTGGCTGCATAATAGGTTTTGTATACAAAACAGTTTTATTATGTAGTAAATTGCTACCTACTTTGAAGCATTTATTCTTTGAAACTGGATTGAGACTGTTTTCATCAATTAACATATATAGTGAAAAGTTTACGCTGAAAGAAAACTTATTTATTATTGGTTTAATTCCAACTGTTAAGATTATGCCTGGTTACTATTTAACATTTGTTTCATTGATTGTGACCATCAATTCAGGATAATCTAAACCATACAATTTCAAAATACCACGCCAAATGTGTATCCAGAATTGTTCTCTTAATCAACTTTGCGAACATTCTATTCTATTGCTTAATTGTATGTAATACATTTCGTCAAAGGTACAGCTCACTAAAGGGATAAATTCAATAGGTAGAACTAGAAAAAGACAGGAACAATGGAGACGGTATTACGGTGATTGAAAATGAGTGTTAACTACAATAATGCCGGATGTGATTGTTGAAGATGGAGGATCGCAGGAGAGAGTTAGATCGCTGGAGTTCATGTCTGACTGAATTTAAATTTAATATTTTTTTTTTAATTTTCTGTATTGTTATTTTCACTGAAATATTTACGGACGGATAACGGAACGTCAACATGCGTTAGTGGTAAATATAAATATTTTTTTCCGTTCGCGATACTTGTTCATTTTTGATTGCAAACTGGCATTGGAGAGTGAATAAACGTGGTGAACAAACATTTTATTTGATAGTCAGTAATAGCGTGCCTTGAAACAAAATTGAATTTGCAATTGAACTGTGAACGGTTATCTTTGATCGGAGGTATGTGTATCTGGCATTTGGCATTTCCAGCTGAGATCTCACTGAAAACAAAAGAATATTTCATATACAATTTTGTTAGGGCTCACTATAAACAGTGCGAATCTCAGTGTGCTGGATACAACCATTGATTTTTGTTCATCACGATTTACTACTAATGTTTTTTCAAAACATCGACTTATTATAAGTAACTCCGCGAGGAGAGTTATTTGAATAAGTATGTCTAACGGAAATGTTTCCAAAATTGTATCTTAACTAAAATGTAAGACATATGCAGTTTATCATTTTAATCTAGTAGCAACGACCAACAAGTCAAACGATATCGTTTATATAAAAGTAATTGCATTGTGCACGATTTAGTCAAGATGGCAAAAATAAGTCAACAAGTTTGTATTAAGTTGGTGTGTGGAAAATACCTTTTCTTTACAAGGTTACCTTCACGATAGGTGTAGATTGGGTTAGTAAAACAATATAGACCTTTATTTAATTATACATAATATAACGAATACATGCATAGACGTACAGAGGTGTGATATACACATAATAGGTGCATTGAATAAATATTAGAAGTTAGAATTCAGAAAAATATTTCTAGCTCCCTCATCGAAAAGCTGACCGAAAATATTGAATATGAGATGAGAGCAGGGGATTATTCTAATTTAATTCGTTATTCACCGTTAGTTGGGTTATAGCACAAGCTACCTTAATAGAAATGTGTGTTGCTTTTTTAGGGTTTTTATTATTCCAATGAAAATATAAATTTTTTATCGTTTGATTATGTATTTTGGTTTTTCCATAAAATTCATGAAACAAAATATTTGAATCTATCGTTGCCAGTATGTAAAAATAATCATTTTATGAGAACCACTTTGAATACATTTGGAAGTCGCTGGAAAATTTTGTTGTACTCATTACTTTTCATTGTGTGTTATATGCCGTTGCACCGCTCTAACTAAATTAACCGGTTTTATATCAATATAGGAGATAAAAGTGAAAAAATTCATAAATCTTTTTGTCAAATGAATAATCTTCGAAAATTCATTAAATGCCATGAACAAAAAATTAATCAATTTTTCATCTCGTTAACGGTATTACTTGTGCTTAATTCACAAAAAAACGAAGGCAAATTCTCAAAATATTTCCTACCCCCTTAAATAATTAAGAAAATTTTCTATTCAATATTACTTTCTAATTAGAATTTTTTCGCTACCATTTTTCCCAACTCATTTTATTTTTAATTTCATCGACTCTGGTGATATATACAAAAACATAAAAATTCATTGGAAATGCTTTGATAACGTCAATTAATCATTAAATGTACACAAAAAAGGAGTGAAAAGCTCAACAAGAAGTTTTTTTAATTTTCAACCAATTTTCGTTGAAATTTCATCAGTTAAGCATTTTCATTAATAAATTAAATTATATATTAGACTATGCTTGGTGGCGGTGACGTAAGATTATTTGTCATTATCAAATGTATTGTTTACGTAAGGTAGACTGGTATAGAAAAAATGTTACTAAATTGTAAATTCGTGCAAGAAACAATTTATGCTAAATTCATCGTATAGTTGAGATGTTCGTGTTCCCAGTTTTCTTGCTACTATAACAAACATAAAATTGTTAAACCCTTGAAAGGATAATAAAAAATGATAAAAATATGAATACATATAAACATAAAAGTAAAAAAGAAAATGTATGATAATGTAAAAAAAAATGTGTGGTCGATATTGTTATTTATGCTCAATAGAAAAAATCCTGTTTCGCAATTAAAAAGCTTTTTTCAGTATTGATACCTGATGATGGCAACTTCTTCAAAACAATGCAAAATTAAACTTATTTTTTAATATTATTCTTAGTTAATTCGGCTAGCTGAGACAACGACTCAAACATATTATTGAGATTGTCACTTTCGTTCCCTTTCTTGTTAAAACTTAGACTTGTTGAAGACAAACCATTTTTAAGATCAAATAATAAGAGATTTTATATGCAAAGAGCGATTAAACAGCCAGTAACCTTTGTAAAGCGACGCTTACGCAAACCAGCGATCATGAATATAACAGAGGAACTACGAATTACAAGAAAAAAAGGCTTATTTCCTTCTTACTTATTTTACAAATTCAGAACTAGTTGTCAAAAAATTATATGTTTAATTATAAGAATAAAATATGGTTAACTCCTAAGCATTGGAATAATAAAATTGCTGTAACTAGTATAATAAAAGGGCGGAAGATGTGAAAATGAAATAAAAAGTATTCATACTCACGGTGATGGATGAGTGATTTTTAGTTTATCGTAAAAAATCCAATTCAATAATTTCTTCCCGATTTGACGCTCCTGAGCTTATTCCCCAAAATGATCTACCCTTTGATAAATGTATGTCTTTTAAACATTCCGGAGCGAATTTTGTAAATTTTGCAAATTGCGTAGCAACATACAACAAAATTATTGCTTACTACAGTCATAACATGTCGCTGTGGTGTAGTGAAGGATTTGTATTTTTAGATTACGTACGTATATATGTCGCAAAACACAGTATGATACAGAATGTCATATACTCGAATGAAAAAGCGATGAAAAATGCGTTCCTAATGTGGTCCATTTCGAGTATGTATTGAGTTCGCCAGGCAAATGTGCAAAAACCTCTAGGTTGATAATTTTTATGGTTACTTTGTAAAAGAAACTTTTAATTACGCTACACTTGGTTAAGCAGCGGCTAAAGGCGGCCGCACGAAATTTGTCTCGAGCTCGAAAAAGTTGGAAATATGTGATATATAATGCAAATTGTTGTTGTAAATTTTTGTTGTAATGCGTTGTATCGCCGTTTTGATATCACACATTTTCAACTTTGTCGAACTCGAGACAAATTTCGTGCGGCCATCTTAAGTCCTATTTAATTTAAAAACGCAGTATTGTTTCAATAAAATTGAAAAAGGGTTTTCGGGCCCCCAACGAGAGGTGACAACATCATGCAATACGGCAACATGATGCGTATCACACAACAACATGGTGAACCATCCGAAGGACTCAATGAATCCAAAAACCTTGTCTTTGCAGATTTAAGCTAAATAACTTGTTGAAAGAATGTCTCAAGCCTACCAAGAACCCCCATGACTAACGACCCATCGGATTCGATTCCTGGCACTCGAAAAGCAGCTCACCAATTTTTATCAAAATCGTTCGAGCTAAAACTTATTTCAAAAATATGGTTCCGGGGCTCATCGGAGAACCGTCAATGAGATAGAATGTGATAATTTTATTGCCAACAATACAGAGATAAAAATCATACAGAAAATTTAAAATTTTCTATACTTATATGTACGGAGGTTGTTGAATATGTAGAGTTAAAAAGAAGTTTCCTAAAAATTTCTCAGTTTTAAGGGACTGTGTTCAGAATTTCGGGGTGTATCTGATGTAAATCAATTATCTGTAGCATGTTTAGGTATTGAAATTGTCTTTGATTTGGTGTAGTATAAAGTATGCAAACCTTAGCATACTAAGGGTTTAATCCTTTAAGTTAGGGCTTTCGACAAAATTCAATTTTCTTGGTTGTTTGAATGTGGAATTAGGAATCAGGGTAAGTAATCCAAGCAATCCAAACTTTAATGTACAAAACATTTGAAACATGGAATTTGAAAAATGCCCTGTACGAGTTTGAGATAAATATAGTTTAAATAATTGCTGCATTTCATGACACCACCATGATACAGATCAGAAGAAGTTAGTTTATAAGAATATTAGAAAATGTAGGTGAACAACTTTTATACTAAAAGGTAGGTAGCAATTAAATAAACAAAAACGACATTTATTGTTCGATTATATGGCGAGGCAAGCAAAATTTGAAAATTTTAAAGAAAATAATGCAATGACAAACGTCCTGTGGCACTATTATGGCTTTCCCTGGGAATAGGGAAAAATATTTTCATAGCATTTTCGTCTAAATTTTATTTTTCTGGCCTACTTAGGGAACAAGTTTGGTTACAAACAAAGTTAAATATTTTTCCCTATAAAAATTTTGTGGAACAAAAGTTTCCCAATTCACTTTGTTTGCACTAAACTTATCCTTTCAGTATGCCAGAAAAATGTAATTTTGAAAAAAATGTTATGAAAATTTTTTTCTCAATCCCCTATTCCCACTTCCCAGGGAAAGCGAGAATAGCGCCACTGGAGTACTAATAATTAAATTTTTGGTTTCAGGCACACTCAACTACAGTCACATGCTAAATTTAAAAATTTATTACGTGTCTAGAAAAATGTGAAGGACAAACACAAAACGAAACAAAAGAATAGTTAGGAGATTGCGTAGATTACACCAAAAATTAAAATTTGTAACGAAAGTTCAAGTCAACATAAAGTTTCCACAAACCAAACATTAAAAGAAACCCGGGAACGGAGCGATAGTGGAAAAACAAGTACAATACCAAGAAAAACTAATGATTTACAAAATATAAAAACTTAATGATATATAAATGTATGCAAATTCAACAATTAAATGAATTATATTTTTCTTTTTATATACTTTATTTATTTATTAATGAATTAATGTGATAACATTTTAAAAAATAAATATGCTTATTGTAATTACTGTATAAATCCATTGTTATACTGTTTTTCGCCGTGGCTTTATCACTATATTTTATTTAAAATCACTATATTTTGTTTAAAAAAAACGATAAGTTTTTCATTAAATAAATAAAAGGTAGTTGAAAAAAGAAACTGAATATGGACGAAGTCCGAAACTAGTTTTTCATTAAATAAATAAAAACATTATCACTAAAAGAAATTATAACTATTTTAATTTAAATTTATTTATTAATTTTAATAAAATAACAATATCGTTTTTTTTTAAACAAAGTATAATGAATATGCTCTTAAATTAATAAATTCATTGTTCATTTTAATTGCCTATTTATGTATATTTCTAGAAACTAATTCGTCCGAAAAGCAGCTGGTGCCGATTTTGAATGTTTGCAATGTTTTATTCGCCTTGAAATTCGTTATTTATTTCCAAATCTTCTATAACACGTGGAAACCGGTTTTGCTCAAATTTGAGTGTTCCTTGAGAAATCTCACTTATCTATGTTCAATAGAAATTAACCATTATTATACTCTCCATGCGGATGCATTGCACAGAAATCGAGATGACAACAGAAACAAACACAACGACCAAGAGAAAAGTGACCCAAAAAATTGTGATAAATTTTAAAGTATAATTGCATTGTGTATGTCCGTTCACAATTATATTATATTGCAGGGTTATGAGAGAAATAACGGAAATAAATATATCATATTTTATTTAGTTTCCGAGCATTGAAAAACCGCGATGAAACATAGAATACATTTTGTACGCAGACAAAAAAAATATCAATTGTTTCAAAATATTTCAATGGACAAGTACAAAAAAAATCTAAAAATGATCAAAGTTTGCCTAGAGATTTTGTATGAAAACACAAATAAACGAAAGTTTATAATATAATTAAACTTCGAAAATCTTCTAGCAGATTAGTCATTAATGTATAACCAGAACCCGAGATACAGCGACAAAATACATTTTGTCGCTTTGATAAACACAACAGGAGCGTCAGCGATGAAGCGACAAAAGAAGAAATCTAATAACAACATAACCCTAAAATATTTCATTTGTCAATGACATTATTAGTAATTGTTACAAAAAAGATATATTAATAAAATGGATTTACAAAAATTAATAAAAATTGTAAACCTTGTTTACATAGTTTTTATAAATTATGAATATTATAAAGCAATAGCTTCAAGGCGTTGGTGGATTAGATCTGTAAATTTATCTAGAGACAACCACGGATTTTTTAATCGGGGCTTTTTAAATATAAAAGAGAATGAACACGAATGAGCGTCGAAAAATTCGATCTACTATTGAATCTGATTAGACAAAATATTGAAAAACACTCCCAGAGTAAACCCATAAGGGCTGAATGTAGGTTGGCTGTAACACTTATGTAAGATAAACATTTTTTCTAGAAAATACATCCGCAATAAAATTTATTTTCTTTTAGGTATCTTGCACATGGTTGCTCAATGCTACTTGCTTGGAGTTTTAAAATAGGAGTTTCAACCATTCGGGAAATTATTTTAGAAACGCGTCATTTGGGAACTTAATTCTATTTATGTTGCAAAGCCAAATTACAATGATTACAATGAGTAAACGACATCAGAGTATTGTTCTGCTCGGGGTGTGTGACTCAAAATACAAATTTACAAATTAAAATTTGTTACATTTTATTACATTTTAAAATTTAATGCGTCCATATCCTGGGAGAAGTTTAAGACAAAGAAAATTTCAATAAAAAAGCTGTCGAGAGCTCGAATTAGAATTGAAAATACTTTTGGTATACTGGCGAATAATTGGAACTACGATTAGTTTGAATCCCGAAAATGCACAAAAAATTATATTGGCGACTGTATTATTCCATAATTTTTTGATGCTACAGAAAAGTGATCTGTACTGCTCACAAAATTATTTCGACAAGGATGTATGTATAAGGGCGTCAACATCCCTGGAATTTGGCGTGAAGAAGGCGAGACCCTGCAGCAAGGCCGAATTTTTAGAAGGAATCGTTCAACACGCGAGTCATTTTTTTGAGAGATGTACTAAAACAGTTTCTTGAAGAACGAAATTTATAAAGTTGTATTTTTAATTTTAATACCATGTAAACCAATTTGATGATAAAAAATAAAAGGTTTAAATTAAAAAAACAATTTTTATTATTTATTATTTCATGCATATTAATGATAATTCAGGTTTCACAGATTTGTAATCACATATTTTAAATTATTTTTTTTTTATTATTTATTTATTTTCAAAAAAAAAAAAAAATTTACATAGGAAAACATTAATTTTAAAGGTAACTTAATTACAAATAAAGCTGACGAAATGTCAATCACACATTATGTGTACCACATAATATACATGTGTGATATATTATGTGTACCACATAATATATCACACATTATGTGTACCACATAATATACACTAGATAATTTTTATATACTCTATCGAGAAGAAAAAAATCAAAGGATCGTATGATGATGGTAATATTACATCGAGAACAAGCTATTCTAAAACTACAGAAAATTGTTGTGTAGCAAATTATATTCTTGAATGTATCTATTGTAAAGCTGTCTTTTAACTGTGGATTTGAAAAGCGCTAAAGACAACGTTTTATCGAAGTCTTGCAAATTATTGAACAACTCAACACCTCTATAAAAATGCTATTTTGGGTTAGTGATAGTTTATATTTTGGGAGACGGTAATTATTACAATTCCGAGTAGCTCGGACATTCAGGAATGTATCGAGCTGTCCGTCTTTAACACTCCAATAAAAGGAGAAATTTTCATTTTCAAGGAATTAACATGATTCGTCCAAGATAAATGAGAGTTTATTTTGAGACCTAGATAGGTAATAGTTTGAGCTCGTTTGATGCTTGAGCTCTGAACGGTTATTTCATCAAATATATTTTCCGTATATAAAATTTAGTTTCAGTTTGCTATTGTACAACCACTTTAATACTTCCTGTAGATCCGAATACATTTGGTGTTTTAGTTCAGTGCTGTTCTTACACCCATAAATAATGGCTATGGCGTCCGCAAATAGTTGTATTTTACCATATAATTTAATTTCAAATATATCATTAATGTACATTTAAAATAAGGTTGGACCTAGAATCGATTCTTAGGGGACACCACAATGTAAACTATGTTTTCTAGACGTGCAGTTGCCGATTTTAACATATTGTAATCTGTCAGATAGATAGCTGCCAATTAGTTTGATAACATTATCGTGAAATCCATAGTAACCTAGTTTCCGTAAAAGACTATGGTGGTCTACACAATCAAATGCCTTCATTAGGTCGAGAAACATGCATGCAGTGGTTTTTCGTTGTTCTATATGCCCATAAAGAATTTCAATCAAATTCAAGGTGGCCGACACTGAACTTTTGGTCTTGCAGAATCCAAATTGGTACTTATGTATGATTTTGTACTCATCTAAGTAACTAACTATTCGAGTTAAGATAATCCGCTCACAATCGGGGGAACTGAAATGGGACGATAATTTCCAACTGACCATTATCTCCACTTTTAAAAATTGGTGTTCCTCTTGCAATTTTCATAACCCCTGGAAAATGTTTCTCGCCAATCCAATTGTTTATTGACTTAGTTAATAATGGTGTGAATATTGATTTTAATTCTTTTATTAGCCGGGCATTGATTTAGTCATAACCCATTGAAGTATTTGTCTCTAAGTTATCAATTATAAATTGAATCTCATTGTCATTTACGTATGTTAATGACCTAAGACTACTATTTATATTTTGGGTGGGTTCACTGTATTGAAAATTTGTTGGATAATCTTTCGTAACACTTAAAGCGTTGCCACATACACATCTAATAACGGACGATTCGTGTGTAAATTTATTTTGCCTCGCCACTCACCAAAAAAAATACAGACGATTTTTACAACAACAATTCTTTATAAAATTTTCATAATACATACGCAGCTAATTCATTTTATAATTAAATAAGTTTACCATACCATATTCATGATGAGCCTTATAAAAATATTAAATTTTTTGACATTTGTTGAAGTTCATAGACAACCTTAGAGTAAGAAGAAATACAGAGTGAATGATTGTAGCTGTCAAGTGAGTCAAATTCGGAGGGTGAAAGAGAAAGCATATAAATCAACGGGTCGTATTTAGAATTTGCTCGATTGAAATTTAAAACTTCTCAAATTCACAATTATTTTTATTCGAATATAGTACGCATTAATTGTTTTTATTTTCGATAAAAAAAATTATACTTATAGTATTCCAAAATAAAAAATAATTATGAAAAGAAAAACACGTAGAATATGTACGTAGTAATAAGAGAAATGCGACACTGGTAATATAACATATATTTACAAACACACACACAAAATGAAAAACCCCACACCGAAATCAAAATTGTGTACTTAATTTTCTCTGATTTATAAATTAAATAAAGGATAAATTTATCACAAATCACTTTTTTCTTAACATAATTTACATTTTATTTTATATAAACACTTAGTAAACTTACTGATGGTAACGAATTAACATGATTCGCCTTTTTGAAATTTTTTTATGCGTATTTTAACAATTTTTGACAATACACTTCATTTCAATTAAAAGTTTGTAATTTTTTTTATCAAATGTTGCACTACCACGCACTACTACATAAACCACTAAATATTTTTATTATTTTAATGTATTTTAATTAATAATTTTTTAAGCACAAATTTAAGTCGTCACCATAGGTTATCACTGCGCATATAAATAGACAGCTGATTTGGGGTTTTTCGTTTGGAAATATGAGTAAGCCATATGCTTTTTTATATAACCATCCTGCACTAACGTGCCTCAAATGAAATAGCAAATTTTATATGGGAAAAAAAGTTTCTACTCTGTAGTATAACTCTATTTAGACAATAGAGAAAAAAATCGTTTAAAATTTTTTGATGAGTTCGGAAATCGTTTAAGATTTTTGTGCGTTCGTTCACGTGTAAAATTATACCATTCAGAGAAAAAATCGAAAAAAAAATAGAAAATTGATAATTTTTCAAATAAAATTATTAAATAATTCCAAATTTATTATTTTAGCTACTAACTTGAGATATTTTACATATTATCTCATTGATTTGAGTCAAAAATATGTTCTAATTAATTCGTAAATGCGAAATCTGTTTTTAGATGTCGTCCGTAGAAATGTGTATGTGGCATCGCCTTTACTCCTACATTACTAAAAAATTCAGCAAATTGGTTAGCCACATGTAACGAATCATTAGTGATGACGTCATGAATTTTCAATTCAATTAAATCTGTTTTAAGATAAACAGAATTGTTAAGAATTTGACTAACAAGCTTCCACATGAATTTTGGATTGGTCATGTTTTCACGAAATGTTCGGATAAAGTATGACTTCTTATAAAAAACAATACGTGATTTAAATAACGCTTTAAACGTTTTCAACGAATTCAAAAAGAATTGTAAAATTTATCTCTTGAGTTGGCCAATTTTTTAAGTTCCGAATTAAACCAAAGCTTTTTATAAGAATTTACTTTCGTGTTGACAGTAATCTGTCTGAGTATCTTTTAATTAAACCCATCAAGTATTCGTAAAACATATTAAAGTCGATCGTGGTTAGGCTTATGTTATCTAGACTAAGTTTTATAATTTTGTCATAATCAGTAATAATTTTGGTAAATGTTAAATTTGAAGTTTTTTTTAGAAATGACAAATTTTGTCAAAATATACCTATGATCACTGAGATGTGTTTCTCCGTAAAAAACATGAAATATGTTTTGGAAGTTAGATGATCAATTAATGTACATGAATTTCCCTGGAAACGGGTGGCATATGCTTTTGATATCTTATTTATTATATTAAGACCATTTATTTGTAATACGGATTTATAATTAAATATGTATGTGTCAGAATCATTCAATAAATTTAAATTAAAATCTCCTAAAAACTATAAAATTTTTATATCTAGATGTTATTCTATCTAAAGTAGTTAAAAAATCTGCAATTGAAGTGTGAGGTGGTCGATAAACGCATATTAGTGTAAGGTGTAATGACTTGCAAAATAAAACAACGAATTCATTTTCTTGAGATATTTCTTTGTGAATTAGTTGGAACATAATATTAGTATGAACAAAAACAGATATACCGCCACCATCTCTATGTTCCCTAGTGCTGTGAAAAGCATTGTAATGAGAAATATTATAGAACTGGGTCTCTGAATCAAATAGAAAGGTTTCTGTTAGGACAATGACATCAATTTGTTGATGAATGAATACAATAGATACTCAAGCTCGGTTGTTTTGTTTTTTAATCGATTTATATTAATGTAAAGTAAATTTAATGACAAAACATGGCTAGTCCCAATAAATTTTTGTAAAGATAGAAAGTACCTATTTTCTTCATTATCTCCCATCATAATGAAAGAATTTATTAAATGACAAAATTATATCGTGTATAAAATATGTATAATGTTATATAAAATATGTGTATAAGAATTATTGACTTTAATAAGATATGTTCAATTTTGTTGGATGAATTCAAAATTTAAGTAATTAAAATTGTTATTGTTTTAGAAAGGGGTAGTAAAATCTAAAGAATAAACGTTATATTTTTTTAATTTAATGTAATAAACAAACAATAATAGAAAGCAAATAAAAAAAAATAAGTTCAAGGTTAGTTTTCAGTGAATTACGTTACAAAACAAAACAAAATTATACATATAATACTGTTGCTCAGCTGGCGATTATTATTCAAATGTGATTAAGTCATTTAGTGATCGAACAATTCCAGGTTTCTCATCATCATTTGAAGTAGTTTTCACGTAAATATTATTGTCACGAAACCAACAATAACTAACTTTTTTCTTCTTTTTTAAGTCTAGCAACTTTTTCAAGATCTGAATATTTAAGGTGGTTAATTTTTCACGGATACTTATCGTTAATGTTGAATTCCCGATTTCAGGATATAGTTGTTTCACATATATCGGTCCTTCACTCTTAACTTTTGACATTAATGCTTCTTTTGATGGCTTATCTTTAAACGTTACAGCAATTTGGTGCATCATGCCACCACCACTATGTCCACTTCGCTTATATGTAATTTTTTTCTGGAAGTGTGACTCAATAGTATTTAAGTCCAATTTAAAGATGTCAGAGAGCTTTCCAATTACTTCTGCAGGATCACTGATATTGTTCGGAATTCCGGAAATAAGAATGTCTCTTTCAATATTTCTCTGCCTCATGAAATTTATTTCGTTTTATTTACTTTCCAGAGTTTCTACCAAGGCGTTCGTTTTTGTCATTTCATTCTCCAAGTAGTCCACTCTTGCGGTTGTGTTCACAATTTCTCGTTTTATTTCTGTAACAGCTGATTCCAGACTATGATTAATCCCGTTAACGCAATTTTTTAATTCCTCATGTTTCATGTTGTTCAGTTCCAAAACCTTGCCAATAGCCAACATAAGATCGTGATTTGTGGGATTTGGTTTTGTTAGAATATTGTTTATGTCCATTTTGTGTGTAGTATTGAGTTATAGGTATAATTATTCCATTTTTTAGTTTGATATAATGTGGTAATAACACTTTTACTGTAGATGTTTATGAACACAGTAGTGGCACTAAATTATAATTATTCCCAAATCATTTATTGGTTCATTAATATGATGTTTTATATTTTTGGTTTTTTTTTTTGACAGACCGCACTTTTTTATAGGCGGATAATTATATTTTTATATTTAACAAATTTATCGTGCATATTCCACTTATTATTTAGCTTTTTTTATTATTACAATAGTTTATTTATCACTAATCATATTAATATGATTACACGAATAGTTGTCTATGTTTTTGAGTATATTAATGCACTTGAAAAAAAATGTACGGTTCACTACGAGTATAGCGTATGCTGTGATTTTATATACTATTATGTACTCTTAAACTTCTATATTTACATATAGTTTTGTATTTTAAAAAGCACTTTTGATTAAGGATGACTTTTTTATTATTTTATAATAGTTATTTAGTATTATTATCCACTTAATAATATAAAATTATAAATTTAAATTTCAATGTAATTCAGTGGTATTTATTAAAATAAAAGTCTTAAGCAAATTTATATATGAGTAATATACATACGAATTTTTTAGCTATGCTGACGTGCAATGTTTTTCGTTATTCTTTGCTCTATAACTACAAATAATGAAATTGGCTGTTGCCACACGAGATTTTTAGTTTTTTGATTATTTTTTCAAGGCCAACTAGTCGTAATAGATAATGTATATATGTATGTGTTTTATTTTATTTTGTTCTGCTCTCTCGGAAATAAAATTTAAACTAAAATGAGTCAAAAATATCCTTGAAATATTTTTTATTTCATTTATGCTTGCGTTAGTGTGATTGCACCGAAAATTTGTTTAAGCCGCAATTAAAACCCGTATCATAAACGGGGAAAGAAACGAAAAAAATACGGTTTCTTTGATACCCTGTGTGGCATCAGTGATTTAGACAAACATGATAGGCACTATATTACAAATTAGGTGGAACTCACGGGTTTCAATTTTTTTGAAAGAAACAGCCCAAAAACTAATTTTCTACTACGCCAACCATCAATTTTTATAATTTCTTTAGATTCGGCATACTCAAAAATACTTAGAACATATTAAACCGACGTTACTTGAACGAGTTGAAGTGAAAGGAACGAAAAAAGGTTACTAAGTGTCGTTTTAGTGCTTTTTTTTTGAAAAAAAACGAATTTGAGCGACCCCTAAACGTGGTTCGATCGTATTGAAAATTTGCAGTGCCATTTCTAATAGAAACGAATATTTTTAGCCGTGAGCCCGATAGAAAAAAAGACGTGATTTCCTCCATATAAAAATGGGTCGCCCTAATATATATATATTATATATTCAATTCGTGTGCTCTTAATGTGTTGTAAACTAAATTGGAAACACTAATTTCAATATCAGTTAATGCCATCGCAGTAAGATGGCATTTTCAATTTTAAGGCCTTATCTATATTGTTCATGGCATCCGTGGCAACATCCAAAAACTTCTGAAAATTGTGATGGATATCATTTGATGATTTCTTTAGAGATGTGGAGTGCAAATCCATGGAAGTATCTTCCATATAACAATTAGAGTATTCCTTACTCGTGCTCTCCCATAACAATCCCGGTTGCTCAAAATTACTTACAGTTCTAAAAATGGATGGAAATGAATAATTTTCATAACTAACATTTAAGAATCTAAAGTAGGTACTTACTCTCTTTGATCATCTACGGAACACAAAAAGTTCATTAAATTGAAATATTTCTATGCTTTCTTATGGATACCCTTATCAGCAGCAATTCCAGAAAGCGTAATCCAGCGAGCTCTTCTATGTGCATCACGTAAACTCTTCCATTTCTTTTTACATATTTTATCTATAATATATTAGTAAAATTAAATTTTTATTATTTATCAAAAACATGTGTATTTTAATTGGTGTAAAATTAATAATTGATTATTTTAATACTGTATTTACCTGTTGATTTTAGGTTATGTACTATTTTAAGTCATAACTTATCTTTTAAGTCACCCCTTCGATAGTTTTGATGTTTTAAATCATACATTACTGGATTAACCCTCACCGTTTCTTAACTTTTCCTCAAACGACATATTTGTTTTAGTTTTTACTATTTTTATTAATTTTTCAAATTTGTAGAACGTTTAAATGTTACACAGATTATTGCAAGTTGTTTAATGATGCAGAATAATGACAGTTCCAAAAAAATGTTTACCAACATAAAAATCTGAAACTTATATTGGTAGCACTACAGCACCAGCGACAAAATTAGAATAGATTCTACAAAAAAATCGGCGACAATGTCGTCGTCGCCAGCGACATTGGTTGCGTTAGCATCCTATGGTTTATGTGTATTTTAATTGGACAGGCGTTGTATCTTGTCGCTGTATCTCTGGTTCTGGTTATACCTTTACCCTTAAAATATTATACAAATTGCTTTTATGCGTCGCCCAAATCCACTAAATTAAATTTCAATAGATGTAATCGAGAATGTTTGAAAATAGTTTTCAATCCGTTTAAATTTTCCGGCCGTAATTCACGATTCCACCCGCACTCCACAATGAAACATATTCTTTCAGTGTTGTGAAAAATTACTAACCAAAGTATTTGGCAACATTTTAACAAACCTACCCAAAAAAGCTTATAACGAGAAACATTGCCCGCACACTATGATCGTTTAATAGTGAATATGTGCAGAAATCGAGGGTTGAAGGTTATAAAATATTTGGTTATTTGATTTTGATGAATGTTAATTACAACCAAACTTAAATTTGTATTGGGGAAATTGAAATTGCCGAAGCAAATTTATATTTTGAATTTTTATTGGTTATGTTGTTTTCAAAATGTCAAAAATATTGGGACTTGGGAGTATAACTTAGTTTTTTATATTTTTTTGCAGAAAAAACCCGTTTATTTTTAAGAAATCGTAAATCTTATTTTAATCAAAATATTTTCCATCGTTATATATGACTATCGACCATATTTCTGGCAATTTATGGATTCCATCGAGAAATGTTTTTTTTGTTTTTTAATGCGATCCATTCGTCGACCTATTTTTTGAATTTTCGTGGTTTCTAAAGTGCTGGTATTGAAAACCGCTTTTCATTGATCGGAACAAATAGTAATCAGATGAGCCAAAATCTGGTGAATAGGGAACATGCGGTAGAATTTCCCATTTAAGTACTTCTAACGTATTTTTTAATTGTTTCGCGACATGTGGTCGAGCATTGTCATGCAGAAAAATCACTATACGCTGTTTATTGGCTGGAATCGGACGGTCTTCGTTCAATGCATGGTTCAAATCTATCAATTGTTGTTGGTAACGTTCATCAGTAATAGTTCCGTTCGGCTTTAGCAGCTCATATTACACCACTCCTTTTTCATCCCACCAAATGCACAACATAACCTTACTTCCATAAATGTTTCGTTCTGCTGTTGATATGGATGTATGCATATTTCATCGCCAATCACAATTTGAGAGAAAAAATGTCATCTTCGCTGTGTTGTAAGCAAAAAATTGCAAACCATTAAACGATTTTAAATGTTGGCTTCAGTCAGTTCATGTGGTACCCATTTTCCTTCTTTTTAAATCATTTTCATGGCATGTAAACGTTTGCTTATGGCTGCTTGAGTAACATTTAACTGTTTTGCAAGTTCCTTTTCTGATTGAGCTGAGTTTTCCTGCAATAATGCTTCCAATTTTTTATCGTAGAATTTTTGTTCTTTGTCCCTAACATCAAAATCACCACTTTTGAATCGTTTAAACCAGTTTTCGCAAGTCTGTTGAGCTAGTGCATGTTCGCCATAAGTTTCTTGAAGAAAACTTCCAGCAGCTTTTTTCTTTTGATTAAAGCAAAAAAGTAATGCTTCCCGCAAATGCGGAAACGATTTGTTGGTACGAAATTCGACATGTTTAAACGGGATTAAAAATATGTTGTTTACGTTTTCACGAATAATGATCAACTAAATTTTAATGTGGAATGCCAACACTTTAAAACGCCGCAGGTGTCATTGTAAAAGAATGTTTAGTACTAAAGTTACGCCATCTCTTAGAAAATTCTAAAAACTAAGTTATACACTCAATAAAACTATACAACTTTCACCTAAAACTTGAAAACAACAAAACTATGCTAAGTGAAAATGAGAAAAAATATCAGTGTATGGGTTTTTAGTAACGATAGAAAACGTCAGTAAACAAAATGTATCTTAAAAGCATGTAAACTTAAAAACTGGCTATGGATTTAGATTTTGCGATGGCTTGCAGGCGAATATGAATTGAACCATTTCTTCCAATCCAATTATTTGCATAATTTTCGTTTAACCAATGCTTAACATTTATACTGTTGTGACTAGGGGGACCATCATGATGGTATGTTTGTAAGAATCTACTTAAAATGGGAATATAATCAAGGAGGATTGTAAAATTTCTAAGTAACGTTCACTATTTATTGCCGATGGTAATCCGTATAGCCCAATGAAATATCGCCTATTAGACTAGCACATACGGTCGCATCGAAGCAGTGCTAAGCTGATGTTTGTTTTTCGAATGAGGATTTTCAGCAGTCCACGTCCATAGAAAATGTTTCACGAAACTAATATTGTCAAAATTCCTTTCAATCAACCAATTAGAAAACTTCAATGTTTTATGGTGATATATCAGTAATAGTTCTTGAACGGGTGTTGTATGGTGTGGACAAAGATTCTCCGTATGCAATACTTGATGAATTCGATAGCGGGAGACGTTCAATTATAAAGTGTGCCTCGTTATAATAACTAATCAATGGATTTTCTGTTACATTACTAATTAATCCTTCGTCGACATCCAAATGATTTGGCTCCGTTCGTGTATTTGATGTTGTTACGATACCCCGCAGTCTTCTATCAATATTTGTAAATACTCTTGCGTCAGGAATGCGACGTGTTGGAAACCCGCCTTGATATTTATTGCGAGCTTTTGATGCATTACAAAATGGAAATCAATATACTCCTCACCTGAGAACTGTGCCATCATAATTTTCTTAAATTATTTAGAATTTTTGATCCACAATACTAGACAAAACAATAATTTTTACAATATTAACACTACAATACTAATATACGATATACGTAATAAATAACTAGAATAAACTGTATACGTAAAAAACTATAGCACGTGGGTAAACATAATGTATTGGGGGATTGTAGGGGAGATTATGGCGAATTAAAATTAAGTAAAAAAAGTGTAACCATTGTTTTTAGAAAACTGAATTTAAAAGTATAATAAAACATCATACCTCTCAAACGGATGCAGATGTAAGATAACCAGTTAGATCTTAAATAAGTCTAAAAATTACCTGTTAAATAAGATTACTAAAGCGAAAGAATTTTCTCTAAGTTCTACACTGTTTCATTGTAACACCAAATAAAACTAAATAGATTAAATTGTTTTTTGATTCATTACGAAAATGTTCAATTTAGATCTGCTAAAATTAATTTTAATTTTTATTACAAAAAAACAGTGTTGAACTTAGAAAAATTAAGTAATTTAGATCAGATTTTACTCATATCTATAACTATAAGCTTTACGAAAAATTTTGTACAACAAAACGTATACATTTTTAACTGCTTCATCGAAAAGTGCACTCAAAAGTATAGATTACAATATGAAATAATAATAACTTTCGCTTAATCTCTCAAACTAATAACTTTCAAGGTGATTCAAGATCACTCAAACTAATAGGTTTCAAGTCCCCCTCAACACTGAACCATTTTCATTACAAGTATTTATCTAATATCTTGCATCGTTTCCGATATAAAAGAATGGCATGTTTCCCGGCGACATCGTTTATCATTCTACTTGCTTTGCTTCGTTGCATTGGTTCGGTTGAAAAAAAATCATATTTCGCGCGTGAAGTGGTGGCTGTTTCAGCGTTAACCACGTTTTGTGTATTATTTTTCCAAGTGCTATCTTTAAACGACGATACTATAAAGGTAATATTGAGCCTCGTGGTGTTTGATTATTTTGATTATTGAAAGGTGTTTTAAAGTTTGAATTGTTTTCTCGAATATTGCATTTACCGTTATTATTATTATAATACAATACATGTTTCATTAATTTTTATTACGTTATTTTTTAATTTACATATTTAAAAGTTTTTAGCCTAGTGCAATTTGTTGCATAGTAATGTAAATTAATACAAAACCCAGTCGGCATAGTGAAAATTAATTTTTTTTGTGCCGAGTTTCTATATGTGCGCGTCCACATTGGGTCTCATGATGCCGGAGTCGAACTTCGTTTCTTTCCCCTTTATCTATAAAACCGGTTTTTTGTGCCGCAATAAAACCGGTTTTGTAGGTAAAGGGGGAAGAAACGAAGAAATGATTCTGAATCATGAGTCCCAATGTGTACGCGCACTATAGCTACATGTTGGATCAGTTACTCACTAGTTATGGGTTTACTTGATACTCTTGAGTCTCAATATGAATTAATAAATTCGAACGAACTACCTGATAATTTCAACCAATTGATACTTTTTGTGACAGACAAGAATCTAATACCCAAAAGGTGCTAATCAAAAACAATAAAAATGTTAAATATGTAATTATTCATTTATTAATTTTATATTAATCCATACGAAATTAAAATTAGCCATAAAGAAAAAATATTTCAATATTAAACCCAAACGTTCAACAATAGTTACCAATATCCGATATCAATTATCATGCGTGTGAAGTACGTCCCAAAAAAAATCCAAAAATCCATTTGCTGCATGCAAAAAATGTGCACGTGTGAAATAATGTTTGTAAAGATGATGATGATGGTAATGTTGATCTTCCAAAATGTTGAAGTATTTTTTCCAATTAAGAACGGTGATGAAATATGGTGAAAAAAGATGTATGGATGGAATTGAAATTTTTGATGATCCAGAAAAATGAATAAACCACACTATTGAAACTACGTTATTAATACACAAAGTCAAGATTTAATTTTATTTTCAAAAATAAACTAACTAACACACTGTATATTTATAATTTTAATTTTTAATCTTAATTTATCGCCTGATTGTAATCGAATGTATGAGATTTAATTTTACAATATATATTTTACATATTATACGTTAAGCTATAACTGTCATGTTTGAATTCTATAATTAATGTAGCTTGTAACTTTGAATATAAAAATGTACTACTAATAATATTGAATAAAGTACTAGTACGATATACTACGTAACTAATTATATTATAAAACGCACCCATCGTACTACTACTCTAGTACTACAACATGACATAATGGAAATAATGACAGTTAAGTCATCAAGTTGTGTTTACAAAGTATAATAAATTATATAAAATTAGTGTATAACAATATAAAATTATTAATTAGTTTCTTAATTTTAGATACATATTATTTGGTTTAATTTAACAAAGTTGGTTAAGTATGTGAATATAAAATAATTTTCTTGTTTTGGTTTAATTTTAGGTACAGCTGTGGTGATACCGTAGCACTTGGAGTTGAAAATAACTGTGTGTCGGTTTGTTTATAAACATTCAATAAATCTTTGAGTAAACCAGCTGTTATTTGTTTGTTTTATTTTAGAGTTTCGCTAACAAATAAGTCCCAGAAAAAATCCCAAATTTGTTGCACAGAAATCTCAAAAAATATAAGGATTGATTTGAAATAAAAATAAATAATAGATTTTCAGCACGTTATTTCCAAAGATTGTATTGCAAAGAATTTCTTTTGTTGGTGTTTCATTAGTATTATATGTTATTACCTTATATGCTGGAAATCACCAAACTTCAATCAAAATTATATAATGAAGCCAAGAAACTGCAACGTGCACACAACTACAAGTATTTCAACAAGTATCACAACATCCAGTAAAGGAACCTGAAGCACTGGTCACATTCACATCATCATCATTCACACTCTTGAATCACAGTAATTATAGTTTTATATTCACTTTTATTAAAATTAGATCATTTACATTTCTGTTTATTATTAATATTTTATTCAAACTACACATCAACTATATTTCCAACTTTTTATCCACTGTATATTATTATTATTGTTATTGTTGTTTACATGTTTTCTATGTATTATTATTATTTTCTCTTTTGACATCAAATAATTTTGTTTTGTCTTGTTGTCATACTGGAATTGAATTAAAACCTTATAAATGTCATTTTGGCATTTGTCTAAAGGCTCAACTACACTACAATATTTTTTACCACTACATGGTTGGTTTATTTGATCGATATTTTTATTTTGATGAATGGCTCGGTAGTCTTACCAATTTAATTAAGCGGCGAGAAATAATTTTATTTATTATGAATGGTTACATTAATTTGATTATTATTAATTTCAATGGGCAGCTCAATGAACTTTAATCTTGTTTACCAAAACATACGTAGTATAAGGAAAAATTTAGATAAGCTGCTTGTATACATAGGTTCCGGTAATCTACAGCCTCAAATTATTGGTTTGTCTGAAATTTGGATTTACGACAATGAAGTCGTGTAAAGGGGTACGATCTATTCACTTCTTGCCTGCATGATAAACGTTCGGGAGGTGTTGCTGTTTATGCCCATAGCAGTCTAAATTGCAAACAATTTAATCTACTTTTCCAAACTTTCAACGCGGTCGGTCTGACTTTCTTTATAAATTCTAAATTAGTTTGTATTATTTGTATTTATCGTCTTGGATATACAGATATCTCCAGTTTTATTGATGAATTCAGTGGGCTTTTGGAAGGTCTATCCCACTCTAACTTAATTATCATGGGTGATTTTAATATCGACTTCCTCAAGCAGAACGCAATGCTTGATAGGCTGCTAATTTTATTATCGGAACATGGTTTGGATAATATTCTTGAACCAACACGAATTACAAATACCACAGCTACTTGTATTGATAATGTACTCCATAGATTTGATCAAAGGTATTTTCCGGTAGTTTCTTACAGTGTATTAGACCTAAAAATTTCAGATCACTGTTTAATTGAAATTAAAATAACAGGAACCTTTAACATTAAATCTAATTCTCGGCGAACCTTTGAAGTTTTACAGATTGATTTCAATAAGCTAAAGGAACTACTATTGTATGAAGTATGGACTGATGTCTATTCTTGCCTAGATGCTTCTAAGGCCTACGATAATTTTATTAAAATCTTTAAAGGTCATATTAAAAAAAGCACTTCCATTAAGTTGTTTGCCAATAGATCAACGAAGCTAAAGCCATGGATGTCTGATGATCTATTGAGACTTATACGTAAAAGAAATAATATTTGTCGCCTTGCAATAAAACATAACAGCAACCGTAGATTGAAACAATATAGCTTGACGCTGTGTGACTCTGTTAACCTACAAATTGATATAGCCAAAAAAAGCTTTTATTCTCAAAAGTTCAGCAACAATGGTAGTGATGCTCGTAAAAATTGGAAAACAGTCAATGAAATAATTAACGGACAGCCTGATTCAGTTGAAATTAAAGAAATTGTTAATCAAAGATGCTGCAAAATGTCTGGTCCAGTGCAGATTGCAAATGAATTTAACGAGTTCTTTACTAGTGTTGGTGATGCAAATGCTGCCAGTCTCCTCTTGAATGATGACAAAAATAGATTAATATGTCAGTATTACCAATCTATAGATAGTTGCGTTTTTTCGGAAATTTCATCTGGAGAAGTGTATTTTACAATTCTTTCGCTAAAAAATAATTCAACTCCTGGTTTGGATGGGATTTCAAATAATGTTGTCAAAAAAATGTCCTGGTTCTTAGTTGATGTCTTATCTTTTATTTTCAATTTAAGCTTGGTAACTGGAATTTTTTCTACATCGTTAAAGCTAGCCTTAGTTGTTCCGATCTTTAAAAATAATGATAAAACAAGTATGAACAACTATAGACCAATCTCTCTACTTTCGGTCTTCTCGAAAATATTTGAAAAAGCCATAAAAAGTAGAATCGTTTTCTTCCTAGAAAAAAGAGACTTTTTCTCTCCTGACCAATATGGTTTTAGGAAAAATAAAAATACTGAATAAGCTATTGTATCTTTCCTAGAACAAGTAACTGAACATATTGATAAAGGGTCCAAGGTATCTACTCTATTTATAGACTTAACAAAGGCTTTCGACAGAGTTCAACATAGCACATTGTTAAAAAAGCTATATTGTTGTGGATTCCGAGGGATAACCCGGGATTGGTTGTCCTCGTATTTGCATGGGCGAACGCAATTGGTTAGAGTAAATGGACAATTAAGTAAAGAGTTACCGATAAATGTGGGAGTCCCACAGGGTTCTGTCTTAGGACCTTTATTATTTTTAGTGTATGTAAACGGTATCTTTCGACAACAATTTCGAGGGTCTCCAACTGCTTTTGCTGACGATTTCTCGTTTACATATGCTAGTCCAAGTTATCAAGATAATATCATGCTCATAGATCATGATTTAAAAAGTTTGTCTATTTGGTTGGAAGCACATAATTTTGTTTTGAGTCACAAAACGAAATTATTACATTTTAGGGATACCTCATCGTTGTATCTTGAGACAACGTATCATACTTTCAAATGTAGCAGAAACAATAACACGCAATGCCCTCCTAATGACTGCTTCTTAGTGAACACTGTTGATGAATTTCGATATCTAGGTATTATTATTGATCGAGATTTAAATTGGAAAGCGCACACACAAGGACTGAAAACTAGACTATCATTGGTCTCCAGAAAAATGTATGTCTTACGGCTATTTTGTCCGCAATATTTACTTAGGACGATTTACTTTGCATTAGCGGACTCAATACTGCAATATGGTTTATCATGTTGGGGTAGTGCTTGCAATGCTACACTACGTCCTATCTACGTGCGACAAAAGCAGTTAATCAGAATAATGTGCTTTAAACCATCTTTTTCGCCTTCGTGGCCATTATTTGAAAATCTCAGCATACTTCCTCTACGTCACATATTCGTCTTCAAGGTACTTAGAATATTCTATGTTAAAAGTGGGAATAATTTTGTGACTCATGCAGGGTATAATCTCAGATCAAATCATACTTTCTTGAAACATATTCCTAAGTTTAGATTAGATCTACGGAGAAACTTTATTAATATCGTTGCACCAATCATTTTTAACAATTTACCGTCGGATATTCGTAAGTGCGGCAACTTCTCTAGTTTTTCAATATACCTTAAAGAATGGCTTCATCAAACTAAAAATATTGACCATCTTTTTCAACTATTAGTTTAAAATATTATTGTTTTTGTTTTTATTGGTTTTAAAATTATATATGTTAAAATTAAATGGTGTAGTTTAAGAGGTTTTAATATTTTCATGTGTAGTAATTAAGATGTAGTTATAATTTTATTATACAATATTTGTTTCTCTCAATTTTAACTAAAATAATTTGATTTTAAATTGGTTTTAATTTTGTAAATAGAATTCAAATATTTTTTTGTGGCTTAGAATCAGGGGACCAGTCACGTGATCTATTTGATCCAATGGTTCTCTTATCTTACCTTCTTAATCTTGTTAGTTTTAATAATGTTTTACACACAATGTATTTTATTTATAATGATTAAGCTGGTAATGAAATAAAAAAAAAAAAAAAAAAAAAAAATATATAAATAACGGATCAAATCACAACACTTATTTATTAGAAAATAAAATAAAAAATCATTCCACTAAACTATAATAAGAAGGCAAGTCTATAAACGAGTAAGTTTTGAAACTGCTAAGAACCAAAACCATTTTCTAAAGGACAAATACACTGGATTTATTCTCACAAGAATTAAATTAGAAATCAGTTCTACAAAATAGATTGAAATGTGGGTAGATTTTCTAGAATGCCCGTGACACGTTCGCAACCCCAGGAATGAATGGAAAGATTCCTGGGTTGCGACATAAATAACGGGTCTTTTACAAATTGGGTGTTGCAACGAATTTCAATTAACAAATTTAAAAAGCTTGACATTTGGGTAGGTTTCCCGGAATGAACATGAAGCGTTCTCTTAACTGGACAAACGAATTAAACGATTCCTGGGGTCGGCGATATAAATAGCCGGTCTACAAAAGGGTTGTTGCAACAAATTTCAAAAGATTAACAAGTGGGAAGGTTTTCTAGAACACTCATGATACGTTCTCTTAACGCAAAAAACGAATCGAACGATTCCTGGAGTAGGCGAAATAAATAACGAGCCTTTCAGAAAGGGGTTGTTGCAACAAATTTCAATTAACAAATTTGTTCAACAAATTTCAAAAGATTGACATGTGCTTTGATTTTTTAGAACGCTCGATACGTTATCTTAACGGGACAAACAAAAACATCCCAAAATATTATTAGTCGAAATACAATTCACTTTTTCTCGCAAAACAGATTATAGAAGTAAATAAACCATACCAATGCCAAACCAACTGTTTGGTTATTCCATTTGAGTATCGAGTACTCATTTGATACTTCGAACATTTTGAGTATCAGGTTAAAAGTATTCGGTTCGACTCAGTTCAATCATCACTATTACTCACACTCCAGCCCTACGCTGTTCATCTCAGGGTCAGAGTCGGATGACCGTGAAAATTTTAGGATCTCTTCGTCGTACTCTACCAATTTGGGCAAGGTTTAATAGAGGTTGGATGTGGGAGGTGTTCGTAGTCTCTTGGTGCGATCATGCTTTGCTGGAAGAAATGCCTTCCTATCTCTGGCATCTCGTTCATACGCAAGTATGAGGCTAATGGAGAGAGCCCTTCGAGTTTCGTTACACACACATCAATAAATTTCGAAGCTCATTGTCTAAAAATGGTCCAATTGATTGATTGTGGAAAACACAAGCCAACACATTTACACTCAACCTTTGTACCGGCTATCGTATAATGTTACTTATCCGTTCATAGAATACTCGAAATTAACTTTTCCTAGGTCCATTTGCCATTCCAATATAAGTTGCAAAATTCTTTTCGTTTATCCAGATCGGCAGACAAAACGGACAGATGGTGGTACGGATGAAGATGTTCAGCATACCAGTATATTCCAAATGTTAAATATAGTACTGTTTAAATTGCAGGGACAATTGTCTGATACTGATTTAAGAATAATTTCTAACGACTCGCAACAACTTCTCATTACTTTAAACGGTGGTTGGCTATATTCCCAGATTCACATGATCGATGAGTTTATACCAGGGGTCCTATTCTTAAAATCGGTGGAAATTTTCGTAATAGGGATACAATTTGCTATGAAATTCTTTATACAACTAAAATTTTTCGACGGCTACTTTAACTATTTTTTTTTAAATTTCTTATCTTTTTTTAAATTAAAAAACATTTTTTTCCCCTACTAAGGGGAAAATTCTGACTGGGTAAATCGATACGGAATTATTCGCCTAGCAGGTAAATAAATAATAGAAAACTTGCATACAAATTTAAAAATTTGAAAATGATTAAAGAATTTCATAGCAAATTGTATTCCGATTACGAAAACTTCCACCGATTTCAAGAATAGGGCCGCAGGTGCATAAGTATGAAATATATATTTCAGACAATACAAATGGTGAGATAGATCAATGCAGTTTGTGCTATAAAAATGGGCAAAACCGGGTAAAAATATTTGATTGTACACACAACCTATTCGTGTTGCCGCCGTATCTATTTACACCTTATCTGAACAGTTTTGCTTAGGAAATGGATGTTGAACTTTGATATTAGGATGTTGATACAGTATCATTTTCAAAGACCAGGAATTGCAAAGTTAATTTTTTTCAATGTCGTAAATTTAGACTCGTACGATTGATGATAATCAATGAAGCCAATACATAACTACGTTTTATTTGCTCTCGCTAAAATACACTTTGATAAACTCGATTATAGTATTGAAATTTCTAATTTCTTTAATTCAGCTCTGGATTCAGAACATTGTTTTGGAAATGTGTCGATTTTCCGTGTTCTGTTCTATGACTTCACGATTAAATAAGAAAACGATGGCTATGACAACATAAATTATAAAAATTTTTTATTGATAAGAAATAGATTCTGCACCCGTAGATTTACATAATTACCTTAGTGATTAAGATTTAACAACTTATTGTTATTTTCGAGTTGAAAGATTCAGTAAATAAATAAAAATGTTAAAAAAATTGGCATCGCGCTGTATGCTAATTTACCGATCAGCAAATTATGGGAGCCTGTTGATTCTACGGTTTGCGCTAATTTACTGATTTATATATGAGAAATATTTTTTTTAAAACTAAAGTCAACAAATGCTTCAAAACTTATATTAATCGAAACATTTAATAATACTAGCATTTAATAATTTTATAATTCACGTAAAATGTTCGACTTTACGAAAAGTTTTAATTTACGAAAGTAGAATGGAATCGGAATATGGTTGTTTTACTATTAAAAGTATCAGTTAACCAAAGTGCCGGTCAACACGGTAGACGAAGCCTGACAAATGATTTAGCTATATACTACTGCATAGACTTATAAACGTGAATTCGATCTGTATTATGATCCTCCGAATTTACTCCGTAAATTCGGCTTATAAACTTAGGCAATATACTCTCCAGCTACTCATCAGCAAGAAGTGTGCTAATTTGAAGTATCACAAACAAATTTTAGCACACAGTTGCCTGTGAAAAAATGTTAGATGAGTAAGAAAGTGACGAGAATTTTGGGCAGATCTGAACCGAACAGTCTGACAAATTTTATCGCAAAAATTGATAAAATCAATATTTTTCTTTGAATATAACGTTTTTATTTGTTTCTGGCTGGTTTTTGTTAAATTGAAGTAATTGTTTACTAAGCTTTGGATGTCAAAGCTAATGAAAATTTATTAAAAAAAATTTCCGTTACAAAATATACAACGCCTATACAGTAAATTTTATATAAATACAAAATAGATAAAAGGTATATTTAAAAAATTATATAAACTATGATTTGAATTTATAAAATAAAAATGTAATTATTAAACATAAATTTAATATATAGTTGAGTAAAATTTACTTTAAGAGAGGAAGTTAATAACAAAATTGCATTTTTAGATTTAAAACAAAATTTCTTTCATTTATTTAGTTAATAAAATTTAGTTATAAATTGCACACATTTTGAGCTTCAAAGCTCATTTGTAATGTTACGTGTAATCTATAAAAAATCAAATAATTTTATCTTTTCCTCTCGTGGTCGTGGCGTGATAACTATCGAACATCTACTTCTGTTAAAATATGCGTTGTGTTGTGTTAGGTTTTGTTTTTATCTTATTTTTCGGCCTGGTAGTCTCACTTTAATTTATCCAGCCATCCAAGCTTTACCAATATATTTTAACTTAGACGCCGGAATGTAAAACTTCCAACATAAATGGGTTAATATGCTGTTTTCCAAACGAATACTTATTTGTGGAACCTAACTTATTCAAATAAGTAAGCTAGCGAGGTGACTTATTTTCTGTCCCTTTCTAACCGAAAAATCTAAAGTGGTTGTCAATTTTTTGTTGTTATTTATATCAATTTATGACTTTTAGAATTTGAATAATAACTATTTCTAGATAAAGAATGGATCTTTGTAGCTTAAAATCAAAATTAAGATAAAAAAATAATTATCATAAAGGTATATGTAGCATCCTTATTACGTAATGTATGCATGTCTTACACAAATGAATTGAAGTCAGCTACAGAACTAGCAAGACCACACGGCGTATTAATATTAATGCGTACTGATTAGACAGATATAAAATAAATATATATTTTATATCTGTCTAATCAGTACGCATTAATTGTTTCACATAAAATATATACATATTTTCCTATTAACTGGGGCCCATTCGAACTTCTTTGATTGTCTGTCTAAACGAAAATTGAAATATAAAAATCCAGCCGAATCGTATACCTAAAAATTATATAAACATTTTTGTATAGATATAAACATTATTTCTATGTTTTCTTTTTTAAAGTGTCTCCAATTCTATTAATTGTATAAATATACAATAATTGTTAATTTATTAATATAAATTAATGTAAACGAAAATATTATGCCTCGAAGAATTTTGTGGTGAAAACAATCAATGTTTTCATGTTAATGTCAAAATAAGTATGCCAACTCAATTGGAATGGGTTTACTTACTTATTAAAGATGGCGTCAAATAAGTCAATAAGTCTGAAATAAGTATCCGTTTGGAAAACAGCCATATAAAGTATAAAGTAGAATATAAAGTAGAAAAATTTTAACATTACATATTTCCAAAAATAGAAAAAAACAAACACCACCGTTCGATACGAAAGTCACAGCCGACAAAAAAAATCATTTTTTCGATTGGTATCATAACGATAGTTGGTCTGGCAGATATCTAAATTTTCATTCTTGGCTTCCGACTTCATATTTTAGTTAATACAGCAAATATTTTAGCTCAAAATATCTTAAAAATTTCAGGCAAAAAGTTCCATAAAATTTCAAAATTTTAAAAGATACACTTTTACACAACCATTATCCGGCAAAATTAATTAATAAAAGTGTTTGGATCTATTCCATATATAAAACATTTGTATGAAAAAATAAAACACCTTTTTAAAAATTATAATTTCAAAATTGATGGTAACTCATCAAATTAGTTTAAAAGATTGCCTTTTTTCGAAACTCAAAGATCCAAATCCAATACCGTTAAAAAACAGTCGAATTTAATTTATCAAGTTAATTGTGATTAGTGATGGGTTTATTAGATACTTTTCAGTATCAATATCAATTGATTCATTCGAACGAACTACCTGATACTTTTAACCTGATACTTTTAACCAATTGATATTTTTTGTGACATATGAATTTAATACTTAAAAGGAGCTACTGATCAAAAACATTATGATTTAATAATGCTGAATATCTAATTAATCATTTATTAATTTAATATAAATCCATTTGAAATAAAAATATCATGTATTAATTTTATATAAATCTATTTTCAATAAAAATCATCCATAAAAAAAATATTTCAATATTAAATCCAAACGTTCAACAATTTAGTTGCCGATATCCGATATAAATATCAATATACCGAAACCGAAAGTATCAGGTTCGATATAAATATCAATTCAATCAAATATCAATATCGGTTCGTCAAGTAGAGATTTACGAATCTCACATACAAGTATTTATTCGGTATTCGTTCAAAAATATCAATTTGGTATATCAGCTCAATGGTAAAGAAAAACTTTAACTCATATACGTATGTTTCATCTGTTTTGAATTCTCTTTCGTATATACATACATATATTAAAATTGAGAGACGAATACTTTTATATGTATACATATTACGTTGTTATATGTTTGCAAAGCTATTTATCTCTATTTTTCAGAAGAAAACATTCCAAAATATGTATTATTAGTCTGTATACACAATTCTCTCTCTCGCAAAACAAATTATATAAGGAAATAAACCATACCAATACCAAACCAACTATTTGGTTATTCATTCCGTTTGAGTATCGAATGTATTAGTTGATATTTTTAACCTGATACTTTTAAAAGTACTCAATTGATAGTTCGAACCTTTTGAGTATCAGGTTAAAAGTATTCGGTTCTACTCAGTTCGAACATCACTAATTGTGATTGTAGTGTTGATTATATTGGTAACAATTTTTAGAAAAACTAGTTTATCAACATAAAAATGGCATAAATAACGATAACGAATAAAGTACAAGTGCACTTACAAAACATTTAAAAAATGCAAAGCATATAATTAATTTAGACAATGTGATACTTGATAAAGAACGAAATTTTAGAAAGGAGTCAATTTTGGAAATGCTGTACATTAAATCTGGAACTTAACACTGTAAACATTAATAATGTTTAATTCAGCCTCAGCTTGAACTAATTTAACACTTTTAATACACTTTTAATTCCGAGCTTTCCACGGGTGAGGGCTAATACCGGAATATTGTAATAAAAGCGTATAGTAGAGTTTGATTAGAACTGAGTAGTTCATTTATTTTTTGTCGTTTATATACAATTTTGATAGTTTCTTGTTGTTGTTTTTTACATTACATATGATCATATATCAATTACAATATTTTAATATTTTATAAACTCCAAAAGTGCAGAATTGCATGTAAAAAATTAATTATTTTATTTATAGCTAAATTAAAATTAACATTCTGTAAAACTGCATATTGTTGCAGTTAAATGACCCTGTTCATATTGAACATCTTGCGGCGCGGGTTTGGACGGGACTTGGAAGAACGGATGATTGGTTACGGCGGTTTCTTCGTATGTGGCGAATTATGACAGTTATCCCAACCGCAAGTGCTATCCATAGGATAAGATGTATTGCTGTATAATGATGAATATGATGAAAGTGCTCGTTGGTTGTATTCTCTTCTACCTCTTTCATAAGGGAGATTTGTTCTTCTAAACCCCTTGTATCTGGAGTGGTTAATAGCTCATTTTCCTCATAGTTTTGTTTAGATATCTCTATTGTTAAATCTTTTAAGTGCATCCCCTTTAAGTATGGTGCAATTCCGAAATTCTCGATGGTAGTTTCAAATCTATCAGAGGCCAGTATGCTTAAGTGATTGTCTCTAAGGGCGCATCCCGATTCTAGCTTTATTATTCCCGACCCTGATAATTGCTTTTGGTTTGTAACTGATCCACATACAACCGTCACAGTTGTTTCCTTTGTCATTACGAATACCCATTGATTTGGTGCGTATAGTTTTATCCAAAGGTTTGAAGTAACATTTTGGTATTTTATCTCACATATGTCTTGTAAATTGGACCTGTGTTGCAATATTGCGATTTCACAGTTGGTTCCTTCCCAGACACCTGACAGTATTGTTGGTATCTCGCATAATAGATGATCATCATTGATAATGTTGCATTTAGATATATCTCTGGCTGATAGTTGCGTAAAATGTTCATTTTGAATATCAACGGCGATAAATTCAGTTGTTGGCACTATATGTGCACGCCTTTCAGTTACTAATATATTAGGTACAGCTACTACTGAATAAATGTTATAGGACCAAACATATGATAAGGGAATTGAAATTTCGATTATCACATATGCTTTTGTCACTCTAGTCCTGGTTGTCATACTTTTAAATAAGTGGTCTAACTTGCGCAATCCGTGACCCGGAATTGTAATGGAGACTGGTATTTGTTTTCTTATAGATGCTATTTGTTCTTCAAGTTGTGATGGGCTCAATAAAAGTGGGTGTAAAATGTTTAGATGTGCATTGTGAATAACCTCTAGTATCGCCTCCTGCACATCCCGTAAACTTCCCGTGGCAACGACTAGTTCAAGGGATGTCATTAAAATAGTTAATACTTGTTGTTCCGTTACACGTGTGTTATTTATGTTTTTTTCTAAGTGCTGCAACCTCCTCTGAATGTTATTAATAGCCTGTACTGTGGCATTTTGGCTGTGCTTGAATAGTTTTACAGAGTTATCAATCATGGAGGTTTGATTCTTTATTAGCAGTAATAAATGATCTTCATTGGTTTCTATAGTTTGAAAATGTTCTTCATATTGATCTGCTTCTCTCTGCGTTAATATTCCAAACATGTCACCTAACACTAAACCTGTAGTGTCACCAATCCCCCGTTTCGCTCTGGTTACTTCTTTATTGGATGACATCAGTAATTGATTGCCTTCATCTATTCTACTCATTTGAGATCGTAATTGCTGGATTACTAGTTGACAGTTAAACCTCTCCATATCTATTACCGAATGTACTGTTTTACACATAGTTGCAAGTTCATCTATTAAGCGGTATGCTTGAGTTGTTTCTTCCCAATACGTATTTAAATTATACCGCACAACCAAAGTCCATCTCATGGCAACTAGCTCCATCTTACTGATTTCCTCAAGATATATGCCAGTAGAATGTTTGAAGTTCTCAATCTGCATCAGTTCTTTGGCGCTGGTGGTAGAAAAACAAATGCTCATCAGGGCCAATAATGCCAGATGAAGCTTGATTCCCCCTTTCGCCTGTCTTCCTGGTTGGCGTCTAACTGGGTCATTGGTGTTAGGTGTTGCTAGTTTTGCATCTGGAGTCTTATTTGCGTTAATTATTTGTTGTGACCATGAATTGTCTTCTTCGCTTGGTAGCTTGCACAACTTAGTGATAGGTCGTTTATAGATATTCTGGCTGCATTTTATGGACGCAATACGAACCAAGCCATCTGAGCCAGTATGCACCTCCTGTACTCTCCCCATTTTCCAACGTGACGGCGGCAGTGATTCTTCCTTCAGTAGAACGACATCCCCTACAACTAGATTGGGCTGACGTTCCCTCCATTTAGTACGTTGTTGTAACTGGTGCAGGTAGTCTCTAGACCATCTTTTCCAAAAGTCATCTACAATCTTTTGTACTAAATGCCAACGTGTTCTTAGCGTGCAAGTAACATCATTACTTTCTGGGACTACCTTTATTGGTCCGCCTATTAGAAAATGCGCAGGTGTTAAAGATTCTAAATTTTCCGGATGGTCATACAAGGTAGTCAATGGTCGAGAGTTTAAGCATGCCTCTATTTGAGTCATTAATGTTGTTGCTTCTTCAAATGTCAATGCGGTCTCACCTATGACTTTCTTCATGTGAGTCTTTACTGACTTTACCCCTGCCTCCCATATGCCACCAAAGTGTGGTGCAGCAGGTGGTATGAAGTGCCAGGTAGTTTCATCTTGTTGAAATACCCTTGCAATTTCTGGTTCTAGAGCTGCAATCTTCGTGCGTTGTTGTTTCAGTACTCGTTCTGCACCAACAAAGTTGGTACCATTATCCGAATAGATTTCTCTACACAACCCCCTGCGAGATGTGAACCTGCGGTAAGCTGCTATAAATGCATCTGTTGTTAATCCGCTGACTACTTCTACATGTAAGGCCTTGGTGGTCAGGCAGACAAATACCGCAATGTATCCTTTGTACGTGGTTTGACCTCTTCCTATCTTGTTCCTCAGTTGAATCGGCCCGGCATAATCAATACCCACCTTGCTGAATGGCCGTGATGGAGTTACTCTGCAGGACGGTAAATCACCCATTAGTTGGTTGAGGGTTACTTGTTTAAATCTTATACATGTAACACATTTCTGTATAATATGACGTGTCAGATTTCTACCATTAATTATCCAAAATTTATTGCGAACATTTGCCAATGTAAGTTGTATGCCCCCATGAAGTGTTGTAGTAGTATGAGCATCTTCAATTATTCGCTTGCTGATTGAGCTTTCCTTCGGTAATATAATTGGTTGCTTTTGATTCATTGGTAGTTGCGAATTTTGTAAACGTCCGTGTAATCGTAATATCCCATCCTTGCTCATGACTGGATTTAACGCAGATAGTTTGGATTTTTTATTTAATAAAATCCCACTCATCAATGCCTGAAGTTCTTTACGGAAGTATCGGTGTTGTTCAATCCTAATTATTTGGACTTCCGCGAGTTTCAGTTCTGGTACTGTCACTTCTTTCGACTGTCGCCGTTGTTTATGAACATGCACGTTTATGAACCTTTGGCAGTACACCAATATACGCTTCAACTTATGAATGTTTGAAATTTTATCAATTAATTCATGTAGCGCGTTTGCTTTAGATTCAGCGGTTATTGTAAGACAAGTGATATCCGCTGCGCTGTCCTGGTTGTGATCACCTTGTATTTGTGGACCCTTGTGCGAAGGTGATGATGGCCATGCATCAGAATTTTCCTGCAAAAATGTTGGTCCCGTCCACCAGATCGAGCCTTGTGAGGTGATGGTAGCCGCTGCCAATCCTCTTGTTGCTAAATCAGCTGGGTTTAGATTTGTTGGTACGTAATTCCATTGTAGCTGAGGTAAATTATCTTTAATCTGAGATACCCGATTGGCTACAAAGGTTTCTAACTTCGGAATATCAGCTCTTATCCAGCTTAAAACTATGGTGGAATCCGTCCAAGCGAACATCTTTACATCCTGCATGTTCATGGTATTTTTAGCGTATCTTAGAAGCCTAGATAACAGATGCGCTGCGTTTAGTTCCAGCTTCGGAACTGTCAGTTTTGTTTTGATTGGAGCAACTCTGGTTTTTGCTACTAGCAAACTGGTTGTAACTTGCTCGAACGTATTTGTGGTTCTTAAATAGACCACCGCTGCATATGCTTGTTGCGAATCAATCGTTTTGATTGGAGCAACTCTGGTTTTTGCTACTAGCAAACTGGTTGTAACTTGCTCGAACGTATTTGTGGTTCTTAAATAGACCACCGCTGCATATGCTTGTTGCGAAGCATCTGCAAATCCATGTAACTCTGATTTTTGTGTTGACGTTGTTTTAACCCATCTTGGTACCTTTATTTTGCTTAATTCATCTAATTCGTTCTTATACTTTTTCCATTTTGCTTCAATAGCTTCTGGTAGCTTGTCATCCCACTGTGTACCAGCTCTCCAAGTGTCTTGCATTAACAGCTTTGCTGTTATCGTTATTGGTGATAACCAGCCGACAGGATCAAATAATTTTGAAGAGTCGGACAACAGTAGCCGTTTCGTTGGTTCTTCTGTTGAAAGATTTAGCCTGGTCAGGTCAAATTCAAATGTATCATCCTCAGGACTATAGAGAATCCCTAGTGTTTTTATTATGTGGTTGATTTTTAAATTAATCATTCCTTTTGCTCGTAGGTGGTCAGGAACATTAGTCATGACTTCAGCTGAATTCGACGCCCATTTGTGCAATGGAAATCCTCCGCTCCGTGCAAGTCTTGTCATCTGTTGTTGAATGGTTACGACCTCCTCAACGCTGTCACCCCCAGTCAGTAGATCATCCACGTAAAAATCTCTTTCCATGATCCTTGCAGCTGTCGGATAGTTGTTCTTTTCATCTTCTGCCAATTGCATTAATGTTCTTACAGCAAGAAACGTCGCTGCCGTTGTTCCATAGGTAACCGTTTTTAGTTTGTATTCTCCTATTGTTTGTGATGGATTTTTTCGCCACAATATGCGTTGTAAGTTCTGGTGACCATGATGCATCCAGATTTGCCGGAACATCTTTTCCGCATCTGCTGTTAGCACGAATTTGTGTGTTCGCCACCTCAAGATGATGTCAATTAGGTCACCTTGAATTTTGGGGCCGTTCATCATTATGTCATTTAACGATAATCCCGAAGTAGTTTTGCTCGATGCATCGAATACTACTCTTAGCTTTGTGGTAGTACTTTCGTGGTTGATCACTCCATGATGTGGTATATAGTATACTGGATTGTCATCTGGATCATCTTTTGCCAATTGCATATGCCCCTGCGCTAGATAGTCTTCCATAAATTCGTGATATAATTTAGCGAATGGTTTATCTTTTAGAAATTTTCTTTCGATTTGCAGTAATCGTGCTACTGCTTTTTTTCTGGATTCTCCTAGCATAGACGGTTCTACTTTGAACGGTAAGTGTACCATGTATTTCCCATCTGGTAGTCGCGTTGTGCTTTCTGCATATAGCTTTTCAGCGATTGCTTCCTCCTGGGTATGTGTTTTTTCTTGCGGAATGGCATCATTTTCAATTAATAAGTCTAGTTGTTGCTTAATTGTTTTGGTTGTGACCATTGACAACATTTTATCTTCTTGGTTATTGCCTGTGCTGCCCATTATGATCCAACCAAGCTCAGTTTCTTGGGCAATTGGATCTTGTGGGTGTCCTCTAATGATGTTACTGTTTACAATTAGAGGATAGTAGTCAACACCGATTATTACGTCAATGCTATTGGACTTGTTGTATTGTGGATCTGCAAGTTGTAAATGCTGCAAATGTGCCCATTTGTTGGTATCAAAGTCGATGTCTGGAATATTATCCGTTAATTTTTTGAACACCATTGCTTCAAACTTAATTTCAAACGAACTCTGAAGCCTTGAAGATAAAGTTAGTTCGACCTTATGACTGCACACTCCGGCTTCCTTTCCTCCCATTCCTGAGATTTTAGTGTTGACTTGTTTCTGCGTAGCCTTAAGAAGATTTGCTGCCTTTGCGGATATGAATGACGCCTGAGAGCCTGGGTCAATTAATGCTCTAAAGAGCATGCATTTTCCCTCGCTTGTTGTTAATGCGATTAGAGCTGTAGGTAATATCGCAGGACCTAATTGTGTTGTTAAATAACTTTTAGATACTCGCTGCATGTCTGCGTTTGAATCGATGTGCAGTCCTGTGTTATGCTTTCCATTGCATATGTTACATTGGTTTTTCTGCCTGCATACATATGTTTCATGTTCTGCTGATAAACAGTTTCTGCATAATTTATGAAGCATTGCCATTTGCGATCTTTCACTGGAATTTAATTTCCTAAATCCTCCACAATCATTAATTTTATGTCCCCCTCGGCAGTAGACACAGATATTTGTTGTTGTTAAGAAGGTCCTTTTAACTATTTGAGCTTTGTTTTCACGTGAGGCGGTTGTTGGTAGGATTAATGGCTTTTGGTTGCCATTGGCCTCTAATGATTTGAACCTTCCTTCCAAAAATTTTAAAAATTCCGTTGTTGTTTGGAATTCCCTTGGATCTTCTAAGGAGATCTCATAGAGTCGCCTTGACTCATTGTCTAGTTTTTTAGTTAATATGAAGATTATTATTGAGTTCCACGATTCAATGCTTACCCCTGCGTTACGTATTCCGTACAAACATTCAATTGTTGTATCGTGAAGATTTCTCAGTGCCGCTGCAGACTCGATGTTTATATTTACTTGACTGAGTAACGTATTTAAATATGTTGAAATCAGTAGTCTCCTGTTGTTATATCTGCTATTCAAAATTTCCCAGGCGGCTTGGTAATTTTCTTCTGTTGGTTGTAGGTGGTTGATTAATTTGGCCGCAGCACCCTCTAACTGACCCTTTAGATAGTTAATTTTATGGGTATCACTGATCTGTCTATTCTCATGGATGAGTTTGGTGAATGTGTCACGAAATCCAGTCCACTTCTGGTAATCTCCAGCAAATATTGGGATTTGAATTCGTGGTAGCCGAATGTCCGTTGTTTGGTTTGTTGGTATAATTTTATCGGTTTCATCTATCCTCGTTGTTATTTGAAGGATTACTGATTGACACTTGCTATCAATGTTCTCAAAGTACTGTTCTGTGAAGTACTTTATACGTTGTTCTTCCTCATCAGTAACGAGCATGCAAATTTCCTCATGGAGTTCAGCTATTTGTTCCATGAGTTTTTGCATCACTCCAAGTGACAGTTTCATTGCCGGTTTTGGCCCAGTCACGACAAGGTCTTCGGCCTCATCAATCTTCCTGTAGAGACTCCTCATCCGAATCGTCTGTCGTTTTATTAATTGCTGCAACTCTGGATTCATTGTTTCCAAACCTGCATCTTTGTTGTTACTGGTGTTCGACTCTGATTGGCTTCTACTGCGATGATCTGGGACCGGTGTAAGTGGTGGGCCGTTGTTTAGTTTTGCACGCATTATAGTAATAAATTCATTATATTTTCCCACTACACTTGTTACCGTTTTAAAGTACGGGTGCTCTAAGTTGACATCTTTCAGCTTCCTTATTTGCTCATCTGTTTCTAGAAACTTTGTATAAAGCTCCTTTAATTGTTGGATTCGGTTGGTGAGGTAAGTTTTTGTTTTCCTCTCTGGGCCATCCTTCTTATAATTAATACATATTTTATCAATCTGAGTCGCAAGCTGTTCTTGATTGAATGCAAGGGTTTCCATTTTTGAATTTAGGCAGTTCTCGTTCGCCAGTTGATTAATTATCGCGTGTTACTTGTTCTAATGTAGAATACGCGTTTGTTTTTGCCTGTTCTTAATGGCTCGAAGGACCACTGTTTAATTCAGCCTCAGCTTGAACTAATTTAACACTTTTAATACACTTTTAATTCCGAGCTTTCCACGGGTGAGGGCTAATACCGGAATATTGTAATAAAAGCGTATAGTAGAGTTTGATTAGAACTGAGTAGTTCATTTATTTTTTGTCGTTTATATACAATTTTGATAGTTTCTTGTTGTTGTTTTTTACATTACATATGATCATATATCAATTACAATATTTTAATATTTTATAAACTCCAAAAGTGCAGAATTGCATGTAAAAAATTAATTATTTTATTTATAGCTAAATTAAAATTAACATTCTGTAAAACTGCATATTGTTGCAGTTAAATGACCCTGTTCATATTGAACAAATAATATTGTACTTATATCGGAAATGCTTATAATTATTTTGTCTAATTTGCTTTTGTCTCCCTTATTGTTATTTTAATTTTAAATTTCTAAATTTATTTTTAAAAATTACACTTTTTATTTTATAAATTCAAATCAATAAAATATGATATTTTTTTAAATATACCTGCTATTCATTTTGTATTTATATAAAATTTTACTGTATTATAGACTCTGTCTATTTTGTAACGGAAATTTTGTTTAATAGATTTTCATTAGCTTTGATAATGATATCGAATTAACATCGAAAGCTTAGTTAAAATAATTATTTTCATTTTACAAAAACGAGCCAGAAACCAATAAAAACATTATATTACTATTATAAGCTCATTAAATATTTTCCAATTAATTTTTATTTGAGTTACCAGCAAATGATGCTGGTTTTTGATCTGCCCGTATGATTTTTGCTAATGGAAGTTGAAACTTTGTCAATTTCAAAATAAATTTATTAACAATTTAGTTTATATGTTTTGCAAAATAAATGACGAAGTAGTGACATCTGAAAAGTGGTAAAAAATTAAAATTCTCTAGTAAGAGAAAAACGTTACCCATTTACCCCGCTACTTATTACATGCATTACCTAGCAATGCATGGTATTGCAAATTATAAAAGATAAAATGAATTAGAATTTCTTGAACTATTCTAATCATAATTATTTTATTATTATTATTATTTATTATTGTAATTATTTTAATCTCACAAATTTGTTTTGTAAAATTTAATAATAACTTTCATAATATTAGAAATTATAACAATTTGAACTGGAAAACTGTGACGTGGCAACCTCGTCTTGAAAAACGATTGGAAAAACATCAAAAAAACTAATAATTTACATTGTCTACGAAAATTCTACGTACTCTACACACGCCAAAATGAATTGTCTACGCTATCGTCTCAAGAACATCGTCAATATATTTTCTGTAATCGTTTCTTACAGTTTTCTTTATCTGTGTCTTTGTATTTTTTTTTGAAACTTTTGTTGACGAGATTCCTAAAATGTTTTATCTAGTGATATATTTCAACTCATACTCTCGTTACGTTGATAGTGTTGCTTGGTTATATTTCAACTCATACTCTCGTTCCATTGAAAGTGTTTTTGTGTCAGAGTTTTTCAATCTGCAGATGTTGGATTTTGATCGATTAATTTTCATACGTTTCAGCACTGCCGGTTTAACTTTGAATGTGGCTATAATATATAGATGACATAGTTAGAAGATTATACATGACATAGTTAGAAGAGTCTTTTTCTGGAATGTAATGGTTCCTTACCAATAATTCACGGCATGCTGGTATTATCAGTTCTGGTGTGTGCTAGATATTTAACTTTTCGTAAAACTAATCTTCCGTTTTCTCATGTTCTTTGTCCGTAGATGTCAATGCTTTCTTTAATTGCTGTTAATATGCTTGAGCCTTGCTCGTGTGTGTATTGTTTACCAGAGTAGATAGTCGATTTTGAGTTTCTCTGATTATATCGCATGGGTAACTTAACTTGTAACAGAACCACCCGTACTATTAAGGTAATTGTAATTTTCATAAGAACAAATTTGATCTGTTCCTGTTTAGGATTGGTTTGTTTGAATATTTTATAAAGTTTTGATACAGTGGTTATGAAACATTTTATTTTAAAAACAAAATCAAACGATGATAAATGGACGGTAAGCGTATTTTTAATTGAAAATAGGATATAACTCCCAAGCAATTTATAATCACCAATACAGCCCGGTTACGTTGTTGTGTGTATAGGTTCCATTATTCCTCAAGCAAGTACGGAAATATGTTATATATTTTTGGAATAAATTATCGATTTATAAAATAAAAAACGATAAAAATAACCATCAACCGAAAGGGGGAAATCACCAAAAGTCACCTCTAATTTTTAGCTCCGCACATATTTAAAAATAATAATACGACTTTTTATTTTATTTTTAATTTATAATTTTAAAAAACATACCCATCTACGTAAATTTCGTACGTTTATATGTATACCCGATTAGTACAAAAAAAAAATACGTAAAACATTAACCCACACCCCCTATTCTATCCCGTTCTTTAATATCATTTTTATATATTTCGCGAAAAATATCCACATTTCAAAATAAAAATGCAAATGTGACACATTTATTGGCGGAATGGGTTGAATTATATGAGCACAAACACACACCAAAAAGGGTGTTTTCATACGAATTTTCGCGTGTTTGAAGGTGGTTTTTGTTTTAACTTAACTTTTCTAATAACGGAACACGAACAGCGTATACAATATCGACGGTGTGGGTGGTAAATGAGGAAAATCTCCCTGTTTTAATTCCCAATTTTTATTTTTATTTTGGACAATTCCTGAATGCCGATTTTTTTTTATAAAATTTAGTTTATTTTATTATTGTTGTTTCAAAAATCTATATATACATATATTCGATATACGTAATCGTATATAATATAGGTCTGTATCCTATGCGAATATGTGCACATATAGAGATGAAGGATGAATTGGAAGAGCAAGAGCTGGAATAGAAGCGGCAGCGAAAAAATTTTATGTATCCACAATAAAGCTTCAAGTATTTTTTCCGTGTTTGTTGTTGTTAGTATTGTTAGTATTATTTTTGTGCTTTCTTTTTTTTTTTGATTATGTCAAAAGAGTATGGCGAATGTGTGTGGTACTTTGCCATCCTCAATCGAAAAGAGTTAGAGTTAAATTACGAACATGATTGGAAAAAAAATTTTTTTTTTGTTTTGAAACTTTGAACTATAAAATAAAAAATATAAAAAAAATTCGCGAAATTTGTCGTTAGCGTTTGGTTGGTTGGTTTGATGTTTTTATTTTTTTAAATTAATTTTTTTTCTATACTTTTCCGTAAAATAACAGAGTAAAATTACAACAACACTTTGGGCGCGCACACAAAAAAATAGAAAATATATAACACATAACAACAACAATACGAAATGAGAAATCTCTTCGATTGATGGCTAATCCGTTTAATTAAATTTTTCATAGAGGCAGGCAACACAAAATAGAACATAAAAAAATTCGCTGAATCCTTGCATCGGTGGAAGGTTTTTTTTTCTATTATTTTTTTAGTTTTTCGTATACACATAGAAAATTCTATTTATTTAGCGATAGATTTTTGTAGGTTGTTTTTCTGTTCCTGTGTTACCAAGAGGAAGATTTCGAATTTTAATTTTTCCGAAAAAAATTGTTGTGTGTTTTCAAATTCATTGCTTCGATTTTGATTGGAAACTATACGGAACATAGCAAAAAAATTAAATGCTGTTTTCTGGATCAAATTATAATTGCTGTTTCGTAGGACAAGACGAATGGGATATTAGATTTGTGTCAGATGGATTTATTGGTAAAAAAAAATATTTTCGTTTGCATAAAAATGATTTTGTTTTTGCCTCGTTTTAATTTTCAGTTCAACGACATTGTTTTACATTTATAAAATTTCGATATTTTACGATTAAGTCCAATTTACATTACTTTATCTCTGTATGTGATAACTTTGAACTTCAGTAGGCGAATTTAATTGAATATTTGACATGATATACGGTGCGGATTAGCTGCACAGAGCTTTCCAGTATGGGATGATTCTCTACGAAACGCAAATTAATACAAAAAAATCGTATACATTTATTGTAACAATACAAGAATTCACATTTTTTCTTCTAACCTCACTAAAAGTTTAGTACAAAAGTTTGCTCATTATTGCTTTATTATTACTTTACGTTGATATTTATTGTTAAAAGCAAATTCAATATTTTAACTAGTACAATTACTTTTATTGATTGCTTAGGCTGTTTCCCAAACACCGACTTATTTGTGGACGCCGACTTATTCAAGTAAGTCACCTCGCGAGGAGACTTATTTGAATAAGTATGTCTACACAACTATATGTAATCATCGAGACTATATGTAATCATCGAGAAATAAATATATAAGAGAAATCAAGTAGTGCATGAGTCCTCTTATGTATATTTTGCTTTATGATGTAATACATGCAGTTTTTTCCAAATTGGCAACGAACAACATGTCAAGTTTTTTTTTATTGCATTATGCTTTTTTTGTTGTTACGTCACAAATAAGTCGTTACAACGAATTGAAACGACTTGACTGACTTATTCAAAATTGCGTCAAATAAGAATGTAATAAGTCGGTGTTTGGGAAAGGGCCTTATTCCTGAAATTACAAGAGCAAAAAATAATTGTTCGTCATAGTCAGCCTATTTTATCAGTAGTACATCAACCTCAAACTGGGTTAACGAATTTTAAAAAAAAAACGTTATTTGGATAAATCAAATTCGATTTAAAACTGCAACTGATAAATAAACAAACCAGTGGCCCTAATTCTCTAAAAAAACAAAATAAGTAGTAAAGTCTAAAAATGTACTGACGAGAAAATTTATCGAACAAATTTAGAATTATATTAGTTACCGTGAGGTTTTTGTAAGTTCGCATTCTCTAATTTTAATCAAGGTAAAATGTAAAATGACAAGATAAATTAATGTCAAAAATTATCACTAATTATTTATGCTGCTAAACGTTACTTAATTATCTCAAAGACATTGATTTGAATATTATTAAGAATCAAAAATATTTATTGAATGTTTTATTTATAGATTTTTTAATTAAATTAATTAAGTGCAACAAACTATTAACTGTGAAACCTTTCATAAAAAAATAATAAAATTATTTCAATGTGCACAATATAATTTTGTGAATTTAATCGTATAAAAATAGGCTGTCACGTGCACTTTTATTTCTGTAGTTCCTTTGCTGACTTTCATCTTTATTCTTTCCATAAACACCACAGACCAGGGACCAATTCATTACTTATTATTTTCAGGGCGAAAGTAAGCATAAAAGGAATTAACTGTTAAGCTTATTATTATTATTTTTAAGATATTAGCAATTCTTATGTATATGGCTTAAGTACGGCACTTGGTACTTGATAATTGTTTCTGTCTCGTGAGTTTTCCCACATTTAATAATAAACAAGACATTGAACTTGTTGGACACCCAACAAGCATTTTACTAGATAATTACTTGCATGATTAAGCAGAACCGCCAGTCGGCCTGGAAAAACTCATAAGATAACACGATGCTCTAACCTTGGACCATCTAATAATACCGCAAATTAGAAATTAATATTTAGGATTTAACAAAAAATGAACGAGTACACAATTGTATAATATATTACATTAAAAATGTGTTATAACTATCATTAAAATCAAAAATTATGTAATATTTCATGAAATCTAGATTCATAGAAGGAGCCAGTTAAACCAAAACTTCTGGAAGTGAGAAACCAAAGATTTAGAGAACAAAAATCTCGATACTACAATCTGGTGCAATGTAGCCTCCAATATTTTTTACAGATTCATGGTAATGAACTGTTGTCAAAAGAAGAAAATTCTTCTTCAGTGTAATGATTTGTATAGAGCATCCGGTATTATGGTTTAATATTGATCTAGTTTATCGATTATCTATAAGTAAAGAAGAGTTACCTATTTTTTTCGGTACTACCTTATAGACCAATTCCCTCTTCTTGGTATTTTATTTGGGCTCAATGCCCGATAGGAAAAGTAGAGTTAAATCGGTTAATAACGGACCACAGTTAAAAAAAAACAAATGAATCAGTCAAAATGTTCATATGTTTGTTAGTTAAATTACAAAAATTTCAAAAATATAAAATCCAAAATAAATAAACTTATTTTGAGTAACGGCCGGCGATTAACTTTATTCAAATTCTTTGAAAATGATATATCCACACATCGGTCGCAATGCAATGATTCGTGGAAATATTCACCGAAATTTAATAAATTGGATGGACTAGATCGCATTGGATAGTCTATATTGCCGCTTTAAAAATCTATGCTGTTTCAGCAGTTAGTGCAAGGTAATTATTTTCGCATTTTTAAAGCTACCAGAGAGAATTATTAAGATTATCGAGGTACAGGATGTTGCTTTAAATACGATAGAGGAAATAAATCGGTGTAACAATCTTTATTTAGACATAATAATAAATATAAAATCGAAAACTTAACTTCGGCGCGAGTGAAAATAATATCACAATAGTAGGGTTAAATGCCACAATAAACTGAGCTAAAATACTCACGAAACGAGTTACAAATTCATATTGGACTATCAACGGTGGCTGTACATTGTTTAAGGCAAACCTGCAGATTTTTTTAAGTGATTTAGAGTACGACCAGAAATTTTTAGGGTTAGATTGAATGTCTTTTGCAATTAAATTGCTTTTTTTCAATAAACGATTTGTTCGCTTTTTCCGCTATATTTATTGCAATAAGGATATGCTCCGCATCTACTAATACGTTTGAAGCAAGCTATAGACGAAAAATGACCAGAATTGGTGAATAGACACAACAAATTAATTGTTCAGCACGACAACGCAAAACCACGTGTTGCAACCATTGTGAAAAAGTATTTAAAAGGACTGGATTGGGAAGTTCTACCCCACCTGCCGTATTCACCAGACATACCTCCTTCCTATTACTACTTCCGGGCGGTGCAATCGCCTCTTTTTTATCAGCGGTTCAGTTATCGCTCGGAGATCGAAAATTGGTTTATTGTTTGGATCGCCTCCAGAGACCAGGATTCGTAAATTGTCTGAATGATCGGGATGTTTGTAGCTGCAGATGAAGCATACTTTCAATAAATAATTGCTTCATTTTCTAAACAAGCAAATGTGTTTTATTTTAATGAAGAAGGGTGGAGCCATATTCACACACAGAATATTATAACAGTTTAAAGGATCCATAAACGTTTAGATTTTTAAATAGTTTGTATCAATCAGTTCTGCCTAAGGCACTGTTAGTTTTCGTGTAGTCGGCATTCTTAAACAGACAATTTTTTCATAAACTGAAAACATTTAAGAGAACAATAATTTCAGGTGGAAGGTGATAATAATCAGCTTTAGTTAATATATATTGAGCTGGTAAAACCTTAATAAAATATGAATTAATATTAAAAATATCTAAAAGCGGGTTATTATAATTTGTCAAATTTCATTCATTTGGAATCTTTCTGGCAACTTCACATTGCAGGCTCATAGAAAACTTTTGATCCTTATCAACAAAAACTAGATAACCAGATTCTTTAAAACAATGTCGACTTCATTGCGATTGATATGCATTGCGGTATGGATTCATTGGGCAAATTGAATTTATTTCAAATCATGAGGATGTTCAATTCTTGTGTGGCGTATATTCAACCATCTGCAATCTCTCAAACAGTTATAAGGTGATCCTGTTCAATTTCACTTTCAATTGGCTTTCATTTGGTCGCTACCAACTTTCTTTGGTCGTCCAGAACTATGCTTATCTTTCAGAGGAAAGTCACCAAAACAAAAACATTTTAAACCGACTTGCAAGAGTGCAATAATTGCATCATACATTCCACATATTTCTTTGTGAACCTCATCAGTGCTATTTCTTTTACAGAAATAAAAAATGGAGGGGTCTATTTTATGGCCTACCTTTTACCACATACATATATGCACATAATTTGCGAATACTCCAATTTGGATGTCTAAGGCGTAAAATACACTTAGAAGCATTTTGGTGAATACTGTCTTGTTTACCAAAAACCTTCATTCTCGCGTATATTTCAGAAAGCGTACACTTCTGAAATAATGACTTTACTTCTAAAAAATTTAATCTGAATTTCAAATCAAAATTTCACTGGAATCTATCAAATTATGGCTTTTCAATCAAATTATTGGTAATTCATTCAAATTTCACCGGGATCTATCAAATTATAGTAAACAGTAACATACAAAGTTTAATATCGATCAATCAATTCGTCTTAAAGACATTTCCGCTTCAAATTTTGAACCAATATCGGAGCAAATCTTCTTAAGAATAATTTTTAAAATATTTAGGAAAAACTATGAAAAATAAAAAGCTTGCCTTAGGTGCTGCCACTTCCAGTGCACAGATTTCCTCCATATATCTCTAGGATCATTGAATAAAAATTCGCGAAACTAGAAAAAGTTCCTATGGAAGCTGAAACTTTCGATGGACCGGTGAGCGCCAGACATCACTGGAACATCCCAATATATGAAAAAGTTTAAGTATATAGTTTCTCCAGATCGATCAATTCAGTCGAATTATGGTTCAAAACCAGTATTTTATTACAAAATTGAAAGGCAAATAAGCTGTGGCCAACAGCTGAACTTTTGGTGAAACTGTGTTGTATAATCAAAAATCGTTATTCCTGCTTAAATTTCAGAAAACCAACAAGGTCAACCGTTGTTGAAATTTTAATCTTTAAACTTATTTGAATCGTTTAATTGTTTGTCATTTTTTGCAAACGTTAAACTTTTCAACATCATGAAAAATATTGAAAAGTTCACATGGAACGTGCCACTTCCGGGACACAGATTTCCACCAAATTTGAAGTGTGAAGTTTGGTTCCGAATAGTTAATTCGGGTGGACTGGAGAGATGCCGAATTTTGGTGAAATAAAGTTTTTTCGTAAAAGTATACTTTTTAAATTTTTTGGACAATTTTTATGAACAAGCTTCTGTAAAGCTGCCAATTTCAGTGGACCGAGTTTGAACAAAAATCACTGCGATCTCCAAATATGTATATGAAAAAAGCTAGATCATAAAGTCTCATCCAGATCAATCAATGCATCTTTAATGTACAGAGGCCGGGTTTTGTTGAAAAACAGTAATTGTAAAAAATCGTAATTTCCGCTTAATTTTTTAAAACTGATCTGGATTGATATTGTTGCAAAACTTATTCAGAATCTTTTAGTTTTAGCAGTTTTTAGATGATTTCGTTTGCTTATCAAAATATTTGAAACCCATTTTTGAATATTAAAAAACAAAAAAGCTCCTATGTAAGCAGCCACTTTCGGTGGACCAATTTCGACCAAAAATTACTGTGATCTTCCAATTTATACAAAAAGTTTAAGTATGAGGTTTTACCCCGATGAGCCAATCCGTCTTGGCTGTAGAGAAGCTACAGATATTTAGCCTGTACTGCCCTACACACAAGGATTTTTTAAAAACTTCCTTTTTGACATCGGCAATAATCTCGAAGTCAATATTTCAAATATTTTTTTTACTGTATTTTACTACGTAAAAAAAGTAAAATCATAATTTCCGCTTCAATTTTAGAAATCTGATCTGGACTGGTATTGTTGCAAATTTAAATTAGAATCTGTTTGGTCATATTCGTTTTTCTCATAAATGATGTAATTTTCAAAATATTTGCCAAAAATGACCGATTCTCTCCCAATTTATGGAAAAAGATTAAGTCTAAAGGTCTCCCCTAGTTATGTGAAATCTTAAGTACGGAAATACTTTCTTACCGGAAATACTTTCGTTAAACGTATTTTAATAGTATTAATTGCGATTGATTTGCAAAATCAAATTATTGGATATGTTTGGAAAACTCAAATATACATAACAATGAAAGTGTGCCGTTTAGAACCTGACTGGATCAGAAACTTAAGTTAAACCTGAACCTAGAATACTTGTGTTAATTATACTTTGTTAATTTTAGCAAGAATGTTTTACAATCCTCTCTCGAAGGTATATCATTATAATTTTAACACAAATTTATCTCGACTTTTTTAAAACTACTGCTCTTTCGAAACTGTAACCAATTGAAAATCGCATTTTTTAAGATACAAATTTTGTGTGCAATGTTTTGTAATAATTATAAGTGAAATTTCGTGCGCTTATATAAAAATCAACGAAATAGTTAGTTTCAAGCATAGAACGCATTATAGAAAATTTATTTCAAATTTAGAACAATACTAATCAATTCCTGAAAATTTTAATATTCACAGATTACTGTTTCACATATTTCATATTTTCAAATAGTCACAATAATGCAACATTTTTTCTAATGAAGAGAAAGACAATTTTGTTTATGTTAATTTTTCACTTTGAAATACTAACCTTTCCCAGATACATAAATATCGTATAGAAAATGATGACCAGATTTTTTTTTCGTTTCTATAATTTTCTTTTCGGAAAATTACATATTTTCGCAATAAATGTATCATTCATTTTTAAATGATTTTTCATTTTCCGAATATAAATTTTCTATTTTCTTCCTACAGCACATATCTAGATAATGGGCTCGTACATATAGAATTTCAATGGGAATGTTATTTTTATCTTATACTTCTATCGTATAATGTGTACTGATAACAGAAGCCATATTAGTATTAGTATGGTATAATAGTTCAATCCTATATCTCCATATAATATTTAATACTAGAACAACAACTGAAATAAAATAAAAACTAAAAAATATACAATTGTAACAACAATACTAATAATTTTAATTCTTCTGTGCCATATAGTATCGATCTTAAATAATGAACTTATACTACAAAAAAATGTTTTATAATTTTAACTGTAATAATAAAATATCTATCTCTTAAAATCAAGAATTACATTATTTTACCTTTTAGTTTTTAAATAGGAAAGATAAAATCTGGACACATTTATAGAAGAACAGACATTTGGGGATATAGTCCTGAAAATGGTAGAAATTTTCTATTTTTTCAAAAATATGTTTATGTATTTTAAATTCTACCAATACCGGGTGATTATAAAATTCATGGAACTCCAAATGTAAACATTTCCTTATCGGTTGAAGATCCATCCGTAGTAATTGTGCGATACTATACTGTTGATAGCGAAATGAACTCATCGATGTTCAATATAACTTAAAGCACCCGGTTCACTAACAACCAACAATAACAACTTGAGCACTTTTTGTTAAGTAAGTGAAAGCAAGAGAAATAAAGCAACAAAACAAACACATAACCAACAAGTCATCTTTTTATAATTTTAAAATTTATTTGTGTTGTATGCATATTTCTACCTATCCATTAAAAAATCTACAGAAAATAAATCAATCCCATTTACTTCCCCCCATTTCCATAAAGACTACCTAGTACATGAATATGGTACAGGAAAATACATTTTTTTATAGGAAAAATACATATGAAAATGTTTCCAATCTCAATTTTTCCTCATTTTTTTGCAGTTTCGAATTATAATTATCGTCTGATTTAACTTCCCACTTTAGGATGACATGTTTCATCGCTTCTTGTAATTTTATTATTATTTGCATTTCCATTGCCATATCTGCTCTCTATACCCAACGTATAATACATCTATGCATGTAGAATCTATTTACCTACGTTCCTAGCTGTGTACTGAAATCATTTGCATTGTTTTGGGTATTAACATTCCGTTTATGTATATAGGATTTCTCTTGATTTTTAATTTTTAATTATCTTATCTTTGAATATTTTTGATTGAATATTTAGTAAATGTTACACTCCTGACGTGATTGTATTTATACTGTATGTACCGATAAAAGCTGCTCGTGTGTCTGGGATTTAAAACCACCAGTACAGTTACATGTTGGAATATTAAATATCCTTTAACGTGCGAGACGTTACATTGAAAACGTCAAACCAATTAAAAAATATTATAACACTTTTTTGTTTTCATCGTGCTCTGAAAATATTCCAAATTATTGACGGTAATTTTGACTATTTAATAATTAAAGGCACTTTTATAAATATAATAAAAAAGGACACGAAAAGATATTATCAATAAAAAGAGGGTTAGACAAAAAAAAATTCTTAAATTAAAAAACGTAAAAAAAATTATATTGGTGGAAAAATATTTGACAAGACAAGAAATTGACAGGTAAAATGAATAATTATAATTATCATTATTATTACACCAACAACACCTTATCGAAAAACATAAAAAAATTAAAAAGGGATCACTAAAATAAATTAGAAACAAATTGGAAGGTTTCATTAATAATTTTTTTTGCTTGTGGCTTGTGTCTTGTGTAGCTGAAAAAGCTAAGCAAAACATAGCGTGAAAAAGAAAAAGAATGCGCGAAGATGATGGAAAAACAACAATAAATAATTAAATATTTTCTAAAATAATATCCAATTTTTTGCATTTTTAGTCTTAAATAAATTTCATAATAATATACATTTTTTAATTTAAATTTAAATTTTCGCCCTAAAATATTTATTTCATAATGAGAAAATGTATTTCTCATTTTTGGTAACTTAATTTCCGATACATTAATAATGTTGAGTTAGAGATTAATATTTTCTTTGAGTGTGCTTTACATACAACTAGAAGCATGGGAGAACTGCGCGTGCAACACCTCTAGGTGTTGACGCAGCTTTTGATAATTACGCTACTTAGCGATTCTACAAATTAGTTTAGATATTATATATTATTCAACGGACCTAATGTCCTATTAAGGTCAAATAATACTCTATTTTCATTCCATCGCACATCACCAATCCAACTACTAGAAGAATGAATGGAAGGGGGATTAAGGACGTTAAACAAATATGCACCAATTATTACATTCAAACATAAGTTTAAAAGACAAAGCAATAGCACCATTAAATTTACCGAATTGATAGCTGACGAAGGGAAGCAATATATGGCAAATCCTCGATATTATTAAATCTTCTATATGTTGATGCAGAAGCTTCAAATTTTTGGATAAAAGAAGGAGATTTTTTTAAAGAAATGGAAGGTTTTATGTTAGCAAATAAAGATGGTGTTATAGCTACAAAAAAAATTCAAAAATTTATAATCAAAACACCAAGGTATGAATGATAAATGCAGAATGTGTCAACAACACTCAGAGACAATACAGCACTAAGTGGTTGTGGGACTTTATCCTCTAACGCGTATATAAAACGGCTTAATAAGAGTTCGGCCGATTTTTAACGTATTTTTAAGAATATCTTGAAAATTGTTTAGCAAAATAATATCAACAAAATATACTGAAGCCCCCGAAGATATTCCTTTTTAGTTGATAGTCAGTGAGACCATAATAAAATGACAATTTCCTGGTGGTGGAAAACTTTTTCTTCAAAATCTCTAAAAACCATTTTTAGATTCGGGCAACCCGCTAGTATTTCAATCGGGTTACAAGCGGGTTTTATTTTTATTTACCAAACAGTTTTACTGGCACTATATCCCATGGCTGGATTTAACCTCCTAATTTTTGAGATTACATAATCAATTTATTCTCGGGTAAATGATTGAATCAAGTCAGGGTTGCGACGATCACATCGTCGGTGGTAATTTAGTTGATTATATTAAATTTCAATAATATCAAAACATTGCTTTTATTTATTTTGTAGAATTATTTTCGAATATTTCACATGAGCCTACACCATTTAAGAATTAAGTATGTCAATTTGCTGGAAATCTCATTTATTAATTATAACTCAGGAGAGAATTATATCTGGGCAGTTTTTTACGCGCATATAAGCAAATTCCAATTTTTTCTTGAATTGTTCTTTTGCCTTTTAACATCTTCGGTTATTTTTTAAATTTGCAACGGCGCTTCATATAACGTGACAATCTAGTTGTGCTCTACAGCTAGCGAGTCTGTTCAAATCCGTGGTCAAAAATATGAGACAATGCTGTGTAGTTTCGGCTTATATGACTGTAGTTTCTCCAAAACAATTCTTAGAATAATTTTATTAAGAGAATATCGCTTCTCTATGGTGCCAAACTAAGTCAATGAACAGAGATATAAATAATAGTTACAGCCCACTGAACTTATATCGAGAACAATAACAAACAAGTAAAGGAAGGTACCTCGTTCTTTCTCTGCTATGACTATCAAAAACAACATGATCGATTGCTTAATAGTGACACCTTTCGCGTTGTTGCGCCTGTTTATGCATTTTATTATGTCTTTAGATTTAAATATTTATACTACTCAAAATTCACTGGTCCATGGTCATGTTTAGTTTGAGAACCACAGAGCGAGACCATAATCTTCGATAGAATATTAATAATTAATTATTTGTTTTCCATTGTCAACAATATTTACATCACATATTTAATTACCATTAATAAGTATTATGCATAATATCCTTTTTATTCGAAGTACAAACGAATGGAGTCATTGAAAACCATTCTATGATAAAATCCACTTATTTTACTTAAATTAAATTCCAATTTCGATAATAATTAGAGAAGGTTTTTATAATATAAGCGTGATAGCGATGTTATGTATTGTAATTCTCGGCGTCGAATATGTTTTCAGTGTATTATTGCTCCTACAATATATTTTTGTTATCAGGAAATAAAAAAAAAATTAAAATACACAAAACAAAAAAAGAAATTAAAATTAAAGCCTTCTAACTAATTTGCATACTCACTTAATTGAGGTTTAATTAGAAGATTATGTATTTTTTCTACTTTATTTTTTTGTAATATAAACAAAAATAAACAAAAAGAATTAAAACCAAAAATAAAGTTAAAAGAGATTCAATTTTTTTTCCAGGTCGCCTCTTGCTTGATTGTGAAGAAATGGATTTAAATATTTTTTACCCCGCGCGGGCTTCGTTGTTGTCTACATTTTTTTACTGGTGCTTCTTTTTTCCACTTCATGCTGTTGGATGAAATGGAACAACGGAAAATATACACAAACAAAAATAGTATTAGTTTAATGATATTCAAATTTATGCCGAAAGAGTGGAGACTTTAATATTAATATAAAAAAAGATACAGAAAAAATTTGAACTCGACTAAATTACAGTATTACAAGGGGGATATGAGTTCAATTATATCGTGATCATTTCTAGTTGAAAAGTATTACTTACGCATTTTCCACGGTCCATCAGTACACCGTTATGATGATATATGTAAATGTGTGGGATACGCAACCCCTTTCTTCGTTTGATCTAAAATACTTCTAAATATTATTTTCATTTTAAATTCTTTTCTAAATGACAATAAAATAGAAATTCATCAATTTTATTTCCATTTTTATTTGAATTTTACTTAATTTTCCAATTAAAAAAAAATGGGAATATGAACGAGAAAAATGATAATAGGAAAAAAATTCGACCCTTTTTTGTGCCAGTGGAAAAATTTATTTTCTTTATTCTCATAAATTACACAATTTTGTGTTTTTTTAATTTCATACAAATTATTTAAAATTGAAGATTTTTTTATTTTCATTTTTGATGAAGAAAGTACAACGTGAAAAATTTATATTCATGAAATTCGATTTTTTAATACCAGTGGTGGATTGGATGGTTTTTAGAGCGAGTGAGACTATTCTATAATTTTACTTAATGGATCGATTTGTTCACAACGGTTATTTGTATTATTTGCTGTCCATTATCTTACAAATTTACAAAAGAAATGCAATAATCAAATAATTAAAAAGTATTATGGACAGTTATATTTTATGATTTCAGAATCACTTCACCTTACCAGGTGACCCAGTAAATCAAAACTATAGACTATTCTATTTGATGAAAATTAATAAAACTCCGTATACAATTGATCGTTATGCAACGTCCGTATAAACATTTGTGAAAAAATTTGGTGAGGTTAAGGTCTGTTATCTACAAAATAAATAATGCCTTAGCGCTCTCAGACTAAACTAGTTATTACAACAAGCAACAATCAAAATGATCATTCAAACAATGGCGTTCAGCAATATGTAAACAAACAAAACGATCGGGTTTGGTTAGAGTGGAAATCAAAAGACAATTTAGACCGGCGAATTGCTCCGGTGAAAAGATTTTCAAGGTTGCTTTGTTAGTTTGGGCACGTAAACAATTGAGTAGAAACCATTGAACGTTTCAATAAGACTCGACTCCATCTCATAAAGCCCGTGAAACCCAACGTTTTTTACAATAAAAAGATCCCATCTTAAATTATTCACAATAATGGCCACCATATTCCCCAGACTTAAACCCAATAGATTTTTCCATATGGTCCATTCTGGAGGGCAAAATGTTAACTAAAAAATATGAGACAGTCGACACCTTAAAGATTGCTCTTCGGCGGGAATCAGATCACAGTCGTGTGGCGTGCGAAGCCTTCTCGGTCAGACTCGATGGGATTATTCGCGCTAAAGGTGGCTACATCGAACAATAATATATTTTTTGTTAAATCTCAAATGTGTTCACGATAATTTTTGAAATAAAAAAAATAAAAATTGACAAATTTATAGCATGCAAATATTCTCTTTGTTCATGCAATCGATAAATTGGTCAGTGAACCGTCCTCGCAGTGCAAGTTTGGCCGGCCGTGCTCGCAATGTACATGTGTAAATTTTCTGCTCTGCTATTCCACCGGTCTAGACAATTAGATTGAACATTCCACTAATTTACTATGAACCGAACCTTAGTCAAGAATTTATAGATTAATCGATCATATAAAATATTTTTGTAGAAAAACCAACACTTATGGCTTGACATATTGAGATAATGCGCAATGTAGAATATGAAACATTAAATACGAACAGTCATGGCTGTTTGCCTGATCACCATCGGAAATCTAATTTAACACCCCCGAATAGCAGAACTAAAGCTCTTCCTTTTTATCAGTATTTCTCACCAAATTGAATAGAGAACTCATACGAGGTATTTTAAATTTGCTTTTGGTTAACAACAGTTACGTTATAAAAGTATGTAACTTAAACATTTCTTATCGACTAGTACCGCCGTGGACGATTGTGCTAGGTAAAATCGACGTAAATTTTATCGGTGGGCCTCCGAGCCAAGTTCGATAGATGTAAAAAATGTCCCCACTCACTTTTCATCGAACAACTAATATTATGCCATTACATAGAATTGTTTTATTGTTGAATTACGTTTTATTAAGAATTATCACGAAGTGTTCAACATTATAATAAAAACACGTAATGTTAAAAACAAGTTATTGATTATTTGGAAAATTAGCGTTAATATTATTATTTATTATCAGTAGAAAGGCACATTTTTAACATATTGTCTCTTTCCAATGAATGTGGTTTAGGTGAGAAAGCGTTATCCAAAAATTTTCTCAATTTATCTTTGAAAACTATTACCGCTTGATTCAACATAGACAAAAGTGACCTAAATTTTGAAAAGCTAATTGATAGATCATTTTTATACTAGTGTATCATTGGTTTAGATGAAAACTTGTTTAGGTGTTGGCAATTTTTTGTATCACTTTTGTGATAACACATTTTATACGATAATATAAATTTTTTTTTTCTAATTGTTTGATTATTTCAGGATCAATTTTAATAAGGAAAATTTCAATTCTGGACCAATTTGGACCATTTGCAAAGTGCCGCTTGTCTTCTCCTGACCCTTATTCTAAAGGAAAGGAAAATACAAATATGACTAAGAATGTATTAAAAATGCTAAGATTATGGTGTGGTTGATACATAATCCATTAAAATAACAAGAATATTCTAAATATCCTATCGAATAAGGAAAAAAAACTACAATGGCGAGCACACCTATCAAAGGAAAATGAAACTTGCTGCGACATTGCGCTAATTATCTACTGCGAAATGTACGAGTAACGATGTTTTATTAAATGTTGGGTTTTAATCTCGTATCAGTGAAAAAGAGAAAAAAAATACTTGGCACGAAAATTGTTGGCCAAAGATAGTTTTTTTTTAAATTATAACCTATACAATACTTTTTGGTTAAGCAGTTAAAAATAAATATATTAATTATTTTTGTTCATATAAAACCTCTTGTGCATGGTCAATTTTTCTATGACAAACAAAAGACGGCACACGTTTCCTAACCTAATTATGTTTGATGGGGTTAACAAAACAAAAGCGAAATATAATAATTCACAATGCGATTATACTTTATAAGTTCAAAGTATTTTCAATATGTTTGTAGTTTGGTCACTGCAGTCTGATGAGGCGACCCGTTTTTGAATTTAAAGAACCATTAGTTCGAGAAACCAAACTTTTTACTTCTTAGTAACCTCACCTGGAGGTAGTTTTAATAAAAATCAGCGATCTTGATAAAGCGGATGCATAAAATCGGCTGTCTGATTAGATGGTAAACATCGAAGTACCTAAAAAACAAATCGTTTTTATATACTTTTAATGTTCTTCAAATTGCACTGGTATGATAGTGACCATCAAGGTGGATACATATTCCAAAATTGATCGACCAAAGCTTAACGTATATTGATGATAGATTTATCGGGTTGCGAAAATCTATACAATTTCGTTTGATGAAGGCTAATCATATCGGTTGTAAAAACTACTCCCAAATCATATATGAATCCAACCCTGCCCTGTGTTGTACAAACAATATTGATGCTAGGATAAAAGCTCAGATTTCTATATTTGCTCACATTAAGGAGTAGCCTATTGCCAATTGACTATTTAAAAAATCTATCTAAATCATTTTGTAGATTTTCACAGTCGGCTTCGATGTTAACCCGTGCCAAAATTTTCATGTCATCGACAAAAAGAATGAAGCTTGTGTATTAAAAGTAGTCAATGACATGGTTGATAAATTTGTTGTGGTATGCCTGATGTCACGTGAAATACTTAGGAAGATTGACCCGAATTTTTTGCAGTTTGGTGGCACAGTGAAAGGTAAGAGCGCAACCACTATATGGTAGTAAAATGTTACTCAAAATGATGTCACGGGATACTACATGACAGAGCAGCAACCGATTCACTACAGAATAGGTTTCTTCCATTAAAAAAGTCTCAGCCATCTCGAGATGTTACATACATCACACTTCAAAGTATATATTTTTTACGCCATTTGGATATGCAACTATTTGGATATGCAACTAGGACTATAATAAAGTTATTAAATAAAAAACTAAACCGTAAAACTCTAACGAGTATTTATCCACCTGATAGACCGATTCGGGAAAATTGGCATCCCTTAGAGTAAATAGGAAAAACAAGCCAACGGATTAGCAACATCGTTTCCAATTACACCAATATTAGTTTTGCTTTTTATAATAATAACACAATAAAGAAAATGATTTTTAACAATAAACCTAGAGTTGATCGCCTTTCCAAATCTGGTGTCTATAGGATCAATTGCAATGATTGTAGTTTCTAATATATTGGCCAGACTGGGCACAATTTTGGAGTTAGAGCTAAAGAACATTTATCTGGTTGCAACCAATCAACTTTCCATAACCATTTAACTTTAGAAAATCATACAGCTAACTTGAACAATTTAGACATATTACATATACAACCTAAAGGCAGACGTTTAGATACCTTAGAGTCTTACGAAATTCGAAAATCAATATTTCTTAACCAAAATATCCTTAACGAACAGAGAGAAATTCGTTTCTCACCAATTACAGACCCCGTCCTTTTCCATAATTTGACTACGGAAAATTAAATGTAATTCAATATACCTTGAATTTTGTTACTCAGCCGATGACTAATCGTCCACCTGCGCGATCAATAGATTAATTTTTATTGGTTTTTGTTGCTTATTTTTGCTACCTCCTTCTTTTGTTTATTTTTTGCTGTTTTCGGCTATATATAACAAATTTTTACTTTTACAAATCAGTAGATACTCCTGATGATGACCTAACAAGTCGAAATCGATCGAGTGCTTTTTTAAACTTTTTGAACACATTTTTTAATTAAAATATTCAAATAATCTAATTTTGTGAAATAAAAAACAAGTGTTTAATAAAATGTGTTTATTAAGTATCAACGTATATATATGAACAACATTTAACTGTTAGTTGTTATGGTTTTTCAATTTATAATTTTATTACCATTCAATATTTCCATTTGGATTTTTGGATTTTGCACCACATTTTCACCTATACGTAGTTGAATGTAATTAAACTTTCCGCTAAATAATATAATATCCGTCAGATATCTGGGCTCTTTTGTCACATCTGAATATAAAACTGAGACTGGGTTGCCGAAACTCTTATTATGGGCGCGCCTTAGCTCTTTCGTAATCCTATTTATTTATTGACTTAACATGAATTGTATTACGTAAGTAGAAACTCGGCTCTTAAATACAAGTGGGTTGTATAAAAATATACTTGAACGCATCCAAATTGCCTGCCATTTTGGATATATGTAGCTTTGTTATTGTTGTTCTTATGACTTAAGTTTTAATCATTTGGATATCGATAAGCCACATTTACATCATTACATCAAATAAAACAAAAATGCTGCTCAAGCTATGGAGTTGATTAATTCGAGTAAACAGTTTTTGAAGCATTCAACAGTAAAAAGTGGTTTGAAAGATTTCGTGATGGCAACTTTAGTCTTGAGGACGACCCACGTCCAGATGCAGTACAACAATTTGAAGACGAAGAACATAAAGTTTTACTGGATGAAAAGTCTTGTCAAACTCAAAAGAAGCTTGCAGAACAGCTATGAGTTACTCACCAAGCAATATCATTTCGATTGCATGCAATGGGAAAAATACAGAAGGAGGAAAATTAGGTTTCTCATAAAATAACCGGAGAAAACAAAAAAAAAAGAGTTGAGATCTGCACCGATTTCCTTTCTCGGTACAAAAGAAAGAATGTTTTGCACAAAAAGGCATTACGGGTAATGAAAAGTGAATTTTGTTCGATAATCCTAAATGCAAAAAACCTTAGGTTGATCCAGACCAGCCATTAACATCAGTTGCAAAAATCAATATTCATGCCAACAAAGTGTTAGTGTGTGTCTGGTGGGATTGGAAAGGAATCATTTACTACGAGCTCCTGAAGCCGGGTCAAACTGTTACAGCTAAACGTTACCAGGCCGAATTAAGCCGAAATTAAGTGATGCGCTGGAGGAAAAAGGCCATTTAATGACCAAGAAAGGCAGAAGGTGATATTGCTGCAACGCTCGCCCACATACAGCAAAATCAACCCAGAAACTTATCTTCTCCTTAGGCTGGGAAGTTTTACAACATGCGGTGTGTTATCCAGACTAAGATAATATATTATAATTGAAATGATTAAAATCACACAATACATACTTTATTTGTACTTGGCTAATATGTATTATGTATATTTATATTATTGGGTTGGAGCTTTGCAACGCCTATAAGTTTCTCTTCTTAATCCAGTTGAACGAACCCATCCCTATTCAACCTAGCCCTCTTTCTTATTTCAGTGTCACATGTTGACGTGGTAGTTCGAAGAAAATAATTGAAAACTTTTATGGGACTGATCACACGTTAATTCGAAACAACAACCATTAGTAAAGTCTTTCTGGAACAGCTTAGTTTTATCCCATTAAGTTTTAATTAATGGGATAAAACTCCAGCTAACAAAATAAAGAAATATCAACGAAAAACAATGAACAAATAGAAAAGATATTGTAGATTTAACGATACAGAAATCGTAGCATTTCAGATCTAGTATGGATTGAATTTAAAATTCGTTTAAATATAAACAATTCAACCCTGGAAAACTTCATCTACCTATTTAATATAAAATACATACCATCTCTTATATTTTATATGCAAATAAAACCGTAATTACAGTCAACGTCATTTTCTGAAACTTCATCAGAAGAATAAATAAAAATTATATTCGTATTCGTAATTTTGCCATGTGACCTAGGTACTATGTATGTATGTATATTCCCATACAGTTTTTATGCCAATATTAGAAAATTTTAATTGGAATGTCAATTATTATATTCCATTAAAAGAAAATAAATTTTACAACACACACACACACATACATAAATACGAAAATCGGAAAAACACTTTTAGCGTGTGATATGGTAATAAGTCATTTCATTTAATATTTAAATTAAAGTTAAAATATTTTGTTCTTTTATGTACGTATAGGTAACCTGCAAAAATGTTTTTTAACTAAAAGATTTTCTACTACCTAAAAGCTAAATAGCAAAAACAAAAATAAAATGAAAAAATCCAATATTTAATTTTCTTTTCATTTTCACCAAAAAAAAATAAAATCTCTGTATCACATATTATGTTCTTGGTAATCCCACACAATAGTGGTTGTATTGAGATTGATAAAAAAAAATCCGAAAAAGGGAAAAGAAGTTGGGAAAACAACATTAGAATTGAATCGTTGGGAAAATGAAAAAAAAAATATGTTTTCACAGAAATCTAAAAAAAATCCTGTTTTCGTCAATGAAAGAGAAAACTCGAAGAGTATTTTTAAAACAACAAAAAGTGTGTCAAAGTCTGAAGTATGTCTGGAAGGATGTAGAATTTTACGTTTGCAATTTTTTTTATAAAATTTAAATTTATGATATTTGAAGATAAAACATAGGATGTTAGGTTTAAAACTTTTCTTGTACAAGCTTGAATATTGATTTACATTGAAAATATTTGAACTTTTTGTTGGTATTCTGGGGGTTTAAAGTTGACTAACATATGTGTCACGAGAACGACGATTGGTGGTTATGTTATTTAGATGTTTAACAGTTATGGATATGGGAAATTACAACAATAAAAAGTGTTATGTATATACGAGTAAATATAATATCAGTTATTTGTGCAAATAGGGAGATTTTCCCAAATTGTTATGGCTGCTAGTAACACTAACAATAGTGAGAAGTATTCAACACGCTTATAAATGGTTTGTAAATTAAAAGAAATGTGTATGAATTCTCGAGATAAAAAAAATTAAGATTAAGCGCTATTTAAGTTTCAATTAAGGCACTCATCTCAGACTGGTAAGCCCTGTGGTATTCTAAAAACTGATTTCTACCTAAATTGCAAGTCTATATGAAGTTTGATGAATTTGGTTTGCCCATAAGTTTTATATTTATTTAAGCAAAGACGACAATTATTAATTTTATCAAATTTTAGATCCGTGAACATTATACAATTTTTTTAAAAATATATCTACTATACCATGACCTTCCCAATAAATATTTTGTTTTACGATTGGAGCATCACAGGTTCTGCGTAGTGGATATTTTTTAACTCAGCATGCTTGGTCCAGCGACCGGAGGTCCCGGGTTCGATTCCCGGTGGTGACAAGGAAAAAATTTCACGGCTGGTTTAGGATCAATGAATTAATCACTCATTATCCGAAATGAAAATATGATTATGAAACCTCATTTGAGGCGGCCAAATCCCTTGATGGGGTATAGTGCCAGAGAGAGAGAGAGAGAGAGAGAGGTATGTACATGTAATTTCGTTCTAAAATTTTTGTTATTTAAGTTTGTGCATAATTCTACATACTAGAGAGAAGGCGACCAGTGAAATCGCGTGTCATAAAACACCGAAAACATGCAATAAATGCGACCGAATAACATGCGACCATTACTAGAGTAAGTACCTTACTCTATTAATGCTTTTAAGGTTCTTACTAAAAATACCAAACAAAATCATACATCTGGATAATACTTTGGGATTAAAACTATTCCTGTTCTTAAAATAATTTGGATACATCTTTCGAGGTCTGATCCTACAACTAAAGAAGACAATATTTTGGGTATGGCTAAATCATGTTTACAAATTGAAGTTTGTTTATAAAGTACATAAGCTGATATGAAATTGAAAGCTCTGGATCCCACTACCTAGCCTGTTGATGTATATATTAATCCTTTCGAGTTCACATATTTTCAGACAACTCGACCTGCAAAAGTAAAATTTTGACGTCTGCATCTATACCTAATCCATCTTAAATAATACTTTAAATAATCCTTTTCCGATAAGCAATAAAACAACTATTCCATTTGATAATTTGTCTGTAGATAACAAGTTATGTTTGACATTTGGCCATTTAAATGTTCAAAGTTTTGTGAAACATTTTAATGATGTAACTATTATTTTACATTTAAAGTATTTTTTCCGGCTATTAATTGACAAAGTATTACTTACATGACATTCACAAAGTTTACGACTATTCAAGTCATCAAGAAACAAAGAGCTACTTATAATATATATCTACTACAAAAAGTAGAAAATCCCCCCCCCTCCTTTTGACCCCCTAGGCCACTGTGTAAAAATACACACGAACCTTTACAAAAATGAGAACCTCCACAAGTTCTATCTTGGCAGTTTGGTTTCGTACTGATAAAAACTTCAGGTTGAAAATTGGTTGCAAATTGAAGTTCCTGCTACTTCTGACCTTTAATTGATTTTTGCGAATTTTGTAACAAGTTACGTGCTCTCCAATAATCGGGATATGGGTAGACGAATCCAATTAACCGTTTCAAAATAGTGGCTGGGGGCCAGTTTACCTGCACGTTTAGCCCAGCTAAGCTAAGATGTAGGCAGGATGGCACGGGCGAGGTTACACCACAAAATATACCCCAACACAAAAGAAACGCGATACCGCAGCAACTCGCAATTGATGATTTCTAAACATCAAATTATAGCAAGTTTACCACACCAGACTCCATCTTGGCAAATTTTGATAGAAAGAGAACGTAGATTGAATAATATTGCATTCAGATAGCAGGTGGAGAAGCCGTGTTAGTAGTGATTACTTGGCGTAAGTGATTTGGCATTGACAAAAATAATTTTTTGTTATTTCCGGCGATATTTTGTTTGCAACTATATTATTTTTTTGCAATTATAATATTTTTGAGCTGCTCCTTATTTTTAATAACATGTTCACGTACTCTGAGTTCCAAACAATGCCACAGATGCTCTATTGGATTAAGATCCCGAGACGGAAAAGGATGAGGTAGTACTGATTTGCAGTTATAGAGCAACCAAGTTCTTACTAATTCCGAATTATGTTTTGGATCGTTATCCTGCACCAAGGAAAAATTGTTGTCATTTCCCAATTTTACAGCACTAGCTCTTTCGTCCACGAAAATTACCTGTTCCCAAAATTCAATTGGCTTATTGGCATATGCAGTTGCGCAGTCCGATCGTTTAGATGCATTGTTTTTTGAAATGAATGGTTTTTTTCTCGATACACATCTTTTGTACCCTTTCGAATGTATAAGGTTTCGAATGGTTTGCGGATTATTAGATATATTATGATATTCGTCTAGGCTTGCATATATTTTTGGCGCACTGATTTTCGGGTCGGTTTTGATGAGTCTCCTCTCAATTAAGCGTTCCTCTCTTGGTGTTAAAATATTGTTTCCCTCTCTTCCAGGTGCAATTTCGAACGATTTATAATTTTTAAAATTTTGCATATCGGATTGAACGGTGGACAATTTTCGCAATTTCCGCGTAACTTTTTCCGTCGACTTTTAATTTCACGATAAGTTTTTTTACTTCAATAGAGACTTTCGTATGATGATGTTGAGCGTCCATGATTAATATTTATTTGTTGGCTGGTATCAGCGCTCATTAGGGCAGGACTTTTTTATTGCCATGTCGTAAACGTCAGTATCGCGCTGCCCCGATGAGGTATGCAATGTAATTGAATCAAAATTATCAAATGAATATGTTTAATTCAGTTTGGATTCTGATCGAATAATGGATATGAATTTTTTTTTTTCAATGTGTCATTGTTTGGCTTCATAGGGTTTGTGTAGAGTGTACATATTGTTGTACACTGAGAGCAGCAAATACGAAAAATGTGCAGATTATATGGGACACTAATTTAGTTATTTTAAACGTAAATACTCGTTATGGAGGATCATCATATGAAAGCTTCATTTGGAACAATTCTCTTATTAAGCAAAAGATGATGGATAATTTTGAAAGTGGAGGATGAAATACTATTTTGCTAGATAAATTTTAATTTTATTGATTTACAATTACATATTTGATTTGTTATTTCCATTTAACGTGACAGTGGCTATCTCCAGCAGCCACGGCTAATTACGCCATCCTCTGATCTAACACGTCCAACTGAAGAGGCGTACAACATCGCTCGAAAAACGCGACATTTAGTCTAGCGATGGATGCATCGAGGTATTAAAGTCTCGCTTTCGATGCCTAAGTCGCTAGCGAATATTAATGTACAGTCCGCAGAAAGCTGGACTCATTATAAATGCTTGTGTTGTTCTGCACAATATATTAATGATCCACGGTGTACCTCTAATTCCAGAAGAAGAAACACCTAACTCTAGAAATTTAACCAACAAGTGAAGCAGAGATTCCAGAGACAATTGATCCTGCAACAATCCTTACAATAGAAGAAGAGAATAAATTAATTTTGATTATCGCAGTTAATTCATTTACATGTTTGTCTTTAATTTATAATTCTAAGTAGTCTCCTGGTCGAGCAATGGCCTCACGTTCTTTTAAAACCAGCTATCGTTCTTTAAGTTTTAACTCCTTTTTTTAATTGTAGATGTTCGGTCTCAAGTTTTTCATACAACAATATTTTTTTTTGTTTTCAACAAATTTTCTAAAACTTCTAATTTTGTTTCTTTTATCTGAAGTACCTCGCATAAAATATATTTCTTGCGCCTCTCTTTCATGTTTTGCTGATTTTCGATTGGTATATTTGAAAAGTTTACATTACACTCGATATATTCTGTAACGATTTAGCGTTAGTTCATTGCTAATAATGAACTTTTTTAATTTGATTAATCTAAATAATTATTGATGGCAAATAAGATATTTTATATACAGAACAGATTCAAATAAATGCAAATCGAAAATAATCCAATCATCATAACAAAATTCATATGAAAATGTAGTCAAACCTATTTTTTCGATATTCTACTTACCTAAGTTATATTGTAATTCACAATAAAAGGGGATTTATACAAATTTTTGAAAAATGATTTTCCATTTTCCAATATTTCAATTAAACAATAAAAATATTATTAGTTTCCTTAGCAAATGGTTCGTGATAAATAATAAAATAATGAAATAAACAAAAAAGCATTCAGTTTCTTTAGAAAGTATAGTACAATAAAAAAAAATGTTCGATGAAAATCGAAATTGATGAAAATTTTATTATATCCTGCCAAAATACAATGAAAAAAATTCTAACGAAAAAGTGACCATCAATTTAAATTCAATTTATTTATTTTTAGCCCTTCCTTTTCAAAATAAAAAAAATTATAATCATAAAAAAATTAAAATTTCCATTTTCCTTTTATAAAGGTGTATTAAGAAAAAAAAATATCGCGAACCAAAAATATAAACGGGGATGAAAAAATATATGTACACATATATACATATTCACACACATTCACCGTACGAAATTGGTTTTCCATCTCTAAATGGAAAGGATGAAGATCATGACGATGATGATGATGTTACCGAGAGAGGACGATGGTATTTAAAAGCATTAAATACATTAAAATAAAGGGTTTTATTTTATTTTCCGTTGAATACCAAATACAGAATTTAATTTCTTTTTTTTTCTAATTTGAATTTTAATTAATTTGAATTTAAAATAAAATAAAAAGCAAATTAATTGGAATGAGAAGTCTTTTTTTATTTATATGTTTTTTGTTACTAAAATTAAAATCAAGTAAATCGCATTTTGCCTTCCATATACTGTAGTGTTATTCTATAAAAAAAAGCAACAAAACAAAAAAATATTGATAAGAAAAGCATAACATTTTGGATTTGTTTTGTTTCTGTTAATTTTTGCATAAAATTATAAATGCGTGTGAGGTCTTCTAAGTAACACATAAGAAATCACCAACAATACTGAATTTTAATAATGAGAAGGAATGAAGAAGTATGTACTTAACAACAGAACAAGAGCAACAGCAGCAGCAACAAACAAAAAAAATACAGAACTTTGTGATAAGAAATGAAAATTGAATATAAATTTTAATTTTATGTTTTTTTAGATTTGTTTAAGATAATTTATTGAATATCCAAGTTTATTTTGTTTGCGTTTTAATTTACAACAACACAATTGTAAAATCGGGTTAATCGATTGAAGTAGCTTTTAATGTAGCGCTTTTATTTTTACAATATAATGTTTTACTCTAAAAGTTTATTATATAGCTATTTGAATTAAAATTGTATTTATTTGAAAATTTTCTGTATCAAGTAAAGTAACATTATTGATTCAAAAAACTTTTGTAAAATAGAGGTATTGAAAGGAAACAAGGGCTGCCTCAAGCATACATTTTACCAGTGGTCTACAATCTTTTTCGTAGAAGGAACAAAATAGAGATTAATTATACTTTAAAAATTACCCAGCATAATTTATAAAACAGCCAATCTGGAAACCGTCCGAAATATTTTGCGGAAGCATAATTTTGCACACTACACTAAGTTGTTACACTCGCAACGAAATATTCATAAGCAAACTCAATCGAATCAATAGAAAAAAATGTATCGACGTATACAAGAAGAAAGATGATTGTTATTGGAAATCTCTATTATTTAAAAATAAAAGAAATTTAATAAATTTCGATAAGATGGGCAGACTGACGTATAGAGAAGGAATACACAAGTACAAAAACAAAAGTTACGTCCAACAGTCAAACACGACGGTGGGTCTGTTATGGTGTTGGGATGCATGTTGGCCGCGGGCCTGCGAATCTTCACATAATCGATGGGTTTATGACTGAGAAAATGTAACTTAACATTTAAAAATTAATTTGGCCGGATAATTTCATAAAATTTGGTATAAAAAGAATTTATCTTTCTATCAACTGTACAACAAATTCCTCCACAGTCTCCAGACTTGAACGAAATCGAACATTTACGGAACCATTTGGGGCAAAAATTAAAAATCACAGTATCATCTACCAGTGGTACTATTCCGGTTTTCTCTGAGAATAGGGAATTGGGAAAAATATTTTCATAGTATTTTTGCCTAAATTGTATTTTTTTGGCCTACTGAGGAAATAAGTTTGGTGTAAATAAATATTTTCGAAACAAGGTTAAATGGGAAAATATTTTCCAAACTTTGTTTTCAAAATTTTTGCACTAAACTTATTCCTTCAGTAGGCCAGGAAAATACAATTTGGATAAAAATGCGATGAACATGTTTTTCACAATTCCCTATTTCCAAGGAAAGCCAGAATAGTGCCACAGGACCAGCTGCGAAAAAGTAATGGACTTCCAACTAAATATTAGTCATTTGATTTATTCATTAGCGTTACATATTATACATTTTATAACAATACGTGTGACTTTTATTTTAAGATGAAATTTCCACTTCCCCTTTAATTTATTTTTCCTAACATTGTCAAAATGAATTTTGTTGTTATATTAATTTTTTCGTCTAATTTTGACAGAAACATTTTGATGTCTACTTTTTCACTATGCGAGTTTGAAATTGAGTCACTGCATATAGTTGGTGGGACTTGAATCAACTTAACGAAGATAAATGTACATGTGACGTTACACTACCATTGTCACATGATGGGACTTGGCTGTAAATTGCTCCTCCCAAAATAAAACACGTTTCACATCCTGGCATACGACGTAATTATGAACAAACAATTTCATTCGACCATATTGTCTACCTGATATTGTAGAAACTAGATATTCAAAGCTTAAAAGTTACTAATTGATTTAATTTGTATTATTATTCAACAAAGTATTGTTTAGTACGGTTAAATAGGGTTCCGAATCATCGAATCGACGTGTTGCTACTTTTCGTCCAACGTGAGCAAGCGCGGCAACCACTTTGAAAACAGCTTTCTTGTGGATAAATGCTTTAAGATGTCAGCTATTTCACGCAACTTCACTTTACGATCTTCCAAAACGAGTTCGTACATTATTGTTTACTTTTCTTTGTTAACTGTGTAAGGTGTCGTAATATTGGAATAATATTAAATTGTACTTCTTGCTTAACAGCATTTTTAATCCTAGGCATAAAACCAAAGCTAATGCCTCTTTGGTGACCTAAAATTTCTCAGAAAAAAAACTACGAGAAAAAATTATGTTTTATTCGGATTAAGTGACATTGTTTCACTTTTAATTCTAATGACACAATCAATAAGATAATATTTTTTATCGATAAAATGTGTTTCGTGCCTATGCCAATTTAGAGAAAAGAAAACATTTTGTTTTGAATATTAAGAAATTTGATTATTTTTTTCTGAAAAAAAAACCAAGATATTTTATTCTTTTAAATTTATTTTTGTTTCTTTGCGTTTAAAACGTTTTAAAAGTAATATGTACCTATGATTCGGACTTCGATACTTCTTGGTTGGATTATTGCTCTTATATTGGGTGTTAAGTTATACATATTAAATAAATTTTATTTAATATGTTTGCTAAATTTACAACTGAATTAATTTTTTCAAAGCGATGTCGATATCTTCGACCTGGTCCTAAGGTTATTTACTTAAGATTTACTTAACATAACACGGAATATATCTGAATCTCTCTCTCTCTCTCTCTTTGGCACTATATCCCATCAAAGGATTTGGCCACCTCAAATGAGGTTTCATAATCATATTTTCATTTCGGATAATGAGTGATTAATTCATTGATCCTAAACCAGCCGTGAAAATTGTTCCTTGTCACCACCAGGAATCGAACCCGGGGCCTCCGGTCGTTGGAACAAGCATGCTGACCACTTTGCCACCGGGGCGGCATTCGTCGATCAATTATATAACGCCCATTTCATAATAATTTGAAATTTGGTTGAGTTTATCTGGGATTGGGTTTTACTTCGCTTTGAGTAATTATGTGAACAAGAAATTCTGTTTCTCTTTTCTTTGAATTCTTAGGCTAATATCAAGGTGTGTAACACATTGTCAATCGCTCGCTGCTGGAATATAGTTGGATCATTTTTGAGACCAAACGCATTCCCAATAACTCGTTATGACCTTTACTGATTGAGAAAACCATTTTTTCTTGTGGTAGTCATTGTCATTTTCTGAAAACTAAATTTAAATTACATCGTGTAAGAGTAAATCCTAGAATTTGTCAATCAATGGGAATTTATCACCTACCCGGTTTTTATTTAATTTATTGTAGTCGATTACGAATGTGATTTTACGTTTTCCTGATGCATCGATCGTAACCGGAATAAGGCTTCCGTACCTCGAAATGAATTCAGATAGTGCACTTTGAAATGTGTTTTGCCTAGCAAGTTCCTTGCACAATGGTCATCTGCTCGCTTTTTGTGGTGAACCAATGCAGTGATTTATAATAAAAGAATGAAAACGTCTCCCAAGGATTCTAAAATAATCTGTTGCATTACTTCATATATCAGTGAGACATTCATTTTAACGCAAAGCTGGCGTCATGTAAAGTCCTTTAAAATTGAAACACACACCAACCTATGTAGTCCGATCTTATACAATTTCATAAACACCAGTCAAAATTCCTTTCTAAATCATTTACATTATCATGATTATTAAACGTTTAATTTTCAGAATTGTCTTGGGATGTTTTGGGAATTATTCCACAAAAAATAAATTTAAAAATTAAAATAAAATTAAAATCAGACCAAACCGCATCACAAAAAGGTACAAAAATCTAGATTTTTTTTTGCTGGTCTTATAATTTTTTAATCGCTTTCAATGTAATTATATCCTTGTGCAAAATATATAACATAGAAAATAATAATAATATAATTTTTATAAGGCAATAAATCATTTAAGCAAAATATATTATAACGAAAAAAAACGAGAAGACAAAAAAAGCTGAACAGTGTTATAAGAAAACCAAAAGCATACAACCATGAAAGTGAATTGAAGATCATCATGATACTAATTTATTATTATTATTAATTTGCTGTATAATATTATAGTGTTACTGTTGTTGCTCGTTTTTTTTTGTACATTTTTAATTTGAAAATTATATTTTTTATAAAAAGTATAATTTTCTTTAACAGTTTTTTGTTGAGAGTTGTTTTCTTATTATTTTTCTTGTCTGTTTACGATATTATGTTGCAAACTGCAATGCTTTATAATATTGAATACAGAAATTAAAATACAATAGAACTTAATCTATAATATTATTATACAAATATTGCATGCATCTTTTGTAAGCCCGATAGAATTAAGGTTGTTTTGAATACGAGCATGTTTTCGTAAAATACAAGAAAATTAAAAATATATTACAATTTCATTATGTCGTTCGCCTTATGGCGTCCGTTCCCAGTGTCACATTCGTGCGGCGTGCAAATCCTTTATCAACATGAAAAGCAACCATATCGGACGGTGACATTGTCTCTGAATTTCTATGTAACATTATTCTGAGAGTTAGTTGTTTCGATACAAGATTTTGGGGAGTTAATTTTGCAAATAAACTAGTTCAAACCAGAACAATCGTATTTTATGGTTCTTCTGTTAGTATTATAACAATTCTTAACCTTTCGAAACACATAATTTTTCATTCAAAAATTGGGGTAATAATTTTATGGAAGAATTTTGTTAAGAAAACAAATTGGTTTTATCTGTGGAGTAAGGTTCTTTAATAATTTAGAACTTTAATATATTAAACTGAATATCGTCGTTTAAGGATTATACGGTTCTAAACGGCATTTTTGGGTAAAAAATTCTGATACAAAAGTTTTCCGCAACTTACTCCGCAACTTAATTTTTATGAAACTTTAATTATAAAAACCTCATCGATCCAACGTAACATAAAAATCAAGTTATATAAAACTTCATAATTGTGTTATGAGCACATAGAACCTTATTATGTTTAAAGGAATCTTAAAAATATAATAAAATTCTATATTACGTATGTTAGGACTTTATAGCATTAATTTTTTTACAAAAATTCCTATTGTACAGTTATGTTTAAATAGAACTGTATGGTTTCTATTATTCTATCAGTTTCATACTGACTTTATCAGTAGAAACGTCGTGTAAACTTATTTTATTAAATCAGGTAAATTCTTGTAAAACTAATTCAAATTATATACTAGGTTATATTAATGTAGCAGTTAAATAATTTGGTTTTATTTTAGACATTCAAAACACCAATATCTCGTGTATGTACATATGGATAATCAAGGAGAAAATATAGGTTTGATTTCAATAGATAACGGAACTGAAAACCTCTTGAGTATTAAAAACTATGTCATTATCAACGATCAATTGTGTGAAGTGGAAAGTTATAATAATTTAATTGATCAAAGTGGCATAATTGAAAATGAAATTGATGTGCATATTCCGGAGCAAGGGGATTATGAAGATGTTGAATATCTTGAAGAAGATGAGACTTTTGTTGCACGTTCTCTAATTAGAAAAAAAACAGAAAAATATCGAGGAATGGAAAGTAAATAAACGAAAAAAATTACGGCAGGCTGGTAAAGAATATATTTCAAATAATAAAGTAATTCCAGCTAAAATAATAAGAGCTGTTGGAAAGTGTTCAATTTCAAAATGTAAAGCAAACTGCCAACTAATAAGTGAGGAAGATCGGTATCTATATATTTAATGAGTTCTACAAAATTGATGCAGAAGCCAAAACCAATTTCATTATAAGTACCACTGAACGAAATATACGAATAAAGCGGACGCGTAATTCAAATCGAAAAAAAATCACATATCAATACTTCCTTTTAGTTGACGATTCTCGAATTCGAGTTTGTAAACAATTGTATTTAGGAACTTTAGCCGTTAGTCAAAAGTCAATTTACAATGCATACAGTCGGAAAAACGGTAAATCTGGAATATCACGTAAATCAAGATAAGGCAAGCATTTCAAAAAAGTTCTTTCAGAACAAGTTAAAAAGTCCATTATAGCACACATTAAGTCATTCCCTACAATAAGCTCACACTACTGCAGAAAACCAAGCAATAAGAAGTATTTGGAAGCCCATCTATCAATTAGGCAGATGTATAGTTTATACAGAGAGCAGACACAGGTCGAAGGGTCAGATCCAGCAAAATAGCATGCGTACAGAAACATATTTAACAATAAGTTCAATTTTTCTTTTCACGTACAAAAGAAGGACAGATGCAATCTGTGTGAAGAATACAAAGTTGTCAAAGCTGCTGGCTCTGCATCACAAAAAATGGAAAATAAATACGAACTGCAGAACAATGAAAAATTGTGGGCTAGACAAAAACGTGAGCAAGCTAAATATATATAATTTAACTGGGCATTTATCCACCGATAAGTCCGTATATTGCAGTATATGGAACGAAAGCCAATCAGGGAGAGCAGGCAATGATTAAGCTAGTGCATTGATAAAAATTTTGGAATCAGTTTTTATAAAAAATGGTATGTTCCTGGAAATGATTTTATGGTCCGACTCTTGTATTCCTCAAAATCGAAATTTAATTATGTCATTTGCCCTAATTAATTTTATGAAGAACCACCCGTCGATTGAAAAAATTACAATGAAGTTTTCGACACCCGGCCATTCTAGCATCCAAGAAATAGATAATCGTGAATTCTTAGATTGTGAATTCTTCTCACCGGTTTCGTTCATGCGGATACTGACCAAAGCAAAATTTAAAGACTCAAAAACTCGCAGCTTCCAAAACGAAATAAAAAAATTGGGCATCAAATGGTTCACGAGTTGCCGGAACCAAAAATATCTAAAGTCAGGTCAGACCTTCCCGCTCAAAAAATAAAATCATTCTTAAGTATGATCAAATTTATCCGAACCGTCGACAGAGTTTTTCAAACATTTAATTGCTTCGAAATCGAAACAAAATTAATAATATTTAATATTATTATTAGCATGAATATTATTTAATTGTTGTTTTATTTTAATTAGTTATTTAGGTTTTATTTTTAACAATATTTTGAAATAAATATGAAGTACTATATACATAATTTAATTTTTATTGTTTGTTTTATTTAAAAACGTTTTATAAAATTAACTTAAGTTTTCAGAAAATACAATAATTTTGTTCACAGACACGTTAGTTTTATAAAGTTCTAAACCATAGAACCATTTCCACAACAAAAACTAATAATATTTAGAAACGAAGTTCTATCGTAAAATTAAAATGTCGATTTTTAAATCAAAAATTAATTTAGATGATCAAATTAGTGGAAATTTATTAATAATACTAATTGAACTGTCATATACAGTAAATACATTGCCTAAAAAACTTTTAATTAAAAAATTGATTGCTGCAATTATTTAAATCTTTCATATCTCAAAACTACTCATATGTCAAATAGAACCATATAATTGTTGAACGACATATTATACAGACACTATTAAATACTTCAAATTCCTATAAGAAGAGTTGAACGAACTTTACTATTTTTAAATTCGTCTGGACACATCTAAATTTGTTTGCAAAATTTTCATTTAAACCTGTTATTTCCACCTGATATGCTCTTGGGCAGCTTCTACATCTTAGCTGGCTTTATCTCCAGGTATTGCCGTATGTAATTTAATGTGGACTCATAGTAACTGCACAAATTATAGCTAATCGGGTTAAATAAATAAAAGGTTATTTCCACCTGATATGGACTTGGAGCAACTTGTATATCTTAGTTAGTATCGTGGCCTGTCTGGCTGTATATGCCGGTTGGTGGCTTTATCTCCAGATATTGCGGTATAGAATTTAATGTGGACCAATATTACACTTTTTCGGAATAGCTACACTTACCCAAGAAATCCACCGGGCTCGAGCTAACTTCATCGACTTGCTTGTGAAGCAAAGATGACACATCAATATTATTTATTGCAGCATTGATATTCATTGAAAAACATATTTTAAATTGTATTGCACATAATACTGTATTTAAATAGTACGAGTAAATTACCTAAAGTGTAGGTCGACTGATGTATAAAAATATAATTAGCCAATTTTTTATTCCGTAACCAATATCACTAAAAATAAACGCCCTATAAAATGGGCACCACTCACACTTACAATTGCTAAAACATTTTTGTTTACAGTTTTTAACTAAACTAAATACATATTTTAGGAGCAAAAATTTGCATTATCTAGATTAGACCAATATCTAATGAAATGAATAGTCATTGAATCGTGAACAGTTGGATAAGTCTCTAAATTAATGGTTGTGCCGTGCCCTACAAAGTTACATTTCTGCTAACTCAAATGATCTTGGCTTTGGCTAGATTCAATGTAACTCTTAAATTATTGGTAACACGGAACATGTATTTCTGTATTCAAAAATGACTGTGTACAATCAACATTGAACAATCTTTGGAATTTTCCAGTAACATTATAAAAAATCCAAACTAGCCACCGACATCCATGCCTCTGAAGGAGGTTAAAAATTAATGAATTGATAAGGATGTTATTTATAGATACTATTTGAATATAGATGGTATTGATCATAATGTATCGTCTGTGTATCGTCTAACGGACGTATACACCGGTGGCACTATTCCGGCAATTTCCCGGGAATAGAGAATTGGTGAAAGATTTTATATGTAATTTCAGTTCAAATATTTTTTTTCTGGCTTACTGAGGTAAAAAGCTAGTGTTAATTTTTTTCAAAACAAAATTAAATTGGGAATAGTTTTCCCTACCAATTTAGGTATGGACCCCCATTATTCCCAATTTATAAATATTTGCATGGCACTTTTTTCGTCAGTAGGCCGGAAAAAATATATTTGAACAGAAATTACATATAAAAGCATTCCCCAATTCCCGGGGAATTACCAGAATAGTGCCACAGGATAGAATTGATCGTAATTGGAAATAAAAAATTATTATTTTAAAAGGTTTTCTCGGCGATACTATTTGTAATGATAGAATATTTCAATGTTGCATCTCTAATCGTATGCAAATGTGAAACTTTTCGCCGTTCAATGTTTTAATGCAGAAAAAGGTGGTTCAACGAATTCAACAAAACTTGTTTTGTTCAGTTGTGTTCTTTGCAACTATATACAGGGTGTCTCATTATTACGGGTCCAAACGAGTACATTCACATTAATTGCATTTCAAATATTTAGCACGACAGATTACCTTGAATCATGTAAATGCTTATAAATAACCTCCTAAAAATTAAGATAACTCAATTGTTTTCCAATAATTTTAAAGGCACAGAGTTCTTCTTTCTTCTCTTCTCGGAAATGAAGATTTTTATCCAGTGTTTTCCATAAAGGAAACATCAATGAAAAAAAAGTTATGTGCAAAATAAAAAAAAACTCATTTACCTCATTTTGTCTCAAGAAAATCACTTATACTGGGTTTATACCAGAGATACTTTAATAGTATAATACTTTTTTGCTAATAAAGTATAATACCCGGCCAGTTTACATCGCAAGCGGTGTAAACCCATACTATAATACTATATTATTTGTTTTGTTGGTAAATATAATTTTTTTTGGTTAATATCACAAATGGAAATGTATAGCCAAACAAAAAATGTCTTTATCGGCCACTTGAAAAAATAATAAACAAAATTAAAGTATTATAACATTAAAGTAGAGTTTAAACCACGACTATAATGTCAATATTTTTTTGATAGCTATTATACTTTAATAGCAAAATAGTACGCGATAAAGTATTAAAGTGTTTTAGTTTGAGTTTACACCAACATACTTTTTTGCTACATACTTTTATTCTACTAGTGTAAACGGGGTATTAGTAATTTTTATGTTTTATTTCAAATTAAAATTTATCAGACGATTTTTACACTATTTATTGGATAAAATACAACTGACAACTGTTTGTCGGCCAAATTAATCGCGCTTATAATATACTTGCCATCGCTGATCGAGATTATTCCTTTTATTGCATCGGCGTAAATCACTTTCATTTAGTGATATTCGCGTACATTCCATGTCATCAAATTCCTGTCTTGATGATTAAAGTCGTTCTTAGTTCCTGTATTTTCCATGATGATTATCGCGGCCGTTTACTAGTGCTTTCGCGTTATATACATATTCCCCCACTTGAAATGCCAATCCAAAATCAAATTCCTAACCCAATCAGTATTGAAGGAATACTTGATCCGACGACAACATCTTTGATGTGAAGAAACATAATCGCTTAATAAAATTATGGTTTGCTACAGGGTCGAAGTCCGGACCTAAGGGTTGATAACAATTGCTGGTCTATAACTCTACCACTCGACCACCGAATGATATGCGTATGTAGAGTAGAATTTGTAATAATATTTATTCTCAGAAAACTTTGCATTAATAATATAAATGACCATGACAACATAATAAAAATATCGTTGAGTTAAAATTCGATTACATGAGATTTTTTGGCAGACCATAAGATTTTCAATGGCATAATCAAATTTTATCCAAAAACAGTTTCGGACTATTTTTAATCCAAATTTAAAAACTTTTTTATTGTATTTATCCCTACAATACGTTCTGGGGCATGTTCAAGACTCTCCCTGCTCTTTCGCGGTTTGCTTATTCCAACCTTACTTTTACGCCAGTCAGCCAATCCGAGGACGTACGGCTATAGGAGCGATTTTAAGACCATCTGCACGTTGCAAGCTCCATGCCAGCCTATACTGACGTTGAAGATAGGTCGGCGCACTCCGACAGGGGGTCATAGATGTGTCACCTTTCATCACAGATCGTAATCTAAGATGAAATTTCACTTTTGCATCCTGGCCTATCGGGATTCGAACCCGGTACCTCCCGATTCAAATGTCAAAGATTTAACCACTGTGTCATTTGGTCGGTTTAAAAACTTTTATTTCAATATTTTCTAAAAGTTTACCCTATTTATCTGACATTTTTTATGATCATCATTTGTTTTTGTTTTGAGTTTTTGCTACCTTTTAGTTTGTGCAGCGCTGGTCACGTGAACCAATTAGATCTATGTTTACATTTTTTATAGAAATAAAATAAAAGCAAAAAACGTAAACACAGGCAAGAAGTAGTGCACAATTTTAAAGTAGTATGCGCGAACAGGCAAAACGCATACTGTGTGAAAAGGTGATGACAGTAGGTACTGAATTCTATAGCTATGAAAGAGACTTTGTGCGGATGTAACATAGAAAATTAACCAATTATTTCCACAAACGTATTAAAAATATAACAAATTAGCAGCTAAGTCGGGTAAATTATATAAACGAGTTCAACAGATCATTTTAGAATTGCAAATTCAAAATATATTTAAAACGAATAGATCTATTATAGTGATGGAGCTGTTTAAAATGTCCTAAATGTACTACATTTTACGGGGATTAATTTTTACTAAAGAACGTAATGACAATTTAAGTTTCTTCAACGTTGTTCTCATGGTTAAATAACTATATGGACATTTTAATGCATTGAGTATCTGCAAAAAAGATGTGACAAAATTAGAAAACACGCATAAATATCTATTTGCTTCTTAGTTAGTTTTTTCCGTTCAAAAAATATACACCCTATATAGCATTATTTAATTTTATTAATTTACTTTTACAGAAAAAATTAATTTAAATAATATTTTCTAGATGTTTCTCCAAACGTAAGGATGTCTTCTGTACACTATACATATAGCTTACTTATAGTTATGTACTCGTACGTTGTAGTTAATACAAGCTTTATTTATTTATTTTTTATTTATAAAATTTAACAAAAAAAAATATTTGCAAAAATTTCCATTTTTCAATTCTTCTTAAAATTTAAAACTAAAAAATAATAAACTAAAATAATTATTCTTGAAAATAATAAGAAGAAAACAAGTCCTTTCTAATTTAGGAGAAAAAAAATGTATACTTGTAGTGAAATAATAAGTAGAAGAAATATTAAATAGAATAATAAATAAATAAATAAAAAACTATGGTCCATAGTTATAGTTACGAAGTATATCTACAAACTGTAGTTAGTTTTCTAGTAGAAAACAACATTAATATTAGAGTAGAGATAGAAAATTTATTATGAAAAAAAGAAAAGATAAATTAACATAAAACAATTTACATATAAATTACATTGTGCATTCAAATATCAAATATTTTTTGTAATTTTTGTTTTCGTATTTTTTTACAATTATTAGGACTTTAAAAAAATGTACAGTTCTCCTACTGCATTTCCATTCACCTTTAATAATCTTTACACTTGTATGTCTATTGTAAAATTAAACTAAATCGCTTAATCAAAAATATTAAATATTATTTACTACTACTGTCTTAACTAATTGTTAGACAAATTTTTTTATTTTAATTTAAGATTAAATGATTTTAAGAAAAAGATCTGATAAACCAAAGTTGAAGTGATTTAAGGAAAATGAGACGTTTTTTTTGTAATTTGACAGTTTTCGACATCGATTTGTTCGGTTAAATGAAATATTAAATTGCTCAAAAGTGTCATAATTCAATGGAATATTTGTTTATCATGACTAAAAATTTACGATAACGTCACAACTGACGTTATTGTACATTTTTTCCAAATATTATAAATGCAGGCATTTATATTATTAAAACTAATTTACCACCAAACTGTGATTATTTTTCCATAAATTATTATCAAGCGAATTGTAAAGAATATCTTCCTCTATAATCTTAAGAGAAAACACTTGTCATAACCGGAAAGGTACACGGCATCAACTAGTTGTTTTCAAAAATGTGTGTGGATATTTACGTATATGGTTATTCTTGACACTTTCAAATTGTAATAAAAAGCATTGTCACCGAAAATATACAGGGGAGTAAAGTTTTAATAAAATTGTACTTATTATGAAACTTTTATGTTTTGAAAAGGAAAAATCGCCTTTTACAGATCATTTTCAAAGTGAATTGATAATGCAATTAAAATACATCATTTCTATTTTATTTATATGATTTCATATTATTTCAATGATTTCAAAATGAATTAAAATTGGCCCCAATTAATTTTTATTGATCATTCAGGAAAATCAAGTTAGACGAACAAAGATTTGAATAAGCAGTATTTTAATTCAGAATGACTGCAACCAGAGGAGGGCCAAAGATCTACAGAAATTCGTATGAAACTTCTTTTATGTTAATTCATTATTAATAAGGATTAATTGATTATTTTATGTTGATGAAGAAATTACTTTGTGTTTTATAAATTGAAACTACTTGTTGATATCTGTTTTGGCTTCCCGTTCGTTAATACTTTCAAAAAACTGCCATCACCAGATAAAATCTACCAAGCCAGATATTTTGTGTCAAAATATCGTTAAACAGTTCTTTTTTTCAAATTCGTTACACTTTTCCAACATTAATTAATCTTTGAATTTCTTATTATCAATAAAAAAAATTCCTATGATTACATAATATTTCGGCTCAGAAGGCATTTTCAAATGTTTAAGACATTGAAAAAACTAAACAGATGTTATAAAATTAAAATTATTAGAAATGAATATGTAAAAAATTATGGTAGTGAAGTTTTTACTAATTTTTACTAAGTGGCGTCATTTTTATTTAGTAATGTTTTAGTAAAAACTTCATTCGCGTATATAGGCGATGGAAGTATTTACTAAATCTTACTAATTTTTTTGTAGATTGACTGTGTCGTAAATTGAATGATATTGATCAATTAATAAAAACGAAAATATTTTATTTTGTGTAAAGAAATCAAATAGCTATGTTGGAATGGGAAATAAATTAAAAATTTATTATCTATATATATATAAATGAATTCCAGTTTGTTTGTTTGTTTGTTCCGAATGGGCGTCTCAGCCGCTCAACCGATCGCCATGAAATTTTTACCATGTACAAGTTGCATATCCAGAACCAACCTTATGATATTTTGGAAGTGGCTGGACCCCGGGGTCTAGGGGCTGCGGTACATTTTTTTCGAAAATTTTAATTTTCTCTAAATTTTTCCACGCAAATGAGTTTATGGAGCTGGTTATATGAAATTACTGACATGTTCGAATCCGAGGGGCCCGCCCTGGATCAAAAATTAATTTTTACATGTATATAGATACAAATATTTGATTATTCCAAGTCGCTCAACCGATCGAAATGAAATGTTTACCATGCAAATATTGCAGGGGGTGGACCCCGAGGTCTAGGGGCTATGGTACAAATTTTTTCAAAAATTTAAATTTTTTTACGAGAATGAGTTTTGGAAAGGGGTTATATGAAATAAAAGACACGTTCGAATTTGGGGGGTCCGCCCCTGGATCAAAAATTCATTTTTACATGTAAAGATACAATTATTTGATTGTTCTGAAATAACGCCTTAGCCGCAAATTTAGACACCAAAAAGGATATCTAGCATGCGATTGTCATACACAAATCATACCTCTACTATAACTGATTTAATTATTAAAATTAATTTTATTAATTTAAATTTAAGATCTTTCATCACTTTAACTGAAGACAAATCTATGAACACTTATATTATCCATACTAATAACCCATTTTTACTGGTTTGACATGTACTGTGTAGTGATATCCTATTTATCATATCCTGTTTCGAAATGTACCATAGTCAGCGAGTTCTAATTTCCACATAACTTCAGAAATAATTACAATAACATTCTATTTTAATCCACTATTGCAACCGGCGGCTTTTAATGAAAATAGTAGTTTCATACTAAACGCCAATAGTTTATTACTTTATTTAGTTTATTATACTTAAATAGTCAATGATTGTTTCATAAAATAAATTCTAGGAAAGGTACTAAAAAATATTGTACGTATAAACTATGATTTACTTTGAAAAGTACTAGCGTTTTATATTTGAAAATAGCATCTTCTACAAGAAACATCCTCGGATTCAAATTATTGTACGTGTAAAATTGCCTTAGTTTGAAAAAACTTCTTTTGTTTTTCGAAATGTCATTTTCAACCACAGTTCGCGGTAAAACGTATCGAAGTGGACGTAGTTTTAATCGTTTTGAATAAATTAATATTAATTTGTGTTTCGGATGCCGTTGTTCTCGATTAGTTAGCTATATTGCAATAAAATAATTGTTGGTGATTATTTTCCAGGTATTAAATATTATTTCAAGTGAATATACCATTCTTATTAGATTTAAGTTTTCAGTTTATAAACCTGTTAATCTATGATTACTTTTTGATTGTAGATAACATTTGATTTTGCTTAAAAAAAATCCGTAAAGACATTTTCAAACACAGTTCGCGGTGAAACGTATCGAAGAGAACATCGTTTTGATAAATTAATACTAATTTCTGTTTTGAATGCCCGTAATTCCTGATTAATTAGCTACATGTTTCATTTTTGCTTAAAAATGTGACCGAAAAAAAGATCAATTGGGCAGGTAACTGCAAAGTCGAAGAAGATTAGAGCCGCAAGAGTGGCTGAATCAAGCGAACAGCTTGAAGCACGATTTGCAAACGTTCGAAGCAGGATGTCTTCTTCAAGAGCTGATGAAACAACTGAACAGCGCGAAACACGACTTGCAAACGTTCGAAGCAGCATGTCTTCTTCAAGAGCTGATGAAACAACTGAACAGCGCGAAACACGACTTGAAAATGTTCGAAGCAGGATGTCTTCTTCTAGAGCTACTGAAACCATTGAACATCGTGAAGCCCGGCTGGAAGTCGATCGGTTACGATATGGACGATTAATAGAAACTTTTAGAGTTGATTTAAAGTTAGCAGCATTCAATTACGAGAAAGACTATGATTACAATGTTTCAATTGGGCAAATGGAAAACATTTGTTTGTATTGTCATGCTATAAAGTTTCACAATGAATCACCTCTAATGTGTTGTTCAAATGGAAAAGTGAACTTGCCTCCACTGGATGATCCACCTGAACCTCTTCTAGCTTACGTCTCCGGAACTACTGAGTTATCCAGACATTTTCTACAAAATATTCGAAAATACAACTCTTGCTTTCAAATGACATCTTTTGGAGCAACCCAAATTGTTAAGGATGGAGGTTTTATGCCCACGTTTAAAGTACAAGGACAAATTTATCATAAAATTGGATCACTTCTTCCTCTCTCTAACAACGACTCCAAGTTTTTACAAATTTACTTCATGGGCAACGAGGAGGCGGAGACTGATCAACGTTGTGCTATTAGTCCCGGAACAAAACGTGAAATAATATCAAGTTTACAGATTTTATTCCATGAACGCAATCATCTGGTAAATTTATTCAAAACTGCATTGGAGCAAATGCCATCAGATGACCACAGAGTAGTTATTCGAGCAGACAAAACACCGTCTGGTCAACATGAAAGATGGTTCAATGCTCCAACAATCAACGAAGTTGCTATTGTTATGGTCGGAACGGATTTCAACCGACGTGATATTATTATCCATAGACAAAATGAAAGCCTACAGCGTGTTACTGAAACATACAGATCGTATGATGCTCTTCAGTATCCAATACTGTTTTGGCAAGAAGAAGATGGGTATCATTTCAACGTGATGCAAACTAACCCAACAACAAGTGCTGCGATGACGAAAAGGGTTTCCTGCATGGATTTTTATGCGTATCGTATTATGATTAGAGCACAACAATGAAACCACATCCTGAAGCGCCGTCAACTTTTTCACCAATTCATTGTTGATATGTATGCTAAAATCGAAAGTGAACGACTTCTTTTCATTCGCTTAAATCAGAAAAAACTTCGATCCGAGGAATATATTCACTTGCGCGATGCAATTGCAAATGATTGAAACGTTGCTGACATTGGGAAATTGGTCATATTACCAGCTACGTATACGGGAAGTCCAAGGCACATGCACGAATACGCTCAGGATGCCATGACGTATGTCCAAAGATTTGGACGGCCTGATCTATTTATAACGTTTACGTGTAATCCAACATGGACTGAGATTATATAGATTTACTTCTAATTGGGCAATCATCGACCCATCGGCATGATCTGACAGCTAAAGTTTTCAAACAGAAACTCATAAATCTCATGAACCTCATAACTAAAAATCATATTTATGGAGAAACTCGCTGCTGGATGTATTCTATAGAATGGCAGAAAAGAGGCCTACCACATGCTCACATTTTGGACAAGGACAAGATTACTCCGACTCAAATTGATAGTGTTATATCAGCTGAATTACTTTTTGAAATCGTAATCAAAAACATGATACATGGGCCATGTGGAGCCGTGAATCCCAATTCACCTTGCATGAAAGACGGAAAGTGTTGAAGAAAACACAAACTGGTGACGACGGATATCCACAATACCGGAGACGAAAACCCGATGACGGAGGACACAAAGCCACTATCAAAGTAAACAATGTGCATCATGAGGTAGATAATAGCTGGATTGTTCCTTACACTCCGTTACTGTCGAAAATATTTAAAGCCCATATTAACGTTGGGTACTGCAACTCGGTTAAGTCAATTAAATATATATGTAAATACGTCAACAAAGGCAGTGATATGGCAATTTTTGGACTTTCGAATACAAATTCTCAATTCGATGAAGTCACGCAATTTCAAATAGGACGTTACATCAGCAGTAATGACGCTGTCTGGCGAATTCTGAGTTTTAATATTCACGAGCGTTATCCAACAGTTGTACATCTCAGTGTACAAAATCTGTTACAGAGAGCTGCGCAACCAACGAATACGACATTAACAGCCTTTTTTCAATTGTGCGGAACAGATTCATTCGTTAAAACGTTGTTGTATTATGAAGTTCCAAAATATTATACATGGAACACGTCGAAGAAGCAGTTTTTCAGAAGAAAGCAAGGCACCATTATTCGGGAGGACCCTGGAATACGTGGTTTTGATGCCTTGGGTCGAGTTTATAATGTTCATCCTAACAATACGGAGTGTTATTTTCTGAGAATGCTGCTTCATGAAGTAAGAGGACCAACGTCTTTTCAAGCACTGAGAACTGTATATGGTGAAGTATGTCAAACTTACAGAGAGGCATGTCTTAAACTGGGCTTACTTGAAAATGATGAACACTGGGATAGAACACTGACCGAAGCATGTCTTATGTGTCGTCCAGCACAAGCTCTTTGCAATCATACTAACAACATGCACACGTTCCGATCTTAAAGGTCTTTGGGAAAAGCACAAAGAAAGCCTTAGTGAAGATATACTGTGGCAAGCACGTAGAACAATTCCCGATATGGAAATACAGTTTCCAGCAGACATATTTAATGAAGCACTTATATTACTCGAGGATGCATGCTTATACATTAATAACAAAGTCATTTCCCAACTTGGGTTGCCAGCACCGATACGCCATGGAAACATTGTTCGTGATAGAGATCTATTACGAGAGTAAAATTACGAACAAGTTACGAGTTTTCGCTGAGACTCAAAAAAGTCTCTTAGTGGATGATCAAAGACAGGCATACACTAAAGTGATGCAATACATAGCAAACGGTAACGGAGGAATTATTTTTCTTGATGCACCCGGAGACACTGGAAAAACATTTCTTCTTAATTTGATACTTGCTGAAGTAAGACAGCAGAACACAATCAGCCTCGCTGTTGCATCATCTGGAATTGCATCCACTTTACTCGATGGAGGAAGCACAGCACATTCAACGTTTAAACTACAATTGAATTTGAATCAAGCGGATAATTTTTCTTGCAATATAACACGAAATGCCACGTATTAAAAACATGTAAAATCATTGTTTGGGATGAGTGTACCATGGCACACAAAAATGCATTTGAAGCGGTTGATCGTATTTTGCGCGATTTGCGACAAAATAACCGACCAATGGGAGGAGCTCTAACACTACTAGCAGGTGATTTTCGTCAAACTTTGCCAGTCATTCCACGATCTACACCCGCTGATGAACTTAATGCCTGCCTGAAGGCGTCTCATCTTTGGACACACGTTACGAAAATCACCCTATCTACAAACATGCGTGTGAATTTACATCACGATGGTACAGCTAAAATATTTGCTAGGCAGCTTTTGGACATTGGTAACGGGAAATTGCCAAATGACCCTGTAACATGTGAAATATCGTTCCCGCCTAATTTTTGTCAAATGTTGCCATCAATAAAGGACGTGGTAATGAAAGTATTCTCAAATCTGCCAAATAACTTCAAAAATCATGATTGGCTGTGCGAACGTGCACTCCTAGCTCCCAAAAATGACGGCGTTAATAAATTAAATAATGAAATTCAATCGTAACTACCATGGTCACTAATGAAATACAAGTCTATCGACACGGTTACTGATGTGGATCAATCCGTCAATTATCCAATAGAGTTTCTTAATTCTTTGGAGCCACCTGGTATTCCACCACACATACTATTTTTAAAAGAGGGTTCACCAATAATACTGCTCCGAAATTTAGATCCACCGAAAGAAATTGTGCAACGGAACACGGCTTTGTGTGAAGAAATTGATGCCGAATGTGATTGAAGCAACGATTTACCGGTAAAAGTAAAGGAGAAGATGTGCTAATTCCGCGCATTCCTATGATTCCCACCGATTTGCCGTTTGAATTCAAGCGACTACAATTCCCATTACGCCTTGCTTTTGCAATGACAATCAACAAAGCCCAGGGGCAATCATTGAAAATAGCTGGTGTTATTTTTTAAAATTCATGCTTTTCACATGGGCAACTGTATGTTGCTTGCTCCAGAGTAGGAACGGCAAAAAATTTATTTATTTACACACCAAATGGAAAAACCAAAAATATTGTTTATCAAAAGGCTTTATTATAAAAATTATTAACTAAAATATCTTTATATTTATGATTCACTTTGATCTGGTTGAAGATTTGTAAAAATGGAGTATAATTATTTGGCAATTGGTAACAAATACCAAACCAAAATTAATTAATTATCCTCACAAACAGGATGTCCAATAATATCATTACAAAAGTTCGCCTGGATGCATTGATGGAGGCACCTGTTACTGAATACAGCTACTTATAATTTTCTTTTCATATGTGATTGCAACTACAGCGATGTAAAGAGAGAATTCTTACGTAACAATCAAGGTATTTGAATTATATACCTCCCGTGCAACGCCGGGTAACTCAGCTAGTATCACAATAATAACAAAAATCATTGGAATTTTTTATGGCAAAAATTACAATACGGAAAAACCTCAATTTAACGGACAAATTGGGGAGTCCGTTAAATTCGATTGTTCGTTAACTCCGAACGAAATATTTTTAAATTTAATCGACTATGGATTTTGGACTTGTTCTGGAATATGGCCACCTAAGACAGAACTCGTTTATCTCTTAACCGATTATAAAGGGATTTTGCTTGTTGGATGGAAATAAGATTCATAAACACTTTCCAGAAGAAGTTCTGGAATATGGCCATTTGGGAAGTAACTCAGGCATTTCTTAGCTGATTATGTTGGGATTAGGTACGTTGGATTGAAATAGGGTTCTTAAATTATTATTGAATGCATTTCTGGAATAGGGCCACCTGGGACGGAACTCGATCATGGGATTATTAAATGATTTTTAGAAGAAGTTCTGGAATATGGCCACCTGGGACGAAACTCATTCAATTCTTAACCGATTATGATGGGATTGTGTATGCTGGATGGAAATGGGATTATTAAATGATTTTTGGAAGAAGTTCTGGAATGTGGCCACCTGGGACAGAACTCGTTCATTTCTAGACCTATTATGATGTGATTTGGTATGCTGGATGGAAATGGGATTATTAAATGATTTTTGGAAGAAGTTCTGGAATATGGTCACCTGGGACGGAACTCGTTCAATTCCTAACCGATTATGATGGGATTGAGTAGTTGGATGGAAATGGAATTACTAAATGATTTTTGAAAAAAGTTCTGAAATATGGCCACCTAGGACGGAACTCGTTCAATTCTAAAGCGATTATGATGGTATTGGGTGTGTTGGATAGAAATGGGATTATGCTGGAAGGAAATGGAATTATTAAATGATTTTTGGAAGAAGTTCTGGAATATGGCCATCTTTGGCCATAAATAAAAAAAAATTAAGATTCAACTTCTCGTATCATAATAGTACGTTAACATTCAGTATTTATAATTCAACAGATTACCCTTTTTGTAACTAATAACAAATATTTGCCCGCTCACAAACGAATGTGTTTTGATGAGAGGGATGGTTTAGTAAGCGATTATATATGGTTCAACTCAAAACAATTTGAGCATCAATCAAACCTACCCTCCTATATCAGGCCAGAAGTATGACAAAATGCTGAAACTCTCCTATTAGTTCAGTTGGACATCCGTCTCATCAAAACACATTCATTTGTGAGCGTGCAAATAGTTTATAGTAGTTTAGTAAGCGATTATATATGGTTCAACTCAAAACAATTTGAGCATCAATCAAACCTACCCCCCAATATCAGGCCAGAAGTATGACAAAATGCTGAAACTTGCCTATTAGTTCAGTTGGACATCCCTCTAATCAAAACACATTCATTTGTGAGCGGGCAAATAGTTTATAGTAGTTTAGTAAGCGATTATATATGGTGGTTCAACTCAAAACAATTTGAGCATCAATCAAACCTACCCCCCTATATCAGGCCAGAAGTATGACAAAATGCTGAAACTTGCCTATTAGTTCAGTTGGACATCCCTCTAATCAAAACACATTCATTTGTGAGCGGGCAAATAGTTTATAGTAGTTTAGTAAGCGATTATATATGGTTCAACTCAAAACAATTTGAGCATCAATCAAACCTACCCCCCTATATCAGGCCAGAAGTATGAGAAAATGCTGAAACTTGCCTATTAGTTCAGTTGGACATCCCTCTAATCAAAACACATTCATTTGTGAGCGGGCAAATAGTTTATAGTAGTTTAGTAAGCGATTATATATGGTGGTTCAACTCAAAACAATTTGAGCATCAATCAAACCTACCCCCCTATATCAGGCCAGAAGTATGACAAAATGCTGAAACTTGCCTATTAGTTCAGTTGGACATCCCTTTCATCAAAACACATTCATTTGTGAGCGGGCAAATAGTTTATAGTAGTTTAGTAAGCGATTATATATGGTTCAACTCAAAACAATTTGAGCATCAATCAAACCTACCCCCCTATATCAGGCCAGAAGTATGAGAAAATGCTGAAACTTGCCTATTAGTTCAGTTGGACATCCGTCTCATCAAAACACATTCATTTGTGAGCGGGCAAATAGTTTATAGTAGTTTAGTAAGCGATTATATATGGTTCAACTCAAAACAATTTGAGCATCAATCAAACCCACCCCCCTATATCAGGCCAGAAGTATGACAAAATGCTGAAACTTGCCTATTAGTTCAGTTGGACATCCCTTTCATCAAAACACATTCATTTGTGAGCGTGCAAATAGTTTACAGTAGTTTAGTAAGCGATTATATATGGTTCAACTCAAAACAATTTGAGCATCAATCAAACCTACCCCCCAATATCAGGCCAGAAGTATGACAAAATGCTGAAACTTGCCTATTAGTTCAGTTGGACATCCGTCTCATCGAAACACATTCATTTGTGAGCGGGCAAATAGCTTATAGTAGTTTAGTAAGCGATTATATATGGTTCAACTCAAAACAATTTGAGCATCAATCAAACCTACCCCCCTATATCAGGCCAGAAGTATGACAAAATGCTGAAACTTGCCTATTAGTTCAGTTGGACATCCCTCTAATCAAAACACATTCATTTGTGAGCGGGCAAATAGTTTATAGTAGTTTAGTAAGCGATTATATATGGTTCAACTCAAAACAATTCGAGCATCAATCAAACCCACCCCCCTATATCAGGCCAGAAGTATGACAAAATGCTGAAACTTGCCTATTAGTTCAGTTGGACATCCCTTTCATCAAAACACATTCATTTGTGAGCGGGCAAATAGTTTATAGTAGATTAGTAAGCGATTATATATGGTTCAACTCAAAACAATTTGAGCATCAATCAAACCCACCCCCCTATATCAGGCCAGAAGTATGACAAATTAACGTACTATTATGGCCTCTCGAAATTTAATTTTATTATTTATTTTTATTTATTATTATTTTATTGCTTCTTATATTAATTATAAGTATAAGCCCCCTACCTCCAATAGAACTCATGCATTCTCCAACATTAACGAAAAGACATCGTATGCTTCAAGACGGCAATGAAATGACATCAAAATTAACCTCGCTTGAGCGCCAGAATAATGAACTAAGGACAAAATGCCAGCAATATGAGTTACAATGTAATAAATACCAAGATATTTTGGTAAACTTACAAAACAGAATCGAAACACTAGAGAGGCAAAATAAACCTTCTACGTCAACTAATGGTAGAAGTCAGAGCCTACAAAGTCTCGGCAACGAATACTTTACGGATGAAGAGGAACTTGAGAAAGAAACCCAACCTAGACAAAATAAAGTAACTGTAAATAAAAAGAGGAGACTCTCCAAAACGCCATCACCAAGGGTATCTCTACCGCAAGATAACGAAATACCAAAACAACCACAACATGCACAGCAAAAGGAACCCTTACCACCACCAATCAATGTCAGCAATGTTAGGAATTTTAATATACTCAGAGCTCGAGTATTGGCAGTGACAGAGAAACCTGCTCAGTTTAAAGCAATATCCAATAACGATATCAAAATAACAACGCAGTCTGAAAATGACTACCGTAAAATTAAAAAACTACTTAGCGATATAAAAGAAACTGAATCCAATAACAAGGATAGTACATTATATAAGATGGAATACCATACTTATCAGCTCAAAAGTGAAAGATGGTACAGAGTCGTAATACGAGGTTTACCGTCATCTACCGATCGCGAAGAGATCAAAGAGGCAATCGAGGAACATGGTCATAAAGTAACCAACATTATTAATATTCATAAAAAGTCGACAATTAATAATGAGAAAATTATTAGATACTTCCCATTGTTTTATGTAGACCTGTTGCAGGGGGAAAACAATAAGGACATATACGAAATTAAGAACCTGCTATATTGCAAGGTGTCTATTGAACCACCGAAAAAGGTAATAGGTATACCACAGTGTACAAATTGCCAACAGTTAGGACACACAAAGAACTTCTGCAATAGGCAAGCCAAATGTGTCAAATGCGCAGAGAGCCATCAAACAAAACAATGTCAAAAGCCGCGAAATGTTATACCAACTTGTGCACTCTGCGGAGAAAAAGGTCATCCGGCTAGCTACAAAGGATGCCTGGTGTATCAGAAAAAACTAAATGCTCAACTACCGAGAAAAATAACAGTAGCAGAGCGACTACAGCAAAAGCCTAACCAACAATATGATACTATTAGAGAGGGGGTTTCCTACGCCCAGGTGACCAAAACCTCAAATAACAATCTTAATCAAGAAAGCAGGCAGAAACCTGTGTCCAACGAGCCAACCATTAGTAATATAATGAAAATGCTCACCGAATTTCAGGCAGAAATGAGACAAAATTTCAGCCAGCTTGCTACCAGGGTGGATAAACTGGAAGATAATTCCAAGCCACCAAATAAACCGCTAAAACATAAAAAGTAAATGACTATAACGTTTCTACGTATAATTGCCTGGAATGCTAACGGGCTTAATGCAAGAGCTCAAGAACTAGAAGTATTTCTAAGAACCAATAACATAGATGTAGCTTTAATATCAGAGACGCACTTTACGGAGAAAAACTTTATCAAAATTACAGGATATAGAGCCTATTGGACATTGCATCCGAGTGATCGTGCTCGAGGAGGGACAGCAATCTTAATCAAACAAAATATCCTACATTTCCAGCAAGAAGAAATTAAGGAGCCATATATGCAAGCTACTGTAATAACGATTAACCACGGTGGTGCTGAAGTAAGTTTAGGGGCGATCTACTGTCCACCAAGACATAATATCGTAAGAAATCAATATCTTAACATTTTTAATAAACTTGGACCAAGGTTTATCATAGGAGGTGACTACAACGTTAAACATACTGCATGGGTATCTCGACTCATAACACCAGGAAAAGGAAAAGAACTCCTAAGTGCAATAGAAATGTCAGGTTGTGAATATCACTCATCGCGTAAACCTACCTATTGGCCTACAGACATCAACAAAGTTCCTGATTTGATTGACTTTTATATCTCGAAAGGAATAGCCTCAAATTACATTGAAGTCGAAGGTATTGACGACCTTACTTCCGATCACACACCGGTCTTAATGACTGTGAGTACATTAGTCGTAAAAAAGAAAACCAAACTTAACCTTACTAATAAATTTACTGATTGGGAATTATTTAGAGAGAAACTGGACAATCTAATTGAGTTAAAAGTTAGTCTTAAAACTAAAGAAGAACTTGAATTACAAACTAAATATTTTATTAACTCCATGCGTGAAGCTGCTAAAGAGGCTACACCCGTATTAGGTGAGAAAGTCGTACAAGAGATCAACTACCCCCTGGCGATTCGAGAACTGATAAAAGAAAGGCGTAAGAAAAGACGCATATGGCATAGAACCAGAAATATTATTGACAAAAGAGAATTTAATCGGGTAAGTAATAAAGTTAACCGATTAATTAAAGAACATAAAGAAGCTTGTACTGAAAATTATTTGAAAGGACTGGGTCCTGAAGCTGACAAAAATTATTCTCTTTGGAAAGCTACTAAAAGATACAAGAGACCAATAATCCAAGTGCCACCTATAAGGAACACAAATGGAGAATGGGTGCGACGTAATGAAGACAAAGCAGAACTGTTTGCACAACATCTGGCATCAGTATTTCAACCACACGACATACAATCTAGGATTGACCCTAAACCAGTCTATAGGTCTCCATCAAATATCAGAAGTGTCACCCCACTAGAAATTGCGCAAGAAATAGACATGAATTTGAATCCCAAAAAGTCACCTGGAATTGATGAAATTTCGCCAAGGATGTTTAAGGAGTTATCAAAGAGAGCAGTCACTATGTTAACATATATATATAATGCTTGCTTTCGACTTAAATATGTGCCTGAGTGCTTCAAGGTTGCACAAATAATCATGATAAAAAAACCAGACAAACCAGCCGAGCAAATGGGATCATACAGGCCGATCTCTTTGTTACCTACTATTTCAAAGTTGTTTGAGAAGTTGTTATTGAAACGACTAAAACCAATGATCATTATACCTGATTTCCAGTTTGGATTCAGAAATAAACATTCGACAATTGATCAAGTTCATCGTGTGACTGCAAAGATAGAACAAGCACTGGAAGAGAAGAAATATTGCCCTGCCGTATTTCTAGATGTATCACAGGCTTTCGATAGAGTGTGGCATGAGGGTCTTATCCACAAGATAAGTAAATTAGTGCCAGAAAATTACTGCCAATTGCTCGAGTCGTATCTCTCCAAACGAATATTTAGAGTATCACATGAAGAAACATGCTCTAACTTTTACCCAGCCATAGCAGGGGTGCCCCAGGGTAGCGTATTAGGACCCATGCTATATCTACTTTACACTTCTGATATACCGACAACGGAAACAACCTTCATCGGAACTTTTGCTGATGATACCGCAGTATTGGCATCAAGCGAATCGCAGAACCAAGCAGTAGAATACTTACAGCAAGCACTCGATAGAATCAGCCAATGGACCAGGGATTGGAAAATAAAGCTTAACGAGCTGAAATCAGTACACGTAACTTACACGTTGCGGCGCAAAAATAGCAACATCCCTACATTTCTCAATGGGGTACAAATTCCCCAAGCTGAATCTGCTAAATATCTTGGATTGCATCTCGATTCAAGATTGAACTGGAAATATCACATTAGACAAAAAGCAGAGCAAATGAAAATAAAACAACGTGAGATGTACTGGCTAATAGGAAGACATTCTAAGCTTAGCCTGTACTGTAAACGCCTGATCTACGAATCGATAATTAAACCAATTTGGACGTATGGTATCCAACTCTGGGGCTGTACTAAACAATCAAATCGTTTAATTATTCAACGTTGCCAAAACAAATTTCTACGAACAATAACGAATGCTTACCGCTACGTAACCAACGAGGAATTACACAACGACCTAAACGTTAAATGGATTGATGAAGTGATTCAGGAGTTTGCCATCAAACATGAAAGAAGATTACTGCAACATACCAACAGTGAAGCAATACAACTTCTTGACATAACACTAGAACTGAGACGCCTTAAAAGAATTAAACCGCACGAGCTGGTCATCTAATAAATAAAGATTCATTATTGGGAGCAGCATATTGATTGCTTGTAAACCCACACTCGCTCCACTTATTAGTTTCAAATAAGTGCGTTATCATCATTAGTAATAAATTATCATGTGATAAGATTGTACTATTCAAATAAATAAAAAAAAAAAAAAAAAATATTAATTAAATTATAATTGTTGCATTTTAAATTACGTGAATGTGTAAAATAACGTTATATTATTTTTGTTAATATTTTGTTGATATTTTTGATCAATTGAACAATATCATTCAATTTACCACACATTCAATCAACAACAAAAATTTAGTAAGATTTAGTAAATTCTTCCAAAGCGTAAAAAATTAAATTAAATTGAATAAAAGGTCTCCATTATGGAAACCTTAAATTGTTCTATATTTAGACAAATAAGCAATTATTGAATGTATTCGTCACCAAACAGCATAAACTAATAAAATTACTCAAAATTAAATTAATTACAAAAATTAAATTTTATTGTAATATGACAGTTTACAAAATTGTCTCGCATGTGACTATGGTCACATCGTCATTTACTTGATCCATGTAATCAAGTAAAAAATATAATCTCAACGAACATTTAAAATTTATAGAGAACTACAAGTGGATCTGACGGCAAAAAAATTAAACTGATTGGTTCTATTTTTGTATGTTAATTTTTATTTTCATAAAATATACCATGCTAATGCGCTAGATGTCACTACCCCGGACATTTATAGTTCTCAATAGTTTATGGGGCATTTACATGTAGAAAATTGTTTTCTTCTACAAATTTTTGCAGGTAAATAAGAAGGATTCGCTACATAAAAATATTCAATATGCCAAAAAGAAATAAACATAATATATAGTAATGGCGTAATTTTTTTTATATGATCATTATTAATTAATTTTTAATGAATTCAAATGCGAAATTTACATTTTTATCTATGGCGTTTGTTTTTATTATGAATCCTCAACATTTATAAATACGAAACAAATTTTTGTCTCGTTAATTTTAAAAATGTTGCCACAAAAATACTCGGATTGAATATATTTTATGGCAACATTTTATAGTGGTTTTTGTTGTATAGTGACTTACAAAACTTCTGCAAAATTTTGTTGGGATATATTTCTTTTCTTGTCTCTCATGTGCAAAAAGTCAATGTTATACCTTTCTCATTTTGCAGAAGAAAAATGTTGGTCGCATGTAAATGAACCATTAAACAGTTTTTCTTATTAATTATGTGTCCGGTTTACTAGCTGTGACATCTACAAAAAAAATCTAAATGCACTCAGTTTGTTTTTCAAATAATATAACGGAGAAACACATAAAATATTTGATACTAACGATCATCAGCTGTTAAAATAAATTGTTTCGTTTTTGAATGTGTTAAAGTCTCAAATCGGTAATTGCCCGAAATTTAATTTTTGAATTCGTTTGCACGTTTAAAAACCGGAGAGGTCCGATGGTTATGAAATGTTTGTTGACCTTCACCTTACAACTCCCTAGTTCCATTTATTTCCCAAGCATCATGAGAGGCACAATTAGTTCCCGTGAGCCTACGAGAATTAGTAAAGTCGTTAGTCCCTACTATTCCAAATTTTAATTTGCGCTAATACCATAAGAAATACTTCGTGGGGTAAAAGGTAAACCATTTCGAGAATATAGGACTCTTATTTGATAGGATTCCAAGCAATAAAACATGGTTTTCCAATATTTTGGAAAGATATTTCTCTATCCTAATATGCAATGCCGATGGAATTCCGTTTAAATTCGCGTGCACAAACCACATTCTTTTTCTGGAAAAACCATGTAAAGTACACGGAAATCCATACTACTCACCAACGAAAAGTGTGAAAAAAATTCCAGTGTGGTTTGAACCCCGTCTAAAAAGAGAAAAAACAAATGGAAAATTAGATGGAATTTCGTCGGAAATTGGTGTTTTTTCCACAGTATTTTCCATCCTGATTTCAGACACTTTTATGCACGAAACAACAGGAATATATTTGTATATATTCTTCAATTGGAATAAATAATAATTTTTATTCGAAATAAAACAAAATTTTGCATTTGTTATAAAATAAATATTAATTTTTCATTGGCATAAATGTACACTTAATATTAAATTTTATAAAACCCATCCATATTCATTCGTAAGCGCCATCCAATTTTACATCCCAATATGCACAGCCATGAGAAATAAAAAACGATAAGATTGATCGGAAATTTCCATCCCAAACGCCATTTTAAAATTATTTTATTGCAATTTTTTACATCTAAATGGTCACAAACATGTAATACAATTATTATATATTAAGTAATTTCAAGATTAATAACTAATTTGAATACACAAAAAACACAAGTTAACATAATAAAAAATAAAAATCGCGGAAAACCCAAAAATGTGCATACAAATCAATACACAAAAGTAACAAAGAAAAAACAAATAAAAAATTCGCGAATAAAAAAGAAAGAGAACTAGTTTTTGACCAAAATTAATATTTTTGGGTCTTTGATATTTTGTAGTATGGAATTGAAACAATTTCTTCCCATAATAGAAAAATTGCATACTGGGATAGTACTTAAGTTATTTTATCTGTATATTGTTTCACTAGGTGTTAATACTCGGCGGATAATACCACAGCCAATCAAAGAAGATTTTTCATTTGAATTAAACAACTAAAACAAATTCTAATTCTGATAATTCTAATGTTATCGTTGTATCTGTGATTTTTCGTTAAACTGTGTATATGTATACGCAGGTGTCTGTATCACGTGTACGGGTATATGATGTAAATGTGTACAATGTTTCGGGAAAGAAATGGCACTCGCGATTCATAGGGAGGCATATTCTAGAATTTCTTCTCCGAATCCAACATACCCAATCCTATCATAATCGATTTGGAAATTACCGAGTTCCGCCTACAGATAGCCATATCCCAGAACTTTTTCCAAAAATCATTTAATAATCCCATTTCCATCCAATATACCCATTCCCATCATAATCGGTTAGGAAATGGCCGAGTTCCACTTCAGATGGCCGTATGTCGAAACTTCTTCGAAAAAATCATTTAAGAATCCCACTTTCATCCGACATACCAAATACCAACATAATCGGTTAAGAAATTACAAAGTTCTACCCCAAATGACTATAATCCAGAGCTTCTTCCAGAAAAAATTTAAAAATCCCATTTCCAACCAACATACCAACTCCCATCATAATTTGTTAGGAAATGGCCGAATTCCGTCCCAGGTGGCCATATTCCAGAACTTCTTCCAAAAATCATTTAAGAATCCCATTTCTCTCCAACATACCCAATACTGTCATAACCGGTTAGGAAATGGCCGAGCTCCGCTCCAGATGGCTGTATTCCAGAACTTTTTCCAAAAAACATTTAATAATCCCACTTCCATCCAACATACCAAATCACATCATAATCGGTTACGAAATTACAGAATTCCGCCCCAGATGGTCATATTCCAGAGCTTCTTCCAAAAATAATTTAAGAATCCAACATCCCCAATCCCATCATAATTGGTTAAGAATTGGCCGAGCTCGAAGCAGAAAAGAAATTATTATGACAATTGAAAAAATTTATGAAACCCTTACAAAGCTTGTAGGCAGAAGCATTGCATGATTTTTAACAATAAACCTAGAGTTGATCGCCTTTCCAAATCTGGCGTTTATAGGATTAATTGCAATGATTGTAGTTTCTCCTATATTGGCCAGACTGGGCGCAATTTTGGAGTTAGAGCTAAAGAACATTTATCTGGTTGCAATCAATCAATTTTCCATAACCATTTAACTTTAGAAAAACATACAGCTAGCTTGAACAATTTAGACATATTATATATACAACCTAAAGGCAGACGTTTAGATACCTTAGAGTCTTACGAAATTCGAAAATCGATATTTTTCTTAACCAAAATATCCTTAACGAACAGAGAGAAATTCGTTTCTCACCAATTACAGACCCCGCCCTGGTAATTAAATGTACTGCAATATACCTTGAGTTTTGTTGCTCAGCCGATGACTAATCGCACACCTGCGCGATCAATAGATTAATTTTTATTGCTTATTTTTCTCCCTTGTTTTGCTTTTTTGCTTTTTTCTTCTATATATCAAATTTTTACTTTTACAAATCAGTAGATACTCCTGATGATGACCTAACAAGTTGAAATCGATCGAGTGATTTTTTAAACTTTTTGAAAAAAATTTTTAATTAAAATATTCAAAAATATAATTTTGCGAAATAAAAAACAAGTGTTTAATAAAATGTGTTTATTAAGTATTAGTGTGTTTCGCTAAGTGCCTACGGCAAATAACGTAAAAAGTGACAGTTAGTAAATTGAATAAATAATACTTTCTTTAAAAAAAAAACATTGCATTGTTGTATTATATAAGTTAAACAGTGTAGGAGTTTGCTTTAATTTCGCTATTAACAGATACCGTTTTAATATTTTATCAGTCGCTGTATTGCAAAATTGGCGTAAATCGTGTTTGGGTGAGCTGTGTGTCTTTCGCATCGCAACATTCCTGATTCCTGTTTGAGTTGGATGTCCGTAATACCTAATACCTTTGCTCTTGGCCAAAGGTTTCTATATTATGCGCAGCAATTTTTTCATGTTCTTAGTCTATCCCGATCGTTTTATTTGAATAAAACGCTAGTGTAGTTCGTTCGTCGCATAAATAAGACTCGTCGCGTAAATAAGACTTAAGCATTCGTTTGGAATGCTTAAGTCTTATTTAGGAGAGAATACACAGCCAATTTTTTTTTATTTCACTAGTGATCATCCAAAGTGAATATCTGGGCAATTACACTAAATGAATTAATTGTGAAACGATAATTTCGAAAATTTGTGTGGGCCAAATTGTTCAAGGAAGTAGATGAAGGTCTTACACTATGAATCAACTATCGAACTGTACACAGTAGTACACGATTAGTTAAAGCTCATTCTGATAGCGATTTTATCAGACTGAATCACGCAGATAATTATACAATAATACATACAGTACCTTGAAATCTTGTATTCTGAGCCTCGCATTGCGTTGTTTACTTTCAATCTTAGACTCAAATTACAAATTAAAAACAAATATTTTGTTCCTAAAAGGGTTAAAAAATAATTTAATTACAGTTAAATTAAATACAAAAAAGAAATCTTTACTTCTTCATACTGGTACAAAACCATACTACCAACTAACATGTATACGTCTGTGTATATGATCCAAAACTATAAATTATGCATATGATAAGTTATTTTCATTTCTTCAATTTTTTCTTTTTAGATGAGAATACCAAAATGAGATGAGATGGTGAAGATAAAATTTGTACAAAAAAAATAAGAAATTAAAATTCAAGAAAAATGTTATATTTAGGGTCCAGTTAATTGAATATTAAAATGAAGAAAAATCTATTTTTCTTGGTACTTGGAGATTACATACGGAATACACACACAAACCCAAGACGAATGAATAGAAAACACTGTAGATGTTCATCATTCTGTCTGAAGATAAAACTAAACCAACAACAAAAAAGGGTTTCTTATTTTTATGAAATTAGATATATGAATTTAAATATTTTAATAATAATAAGAATAATAATAAGGATAATTTTTACGAGAATTTTAAAAAATTGTTTATGTGAAAGGGGTGAAGAAAGAAATATGATGATTTGTAAGCTATAATGGTATATAACTTACAAAAAACTTTACCTTTTCAGGATTTTAATTTTGTTTAACTTTTTTGTTGTTGCTCTCGTATTTTTTGGTCAGAATATAAAATTAAACACCCACTTTGCATAAATTAAAATAAATATATTTTCCACCTTAATTTCACACTTTTATTTTTTCTCGTTCAACTCGTTTTCATCTCATTATGTGTATGGTGAAGAAACAAAACAAAAAATAAAAATTGGGAATGTTTATTTTTCCAACTCTTTGGTTTTGATTTTGTTTTCTTCCCGGAAAGTTTTTCACTTAAGCTAATTATTATTCTTATTTTTGTTTTAAATGTGAAGATTTATTCTTATTTTTATTTTACAAAAAATAATTTATTTAATTTATTATATTTAAGGTTTTACTTGTTTTACTTTGAGTATGGAAAGTACAATACAACCGTGTCAAATTTACGGAGTCCTTAAGATGGTGATGTTAGCCGAAAATGAGTAGTTTAGACCATTAATAATTAATAATCATACCCCCAAAGATTGTGATCGAAATTCCTTCATTATTTTCCAACTAATTTGTGTAAAATCAAACTATTATACGGGTTAGTATTGACATACGAAACTGAAACAAATCAATAAAACGTCTAGAAATAAATCCTAAAAATCTGGAATCCTGAAATTCTAAATACTTGGAAACTAAATCCTTAAAAATTTGGCAAATAGAAAGATAATGTTAAATAGAATATGCGACAACAACTAGTTACGTTAATAACAGATTACCATAACATGAATTGAGATAAATAATAATTTAACGTAACAAACATAACTATAAATAGTCTATTGACTCAATTTAATTGTCGAATGAAATTAGAAATATATTTTAATTCAAGTGTATGGGTCACTTCTTACCGAAGGTTGCCACTTAAATGGCTTTGAAATTATTCTCATTCTATTTTAAATCTTTTCACATGTACTATACAATGGAAAATTTTACATACATATCGGTATACAATTTATTTACGTACACCTAAAAAATTTACAACTCGATTTGCAATCAAAAGTAGTCGGCCACACAACTTTTTGCTTTGCAAAAATTGTTTAGGGAAATTTTCAACTCTGCAAAAACACAGCAACTTGTCTATATTTTGAAAACAAACATTTGTATCTTATGTCAAATCCTTTGGTATTAAATGGGTGTAGGATGATGCAACAGCAACTGCATAAAACTCTTTTATGGATTAAATATTGCTCCCAGAATTTTCTAAATATTGTTAATACTGAAGCGTATAGCGTAGTTGGCTTTTTTTGTAATTCTTGATTTTGCTGGCATTATTTGGGAATTTTATTTTGTCCGTAGTCTGAAAATCTCATGTCAGTTAGTTTTATTTATGTATGTTTCGGAAAACGTAAAAATCATTCATTTACAAATGAAAATAAAACACAAATTCAACTACATAATTTGAAAATTTCCGTTTGTGAATAATCGCAATCACGTTCCTATCGATATTTTCTTGTTTCTATTTTCGGGTTCGAATCTATGACACTCAATAGTTTCAAATTTTAAAGGAATGAAAAAAAAAACTAAAATTAAAATCACCAGGATAAAAAGACTAAAGATAGTGCAAATGGTTTTCGTTTGTGCACTTTGTATGTTTTTTTCAAAAAAAATTACTAGAAAGGTAGGAGAAAATTCGAAAAAATATATTAATAATTTGGTTCAAACTACAGTGTTAGTTTTGTGAGAATTTTAAAATGGAATGTAAAACCGAACATTTTCGGTACATTGTATATTTTTACTTTCGTTTACGAAGTAAACTAAAGTATAGTAATCATGAAAAATTTTGACTAGAAATTTTGGCAGATTTACCATTCGCTAATCACCCAAGTCAAAAGAGTAGTTTTTAAAAAATCTCTGTGTGTGGGTGCATGGTATCGTGCAGACTAAACATTTTTGGGCCTCTACAGCTCCGATCAGTGGGTAAAACTTTATATTGAAACTTTTACCATAAATTGGGGGTCCCATTGTTTTTTTACCCAAAATTGGTCCACCGTAAGTGACAGCTTCCATAGAGGGTTTTAAGTTTTTTGCAAATATTTTGAAAAGTATAGCTGTATTTTGTAGAGATAATTGCAACAACACCACCATGCCTAAAGCAAAAATTAAAGCATTTTAAAATTTTGCTTTAGCTAAAGATAATGCTGATTTGCATTAGTTGAATGGCGCTGGAACAGCTAAAGCAGAAATATTTTATTTCTCAACAAAATATAGCTTATATCATTTATGAGCAAAGCGACTATGAACTAAAAGATTGTAAGTTAATTTTGCAACAATACCGGTTAAGATCAATTTTCCAAAATTTAAGCGGGTATGATGATTTTTCACGGCAGTGGTACCTTTCATAGGAGCATTTTCGATTTTGCAAGTATTTTTAAAACTATATAGCATTTGTCAAAAAACGATCAAACAGATCCGTTTTTGAATATTACCGGAAATGACAAGTTGTGTTAAAAAAAACTTTATTTCATCAAAGTTTATCATCTGTACGGATTCAGACATATAGGCGGATTGACTATTCAGAATAAAATTTCATTTTTAAAATTTTGCCATTTCTTGGACGATCCTTGCGAAATTTGGCGCAATACTGTGAAGAAGAAGTGGCAACTTTTGTTTGGAGCACGATAAAGAATTTAAATATTTAAATTTATATATTCAAGTTTCGACCAACAGCGGTTGTGTGACCTTGTTGGCTTTCTGAAATTTAAGGAGGCGCAATGTTTTTTGGTTATATTTGCAACAGTTTTACCAAAAGTCCTGTTAGTTTAAATTTTCGCTTTAGAAATGAAGTGAAGATTTATGTATAAACATTCGTGGTAAAAGAAAGTCGAGTGTTGGCCACTACATATTCCACCCGTCCATTTTTCTTAACATTTTATTAAAAAAATGAAAACATTACTTATTAAAGAAAACTATTATTTTGCCAATAGTTTTTTCTGGGGATCTACCGACCCGTACGACCTGCAGGCTCATTCTCTAACCCTTGTAGTTGCATTACGAGTATGATGATTTAATTTTTTTTGTATATTTTTTTTTTTTTGATAACTTATTACATCGTCTGAAAAGTTCCCGGTCTAATACATAGATGGTGCCACAAACTTAAAACCCATATGATTTTTAAATTCTAAAAACCTTCAAATGATACCTGTTAAAATTTCATTACATTTCGATCATTAACCCCCAGATTCTAACGTACAGTCACAGACGTATTTTCAGTCTTAGCGAAAACTTTTGTCTTAACGAAGACTAGATACTTTAAATTCGTATTCTGCACTTAGTCTTATCTGTCAGTAGTCTTAAAAAATTGTCTTCGTTAATATCAGCGAAATAGGTGGTCTTAGAAATCATAATTTTGACATTTAAACAAAAACAATAATTATATGTATTTGACTAAAAAAAACCGGAAAAATTATTCAAAATACTCTCTCAGCATATACATATATAACATAAATTTGAGTTTTTTTTAACAATTTCGAACTGAACTGTCGCTTTTCGTTCATAAATTTGAAAGAATATGGTAAAAATTTGGTTTCGACAGCTCTACAAAAGTCTTTGGAGAGTTTCTAGTATATTATTTAAGACTACTGTCTTCAGAATTTCAATGAAGACTTTAGTCTTAAAAAATAAAAGTCTTAACAAGAAAGTCTTAGCTAAGATAGTCTTAGTAGTCTCAGGGGGTAAGTTTACAAGTTACATTTTCTTTAGTGACGCTACTTTTGTTAATTTCAAAACAAATACAAAAAAAAGAATTTCGTGCGATGATTAAACACTGTTTTTTGATGGGATAAAATACCGTTCAAGCAAAGTAACGGCTTGATAAGTGTTATCCGGACTCTGCACCAAGAAAATCAACCACCATTAATTGGTATGCTGAATTTTAACGTGGTCATACAACCACCGATGATGCACTACGATCTGAACGCCCAAATGAGGCTGTGGCTCCAGAAAACATAAAAAAATCCACGAAATTGTTTTGAAAGGCCGTAAAGGGAAGTTGCATGCGGCAGTTGACATTGTAAAGATATCAATGGAATGTTTCGGTCATAATTTGCACGATACACCATGTCGCAAGTCGATCGCAACAATGTCAAAATTGCACGAAGTACACATTGAATTGCTTCCGCATCTACCGTATTCGCCAGAATCGGTCCCAAGCGATTATTAGTTGATTGCTCAAAAAAAAACAAAAAAGGCATCGAAATGTTAGAGAGGCATTGGACTGATTGTATCGCTGTAGAAGGAGATTATGTTGATGAATAAAATGTCTCTTCTCAAAAAAATTATGTTTTCTTTGTTAGACCGGGAATTTTTCAGGAGATTTGTTAATAGTCTAAACCAGGGATTATTAATCATATGTAAAACTGACTTTAAACAGTTTATACGTATAAGGTGAGAATACATCAAATCACAAATTTTTGGACATGTTTTAATTTGATCTTTTGGATGTCGAGGATTGTTTAAAAAAATTGGTGGGATCAAAACATAACTGATTCTGAAATCCGTTCGGCAAATCTATATGAAATAACGGAGTATACGACATTTCTATTTTAATTTTATCCTTCAGTTTATTCTACCGAAAAATTGCATGAAAATGAAAAATATTGAACATCGTGGAGTGATTAATATTCGTACAGAGAAAAATAATACTTCTAACGATTTCGGAAGACGAATGCAAAATATTTTTGGAAAATTTGGTTCTTCTTATAAAACAATATCGAAGTGGGTTCGACTAGGGCAGACGCTGTTACGAAAATGATCGTGTTAAACGAAAATGTTATATTAAAAGGCAGACGAAACTCCATTTCAAAAGTAAGTGTAATATTAAATATATCTATTGGCACAACCATTTCACACAATTATTTTAATAGTCAGCTTAAGTGCAATGAAACTACCAATGTAATTTGGGGAATGGGGACGGTGATAAAATGTGGATTCATCACTATGATCTAGAATCTATGCAATAGACAGCGCCTAGAAACCCATCACTGAAAAATTTAAGGTAAAACTATCTGCGGGTCAGATAACTTTAACACTTTTTTTGAGATGGTGATGGAATTTTCATGATTGACTACTTACTTCAAGAAACCACACTAACAAGGGCTTATGATGCGGAGCTTTTGCATATATAAAAAATGCTATCAGGGAAATACAACGAGGGCAATTTAAGTAAAAAATATTCGTGATCCAGCGTTAATGGAAAGAAAAGCATGAGGTGGTTTGGAAGTTGATTGTGTATAAGTAAGTGTCGTCATAGCGTTGTCATACAGATTGACGCAAATGGAAGAATTTCCTAAGGTTGTGTATTTAATTCGAGAATACTGAAAATAGACCAATATACGGAACAATCACAAACACCATTACTATCGAAAAAACCTAAAGTAAAATATACTAAAATTCGTAAACACGAAAAGTTACTTGCAAAAATAGAATATAGATGATAAATGTAAAAAGGAATCGAATTTCGTACGCTATGCAGTAATTCGCTAGTAGTATAACTACATGGTATTGTTCTATATATATGGACAATATTCCAATGTAAATAATACAACGTCAGTCGTCGCGACCTGATGAGAAGGCTGATTTTTTCAAAATCAGTAATCTCATCCATTCGAAACTGATTGTTGTGGTTCTTACACATTTTCCATCTATAAATCAAAAATTCAAGAAATAAAAAATATTACTGTTAAGGTGAGTTCATATTTATAAAAATTTATGCCGAACGCGGTCGGCGAAAACATTTTCCATTCAAATTAGTATCGTCGTGTGCGGCGCACGAAAACGACACAAAGAAAATTTCGCACACGTCCACACTTCCTAATTTGCGGCGAAAATGTTTTCGCCGAACGCGTTCGGCACAATTCTTTGTAAATATGAACCCACCTTTACAGGACATAATGCATCAAAAATGCGTGGATTCCACAATGAAACAATTTTTTTCAGTAAAAAGTACTGGAAAACCGAAAAGAGGAGAGTATACATATTAAAATTACGTTAGAGTGATAAAGACAAACAAATGTTGCCATAAAAAGTATTGAGTTTTACATAGTTTTTATACTTTTTATGGTAACATTGGTAATATTTTTTTGTTTCTCTCTAACAAATAAAGTTATATTTTTATCTCGTGTTAATTTTACTGAAAAAATTGTTTCACTGTGGAATTCACACTTAAATAAGGCAAATGTTGTACAACAAGCATGAAGCAGTACGAGATTGCAGATTCTATGAAATACTGAATACACCTACAGTTCAGATCTGGTCTTAAGTGATTATTTCCTGTTTACAAATTGAAAAATAAAACTAAGGCAGAGAAACCATTTTATGTTGATAGTGAACAGGTGTAATAAATGGTTTAGAGTGTGTGATGATCTTGGAAAACAAATATTTTGGAATAAAATTAACCGTTATTCCATATAGATTTATCAAACTTATTGATCATCTTATACTTATATAGTGTAATTATTTAACACATAAAGTATGGAACCTTTAGTTAAAAAATATGATTAACCCGAAAGCCAGCCAAATAATCGATTTAAAAATATTAAAAAACGAAGCCTTTGATGCTGAATCAATCGAATCTTATTTATCTAAGCCCAGAGCTAGCCCTTAAGACAATATGAAAATCCTTTATAAAGAGGAAATACGAAAATCCTATTGAACCAATTCTGCAGTCAGTTATGAAAGGACGGAGGCACACAGGAAGACTATCCAAGAACTAACAAACCCTCCTAAAATTCAAAAAATTCGCAATAAAGTTTATGATTTTCGAGGCCTCAATGCTCCGCGGTTTCTAGAAACTACCATATCCCTTTTAAATAAGATTCTTTTATCTTTAAAAAATCGATAGAAGAAACAGAAAAAGAATTAGTACGTGACTCACATTTTAATAAATAAAATTGTATTGCATATTTGTTTTTATATCGTTTTTGCATGAAATTCTAATTATTTCATTCTTAAATTAGTTAACATTCTTAAATTAGTTAATTGCTTTTAGTTCTACTATACGAGTAGTAGACTATTAACCGTGTGATATGCAGATAAAGCTTTCTTCACTGCGCCAACTTTCTATGTCATTTTTGTCTTTGACACAGATCAGTGTATTGGAAAAAATATTTTCATTATAAGTTTATCTCAATGGTATTTTTCTGACCTACTGATTGAATTTAAGCATAAATATTTTCGAAACTACGTAAAACTAGGATTTATTTTTACTTAGCAAAATTTTATGAACCATAAGTTTGCACTTTTTTCGAAAATATTTACACCATACTTATCTTATCAACAATACAACGACAAATACAAAGCAAATTAAAATCATATGAAATGTGTGCCCCAACTCCCACGGAAAGGCAAAATTGTGAAACTGGTCGAAACGTTCCACCAACATCGCAGTCCCCTAAATTAGAAATTACTTGTTTTAAGCCTGTGGCTTTTCTGGCAACAATGTGTGGTCGCATATAAATACACAACCGTGGGCAACCATAAATGCTCTGTCACCTAGTTGTTAAAACATTGTTGCAAAATCACCACAGAACTCGATCATTTTGGAAGACGCGGGAATGCTTAATCTTCGTACCTTCATCATTTTGTATAGCCGTTTTTCTGATTATTTGAAGCAAATATCTATATGTATAGGACAAAACGTAGAATTCATATATTTTATTCATTAATAACTAAAATACTAACAAAAATTGCATACAAACACTGTATGAATTCCAGTTCCATTGTTGTTAATAACATCCATCAATCGTAGTAAATTGACATCCATTTTTGAAGACTCCGTGACTAAGAATGCTACATCGGTTTTCCATTGAATTTAAGTACGGAATATTAGCAGGGCAATACTGGTACATTTCGTGAGAAAAAAAATCCTTGGTGCACTACTGAGCAGCGTGTATAGGCGTATTATATTATTATGTCGTATAATAAGTGCACATACTTTTCCGCATTCATTTTATGAAAAACAAAACAAATTGGGGTCTTTCCCCGATAGCAGAAACCGCCCCATAACATAAGTAACCCTCCTTGAAAGTTGCGCGAATGACGTGTTTGAGGTGACCCACGAACATCTCGCCTAGGTTTACGCCTGTTTAGGTTTACGTACTCGTTAAAACCTGTTGTATTTTTCGTTTAGTGACGTTCAGACCCAAGTCACGCTTTATTTGGGTTGTCTTGCGTCAACTAGAGGCTCGGTCCTTGCCTTTTTATTGTGCCATATATTTGGGGATTTTTTAAAAGTTTCAGATTATATGTTTATTTCTCCGTAGTTTTGGGGCTATCTGGACGAATGGTAGCAACAGATTCCCAAAAGTATTCGATCCTTTCTCGTTCATCGGTCGATAATTTCGTTTCTCGTGGCATAATTCTTTAAAAACTACTTGTGAGTAACAAAAAATTATACTTTTTCACTCCGTTTTTTAATGCTTCCGAAAATTCGAATGCTTCCGAATATTTGGCTACGTAATATTAAAATTAACAATAAATATAAATATATTTATGGAGAAAGCCTATAACTATGGCTTGAGGTATATAAGACAATGCACAATGTAACATAACACATTAAAAACGCCCAGTCGTAACTTTTTTTTTGTCACCACCAGGAATCAACCCCCGAATTACATAGCAAGCGCTCTACTTACTATGTAATCGAGGGCGACAATAAACACTTAAAAACGCACTTGTCCCATATAGCTATTTCCGTCCACTGGCGGTTATTAAAAACAATAAATTAACATAACGGTAATACAAAAAAATAACGAAAAGAAATTTTAATTTAAGTTTGTTGAGTATGGTTTGTCAAAATGTTCCAAACAATGTAAAATAAAATCAGCGGAATGGTTTCTTGGCATAAATTCAATCTGGATATCTATAAACTGATCAGCTAATACACTACACAGCCTGGATATCTATGAAATAGTCATATAAGCAAATTGTCTGCACCATGAAGAAAATGAAGAACTTTAGATTTCCAATATGAACGACTGAACAGATATGTTTTATACACGACACATGATAAAATACAGCTCTTATACAAAATAAGCATGTAATAGTAAATCTAGACTCCTGATTTATATTAATTCCTATGGCCATCATTCATTCTAATATACCATTTTCCATTTACATAATTTAGCATAAATTAAATAATTATATTATTTTTCATAAATCGTATGTTTATGTATGTGTACGAGTATAAAATATCTATGATTTTTCATAGTTTTTTCTGTGTGATTTCGGTATAAAGCTAGAGATTCAAAACATTTTTTCTTCTGTGTACAAGGAAGAAAATACAACAAGAAAAAACATTTTTAGTTTTTGTTTTTAATGAAAAATTATTTTCATCATCATCCCCTTTAGATTGTACGCCTTATTATAAAAAAGAACAAAATATATATAATATTTACAGTAGAACTTCTTTAAAACATTCGGGAGTAGAATTAAAATAATCTAACATAACAATACTTCACAACTATTTATGATTCGGTCGTTTAAATGTATCTCACAAGATACAGTATTGTAGATATCTTATATATGTAGTATTATAAAATACAATTTTATCTAGTTTATTTATATATAAATTTTCTGAAAAATATGGTTTTATCATTATTTTAAAGAATTTTCTAGATTTTTTTGTGTCAGAAAAATCAAGCTGTGGCAAAAAAAATTAAATTAAAATAATTTTTGTGTTTCCTGAAAGTTTTTCAAAACGAGTAAGTACAAGATTTACCATTGAAGTGGACAGGTGATGATAGTTAATTGCATAACATTATTTTTTTCATGCCGCCGCCCACTTGGCTCGTGTGTACAATATTAATAAACTATGAACTGTCAAATGAAAATATCCCTTACAACTATATTAAGAATAAGTAGGAACGAGCGAAACCAACATAATAAACAGTCATTCAGCTGAGAAATTTATTTCAATTTCTTTACCCATATAGCAACAACAACAATATGGCAAAACTTTTTGTACTACTCTGTAAAAAATATGTAGCTACTCGTACATAAAAATCCGCTACGAGAGAAAATATTAAGTTTTTATCGTAATAAAAATGAAATTAAAAAAATGTTAACCTTGAATTTTAAAGCTTTTCTCTTAAAATCGGAAATGTAGAGTTGTATTTTTTTTGTTCTGTTCAACTTTCAGAAAATTTAAATGAAAATAAAAAGAAAAACGAGATGAGGAAGAAAAACACAGTAAAGTGAAAAACTAAAATAGATTATTTTCTCACATGAATTTTCACACAAAGTTAATAAATCGAAATTTTTTGGTGTTGCTGTGTTTTTATACAGATTTAAATATGAGAAATTCCGAATCGTGTTCTTATATGTGTGCATTGCATATAAGGGGACTGTTTATATACTGGTCTACGGAGAAGTATATGGAATGTAAAATCTCTAGAATATTTGTATGTCGTATATGTATGTAAAAAAAACATTTAGAATAAAAATTGTCTTCCCATGTGAATAGAAAATCTACTCTCCAAGAACATCTGTATGTTTTGCTCGTTTATAGAGCTTTTGTTAACTTGTTCCAGAAAATAAAATCAATTTGAACGTGTGTACGAGTAAGAGAATTCAAGATTTCTAGGTAATGTTTAGAAAAACAAGAGGATGATTTACGAAAGAGACTAAAGCCGTAAACCTTGAATTATGCTTTTACGGTTGTTCATTTTATTGTACAGTAGAGAAAGTTGGATATTGGTCAAGGTCTCTAAGTGATAATTCGCTGATAACAACCGCCCAAATAGCGCAATAAATATTTTTGTAAGTGGGTGAATTTTTTTATTAACAGTGAGTGATATATCATGACGCAAAATGTGCAAGCCCAGCCTGCAATAACTACGTCAATTTGACGCTGCTACCGGCATTCTTGTAAAGAGTTTGTTTTTAACTGCCAAGATCACAATCGACACGATCAAGATCACCAGCGGCATACAACAGTTTGCTCACACAGTGTTATTCCTCGGCAGCACAGGCGGAGTAGGTTGAACATATTCTTCACGACCCACGGCAAATGACAAATACGAGAACATTAAAAAGTAAAAGTGAAGTAGCGTAAATTAGAAACGATTTTAAGCAAAATCGATATTGGTGAGAAACACTCAATCTGAATTAATAAATCTTATTTTAAATTAAAATTAAAAGTTGTTTATATTTATTTTATTAAATAATACATTGCTATACCACAAACAACATCTACTTCTTTGCAAATACCAGTGGAGGAATTGTAGCGTTGGTTAAAATCCGCAGGGTATGATTTTGTATTTCCAAATGTTGCCTTATTTCCTGAACAAATTGTCCGGCACTCGACGAATTAAAACTTACTAGTGATTGACTTTATCAATTGAAAATTTAAATGCCACAATGAGAAAAAAACCTTGTAAAATCAAAAAAAAAAAATACATATATTTTTAGGCAATCAGTGTCGTTTTTAAAATTAAAAAGAAAATCTTTTTAATTTTAAAATAATATTTTTATGCAACTTTGTATATAAAATTAAGAAAATAATGTTTAATTTTCAAAAATATATTTCGCAGATAAATGAAATAATTATTTTTTTTTTTAATTTACCGTATCACACATTTTTTTTATTTAATTGGAATACTACACTATTCAAATAATTAAATTAACTTTTAAATTTGATAATGCACAAAAATTAAATTTTATATAATCTAAAATATATATAACACTTTGATTAAATTTGCACCACGAATTTTCTTGCATTACTATAAAAAAAAAAAACAACGATTTAATATTATTTTTTTACAAAACGTAATTCAACAAAAAACATAAAATAAGGTATCATTATTATCAAACAAATCTCGGTTTCTCTTTTTAGAATTTCAGAACTTAAAAGCAAAAGTCGCTTATCTGCACTTTAGAAGTTTTGAGAAAACGAGTCCGAAAGTTTAAAATTTGTATTTAAAATGCTAGCTAGATTTATAACGTACATATTTTTTGAATACTCCTTGATCTGGGAAATCAGGAAAGAAGATTTTAAGCGATTTTTGCGTTTTAAATATTATATTAATAAAACTCTTATAATCATTTTGGTTAATTTTTATTATATCAAAAGAAAACTTATCATACTTTAATTCATTTTTATAAAATTAAAAGTTCAGCAGTTTAGTACTTAAAAAACAATATTCAGTTTACTATTCACCTGGGTTCTCCTCACAGTTTTCCTCTTCGAAGTCTGTTTCATCAGTCATCGTCTTTTAAATTTTTATTAAATTCATCATAAAGCTCGTTTATCAAGTTGATCAATGAAATCTTTTTCTTGTGTTTGTTTATTAGTATTGGGCCGTTATAACATTTTTTTTAATGAGAATGATCGATCTTTGCAAATCCGTGTTTTCGAATATTGCGTTTTTTAAACGATTCATTTTCATCTAAAGAATTTTTATATTTTATTAATCCAAATTGTTTGCTATATCGCAACCATTTCACATTTACCCATTTAAATTGACCTCCCTCATTATCTCTGTTGCTCCAGAAACATTTGGTTTTTATAATATAGGAAAAATCATATATGTGGTTCTGATTAATGTCAATGACTTTAAATACACGAGTTGAGCTTGCTTGTCGCACAAATTGGTACCAACCGAAACTTTTCCCACATGCCAAATTTAAAAAATTCAAACCGGGATTTCCTAAAAAAGTTTTTTTATATACAGAACCGGGATTTTGAAAAACGGGATTCTGAAAACCGAGATTTTGAAAACCGAGATTTAGAAAAAAACCGAGTTTTTGAAAACCGAGATTTCGTTACACACCCGTTATCTAGGTATAATATTTTACGCGTAAGAGACACTAATATTACCATGAACATTGCTGGCATAAAAGAATCTTTGTTTTGACCGAAACAGCCGTCACTGTAAAATGTATATTCTACATTTGAAGGTTCTGAGAGAAGATGTTGATAAATACACGAGGATATTTCATTTCAATTGTGGACAGTTAAATCGAATATCCATAATTGTCTTTTGTAAAAACAAACATTACTAGTCAGCAATGGCGTTGACAGGCATTGCTGTAGATCGAAAACCTAATTTTTTGTATTTAAATTAATCTTACCAAATCGTTTGTCATCTTCTTTCATATTATAAGCAAGAGCGGCATCTTTATGATGATTTGATTGCTGAAGAATAAAATTATTTTTTTTTCATCTTCCGATTTAGCCACATTTATAAGCATTTTCAATTTATCGCATTTAAAGCAAGTATCTGCTTTAGTATTCTTGAATTTTAGACCCATTGTTAAAAATATTATTAAACTGGTGTACATTCAACTAAATAAATATAGAGTTTAGGTTTACCTTTAAAAATTTCATTGTATTTTATATAAGATACTGGATTAGAATAAGATGTGCTGTATAACGTAAACATTGTCGAGATTTAAATTAGACTGTAAATATTTTTTCTGTGAACGACGTTGCGTCGAGTGTAATGACTCTCATAATACGGAAAAGTATTAATATAATTGCGAACTTCGTTTACTTTTTCTTCAAAAAATTTATCGCACCAGGTCCTTTTCCGCAATTATCTGAAACCATTTTGATTTTCTTTGTTACAGTTTTCAAAAAACAACCAGTCTCTCCTAAAGTGTTCAAGAAACATTTCTGACAAACGTTAATTTTTGTGCCATTCACCAGAAGGCTATAATAGTTTGAATGGTTTTTATTTCGTGGAGAAGAAACTGATTTTTGAGTGACCATACGTTTTACTGATTGTATTTCTATTAAACGTGATACAAATGACGCTTTCGATTGATATGATGATAAATGGTGATAGTAATTGAAAATTTCAAGTTGTTGTTCGTATGATATTTTTTCCTTGCGATTCTTTTTGCACTCCGTTAACGGTAAACACTCTTTGGTTTTATTGTTCCTTATTTTTGTTTTATTTACTGGTTTATTCTGTGAACCATTATTTTCTTGCAAAGACGTTTGTGGAAGAGAAAAATCTAGAGATAATACAGTTTTTTCCGATATATTATTTTCTATTATGGATACAAGTTTCTCAATATCCTCATCAGTACAATAACTCGAACTATTTGAACCTGGAACATTAAAATCCGGGTCATTATCTGATTCATCAAGCCCTTCAAATATGTCTTCATCAGAAGATCATTCATGATGTTTGAATCACGCCGACATCTGAAATCATATTGTGCAATTCCCTCAATTCGGTTGGATGTGGTATACATGCTAAAAATATGTACGGATCTATAAATTTTTGAAAATTTCATAATTATTATTTTTACCTTTTATGAAAATTGGATTTCGCAATTTTATAATCTCCGCGGCTTACCATTTTGGTTCTACTTAATAAACAGTTATACCAATTAAACACAAATATTTTTGAACACCCGTTAGGATATACTAGTTATACATAGTAACTAGCAAAACTCTCTTATATACACTTTAATTATACCTGAAAAACAATTTTATTTTCCATAATTAGCTTACGGTGCTTTATCACTTACCATCAATAATTTTTGTTTATTCAAATAATTACCTTAAAATATCATTAAGAATCAAATAAAATTCAAAACAAATTTGTAAAAACCGCTAAACTGATGTTTAGTTGTTATTGCGTTTTAATTTTTTATCTCGTTTATTCTTAACTTTGTCTTACAAATATCGCTTCTGTCTAATTAAATTTCTAGTAAACCTGGAAGCATGGCCGTAGGTTGTAGAGGACAACATATATTATTCTTAGTTGGTTTAATATAATAATATTGTTATAAGATTATATCTACAAGTTACTTCGATAAAATACACAATGGAACGTATAACATATGACCGCCAGAGTTATATCGGGTTTGGTCTTTTTGGACCATATAGTATGTCCCGAGATATCCTGGGTTTGGTCCTTAAGGGGTTAAAAAACAAAATTCTGATCCAAAATTCAGCCGCATCGCACATACAATTATTGTTAAAAAAGTGCCGAAAAAAATCATTTCTTTAAAATAGCAAACTGTAGCATTATTTGAAGTGGCACATTGACAAAAAAAGAATAGTACTGAGCAAATTTTCTTGTTGTTGTTTAGTTAGTTATTTTATAAATAAATAAAATATTATTTTTTTAAAATTTAAAGCTACAAAATGTCGAAGCCTACAGGGGGCAAAATTGTAAATGCCCTATGAATATACATACATAATATGCTACCGTTATGTATTTGTTAATTTCTTATTTCTTCAAAAAATATGTGTACAAAAAAATCCATTTTTAAACAGAAATATTACCAATTGACCTAATTCGTTCTTTAGGATGAAGACAAATGTATAATTGAGAGATGAATACATACATGATCATCGAAATAAAATTTTCGTTAGGTTTCAAAATATATCGTTTTTTTGAAACGTACAAATCAATGTTTTCAATATTTTACCTGTAAACAGCGAACAATTTTATATCAAGGTGTTAAGAAACATAAAATCTAGGTATTAATACATGATTATCAAAATACATCTTAAAATGACGTAGAAAATGTAAAATTTAGTTTAAAAATGTTAAGAATCCCCGTTATTATCGATCGAAAAATTATGTTAAGTTTATTTGTTTTTACGCCGCAATGACGTATATTTATGGTTATTTTTTTGTCCCTAGGTGGCAAATCACTTTATAAAAATGTGTCCATGATAAGTGGTTATTAATTTATGATAATATGCAAGGTTTACTTAAGCAATAATGGAAAATAATACATTTTATATGTGTAAAAATATAAAAAATATAAGTAAAGTTTAGTAAGCAAATTATAAGAAATTATGGCATTCACATTTATTATATAAACAAACCAGTTGCATATAGTTTGGGGGCATTTAAATATCGATACTAAAAAAGAAATTTGTTTTCTCAGTACCACACAGCCTTAACGTTAAACAAACCTCAAACAAAATGTCCCTCTTCACACAAAACTGAAGCGCGACAAGTGTCTATGAATGCTTAAAATTATTTTCGTTATACTGGATGCTTGAGTGAAACGGATAGAAAAAATAAACAAAATTTAAAACACCTGGTAGGAATTGAGCTCAATGTAAAATTCTCCACATTTGCTAAGGCGTATATTTTTGCCAAAATTCAATTAATACTAATCACATAAAAATAATAACAAAATCTGACCTTAAAATGTTTTTGTTTGTGTTAGTGAGTATACAGTACGAGCCGCACCAAAATCTGCTTAAATATAAGTCCTGCTCCACCTCTCATTGACAGAGACCTGTATAAAAATAACTACCGAAGACTGTCTTTGGCACACTAACAATGCACCGTAAATTTGATTTTTTTTTCATTTTTTTGTTTGTTTCTGCGCCATTTATGCTTAGTTATTTAAAAAAATACATAATAAAAAAAAATTACCAATACATCTTTACTTGGTTATTGTCTATGTCATATGTGTGGAGTTACCAGGACTTTAATTTACCTAGATGTTGGCCCCACACAAAATTATTGCTACAAAACGTGATGCAAAAACATCCATTAATTAATTTTGTTTATAGGCGAAAAAAAACATGCTAATTAAATATTCAATATGTAAATAAATAAGTTTAATTTATTAATAATCATGAAATAAAAATTGATAAGAAACATTAATATAACTTTAAATGTTTCATTATGCTTTTGAGAATGGAATCGAAAGGATTCCAAAGCTAAAGATCAAATAATAAAAAATGTATAAATTAATGATTACAATATGTTATTTGTAATTAAATATACAATGAGCTTATGGGAATTCCTTAAGCTCATTATATATTTAATTACAAATAACATATTATTCCGCATTTCAAATACCATATTATTTAGCACAAAATATAAAAAATGTGTGTGTTTGTATAAGATATTCTTCAGTTTGAAACCTGATAACTCTATCGAAAAGTTGTTATCAGTACCCAGATTTAGTCGAGAAATTAGACTGTCAAAATTAAGAGTTGCGTATACATCAGAAGGGTAAAACATTTTATTTTATCTATGTTTGTTGAGAAATTTTTTAAAAAACTTCGAATTTAGATAGGAACCAACGGAAAACCGAATTATCGCAGACTATTACGGATGTCCTCAACGGTGTATACGAACGATGGAATAATGAAAAAGAGTACCTATTCATTTTGATCGATATATTTATATAATATTATTATATAATAAAATTTCTTTATTAGACAAAGATTTATTTAAACTTATTTTTAAATTTAGCAGATTGCTGGCCACTCGAAATGCCACTAATGGAGGTAAAATTTCGGAAGTGCTTGAGATGATCCCTAACATCGCTGTGTCTTAGATTAAATTCCTTGAGAGCATCATTAGGTAGATCATGTAAAAACCCATTAAATATGTATATACACTTCTCCATACACTTCGCCAAAAAGAATGCTGGATGTGATCAGAGCTCGTGGAGAAAATACTCAATATTAGAGTATTCACCGCTTAGATTGATTGTCTATTTTTAATTAAATAAATAATTATTCATTTGTTTTGTTCTGTGGTTACTTATACTAAAGAAAAACGTGTTCCGTTAAAGCCTTTTTCCGCATATTATATTATTTCGTACAACCATCGAGTAATGCAATAACTATTCCGTAAACACAAATATGTATTTACTGAGAAATTATAATGTCCAGAATTATTTGAATAGTGAAGTATTTCGATCCAATAAAAAAATTGTGTAATGCATGTAATATACGGTAAGATGGAATAAATGCAAGTGTATTTAATTCATAAAATAATAAAGTATTTTTGCTTATAGGAAATTTAATGACGATTGAATAGCAAGAGGAGCCGAGCATGGGAAATCGCATGACATAAGCCGTGTATCGTTAATTGTGACATTTATTAAGAAAACTATTGTGAAATGAAAATAAATCTTTTAAACTAGAAAATCTTCCTTTTATTGATAAAAAAACATCTTTTAAAATTATAACAGCGCAACCCCAATAGAATTCCTTTAACTTTTTCCTTTCACAAAAGTATGAAAAAAAGACTTGAGAAAAAAAAATTTCTGAAGTTCTTTTTTCATACTTTTCTGTAAGGAAAAAGTTAAAGGAATTCCATTGGGGATGCGCTGAAAATAATTATTTAATATATCTGAAAAATATATTTTTGAAAATTAAATACTATTTTTTTAATTTTATAAACATAGCTACTTTGCTAAAAAATTAAATTTAAAATTAAAAAGATTTTCTTTTTAATTTTAAAAACGACATTGTTTGCCTAAAAAATATATCTATTTTTCTGATTTTATATGTATTTTTTTCATTTTTACAAGCTTTTTTTAAAATGTTTACTTAACAACTGACTTTTATAAATAAATTGCAATAAATGTTATTCTGATAAATATTATAAAATAAATGAAAAACGATATAATTTAACTATAATTTTTGATGATGGATGTTTAATTGTACTATCGGATTATATTTTCTAATTTAGTGAGTCTTCTGGTATTAAAATTACAAACTTGAATGGAAATAAAATAAATTTATTTAAATTAGGTAGAATGTTTAATTTTAAATTTTTTTTGTCTAATGTGTTTTCTTATTATTAATTTAATTCATTTTTGTATTATTTTTTGTTTTTAATTTGTTTACCTAACCATATTTATAAAATAATTATTTCATTTAAAGTATCCCAAAAATCATACAAATTGCCCAGCTGTGTGTCATGCGAAAATTCATGGGAATCGTTTTTATATTGGCTTTGTCCTACTAGGCATAAACTCATTGAAGGCAACAACAAAGCGAACTTCTAAGTTTACCTAGTTTTATAAAATACTATGAATAAAACTGTAAACTCTCATTTCTCAATTATGCATGTCTATTATATATAATGTCAGCTTTCAGAAATAAAAGGTTTGCTCTCTTCCTTTGGTTTCTACTCTACGATACAAACGATATAAAGGTATAAATTTATTCTAGTAAGCAAATTGTTGTACAATTTGATTCTTCAACCAGCGACGACAAGTGTAATTTTTTTTTAATATAAAGCAAATGTCTCCTTAATTTAAACCCTATCACTGTTAACTAAAATCTAACGTGTTGTTATGTAGTGTACTAAACGAATGCATTAAAAGATGTTACTTCTGGCAGTAAAATTACAGATTTGAATGGAAATAAAATAGATTTAATTTCTATCACGGCTTAATTTAATTTTTTTTTGTTTGTTTATTTAGGTTGTTTATTTAGTTATTTACTTTAGTGTTTCGATATTTTTTATTTTTGTTAACCATATGAAATATATTTCATTTACAGTATCCCGAAAATCATACAAATTGTCCAGAAGATTTCAATACAATTAATACGGCTGTAATAAACAAACCATGGCAGTTCGTGAGAGAATGGAAATTGATATTAACTGCGATGCTTAAGCCAAATTTGATAGATACAATTGATTTTTAAATGAGGCTTAACAGTTTTAGAAACAAATTCGTGATCAAATTTGAAAAATTTCAATAAAAGTAAGTTTTCATATTTTATTCAATAAAAGCAAAATTGAAAGGTATCACAGGATCATGAAACACGACAGGAAATTTTAAACAGAATGAAGTTTTTTTCATACATACTTGATTACTACTCTTAAAATTTGACATAGTGGGTGAGGCGTGACGCATAAATGAAATTTAATATATAATATTTTAAGCAATTATTAATCTGCTAGAAGATTATAGAAATCAATTTCCGGTATAACATTTCCATTTAAAATAAGAAAAGAAATAGTTGTCGAATACAATTTACTTTTACAAGGATTAAACTCAACATCTGACCACTCGTCTATTTTAACCCATATTAGCCCAGCGATCTATTTGTAGATCAATACAAAAAATCTCTTAAAAAGAGAATTGGATAAATTATAACGGTATATTTTTACTGCAATGTTCTGTTCAAATAAAAATCCTTTCGAAAACATATTTAGTATAGGTCTTGCAATCGCAGCGGTGCACAGGTGAATTATTCAAATTACCAAAATTTTACAGAACACATTTACAATTATAATTTGTTACATAATTTCAAGGACTTTGAAGGAAAGTTGTTATTTTTTGCAGTTTTTTATTTTCTTGCATTTCAGTTACCTCGGTTGTTTTTTATTTTTCCAACAATTTTTTGTTTTCCAAATTCAGCATACGAAATACTCACTATATTTTATTCAAAAAAAAATTAATTTGGGATAATATGGGTTAATGACAATACATAAGTGATACAATAAATGTAGGTTTCCACTAAGATTACTTTGTAATTTTAACAAAAAGATTTTTTTTTGCGTGATAGTGTTATTATGAATATTTTCATGTATTAGAAAAATTTTGACGTTGCATGGCAAAGACATTTTCTCATAGGGTGCATTCGTTTATTATATCTGACAGAGTAGGTGGATTAAAATGTATTCGAATATACTTCAGATATAACGGAGTAAAGCCTTTTTCATTTTAATATTAATCGGATCATGAACGGAGTAAAATTTTTACTCTGTACCTAATGCATAGAGTGAAACCAAAATGTTATCGAATCAACACGAGGATATTTTCCGACAAGATAAATTATAATTTTTTTTATTATATAATTGATAATATTACTGTAAAGTATAAAATATCTGTATAAATATATCGATACGTCCAACGTATATGTTGATAACTCGAAAATCACAAGTTTTCAGGAGAGCATTTTGAATGTTCAAATAGTTGTAGAAAAATACCTAGATAAGTATTTGATTAAAAATAAATGGCATATTGTAGCATTATAAATTATCTTTTGTATACCTTTTCTGATTTTCACGATAATAATCCTAATTACTTGATTTTCATAAAACTACACTTTTAATCTGGAGAAAATTCTGGATTTCAAGGTTGCAAATGGAGTTACAAAGTTTTTGTTCGTTTTTTCTTTATTTTAAAAGTTTTATATTCAGTTACACATTTTTTGCACGGATTAGTTTTAGTTAATAAATTTCGAAAATTTATATGCAAACATACTACATGAAAATTAAAAACATTTATGGGTAGTAATTAATTAATTAATACAGCAAAAATAAATTTCTGGTATATGTTGATAACTGTTCTTACAACCACAATATTATTTACGAAAATTGTTTAAAACATTGCAAACAGTTTTACAAATCAAACGGAATAAAAAAAACTCCGTGCAAATAGTTTATAAATCAAAATAGAAATAGTTTTTTAAAATTTACTCCATACAATAACTTTGCAAAATGAGTTTCCTAGTTTTTTCATGTTCCTAAATCAAAAATCACGATAAGTTGTAACTCTTTAAAAGGTTGCCATTTGGTTAGGAGGAACAAAACAGAAATAAAAAATTGATGGTACATGCAGGTTGGTATGCTGAATCCAAAAAACGAATCATGCAATAAGTTTGTAACTCGATATTTCAACATATTCGTTGGACGTATCGATATACATTTAATGTGTTTATATAATATACAGTGATCGCTACCATGACAATTCTGTTTGCACTACTGTATATTATATAAACACATTAAATGTATACTAGCTGACCTGTGACTGAATAATCAGTCACATGATTACATTTTATTGAATTTTTGGTTAAGAAATGATTAAGAAGATTTTTTAAGATGTAAATTTGATGCACTTTTATCAAAAATAAAGTAAATTCATATATGCTATTAAATATTTAATAAGAAATATACAAAAGGATAATAAAATATTAATTTACATTACAATTTACATGCGTAGAATCTCTACAAAAACAACATTCTTTGTTATGATGCGCCCGTCTCGATCAGCTGATTGATCGCTTGTCTCAACCAAAAACACCTTGAGTCCGTCAAATGAGCGGTATCGTGAAAAACCACATACAGCTGACCGTGTGTAAATACGGGGGCCGGCAAGTACACTTCTACCTTCTTCAAGCTTTGGCCCTGACTCTTGTTGATGGTTATGTCGAACGCGGGCTGGACCGGAAATTGGAGGCGAGACATTTTAAATGAAAATTTAAATTATTTTATTTTTGCGACTCGCATGCGTTTTCCATTGATAAGACCCTTGCTAGTGCTTAGATTCCTCATCAAAAGAACGATCGTGTTTACCTTTACCGAGATGGACCCTTCAATCTTGTTGAGAAACTCGACGGGTAGGCGGAGTTCCTCATTCATGTCGTCACTCTCAACTTTATCAACACTAAGTTTGACTTCTTGTCCTCCGGGCAGGAGGTCAAACACCTGCTGATTGATTAGCGCGCAATCATCATTCTTGGGTATAATGATGGCGCGCTCATCGATGGTTCCCTCGGCTAATGTTGTGTTGATGTCACCATACACGAAATCGATCACACTTTGAGAACTGGAAAAGCACACCGGAAGTGTGATCGATTCGGTTCGAGCATTGCCGTTTCCAACAGAAAGCAAGTATTGCGTAAACTCGTCATCATCTTCATCGATGCGCATGTTCTTGGTGAGTGTAAGCTTGTTTACCAATTTCCAAAACAGGCTCAACTTGATGCTTGATTCGCAAGTTCGCGCGCTTCGCTTTTGGTACTACAGGCAAGTACTTTCGGAAGTCACCACACATGAGGATGTTTTTTCAAGTGAATAGAACACCCTCTTCCGGCTTTCGTCTGTACAATCCATTGGAACCGGCAGTTTGAAAATATTATGTAGCGTACGCCCACCTTCCATCAAGCTCGTGGCGATTCCAGTGAAGGCGGAGCAAATGGACTCCAAGCCACGCCCCTTGGTAAATGCAATGAGTGATTGCAATACAAATGTCTTGCCACACCCGTCGGGAGCGTCAACGTAGAAGACCTTTGCTGACAGGGTTTCAGCTTCGAGCGCCTTCATTTGCACTCGCATACATGTAGTCGAAACGCACCATTTCTAAATATTAAAATCTCAAAAGGGATAAGCACACAATTGCCGAGGCGCTCAACTTTAATCTAAATATTTAATAAGCAAAATTTTGTCATCACGATAGAGTGCCATGATAAAATTCTATTTTTACACTCACACCTCTTAACACCGAAATGTTTGTAGTATATAAATTCATTTTATGTTCTCTGTTTTGTCAATGCCTCCTAAACTACAGGCCACTTACACCAAATGATGACGACACGCTATGTCGACGTTTTTGTTGTTTTCTCTAGTTGTTTTGTTAGTGTAAATATCTTAACATTATTATTGCGCAGTCTCGGTTTAGACATAAATTGACGTCATGTGCGAAAAATGAGAGTAGTAAGAGGCCTATAGTTTAGGAGGCATTGGTTTTGTTCTGTATTGTCACGGTGTAATGACGGTTCAGTACAAACATATTTTGTCATGACATTCTGGCGTTGTGATTAATATATAAGATGTACAGTATAGGAAAAACGTTTCTTGGCTTTTACACCTATTTCCCGTGCACGTTCCCTAATAAAACATATATTCTGCACGTATATGAAAAAATACCTTTCACCTGATATATGTTTCATTAAGATATGCGCACGGGAAATAGGTTAAAAAGGGAGTACAAACAAAAAATTAAGCGTATTAATATATAAGATATTTATACAGATATTTTATATTTTACAGTAATATTATCATATATCAAAATAAACACATCATAATTTTTTTTCGTGAGATTTTTAAAATTGTTAATTATGTTTTAGATGGTGTTAAATGGAGTTATGAGAACACCTTATTCCTTTTTTTAAAATTAAAACAAATTATTGAAGCGGGGTAAAAAAATATATATTATATTTATTAAAATTAGCCGCGAATTTTTGGGAACGTTATTCCAGCCTAGTTGATAATAAATTGAGATGGAAAGTTCTTCTGCTGCAGTATAAAATAGTAAAGGGTTTGAATAATACATCAGGCCAAAATCGTTGAAATTGGAGTTTTAATGAAATTGTCGATGACAGAATTAAATGATTTAATTGTTGAAGCTCCTGCAACCGAAACTAACACGGGCGCTAATATTAGCTTTCAAACTGAATCGAACTCTGATTTTAACATACCGTTACTAGTTCCAAAGTTGTAACGCACACGTTACAACATACTGCAGTATTATTGCATGTTAGGGATAGCACTGTACAATATAGTTAGGAAGTATTGCATGTTAGGGATAGCACTGTACAATATAGTTAGGGACAGCACTGTACACTGTAATTATAAAATATTTTTTTTTGATGTTTGAAATAACAGTCGCGATTTGTACATCTGCAAAATTGCTTATAGAAAATAATTCTTTTTGGTGGCTGCTGTGGTACAAACAAGACCGTATTTCGTGTTGTCCGGTTGTACTTACAAATAAATAAAAATTTATTTCTAATTAATAACCTAGGCGATAACCAACCCAAGTAGAGCAGCGAGGATCGCAAAAGGTTGTCTTATAATAGACTAAAGCTACAATACCGACGTTTTCCATTTATCTATACTAAAATAAACTGATAAACTAGCTAAAATAAACTGATTTTGTTTGGTCCCAAAAGCTGTCGTTCATAAACCGCGTGCTGAAGCCCATCGATAAAACACATAGCACTAAGTGGCCACCAAATATCTATTATATTATATTGCGTATATAGTGAGAATTGCCGCTAAAAAAATTCTAATAAATCCGAACCAAAGACGTTCGATATTAATTTTTGATTATAAAAGCGGTATATTTTATATAAATGTTATAGTGTATCGCAAGGTAGAACATTTGCGTCACCTGTCCTGCTGCTGTACGAATTTTACGTTACACCGTTAACTTGTTCAACGTGCTCAACATTCGGTTTCACCTTTACGGTTCGATATACCTTCGGTCCAATAAAAAAAATATATATGTGTTTCTTATGTCCGTGCAACTAATGTGCTATTTATATAAAAAAAAGATAAGAAAGTTAAGAAAATATCGAAAAAAAAAGAAAATTCAAATAAATTCTAAATAAAATTATATATATTAAATAAGTTTTAGTGATAAGTTATATTAAGTATGTAAGCTAGTGTTACAATCAAAAATAATAATAATTAATCAAACAGTGAATGGTGGAAGTGCTTCATACCGGAATAACTGGATAAAATAAAATTGAAGGAACCAAATTTTTACTATATTTAATAAATTTCACGAGAAAATGTTTTAGTTGACTAATAAAATGTTTCATGTTAATATAAATAATATATTTTTATTTATCTCAAAATAATTAAGTAATATGGTGTGCTAAATAAAATTAAAATGTGAGAGGTGATAGAGTCGTTTCGGAGAGTCGAATATGGTCTGTTCCACGTCCTTATGTGTAACAGCAAATATCCCGAATCAAGAAAATCTGTTACAAATGTATTAATTGTTCTAGTAAGGATCAGTTCTTCTCAAAGTTCAATGAGTTTTAGTTATTTGAGGAAATCCGACCCCAATCCGACGAGGCACGGGGCCGGTGCATTAGTGCTGCCTCAAATACACTCATTGAAAAATTTCTGTTGGCGAGCATATTGAGTACGTTTTCCCAGACCGCTTAGTCTACTCGTCACAAAGTATGAGACCAATACTGGTCAATTCAATAAAAAGTGCTTACAGTGAGAAACGGAAAAGCTCCTGGAATAGCATAATATAAATTTTAAGATTCGTCGATCATTATATTGCCAATCACAAACTGAATTTATTATATTTGTTTTGAATTGTTTTTTGTCATGTAAAGCAATGAAAACTAAATTTTTTTTTTCAAAAACACTTATTCCCCGATAAGACTTTATTTGAAATGTGCCTTTTCCGAGTTCTCTGAAACGGCGTTATCTGAAAAATGTTCTATCTACTCTGTCTGTTATATCCGATATAATAATCGAATACACCCATAATCACAAAATTATTAATATAAAATCCATTACACATTATTTTGCTTTTACATAATAAAAATTTAATAATAAAAAAATGAGTCTAAAGGTTCAATCACAACGAAACCGCACCGCGCCGCACCACACCGTGTCAAGCCGCTTTTACGGATTGTCAAACACAATGTTTCCGCGACGTTTCGTAAAATTGATCCAGTTAATTCTGTATAAAATTTACCTTCGATATTAAATTTTAATTTTTTAATGAATTCCACAATTCGAAATTCCATTTTTAAAATAATGTTATTTTTTGTCACCGGTAATATTGAAAATAAGTTTGTTGTATGCCTGTGAAAAAATTGTTTAGGTTATGTTATCCGAAAATGTAGAAAGTTGGCCTATCTCTTCCGCACGTACCGTTCCGCGTCGACCATTGTGTTTGCATATCCGTTTTACGATTTAAATCACATGTAATGTGACATTTCCTCTACTTTGACTGAATAACGAAATGGAGCGGTGCTTTGCCATTGTGATTGAACCTTAAAGCCGGATTCAGTGTTGCGTTCATTCGTTCCTTCCTTCTGAAATTATTTTTAAATCAATCAAAGTTGCTGAAAAAAATTCACAAGAAAAAAAACGTCATTTTAAACCAATGAAATTTCATTAAAAAATTTCAGAACGAAGGAAGGAACGAAAAAACCAACACTGAATCCGCCTTAAATGACCATTAATCATTTTTAATTATACCAGACTGTCTCCAGCGTCATTTGATAAGCTGCTAAATTTAATTGGTCCTATTGGCCCTTGTCTTGAAATTACAAAATACCAATTATCAAATATGCGTTAATCCTTCCACCGGACTGGCGCTAACTTTAAGGTTCACATATCATAATAATTTAGGATATATATTAAATAAATTATAAATATTTATATGTATGTGTTTTTAGGTATTTAGCAAAAATAATTATTTAATAATACAATTTTTTTGTTGATTTTTTTAAATATATCTGTATTAGAGCATTCAAATCCGAATAATCGAGTATTCAAATATCCGATTAATTTGGGGTAAATTTAAATATTCATCACTCGAATATCTTCACGCGAATATATTTTTTATATCTCAAAATATCTTGTAAACTGCGAATGATTTGTCATTCTTTTTCGAAATTTCACGAACCATATTTTTGTTTTGTGTTTATTTTTGTCATATTTGGTGCTCAACTGAATAACAAAAATAAGATTTGGTGGTAACAAAAAACAAATCAACAAAATATATTTAGGCAATAATTTGTACTACTTTGTATAAAATATGGTTTTCGTTCATAATATTAAATCATACTCGATGCTGATAGTACGATGATATGTGATGGCCTTCTATAGGTTTGAGAATTTAGACCAATATGTAGGTAGATAATCATGTAACAAAGCTTATTAAATCAAGCTTGATGTCGATGACATGATGATGTGTGATGCCCCTCCAGGTTCAAGAATCGAGACAAATATGTATGTAATTAACGAAGGAGTCTTTAAAGATTCGTAAATTGGTAAACGATTAGGGTCAAATAACATATATGCATAAAAAGATGGTAAGATATATGAGGGCGGTTCTGTTTCGCCATATTTTTTGTTGGGTGAGAAAAGTCAAAACATATTCAAAAAATGACTGTCACAAAAATGTCATAAATTAAAAGGGAAAGATTGTAAATATAAAACAACATCAAAAGTTATCGCCATTGGTACTAGTTAGTTATTTTTTGCACGGCTAGTTTATATGTGTGGGTTAAAAATTCGACGGGCGTCTGTCGAAACTCATTTTTGGTTTTGTAATGTTGTATATACTGTCCGTGTGAATCGCTTTGTAAAAATAACAACCGATTTCTTGGTCGAAACTAGGATTAAAATAATATGAAATAGAATATCTAACAACCAACTTTCTTCTAAAATTTGTGTTAAATAATGGAATAAAAATAAACAAGTATACTATCTCTTTAGCTATCACATAGTATGACAGGATATTGCTTACACCTGATCCTCAAGCATAGCGAGCTACTAATACTATTATAACGAGTGAGATGAGATATTAGAAAAAAGGCAAAAGATCAACTCCGAAACAACTTGCAGTAGCAACTCATTATCGATTACCAAGTCCAATAGGTTGGCAAATAATATTACCATAGTGACAGAAAAAAATATAAATGTATTTTTAAATATACCTTTCGAATTTATGCTAAACAAATATTATTTTTCTTTGTATATCGGTTAAAAAACCATTGGTCTTGAATAGAGAGTTTATAGAATAGTTTTAGAAGTTCTAGTTGAATAGAGAGTTAATAAAATAGTTTCGTTCCACTGGACAAATTCCTGTAACTACGTGACCTCTTCCAAACAAATGCTTCTTGTATATGATGATGCTTTAAAAATAGTGATGCTTTGTAAGAAATGATTCTTTATGCCATAATGAACCCTTGAATATTTATTCCTGTTTTTGCTTTAAAAGTGGATTGGTTTTTACTACATTAGCCTCTACTTCTACAACAATGAGCGAGCCCAAAATTTTTTTATCATTCATTTCATTAGCCTATATTTACTATATTAGCATATATACATAGATCCTTTAATTTGTTTCGAATTTTAATGTGTATTCCACCACCCGTTTGATGATTCGGCTTCTGCTAGCTTTAAATTGTAAAAGTCTAATGCGTTTTCAAAAACGAATGGAGTCTAAAATTTTTCTGTTTCTCAAATTGGGGTCTGCTAGATTTAAAATAGAAAATCCCAATAGTGTTATAGAAAAAAAATTAAATTGAGAATTTAATTAGCCTATTTTTCTTTTGGCTCTAAATCTTTTTTCATTTGGATTCTGCCAACTTTTTCTAAAACTAGCAGAACCCATTGTTTTATTTGAAATGGATGAAGCCTAACGTTTTTTAATGAGGCACTTAATTTACCTTTAATTCTCCAAAGATATTTACTTTTAATTCTTGTAATATTCTGCTGGACAGGTTCTGCTAGCTTTTTTAACTCCTTCTACTGTCTTATAGTAAATTTTAATATTAACTTGATAAAAACAAAACTTTAATGCTCTTTTTAAGTCAATGTTCCTCTGAAGTGCAGTGAATCACAGAGGGTTTTGTGGATATTGTGCAACCAAAAAGCGGCACTTAGGTTCTCCAGTGGTTTCTTCGCGTATGTGAGGGAGTGCATGCTGAAGAAGTGCATGCTTCTGTATCTGTCAATATTATCTTCAGATAAAGAGTATACTAATCCAGTACAGGTTTCGGACAAAGTCTTACAAGCAAAAATACATCAAAATCAATAACATTTTCTGATTAACCGTTCCACATAATTATGTTGACAGTATAAATTTCTACATCTTTTCGATTTCAAACCAAGTCAAATTAAAATCAGTTTTAAAAAATATACCACTCAACTCATTTAGCGATAAAACGTAGCAGCAACAGTAACGAAAATAATTAATTATTGGTTGGAATGAGTTAGAAAAAAAATGTCTTCTCTGTTAATTTTAAATATTTATCTTATAATTATAATAATATAAAATAAAATATATATTTAATGTATATTCTATTTATGTAAAACATTATATATATATATTTTAATTTAAAAGCACAAAAGTAAATTAATAATAATAATAAGGAAAATAAGATGTGGAATAAGATGGAAAATTATTATAATGAAGAGAAAATTTTGTTTTATTTTTACTTATTCCCTTTTTTCGCCTGGTTGTGTGTTGATTTACTTTAGTAATTTTATGTTGTTTGCGTGAATAACATATTCACCGAATTGGAATTTTAACCTAAGTAGACTTGCAAGCCATAAGAGTTACAAATTTCGGTTCGCACTGTCTTGATTATGATATTACTAAAAAAGTATCCAAACATTTTGAGGACTTTTTAAGTGCACTTTTGGCCTTCAAACCCCTATCTACGAATGTGTTAACCTAAAGAGTAGAGAATACACAAAAATCTGGGAAAATGTTTTGTTTTGTGTGGAAATACACAAAAAAAAATCTATTAAAAAATTAAATTATTTTTTGAAAGAATAAGAAGTTGATTAGCATAATTTAATATTCGGTAGCTGTTTTTTGTTGTTGTTTTATATATTTTGTTTGCTTCTTTTTTATTTTCTTCTTTTCAGTTTTCGTATTTTCTTGTTAATTTAAGAGATTTTCTTAAATAATTATTTAAATTATAATTTGTTAAAAAAATAAAAATAAGAAAATTAGAGATAAAACGTATAAACCATGAATGAATGGGGTGAAAATTAACAAAAAAGGAGTAACAATAACAAGTAGAATAAAAAATTGAATCCCAAAATTCAAATTAATGAGCCTAAAAAGAAATATTGGGATGCCATTGTTTTATTCAGATGACGAAAAATCATTTTTATAATTTTTTTTAAATTACAACTGCATTGCATTTGTAATAAAAAAAAAATACCATTTATGTGACGGTTTAATTATCTGAAACTCATTAAATTTTAGGTGGGTTTGTCAAGGTACAATTGTTACCCAATTTTTGGTTGATAAAATTATTTAATCACGGTAAAAATTAAATTTGAATTAGAATTACCTTAGACCGCCCTCGAGCTCCAGAGGTTTTGCTATTATGTTCCGAATAATAATACTCTCGTGTAACACAATAAATAATGGTATGTGGTTTTCGAAATTAGAAGTAAAATGTTGCAATTGAAACAAGAAAATGATAAAATTATCAATAAATTTCGTAAAATATCTAGAGAATAATAATTTTTGAATTTTCACGTTTTAATTGAAATCTTTAGTCTCGTATAACTATAACAGTTTGACCCTTTGTACGCATAGATTAGAAATATATTTTATAGCACACAGTGATCCCCAGCGGCAGTTGAGAAATATTAGCACCACATCTGGAGTGAGAGATAGCAAATTTACGCATATTACACTCACATGAATCCACAGTTCTTTATGAAGCCATAAAATACGCATTAAAACTATGCAGTTTGGTTTAAATAAAATATGTATAGTGAAAGACTTATGGCCGGTTGCACATAAAAATGACTAATGGCCGGTTAATTGTCGCCAATGCAGCACAATTGAAATGTTTTATATGAAATCTGTTTTCGCAATCAGAACAAATCAACGCAAACTTGATTAAATATATTTTATTCCGTGGAAATATTTAGCTTGCGTATAAACATTTAAATGACCAATTTTGATTGAAAAACTTTTTAACTAGTCGTTAAATCCATGAAATAAAATATATTTTATCAAGTTTGCATTGACTTTTTTCTGATTGCGAAAACAAATTTCAAACAAATGTTACTATAATGATTCTTACTATAGGTATAGAAATAAACCATTTACTCTAAACGAAATCATCGGAAAGTTAGATAAAAATGTCATTATCTCGAGTTAAATTCTAATTTTTTCCGAATGCGAATGTGATGCTGAAGCCTCAGACAAAGAAAAAATGTTCAAATAAACTACCTTTCTAGTAGTTACGTGGGGAGCTTAACGGCAGGGAAAGAATATAACAATATTCACCTGGAAGACCAAAGATATTTCTAATTTACATTCATGAGAAAGCGTAAGTGGATACACGCAGAAGTATTCGTCTATTGATAGAATGAATTGTTTAAGATAAGAATCACGTGAATATGATATGCTTTTTTCGCAATAAATCAGGAGACGGAACTCTAGATGAAATTCATATTTTGATTTTAATACTTTGGATAAACGGCAACTTCTACCGTGTTCACTTATCAAATCGCAAACTGTAATGGGCCAATTCAAAAGATGTGCACAATGAATTAGTATGCAATGCAAAATCTACATTGTAACACAAACAAACACAAGTGATAAATTTTCAAAAATCTGAGCGTTGTTTTATTTGTTAACCAAAAACTTCTTTCAAATCACATGAATTCGTGTGATTCATTGATTACAACAAAACACAATTAAAAGTCGCGTTTTTCTTCACGCCTTCCAGAGGAAGTACATGTGTTTCTTATTCATAGTTGTTTGCCTAATTCATTCGCTTTTTTGAATGACAAGAAATTTATTTTAGAGAAGCAGCTTTTCGATGAAGAAGCCAATATATTTTTACGCAGGTATACTGTATTATAATAACCAAACATCTGACATTAAACTTCATTTTAACAGCTTCAGTTCCACCAATTCAATTGATGTTGTGTCCAAACAGGATACTGTTGATGGACGATTTATGTTCTAAAAAGTGATCGGTGTTTTCGGCTATAATTTACTTTTCGCGTTATTTACAAAGTACGCGGGTTGTCTGAAAAGTTTCCGATCTCAGCATAAAGATGGCAGCACTCATCAACAAAAGTCGGGGAGTGTGTCTATACTCATGCGTTGAAAGGTACTCACCAAATGTCGATGTGAGTGTGAAAATGGAAAAATCGAGTATCGAGCCGGCATTAAATATTTAGTTTCGAGCAGATCAAATACTACTGAAACGCTGTGAGCGGGGACTCTAACTACCGTAAAATTTTGGGCAGCTGAATTTAAACGTGGTCGTACCCGCTTGAGCGACGCTGATCGTTCGGGTTGCCCAAAAACTGCCACCACTGACGATAACATCGCTTAAGTTCAGCAAATGATGCTAGACGATTGTCGATTCAAAGTTAGAGAGGTAGAAGAGCCTTTGAATATCACGTATTAAATCAAAAATTAGGCATGGGAAAGCTGTCTGCGACAGGGCCGAAAAAGTAGTTTTCGACGGGCATATGATGGACGATGGTGAACCGTCTGCACCGCTCCATATATAGACCAGGCGAATTATTATTTATTTAGATGAAATTTTATAACTTAAATTTTTGTCATAAATTCAGACGCCATAATGAAATTTGGTCAAAATAAGCTCCGAAAAGATCTACGGAAAATTGATTAAGAACAAAACAAATTTGCAACAAAAGCCCTTTTTGATTTTTTGAGATTTAAGCAAAATCAACGAATTTTGGTAAAACAAAAATTATTTTAAACCAAAATTCGGTCTTTTTACAGTAAATATGATGGTTAATTTTTAAAGTATCTTTTAAAATAAAAAAGTTGGGCAGTTTTCGCGAATTTCAGTGTACTGAATGTGGCACTTCTATAGAACTTTTTTAAAAATTTTAAAGAGTAAAGCCTTTGTAAAAAATCGATATGAAAAATTACGTGAAAAATATTCTGATTAAATTTGAAATTAACTTTTTTGTTTATTTTAAAGAACAGCTGTGTCGCTTGAGATTATGCTTTATGTCGTTCACCACATCAATATGATTTTAGAGGACATAGGAGCGATATCAGAAATTTGGGGGTCGATCGCAATTTGTATTAAATATTGACAAATAAGCTTCTTTAGAATCGAATATTGGACATCACAAAATTCTTCGGTTGTCACGCTAGTATTCAAGTACAAGGACTTCGCGATTTACATATATTCGTGGTAAAAGATTACCTTTTGACCACAACATAGATGGACGTCGCATGGAACATATCACGAAAACCGGGAATTCTTTACCAGATTCCTTATTGCTGTTTTGTAACTTTGTATTACATCTAATTCCATCCCAATTCTGAACTTAAATTATGTAATACTTTTCAATAAACGAAAACATTTTTTACTACCATGCTGAGCTCATTTTATGTACATACATATATATCGATACGTCCAACGAATATGTTGAAATATCGAGTTACAAACTTATTGCATGATTCGTTTTTTGGATTCAGCATAACAAACTGCATGTACCATCAATTTTTTATTTCTGTATTGTTCCTCCTAACCAAATGGCAACCTTTTAAAGAGTTACAACTTTTCGTCATTTTTGATTTAGGAACAAGAAAAAACTAGGAAACTCATTTTGCAAAGTTATTGTATGGAGTAGATTTTAAAAAACTATTTCTATTTTGATTTATAAACTATTTGCACGGAGTTTTTTTAATTCCGTTTGATTTGTAAAACTGTTTGCAATGTTTCAAACAATTTTCGTAAATAATATTGTGGTTGTAAGAACAGTTATCAACATATACCAGAAACAAATTTATTTTTGCTGTATTAATTAATTAATTACTACCCATAAATGTTTTTAATTTTCATGTAGTATGTTTGCATATAAATTTTCAAAACTTATTAACTAAAACTAATCCGTGCAAAAAATGTGTAACTGAACATATAACTTTTAAAATAAAGAAAAAACGAACAAAAACTTTGTAACTCTATTTGCAACCCTGAAATCCAGAATTTTCTCCAGGTTAAAGTGTAATTTTATGAAAATCAAGTAATTAGGATAATTATCGAGAAAATCAGAAAAGGTGTACAAAAGATAATTTATAATGCTACAATATGCCATTTATTTTTAATCAAATACTTATCTAGGTATTTTTCTACAACTATTTGAACATTCAAAATGCTCTCCTGAAAACTTGTGAATTTCGAGTTATCAACATATACGTTGGACGTATCGATATATATATATATAAATATTATGATTAATTAAAAGTTTATGTTTTAATAATGATTATAATATTATTAATATTCTATAGTGTAAGTGCATATCAATGTATGTGTATAGAATGTGTAGATTAGATGCAAGGTATCAATAAATAATTTGGAATTGAATTGTGTAGTATATAAGAGATTATATAATACATGATATTATATATGATTATACATGATATGCATAAGTCAAATTGATAAGTAGGTAAAGGTATACATATGCACCTAAATGAAGTTGCAAATATAATTTATCATATCATTACTTGTGACTTAAATTTTCTACAGGCAGATTTATCGAAAAATTTATTAATGAAATTGAGATTAAAATGGGTATTAAATTATTAACTATTATATTTTGAGAACGTCTTAGTTTTCAAAAACTATAAATAATATAATCGCTTAAAGTATTTTTATACCTCTAGATATTACAGGTTATATAATAATTTTATAGTCGCTCATCTGTACCATGATGTGCAACTACAAGAAAGCTGTGCAGCAACATAAACTTTACATTTCTCTGAGTTCAATGGCATTGATCATTTAGTAATTTTGGCATACCACTTCCTCATTATAAGTATCTTGTAAATTATGATGACGTACTTGAAAATTAGGAACAAGATGGGAAAAAAAATCATTACCATAATTAGAACATAAAATAACAACAACAGTACAAAATAATTTATGAATAAGATACGTGAATATATGCGCACGATTTAACTTATTAGATTTATTCTGCTTTTCATAAAATTATTTACAACGAAGATATATACATACAATAAATAGAAAAAATAAATTTAAACATCTAATTTTATTTATTCTAATCATGAATTTGTGTTAGATGCAAATCGTTTATTAGCTTACCTTAACATTTAGAATTATCATATTTAATGAGGAGAAATATTATTAAAACTATTTATGAGTATGTCTCCGGAAGTGTGTGACATCCAATTTTCGAATCTACAAAACCTATGACATCATAAAAACCGCAAAGTATACAGATATTAATTTTAATCCAACAAATTTTCTAGTTCAAACTGATAAGGAACTTGTTGCAATTTGTAGGGCATTACACGTTTATGAAATTGAATATCAGTATGTAAATTAGTACCGGCTTACACTTATACAAACTGATTTGTAATCAAAACTAGACGAACATCATATTCATTTTCCCTTTGCGATTTTTGTGCTCATAAATTTTAGTAATATATCGATATAACAGACCTCAATTGTAACAGACCTTAGATACTTCACACACGTTTTTGTTAAGTGAACGACATTTTGAGATTCCAAATCCGCATAAAATAATTATTAATCATCAAGGCAAATTTTAATCGAATTTTCGAAATTCGTACTTTTTTTCGACGTACATTAATTTATTCTAGCAAACTCACTTGCTGAAGATTAAAGCAAACTAAATCGAATTCACATCAAAGTATTTGAAATTCCAGTTTTCTTATGCTAATTTTATTTATTCATACTAGCTGACCTGTGACTGAATAATCAGTCACGTGATTTCATTTTATTGAATTTTTGGTTAAGAAATGATTAAGAAGATTTTTTAAGATGTAAATTTATTGGACAAAAATAAAGTAAATTCATATATGCTATTAAATATTTAATAAGAAATGTGCAAAAGGATAATAAAATATGAATTTACATTACAATTTACATGCGCAGAATCTCTACAAAAACAACATTCTTTGTTGTGCTGCGCCCGTCCCGATCAGCTGATTGATCAGTCTCAACCATAAACACCTTGAGCCCGTCAAATGAGCGGCATCGTGAAAAGGCTACATACAGCTGCAGACCGTGTGTAAATACAGGGGCCGGTAAATAAACTCCTCCCATCTTCTAGGTTTGGCCCTGACTCTTGTTGATGGATATGGCGAACGCGAGCTGGACCGGAAATTTGAGGCGAGATATTTTAAATGAGAAGGAGCCTTCCGAGGGTGAGAGCTTCATGCTTGGGATGAGAACGTGCTCGCCTTTTGAGAAGCGAGTCAGCAAATCACATTCCAGACTGTAGCGGTTTATTTTTGCGGCTCGCATGCGTGTTCCATTGGTAAGACTTTTGGTAGTGTTTAGATTCCTAATCAAAAGAACGATCGCGTTTACTTTTAGCGGGATGGCATGGCGTGGAAGTTCGGACCCTTCAATCTTGTTGAGAAACTCGACATGTAGGCGGAGTTCCTCATTCATGTCGTCACTCTCAACTTTATCAACACTAAGTTTGACTTCTTGTCCGCCGGGCAGGAGGACAAGCACCTGCCGATTGATTAGTGCGCATTCATCATTCTTGGGTGCAAGAGTAGCGTTCCTCGATGGTTCCCTCGGTTATTTTTATGTTTATATCGTTGATATCACCATGACACGGAATCGATCACACTTTGAGAACTAGAACAGCGTGCCAGAAGTGTGATCGATTCGGTTCGAGCATCGCCGTGTTCAACAGAAAGCAAGTATTGCGCAAACTCATCCTCACCTTCATCGATGCGCATGTTCTTGGTGAGTGTAAACTTGTTTACCAATTTCCAAAGCGGGTTCAACTTGATGGTTGATTCGCAAGTTCACGCGCGTCCCGCCTTTAGTACTACAGGCAAGCACTTACGACAGACCACACATGAGGATGATTTTTCCAGCGAATGGAACACCCTCTTCCGGTTTTCCTCTGTACAAATCTCGTAATAGTCTGTCTATGATTGTGAGCGCTGCCCCTGGTATGATGCTGGCCTCGTCTATCATGATGTGTCGCGCGCTTTTCAACTTGGCAGCGTTGGAGGAGTTTGGCTTCATTGATGACACTGATGACTCATCCATTGGGACCGGCAGTTTGAAAATGCTATGTAGCGTACGCCCACCTTCCATCAAGCTCGCGGTAATTCTAGTGAAGGCGGAGCAAATGGACTCCAAGCCACGCCCCTTGGCAAATGCAATGAGTGATTGCAGTACAAATGTCTTGCCACACCCGCCGCGAGCGTCAACGTAAAAGACCTTTCCTGACGGGGTTTCAGATTCGAGTGCACTTCGGACCTCGTTAATGACGTGCTTCTGGTTTTCATTTGCACTCGTATACATGTTGTCGAAACGCGCCAATTCTAAATATTAAAATCTCAAAAGGGAAAAGCACACAATTTCCGTAGCGCACAACTTTAATCTAAATATTAAATAAAAAATGTACAAAAGGACCGCTGTATTTGTGTGTTATTTTCATTTGTATATGAATAGTTTTGACGTTTTCCAAAACAAATCTCGTATTAACCAAAACTAATGTACTTATGTAGATTATATAGTCGATTTATCACCACCGCAGTACACATCACGCTAGTTCAAGCGTGAAATTAAGAACTTAATAAATTATCCGGTTACGAAATATACTGGGACAAAAATCAACCACATATCGGGACGAAACTTCCCACTTAACCTTTCCGCATAAGAGATCCCATGATTTTTACCTGAAATGGACGGAAATGATTATTCCAAACTTTCTATAGATATTATGTTTGTGTAAGTACTAAGGTCGATCTTCACTCGCAAAATTTTGTCATGACGATAGAGTGCCATGATAAAATTCTATTTTTACACTCACACCTCTTGACACCAAAATGTTTGTAGTATATAAATTCATTTTATGTTCTCTGTTTTGTTCTGTATTGTCACGGTGTAATGACGGTTCAGTACAAACATATTTTGTCATGACATTCTGGCGTTGTGATTAATTTATAAGATGTACAGTATAGAAAAAACGTTTCTTGGCTTTTACACCTATTTCCCGTGCACGTTCCCTAATAAAACTTATATTCTGCACATATATGAAAAAATACCTTTCACCTGATATATGTTTCATTAAGATATGCGCACGGGAAATAGGTTAAAAAGGGAGTACAAACTAAAAATTAAGCGTATTAATATATAAGATAAAATTATTACAATGTACCTAGTCTAGCGTATTAATATATAAGATAAAATTATTACAATGTACCTAGTCTACTCGGGGGGCGAAGTCCGAGATTCATACCTCCTCGCCGGTGCTCCCTGGGTAACGCTAAATGAATCAGGCGGTGTAGTGGAGACGAGCAGACTAAATCCTGTTTATAGTCATGGACGCTACATGTCAGGGCGGGTTATTGGCGCCCTAAAACCAATACCAAACCAGCGTCTGTTCTCCATGTTAGGAGCGGCTGAAGCGGGCGTCTGTCTTGTATCAAGCGGCTCGCTATATAAATGTGTTCATGGTAGGACTGGATGCCTTAAGATTCTCACCAGTACGTGACCCACACACGTAACAAGCGGGTTGAGCGGCAGGCCAACAACCTTCCCTCATAAAAACCATTTAAGTTATGAACCCTAAACAAAGGCCTCGGATTACCATATCGGATTCATTACAAACTCGACCTAGTCTACTCGTATACATTGACTAACTACATTTCTTTTCTAACCTAATTTGCTACTTTGTACATGTTTGGAAGCCCCCACTAGTGGTTTCTCCTAAATTGTATCTAGTTCTGGTTCTGTAATGATTTGCTTGCCTCATTGGCGACTGTTTTCACTGCAAGTTCGCTAGGGAGGTTGCTATTACGTACGAACCAAGAAGCATTAACAATATCCCACTGTGTTTTGGAATATTTGAATGATGTTCAGGTTACCCGGTTTAGTACAACCCCATAACTGAATATCATAAGCACATATGGGCTTTAATCTTCTTATAATTACAACGTCGGTTTATTATGTGCTGACAATTGGGGGTTCATCCAAAAATTCTGTACATTTTTATGTGTGAGTGTGAGCTCTACTGTCTAGATTCATCTGTACCTAAATATTTTGCTGAGTAAGCATGTGGTAATGGGACATTATTTAAAATCATTGGGCCAATTGGATTACTTTTCTGTTGTTGTAGTCAACCCGCACGGAATTTGTTCCGTTCAACTTGATGCTCCATCGACATCGACGTTAATTCTGCATATCGCATTTTTAAGTAAATTAGTAGCTTCCTCTATGGTATCACCTACTTACTCATCAGTTAGTGGAATATCGCTGCTGAATAAAAGGTGTAGGACTGTCCTTAAGACACTCCTTTGTGAACCTCCAGATTTGATCTCTTTAATTTGTGCGTATACTTATTCCTGCTTAATACGAAAGTCTCTGTCTGTCGAGTCATACTCGAGGAGCCAAAATTGTGGTGCTAAAACTTTCCTAAGTTTCAGCAATCGACTTACGCGCCAGACTTTGTCGAAAGCGTGAGTGACATCAAGGAAAGCTGCTGAGCATAACCTCTTTTTTCGTGTGCTTTTTCTTTAATGTCCGTTATCATTTGAACTTGATCTATTGGTCTTTGAGGCGTTATTTCTTAGGGTGATAACATGATAAGATTCCTGCTTTTTGTTCAATGCGTTTTGCCAAACATCCATTGCTTGTTCTTTTAGGTGGAATTTGAGTTATTGGGCGCTGTGTTTGGTAATTATGGATTATCCATTGTCAAGTTAAAAACACAATAAACCTGTTAAATAATTGTGTAGTGTGAATAGAAATCAGTGAAATTCCGTTTTAGCGAAGTTGACGGGACACGGAAAAATATTTCGTTATAATGAAACTTCGTTAAACCGAATTAATTTTTTTTATCACATTTTATTTCAGTTCTATTCATATACATTCATTCTAAATATAAAAGTAACATAAAATATCTCAATTTGTATGAAAAATGAAATAAAGCTCTTTTCTAAAGTATGTATGTATTAACAAACGTAGTATTCACATTTCAAGTATTGCTGTACTTTGTACTAAATATGTATTATACATATGTATATGTACCGTATGTACATCTTATAAATTAATAAAATAGTCAGTAATTTTTGACTGCAACAAATTTTTGGTAGCATTTTTTAATATTTCATTCTCCAGTTTTTGAAGTTTTTCGAAAATATCATCAGATGCTTCGGGTACCGAATAAAAATAATTTTTCACGTCTTCAAGACTTTTTATTGCCTGAGTAAATGATACAAAACGTGATAAAATTTCGGTTTCAGAAGAATCACTTTCAATCTCATTGTCACTCTCCTCGAGTAATGCTGAATAACTCGAGGAATGCTCTTTTACATTTTTAATGATTTCACTGTCGGTTAATTCAGCACATGTACATAAACTATTATCGGTTTCAACGTAATCCGTAAAATCGGCATCGGAATTAGCGGAAGCCCATAAACTCATTGTCTATTAGTTGAACCTCAGTTTCATTTTGAACTTCTATTTCAAAAATTTGAGATTTTTTCCAGCATTTTTTAATCGTCATTCTTCTCACATTATTCCAGGCCGAAGTTACCATATCACACGCCTCTTTCACGTTTACTTTTGTATCGCCAATCATTAAATTTAATAAAATTTTTTGAACAAGTTGACTTCGATATTGTATTTTTACCGCTTGGATGATTCCCAAATCAAGTGGTTGCAATACTGCAGTGCAATGTGGCGGGAAAAACTCTACTCTAACATTGTCTAAAATACAATTTAAATTATGTGCCGAACAATTATCAATTAGCAGAAGAATTTTTCTTCCTTGCTGATGCATAGATTTATCTAGCTCCATGAGCCAATCATTAAACAAGGCTTTGGTCATCCAAGCTCGTTGGTTTGCGCGATAAATACAGGGCAACGACCGTACGTTTTTAAAACATCTTGGTTTTGCAGATTTTCTAATGATCATTGGTTTTAGTTTTTCCGTACCACTAGCATTAAAACAGAGCAGTACTGTTAACCTTTGCTTTGACTTCGTTCCTCCTCTGCAAGTTTCATCTAAAAAAGTATACATATGTCAAATTATAGAAAGAGAAATTTATTTAGCATTCAATGCCATTAATGCGTTTTAGTTATCTTTAACAGTAAGAGTTTTATTCGGCATCAGTTGATAAAATAGTCCCGTTTCATCCGCATTGAAAATATCACAATTGTCATACTCCTTTAATATGTTTCTAATTTCGCCTGCGCGCCATTCATCTACTTTTTGCATATAGGGACGCTTTTTTCTTCACCGCAGATTATTTTAAACACAATGCCGAATCGTTTAGGAAACCTATTAAGCCAACCCACACTGGCTTGAAAATCATTGTGGCTCAATTCTTTGGAAAATTCTAGAGCTTTAGTGCGTATAAGAGGGCCATTTACAGGAATATTTTTGGATCGTAGGTGTTGAAACCACTGAAAAACTGCTCGGTCAATGTCCTCGTACTGTCCAAATCGTATTTTTTTCGATTTGGTTCAATCGAATATACTTATTATTTTCAATTTTCTTACGATCTTTTATAATTGTTGACAAAGCAATTTGGAATTCCTTTGCCACTTCGACCTTTTTTTTGCCATCATCTATTTTCATAAAATTTTTATTTTTTCTTCTAATGAAAACTCTTTTCGTTATAGACTCATTTTAAAATAAACACTTGCCTATTAACCAAACTAACAAATTTTTGAAATGAATGACTTTGACATTTCCCTAATTAATGAAATAAATTGTAGTAGAATCATGTATTTACATGTATACATTTCAAATTTTTAAATCAAATAAAGAAATCTATGTAACCTGTAAGCAAACTAGTACAAATTTCCTATTTCAATTCTGTTTGCTTCACAAAATTGATGTCGATTTTTTTTATTTTTTGTTCGTTATAGTGAAATTTGCTTCGTTAAAATGAATTTTTTTAGTAGTACGTCAACCACAGCCAACCAAATTAAAAGTAATACTTCGTTATAATGAAAATTTCGTTATAGTGGTATTCGTTATAAAGGGATTTCACAGGGTATATGAAATACATTCTTGTCCGGATAATTTTTCTCTTTAATTTTGGACCGTATTCGACAATGGTAAATTTATTTTTTTCAATTTTAACGTTGGTTTGCAACTAAGGAATTATGATGATTCTCGTCTTAGCGGCTCAAAATCAACCTCCACAAATTTCGCGAATTCTGTACTATTTGTTTTTCTTATTTTACAAGGTGGAGAGCCATCTCCAAAGGAATGTTAAAAAATTTTCTCATATAGGGTCCGCTCAACAGGGGTCTTTTCTAAGTAGTATCAGTTAACACAATAAGCTAAGTGAGGTTTTAACAGAAAAAAATAAAAAATGTAAGAGATCATTGTTAAATTACAGTTTATTTTCTACAATTTTGCTTGTCCGAAAAATTATTCACATGAGTTTAACTCGTATATGAACTACTATTATTATATTTATAATAATCATGTTAAAAGTATAAAACGGATTAAGGTTATTTAGTTTCGAAAATTTGTTTTCTAATATTAAAAAAGTAAGGTATGCGGTTATATGGTTTGCTCAAAACAACACAGCCTTTAAGTATAGTTTTAGATATAATGTATGGTAGATCTGGCTCAAGTTAAAATTTCTCTAAGTTGCCACGGTACGACTTTTGTTTAATGCTCCTGAAAGTAAGTTATGGGTAAGGACTTATGGATTATTGTATATTGCTAATACAGTACTAACGTATTGGGAAACATCTAATTAACACAATACTTCATTATTATAACTACAAACATAAAATTAGGAACAAATTAATTCATGATTTTTATTCAAACTTTCTAAGCATCAGTCTTTCGTTTGATTTGTTGCAGTATTGAAATTATTTATTTGCTACTACCACTACTCTTATATTTTAATTTAAACAAAAGACACTAATTACAAATCAACAAAATCAATAAATAAATTTATATCTATGACGTATTCTACAAATATAAGCTAAGGCAACTACAACAACCATCATCAATACGAACAAAATCAATCAAAAATAATTTTCTAAATTAGATTTGAAAATTGTATCGAGACAGGAGAAAAAAATATGTATCTTACCATTTCCATGAACAACTCCAGATAGGATAGGTAAGAGCAACAGACATAACATAAAATATTTTTAATTTTCCTTTACATTTTTAATAGATTTTGAAAATTTAGATAATGTACTTACATACATATAATATGTATTGGACTTTAAATTAGAATAAATAATTTTATGTATTTTGATTTGATAGACAACTAATACTATTATTCTTATACACTATTAAATTTTTAGTTACACGTTCGAGTAGATAAGGTTTGACTAATTTTAAGACAAGCATATATTTTAGAAAGGCATTAGCATTTATAGCTTTCCGTTCTTTACCACCAGTTGCTGCAGTATTACCAAAATATACAAGGCCATCATCATCAAAGATTGTTTCTTGATTGCCGTATGTTGCTGTGCTAATGCATATTCACTGTCATAGCAATTTCCATTTTATTGTTTATTTTAAGACCGATTCTTTGTGCCAAATCTGTTAACTGTTACTAGTATCGATTTTTTGCCACATGATTTCAGTGGACGCGGTGCATTAAGTGAAGGCGTTGCATTATCTAATTCGCAGATCACAGCATCCAGCAAAGTACTGAAGATAATACATATATCCTTGTCTGATTTGGGAACCCGTTTCTTCAAAGAAGATTTAATATAAAATCAACCAACTTCGAAATCAGGAAGACACCAAATTAACTAGCTAGGCGTTAACTCAGGGACGGAATCATGAACGCCGTGCGGACATTTTAAAAGGTATTCAAAGCAAAGTAGCAGCCATTCTACCGCATTTATTCACGTCGATTATAGAATCCGCGGGACCGGATCGCATATAATTAAAATGGAAAACAATTGCTATAAATCAAAGTAGTCAATAAAATAGTTGCTCATCTAAAACAAATTTTACTTTACTAATTATATGAAAATCCATAGTAATTTCTATGATACTATGATTTAAATTTTGTTTTGTGTTTTTTTATATGCAGTTTTCAACGTGGATTTCACAGTGAAATAAATTTTAAAGAGAAATGCCAAATTTACTGAAACAAAGAGAAATGCCAGTAAAATTTACTGATTCCACCGTGAAATAAATTTATTTCAGTAAAAAATACTGGGAAACTAGAAACGAAATTTAAATTTCTTAAAAAATATTTTGCTCCGGTAAAATGTGGTATTTATGATTTCATTCATAAAGGTTAGTAAAAAGTTTTTTAATACGAGACTGCAATTCCGACGTATTTCGTAGTATTAACACCGGAAATATTAGTTACAATTAACGCCGGAATTCATAATATGTAATAAGTAATTTCTTTTTGTATTTTTGGATCGAAAAAAAAATATTTTATTATCTACACAAAAAAACTTATTCCGAAATTGAATTGTGAAATAAAAACTCGAATTCATATTTTTAATTAGTTTTATCGTCAATTTTATTTAAAAATTTCATCAAACCATATACAGGAAACCATCCACGAACACGATTAATTCGTTCAGTGTTCTTTAAAACCGTGTTGTTAGAAACTACTAAAAAGAAAATAAAACGTTACGTTTAATTTTTTATTTTTTGTTATGATATACAAAAAACAAAATAAAAGAGAATAACGAAAATCGTGTTGTTTGAAACCGTGTAATTTGATTGAGGAAATGGGTATCCGTGTTCTTCGAATACCGTGTTCTTTGAGGGTTACCTGCATGGCACATTAGGTATCACAGAAACCGTATTTTTCTTCGTTCGGCAAACATAAATGAAATAAAAAATATTTCAAGGCCATTTTTAACTTATGCCATCGTTTCCCAAAGTGGGTTCCGCGGACCCCCGGGGTTCCGTGGCAATTTTTAGGAGTACCACGAGCTAGTACCTAATAAAATCCATGCCATAAAGTTTCATTTCATACATACACACATACATTTACACTACATTTCATACATACATACCAAAATTAAACAATAACGATAATATTATTGGGTACAAAATCCTTTCAAAAGCAATGAAAAGCCAACGGGACTACTAGCAGTAGAATACGAGAATTTAATTTGAAATTAGTTCGGATACTCGCTAACTTCGAAGAGGTGCCGTTAGCAACTTTCTGCTGTAATATATTTGATGAATATAAAAATTTTGCCAAAAAGGTTATTAGAGTTATATTGCCGTTCTTAAACAACACATTTATGCGAAACAGGATTTTCCAGAATGGGGGGTTCCATGAAATTTAAAGAATCGGAAAAGGGTTCCGTGGCAAAATAAGTTTGGGAACCGCTGATTTATACATTTTAGTTTAAATTTTATTTTCGAGAAAGCAGAATAAAACACATAAAAAAAATTTGGAGTTATGTATTTACACGGATGAGATGCAAACACCCATTGCACACGAGATTTTTGGTTTTTTGATTATTTGTTCAAGGCCAACTAGCCGTAATAGATAATGTATATGTATGTGTTTTATATTTTGTTTTGTTCTGCTCTCTCGAAAATAAAATTTTAACTAAAATGAGTATAAAATGACCTTGAAATATTTTTTATTTCATTTCTATTTGTTTGAAAGTTTGTTTAAGTCGTAAACCCGTATCATAGGTAAACGGGGAAAGAAGCGAACGAAGAAAAATACGGTTTCTGTGATACCCCGTGTGCCATCAGTGAAACAGATATGCTTAGAGATTTCAAAAATTATTTTTTTGTAAATTTTGTTACACATACATTTATATTATCCATTGCGACTAGTTGGCCTTGAAAAAAAATACCAAATACCAGAAACCTTGTGTGGAATTAGGCGTTTACACATGATGCCGATGCTACAATGATTGAAAAAGTGCAAAATGGATTAGGTGTCTTTTTTGTTTGATTTTAAAGAATTTTAATTTTCAACTTCAATAAAACGTACAAATTGTAAAGACTATTCATTTGTTCACAAATATTAAAACTTATTTCTTGTAATCTACTGAACCATCGTATTATTAAAAAATTTAAGATTAAATTTTTAAACTATGAACTTGTTCATAATTATTACTAACAAATTCATATGGTCTAAATTTTAACGACAAATTCATAAATATTATGAAATTATCCTACGTAAAATAAATGTAATAAAAGTTAAAGATTTGGATTGTTTCTATCAACGCAATAATCTTTACGAAAATTTTTATTTATTTGGTTTTCTGCATCAATGTGATGAATTTGACATAAATAGTATGAATTTGATTTAATGAACGAGATTCATAAATGTCATGCTCAAGATTTTTTTCAGTGTAAATATTAGGTTCGTCCATATTATATGGACCGAGAGAGAACTTTTGTATTTACGAGCGTATTTAAGGAGCAACGTCAAGACTCGCAACTATTTTACAATTACACCCACATGAGCTTGGATGACTTCGACAAGTTGCTGTTTATAGGTTGGCTAATTATTAAAAAAGAGTATAATTGCGGAAACCCTTGTGCCCCACTCTATGGTTAGCAGTGACATTATGGTATGTATAATATGTACATATAATATGTATTTAATAAATAGGAAGTATTCCATGCTAAACATATTTTTTTCACTAGATATCTTGCAACAGGTGAATCGCAGACCAGTTTAGTGATCGCATATAAATGCTCACAAACCAGCGTTCATCGGATTGTGAGTGAATCTACTAAGTCTATAGTAGTAGTATTAAAAGGAAAAGTGTTTCCAAAACTCTCAAATGAATATTTCAAGACGGTTGCAGTTGGGTTTCAATACAGGTGGAATGTCCCAAATTGTATAGGAGCAGTTGATGGGAAACACGCAAATATACAGGTAAGAAAATTAAGGATTCAAATATTACATTTTACTTAAGTTTTAATTTTGTTACTTTAGGCACCAACAAATTCGGGATCAGAATTTTTCAATTATAAGAAAACCTCTATTGTTTTAGTGGCAGTTAGCGATCATCATTATAACTTTATAATGTGTGATGTTGGTGCTGCCTGCCATCAAAGTTATTGAGGGCGTTTTAGAGAGAGAAACTTTAGAAAGCGTTTTTATCAAAAATCATTGCCGTAAGTAAACACACATTTTAATAATACACTAGGAAACTATGTATACAATTTTACTGTATTTTGTGCATATTACTGTTAGCAGTCCTGAACTGACTGTATTAACAGCAAATTTTACGGTTGTGCCTTATATTTTTGTAACCGACGATGTCTTCGCACTACACGAAAATTTGTTGAAGCAATTCGTCACCACGCAACGCGGACTTCAAAACAAAAAATTTTCAATTATCGATTGAGGGGGCGACGAATGATTGAAAATTCTTTGTGCTAAATGGCGCATATATAGATCGCCAGTAATAGCGGATATCACTTTGGTTGACGACATAGTCTAGAGTTGTGTCTACTTACACAACTGGCTGCGGCAAAACAGTAGAAAGTATATTACTGCTGATTGATTAAATCAAAAAGTAGGAGGATTGCTCGTGCCAGGTAAATGATTTATTAATTCGCTAATCTAAAATGATTTAAAATTTTAGTAACATTCTTTGTCATAATATATATACAATTTCAAGTGTCATCGTTATAATGAGTCAAATAATTTGACGCCACTGCAGCCAATGAACCGAAATCCATCTAATTTGACCAAATTAACACGAACTTCTCAGTGAAAACGTCATTCGACATCTTGACGAAACAAATAAAGGCATGCCTCTAAATTTCATTCTTAATCCTTTGATTGATATTTCTGTGGTAAAAAGGTAAAACATCTTATCTCTATTTTATACAATTCTTTTAATGCTTCAAATTCTTGATCAAATTATTTTATACAATCAGGCGAACAAAAAAACGATTTTTTTTTTCGATAATTATTACGATATTTATTACAATCATTCGTAAAAATCATTGAAAAAATAATTTATAATTTTTTTGGTCTCTGAAAATTGTTTTTTTTTTGTCTCTGAAAATTGTATAAAATTGAGATAAGCTGTTTTACCTTTTTACCACAGATTTATAATTTAATTCGCAGACCCCCTGGGGGTCAATTCGCGTTCCATGAAAAAATGAAAATTTTTTTTCATTTGCAATCTAGTAATTTGAATTACTTCCATGTTTCTATTTGTTCCCATTTCGGATCGATATCAACGTTTCGTTAAAGGCGTAGCAGTGAATAATCTTAGTATTCCTTATTTTCGAGTTGAATTTTACCTTTATTATTATGCTCCAGTGTAATAGTGAATTAATGTTTATAATACTGATCTGATATTGAGAATTTAGTACAACTGGTGAATATGCATAATAATTAATAAAGATATACGCTGAATATTTTAATGCTCAAAAACCTATTATGAGTCCTTAAAGAACGTCCTTAAATAATAAGTCCAATAAAACAAAAATATCTAAAACAAAAAAAAATTTGCGACGTTGTACAGATGGGATTGTCGAGAAAACAGAATATGAAGCTTATAAGAAAAAATTTTCCTGGAACATATTCGTGCATACATGGAAGTTCTATAATCGGGATTAATGCGAGTAGTGGCTCAAAAATTCAAAATGTGATACAATTTACAAATGGAATTACATTAGTAACACTAACAAAACATTCATTCAACATCGCATTGAAAAAAAATTAAAATATGTGTAGTTAATTTTTTTTTTCTTAACACATTGACGCACTTTTGTAATTGCAACGATATTTCGTCGCGGAAAGAAATGTATTGTAAGAATTGAAAAATATGTCGAATTATTCATTAAAAAATGAATGTTGTTTGCGCAAACGTTTTAAAAATCCAAAAAATTGTATGACCGTTATAGCAGTCATTTCCGCGAACGTGTTAACTCACCACTCAAATACTTGGCGAGATGACAGAAAATTGTGACGACGAAAGGACATAAGTACCAAAAACTGAACCGATTTGTACCGATTCATAATTTTTGATGCTTGCATTCGCAGAAAACAAATAAATATAACCACAGAAAAATTGCACACACTAATATTAAATTGTATACTATACTCCTTATACGTATACGAAAACGTCATGTGTCGTCCATCCAACTTTGGAAAAAATCGGCCACAAGGCAATGATTTTAAATTTGTTAAACATGTGTTATTCGGTTGAACTAAGTAAATGGTGTTAATTAAGTAAATGTGTATGGAGGTAAAAAATTACCCAAGACCTCCAAATGTAAACAAAAAACTAATCAAAATTTAATGAATTAATTATAAGTAACTTTTGTTAAACATTAAAGAACTAATCTTATACATTGAATTTTTGTATTTTTAATAAATTAGAAGTAAAGTAAAAATAATAATTTTTATTATAGAAAATAATTTTTAAGTACAAAATATATTGGGGTATTTTTTTATTCCATAGACGCTTGATGTTCCCGTGACACAGAGTGAAGCTTAAGACAGCATTGGTTGCAACGCGTTAAGCAACAAAAGTGCGATTTACTGTTTTAAATAAATCTTTAGTTAATAAAATTATTACATACGTATGCAGTCGCAGTCTACTATTAGAGAAAAGGAAATGTTGTTATTATGTAGCGGCATTTAAGTATGTTTGCGACTTGTTATTTTAACTCTAAAGTAACATTATGAATTATAATTATTTAATTGGCGTATACATATTTTCTGGTATTGTGCTTGGAAGTATTTTTTGATAAGATTACATCAATATCACGAAGTTGTAAAGAATAAAGCAAATAAATTATATGCGATAATCATAAAACTTATAAATATTGTCGCTAATAGAAAAAAAAACAAAATGATGACATGCCTTTAATATTCTTAAATAAAATATAAATATACCAACTCTCTTATCATAGATTAAACTTATTTGATAATAGATTTTGATTATTATTTATTATGATGATTTATTCGATAAAATTAATCTTTTATATACAACATAAATTGCATAAAATATTGTTTAAAATAAACCCCACATTGATTTTATTTAGAAACACTAACAATAATAGATATTAAAATAATAATATAAAATGCTCCCGTACCTAAATTTACAGAATCTATTTCCCCAGAAAATGGGCTTCTTCATCACTAAAATAGAAGAAAATAAAATAAATAATTTTTTGTTTTGACACCTAATTATGTCTTACAGTACGGGCCCTACTGTCATCTGGCGTTATTTTTTTATAGTCATAAACTGGTAAAGTCGCACATCATTGTTATTGTATGCTTCGTGAGTATTAAATGTAGCGTTGCAAGTGAATTATTTAATTAAACTCGCTCTCTATTTATTAGGGTATGAATTATTTATTATTAAATATAAGAAATGCACAAACATTATTTATTAAATTTTTTATTGCACAATATTAGTTTACAAATTAGGGTAGAACGATTGCTCGCACTCGTTGCAGGCGTTCGTTGTTTGTGACACTGTGTCTCCTCATTTACAATGCTACCGTTTTTAACTGATAGGTATCGAGAATAGAGATGGCGAAATATCCATCTCCATATCTCCAAAAGGGGAGAGGTGTATCACAATTTTTGTTAATTGGAATGCCATGTAGTGAAATTTTTTATTTTATCTTAGGGCGCACCATTACTCCTCCCACCTGTCTATCATTGTTTATCAGTTTTGTTTGGCTGCTTCACGAAATTCAGAGTTTGTGTTCAAGTTTACCACCAATAATCTTGATGTTTCGACTATACACAAGCAAGCTCGATTATATATACAAGCGACTCCGCTGGAACTGAGTTAAGATCTTTCTTGAATGAGGTTCTAGGTGCATTTTCTCTATAAAAGGTTGCTGGAAGTTTCATACTTCAATGGGATGTATTGCATCGAGTTGTTAATGCGGCATTAACCTGCTTATTGGTGGAAACGAAGACCACTCGCTTTCGTGTTGTGTGTAGTTATCCAAATACGATGGAGATCTAGGAGCTTCGTGGGCTAATTGAACAATATTCATTCAAATTGTGCTGCTTGGTCGGTCGTAATGAATAGTGGCCCACCATATTTATGAATTAACTCATTGTGGAAGATCATGCTTACAGTTTGCGGGATATTGTCCATCTAAGAGCAAAGGGGGTTCAGCTTTTAAATACTTCGCCAAAGAATCGCCTGAATATATTGGCTGATTTACGAAGACCACATAGCAATCGGGTAACCACAAAAAACCCAAAACGGGTGACACGGAGCAAATTTATTTTCGAGAAAATAGTCGGGCAGGTGAGTTTCAATGAGAAACTGTGTTTATGATTGCACTATATCTATCTGGGACTGTGGCAGTGTTTAATTGTCGATACGCTTAGCAAGGGCATCAATTTTTTTTATTTTTTAATATTCAATATTACAACTGATTCCAAGATCAGTAGTAATTTATCTATAATAAATTAATTTCTCGAGTGATGCATTGGTTACTAATTTTACAATAAGTTCCAATTCTAATTAGAACTGCCCATCTTCAGTGGATTCTACCTTTGGAGTCTTCTACCAATAAATTAGTGTCCAGCAAGATTTATTAGTTTACCAGAAATTTAAAATTATTGGAAGTAGCTTCTCCATAAACTAATTTCATGGCTTATTAACGTTCTGTGGCGGTGGTGATGAAAACAGAATCCCGATCATAACGTTCGCAACCATGAACAATATTGTGTATATTGTCCCTCCAGCTGTCATTGCATTGAAACAGAGACTGATTCATCGTCAACAGTTGCCTTGCTAGTGGACAGCTGGGTGACTACAGAAATTGGTTTGGTTCCTCTGGATCCAAATTTGGTCAGATATCTTTGAAATTTCCTCTTTATATGTTTTGATATTCCGCGCCAGTCTCGCTTTTAAGTCGCCTGATCTTTATTTACTACTAGCTGACCCGGCGAACTTCGTACCGCCTCAAAATCAATAAATGTTTTTTAAAGTTATTAGCTGAATAAAATTGAGTTTTTTATTAAGATTAAATAAATGAAATGAATACTCCAAATTAATTAAATTCAATGAAATTACAAAAATCAAAATGAAATATATTTTAATTACATTGAAATGAATGTAATTCACGTGGCAGCAAGGCTTTCGTTTTATTGAATTGAATAGAAATGGTTCGCGTAGCATTATTGCACTACTTTCTTTTAAACTATTTGCTGGGTGAGTTGCAATGGAGTCGATTCCCTTCATTGTAGCACCTTGTGATATACGACAGTTTTTGTTTTATTGTTAGGTGCGAGAACGAATAAAGCGGATGGTTTACCGACACGTGAACATGCTACGTACAATTGGCCGTGAGAGAAACATTCATTTTCTAGATTCAGGCCACAAACACTCAAGGATTGGCGTTGTGATTTGTTGATCGTCATGGCGAATGCAAGACGAATCGGAAATTGAATTCGTTTAAACTCGAATGGCATATCGGTTGGGATCATCGGAATTCTCGGAATGAGAACTTCCTCACCTTTGAACTTCCCTTGGAGTATCGTCGCGTGAATTACATTGCCCATGAGTTTTCTCACCACCAAACGCGTTCCGTTACATAGTTTTGGTTGATTCAGGTTTCGTAGCATAATGATTATCGAGCCAACTTTTAGTTGTAAATTGTGCGGTGGCAAGCCAGGTAGATCCAATGAGTTTAAAAATTCAGTTGGATAGTTGGTGGCTTCGTCTTCGTTTGTCACACAGTCAATAGATTTGAAGGAATGAAGTGGACCGACGATTAGATTTTGAATTGTAAAATTTAAGTGATCCACATCATTGTTCTTTGCCGCAAGAATTACTCGTTCACTCACCCAATTGTGATTTTTGTGGTTAGTAATGATGTTCGGGAACACTTTGTTGATGAGCTCGTCCTTCGTTGAGACAAAAATGCAAAAGTTCTGAGGAAACGAAATCAATCCGTTCGATTTGTCGACCGGAACACGGCCATTACCGATAGTCAGCAACTGCGTGGAGAATTCTTCGGCAGATGGATCGTTTAACAATGCAACTCGCACGTTTGTCGTCAGCTGAAGTTTCTTCACATAACACCACAGAGTCGATGATTTGAGGCAAGCGTTTATTTCATCAGCAGCGGTCGATCTTGGAATGACTGGTATTGTTTGAAGGAAATCGCCAGAAAGTAGAATCATTGCGCCTCCAAAACATCTTGAGTCATTGCGTAGATCTTTCATAGTTCTATCGAGTGCTTCCAATGCGCGTTTGTGCGCCATTGTACATTCATCCCAGATGATGATTTTACTTGCTACCAAAACTTTCGCCATTGCTGAGTGTTTTGCAATGTTGCATGTCGGCTTTTCAGCCGATTGAAGGTTTAACGGCAATTTCAACGCTGAATGAGCTGTTCGGCATCCTTCTAGCAATGTGGCTGCTATCCCAGAAGAAGCAACTGCTACAGCAATATCGGATCTCGCACGAACAGTGGCCAAAATCAATGACATGAGGAATGTCTTCCCAGTTCCACCGGGCGCATCGAGGAAAAATAATCCACCATTTCCATCATGAATTGCCTTCATTAACGTATCGTACACTCCTTTCTGTTGGAGGTTCAATAGTGGTACATTGGTTCGAACTGATTGGTTCAATGCATCTCGATCATATTTATGTTCACGTTCCAATTCTCGATTGAAAGCGTCGTTCATTCCACGACATGGCGTTGGCATTCCTAATTTGAGTAACAAACTGCCGCACATGCGAAAACACATGTCTTCGATCAAAAGCAAAGCCTGGTTATGTATCTATTCATTCACCTCGAGATCGGGATTTCCGAAACTGACACGAATTCGATGTAGAATGTCTTCTGATATGTCATTCTTGTACTTGCTCCATAGTTCACGTGGATTTGATGGGAAGCATGTCGAAATAATGATAGCAAATAATGTGCGTATCTGGTTTGGAGTTGCAGAAAAAACTGATTCAGCGATTGTTATGTCCCAATGAGTATCGTTTTCATGCAAGTTGAGCTGTTGACATGCAGCACGAAATGTTGGGCACACTACACCATTGACAGTTCGAAGTGATTGAAATGATGTCGGCCCACGAATATTCACCAGCAACAACCGCAAGTAGAAGCATTCATAATTCTTCGGATGAACTGTGTAAATGCGACCAAGAGCATCAGTAGAACGCACATTTGGATGATCAGGAACCTCATCGCCTTGCTTCCGACGTTGAATTTTTTTTGATGAGGCGTATGTAACTAACCCGACTTTTTTTTATATATATAGATAAGTAGATGAAATAAAAATAAATTGGATGAAAAATAAAATGGTAATTGTACATGCAGCCTCCAGTCGCATTCGTATCCAGTACCTTGCGGTCCAAGCGCCGAAGCTTTAACTACTGCACCACTCCTCACATAGAAACTACACCTACAAAATTCATATAAAAAAAGATTTTTTTTATTAGATTTTTGGGGCTTCCCTTTTGAGTTTTTCCGACTTTTCTTTTTTCCTAAACCACCTTGAGACGAACAAAATAAAAAAAAAACAAAATGTACTAAATATATGAGAAAATGAATTTTCTTGATAACTTTTTTTTTTGGTGAATTTTTCCAATGTTTTAATAGTTATTATGCTATTCGGAACGGAGACAAATCCAACAAAACAAAAATCATAAAAATCGGTCCAGCCATTCTTCAGTTATAAATGGTGTAACTAACCCGACTTTGTTTTATATATATAGATTTTTTTGCTTTACTTGAACTACTGTAAGAAATTAAAACTCTAGGTGCAACCGCTTTAATTTATTTTGTTTGTGCTACCGCTTGCTGATACTGGAGCTTACTTAAGAGCTGGGCATACAAATAATTAAAAAAATCCCATTAGTCGTTCAACTGGATTTCGTTCTCATTAGTGATTCGCAATCAATCTCTAGATAGTGTGCAAAGGTGGGCGGATAATGTAGAATGATCAAGAAATGTGGATTTTTCGTTATTTTTAAGTAGAAAACGGTTTTCAGAATGTATACATATTGATCTCGAATAGCACATACTTCATTTCTAAAGCGAAAAATAAACTTAGCGAACTTTTGGTGATATGTATAACTGAACTCATTATTCCTGCTTAAATTTCAGAAAACCGACAAAGTCAACCCATGTTGAAAATTAGATCTTTAAATTTATTTCAATCTTTCAAATTTTGTCATTTTCAAAAATAATATTGGACAAGGTACCATGTAAGTACTACTCCGGCACACATATATTCTACAAAATTCTAAAGAATGCCACAAGTAAGCAAAATGGTTAAGTTGGGTTCCGAATAGTCAATCTCCCTGGACTGTAGAGATGCCGAATTTTGGTCAAAGAAAGTTTTTTTTTTAACAATGCTCGTCATTTTCGGTAAAATAAAAAAAATGGTCTGTACAAATAAAAAGTATTTCGAAAAATGATGAAGTACATTGAATATTTTATACGACTATACACAAATAAACAAAATATTCAAGGCCAAATTTTTCCCACTATCGATAATTACTACTACCGGTAAAAATTTATTTAGATAAACCATTACCTAGCTTCCACTTCTTACTATTACCTATGTAAAGGTGTACAACTTACGCCACATTCACGCTTAAAGAATACTATCCAAAAATCACAACAATCAGCCCAATTGGTAAATTCGTCGAAGTTTTCACTCTACCACCAGATTTGACAATGTTACCTTAACAAGTACTCTATAAACCAAGAAACCTCTATGTAAACCAAGAGATAGACCGTGTAAAAAGGCAAACATTAAAGAAATGTTCAATATACTATTAAAACGTAAATAGAATGGCTTCAAAAGCATCAACTTTTTACAACTTTGTAATAAAATCAAATTACTTGGTATATGTTATTGGCTGAGCCAACTTCAATTCACGAACCTGTTATTTTATGAAGAATTGGTCTATGATACGAAAAGTAACAAACCGATGAAAGAAGTTTTGGAGATATTTTTCTAGTGAATGACAAATCTATGTAAGTATTTCCTAATGTAATTGGTTAATTGATCGGAACCATATCTAGATTGAAATGATGCTTCATAAACTCAAACGCTCCTTCATTCCGTTTAACATCCACATTAAAATGACCCATTAAAATTATTGGAACCTCTTTAACCAGTGTAAACCGTTTATCAATTAATTTGGAACTTTCTGTGTATTCCATTAATGCCGCAAGGAAGAACATATTTAAATCGACCTCTTTAGCATGAGGATGAATGTAAATGGAACCAAGTGTAAGTTTTGACGAACCACTCAAAGTAACATCCACTAGACAAATATCCTCAACTGAATCAACCAACAGTCTTCTAACATTAATATCAAACTCAATAAATAGGCTTACAATCTGCTACATTATTGATATTTCTATAAATTGCTACTTCACTTTCTTTACGCGGTTTATTTATCAATTTCGAACGAAAGTGTTGTTTATGAATGATTTCAATTCAAATTATTTAATTTTGATCGGTTGATCTTCTTACATCCAAGTCTCACTCAGAGCAAGAAAATCAGACTTTAATAATATTTCATAATATCTCGTCAGTTTCAATATCTAAGTGATGAGCAACTAAACTTTGAACATTTAAGTTAACTATAATCAATAGTTTTTTAATTAATTAATTAATTTTTTTTGCCGTTCTTTCCCTATCGAAGTGAAAAACTCATGGGCCGACCATCTATCTTCCATGCCAGTATAGGCTGGCATGGATCTATGCAATGTGCAGATGGTGATAAAAATTGGACCTTTAGCTGTACGCCCTCGAAATGTCTGGCAACGGCGTAAAACTAAGGACAAAAAAAGCGAACCGCGAAAGATTTGGGAGAGCCTTGGCCCTAGATTGCAGGGAAAACAAAAAATATAATAATAATAAAATGTTAATGTACACCAGTTTTAAGAGATGTAATTGCTTGGGTTTGAGAATAATATCCCACTACGGTCAAAACAAACCACTAATCCTCCTTGCTTTGATGATAGTCGTATACATAAAAAATTTCAAAACTAAGGCATACAAACATTTCTGCAATACACTAGTGCGTTTTACGTCTACTTGCAAACAAACTGCAGTTTGTATCGTAGGAATACCCAGTAGGAATATATCAAAACAACCCCAGAACGGTTTAGGTAATTCTAATATACTCAAAGAATCGCGATATACTGAACAGTTACAACGGGACATTAATAACCTCGTGAGTGGTGTGTCCGCAATATGGTGCACTTACAACATCAAAGTGCACAGAGTTTATAAAACATAGATTTTCGAGGTCACGGTCATTGGAAATATGACGTTCAACAGGCACATCGACAATACCATTACTAAAGCTAATTCAATGTTTTTCTTTGTCAAACGATGGGCGAGTGACTTCTATGATTTATCTACATTATATAAGTTATATTTCGCGTATGTTTGATCTCAAGTGGAATATGCAGTAGCGGCCTAGGGCTCGCTTTTACTATTCTGTTCACATCAAAAGAATCGAAAGTTCCTCCATATTAGACCAGGTTAAATGGAAGAATTCTCGTTTTAAACGGTTTGCTTTTATATTTTTAATTTTGAAACCTTAACTGTAATTTTACTGAATTGATTTCTTTAAATAAATGATTTTTAGTTTACATCTATTCCTACTTTAACTTTTTCCTACTATTAACTTTTAGTTTACATCTATTCCTTATCTCAGTTAACCTATTAAATGTGTGCAGGGAAAAATTGTAAAATAATACACAATCTCAACGAGACACTTCCTATAAATCACCTTATGTACGATAACCAAATTAGGTCAAATATTTAACTTGAGTTCAACACGGTCAGTCATATAAATACATACTTTTAGTGGATGTTCCAATAAAATAAACAACAAGTCATTCGATTTATCATTTATTCAAGTTCAATAAAATAACTGTCCAATTTAAGTTCTCGTTCTCTAATTAAAAATCAATTTCTATTCCAACAACATTCCCTCCTTTTTGCATAATAGACTACATATTTAAAATAATTAAAGCAAACGATAACAATCCTTTCACTTTCAAGAAATATAAAAAACATTGCAAAATTTTTTTATTTATTAATTATAAACCTTTAAAATATCTTAAACTTATCCAAAAACACGCGACGAAACTTTCAATAGCATAAAATAAAAAAAAATTCAATGTGTGTATGTTTTAAGTATGGTTAAAGTGACTTCATAAATACTCTTTCCATAGTCGGCGATTATTTTTTTATTTTTCCTATTTTAGCTTTGGGGAAATGAAAATAAAATTAACAGAAATATGTATATACACAACATCAGAAAAAAAATCATATACAATTTCAACCACTATCGCCAATAACACCCACAAAAAAAAACTGAAATCACAGAAATGTTCTCATCTTGATTTTTTTTCATCGTTCGTCGTCCCAGTTCCCAATTTCCCGTGCCCCAAAACTTATACACATGAACGTTGAATCCTTCAAAATTGTACGTATACCTTCATATATACATATATAGTATACAGAGAGAATAAAATACTAAAAAAGTTATAAAACCAACTCATCCCAATGGTGAAAAGCTTAAAACGCTTTAAACATTTTTTTGCGTTCTTTAAAATAAAATAAAAAATTGGAACAAAACAAAATAAAATTCTATAAAAATAATAATGTATATGCCCGTCATCTGACCGAACCAATCGACGTTTACGCGGCCACATTTTTATTTTAGAGAAAAAAAGCTTTGCCATTCTATATTGACCAATCGACATCGGTGAAAAATGTATATAGAGGGAAAAAGCTCTCAATGTGTGTATATTTTTTTGTTCTGTGTTTTTATTTGGATAGAAAATACAAAAAAAAAAGTTATAAATGAGAAAAAGCTCTGGACTCACTCGAACTTTATATTATGTATAGATGCACAGTTTTATATACAACATTTTTTTCGTTTTGTTTATTTCGAGGAGGAAATTTTGCTGTTGTTTTTTTTTTGTTTGGTGAATAAAAAAGAAAAGCAAATTTTTTGCGCTGTTTACTTTTAGAATATGTAGTTTTGTTGTATTTCCTTTTTGTTGTTGTGCTCGCTGCATGTTAAACCACACACATATCTACATGAATTATAATACAACATTATTATTATTAGTATTATTTTTTTCGATTGTGTTTATTATTAGGATGCTTATACACATATGAGAAAGGGATGAAAAGATCTGCCTCTCGCCTGTACACGGTATAATATGAGAAAAGTGTACATTTATTTTTTGAAGGCAGGATACAAACTAAAATTATTAAGTAGTTTGTCATTTTTATTTTTTACTATTTGTTTATTTAGTGCCCACCACCAAATGCAATATCCGACGAAAAAAAAAATTATTTATGTGTACGCTGATCGTCATCAACGTCAGATGACGACTAAATATTAAAATGCTTTCCATCTAAAAGAGAAAGAAAAACAATCATAGCTTTTATGTGCTTGTTAAATTTATTTTTCGTAAAAAGAGTATTGAATTCCACACTTACCAAAAAAAATCATCATCATCATCATCACACACATGGTCTACATACATTCACATCCGACTCATATGTAGCTTTTACTAAATATACGTATTTTTTTCTGTTTTATACTCTAACAAAAAAAAATCACTTGAGGGTGGAGCGAGCTTTTTTATATATACTACAATTTATTTTTTATTGTTTTTGTGTTTTGAGATCGAGAAAAATATAGTTTTTTGTTGCTCCATACATAATTTTTATTTTTCGCGAGACAAGAAAATAAAAAGCAAATAAATTCAAATATAAATATATAAAAAATAAAACAGCGAAAAATTTATTTTAATATTGGGAAATTTGGAAAAAATAAATAAATATTTATTTTTTTATTTTGAATAAATTATTTTACTATACGTTTTTCTATATATTATATGGACGATGGTGTGGTGTAGTAGGATAGATAAAGCAATCATGGACATTATGAATACAAAAAATCATGAGGAAGGAAACTTTGGAAAATATGTTTTGAATTCAAAGTTAATTTGGTTTAATGGAATTTAAATAAGAAACTATAGAATACATATACATATCTATATTTTGACACTTCTGTACTATTTTGCAGTCGAGACGGAGTAGAGTTAAATACGGGTGACCTTTGGTATATCTCTGCTGTACCATATTTGTATATTGCTTATAACGCTAGGAATATGTGACACTTTTAAATAATAATCTTGATTCTAATGACCTTTGAGCTAAAAATCTTGACTTGACACTTATACAACTATAGAAAATTACAAACAAGCAAAATTATAAAGATTGTCTTATAGCCTTCTATATATAACGACTTCCTTAGGATATTTAAAAAAAAAATATTTATTTAAAAAAAATCGATTTAGGAAAAATGCAGTTAAGATTTCAAAACAACAATATAAAAGCAAAGAGTTTGAATTGAAAAATAGTACTCACATCACTAATAAATCTCGAATTCTGAAACGCAGCTTCTTGTATGCTGTTGTTGAATTATTCCAATATGGGATTTTTAATTGGCACCTGAATATTAATGTTGTACTCAACCAGTGTCTGGAACTTCTTCCGACAGGTTTTGTTATCCAAGGTGGACTAGTTTTCTTAACGATCGTTACACTGATTATCATAATAACAAGTACATATGTGATTCTAAATAATCCTCTTTCCTGATTTCCAGAATGAACGTCGTAACTGCTGCAAACACCTCCTTTTCATTTTATGAAGTGGCGTCATTCTCTGTAAGTACCTTTTGTGATATAATCGTCTACATGTTTATGCCGGACAGCTGTTTTTTTTTTTTAAAGATGTGGAGTTCTAGTAAAACGAGTTTTCGGTTTTAAATTTACCGCATTTAAAAAAAAAATGTTTGTTTGTTATTTGTGGTTGGAGAGTATGTATGCAAATTCATTCATAGAGTCTGGCTTACAGCTTCAACGCTCTGTTTTGGTTATTTAGCCGTATGTTTAGTCAATTCCATACACAGCATAATCCACTACCGATAGTTCAAACTCCGAATTATTGTCGTGTGAATGCAAAATATCAAATTCGGTACCAGACAAACAATTTTTCACCATAGACTGTCCCTTGGGACGCCCGGTAACAACAAATAAAACAGACGCCAAGTAACAATCTTTTGAACAAACTAGTAAAACCTTAGTCAAACTTAAGAGCTTTAGTTGTGCTCCGTTTTATAAGTGGCGGTTTAGTTTTGTTAGTTTCTAAATATTTTTTTTTTTAAATTCTTCTTTGTGCGACTTAGTTTCCTTCTTCGTAATAATCGAAAGGCGTATTGCGGTTTTACACTGTTCTCGTATGTTTCATATTTCACGTAAGTTTCTTTTCTTTTATATTTATTTAAACTGCACAAATAATAATATGTGACATTAAAATTAAATTTAGCGAATGGTGCGCCGCAATTCGATAAAAACCCAAATTGAAGTAAAAAATCTATCGGTAACTTTCTGTAAACATATTAAGTGACATTGTCTGTGCCCGTACACTATAAAGTAATTTACCGTCCTAGTTTTTAACAGTTGTGAATTGAAACTGAAGAAGCTCTATCATCCAATAATTCTTCTGTGAATTACTGAGATCTACGTATGTTGGTAAACTGTTGGAAAATCTGGTGCCACGGTGTCCATTTACAGAGTTGGTAAATTATCTGGTAAATTATCGGTAACCGGTAAAACAATTTATTATTTCAATTATTGGTTATGCCGATATATAGATTGTTGTTTTATTTTGGGCTTATGTACAAGTTTATAAATTTAATTGAATGTTTTAATTAGCTCTGTGTGTAAAAATAAATTTCATTATTCGTAAAAAATATTTTCTACAAGTTGTCCGTGCCGTGCTGTATCAACAGAAGAACAAGAAAAATAACCGTTTCATATTATGTATTATGAATCTTAAATTAATAGTTTTTTATATAATTATTTATAACCTTACATTTGGATTTTAAAATAAATTGAATAATAATCATGTGATTTATATTTATAAGCGTATCAATTTCCTATGCGTTGGTATTTTAAAATGGAATGGTATTTTGAAAATTTTGAAACCTATTTGATGTTGCAGTTTTGTATAACAAAATAGTTTTTATTCCTAAGTAACAAGTTCCACGAAGAAACCGAAAAATTGTGTAGTTTGTGTTTTACTTTTCACTACATAAAATTAAATATATTTACCTTTTGTGATTTGGACAATATGCAGCACAAAATATCGGTAACTATAGAGTTACAAGATCCGCAATTTGGCTGATGGCAACTTATTAGTAACTATTACAACCCATTGTGTGCCAGACTTTGGAATATGATGGTAACCAATCGGGTTCGTGACTGACTCGGTCCCCGGTTACAATTGGGTATTTTTTCAGGTTCAAAATTGAAATTGTTTGTCGGTGTAGTGAATTATCAACTACAGGTGACCCTCCAAGAACACGGCATTCAAACAACACGATTGTCGTTATTCTCTTTTATTTTTTTTTTGTATATCATCATAAAAAATAAAACGTAACGTTTATTTTCTTTTTTGTAGTCTCAAACAACACGGTTTTAAAGAACACGGAACGAATTAAACGTGTTCTTGGAGGGTTTCCTGTACACATAATAGTTTCAAATTCACAACAGAACTGGAAAAACATGTTTTGAAGGGTTTAATAATAAGTTACAATTAGGTGTAGGAATTTTTTTTTCATCTCTTTATAATTTAGATTCATGTTATTCTTCTATACAATTAGTAAATGTCTGTTAAAGAAAGTTTGAGACACATATCACTAGAGGTGCCACTATCAGTGGCACATAATTCAATGCGTGTAAAAAGACATATAAAAGCGAATTATCAATTCTACTTCGGTAGTGGAGTGGCGTATGTGAAATCGGCTTTAAAAGCTTCCATACTTCTTAGGTGAAGACCTCCAGCCAAAACTTTGATTACACGATCATACTTGTTCTCATAGGTAAACCGTTTTTCTAGCCAAAGTTCTATTGGTTTTAGAATCTGCAACATTCATTTACCAAATGTCATTATTTAAAGATGCTTTTTCTTTTGGTTTAGCTGGTTGTTGGTCTGGAACTATAGTTCTTTCTTGTTGGTTTCTGTCATTTAGAACAAGATAATGTAGTGAAATTAGTAAAAGTATATCTTCTTAAACCCTATGCCATTGAAAAACACGCGTTAATCTAACTTTAAATGTGTTGCAGACCATTATCCTTTAATTATACTACTTTTTTAAATAAACTTATTATCAAGCGAGAGCACCCTGAATGTCTTTCATCGCAGCGATTGTGGTGAGCAGAAACCTTTTACTAAAAATAAAAACGCTGAAGGCTGGTGATTTATATTAATCTCAATTATTTTATTTGACCCAAATTAATCGGAATTTAACACTGAAATAAAATTTTGGTTGTTATTATTATTTATTCATAATTAGAAGTAGGTACCTAATAACACTTTTCCAAACATTCCAAAAACCGACTTATTTTGTGGAAACAGGCTTATTTAAATACGTGTTGGTCAAAGAGGCTTACGTGCATAAGTACTTCTACGCAGAAATTCTTCAAATTTGACACTATTTGACTAAATGTAGTCCGTCGAGGTTTTATACAGAGTGTCCATCCGAAAGGTTTACTACTTTGTGTGCCTATAAAATTTGTTTAAATAAAAAATCCCAAATTTGAGCCTATTGCTAAAAATTTAAACATCGAAGATGGAGCTTAAAATTTTGCTTAATGCCTAAATAAAAAATCTTAAGCATACTAATTTGTTTTGGGCTAGAGTAATTGTATTTATATAGACCTAAAAATAAAAAATATAATCGTTTGAGCCCAAAAATTGAGTTTCGGCTTGTTTGATGATTTTCGGCTATGAAATTTTGTTACTCCTGAAATAAAAAATTTAAAATATTACAATCACTAATTGATATCGTAGGTGAGAAATAGGTGTATAGAGAGAGCACAAAACCAAATTGGTAAAATTTAGAGAAAGTACAGAGAAATGTAGAAAAAACTAATTTATAACAACAACTTTAACTAACTTGAACTCAATCATTTTGACATTAATTTTTGGTTTGTAAACAAATAAATTTTGTTTGTAAATAAATCCTTTACTGCACGATATACTATTTTACTGAACAAAAATTATTTTTCATTGGTATTTTTTATCACTGATAACAAAAATCACCTTTAAAAATGGAGGAAAAATTTATTTTTCATGGAAATCACGGGTTTTCACATTTTTTTTAATTGTTACAACTGAATACAATTCATCAAGTAATTTTTATTTTTTAAATTAGTCACTTGTGAATGAGAAGAGACCTATTGACCACCTCCATTTATAGGTTATTTACTGAAGCACTTAATCCATTAAATCAATTGGTTTCGTTCTCTGCAATCGTCTTCCTGCATATGAAATGTCCAACATACCACGAAGCTCTTCATTCATTTGTTGATAAATGCGTTGTCCATGTATTACTGCAAGTTTTTTATTTCTTCTTGAACCGTCGGGATCGTTAAGTCCCTATGAAGGTCCTCATTCCTAATGTATCACGGAGCGTTAACTATACCACGTAGCATTTTGTTTTGAAAAGTTTGTATCATTTTGGTGTTAGTTTTCTTTGTACAGCTTCAGAACTGTATTCCGTAAGTCCATACAGGCTTTAGCACCTGTTGATATAAAGCAATTTATTTTCGGTTGACAATTCCGAATTTTTCCTGTGCAGCCAATGCATTTTTCGATATTTCATATTAAGTTAATCATTTTCTTTTTAACGTGCTCTTTCCATCTGAGCCTGGTATCTAAGGTCATCCCTAGATATTTAGCCTTATTTGCATACGGAATCTGCTGAAAAAATAAAAAAAATATACAAAAATAATATTAAGGCTACTTAATAAGTATTTTTATTATCAGTATTTTTATTTTATTGTCTTTTAATTTTTAAAACGTTAAAATTCACATGCGTGGATTTCGATTCATTGAGCCCGATACGCCAGTTTCGTACATTTTTGATTTTGTCACATGCTTCTTGAAGTTTCATTGTCGATTCCTCGATAGTGTCTCCTAGTGAGAGAACTGCAGTGTCATCAGCAAATGTTGTAACGGTAACATCGTTTAATTGAGGTAGATCTCTGGTGTAGAGCAGGTAAAGACTAGGTCCCAAAACACTACTCTGCGGGACTCCTGCTGAAATTAGCTCTGCATATTCTGCTTCATATTTCGCCCGAAAGTGGCAATTCTCTATGTATGATTTTAAAATCAAAAAATATTATTTTGGTAAATCTCTATGTAGTTGGTAGAGTAAACCTCTGTGTCACACCTAATCGAAGGCCTGCGACACATCTAAGAAGATACTAGAGTAATTTTTTTTCTCTATGAACCTCTGTATGTCTATACGAACATGCTTAATAGTAGAGTGTTTCTCTCTGAAACCAAACTGATATTCTGGGATAAGGTTTCTTTGTTCTATGGTTCTTTTCAATTTTTTGAGCAACATCTTCTCAAACAATTTTGCTTGTGTTGGTAGAAGTGATATTGGCTGGTAAGATTTTCTATCGTTCCGGTTTCTGAATCATTATTACTTCTGCTACTTTCCACTGCATTGGTACATGTATTTTCCTGAAGATCGCATTGATTATCGCATTTTCATTCAGCTCCTTTATTATTTGCCCTGTTATCAGATCGTAACCAGCAGTTTTCTTTGCTTTTATGTTCTTAATTTCAGCTATTAGTTCATTCAGTGTTGCAGGCCTGATATCTTCGAAGTCAGGTATTTTGGGCGTATCGTATATCTCATATGATATTTCACGCAGTAAGGACAGAAAAAATATTTATGTCGCAGTAATAAATAAATATAGCTAACACTAAATAAATAAATCAATTTATTTCAAAAGAATTAAAATATAAATAAATAAAATAATATAATGTTACATATAATCAAATAAATATTTGAATTATTTAAAAAGTAAATACATTTAGTCAAACCAGTTTTGGTGCGGTACTAGAGATCGCATAAAAAAAATCGTCCGAAACTTCACACGAGTAGGTATAAAAAAAAGTTTTCGCAACACATTTAAAAGTTTTTTTATGCGGTGAATAAGGACCACAAAAAAAAACTCAAAACATTACGCAACCTGACGCAATACTTACGCAATGTGATGAAATATCAAAAATCGAAAAAACAAAATGGCCAACGTCAATAAACTAATTAGATTAACCATACTCAATTCTGTTCTAATTTGATTCAAATTCTGAAAGAACGTAAGTAGATTGTACTGAATAAATTTTTTTCATACCGCATAAAAAAATAGCACAAAAAAAGATTGCACAAAAAAAGTCCGGACGAAAACAGGTTTGACTGTAATTTATAATTAAAAATCATAAAATTTCAAAATTTTCCATTCTTTAGGTTATCGTGTTTTCTTTATCCGGCGTGCCACGATGTTTTTCTACTCGTTTGTAAAGTATCCAAGCATTTGCTACTGTGAGATCAAGCATATGGTAGAAAACTCTAATACTATACCATTTTTTGAACCTAATTTAATTTTTATAAGGTCCTAAATTGGCGTCCAGTAGGCCTACATTTATTATATTCCTTCACTATTGACGGACAGTCAACATTGATAGTGTCAGAATTTTTCTCCCATCTCGTGGACAAAGGCAGTAGAATTCTAAAAACAAATGTAGACATTAGAGTGACAACTTTTGTGTCTTTCCACTGAACTACAGTTATTTGGTTTCCCGTGATATTAGGCAACATCTCAAATGAAGAGCCTCTTTGTTGCGTATTCCAATATGAATCATGCGGCAATTTGGAATTCGGTATACGATTTTTTCGAGCTGTTTCTATATTTTCCGTTTTAGCAATTCGGCTAATAATCTAATAGACGAATAATAGTTATCAATACATAACTTATAATTCATATTTGAAGGATGTATTCGTGCAAGATGAATTACAACATTGGAAGCCGCTCCCAAATTTAACTCGGAGTGTTCGATCCAAGTTCCTGAAGCCATAAATCATCACCTGAAACACATACAAACATCTGTAACTAAACCAATCATTCAATTAGTCATCGAGTCCACAACTACACTCGAAATTGCAACCATTATCAACCGCCGAGAATCGTCCCTATAGTTTGATTTAGTTATCTGAAATATAATTTAAATTAATTTAAGTCCATACGTACATATATTGTAATAATTTACTTACCGATTAGTTTAATGCCTTTCCCAGTTTCAATCCCCTTGTACATAACTTGCACAAGTATATAACTTATTATGTACTTTAATTCACTAAGTATCCCCTTATAAATTGTATATTTCTTGGTCAACTTAATTTATACATATATAAGATATGTATGTTATGTGAAGTTGACCCAAATGTCAGCCCAAAAAAACGCAGTGGCGACACGAAAACTATAATTTCTGTCACGTATGAACTGTCAGCCCAAAAAAATCGTATGTCACGATATTTTAATGATGTCAGCTCAAAAGACAAAATATTTTTCTGTCACGTATGAACTGTCAACCCAAAAAAATCGTATGTCACGACATATGATGTCAACCCAAAAAACTAAAATATTTCTACTTCTAAAAAATCAATACTTAACTAAAATAAAAAAGTTTCAGGAGGTTGTGAAACCGATCTGGTTCTAGCCTTTACGAGTAAGAAGTTTCAGGAGGTTGTGGTGTGATCCTCATACCGAGAATGGCCTATATTAAGCCGCTTTAAGAACAAACATATAATTTAATGGAAGTTGAGATTTTTGGTGTTGGTCATCGAGTAAGAAGTTTCAGGAGGTTGTGGTGTGATCCTCATACCGATAATGGCATATATTCAGCCGCTTTAAGAACAACCATAAAATTGAGTGGAATGTAGGGGAAATCTGTGAACCGTAGTTGGCAGTAACTCCTAATTAAAGCGTTTTCTATTTTTATAGTTTTTCCAAAATTCATTATAAACAAAAATATTCTAATTATAATTTGCTATGAAATTGGTCCTAAATTTAAGCGAAAATGTTTTTCAGACAATTTGACTGATCGGTAATAAACTTTGTACGTCAGACTTTTCAAAAATTTAGCTAAAACGAATTTCTGGGGGTGGGCACGTTTCGACGAAAATTTTTTAATTTTTTCAATGTTGAAAGGTATACAATTTACGAAAGCCGACTAATAACTATAAGATTCTAATAAATTTAGAGATTTAAGTTTTCCAGAAGAGTAGGAATGAAGATTTTTGGCCTAACAAAAGTTTTTACCAAAATTTTGGTAAGTTGTATTTCTCGCCTTAGAAATCAACTATGATGTATTCGAGATTTACGGTGTCCCAACAAGAGCGCCGGTTTTAAATTTGCCATCATTTTGATAATACGAGTACGGTGATTTTTTTTGACAATTGTCAAGTACAGATCACGCGATTTAAGAATATGGAGAAGCATTCAAACCAAACAACGTTTAATTATTGTAAAAACACATTACAAAAATGGTGAAAGTTTTGCGAAAACAGTTTGCCAATTACGTCAAGTTTTCGGTCGCAATAACGCACTAAATTAATCGACAATGACGCGTTTAATTGCAAAATTTGAGACCAAATTTATGCTGGTGGATCAGAAGGTCATTGTTCGTCGCCGTCCTTGTGCATTTTGGACTGGCGGAGTAATTGGGCCGTATTTCTTTGAAAATGCGCTAACTGTTAATGTGTCGCGAAATGTTAACGAAGTTTTTGTGGCCCGAATTGGATGTAATTGATGTGGAGGATAAGTTTTTCCAACAAGACGGTGCGACCTGCCACACAGCACGTGAAACAATGGTGTTACTGCAGACTAAGTTTCCAGGCCGTGTCATTTCTCGATTTGGCGATCTAGATTGGCCACCAAACTCGTGTGATCTAACACCGATGGACTTTTTTCTTTGGGGCTATGTGAAGGAAAAGGTGTATGCGAATAAGCCTGATACAGTTGAACATCTTAAAAAGGAAATACGGCGCGTTATTGGTGGAATACAGCCACATTTATGCAAAAACGTTATTGAAAATTTCAATGACATCCATTCCTTTAATTGTCAGGTTATACCTCCCAACAATAGTTCCCTGGCAGAACTTAGCCACTGAAAGCAGTGTCCATCCCCCTCGACGTCAGTTGAAGCGTTGGTTTATACCGACGTGTCCGCGAAAGGGTTAATTTCAATAGAAAATTATTATTAATCACATGTAAAACTGCTATGGAAAGCTTTATATCGATTTTGTCTCGTGAGTTACTCATTTAAAATAAGTGAAGCAAAAAAAATCGAATACGTGCACAGTGTATAATACACAATTATGTATGTTCGTATTTGTGTCATTTGTATGAAGAACAGTAACAAATTAACGCGATCCGGGCGAATCGGTTTATTTGTTATTATGCTTATTTCCTTTTCTCAGCACATTACGTCTGCTCTCGAGCTGTGGAGTGTCATTATTTGACATGCTAATATATTTTATATTTAATTTATATTATCCAAAATTAATTTTATATGTTTTAATAAACATTTATAAATCAATTTATTTTAAATTTCATAAATTTTAAAAATAAAATGTTAACTATAAAAAAAATCGAAAATACATATACAACATAAAAATATGGCTTTTACAATGGTTAACCCTTTGAGTGCCAAAAAGCGCGATCGTGTTCCTCAATACACTAGCCGAAATCATGTTGACTCTCAAAGGGTTAATATGAATAAACAAAAAAAGAATGGCACGTGACTTGCATATGCAGTAAAACAATCATACGCACGAAACTAACACAAACACAAATAACTACTATATCTTTCTGGTTACACTCATTTCGTTTCACACATTTCGAGACAAAATCGATATACTGCTCTATTTGCCTGCGACAAAGTGTGTTGAGTTAGTAAGGAAATGTATATGGAATATACTCGAGTTCCCGACGAAATTCACACCTTATTTCCAATTTGTTTATTTTTTCTTTTTAGTCGGGATTCACACCGATACCGACATTTTTATGACACTTTTCTTTGGCGATTAGCACGGATTTCCGTGTACATAACATGGTTCTTTCCATACCCTAGTAGCAAAAAATCGAATGTTTATACCAAAAAATTATACTGAGGAATAACAAAATCAATTTAGTTTTGTATAAATGATTAGTTTAAATAGAAAATATACTTAAATTGGTTAAAGTTTAATATATTTATATACCAAAATACTGCTTAAATTATACATCTCAAAAATTATACAAATTTAAATACTGTGAAACCTGTTAAGTTGGACACCTTTTTAAGTTGGTCAACTGGCTGAATTGGATGATTTTGTCTTGCACCAACTGGCTAAGTTGGAAGATTTTGTCTTGCATTTTCAATTATTCTTCAACAAAAAATTTATTGCGTGGACGCCCTAAAGCTGTTAATTTTGGTTTTGGTTTAAACCCTTTTCAAGTTGGACACCTTTATAAGTTGACCATTTTTTACGGTACCGTGAGTGTCCAACTTACACAGTTTCCATTGTATTAATTTTATATATAGAAATATTTAAATTTAGTGAAAATTAAACATAAATAAAAAATAAAAAAATTTCAACCTAAAATTAACTCTTAAATTCAAATTTTAAACTAAATTAAGTATTTTTGGGATAAACACTTAATACAGTGTTTTATAGTTTAATTATGGTTAAATATTTTATACAAATTTAAATATTAATTTTGTATATAGAAATATTTAAATTTAGTCAAAATTAAACATAAATATACATAAAATATTTTAACCGAAAATTAACCCTTAAATTCAAATTTTAAACTAAATTTAGTATATTTGGGATAAATACTTAATACGGTAGTTTTATAGTTTAATTATGGTTAAATATTTTATATAAATATTAGTTTTGAATAAAGAAATATTTAAATTTAGTCAAAATTAAACATAAATTTAAAAAATTGTTTTAAGCGAATTATTGGAATCGAAAATTGTTTGAGAAAAATAATATTTTTAATCATCATTTTTCATCCCGCACGAGAGACGAAATCCCCGCATAAAAGGAAAATTCCCCACGACCTGGCAACACTGATGCGCATCAATACTATCGTGCTGAAAAAATATATTTAGTTGTAATCGTATTTCGCGGTCTTTTGTATGTTGGTGTGCTGGCGTAGTTTGCAGCAAATGAAATAAACCAAATTAACTATATTTTAAGTTTAATTGTGTATCTAAATATTGTTACGGTGACATCTAGTTTAGAATAGAATAAGTTATTTTAATAAGTTGCTCAATCTTAGTTTGGCATGGATCAACATTTATTTTAATATATTAATTTATTTTGTTAGGAATTAAACTCTACATAGTTATTGCTTTGGTGGTGCAATGGTTAAGATGCGTACACCGCTAAGTGTTATTATCCCAAAAGTCGCCGGTTCGAGTCTAGTCGGAATCAAAAATTAAGCGATTATTATTCTAATTAGGCAACGATGTTATCGGATCAAGTATTCACTACACTGATTAAGAATTGACAACGGCGTGAAATAATCAATGCAGGGGAATTGATGACGTTGGCATGTCCGCGAATACAAACAACTACATGGAAATGATTTAAACAATTTAAAAGATTAAATAAAAGTGCCTTGTATACTAAGTATCTTACAAATTATGGTTAAGTTTATAGCTTACGTATATACTTATTAGCCGCCATCTTAAATAATAGGCAAAATCATGCGAATTGATTTTGTATACTTATTTGGTGTGAAATGTCACAACAATAGGAATCGTTTTGTTTCTCATGAGAAAATATATATTGTGTAGCCTACTTATTCAGATAAGTGACCTTGTTAGCATACTTACATCGCGATTCTGGCGATAGGCATTAGATATGACTATCTAAATGGAGATATTTTGTTAAGCCTAGTTTTTTAAGTACAAAGTCTTAACCGGTATTCCGGCAAAGCCATCTTAAAAGAGTGATATGGAAACTATCAACTGTGTTGTGAAAGACTGTTAATAATATCCGATGATAAACAAACTAAAAAAAAATATTGCCACTGCATTTTATCTCTACTAGACTCCACCGCATTTTATTGGATCATTCTTTTCCACAAATATCCCGAAATGCACGAGCTATATTCGTTTCCATAAATATCCCGAAGGGCCTGAACCTGAACTACAAGAGATCAGTTCGAAACTTCGAAGTACCATTTCATTAACTTTGCGATTATCTAACGCGAATTTTTATAAATTCACTCAAAAATCCTAGTATTTTGATGAAACTTTCCAAAATGTTAATTTAAATTATTGATGATCGATCAGACTCAAGCGTAAACAATTAGAATTTTCTACACAGAGAATCAGAAGTATATGTACGAGAAATTTATGAGATTGCAATAGTTATGTGTTTGAGGCCAGACGATCATCCTTAGCAGAAAGTAAACGATGCATCCCTAATGAACTAATTAATGATCGAGCCTTTATTTATAAACTTTTTGGGTTTTGATGAATATTTATATGAACAATTTTACGATCTTCATCATAGTCTTTATGTGTAAGTACGAGCTCCTGCATCTAGTACTTATCAGTTCTTGCCATTAGAGCCGTATATATTTTTTTAGATTAGATATTAACTGGATGATAATAATTAATACACCAAATAATAAATTTGTTGGGGTTTTAATTACCAATAGTTTGTCAGTTTTGGTTTCAGGATTTTAGAAGCTTAACTAAGACTTACTGGTCTAACTACAAAAATTCAGTTAAATTCTTTACTAGTGCAACATATAATCTCATTAATTTGGTGATTTTTTATTTTTTAGCGAATTGTTTGGCCTCTTGAAACTTTGGAAAATGTTCATCAATTGAAAAATAACCACTAACAATTTGTACACAATTTCTGGGACCGTGTGAGTTTTTACGTTTTTGTGCTTGAGATGTGATAAACAATTTCCAGTAGCTAAATTAAATTAAAAACACTTTTATGTTATTTATTGTTGATAAGAAGTTTGAAAGGTTTCAGATAGGAACATTTGCCATAGTAACGAACATAAAAACATAAACATTTCCGAGAAAATCATATGCCAGCCATCAAAAAGGAGTATATACTGAGGTACTGCTGATCCTTTAAAAATACCATACATTCACCACTCTATCTCAATTCAAGAGCTGCGAAAATTATCAAGTACCTACATGGCAAAATTAGTACCTATATGTTTTTCTGATATAAAATGAATTATCGCATTATTAGACACTAGAATCCAAAAACAAGAACTTCGTATTGTTGGTTGATAATAATATAATTTCAATATAAATTCAATCAACTAATCACCGATTTACCTAATTCGTTATTTGAGACTAATTTGAATCAGAGCTTTAAGTATTAACTTTTAACTAAAGAATTAGACAAACAATTCAAATAGCAGTCAGTGAATTTTTATTTAGTGTTTTACGTATTACGAATTCAATCTTCAGATATAGTTAGCGCCTTGAGCTCAATTCCATCAAACCAAAAATGTATATTCTAATGTGAACTGAAACCAATAGACCGAATTGAAAATCTCCATTGTATATTCAACAAATAAATGACATAAATTCAAATGCCTTGATTGATGTACATTCAAAACGAAAACCAACAACTACACAAACACACGCAAAAAATCTTTGAATCAGCCAAAAGTTAGAATAAATTAAACTGAACTCTATTCATCCGAAAAACGACGAGAAAAACAGTCAGTCCAACAACAAAAAATCTTTCGAAACAAACCCTATTGTGTAATCCATTCTGGTGTTCCTTTAGAAATACATATATAAAAAAATTTGCATCTCGCGCAATAGAAAAGGACACACACCATATGATGGTAACTCTGCATATTATGTGTATATAGTGTACGAACACCATCCAGAAATGTTCCTGGAATGAGGTTTAATGACGGCGACTACGCTGATGATGATGATGATGATAAAATATAGCGGAAGTGATATAAAAAAAAATATTCATAAAGAATTGTATATGAACTAAGCAAAGTGGGTGAAACAACAACATACACAACAATAGAACATCAATAACAGCATCACCGCTATAACAATAATATTCTATCGTCCGATTTTTTTCGGATTTTCCATTTTCATTTTTAAGAGAAACAACCATTCGCAGAACGATGATTGAGAATGTTGGTTATAAAAATCGTATGTTTATGTTTGTTTTTTATACATTTTCACGGGTTTTTCATGTATTATTATTATTTTTTTCGCAGAGTACCGTCGTCGTTGTTGTGTGTATGCTTGTGTCCCATGTTGTTGTTGTTGCTTTATATGATTGGAAAATACAATTTCTGATTGCATACAAACTAAGGTAGGTTTTGCGTTTTTTATTGTTGATTTTTCGTTTAAAAATTAAAAATATATACACAAACTAGAGAAACTACCATAAATACGAGGAGTATATACGTTTTGTCGTCTCAAAATCGATAAGTTTTGATAAGAGTTTGATTGGTAAACAAAACTACACAGATAAAAATACAACAACAGCATTATAGGAATATTTCAATTAGATATGAGAATTCCGCCGCTTCTATAAATAAACGATAAAACTATAAAACCATTTATGTTTGGTACGAAAACGAACATTAATCTCGAAATGGATGTGTGTCTCTATTTGAGTTTCGAGTCCAGAAATGTTTCCTATATTGTACCTACACATAATCGATCTCTTCGATTTAGCATTTTTTTTTTTTTAATTTATTGCATATACCGAGGTAGGTATATTTCGAAAGCGAAAAAAGCGCAATATACCTGTATACGGTTTTATATTATGTGTTTTAGCAAAAAATTGTAGCTATTTCTAAATATTGTTTATTGATTGTTTGTTGTAAACGGGATACATGATAGGTTCAAAATATTTATGAATAATATTTTTCCACCTCGCACAAGAATGTTTCTTATATATATATACATAAATATTGGGCTCAAGGGGGATGAACGCTTTCTAATTTAAATAACATTTTCGAACAAACCAATAAATTTTAAAAAGCTTACCATGTCTCAATATGCTTAATTACTGTAAAGTTTTAAAACTAAGTTGATACGTGCAGTTTAATATATAAATTAGACTAATCCAAAAAAAAAAACTGGGTATGGTTTAAACAAAACGGAAAACCCCGTCCCTCCAATCTAAGTTGATTTTTATATTATTTTACAAAGTGAAAATAAGTGGACTAAGAAAAAGTTATTTTCGAGGTGGTTGGTGTCCTCTCAACAGTCTAGACGGCGTTTTCTTGTTTTACAAACTCTAAATAAAATTTGCAACAAAAATGGTTAATTTTTCCAATCATAATTTTTGATGTTAGCTGTTTTTCGACCACTCTACGGCCCAAACAAGTTACTTGTTCTGATAAAACTTAATATTTAAGGTTCTTTGAAAAATTGGGAGATCTTAGACCCAAATTTAGCGGGAATCGGTGCACTGGAAGTTGCGCTTCCATATATTTTTTTGCAAAATATTTTAAAAGTAAATTTGCAACACACTGGTCCAGATAAATTAAATTTGAAAGAAAAGTAATTCCTGTCGATATTCTGATAGTTAAGCGGAAGCGACGATTATCGAAAAAACATACTTGTTAATTGGAACTTCCTCATTTTGTGTAAATATTTTGTATAATATAGGATTTACAAAAATTTTTCATTAAAACAAAATTCTATACTAAATTGGTAACAAAAACGCTTCTATAGGGTTTTCCAATAGGAATGATATCATTTTTAAGTGATGTTGTATATCCACACGCATTTAGAACACATACAGCACTTAATGAATTAGACTTTGTATTATTACACGTTTGATATATTTATTAGATCGAGTACTTTCTATACATTAGGTTATACAATTAATTAATTAATAAGTTTAACAGTTTTTAGATATTAAGTTTTAATAGTAATCAATTATTTTATTAGCTAAAGTGATAATACAGCTTTTGACTTCAGATCTCGACTGACTTATCGGAATACATTTTATAAAACAACTAATTTCTGTTGTATATGTGTTAGCTCAAGTCAGCCGGTATATATAAAATACAATTGAATAACAAGTTAATTTACATAGATAAAATATTGTTGTACATAATAAGACTATATACATAATTAAATGTTTAATTTCAGCGCTGCACAACCTATACAATATTGTGCAACACAACAGTCCTCCCCCCAAAAAGTGATAAATTATGTAGTAATTTATGTCAAATAAACTTATAAACTAATTTAATTCCAAAATTATTTAAATTTAAAATCCAAAATTATTAAATTTAATTATTTTTGATTACTTAATAAATAATTGCATAAAAAAATTTTAACTGACTTACTTCAGAAGAAGTTCAATTCAATGAAGAATGTTCTTTTTTTTTTTTTTTTTTTTTTTTTTTTTGTAGAACAATTGATAATATTTTTGGTAATTCTTTAATATATGTAATGTTTTAATCTGTTGTTGTGTACTGTTTTCACTTGTCGATTTACTATAATTTGAGTGTTTTCAGGAGAAATGACTTTAATTACCTCGTATGGTCCAAACCATGGTGGATCAAATTTTGTTTTTGACTTTAACTCGTTCGTTAGCAAAACTTTATCACCTATATTAAACGTTTTTGATGAGCAAGATTTGTCGTAATACGTTTTAGATTTTTCTTTACTTTTCATTATATTATTTCGTGCGACTTGCCAAGAATTTTGAAGTCGATTCTTTAGTTCTAAACAATAGCCTGAAACATTATACGTTGGCTCGGGATTTCTCTTTATTGAATTTGGAATTGTAGGTACACATCCGAATAGTAATTCAAATGGCATATATTCTGTTACACAGTGGGGAGTTGAGTTGTATGTGAACATAGCGTACGGTAACCATTGATCCCAGTTTAAAGGATCGTTTGAAGTATAATTTCGAAGATATTGAGCGAGATTCAAATGCGACTTTTCCAGCGCTCCATTAGATTGAGGATGATAAACAGAAGTATTCAGTTTTTTAATGCTTAATAACTTGCATATATCTTTAAACAATTGGCTCATGAAATTACTTCCCTGATCTGTTACTATTGATCTGGGTATTCCATATCTACAAACAAAATTCTCTGAAAAGGCTTTAGCAACCTCAAAAGACTCTTGCGATTTCAACGGCACGGCCAATGAATATTTAGTTAAATCGTCTTGCATCGTAAGTATGAATTTATTACCTTCATACGAAGGAACAAGAGGACCTACGATATCAAGGAATAGCTTTTCAAAAGGTTCCGTAGAAGTAGTTGTTATTCGCATTGGTATTTTAGTACGTTTTCCAGCTTTGTTCTTTTGGCATAATGAGCATTTTTGAATGAATTTTCTCACAAGCGACACCATTTTCGGAAAATAGTAGTAACACTTTATTCGTCGCGTTGTTCGTAAAACACCCTGATGTCCACCTAAAGGTGTACAATGGAATTCCTCGATAATTTTGTTTATGTCAGACTCCGATTCAATATTTGTAACGATGTTTTGTGGTGATGAAGTAGGAGAACTAGTAGGTGAAGAAGAATTTGCAGGAATCGGTGAAATAGGATTTGTAGGAGTAGGATTAATCGACAAATTATTATTTTGATTTAGAATTTTGGATTGCGCTCTAGTAATGGCTAGCACATCATTTGTAATATTAGAACAAGGATTAACTACTCGACTTAGAGTGTCTGCATTTTGATTTGATTTTCCTGGTTTGTATAAAATTTCGTAATCATATTCGTCCAAATCGATTCGCCATCTCAAGAGACGTGATGATGGTTTAGGATTTTTTGAAAGCCAAATCAATGGACGATGGTCAGTTTTTATTACGAATTTTCCATAGACGTAGGGATGGAAACGTTTAACTGCCCAAACAATTGCCAATAACTCCTTTTCAATTGTTGGGTAATTTCGTTCAGCAGTGTTTAAGGAACGACTAACGAAAGCTATAGGAAGATCTATTTTTTGAGATCTTGGTTTTTGAGATAAGATTCCCCCAATTGCAAAATCACTTGCGTCGGTAGTTATGATAAAAGTTTCTTTGAAATCAGGATAAATCAAAATTGGCGGTGATGTACGTTTTTGTTTTAATGTACGGAATGAGCTATCGCAGAATGCATCAAAAATAAATGGAACGTCCTTTCGTAACAACCGATTGAGAGGTTCAGCGAGCTTGGAGTACTCATTGATGAATCTACGATAGTAGCCAGTGAGACCCAAGAACGACTTGATTTGGGTTGGATTACACGGAATAGGAAAATTTATTACAGCTTCTATTTTTGTTGGATCGGGTTTAACACCTTTATTCGTTACAATATGACCAAGATAAGTTACTTCGGTTCTAAGGAAATTACATTTACGCGGTTGTAACTTAAGATTGTAATTTTTAAAACATTCTAAAACGCTAATTAATTTCTTATTATGATCCACTAAGTCGTATCCATATATCACAACGTCGTCTAAGTACGTAAAACATTTAATTCCATTTAATCCACTTAAGACTTGGTTCATTAAACGTTGAAATGTGGCAGGTGCGCCTTTAAGACCATACGGCATCCTGTTCCAACACAAAGTTCCCCAAGGTGAATTAAATGCTGTTTTCGTTTTGTCATTTGGATGCATCGGAACTTGGTGATAACCACTCGCTAAATCCAATGTTGAAAAATAATTCGCTTTGCCCAATTGGTCTAAAATCTCTGTTATGTTTGGCAATGGGTAAATGTCATCTATGGTCATTTGGTTTAATTTCCTAAAATCGACTACTAACCTCCATTTCTTTTCATTGTCTTTAGATTTCTTTGGTACGATTAGTAGGGGTGAATTATATGGGCTTGAACACGGTTCGATTATATTATCTTTTAACATCTCGTCTAATTGTTTTTTCATTTCATTTTTGACGGCTTCTGGATGTCGATAATTCTTTGTGTGTACTGGTCGGGAGTTAGGAGTGAGAGGAATTTCATGATATGTTGCATTTGTTGTCGTCAATTTATCTCCGGGAAGATGGAAAATTTCATTAAATTCAAAACAAATTTGTAAGATTGAATTTTTTTCTATGTCATTTAAATGTTTCGTATCAATTTCAGATTTTAGTAATTGTAACCTATTGGAAATTTCATTCGAATTTGAAATCTGTTTTAAATTAAAAACTTCGTAGTCGCATAGTGGTTCAAATGGAATAGATAAATTATCGATTTTTGTGATATTTTCATTCGTGTTTAAAATACTTAAGGGAATAAATGAATGCTTTGGATTTGCTATGACACTTGCCATATAAACGCCTGGAAATATTTCCTTTGACTGACAGAAGTAGTCTCTATCAAAATTTTTTGAGATTGGTAATTTTAAAATAGTTTCAACTCGTGCGGGAATTGTGATTGAAACTGAATTTATAAATTCTTGACCAGTAGGCATTGAACAAAATGGAATAGAAATGTAGGATTTATCTTTAGATGGAATTGTAACCGTCTTTACGGCATAATCAATTTTACATTTATTGTTTTCGAAAAAATTTCTACCAATTATTCCGGCACAAGGTATTGGAAAATCATTCGGAACAATTTGGAAATCTTGCGAGATTGATCCGTTATCAGGACATTTGATTATTGAATGGCACAATGCTAAAGTTAAAATGCGATCGGAAGATATTCCTCTTATATAACAAGTTTTATTCAAAAAGCAAATTACGTTATCATGAATGCATTCGCGTTTGATTATACAAATGTCTGATCCGGTGTCAACTAAAAAATGGTTTTTAACAGACTTAAGAATATCTATGGACAATTCGACAAATTTATTATTAGAATCTTCATTATTAAATGCAGGTAGTTGATAAAATATTTCATGAACTGTATTGAAACTAGGATTAGGATTTTTCTCACTACTATAATTTGTATTTATGGAATTAGAATTAATATTACAAACTATGGCCTTTGAACTAGAACTTTTTGTTTGGTTAGATATAGTTGTATTAAGTATTTGATTTGTATCATTTTTGTCTGAATGCAGTTTTAAATTTGTGAAGCCCGGACCACTGCATTCGTTTGGTCGAGCTGATTGCAGTTTACCGAACTAGAAGATGTATTTTGGCCTGAATTTTCGAATTTAGAATTATCATTTCTATTAAAATTAGTAGATCTACGATTATTGAATTCACGCTTTCTACACTCGTTTATAGTATGACCAAAATGTTTGCAATAGTTACATTTATTAGTACGAATATTATTTGATGATTCAAATGTCGGAGCTCTTTGACTATTTCTATTTAAACTTTGGTTGTAATTTTGATTTTGAATTGGGATTGGAAATTTAATAGGAATAGAATTAGGATTAGAAGGAATAGAATTAGGATAACTATTAGTATTATTGTTCTGGTTAGGTTTAAATGAAAAACAAGATTTAGCAGTATGCCCTATGCGTTGGCATAGCTGACATTTTTCACGAGTATTATTTCGGTAACTATATGAATTAGTATTAAAATGGAATTGGGGATATCCGCTTGAAGTATTCGTAGTAGAAGCTTCTTCTTCGACTGCCTTTGACACTGCATCTTTAAGTTTCTTAAATCTACAAGCTTTTACTAATAATCGAAATGGCTCTTTCAATCCGTTTTGGAACGTATTTAATGCTGTAATTGAATTTAAGTTTTTAATGTGCTGTGCCGCCGCTTCTCCTTCTCTAGCAATGCAAGCATTATTAAGATCAGCGAGTAATTGTTCGACTTTAGACGCGAACTCCCTAACTGATTCATTGCGTTGCTGTCGGAGCTGCACTAGTTCGACTTGTAATTGTTCGACAGGGCGAGTATCAGAGAATTGTAACTCTAATTCAGCTTTTAATTCTTTAAACGATTCGAAATTTTTATACTTTATAATTTCAAATGGTTTCTCGCCTAGTTTCGATTTTAAAATATTTAGAAATAATAATTGATCTTCTTTTATAGTTAACGGATTATACACTATTTCACAGCAAGTAAAGAATTTAGCCAATTTATTAGGAGATCCGTCGAACTCCGGTATAATTTTCAGCATTTGATCGATATTTAACTTAGACATGTTTTGCTCTTGATTTAATTCTGTAAAAGATTTATTTAATGATTCCGTATCAAAGTTTATTACACTTGGTCTAAAATTATTAGGATGATTTATATTTAAGCAATTATTTTCTTCGGAAAGCCTCAAACTACGATTTAATTTAGATAACGAGCACTCAACAACAGTTTTATCATTTGGTGAATTTAAATTAGTTAGAGAATTATCAGAATTATCATTTGTACTACTTACAGTTATTATTGACTTTTCCTCGTTTTCACTATCGGATATATCGGATTCATCATTTAATGTGTCATCTCCTTCTTTCATGTGAATTGAGTTTCTTCCGCAGTATTACATGAACTTCAAAATTTTTCATTAATTCATGACAACAAAATTATTAACTGCTTGATGAAGGCTGATCAGGAACGGTGTTTCTCGAATCAACAGTTGACCACTGGTACATCAGCCGATTGATCCATCAGGAACACAGCCGCTATCTGTACTTGAATTTACAGTATCTCGATGATGATGATGATCTGGTTCACTGCTTTTATTAATTCCGAAGGTCAGCAACAATTTGTGTATTTTTTTTTTTTTAAAGATGCTTCGAACGAAGATTTATGAATCTACATTTGATTATATTATGTAGTGTATCGTATTATTTGCAATTCAATGAACCTTGTATAATCTTAGTTTATGATTTATTATAATTTGATAAATACAACTTTTATATTTCTAACATTATTATTATTTCACCACAAGTGTGTTTATAATGTACTTGGATAATTATATATGGTTTATAGTGGACAATTATGAATAACTTCTAATGAGTAATTATAAACTTGAACGTTATTTAATTTAGCGTTATTTGCACATAACATTGTAATTTTTTGTCACAAGCTGTTGTATAATTGTTTTATGCGAGATTAGCGTAAATTTCGCTGTCACCAAAATGTTGTATATCCACACGCATTTAGAACACATACAGCACTTAATGAATTAGACTTTGTATTATTACACGTTTGATATATTTATTAGATCGAGTACTTTCTATACATTAGGTTATACAATTAATTAATTAATAAGTTTAACAGTTTTTAGATATTAAGTTTTAATAGTAATCAATTATTTTATTAGCTAAAGTGATAATACAGCTTTTGACTTCAGATCTCGACTGACTTATCGGAATACATTTTATAAAACAACTAATTTCTGTTGTATATGTGTTAGCTCAAGTCAGCCGGTATATATAAAATACAATTGAATAACAAGTTAATTTACATAGATAAAATATTGTTGTACATAATAAGACTATATACATAATTAAATGTTTAATTTCAGCGCTGCACAACCTATACAATATTGTGCAACACAACAGTGACGTTTCGGCCATTTGTAATATGTCATGATCTGCCATTTTTTATTTCATTGTATTCAGCAATGTTTACAATTTTATCATGGTGAGATATACGCAAGAACAACGTTTACAAATTATTATATTGTTTTATTATCAAAATAATCGTTCTCCAATTGCAAGTTTTCCTGCGCTTTTGCCATTTTATAGTCGTAATAATCGTCCAAGTGTGCTCGCTATTCATCGAATTGTTGAAAATTTTGAGCGTACATTTTCTTTACATAATGTTCAAGTGCCAATAAGATAAAGAAACGCTCGAAGTAACGCAATTTGTCGATTCCAAGAAGTTCTCAAGAATTGGGACTGTCTCAAACCACAACCTGGCGGATTTTGAGAAAGGATTTGGGTTTGCATCCCTATTAAATAGTTCTCACTCAAGAACTGAAGCCCTTCGACCACCGTAAATGTCGTGAATTTGCTGATTTTGCCTTGGAACAACTTGAAAACGATAACGATTTTTTTAAGAAAATCATCTTCTCCGATGAGGCTCACTTTCATCTGAGTGGTGCGGTAAATAAACCAAACGGTCGATTCTGGTGCGAACAAAATCCACAAATTATTCATGAAAAATCATTACATTCACCTAAATTGACAGTTTGGTGTGGTTTTTGGTCTGGTGGAATAATCAATGAACCTTGTATAATCTTAGTTTATGATTTATTATAATTTGATAAATACAACTTTTATATTTCTAACATTATTATTATTTCACCACAAGTGTGTTTATAATGTACTTGGATAATTATATATGGTTTATAGTGGACAATTATGAATAACTTCTAATGAGTAATTATAAACTTGAACGTTATTTAATTTAGCGTTATTTGCACATAACATTGTAATTTTTTGTCACAAGCTGTTGTATAATTGTTTTATGCGAGATTAGCGTAAATTTCGCTGTCACCAAAATGTTGTATATCCACACGCATTTAGAACACATACAGCACTTAATGAATTAGACTTTGTATTATTACACGTTTGATATATTTATTAGATCGAGTACTTTCTATACATTAGGTTATACAATTAATTAATTAATAAGTTTAACAGTTTTTAGATATTAAGTTTTAATAGTAATCAATTATTTTATTAGCTAAAGTGATAATACAGCTTTTGACTTCAGATCTCGACTGACTTATCGGAATACATTTTATAAAACAACTAATTTCTGTTGTATATGTGTTAGCTCAAGTCAGCCGGTATATATAAAATACAATTGAATAACAAGTTAATTTACATAGATAAAATATTGTTGTACATAATAAGACTATATACATAATTAAATGTTTAATTTCAGCGCTGCACAACCTATACAATATTGTGCAACACAACAGTGACGTTTCGGCCATTTGTAATATGTCATGATCTGCCATTTTTTATTTCATTGTATTCAGCAATGTTTACAATTTTATCATGGTGAGATATACGCAAGAACAACGTTTACAAATTATTATATTGTTTTATTATCAAAATAATCGTTCTCCAATTGCAAGTTTTCCTGCGCTTTTGCCATTTTATAGTCGTAATAATCGTCCAAGTGTGCTCGCTATTCATCGAATTGTTGAAAATTTTGAGCGTACATTTTCTTTACATAATGTTCAAGTGCCAATAAGATAAAGAAACGCTCGAAGTAACGCAATTTGTCGATTCCAAGAAGTTCTCAAGAATTGGGACTGTCTCAAACCACAACCTGGCGGATTTTGAGAAAGGATTTGGGTTTGCATCCCTATTAAATAGTTCTCACTCAAGAACTGAAGCCCTTCGACCACCGTAAATGTCGTGAATTTGCTGATTTTGCCTTGGAACAACTTGAAAACGATAACGATTTTTTTAAGAAAATCATCTTCTCCGATGAGGCTCACTTTCATCTGAGTGGTGCGGTAAATAAACCAAACGGTCGATTCTGGTGCGAACAAAATCCACAAATTATTCATGAAAAATCATTACATTCACCTAAATTGACAGTTTGGTGTGGTTTTTGGTCTGGTGGAATAATCGGTCCGTATTTTTTTCGAAAAGAAGCTGGTAACACCGTTATCGTCAATGGAGATCAGTATAGATCGAGATAACCAACTTTTTATGGCCGAAATTGGAAGAAGTTGATCTTGACAACATTTGGTTCCAACAAGGCGGGGCTACGTGCCACACAGCAAATGCAACAATTGAATTATTGCGAGAAAAGTTTGGAAATTCGATTATTTCAAGAAATTATGATATTGAATGGCCTCCAAGAAGTTGTGATTTAACACCATTAGACTATTTCTTGTGGGGTTGTTTGAAGTCATTGGTCTTTAGCAATAAAACAAACTCTCTTCAAGCTTTACAAGTCAATTTGATTTAGTGGGAAAAGTGCTCGAAAATTGGGTTCATCGAATTCGTTCCTGCAGAAGAAGTCGTGGATTCCATTTGAATGACGTTTTATTCAGAACTTAATTGTATTGTATTTCACATTAAATAAAAAACATTTTAATTTCCTTAACAATTAGTGTGTTTTTTTAAGAAATCATTATCACTACGTTATCATTAAAAACCCTGTATTAGATATCATTTTTGGTCCAAACTCTTTTATTTTAATTTTAAAATAGAAAATTGTTTTTAAAACAACATTTTTGATGTATTTTTTATTTTTTAGCCGACAACTGGGGGCTGCGATTACCACGGGGTCTGCTTTGCTGAGATTTTCTTTCATGCGATCAAATTTATAAATGCATGTGTTAGTATGTTATACACATTTTGAAACTGTCAGCAAATTGTCGGGAGGCTATTTCACGAAAAAATTATCAAGAAATTTTTACGAAATGTCAAATTAAAATACACTTTTAATGTTATGTTTTGTCATTTTAATGTAAACATAGTGTTAAGACGTCGGTTTTCTGTTTTAAAATAAAAATTAATTAAATTTTAAAAATCTTAATTAAATTTTTATTAAGTCTACAGTGTCTTTGCTATACAGTTTTAACATAAAAATTTTTAAGTGGGTTAACAATATTTACGGATATGTTGACATTTGAAGAAATTATTGTGAGATTAAAACGGCAAAACCATACAAAATATTATGAGAGAAGATTTCAGCGATTTTTAAATAGACTGTAGACCCCGTATAGAACCCCGTGTATAACGAAGCCTACACACTTAGACACAACACATGAAGTTTTCTACGACAAAGTCGACTACTCGTAGACAAGTCAACTACTACTTGTAATCCACGTTCGTAGTGGTTTGATGAACTATCCATATTTTGAACTTCTGTTTCTGGAGATTTTAGTTAATGCGCATTATTATTTTTATATAATAGTCTGGAAAGATTTCCTAAACACTGTACAAAAACAAAAGAAAATATTAAAATAGTAAACTGTAGTCATGGTCAACAGAAATCTGCCATCGCAATAAATGAAAATGTATATAAAAAAAACAACTAAAAACGTGGGGCGCATTTTAGAAAAGAAAATTGATAAATGTGTTTTGGATAACTTCTTATGGTATTCTTAGAACATTTTGCTAGCTTAGAACCTTCCTGTACCTAATTTATGATTAAGGTGTATGTGTCCCGAGTGAACACTGACGTATTTGAAATGCCCCACGTTTTTAGTTGTAGAAAATTGGTGCTAGTTTTAAGTATAAATACCCAGAAAAAAATTATTTTCTTCTTTTTAGTGCATTAGAAAAACGTGGTATTTTAAAAAGTCTTTTTTGTATATATTATTTTACTCTTTTTAGTTGTGCGAATTTTGAATCTTGTTATCAATTGAAACAATTTTTTAAAATAGATTTCATCATTGGTTTCCCAATGTACTATATAAAAATTATTTTAAATTTAAAGTTCCCAACAAATGTAACTTTATTATAGTAATGAGTAATGATGAATACAATTTGAAATATCTAGAAATTTTTTAACAATTAAAATTTTCTGAATTTGAATGTTTTGAAATATATTCAGACATCATTGATGTTGAATCATAAAAAAAAATATTATTGAGACGCAAGGCAAATTTTTTGGTAAGTATTTAAGTACCTAAAACAGGTCACACAACATCTACTTGATTTTGCTTATTCTGCATTAATATTTTTATTTCTCATATTTTTTCATTGTAAAATATTAATAACGGGTTTCTGAAATTTAAATGTTTGAAAACCATACAAATTAAATTGTATGGTTTTAAAAATCACGTGTGTTTTCAATTTTTGCACTAACACATACAAGTGTTTTTAATTGAAATAATTTAATTTTTCTCCGATCGTAGGAAAAAATATACAGTCAGAAACATTCAGATGTATACGGCAACCCATTTTTATTAAAGTATTGAAATTTAATAAGAAAATGAAATTTTTTTCAGATTTTTTTTATAAACTTTATTTTATTTTGTTTATTTATTATTTTAGACAATACAAGCAAAAAAATTAACAAAACCAAAAAAAAAAGGATTTATCCTTGAATATTCATTTGAAAACCATAAAACGTACAAACATTCAGATGTATACGAGTTCATGGAAAAACACTTGAGCATAAGGAAAGCACTTGAGCTATAATTTTTTAGTGCGTATTTTTTCTCTACTTTGGTTCCTAGTTTATTATTTAATCAGTACAGTTCAATATCTATTTTATTTCACACCCATAATTTAATTGATTGTAGTCTTTCAAAATGGATAAGAGTACGTCGGTTAATATTAGATCGTTAGTGATTTTCCACCAAAGAAAAGGGAAAACTTCGAGTGAAATCGCGATAATACTTAACATTTGTAAATCAGCAGTACAAAACATTTATGATCGGTATTTTAAACAAGGCCGAATAGAAAATACACCGAGCACAAAAGGTTCGAGAAAAATATCACCATCAGATGAAAAGTACATTAAGCGCGAAATAAGGCAAAATCCTAAGTTTAACTGCAATGGAATTAGCTAAAATGCTCTTCAGGTTTAATGGTAAAAATATAAATCCAATTACAGTTAAAAGAATTGTAAGAAAAAATGGTCATTTTTCACGTATAGAGGAATAAACCTTTTATTATTAAAGAAAATAAAAAACAAGAGTAGGTTTTGCCTTAAAATATTAAAATGAAAGTATCGAGTTTTGGAAAAATGTGATTTTTGTTGATGAAAGTAAATTTAGTTTGTTTCAAAATGGTAAAAGGCAAGAAAAAGTTTGAAGAAACGTGGTAAAAAGTGTAATGCTAGAAATGTATGCCCAACGTTTCAACACGGTGGGAATAGTGTGTTCTGGGGTACTATGGGCCATAAAGAAGTTAGTAATTTCAAATTTTTTGATGGGATTATGGACAAGTAAGAATATTTAAACTTGTTAAAGAACAATTTAAAAGAATCGGCTCGATAACTGGATATAGAAAATACTTTTCCTTTTTATCAGGACAATTATCAAAACATAAAGCATGGATTGTTAAAATGTGGTGTCTTTTCAAGTGTCCAAAAGTGATTGGGATCAGGTGAAGAGGTCTTTGTCGAATATCCCACAGTGGAGGAAGTAGACGCAGCTATTAGTCGATTGAAAAACGGCAAGGCACCCGGTCTCGATGGAATCCCCGCAGAATTAATAAAACTCGGAGGCGCTACTCTTGCAACAAGTCTATACGACCTCGTCGTTTGTATTTGGGACCAAGAAGAGCTGGCTGAGAATTGGAGAACCGCGCTCATATGTCCGTTGCATAAAAAAGGCGACCGTCTTAGATGTGAAAACTATCGTGGTATAGCTCTATTGAACACTGCTTACAAAGTGTTGGCTAATGTTGTACTTGCCAGACTCATCCCTTTCGCCGAAAACATCATTGGCGATTATCAGTGTGGTTTCCGTCCCAACCGATCGACCACTGACCAGTGTTTCACCATGAGGATAATCCTGGAAAAATGTTGGGAGTACAACATAACCATACATCAATTATGTATAGACTTCCGTCAGGCATATGACAGTATAAACCGCGATAACCTTTGGGCCGCAACTCGTTTCTCTGTGCAAATTAACAACGTCTGGGTCTGTATGTAGAATTGTAATCGAAGGAACTGTGTCAGACTCCTTTGAAATAACATCTGGTGTTCGAGAGGGAGATGCACTCGCGCCTGTGCTGTTCAATTTGGCGCTTGAGTACGCAGTGAGGAAAAGCAACATCGAATCTTCGCGCTGTATATTTAATAAATCAGGCCAAATTCTTGGATATGCAAATAATATCGTGCTTCTTGGCCGAAGACCTAGCGATCGCTGCGCAAGAAGACTTGGTTTGAAGGTGAACAGTAGCAAAACCAAATTTGTATCAACACCCAGGAACATCCCCATGGCAAATCTCGGAATTGGCGACCACAACTTTGATCGCGCTTAAAATTTCAAATACCTCGGGTCAGTTATAAAATCATCAAATGAAATGCAGGCAGAAATAAAAGCCCGAATAGCTGCCGCACTTCGAGTTTTCTACGCCCAATCAAAATTATTGCTATCTAGACATCTATCGCAGTCGTGCAAGCTCGCACTTTATAATACTTAACATTTGTAAATCAGCAGTACAAAACATTTATGATCGGTATTTTAAACAAGGCCGAATAGAAAATACACCGAGCACAAAAGGTTCGAGAAAAATATCACCATCAGATGAAAAGTACATTAAGCGCGAAATGATTCAAAATCCTAAGTTTAACTGCAATGGAATTAGCTAAAATGCTCTTCAGGTTTAATGGTAAAAATATAAATCCAATTACAGTTAAAAGAATTGTAAGAAAAAATGGTTATTATTCACTCATAAAAATGGTTATTATTCATCTATTATTCACTCATAAGACCTGTGCTGGCTTTCGGAAGCGAGAGCTGGACCATGACCACTAACGATTGTAGATTGTTATCAACTTTCGAAAGGAAGGTCATTCGCTCCATCTTTGGTCCAATTAAAGTCGCGAACAATGAATATCGGATTCGCATGAACCACGAGATAAAGCAAATTCTTGGAGGTTGCGATATTATCGGATTCATCAAATCCAATCGAATGAGATGGCTTGGCCACGTTGCAAGGTCCCCACAACAACGGATGACCAATAAAGTGTTCCATCAACAACCAGCCGGTGTGCGTCGTAGAGGAAGACCCCGACTGCGCTGGCGTGACGACGTCGAACAAGATCTACAGGCACTAGGATGTCGAAACTGGAGGTCGAGAGCGATGGACCGAGACGGCTGGAGGACCATAGTGCAGGCGGCAAAATCCCTTCATGGGATGTGAAGCTAGAGAGAGAGAGAGAGAGTATACATCTGAACGTTCGTAAGTTTTATGATCTTCAAATGAATATTCAAGGGTAAATCCTTTTTTGTTTGTTTTTGTTTTGTTATTTTTTTTTGCTTTTATTGTCTAAAATAATAAATAAACTAAAATTATAAAAAAAAATCTGAAAAACATTGCAATTTCTTATTAAATTTTAACACTTTTATAAAAAAAGATATATCGTATACATCTGAATGTTTCTGACTGTATATTTCCGTTGTTTTTTCGAAACGAAAAGCTCATGATTCCAGTATGTTTTATTTGTTGCTAAGCAACAAGTAATAATAGTACGAGAATATTTTTTCTGGCCTAGGGCGGGAATATATTTCATTATACTTTTGGAAAAAAAAACAAAATGTATTTATGTCTTATGATGTCGTGGCTAACTAAGCAATAATTTTATGTTATTTTCGATTTTTTACTTTGTTTTGATTTCTTAATATGATAATTAATAAATAATACTAAAAATTATTTTGGGTTTATATTCGTTTTAAAGTCCGATCGCAGAAAAAATAGTATGTACATTTCGGAGGAAAAGTACATTCCCGGACTCCCGTGGTTGCCGGCCCAATTTCCACTAACGTCCGGGAATGCAGTACTTTTCCTCCTAATTATACAATATACTATTATATATATTTTTATTTCGAATATTTGATAATATGAAATTGTTAGGTGAAACAACCAAGTGAACAAAATTTCAGCGAAATCGTATTAAGTGCTTCAAATTTTGACCCTAACAGATAGACAGACAAGAAAGCAAGTTAAGAAAAACGTGGTAAATAAAGAAGCAGCAAATAATCGAATAAAATATTTTCATTATAAGTACATAGTTGTATATTTTTAGTTAGATGTCTCTAGTTAAGTAGATTTTAAATTTATTTAAAATTTTTAATTTAAACAAAATTAATATTTAAAACACTTTGTAATTATTTCTACCTTAATATTTTTTTTAAGAATTCTTTATTTTTGTAGAATATTCCAACTAATCATATGGATTATCTAGTAATTGTTTTATTAGTTTAGTAGTATATTTTTGTGGGATGAAAACAAATGGTTCATCCCAGCTCTGCCAGTCCTTTGATTTAAGCGGCTCAGGGAACCACTACTTCTAATGGTTTTGTTCTTCGACACATTGCTGACGTATTCCATGTTTAAGTCTCGATGGTGATTGTCATTTCTTATGTACCAAGGAACATTCACAATGTTATGTAGCACCTTGTTCGAAATGTTTTAATGATCTTGATGATGGTTTTGAATATCGATTTCGAAATATAATTCTCATCTTCAGTTCAAATTACAACTGTCTTCGATAGTTATACAAAGCGTTTTAATTATTCAATTTCAAAGTGACAAAAGTTAAATAGTAGTGAAAAAAATGTAATCAAACCGTAACTTAAAACAATTTGAGTTTCTTTTATCATTTTTTCAAATTTGTATGCAAGTTTTCTATTATTTATTTACCACAGTCTTAGTACTGTGTGCCAAACTTCAGGTAAATCGTTTACTACGCTAAAAACCGTGTTTCGAAAAGATTTTTTGATCAGTTTGTCATAGAGTTTTTGAAAAATTTGTAGTTGAGTTTACCGAAAAATTTACTTAAAATTGACTTTTCCCTTACGTTTGGCACGTAACCTAAGCGAATCATTCCGTATCGATTTATCCAGTGGGAATTTTTCCCTTAGTAGGGGGAAAAATCTGTTTCTTAGGCTGTGTGCGAAACTTAAGGTAAATCGTTTACTACGGTAAAAACTGATTTTAGGACAAAATTTTCGATCAGTTTACCATAGGGTTTAAAAAAAAAAGCAAATTGTATTCCGATTACGGAAATTTCCACTGATTTGAAGAATAGGGCCCCTGGTATCAAAATGTAAACTTATTTGTATAATTAGATAATCACCTAAAAACTAGACAGCAATATTCCACTGGCTAACGTAAAATAAAGTTTAATAATGAGAAAATGGTGAGTTTAATTTCATTTCTTAAGTCATCGATATTGTCTACATTGTGGACGTCATGGACAAAAAATTGCTCTGCAATCTACGTAATTTGTTACGTCTCAACATCCACGTAGATATTATTACGTAATCTAACTCGCTTCACTTCAAGCGAGCTTCACGAGTATGAAATGTTGGCAATTATCAAATACTTGTATTTTATTCGCCGTAGTATTCAAGTGCGATGTATTCAGTGTTGTTGGGCGAGTGTTGTATTTGTTTAGTTATATTTGTTCATCGCATATCATCTGTTATTATTCAATAATATTTAAAAAAATACATTTTATTGTCTAAACATTTATACTCGCCATTACAGACACAAATTGTATTTTAGTAAACTCAGAAAATATGACGTCGACATCATATTAACGTTTCTATAGAAAAACGGAAATTTTTCTGTGTTTTTTTGTGAGACAAAACTTGAAAAATACCAAGATAGCCAACAGTAGTTCCATAAAGTAGATATGGGGTCGAATACACCACACTTGATTTCCAAAGCGACAGATTAAACTTATCGGACTTTTGGCCAAACTGTCTTATATAATCAAAAATAATTATTCTTGCTTAAATTTCAGAAAACCCACAAGGACATCCCTTGTTGAAAATTTAATCTTTATATTAACTTGAATCTCTTAATTCTTTGTCGGTTTTTGATAATGAGTTGTAATTTTCAACATCATTGCAAAAGTTGAGAAGCTCAAATGTAAGCTGTTACTTCCGGTACACAGATTTCCATGAAATCTCGCAAGAGTAACACACAATCAATAGAAAAAGTTTAAGTATGAGAAAATTTAAAACATGATCTGAACTACTTTTGATTGAAAGATTTACAATCTAATTGCTTCTCTTAAGTGCTATATATACTTTTAAAAATATTTGCCAAAAACGAAAAAATCCTGCGGAAGCTACCGATTCAAGTGGATAATTTTTTTGTCAAATCCTTCATTTCCGTTAAAATTTTGGAAAACTGATCTGGACCGGCAGCTTTGCAATGCTGTTGAAAAGTTTAGCATTTGCAAGAAACAATAAGGAAATAAAAGATTAACTTTAATTATTAACAATAAGGAAACACGGTTGGCAGTAGTGCTGAATTTTTGTGCGGCATGTAGTTGTCACCAGATTCTTACAGGTAATAGATATATCGATCATTTCCAGATCAATATCAGAAATCACCCAAGTATTAAAAGTTACGATCTACAAACACGTACAATTTTACAATTTCCTGGCAACCGTCATACGGCCATATACACATGCACAGTTTTTTTTTAATGGGTTACCATGGTGTAAGGATGTACATTGATTTCACCAACATCAACAATATCGCGTCTATCGAAATGAACACATTTATGTCGACCATCTGAAAAATCACTCTTTAGGGCGATGATTCATGCAGACATTTTGTCTGACAGACATAAATAATATTCGCTCTGATTAGTTGAAGATCGGCCATATTTTTTTATCGTACGGCAAAAATTAAAAATTGTACATTGCTCAATTTTGTATTAGATTTGACGGCAGTGAGAACAAAAGAATACATTTCCTGAAATATAAAAAAAAACAAAAAGAGCAAAAATAAAAACACTTTTTAGGTTGCTTGCTTTATAAAATGTGAAAAAATATCCATATGATAAAATTTTAAGTATAGGACAAAAAAATGTTAACCAATCAGAGCGATTATTATTTATGTCCGTCAGACAAAATTTCTACATGAATCATCGCCTTTACAGTTGTGAGGTTGTTTAACATTAAATTGTTTAATTTACCACTATTTTCTCCAAATCATCTCGTTTCGACGCAGCGAAAAAACAAAAGTTATGGTAAAAGCTACATATAGAAACGAAAAACGTAAATCATAGCTGCTTGGTGATTCCGGCTATCCCTTATTTAGTGACTTCTTCTCGTAACCCGTTCGCACGGCAAACTTTCTATAACGTGCTACATGCAAAGTCACGAAACCGTATCAAAAGATCTATAGGTGTATTAGTATTGGAGCGTGTATTTGCGACATGAGCAAAAAAAGTGGCAATAATTGTAAATATTTGGCCGCATTGTACAATATTTGTTTTGTTAACAAACTTGAAATTGTTAACCTGCCACGGCCGAATGAAGGTATCCGGTACTCCTGCGGTACACGTTTAAATAAAACCAAAAATATTTTTTTTTATTATAAATTCAACCGTTATTACTATATGAGAAGATATTGCAACTCAATGTAATAATAATTATGATTTTTTTATTGCAATAACCAAATAGAAACCAAATTAAGGACGTCGTGTGCGGAATTTTTTGACGAGCAGTGTATAATTAGGCGCATCATTAAATTATTTTAATTCAGCGGGACTAGTGGTTTACTAACAAAGCGTGTGATGCCGTCCAATCAACAATATACGAGTAAATACAAATTAAGATAGATGAAGATTATACGACGAATATGAATAACGATTATGTACTACCACTAAGAAATCCGACATCTTATTAGTTTTTCACGCAAAGAGTATATAATATAAACGTTTGATAGCACCGATAATAATAATCTGTTTTATGCTTTTACTCCTGCCACTGATGTTGATAGAAAATATTCAAATGAAAATTTGTATAAACGGATATTCCTCTATATTATTTAACTATCCATTCGATACACACGTAAGAGACGAGAATTTTTATTTTATGGGTGGCAGATTGAAATTTGTATTAAATTTTTTTTATATTTTGCACTACCGCCACCACATTCATCCCCGTTTTCAAGTAAATACTATGTGAAATTTGTTGTCGACTTTCTATCTATTTTCTCTATAATACGGTGTATGAGGTGAGCAACGATTTGAATTGTTTATGCGGGTATTATAAAGAACATGAGAAATTGTTCCGCGGTGGTATGATACGAGTATATTGATATATTGCGAACCTCAATGTTTATTTATTTAAATTTTGTTTTTTTTTTAATTTTTAAATTCGGCGATAAATTTGATGGGTTGAAGGAATATATCGCGATATTTTCTCGCTGCTGTGTTGTTATGCTTGTGCGGAAATTTAACAACGAAGCATCGACTAATTTATATAAAATTTGTGTATACAAATTTTTATTTTTTGTATAATTTTTATCTCTTCATATATCTTTTCTAACAAAAAAATTGTTTTTATTTGCCTAAAAAATGCACTGTGTAGAACCACTAACAAACAATCTAAATATAATTTGTATCAACCAGTTTGTATCCCTAGTATCCTATCCTTATGTGATATGCATCTTCATGGCGCATTCAATTTTACGAGTATATTTCTCGTACACATTCTAGTTTTTCTGCCACGTATTCGTTCCCTTAATATACCTACAGTTTATATACTAATGTACTTTATGTACGTACGTCTATACGGAACATGCTATATTTTTTAGTAATAGTTTTTCAAAGTGATTGGATCAGTTGTGTCAATATAAATAATTTCAAATAAATTAAAACATATACACACATGAAAATTTATTAAAATCTATAATGAAAATAAAATTAAGAACTAAATGTACTAAATAAATTTTAGTTTTTTAATCGGAATAGTTAATAAAATAAACATTACTAATTTCGGTTTAATCGATTAAGAAATTGCTTAGTTCCGTAGATTTATAATGTTCCAGAGCAATGACCAGAAAATATTTTTTTTTTTTAAATAGTTTAATGTTTAATAGTTTTTTTAAATAGCCTTTTTATAATAATTAAAAAAACCGCTTCATTTTGACACACTTTAGTTTAATTTCATGTAAGTGGCTATTGTCTTATTTAGGGTAAATAAATATGAATAAAAAATAAATATATGATCGGATTCACAATTATTGTTGCATTGAATTGCCATGTTAGTGTTCATGTTGTAAATTAGCTTACTTTGCAGTAGAGCGTGATTACCAACTATATACTTATATTTATTAATAGAAAATAAGACACACTTTATTAATTAAAATATACATCCACACGTTCTGTTATTTATTCAGGTTATGTAGAATAAAAAGAAAAACTATGTACACACACGTATTCCATCAAACGTGAAAAAACTGCGTTCACAAGAAGATTGCATTCGCTATAAATTACTCTAATCAACATTACTCTGTTCAACACCGCCTCTTAATTTAATAAGAATGTTAAATCTACTTTTAAACATCTTTCGCAAACAAAATATTAAATTCAAATTTTATTTAAAAAAAAAACTTTCAACGAAATTGAACTAGATATTCAAAAAATTTAAATCACAACGTAACTTATTGAATTGAACTTTACCGAGTCCCTTCGTCATTATGTCTGCAATTTGTTGTGTCCGTCACGCCAGCCGGAACCATATCAGCCGGAACCAAACAACGATGGAATAAGTAGCACGATGGATTGTGCATCATTGTGCACTAATTGGTTTTTCAGCCGGAACCTTATAATTCCAGCCGGAACCTGATAAAGCCACCCAGAACCCTACAACAGCCAACCAACTATGGCACTAGTAGCACGATGCATTGAGCATCATTGTGCACTATATAATTTTTCATCCGGAACCTTACAAATCCAGAAATATACGATTTTTCGGAAAAGAACCTTACAAATTCAGCCGGAACCATACCCTCTACAGCCAAACTAAGTATGGCAAAAGTAGCACGATGTATTGTGCATCATTGTGCACTATATAATTTTTCAGCCGGAACCTTATAAATCCAGCAATATATACTTTTTCAGTGGAACCTTATAATTCCAGCCGGAAACGATGGTATGGTAATATACAGTCAAATTAACTACATCACTAGTAGCACAATGGATTGTGCACTAAATGCTTTTTCATCCGGAACCTTATAATTCCAGCTGGAACTTGATAAAGCCAGTCAGAACCATACAACAGCCAAACCAGCTATGGCACAAGTAGCACGATACATTGTGCATCATTGTGCACTATATAATTTTTCAGCCGGAACCTTACAAATCTAGAAATATAGGATTTTTGAGGAAAAAACCTTACAATTTCAGCCGGAACCATACCCTCTACAGCCAAACTAACTATAGCACTAGTAGCACGATGCATTGTGCATAATTGTGCACTAAATGCTTTTTCAGCCGGAACCTTATAATTCCAGCCGGAACCAGATAAAGCCAGCCAGAACCATACAAAAGCCAAATTAATTACGGCAGTAGTAGAATGATGCATTGTGCATCATTGTGCATTATATAATTTTTCTTCCGAAACCTTACAAATCCAGAAATATACATTGTTTCGGTGGAAAAACCTAACAATTTCAGACGAAACCTACGGTCAATCTAACAACATCTAAAGTAGCACAATAGATTGTGTATAATTGTGTACTAAATGCTTTTTCGGCCGGAACCTTATAATTCCGATTATAACCTGATAAAGCCATTCAAAACCCTACAATAGAGAAACCAACTATGGCACTAGTAGCACGATGCATTGAGCATAATTGTGCACTATATAATTTTTCAGCCGAAACCTTACAAATCCAGAAACATAAGATTTTTGGGGGAAAACCTTACAATTTCAGCCGGAACCATACCCTCTACAGCCAAACTAACTATGGCACTAGTAGCACGATGCATTGTGCATCATTGTGCACTAAATGTCTTTTCAGCCGGAACCAGATAAAGCCAGCCAGAACCATACAACAGCAAAACCAACTATGGCACAAGTAGCACGATGCATTGTGCATCATTGTGCACTATTTTATTTTTCAGCCGGAACCTCATAAATATAGAAATATACGATTTTTCGGAAAAAACCTTACAAATTTAGCCGGAACCATACCCTATACAGCCAAGCTAACTATGGCACAAGTAGCACGATGTATTGTGCATCATTGTGCACTATATAATTGTTCAGCCGGAACCTTATAGTTCCTCCCATAACCTGTTAAAGCCATCCAGAACAATATTATCGCCAAACCAACTATAGCATAAGAAGCACGATGTATTGTACATCATTGATCACTAGTTGTTTTCTCAGCCGGAACCTTAGAAATCCATCCGGAATCTAATAAAGCCAGCCGGAACCGTATCCTCTTCAGCCAAACTAACTATGGCACAAGTAGGACAATGGGTTGTATGCTATATGTTTTTGCAACCAAACTTTAATGCCATCCAAGAAACATAAAAATCCAGTCGAAACAAAATGTTTACATAAATAGTGCAACAAATGTTTTTTCCGGAACGATCAAAACGTTATGCACTATAATGCCAACCCAACCAGAACCAGCAACACCAGCCGCAACCGTATGAAGTCGGTGTGAACCATTCGGAGCAATAAAGAGTAAGCATGGTTGACGGTCATTGTGAACTAGCCGGAATCTTGTAATTTCAAGTGGAATTATTTGGATACATTATAATTCCCGATTCGCTAAAAGTGTTTATTAAATAAAAAGTTTAAATAACATTTAAAAAAGGCCGGAAATAACAGTTTATTTTCTAATAATTTATTAATAATATTTTATAACATATTTCATCATTTAGAGAATAACTTTGTTTGATTTGGGTTCTTGTACATAGAACAACATGTAGGCAAGCATTTTTCGTGAAGTGTTGGTGCTGGTCTCAGCCTTTTGCAAATCGTCGTATGTTTTCCATATGCCACCGTTTCTAAGTGCATGTGCAGTGAAATGCTCATTTACACTGTCATACTCAATAACACCGCGCAAATTGAACAAATTACCTCCTAAATTCAGCGATTTGGTTATGTGGCTTATAGCCACCTTTGCGTTTTTTCCGAAAAATCGTATATTTCTGGATTTATGAGGTTCCCGCTGAAAAATAAAATAGTACACAATGATGCACAATGATGCACAATGCATCGTGCTACTTGTGCCATAGTTGGTTTGGCTGTTGTATGGTTCTGGCTGGCTTTATCTGGTTCTGGATGGAATTATAAGGTTCCGGCTGAAAAGTCATTTAGTGCAAAATGATGCACAATGCATCGTGCTACTAGTGCCATAGTTAGTTTGGCTGTAGAGGGTATGGTTCCGGCTGAAATTGTAAGGTTTTTTCCCCAAAAATCTTATGTTTCTGGATTTGTAAGGTTCCGGATGAAAAATTATATAGTGCACAATGATGCTCAATGCATCGTGCTACTAGTGCTATAGCTGGTTTGGCTGTAGAGGGTATGGTTCCGGCTGAAATTGTAAGGTTTTTCCCCCAAAAATCTTATGTTTCTGGATTTGTAAAATTCCGGCTGAAAAATTATATAGTGCACAATGATGCTCAATGCATCGTGCTACTAGTGTCATAGTTGGTTGGCTGTTGTAGGGTTCTGAATGGCTTTATCAGGTTCTAATCGGAATTATTAGGTTCCGGCTGAAAAAGCATTTAGTGCACAATGTTGCACAATCCATTGTGCTACTAGTGATGTAGTTAATTTGACTGTATATTACCATACCATCGTTTCCGGCTGGAATTATAAGGTTCCACTGAAAAAGTATATATTGCTGGATTTATAAGGTTCCGGCTGAAAAATTATATAGTGCACAATGATGCACAATACATCGTGCTACTTTTGCCATACTTAGTTTGGCTGTAGAGGGTATGGTTCCGGCTGAATTTGTAAGGTTCTTTTCCGAAAAATCGTATATTTCTGGATTTGTAAGGTTCCGGATGAAAAACTATATAGTGCACAATGATGCTCAATGCATCGTGCTACTAGTGCCATAGTTGGTTGGCTGTTGTAGCTTTCTGGATGGCTTTATCAGGTTCCGGCTGGAATTATAAGGTTCCGGCTGAAAAACCAATTAGTGCACAATGAAGCACAATGCATCGTGCTACTTATTCCATCGTTGTTTGGTTCCGGCTGATATGGTTCCGGCTGGCGTGACGGACACAATTTGTTTGCCCGTTGGAATGTATTTGAGTTGAACAATTCCTTTGATTTCGATTCCCAATTCACCAATCAGCTGTTTGATCCATTCTGCTTCGTTGAATGCCTCTGCCAATGCAGCATATTCAGCCTCTATCGATGATTGGCTCACAGTGTTTTGTTTGTGAGTGCACCAAGTGACCGTGTTCCCAAATAATTGGAACACATATCCAGAAGTGGATTTCGAGTCATTCTTATCACCCGCCCAGTCTGAATCGGCGTAACCAACCAAAATGTCAGCGTTTTCGTTTTTGCGATATATAAGTTTCAAATCGCTGGTACCCTGTATGTATCGTAGAATGCGCTTCGCATGCGTGAAATGTTCTTGCTTATAGCAGCTCTGAAAATGACTAAAATAGTTTGTAGCTGCACATAAATCTGGCCTTGTTGTCAATGTAGCGTATGTCAAGCATCCAATTAATTCACGATACGGTACTTTTGAATCCATAACTCCTTTTTCAGCTGACAAATGTAGCCCCTTTTCGATTGGCATTGCTGTTGGCCTACATGATTCCATGCCAAATTTACGAAGTACATTTTTCAAGTATTGAGCTTGACTCAACTTGATGATTTCTTTTTGTCAATCATACTCAATGTGTATTCCCAGAAAGGTATCTGCCTCTCCAACGTCAGTCATCTCGAATTCGGCTGCCAAAAGACCTTTTATGATTTTTGTCTTTTCCAAACTGTCGCAAATGATCAACATATCATCAACATACAAAAGTATGAAACAGCGAATGCCGTTTTCAATCTTTACGTATAAACAATAATCTGATGCACATCTTTTGAACCCTATTCGTAGAATGAATTTGTTGAACTTTTCATTCCACATGCGCGATGCCTGTTTTAAGCCATAGATAGCCTTATTCAGCCTGCAAACCTTTAAGCCCATGTTGAATCCATCTGGTTGCAACATATAGACTTCTTCATTCAAATCGCCATTAAGAAGAGCTCCCTTCACATCTATTTGGTGAACATGCATGTTGAAATGTACAGCAATATCCAATAAAATGCGAAGTGTCGACAATTTAGCTACAGGTGCATACGTTTCACTGAAATCGAAGCCCTCTTTTTGTAAGAAACCTCTTGCCACGAATCTCGCCTTATACTTGTCAATATCACCATTGGCTTTTCGTTTGAGTTTGAATACCCGCACTTTCCAGATATTGCTTTACGACATTTTGGCAAGTCGCACAATGACCAAGTATCATTTTTCATAAGAGATTCGTATTCACTGTCGATTGCTTTCTTCCATTCTGGCCAATCATCACGTTGCTTTGCCTCCTCAATCGACTGTGGATCGTTCTCGACAAATTGTTGTGCCGATAGTGCAAAATGTGCTTCGTAATCCCAATCACCATATCGATCTGGTTGCCGCTTTTCTCTCATGCTACTCCGTAAAATCTGGTCATCGATGTTACCAATGCCATCCAAATTAGCACTGTTGACATTATCTTCGTTGTTACCAGTTTCTTTCAAATTAACCCTGTGTTCCAATGTCTCGTTCAGCTCACTCCTGCAACTGAATTGCTGTTCAAATCGAAATGAATTACTGCCTTTGAATTCTGCATTTCTTTCAATCGATTTAAAATTGATTTTTCATCAAACGTCACGTTGCGAGCTACTACCACCTTGTTTTTGGTCAAATCCCACAAACGATATGTGCTTGTTGATGAGTAGCCAATGAAAATGCATTTTGACGCCTTCGGTTGAAACTTTGTGCGTGTTTCTTTTGCCACATGATTATAGCATGGTGACCCAAAAACACGAACAACTGACAAATCTGGTTTCTTACCGTTCCAAATTTCAGCTGGTGTTTTTGTTTTGAACTGCTTTCCATAAGCACCAGTTGGAACTCGATTTCTGATGAAATTTGCTGTACAAATCGCATCTGCCCAAAAACGTCGATCAAGCTTAGCACCTACCAACATCGATAGTGCCTTCTCTTGTAAATTTCTGTTCAAACGTTCAACAACTCCATTCATTTCTGGATTACGAGGCGCCGTGTTCAACTGTTGAATTCCCTTTGATTTGCAATATGCCGCAAATTCATGTGATTCATACTCACCACCATTGCCTCGTTTCAATTTGGAGATTTTAACGCAATGCTCTGCTCCAGCCATTTGTTGAAATTCTTTGAATTTATCAAGCACCTCACTGCGAAGTTTCATGGTGTAAACTGTTGACGCTCTCGAATAATCATCCGTAAATGTCACAACATAAAGCGACCCATCATGTGCTGGTTGCGACATCGGTCCGCATATGTCCGTGTGTATCAATTCCAAAACGCGCTTTGATCGAGCAACATGCCTCTTCTTGAATGGAATTCGTGTATGTTTACCCATTACACACGGTTCGCAGAATTTGTTATCCGTATTTACATCAATTTTATCCATGCCTTCGACCATTTCAGTTTTGAACATCTTTTTCATGTCGAAAACATTTAGATGCCCCAATCGATAATGCCATAAATCCTGTAAGACTGAAGCCGTATACATACGTCGGATAAAAATCCGGGATTTTTCCATCCCATCGTTGTAACCAATTACATCACGTAAATTATACAACAGACACGCCTCTTTTCATACAAAAGAGTTGAAAAAAATTTAAAAAAAATCTCAGATGTAGAAATCCTGGATTTCCATCCGACGTATGTATACAGCTTGATTTCAAATTATCCTCACCTGTAAATAAAGCAAATCCATCACGCTCCAATTGAAAACTGACTTTGTACAGATTTCCATCCGCATGCGCAACGAATATCGTTTTACTACCAAACGAAACCACAGCAACATCACCCTCGAATACAATTTTGAAACCCTTTTTGGTTAGGCTTCTTATCGACATGAGATTGCATTTCAAACCGCTCGAATATAAAACATCTTGCATCATTCTAGTTGATGTATCGCCCTCGTACAGCGTTTTGAATAAAATATTGCCAATCTCCTTCGCACAGACTTTCTCATGTTTCTTTGCTGTAGAAATATTAACTTCTTCGATTTCTTTCAAATCGTTGAAATATTTCTTTTGATTCGCCATATGATCGGTTGCGCCCGAATCCAACACAAAAATAATATTTCTCATATCATCACATCATCAACTTTCTGCTATTCAATACAACACTGCCTTTATTGTTTTCGTTGACACTTGTACACTCCGTTAAAAATGCATCAATTTCGTCATCACGAATTGCGCATAATAAAGAGCCTTCATTTCCATCTTTCGATGCACTGTTTGCACTCAATACCCTTTTTGATTTATTTTTCCCTTTTGAATAGCATTGCGATTTCTTATGGCCTACTTTACCACATTTGAAACAAATAATGCCCTCTGTCTTTCCATGCATCGCACATGCCTCCTCAGTTTTTGATTGTGTTAAAACTGTACCGCTATTCAACATTGCTGATTCATCAAGTAGACGACCTTTTACATACTGCAATGTTAGCTTTGTTTCATCCATTGATTCAATCGATTTCACCAATGCATTGTAACTTTTTGGAAGAGTCAGCAGTAAACTGATCACGAGATCCAAATCTTCCAATTTCCACTAGCTAATTTCAATTCACGAACAGTATTGTCGAACTGCATCAAATATTCGCTGATGTTACCACCAAGAAATTTCATTGAATATAAACGTTTTCGCAAAATGAACTGACTGGTCACACTTTTTCGTTGAAACATATTGATCAATGCATCGTACATGCCTTTGGCTGTTGTCTTGTCCATGACATGAGTTAACTGTTCATCATTTATGGTGTATGCCAGCAAACTTTTGCATTTTGCTTCTTCCCTCTTGATTTTTGTTAACTCATCATCCTTTTTATCAGCAGTCAATTTTTCCAGATCTGTTTCAACAAAACATTTCAGTTGCTTTTCATCTAATAAAAGATCCAAACGAAATTTTCATTGCCTGAAATTTTTTCCGTCAAATTTCTGAAACCGCATGGTTGATTCCCCTTCGATACTCATTTTTATTTCTGGGCCCATAACCTGTAAATTAGCTTACTTTGCAGTAGAGCGTGGTTACCAACTATATACTTCTATTTATTAATAGAAAAAAAGACACACTTTATTAATTAAAATATACATCCACACGTTCTGTTATTTATTCAGGTTATGTAGAATAAAAAGAAAAACTATGTACACACACGTATTCCATCAAACGTGAAAAAACTGCGTTCACAAGAAGATTGCATTCGCTATAAATTACTCTAATCAACATTACTCTATTCAACACATGTCTAGTTGAGAACCACATTAATATCGTAACTTTTAATCACCGTCCAATGGTCCAAGGTCCCGACAGCGGATATTGTGCATGTTTGTGGTGCAATTCAGAGCAACTGCAAACTTTTGAATCGACTTTGATGCTCAAAATGGAGTGATCGGTTTTGCAAAACTGTAAATTGTATAAAAATAAAATAAATAAATATTAGTTCAGATTCTATTACTAATGCAATAAAAAAAATAATACTATAAGGTTGCATTTTTCTTGAATGATTCATGAGACCTATGAGCAATGTAGGATGCAATTGCATTTTTTGTTAAATATGAGTTTAATACCAATAAAAAAAATTATGAAATTAAAAAAAACGACTGAATAATATTATTAACTAATACAATCGCGGCATTGACCTAGTTATCAGTTATAGTTCTATACAACTTGCAGTATTCCAGAAAAAAACTGTGAACTCATATTTGAAACAAATTTTCATTATACAAACCTGAGTCATTTAATAGGTTCACAAATAAGAACTAAATTCCAGTCAAATTAACCATTTTATTGAATCTCATTATAAATTCATTATGTAATTCGAGTATTATTAAAATTGATTGCCGAATAATCACTTCACTCAAACTTGCTGATTTTCAGGACCCTTGAGCCAAATTAAGAATTTATTTTAAGAACCTTGTTTTATAGGGTCCTAAAAATTAATACTATTGCGAAATTCGCCGAGACAAAAAGAGCAAATAAACTTATTTCAACACAACATCAAAAATTGTAAAACTATTAAAATGTAATGTAAGTCGTACAAACGAATTACACTTGAATTTCGATTATCCGGGATGAGCAGGACCGAAGGCCTCCCGGATAATCAAAAATCCCGGGTAATCGAAATATTCGTTATTATAGACTAAAAACACAAGGAAATTCATCGCAGTTGTGCACTTATATTTATATTTTAATAATAAATATCAAAATCACGTTAATTAGATTATTATAAAAAATATGTAACATACAATTAGAAATTTTGCTGCAATTTTTAATGCAACTCTTGCATTAAGGCTTATACGATGCAATCGTGTATCAAATTCTGATGCAAAGCATGCATTAAAAATAGTTATGATGCAGTTGCGTCAAAAATGACTGCAGTAGTGCTTCACAAGAAATTTTCTATATAATTTTAGTTAACTATTTTTTAGCGAATTTATAATAATTCGCTAAGGCATTATGTGAATACTTTTAATATAAGCTTAAAATAGTTTGCCATATATTTTTAGTCTTAATACAAAATAAAATAAGTGTAAATACAATTATTTGGGAAATTCTAATGTAGTATGCTTTACTGTTTAAAGCACTGTACTATACAATTTTAATGCCACTTACGACAAAAAATGATGCTTCTAAATGAATATTTTAATTAATTTTTTTATGCAATGTGCTGTAAAATTTTAATGTAACTTGTATCAATTTTATCAAAATGTTCCGTTAAAATTTAATGTAAACTATACAATAAAAATTAATACAATTAGCATTAATATCTGATATAATGCAACTTGTGCATTAGTTTGTAATGCAAGCTTGCGCCGAACCTATATGTAATGCAATTTGCATTACATAGCTCATATTTTTGAACTATGTAAAATAAAAATATGTAATTACGAATTTATATACATATGTATGTAACCATTTCACTTCTAAATTCTTTTTGGAACGATAAAAAAATAAAAATACTATCACAAAAAAATTAGCTTTCATTATCTTCGGCAATGACAAATTTAAATTTTCCTGAAAAATGATGCAAGGAAAATCTAAAATCCCGGTTAACCAAAAGACTCAAAAAAATCGAATGCGTACGAAAAATCCCGGATAATAGAGGTTCACGGATAATCGGATCCCTGATAATCTAGATTCAAGTGTATATCAAAATCATTCGAAAAATTACCATATGTTTCTTTGCATAAACAGACAAGTTTATGGCGACTAAATACAAATAAGGTGGTACCCAAATAGTACCGGAACTAACAACAAACCCAACTCACCAAAGAATGTTACAATTTTCGATTTGTTTGTGAGAAATGTTAGTAAACCACTTATTCCCAACCCAGTTGGTAAAACTGCAGCGCACCAAATTCTAACATACTATGTAAATAGTGTAATTAACCTAATTTTGTCTCGTCCCAGTTTTCCATACTCCAGAAATTTAGAACGTTGGCTACGTTTCAGAACTTCTTCCAAAATCCATTTCAGTAAACCGTTTTCCACCCATCATATTCTAGTTGTTCAAGTTAAATATATTCTAGAACTTTCTCTAACCAGAATTTTAGAAATCCATCTGGCATATATACGAGAGGAATTAGATTTAATACTTTTTCTACTAGGTGAAAGTCTTTAATAGAAGTACCTTGGTGATAACCGGATCGTACAGTTTAGAGCTACTTTAAAGCATTCTTCGAGTTTTCTATTTGTTTTCATTTGTTAAAATGTTTATTTGTGTAGACGGATTATAGTATAATCTTTTTCAGGTCACCACCAAACATATTTATAAAATATATTTTCAAGGTATAATGTAGAAAATAAACACCAATTTAACAATAACAAAAGTTTTAGCTTTTTCAGTAAAAAATCGTCATACACTTACCGTACTAAGTATTGTAAAGAATTTAATAAATTCATATAAAATAAAATGAAATACTTAAAATATTAGTTATCCGGTAACCTATCTACTGTGGTCCTTGGGCACTGGTTTACTATCATAGTTGACTTGTGTAATGAATTACCATGTTTAAATTAGCTTTAATGTGTGCGATATCTCCAAGAAAAAACGGTTATTGTAATATACTACTGAAGCTAGCCGAAAATTCCAGCCAGAAAACTGCATTATCGACATATTTTGTATCAGGTAGTAGTACAAAATTCTGTTGATATGAGCCGAAAATTACATGTAATTGAAGTTAGCAGTAAATTTTCTCCGAATAAAAATTGAAAAATCAATATCACATAAATCGAACGTTTAAAGGTAATATGAACTGTGTGAAGTTAGACCAATTCTTAAACTGTAGGATAAAATATAATTTGTCGTGTTAGGGGGGCAATGAATTTGAGTTTTGGCACGAACAGTGAATACCTGTGCCAAAAATCAGGCCATATTTTATGTAGCATCATAGTGAAATAAATTAAAAGCTGTTCGCATGTTTAGTGGTAATTTGGACTGGGTGAAGTTAGACCAATTATTAAATAGCTGGATCCCGTATTTTTAATTTATCGTGAATTTGAGTTCTGGCAATAACAGTGAACACCTGTGTTAAACATCAGGTGATATTTTATGTAGGATCATAGTGAAATAAATTAAAAGCTTGTCGCATGTTTAGCCCTTATGTGAGTGAGGAAAAAATATTTTAATTTGAGTGATTAACTGATTTTTTCCACGTTCGTCCAAGTTGTTCTCATTTTTAAGTATTTATTTAAGTATTTCTTTATTTATGAGAACTTCTAGTTCAATTGGTATAGATTACGACCAATTGAACTAGAAGTTCTCATAAATTTTAAAGTTTTCATTGGAATTAAAACATACAAAAATAGAAGTCTAAAAGGACAAAAGGTACCCGAGTACCCACGTCACTCACATTAGGGTTAGTGGTAATTTGCACCAATCGTGAATGCACGATGGTCCACAAAAGGTGACATGAGGCGCTGGGCAGAATGTTGAAAGATCTTCGTGGCAATCAAAACAGTTTTGGTGGAACCATCATTATGTTATCCGGTGATTTTCGTCATGCTTTTCCTGTTATTCTACGTTCAACTGCAGCTGATGAACAAAACGCGTGCTTGAAATTATCAAGTTTGTGGCGGTATGTGAAGATCCTTCGATTGACGACTAACATGCGAGTGTTTTTGCAACAAGATCGAACTGCAGATGTGTTTTCGAGCCATTGTTGGACAATGGCAATGGGAAAATCGCAGTTGACATCCCGACCGGATTCATCACATTGCTCACTGATTTCTGCTAGTTGACGGAATTGAAGGTGGAGCTCATTCGACATGTTTATCCGAACATAGTGCAAAACTTAAAAAAAAACATAATTGGCTGAGCAAACGAGCCATATTGGCGCCCAAAAACTCAGATGTTGATGATCTCAACGCGACCATTTAAAATTTCATTCTGGGACAGTCGTTTTCCTTCAAATCGGTTGACACAGTAATCAACCAGGATGAAGTAGTCAACTATCACACAGAATTCTTGAATTCGATGGAATTTCCCGAATTAACACCTTGCAATTTGCAATTGAAAGTAGGCTCAGTCAGCATCATGTCGCTTAACGTCAACCCCGAATGTACAACGAAACAAAACTGGCCGTGAAATATCTTATGAACAACGTCTTCGAGGCGGCGATTATCTACGGAAAGTACAAAGGAGAGGATGTTTTTATTCCGCGCATCCAAATGATTCCAACGGGCTTGCCATTCGAGTTAAAACGGTTGTAATTCCCCGTGCTAGAATTCGTGATGACCATGAACAAATCACAAGGCCAGTCTTTGGAAGTTTCCGGAATTAGCATGGAGTTTCCGTGTTTCGCGCATGCGGACAATGTGGCGTATGTCACGTGTTAGCATGTCGGCAAGCCACCATTTTAGTTTATTTACGAGCCGGAGAACAAAACGTACGTAGTTTACCATAAATCTGCATTGAATGTTAACCTCATTTCATTTTCATGTAAATAAAAGGCATTGAATTCATTCGAACGAGTTTCATTTAATCACCACATGAAACTCAAACCGTACACCGTGCGGCCAATATTGCCGATCTCAATGAATTGGAGTGTAAGGTTGATTGGGATTCATAACCGCTTTGAAGAGTTACAATCAAATCAACAAACAAACACCGTTCTCAATCGCTCATAATCCTGAATATTTACACTGATCTGTTTATGGTTTTATGGTGTCAGTGATCTATCGCGACTGTTTTGTAATTCATTATATTCAAAATTTTCTATAACATTTCCACAAATTAAAAGGGAGGCACCCATATCGGTACTAAATTTTATCAAATCTGAATCAATTGATTTCCGTAGAACCGAAATATTTGGTGTGTTTTTCAATTACAATTTTCCATATTGCATGAAATGTAATGCGTGTACTGTGCTCGACTATATCGATCATGCAACAAAACTCCACAGTAATCATTACCTTTCTGTTTGAACCACCATGGAGAAAAAACTTTTTTAAATTTTAGGGTGAGCTTAGTTGTTTTTTGCTTCGTCGTAATACGTAATACTTAAAACATTCAAGGAATTTTTCAAAATATTATTATATTGTTTTGCTGTTACTTTCTTAGCCTGTTATGTCTAACTTTATGGAATCAAAAATAAAAAAAAATACTAAAGCAAAATTCACACTTTTAAAAAAGTGCCTGGTTTGCTCATCAAATATAGACAAATTAAAGAGGTCTCTTGTAATTTCGTTGTTTTGGACTATCATCATTAAATCTGTGCTATCGGTCAAGAAAATTAAAACTGAGCCCGTCTCGATATTTTGCACTTGACAATCAGGATAAGACAAGCTTTTTTCTTGCAACTATATGTTCAACAACCCCATATCAACCCAATTATTATCGATGAGGCTGTTATACTGCTCGAAGTATAATTTCTGACTTTTTATTATTGCTACAACGTAATTAACTACGTCGAAACCAACGTTAAAAATACGCCTTAACAACATAGGATCAGCTAATATTGAGCCATTCTTGTTGTAGATTGGTGTACTCATTTAAGAAAAATGTTTCATACTATTTTTCTTTGTTTGGTGTTTTCCCTTTTCTGCGGTATCAACTTCATTGTTGACTTTATTCTTTTGATTTGCCTTTTTCGGAAAATCATTCACAACCGAATAAATTTTATTATTAATACTTTCTCTTGAAAATTCAAGAAACCGGCCAGCTTTTAGAGGTTACTTGCCCGGCTCTACGCTTTTCTTGTCCATTTATTATTTTGTTGTTCCGAAATAACTTTCGACAGGAGCGTTTGTGAAATGACTTAGGGATGGTTCCCCTTGTATTATTGCTGACCATAAAGGCAGTATGGAAAAGAAGTTATTGATAAGTTCGATAATAAGTTTTGGTTTATAAAAATATTTTTATTGCGTTGAACTACCGCTTGTCTGACCGTTGCAAGATCAGGGACGATGATAGATTTAATATCTATATAAAATGTAGACCTTTCGAACAAGGTATTATTTGCCAGAGGATAAGAGAGTGATTCAAGGTCAGGTACGTGGTTTTCGTCGGGAGTTCCAAATATCTCAGGAGAATACTGTGGCTCATGGAAACGCTCCTCTAATAAAACTGATAACTGAACCAATGCGTCTTCTTCAACATACTTCTCTGCATGTCAACAAATTTTTCAAAGTAGGAGAAATTATTGTAAGACTTTTGATGTTCAAGAATTTTTACGTTTGATAAATCAGTATATCGATTTTGTCTCGTTTCGTGTGAAACGAAATGAGTGTAACATAGTAGTAGCATTATTGTTTCGTGAGTATGATTGTTTTACTGCACATGCAAGTCGCGTGTCCTTCTTTTTTTGTTTATTCATATTAACCCTTTGCGTGCCCACATGATTTCGGCTAGTGTATTGAGTAGCACGATCGCGCTTCTTGGCACTCAAAGGGTTAGCCATTGTAAACGCCATATTTTTGTGTTGTTTATGTATTTTCGATTTTTTTTTGTGGTTAACATTCTATTTTTAAAATTTTATTAATACATATGCAATTAATTTATGATAAAAAAAATTAGATATAAAATATATTAGCATGTTAAATAATGACACTCGCCCAGATCGCGTTGTTTTGGTACTGTTCATCATACAAATGACACAAATACGAACAAAAGAAAAATACAAAGACACAATTGTGTATTATACACTGTGTACGTATTCGTTTTTTTGCTTCCTCATTTTAAATGAGTAACTCACGAGACAAAATCGATTTACAGATCCTCATTGTCATGCCAACATTCGCATGACAATGAGGATCTGTAAATCGATTTTGCGTAGTGGATTGAGTATTGGTTTTGTATCCGAAACGTGTCCGCATTTCTATGACCCAAATGGATAGACTGATCAGGATGAATCTTCAAAAGTAAGTGTTTTTCCATAAAACCCAGTGAAATTTGACAGACATCAGTGTACCGGAAGTAGCAGTATATGTCAAAATTATTTATTAGACTCCTAATAATTGAAAGGACAGAGCTTATCCCTATACACCAATTTATATTTAGAGCGGTTATCTCTTAAATAGATCAAGAAATGAGGATCGCATGTAACAATCTTGAATTGTAATTATTTATATATTATTTTAAATAGCGAAATGTAAAGTGAGTAAAATACCAGTTCCAAAAATTCAGACAACAAAAGTTTAACATTTCAACAGTTCATTATTACTAAGCAACTGGCCTTTCTGCTTCAACGCTACATCGCAGTAGAATATGTAAATATGCTTCCACTATTTTAAATTTTCAAAAGACATCCTTCTTCAGAGACGGTTTGGACTTGGCTAAATCTTATGCTTTTCAGTTTCAGTTCTAAGTAAATCTTTCATTCGTGCTCAGTTTCACTGATGAATAAGGTAAACTTGTTTCTTATCGGGTGTACTATTTATTCCCATTTGTAGGGTGCTCGACTATATTGACAATCGTTTGAGATCAACAATATTTAAGATCAGCAATCGCTCAAATTTTAGTTCAAAATCTGGATTATATTTGAATTGTTGTTACTTTATATATAACCGCTACAAGAAGCTTAAAAAAATGTTCAGAAGAATTTCACCAAATATTTTATGTAATGCTTTAACCTCGTTACTAAGTGGACATAAAGTTGTTTATTATAAACACAGTAAAAGGCGTCTGCAGAAAGAAGAGTGGCATAAGTTAAACACGATATATTTAAGACTAATTTAAACTGTAATACTACCTACTGTCACACGACACCTTAGAAATATTGTCGAATTCTCCCTCTGTGGCACTATTCTGGCAATTCCCCGGGAATAGAGAATTGGGGAAAGATTTTATATGTAATTTCATATGTAAAAAGATTTTATATGTAAAAAGTTAGTGTTAATTTTTTTCAAAACAAAATTAAATTGGGAATAATTTTCCCTACCAATTTAGGTATGGAAAAATTATTCCCAAATTATAAATATTTACATGGAACTTTTTTCGTCAGTAGGCCGGAAAAAATATATTTGAACAGAAATTACATATAAAATCTTTCCCCAATTCCTTATTCCCGGGGAATTACCAGAATAGTGCCACTGGTCAAATAAAACATTAGCATTGAGGTCAAATAAAGCTATAAATGTTTTTTTTTGCATATTTCGGCAATACTTAAACTCGGGACACCTAAAACCGGTGTTTCGATATTAAAAAAAAGCACAGTATCCCGGTATTTATTACACATAAAATTGGATTTTTTGCAGTCCTTAAGTTTATTGTAAGAATAAAGTTAACTTAGTCACCTTTCTGAATAATTTATTTGGAATTGAAGAAAACGAATCTGAGTTGCCTTGGGCTTTAGAGCTGAGGAGAAATTGTAAACTGGTGAGAGAAGGAAAGAGTGTAAATACGAAACACTACAGAGCTTTCCAGAAAAGACGAGAATCAGAGGCAAGCGGTTACTTTAATAACGAAAACAAAAATGCTGCGCAAAGAGCGTGCACGTTTCAGGGCGATTGTTGTTGAGCGTTAGTCCAACTAATGCCTATGTGAGAGAATGGTTAGGAAGGCCCGGACGAACAAACGTGGTAAGGTAGCACGCGTAGGAGTTGAAATGGAAAAGTTCTGGATTTTGACGATGCAAAAGCTTTTCCAAAAAGACTAATTCAAACATTGAACTAGTCGCATAGTAAGCCGCCTTAAATTGAACATAGTCGATTTACGACGAAGAATTTATTAAGAAAACGCGGGAGCAAAGAGCAACATAATAATGACCCGGAATACAACGAAGACGTTCAAGACAAAGCACAATTGGAAAGGTTCATCAAACACAGAACAACCTTGGAAGTAGATTGAAAGTCACCAAAGGCGATAGGCTGATGGGATACAACATTGGATGTGTCCATTCAGAATGGCCTGAATTAAATTGCGTGGTGTCTGTACATCACTAGTTTATCATTTCAACTCAAATTTTACGCATACATCTATGTTACTGGATCAAGTATTCCTAAAGATTACTGGAATTAACCACATCGGTAATTATAAAAACAAAGGAATTGAAGACTTGGAATTTTTGCGAATATAACTATGTACATACGTGGTTAACATTCTAATGGCCGGTACTCGATTTAGTACTACCCCATATTTGAATTGCATACGAACATTATATGAACTTTAATATCTTCATGAAATTGGGATTCTCTTTCAAAAGTCAGTACATTTTTTGTGTACGAGTGTAAACTTGATTATCGCACTTTATTATCTACATTCATTCCTGGGTATTTTGCAGAGTAACATGGGGTAATGGGGCATTTTTTAGTACCACAATCAGCTGGTTTATAAGATTGACCCTAAGACGCTGTGATGAAACTATCTTAAGTTTGAGCACTAAATAACCGTGCCAACGCAAATTGTGTATAGGGATGAGCTCTGTCCTTTCGATTAGTAGCTTCATACCGGTATTAATAAGGGCAATAGCAGATACGACCTGGTGCGTAGATTTGTCATATGACAAATTTTCTGTCGGGTATGTCATATGGTAAATACCATCCAACCATCACCCGACCGCCTTACCAAATCAGATCGTATATATTGTTGTCGGGTGGTTGGATCAGTGAAGCGTCAAATGTATTTAAACATAGTTATGTAAAATGGCGGAAACACCAATTACAGAAAGAGAAGTTTTAATCCAATTTTTGGAATTATACAAAAAAAGAGCTGCTTGTGGTGCATAAGCAGCAAGCAATACTCCAACAGGGATGCCAGAAGTGAGGCACTACAGCTGTTACAGCAGAAATTGTGCTTCATTGATAGTGAAGCCACTATCGATACAGTGAGAAAAAAAGTTGAAAACATGAGGGCCTCGTACAAAAGGGAGCGAAAAAAAGTAAAGTATATGTGTACACACTAACAAATTATTACTCAATTTATATTAAATTTACAGTTTTATTTAAAAATTCATTTAAATAATTATTTACACAACCTTAATAAAAATTGTTCATGTCCATTTCAGGCTATAGACAGTAAGAAGACTTTAGTGAGGCCGGCCGATATATATATATATATATATATATATATATATATATATATATATATATATATATATATATATATATATATATATATATATATATATATATATATCGCTACGCGTCCCAAAGAGTGTTACATCTCAAAATAGTTAATTGTTGGGAAATCAACTTTGAAACTTTGAATACAATATAATAATTGTTGTAATAATTTTTTGTAATAACTTGCTGATGTTTTTGACACCAAGTGCTGATTTTTTTGATTTTTTCATCAATCTGTCATTAAAGTTTTGGTAAATTAGAAATAAATAAGAAAATATGGAAATGTAACACTTTACATGAAATTTTTCTGAACCAGTTAGAAGTTGTAACCCTCTTGAAGAAAATTTGTTATTAATATTTTGCAAATTTTTTGATATAAAACGAATTAATCCTTCAAAATAAATTTTATTTAAATTAAAATAATAGCAAAAATAATCAGTTTTCTCTTGCTTCTTCTGCATGTCTCTATGTTGGGTTAATAAAATTTTTAATTTATTTTATTTAAAATATTTATTAATTTTTTATTTACCTGTTTTACAACCACATCGAAAAATAATTTTGCTCGGCTTGACATTTTTGCATTTATTTGTCCACCTAATTTTACAGACCTAAACGTAAATTGTAAAACGTCTTTCACCTCTAACTAATCTGGCTTATGTCACTTTTCCCGCGTATTTTTATAAAAAAATATGAAAACTATTCTATTTATTTTCACTAACACTGTCACATCACTTATGCCACTTAGTTTCCTCAATGCCTCCTAAACTACAGGCCGCTTACACCAAATGATGACGACACGTTATGTCGACGTTTTTGTTGCTTTCTCTAGTTGTTTTGTTAGTGTAAATATCTTAACATTATTATTGCGCAGTCTCGGTTTAGACATAAATTGACGTCATGTGCGAAAAATGAGAGTAGTAAGAGGCCTGTAGTTTAGGAGGCATTGGTTTCCTCGTATTGATAACACTTTATTATAAAATTATTTTTGATAGATTGTAAAAATGTTTAAGCAATACAGTCACAACTTCTTTTGTAACACTTATACAGTAAAAAAGGAAAATTTATTCAATAGTTTTTTATCTAATAAAGTGTTGCAAAAGAAATGTAACATTTTAAAGGAAAATAATAAATGTATTTGTAGTTAAGGAAACTGTTGTAAATATGATGTGACACTTTAAAATACAATTTTTGGTTGTTTTGAATTATGAAATTTTATGCAAAAGAAATTTATTTAATTTATAACACTTTAAGGAATAATTTATTGAGTAATTTAAAATGGTCATAACATGTTTTTGCTGAATTATTTAAAAACTATTGTATTTTTTATGAATTTTTTTGTGTTAAACTATAATTATATTGTAGATAAATTGTAATTTGCAAAAAAAAAAAAATCAAAAAATTGACATGTAACACTCTTTGGGACGCGTAGCGATATATATATATATATATATATATATATATATATATATATATATATATATATATATATATATATATATATATATATATATATATATATATATATATATATATATATATATATATATATATATATACCATCACTATGATATTATGAATATCTATCATTTCTAGATTAAACTTATATGCTTTAGGGGAGAATGGAGTTGTGGCTATCACAACAAGATGAAAATGAATTCGTAAATAGAACCGGAGTCGGCACTTATGATTATGATGAATGAAGTAAGTACCAATGATGATGAAGTAAGTACCTAAATATTCTAATTTTTTCTCCCGTCCCTGAAAAATACACGGTTCTTATCATAAATATATTACAAACAAGTTTTGTGATCGTACGTCCGTTTCCCTGAAATTGTCAAATTCCTCTGAATGTTTCTAATTAATCAATTTATATTGTAGACATCACAAGAAATACCGCAGCCACAAAAACCAACCTCAAACAAACGCCGTCCAACCACTTAAGCAAATATAATGAAAAAACAAAGCCGGTTAATAGAAGCTGCCGAAAAAATGTTAACATCAGACACCCCAGCGGATTCGTATGGGATAGCGACTTGGTGTCAGTTGCAACAAATGACGAAATTACAGAGAACAAGTGCACAAAAATTAATTTCTGATATTATATTTTATGGTAAATTAGATAAATTGACTTTTCAATCCACCATCAACTTAAATTCTGAGTACGAACACGTGGAACTGTCTCCATCACCATCGCCGTCAGCCAGCTTCGGATATAGCAAATCTAGCCTAAATTTCCCACAAGCATCAACACCTACGTCAAATGAATTAACTATGAGCCTACAAAATGGCAAAATTGTAGGCGAAGTAGTAAATATTGATAGTAGCCAATACTCGATGGAGGATTACATCGTTTTCAAAATTTATAATTATACACCAAAATAAAATAAATACTAATTTTGATTGTTAATTTAAATTATTTTATTGTTAATATTTTAATTTAATCAATTATGTCCCCAAACAAATTCCGGAACAAATTCCGTAAAATTATTCCGGGCATTTCTGTCGTCTTCCGTTTGTTGCCTTCGACTTCTACGATCAATCTGTAGCGTAACATTTTGTTGTCGCCAGCTAGCTTCTCGATACGCTCCATTCTCTATATCGTAGATCACGAAGATTGCGGTAAGATAATTATTTGCGGTAAGATAATTATTTAAAAGAGATTGATAATCCTTAAATAATTGAGCAGCGCACAGCACCCTAAAATAATCCAATCTACATTTTCTACGTTGATTAAGATCGGTTCCCGCAAAATTCTGACAGAAGAGAAGACATTCTCCGCTACTCTCCTGAGTCCTGGCCCTCGATAACCTGTAGTTAAACACACTCTTTTCTTTGGTTAAGTCTTTCTGGGGAGAACACGTTTCATTAAATGTTTGCTCAATGCAAAAGCGTTGTCTCCAACGAACACGTATGGTGCTGATATAGTTGTACCAGGCAATAACAATGGCTTTGGTAAATTGAGGTCACCGGAAGTTAATTTTTGGTAAAATTTTGTGTGTTTTAATACTCATCCACATGAAACGCTTCCGTTAGTTGCAGTATGAACGTACATAAATTCATAATTTACATTAACTACAGCGAATAATACTGTACTAAAGTTTCCGTGGTAATTGTAGAACAAGGACCCAGTTCTAGGCTGTTTATTGATTAAGACGTGCTTTCCGTCCATAGCACCGACGCAGTTATTAAACTGCCGCAGATTTTGAAATGATTGAGCGGTTTCTAACCATTCGACTTCATTAACAGGTATCTGAAACACAATATTGATATACATAATACCATCAAACGACACTCTATGACTCTACAACTTTAACACAAACTATGTTTTTAACACAACTGAATACAACATAAAAATAAAATTCACTTTTATGTATTTTTTTAAGATTTGATATATGGGGTTACAAGTTTTGGGTATTATGTTTGACATCAATTGCGGTGAAATAATATGAAATAATACTACTGCACTTTAAATCTCTCGACCAGTAGCTAGGAATCGCAAAGTGACAACTATCCGTTCTTCGGCTATAACTGCTTCCCTCATCAAAGTATTTTGTTTAGAAATCAATGGCGATACTAAACGTAACAACCCACTAAAACTTTCGTAGTTTTTTTAGTATGTCAGGTAATGTAACTACAATACTGATTTGAGCGGGCCGACTGTCGGCCCGACAAGTCATATAGTGTGTAGGGTCCTTAAGTATATTTTGCAACACATCTACTGATGTGTTATACAATAGCCCAAAACGTATTGCGAAACTTCACCTGAGGTCTCTGCATCATCGTCCAATGCCATCTGTGTCCCCCGTAATTAGTTTGTTGGCTTGCCACTTCCTCTTTTGTTCAAATCTGTAGTCACATTTATTTTCAATTTGTTGCACTTTCGCTACTAAATACTTAATCACATCTTTGAGCTCTTTTACTTGGTACTCTTTTGCTTGCTTAAATTGATCGAGGTTCTCGTCCTACCTATAGCGCAAATTTGGCCTAATTTCTTACTCTATCCAACTGACCATCATATTCTTTTAGTTAGTTTGGCATCCAAGTTGTTTAATTTGACCTAGCTAATTGAATTTAACATATTGCTGGTTCATTTTAGTCTATAGTCCTTTCAATTGAAGAAAACGGCCTTGTAGAAAGTGGTTTTTAATACGCGTCTAATAGAATGTTTCTAGACTTTCTGATAACCAAATTAGACAACAAGCGTTCCCGATGGTTCTGAAGTTGGTGATAGTAATTGGGCATCACATAACTAAATTCTCGGGGTTCCTTATCCCAATGTCTTGCAGCCCCGACGAAACATTTTTTTTGTAGTACGGGGGACTAGTTATGTAAGCACTACGAGTACAACTTTTGACTCAAACCTATATTTTGACAAATTTTCTATGAAAAAAATAATGATTACAACTTGTGGCTCGAAATTATTAATGTGTGCGACTATTTGTGACTATGTCTATGTGGTATTTGACGTAATCGTAAGTCGAAATTCGTAATGCTTATAGAATTAGCCGCCACAACTTTTGTGCATTTGTTACTTCTGCCATTCTATAAGATAGTCTGCTTTTGGCTATAACATTCATTTACTACTTTTCCGGTGAATCAAAATTTTTATTTCATGTAATAGTAGAAAAGTTACAGTTTAGTAATGGAAAATAATTTGTTGTAAGTGACCGCCCGCTGTTGTACGGGGAGCTATCATTCTTTTGCGACTCAGTTTCTTAGCTTGATCACTGCCGTAGACGATTGCCTTTAAATAGCCCCATGTTTCCAGTGTATAGGCTGTAGATCGCAAGATCTAAGCGGCAAATTATTAATAGTTCCTCTTTGAAAAAATTTTCGATTACGATGGCACCGTCCAGTTGAAACCACATATTTTGGACATCTATACCTTCCAATTTGTATAACAAAAATTTCGTTATATCATTCCGATGCTGCTGGATTTGCATTAACACTAGCATTACATCCGCAGTATTTTCTTCTAAACAATCACTACGACATTGTTTTTTTTCACCAGTTTCCACAAATCTTGCAACAATTTTTCGAAAGACCACAATTGACAGATAATTTTTTGTTCCTTATGTACGGATTATGTATGGAATTTTCTTACAACATCTGCATAACCTTCACAAAATTGAAAATAATTTTTAACAACGCGTATTTAACTCTCTCTCTCTTTGGCATTATATCCCATCAAGGGATTTGGCCATGAATTCAAGTGTACAAATGAAAGATTTACTAATTTACTGCTGGTTTTGTGAAAGTTCGCTCATTTTTTCGGCATATACTTGACTATTCCAATAGCATAGATTTCCACATTTACACCAGTAATTTTCAATGATTGCCCCTGGTTTGTATTGATCGTGGAATGTTTGAAGTCATTCGCCGAAAATCACCTCCATAAGAGCTCCTCCCATTTATTGGTTATTTTTTTCGTAAATCGCCCAGAGTACGATTAAGCTCTTCAAGTGTTTCTTTATGTGGCATGGTAAGTTCTTCCCAAATAATAATTTAGCATGTTTTGCCGCTTCATTAAAATTCAAAGGAAGTTTGAGAGTTGAGTTTGTTGTGCGTCCGCCATGGATTGCAGTTGATGCAATTCCAGATGATACAACAGTGAGTCCGATTTCGTTTTGCTGTCTAATTTCCTATTTGTAATAGCGTGGCTTCATCGGGTAGTAAATTTTTATTCAAAAGTTCAAAACTGCCCTGTCAATGCCGTTGTTGAAATATTTACAATGTATTTAATTAACTTGAGAGAGTTGCGGTACTCAACATTAATATGAGCTTTAAACGTTTTCCGAAAATAACGGAGTCTATAGGGAGCAATCCAGCTATTTACGTCATCAAGGTCCACATTGTTTACTTTGATAGTGGTTATGTGTCCTCCATGGGTATCTGCCATCTCAAGTTCGTGTTTATTGATTCAGCTTTCGAAAATATTTTCTGAACATTTACCAATTTTCAAACGAGGTGAATTGGTATTCAATACTCATCAAGGCCAATGTATCATATTTTTCTAATGATTTCAAAAAGCGTGTGTGAGCGTGTGGTACACCTCTTTTTTGTCATTCTATAGAATAAATCCAGCAGCAAGTTTTTTATTAAATTGGATGCGATCGATGAGTTTCTGTTTTAAAACTCTAACTGTAAGATCATATCTATGGGCAGATCACTATTCAATTAGATGTAAGTCTCTAGTCTATGTTGGATTACATAGATGTAAACGTTATAAAAAAATCGGAACGTTTAAAATGTTGTACATAGGGCATGGCTTTCTATAATACGTAGTAATATAGGCATTTTCCCAATATCAGTAATGTTTCCATCATTTGCAATTGCATCATACAAGTGAATATAGTCCTCGGAAGGAGGAGTTGTTGGTAGCTTTGATTAATCGGCAATGTAATTTTTGTGTGTGGTTTCCATCTTCATGCTTACCTCGTAAATTTGAGTAAACGGCGACAGATCTGAAGGAATTTCTGTGGTTATTTAAAAAATAAAAATAAATCGAAAGTTTACAAAAAGAAGTATGGGAGCACCTAGATCCAGGGACCGCTGGCGATTTGGAGTCGTGGGATAGTTTTTATTTTTGAAGCTATCAAACCAGTTCTGCTTCTACATTTAGTTATAAGTTATTACATAACAATCAAATTTAATTGATAATTTGAGGTGAGATATCAAAGGTCCATTTATAAATGTGATTACGAAAACTTTTGACTACCACTACTATTTAAAACAGCATTGTTAAAAAAGAAACTTAAGCCTTGTTAAGCTTCGGAAACCATTTGTGAACGAAATCTTTGTGAATTCGACGGAGGTTTTAGCGTATAACGCACCCGCGTTATATTCGCGAGAGCGATTTTGATCAAATAATAAATACGAGTATATGTACGTAAAACGGTACACAGAATCAAAATTTTCAACAAATACGACAATATCTGCTAAAACGCTATAAATCAAAACTATACTTCATCCTTTCCTTTAACACTGCGTGTATTTTTTTGTCATATTTGTGCTATGATTTTAACAATATCGTCGCGTAATCATCATACAGTCGTAGGGATCAATAAATAAAATTACGCCTTCACAACACTCATTTTTAATTAAAAATTTGCGAGAAAAAAAATTAACTTTGCAAAATGTTCTGATCACGACTGTAAATTTATAATAGGATGTTGAATAACAATTTTTATATCGTGGACATTTTCATTAGCAATTTTTTTCTATTTATTTTTTATTTTAGTCGAATATAAAATAGATAGTAGATACATCATCTATGTGGACATACATATATAAACATCTAGATATATATGTATATATGGATACATACGTGGATGTATAAAGAGTACATGGGACAGTAAAAATAAATAAAAAATTGTATGTACATCGTATATATGTATAATAAGTATATGTACGAAGAGGTGGAATACTTTATACCTATAGAAACACAAGTTCCGAACCAAATAAACATCAACCAAAAAATAAAATAAAATAGTACTGGTAATAAAAAAAAAACAATAGATGTAGAAATAGTAATAATAATAGTAATATTAATAATGATAATAATATATTGCTATATTTTTTTAAAAGACAAGCGAATTACAAATAAAAGTACCAACTCGCTAGTATGCATACGTCGAGGTTTATAGAGATGTATGAATAGAATAACAAATAATAATAGAAAACAATTTGTAATTATTTTTTGTATTTTATCGACAATGTCATATAAACTATAAACTGAAAAAAAATTTGTATCCACTGTCCACATTTTTTAATTTAACATTAAAAATTATTATAGCATTTTTTTTAGTTTTATTCTTCGGTCGGTTATTTATGGTGGAGATTGGATTGAAACGTGTACTACACAGACGAGTATCGAAAATACATAAAATAAAAATTAGTAGCCAGTAATAATTTTTTTTAGGAGTAACTATACTTCCGAACTACCTATTATACGTATTTTTTATATTTTTGCCTCACATATTATTAATTGCACATGGGAGGTGTATGGCGAGACTAGATGAAAATACATATTAATATTATAAAAATAGATAGGGTGGGAGGGGAAAAAGCAAAGAACGAGATGAAAATGAATTTGATTAGATGTAATTAAAATTTATGATTTATTAATGGAAATTGGACCAAATAATAAAATACTGTTCGGGGTTTTTTTCCTACACCACAAATATGGAAATAGAACGAAGACTAAATAAATTATATGTGGTGGTTTCGTTTGACAGGTATATAACTAGTCTACATTTTTTTGATGAATTATTTGTTTTACATTCTATGCAAGCAATGTCATAGAATGAACCTTGGTTCACGTCCGTAAGATGAAAAGCCACACACTACAGTTTGAAATATTAAAGTTCTTTAACAATTGTTTTCACTTCTTTAACCCAAGTATAAATTTAAAAAAATTTGTTAAGGTGAAGTTAATTTAATTACGAAATTAAATGTTTAATTCATACATCTTGAATAATATACAGGGTGTTTGGTGCATCGTTTGCCAAATTGAATTGGCTGAAAGGATGGGTCATTTGTTATCTCTTAAACCGCAATAACTCATTTCTGGCCCTACGGATTTTTTTATTTTAACTTTTAAATGATATTTTGAAAAATCGCAATATTTAGCATTCAAGTTGTATTAGTTTTTAGTATTAACTCTTACGTTTACTGTTGTATGGTTCTATCAAATTCAAAATTCGTCCCAAAAACATTTACTTCCCTTTTTATTTACTCTTAAAATGTTTGAAAATGGTAAAAGAAAACTTAAAACTCAACGTTACATTGCAATAAAAATAAACTAAAAGTGATCGTGATCTTCAAACTCTTTTATTAAATTCTCTAGTCTAACTCCTTTCCAACGATATGCAATATGCCATAAAAACTCTTTTAAACACTTTACTGTATCACAAAATTTGTGTATCGGCATCAGCTTGATATTCGATATTCGCGATAAAAACTTGTTTTAGTTAACCCTAATGTGAGTGACGTGGGTACCCGGGTACCTTTTGTCCTTTTGGACGTCTATTTTTGTATGTTTTACTTCCAATAAAAACTTTAAATTTTATGAGAACTTGTAGTTCAATTGGTATAGATTACGATCATACTTAAAAATGAGAAATGACAAATGACAACTTGGACCAACGTGGAAAAAATAAGCTAAGCACTCAAATTAATTTTTTTTTCACTCACATAAGGGTTAAAAAAACATATCCTAAGTAGGCTACAACATCCAAAAACTAATACCTCACACTTCCAGGATGTTCTAATATTATTATTTTGTTTTCATTAAGTTTTTGTAGCAATAAAAACAAAATTAAATCACAACATTTAGTTTTGTTATTATTGCTACAATGGAGGCGCCAATTACGTCGCTCGTGCCGCTCAAAGGATTTACCAGGAACGCTTTCCTAATAGACGATTACCCAGCCGCCACACCTTCCAAAATACTTATCGACGCTTATGCGAGACCGGTAATTTAAATTTTAATGAACCAAGAGGGGTTATAACGTGGCATAATGTTGCTGTCGATCAACAGGTTCTAGCACTGTTTGAAGAGGAACCAACTAGAAGCATAAGAAATCTAGCTGCATTACTCGGGAATTCCATCTGGAAAGTGTGGACCATACTTCGTCAAAACAACAAACATCCTTTCCATTACACTCCAGTGCAAGGTCTGGACAATCATGACTTTGACAAACGTGTCCAGTTTTGTCGTCTATTATTGCACACAGATGTGGATGATCCCTACTTTTTGAAAAGTATAGCACTCTCGTTGTTTGAAATTATTATTAACTGTCGCTATAATATACAGTCGATCTACATTGCAATTCTAAAACGATTTTACTAATTACAAATATTTATATATATACTATGTTTTATTCCGTTTTAGATTTTATCATTAATTAATTTGTTTGTTAGTGAAAGCTACCAGAGGCGGGTTGGTAGTGATACATTTGCTTTTATGAGCCAGCATGAGATTTGATAATCGCGAAACAACTATCTGCGCAATACATTCGATTTCCTTCCGGCTAGTGATGGACGTACTTTGCTAGTTGGCTGGCCACGTTAATCAAGAGGTAGACGATAATGAGCTAGAAGCACAATTTATCGCGTTAGCAAGAGGAATAAGGATTGCCTCACAGGAATGCACAAAGTTGAGCATCACCTCGACAGTCAGAAACAGGTTAAACTTGCGTAAGATCTTGGAGTGCTGTTATAGCGATAGCGGAGTATGAATCAAAATTTGCGTGGGTGCTGAGAGAGGAACAATGAATAAATTGAAAGTCGAGACAAAAAATAAAGGTCGTAAGCCGATCACGCAGCCTGACTCAGAGCAAGTTTTCACAGAAGTCTGGCGACGTAAGAGAAACCCACGAAACCGGAAAGAAACAGTTATAGTCAAGGCAGAAGGACGCACGTACGCTGATCTACTTAAAGCTGTGAAAGGTGGTGTTGATATCAAAGAGATAGGGGTCGAGATTATCGCCATAATAAAGACAAAGACAGATAGATGATCTTATGATCCAACTGAAGGGTGGCAAGAATAAAGCCGAATGCATAACGGAATCAATTGCCGGAAAGGTAGCCGGCGTCACTGCGGTACACCAAAAAGAAATGGCGGTAATACACATACGCGATCTGGAGGCAGGGACTGTTTCTGATGATGTAAAGAAGGGTGTTCTAGCAGCATTAAGCGAGGTTCGATGCGAAGAGATACTTGTGACTTCAATGAGGCCTACTCACTCGGATACGATGAACGCTACAGTAAAATTGCCAATACAGTGGGCGAAGCAGCTGGTGGAGTGTAGGCGCATCAGAATAGGATCGATTTCTTGTCGAGTCCAATTACGTGTCGATGAGCATCGTTGCTACAAATGCTGGAAAAGAGGGCATACAGCGATGAGCTGCAATGGGCCTGACCGCAGAAACCTTTGTTTTAACTGCGGTAAAGACGGACACAAGAGAAGTGCGTGCAGCCAAACGCAAGGCAGGCCATTTAGGAAGAGACTGAATAATGAGGGAGAGAGTTCGCCTGTAGATACAACTAATCGAACAGGAGGGGAAAAACCAATATGCGAGTGATGCAAATTAATACGCATTATTATAGCTACTGCCAAAAAAATGCAGGTAGACGTGGGCCTGGTGAGTGAGCCAAACCGACGAACACTTCAGAGAGGAAACTGGAAGGTTGACTTAGACGAAGATGCTGTGCTAATGGTGCTTCCAAAGGACGTTCCAGTTGCTAGAATAGGTAAAGGAAAGGGAGTGGTCTGGGTAGAACTAGAAGACATTGTAATCATGAGCTGCTATTTCTCTCCTAACAAATCTATGGAAGATTTCAGCTTAAGGCTGGACGAACTCAGCGTAGTAGTCCGGAATCAAACCAAAGATGTGATTGTAGCGGGCGACTTTAACGCAAAATCTCCAGAGTGGGGCGGAGATATATTAGACAATAAGAGACCAACAACTGGCAGACTGGGCTGCATCCTGTGACCTTAGCAGTGTCAACTCGGGGCAAACACCTACCTACGAAAGAGGAAACTATGGCTCGTTCCTAGTGTAACCTTCGTCTCACAAAGCACCATAAATCGAATCCAAAATTGGAAAGTTTTGGATGAAGAAAGTCTTAGTGACCACCGATATATTATGTTCGAAATAAACACAGCGACACCAGCCAGACTTCAGGGGACTAGCGTTCCGGTCAACCGAGGATGGCAGGTTGGGGAAAGGAGTCAAAAGCGCCTTCGTAGTGCGACGCAACAGCACCTTGGCGCCCCTAGCATAATAACACCGACACAACTAGTAACTACTGTCAGAAGAGTATGCGAAGAGGCGCTAGAATCTAGAAGTGGAAATAGACGAAAAGCTGTCTACTGGTGGACTCCAGAAATCGCCGAACTTCGCAGGCGCTGCAATCACGCCAGGCGAAGGCTTACAAGAGAGAACGGGCGCACTAGCGGTCAAGCAGACAGAAACTTTCACCATAATTTGAAGAGCGCTCGCACCTGCATGAAAAAGGCGATCGCGCAATCGAAAAAGAACTGCTGGAAACTCCTTTGTAATAAAATCGAAAAGGACCCTTGGGGAGATGCATATAAGATCGTGATGAAAAAATTTGGACAAAAAACGCCTACATTACCCGCAGACATCACTAACGCCGTCGTGGCTTCGCTCTTTCCAACGCACGACTAAGTGCAATATGAAAACATAAGACTGGTAGAGATTCCACCTTTCACAACTGAGGAACTCGAGATGGCATTGCGGAAATTGAAAACGAAGAAAAGTTCCGGGCCAGATGGAATTCCATCAGAGGCCGTTAGGATCGCTGCGGAAACCCACCCAAAAAAGGTGTTAGACGTGATGAATTCCATTCTAGAGAATGGGGAATTCCCCTCGCATCTGGAAAACAGCGCGATTGGTCTTGTTAAAGAAAGATGGAAAACCGGATGGCGTACCGACATCTTACAGACCACTCTGCCTGTTGGACACTTTCGGAAAGCTTTTCGAACATTTGCTATTACGCAGACTGATCGACGAAATTGATAGGGCAGGCGGACTCGCTGATAACCAGTTTGGATTTCGAGCAGGGCACTCCACAATAGATGCTATAGTGGAGGTTATGAAGCTTATAGATTCAGCCGCTGATGGTACACAATATACGCGGCGTATCCCAGTTGTAATCACACTGGATATAAGAAACGCCTCTAATAGCGCATCATATGAGTTAATTCTACAAGAACTTAATAATTTCCAAGTTAGCCCATATCTGAGGAAGGTAGCTACTTGAGTGAGCGACGAATCATTGTGGAAGCTGGAGGTGTTGCTACTCAGATGGATGTCACGAGCGGGATTCCCCAAGGATCAATATTGGGACCGATGCTTTGGAATATCTTGTATGACGGCATTCTCCGAATTCTTTGAGAAACGATAATCATGATGTTGTATATATGTCAATAAAAAGAAAAATTATTGTCCGATAATTATGATTTTAGGCTCATTTTAAAGGTAAGTTAATAAGGATTAAAAAAAGTATAAAAAAGTATAAAAATAGTATATTGTTTAATTCCTTCTTCTCTACATTTCACGCCAAAATGTTCTTTTTAAATTTTCTCAAAAACCTATTTTTTTTTCTAGTATTCAACAATTAATATTTTACAACATATCAAAAAACTAGAATACCGTTATTTTATGTTTTCTTGCAAAATTCGTTTTAGTAAGAGAAGTATTTCATTTTTATATGGAAAGCTATATAGATATTTCTCAGTGTTTTGAAATTGTTTACAAAAGAGGTAGTTCACTTAATTTGTGTGTTTTGTTTATTATTTATTGTACAATTTTTGCGTCATATTTAAGTATGAGTTACAGAATTATGAGGTGCCACCCTCTGGTTTATATCGTTTGGTTAGTCGTAGTACCATAAATTCCTTTTCTTTCTTGGGTTATTTTATAAAAGACTAAATAAAATGTTGTTTTCCCCCTTTTATTGGGGGTTAATTATTTCTACTTGACGCAGGCGTACCTGTTAAACGATGAGTAATTCTTTTGAAAACAAAAAATGAACATTGTTGATATAAATAAGAGTACTTAATAAACACATTTTTATTAATCACTTGTTTTTGTTTCGCAGAATATTTTTCAAAAAGTTTAAAAAATCACTCGATCGATTTCGACTTGTTAGGTCATCATCAGGAGTATCTACTGAATTGTATTAGTAAAAAATTTTTGTTATATAGTAGAAAAAAGCAAAATATAAATAAAAATAAAAGGAGGGGAAAAAATTAAGCAATAAAAATTAATCTACGGATCGCGCCGGTAGGCGATGAGTCATAGGTTGAGTAACAAAATTCAAGGTATATTATTGCGTACGTGAGAATAGAAAAGGGCGGGGTCTGTAATTGGTGAGAACCGGATTTCTCTCTGTTCGTTAAGGATATTTTGGTTAAGAAATATTGATTTTCGAATTTCGTAAGATTCTAAGGTATCTAAACGTCTGCCTTTGGGTTGTATATGTAATATGTCTAAATTGTTCAAGCTAGCTGTATGATTTTCTGAAGTTAAATGGTTATGGAAAGTTGATTGATTGCAACCAGATAAATGTTTAGCTCTAACTCCAAAATTGCGCCCAGTCTGACCAATATAGGAGAAACTACAATCATTGCAATTAATCCTATAAACGCCAGATTTGGAAAGGCGATCAACTCTAGGTTTATTGTTAAAAATCATTTTCTTTATTGTGTTATTATTATAAAAAGCAAAACTAATATTGGTATAAATGGACACGATGTTGCTAATCCGTTGGCTCGTTTTTCCTATATACTCTAAGCGACGCCAATTTTCCCGCGTTGGACTATCCGGTGGATAAATACCCGTTAGAGTTTTACGCTTTAGCTTTTTATTTAATAACTTTAATATAGTCCTAGTTGCATATCCGTTATTTGTTGCTATTTGAAGAATTATGTTAAGCTCAGTGTTATAATTTGAATTTGACAGAGGGATGTTTATTAGTCTATCTATGAGTGAGTGGAAAGCTGACATTTTAATATTATGGGGATGGTTTGAAGAACTAGGAATAACAGCGTCTGTATACGTGGGTTTCCGATAAATTTTGAAGTCTAAAGTAGAATTAATCCTGGTTATTGTTATATCTAGAAAATTAATACATTTATTTTCTTCTTTTTCTAACTTAAAATCAATGGTGGGATATTGAGAATTTAACCTTTTTAAATTCATTTGATGCTTTTCATTATTCTATGAATCTAGTGTATGATGTTTACTGTAAGCGAAAAAAAAACAAACGAAAACAATAAACAAATCCAATCTATTTATTATTTTCGTTTGGAAATATCTCTCTCTACGCATCATTTATATTTAATAGAACAGAATGAAACGAAATCTCAAAACGCACATATTTTGTACAATAAAAAGATATACTCGTATATGCATACTATTTAAAATAATATGTGTAGACGATCGAGAATGTATATCTATATATACTTACATTTAATTTATTTTTACATTTATCTTACATTTAATTTATACCGCATATAATTATCTGAGACCAGTTAGAGTTGCTTGAGATATAGAAAACTGCATTCATATGTCCGCTGCATGAAAAATGTGAAAATTCCCGCTTCACAGCTCCATTTTACACCACTTATAATTTGTTGTTAAGGGTGTGCTTGCCAGAACCATTCCCCTCACTGAAAATATCATCGGTGACTATCAATGTAATTTCCCGCGACCAACCCGCCACTTTTCATTGTTTTACGATAAGGCTGATATTCGTCAATCCGATTTCGTAGTTTTAGATGTAGATTTGCAAAACTGAGAGAGCATCGCCACGTTTTATCTTAGTTTTCTATTCGTATTTTGGTGGCTATGGATCTTGGGTAGAAGCCTTTAGGAAGATTTGTAGCGCCAGCTCTGTCCATATACTCGGGTGGTTCCTTTATTTATTTATTTATTTAAAGAAATCTATTTTGTAATTTACATGTATGATTTCAGATTTTATACAATAGTTAAAACAGTAATTTCAAACAAAAATCTTAAAAAAAAGAAAATAGAAAATATAAACCAAATTTTAGTTTGACAAATAAAAATTTACGCTAAGACATCTCTGATATTTTTATTAATTGGACGTGTGAGCAATTCTATTCGCAACATTATATTTTTTATGATATCTAAAAAATCCTAAGGCGAATACAATGATTTTTATATACCAATTTAAATAGGCCTGAGTGTCATCTATCCATATACTACTCTCTTGAAACACAACCACAAAAATGGAATAATAAAATTAAAATTAGTGCTATTTATCAGATATTATTTTATACTTCAAATATTTACGATTTTAAAATTCTCAATTTTTTTGATGCTGAGGATGAGATAAATTGGGCCCTCGGTCGCTTTTGTGGTCTCTCGAATTCCTTGTTCAAAATCGACTATTTGCAATTTTTTCTTATTAAAACTAAGACAAAAAATGAAATAAGATTTTTCATATGACCTAAACATATTAGTGAATGTGTTGTGGTAATTTTTGTCAAACATTTTTCTGTGATTTTATCACAGATATTTGGAACATGACATTCTGTTTTATAGAGTACTTCAAAAATTTGCTCTATACTTCTCGATATTTCCTCATAAATTAGCGTTGGTGTTTTTAACGATCCGTACTTGCTTCGCTCTTTTTTAAAATTTTTTTCGTGTAGAAAAGTTTCCATCGCAGTTATTGTAGTCGTACTGTCGGTTTCTTTTTTCAATAAAATTTCACTACATCTCTTACAAAATATTGTTTTACTTGCGCAGTAACCTGCGTAATATAAAATGGCGTTCCCTTTCAGCTCAGACATATTGGTTACTATCTCATTTAAATTAACTTCTTCAATATTTTCTCGTCCTAACAATTCGTCATCCATTCTTAAGGTTTTGAGGCTTGCTTTATAGTCCTCCCGCAGCATCCTCCAGTTTATGGGTGGACTGTTGCATTCATCAGGAATACTGGTGGGTTGAATATTATATTCATGCTAGTTATATTAGCGAAATTAATTCCAACATCGTGGCTACTGGGGGTAATTATATCCGCCTTTTCCGCGTACAACTGAAAAAAAGTTTTCTAGTGCATCTTGGTTGGTTTTTCCGGTGAGTATGTATTCGATATCATACGTTTCGGCAAAAAATCTACTAGCATTATTTGCGAATTAATCGATAATTCTAACCCTTTTATAAATTTAAAATAATTTTCGTTTGGTGACAACACCTTTAAATTTTTTACATAATTAATAGACTGTAAAAGATAATTGTAAATTTTGTTGTCTTTGCGAAGAGGCTGCTCGTACGGCGCATTTGATGAAAAATTTCCCGAGTTAAGGCAATCGAATATATTATTCAATCTTTCAACCAAATTAGCCGCGGGAATAGCGTTTTCGAGAAATGATTCAAATGTTGTTGGTGAAACCTACATCGAGGGTAACATAAAAAAAATATTTCATTATTGATATCGAAAACTAGACATAACTTTAATTTGTAAACAAATGTGGATCTGAGCTTTTAATAATCTTTATTAATTATTTATTGTTTGTTTATTTTTGATTGAATCCATTAATGTGTGTTTTGGGTTCCGTGTTATGATCGGAATCAATATAATTTATGTTTACGTTCGTATGTTAAATGTACTGAACATGTTTATGTATATTCTACTATCGACTGCAAAAGTTGGTTGTACACCGAGGAAAACCTGAGTGTTTTTCAAACAAGCAGCCCAATAAAATTATAAATTATTTAGAATTCAAATCATAGAGTAAACCGAAAACCATAACAAATAAAAGACAATTGTGGTATCTTTTATCTAGATTTCGATAAATGATCGAATTCGATAATTGATCACCGCTTACTTTATCATAATTATAATTACAAATGTTTATATAAAAAGGTGACAGTTGTTTCCATCAAATACATTAACTTTTGCAGTCGATTGTACAAATAGAAAATAATTGTACATATAAATTACATTCATGTTTGGGAATTAATAAATGATAGGAGGGAATAATAATATGAATTGGAATAATAATATGAATTTCCGAAGGAAGGTCGGGAATCTCAATCAGTCGGTGCGAATCTGGACATTTCTCCGATTACATATAGTCTAATTGGCATATCGAATAAAGATGAATTTTCTTTTACCTTCTACCAGATCCGCGACTGTTACTGAATGAGACAAAAAAATGAGATAAAAGTTACCTTTAAAGTGGCACAAACTACAGTGTTACTCAAAAGTTGAACGGCCAATTTTACATTCATTTTTTGAAACGTATTTGGGTTCATGTGCGCGTTAGTCAATTTAGGCATCAGTTTAACTTTTTGGTGTTTCTCGGCGGCAAAAATTTTCCGAATTACGTTGCTATCACTAACTCCTTGTTCGGAGTGATCGATATTATTATTTAATAGCGCATTTCGAGATGACTTGAGAAGATTTGGTATGTCGAACTGGGCAAATATTTTCCTTTGGTTTACAAAAAATATGGCTTCTCCGGCGAAACGTTACGAAACTTATACGCGGCGAGGTTAGTGGTGGCTTGATCGCATGTTAACATGATATTCATTTTGTCGTAGCTTATGTTTATGTATAGTTCTATTAATTTTGCTAATTTTTCGCCATTTAACAACTCATTCAGGAGCACGTGTCCAAGAACTTGTTTCCAACTACAAACTAGGGATCTTACTAAAAAAAAGCGCCGAGGTTGCGCATGTTTTTGTCCTTATAATACCGTCATCGCAAAACCCATCAATTATCCCTGTGAGAACGTTCATCGTCAAATCTCCCTTTAATTTAATTTCATCGAAACTTAGTACACATAGTTTCTCTTTATCCGGCAAAGTATCAAACATATTTTTTAAATTTGTGTACAATATTTCGTTTACACCTGGTGGTATAAACTAAATCGGGGACCATTTGTGGATAGATGATACAGACGGCAGTTTTAAACCAAGCGTGTGTCTTAAATACTTATATGTGGCAGCCGATTTGTAATAAAGGCATTGAGCAAATTGCTTGTCATTTTTATTATAAAAGAAGTCCTGCTTCATTAAAAGTTTGCACACATTTTTAGTGGCAGTGTTAACTGTTGGTAATGTATCAATTACTTGGACAATGGTCGGTTTTTTCTTTGACAAATATTTTTTTTTGAGTGATTCAAAATTCCACCGAATTCTACGGTTTTCTTGTTTCAATTTTTTTACATTATTTAAAGCATTATTTAAAAATTTAATTCTGGTGGTTTTCTCTTTCTTTATATTTCGTTTACAATTCATGCAATTAAATTTCATATTGCAATTCGACTCGCAATGGTAACATCCAATTTAATTTATTATTTTCAAAAACTCACTCTCTTGGTCCAATTGGTTTTCATCGTCAAAATCAGTCTGAACACCAACTGAAAAAACAATATTCGCCGTCTCGACACAAATTTCTTTGACAGTTGCATTCTCATTGTAATTTACTTTTTTACGACTGGTACTGAGAAAAGTATCAGGTTCCTCCACTATTATCGAAGGTGTAACGTTGATTTCCGGAACAGCATTTAACGTCAGTTTGTGTGGCCCAACATACTTTTTATGAAAATGCTGCTGGCATACAAAATTATGAATCGTTTTAATTTTCTCGGCTTCAAGACCAATTGCCTTTATCCAGAGAGATACACGATGAGGATCCTTAGGGAATTTATAAAATTTTAAATTGGTTTGGTCCGCTCTGGTGCGACATGTTGGAACAATGCATTTTATTCAATTTTGTTTTGACAAATTTTGAAGTACTATAGTTTATTAAAGAAGCAATGGACAACTAGTCCTTGTATTAATAACTTATAATTAATTTATAATTGTTAGATTGTATTAAATTTTAAAATAATAATGGTGGCACACTGCACTTTACAAACTAGTAGTATATTGGCTTCCCCACACAGGATAAATTCCTATGGCTTCTTCCGAACAGGTAAGATTTTGTTTTCAATTTACTACCGATCATTTTTATTATATCAAGGGCTGGTAATTATATTGGTGTTTCTTTCGCAGATGCCTACTTTGTAATGCTCTGTGGCAAGAAAAAAAATCATGGCATATGAAAATTGTTCTCACTCTCGATTCTTATGTTTACTAGTATGTAGTCTTAAAACGTTGTAATTCTCAGACCTGAACCTAAATAATTAAGAGCCTTTGATATTGAAAAGCATGAAGTCCGAAAGCCAAAATTTTTCTTTCGACAATATTCTACAGAACTTCTATTATAAAGTAACATTGTTGAATGTTCTCTTTTAAAAGAGGTAATCATTCTATAATAATATTACTTTATAATAATAATATTAATTATTGATTTTTAGAAACAAACTATTGTCGTATAATACTGGCATCAAATTGAACACTTTCGGACTACAAGGAAAGTTAAATGACGAGGGGATCATGAAATCTTTGCTTACCAATTTGAAGGAGATTTAAATAATTAAATTAAATTAAATAAGTAAAAGTCAAAGAATCCCGTAGTTCACGCATTTGCATAATAAAGTTACAACAGTAAATTTTCTGTTGTGGACCGAACATTAATGTTACTGATTCAAATTAACTCACTTCTTTGAATATAACGATCGAAAAACGTACGAATAAACTACATGTTTTACGTAGATCTAAATATTTAAAATATATTGATATTCTATAAATTTGAAAACATATTATTTCATGATCCCTCTCGATCTTGGAACTTACCGCCACCGGGAATATCATTCCTTTCGATATAATTATGTTACACAAGGAACACGATGAGGTACGTATAAATAATTTTATTGATGATTCTCAAATCAATTATGTGATTTTCCCTGGGAATGGCGAATTGGGAAAATATTTTTCCCAATTCCCCATTCCCAGGGAAAGCCAGAATAGTACCACTGAAAGAATATGGTTTCCCTGATATAATAGGTTTTGTTTGATGGGACGCATATCGCCATAATAGGCGTAGAGAAGGATATTAAAGACCACTTTACATGAAATGTAAAGCACCTACATATATCATTATTTTAACGAGCTGCCAGAAGTAGATTTAGATCTTCTAAATTTAGCTCTTCTGCCACGAGTTTAAGGTCATTTTCCCATTGTTTGCTTTTCGTATTTTACAACTACAATAAACGCAAATATTAAGAAACAAAAAACAATAAAACTAAAAGAAAAAATTATATTGGGTGTTTGAATATGACTGCGCACCTTCCCAATAAGTATCATTAATAGTACGGATTACGTGTACTATTAGTGGACAATACTGGTATTCTATAGTAATTGATGACAGCATTCAAGCAACTAGTATTTTGAAACCCTTGAAAATGACGAATTTTATTACAAATAAACATTATTTGCGGGAAGTTTTTTTGCATTATTTTATTGCAAATAAAAGTGCAGAGTAAACTTATCGTTTGCTTGTGGAAATTTACAGTGAACATGTTTCATCGAATACAACGTACATGGTTTAGACTAGTTAAAATTTAAGATTTTAGCATTGAAGTTAAAGAACATTGAAAACTATCCAAACAATTTGATGATGCTGAATTGGAAACAGGCTGAAGATTCTTTTCAAACAGAGTTGGCTAAAGAATTAAATGTTGATCGATCAACTGTTGCAACACGTTTACAAACAATCGGAAGGTTCAAAAAGCTAGCAACTGACTTCCACATGAATTATAAAAACAAACCTCAAACGTCGAAAAACCATTTTGAAATACTGCTTCAAAGACAACAAATAAAAGGTTTTTTGCATCGAATGGTTACTGCAGATGAAAAATGGATTTATTATGATAATCCTAAATGCAAGAATTAGTTAAAAGGACAGGATTGGCAAGTTCTCCAGGACATTATCGCCTCCAAAGAACAGGATTTCTTCAGAGAGGAACCGTATTGTCTGAAAGATGGGAGATGTAACTGATAGAGCATACTTTCCATAGATAATTCTTCCATTTTCTAAACAGGCAAATTTGTTTTATTTAAATAAAAAGGGAGTCATTTAAACAAGATACCCATTAGATTACAGATTATCAGTCAAGTAGGTCTAGGGAGAGAGTATAACAAAGTTACCACTTTCCAGTATTATGATTTTTTTCCTCTGGCTCTATAACTTCTACAGTACTAAAAATTTCTAGCCAAATTATGTTGCTTTCCGAGGTTGAGACCTTTGGCGACTTTACTGGAGGAAAAGATAATTTTTAAATAAAAATTCCATTTTCCACTAATTATTTCAAAATATTTAATACAAACACACACACACACACATACATGCATACATAATGATTGAACGAAATGAGTAAATACAAAACGTATGAATTACGATGAGTGGAACGTTGTTGTATTTCATGTACGAATTTTATATTTTTTGTTAATTTCTCGATTCTGTAACAAAACAATAAATAAAAAAGCATACATTTTTTAAATAAAAGATTTAATTTTTATTTTGTTTCAATTTTAATGGATTTAATAATCATTTTTTTTTTGAGGAATATAAACGAAAAAAAATTATTATGTATTATGAATTGTTATTAATTTTTTTTATTAAACAAATGAGAAGTTGGGAAAATTATTATATAATTTTTAATTTGATTTATTTTTAGTACATGTACCCCTGTAGGTACACATACATAATGTATTACATACATTGAATGGATCCTTTAATTGATAAATGATAATAAAATAAAAATGGAATTGTTATTAATTTTGGTTTTGTTTGAGAAGAATATATATTTATTTTTTATAACTATTGCCAAAGGCTTTATTCTTGAATCTTTCTTTATACGAAACTAACAAGAAGTGTGAAGTTCTTAAAAACTATAAAAAAAATTAACTTAAGCCTTAACCTATGTTAATACTTAATATCATTATGCATTATTATTATTAAATTATTATTAATTACTTAATTATAGTGCCTAACACACTAACATGCGCGTAATTATTATATTATATTTCTCAGTTAATTAAATCTAGAGGATCTACTCTGCGGAGCCGTCCGTATTTTGGTTGCCTTAGTAGTTCTCTAGCTAATTCGTTAGGGTGAGATTCCAGTTTCAGTTGGTATTTTAGACTATATGATTTAATTGTCTCTTTAACAGTTTTGATTCCTAGGTCTCTATGGATGTTGCTGTTTCGAATATACCATGGGGCATTTGTAATGCTACGAAGTATCTTTGCTTGCGTTCTTTGTACGATATCTATATTTGATGCACTAGTTGAGCCCCATAGTTGGATACCATATGTCCATATAGGGATTAGGATCGCTTTGTATAGTAGAACCTTGCAGTCTAGAGAGAGTTTCGATTTTCTTCCGATCATCCAGTAAATCTTAGAAAATTTTATGTTTAATTGATTGCGTTTTGTTTCAACGTGCTTTTTCCATGTCAATCTTCTATCGAGATGAAGACCGAGATATTTGGCATTTGTTTGTTGTGGAATTGTGGTATTGTTTAATTTTACTGCTGGACATGTACGAATAAACGTACGTGTGTGAATGTTACATGAGTTGATTTACATTCATTCGTCCTTATCCGCCAAGTTTTTAACCAATCTTCTATTTTGTGTAGATGTTCTTTTAATTCTCTCGATGCTGTTTGAGGATTTTTGTGTGAAAATAATATAGCTGTGTCATCAGCAAAAGTTGAAGTGACTATTTTTTCAGTTATTGGTAAGTCAGCTGTGAATAACAAGTATAGCACAGGTCCCAATACACTACCTTGCAGTACTCCTGCCTTTATCTCGGTTAGATCAGTAGTGGCCGTATTTTGTTTCACCTGGAACATCCTTTGGGCTAAGTAGTTTTCAAGAATTGCATGAAATTGTCTAGGCAGAAGAGTTTTAATTTTGAAATTTAATTCTTCATGCCATATTTTGTCAAAAGCTTGCGCAATATCCAAGAAAACTGCCGAGCAATATTTCTTTTCTTTTAAGGAAACCTTAATTGTGTTTACAATTCTGTGCACCTGTACAATTCTGTACACCTGTGCCGTGTTGCTCTCTAAATCCAAGTTGGTGATCTGGTATAATGAGATCTTCAGATAATATATGTAGGTATTAGTTCTTGTAATAGAGAAGAATATATGAAAATATAAGACAAGCGAATCTATCATATAAAAGTTTGCCATATTAAAATAATTTTTTTAATGATGTTTTATAATTAATATACATATTTCAATGAAATGAGTGAATTGACCATTTTTCTTCTTCTATTTGGACGTTAATTGAACAATGACACGTTTACCGTATAATTATAGTAGAATCAGAAATTTAACTCCATTAGATAATTTGTTTAGAAATAATGATGTGTGGTTTGCTATATTATATTTTTTTATTTCAATTGGTTATAAACCCGTATTTTATAGGCCTACTTTTTTAAATCATTTAAAAAATAATGAAAAGGTCTTGGACAATCATGTTACCTGAAATTAATGCCGTTAGGTCGTGATATTAAACCAAAAATTTACGAAAAATAGTTCGTTTTTGTAGTAGGTTAGGGTATAAAATGGTTGTTTTGGTACGAGAACGAAAGCGATCAGTCGAGTGCAAATATCATTTTGGACATGAAAGATGAGCACGAGTTACTACGTTCATTTAACGTTCACCAGTGATGAGAGAAAGAATTACATTTGCTTTACATTTTCAATAAAAAAATGTAGTATAAAATTGGGTTTAGCTCTAGGGCATAAACACTTTTTTCTATGACGCACTATACTAAGATATCTGATGATAGTTGAAAGTTCCTGGCTTCGAAAACTGATCTTCCCTCTATATTTCCCTCTATTTCTCTGCTTTGCGTTTCTACATGCCTACTGTTTGTTCATACAGTTAACGGTTGATTTCTAGGTGTATAATAATCTTTCATTAACAGAGTTGTACAAAAACTACAGCGTTTCACTCGACGAATACCATTTTTCAGCTCGCTGATAAGTCTCTCGCTACAAAACATTATTTTCGTTACTTGTAAAACAAATGTTTGCGGCAGCTTGTTGTTTTCACAACAAGAAACTCTACACAATATAATTAATGACAACAGAACAATTCTCCGTATAAATAATATTTCACATTCTTTTGAAATATATTGTACATCCAAATTGTTTTCAACAATTCAAAGAACAACAACACAGAAACAAAACAAAATTGATTATTACGATATTCGCTTAATGAAAGAGTATGTGTTATACAGAGTAACGAAACAGAAAAAAAATCATCAAAAAATTCGTGGGTTATGCAATTTAAATGGGTTATACAATGCACTTAGACAACAATTTTTGATTTTTTTGGATCGAATATGATGTCATACTCGCCTGTTCATAGAAAACGATAAAAATTACGGTAAATAAAGTCGTGGCGTATTGTACATATAAACCCCCTTTATTTTGCATTACCCATGCATTTTTTGATGAACATGTTTCCTTTGTTTCATTACTCTTAACAACATTACATACTCTTTGGCTTAATACAACTGGAAACGATAGTATTGCAACCGCATCAAATGATGGCTACTGATTAGTGGCCAAAGATATTGTGATAACAAAAAACACAATCATTTAATACATAATTAATACGATGGCGTCGCAGTTGTTACTCTCCCAAACTCCCACCCGTCGTAAGCACATTATGTTCCCAATTTGCCAAGATTCCCCGGTCATTTTTAATAAATACGTGTCCATTCCAACACCATTTCTAAAAATTCGTTCATTTTTCTTTGATCGAAAACCTCGTTCAACATAACATTTTTTTTACAAGTGCAATTTATATTTTAATTAAGTGTGTGACACAAAATACGAGTAACATAAAAACAACAGCAATCGTCAAAACATGGAGAGAATAACGGTGAAAACAAAACCATGTTCGGCAACAACATGTTCGGCTCCAAGCTGAGAAAGCAACGTCAACACATTTGACGCGGAACCCAGCGTCCTGGTGTCCCAGAATTTTTTACACTGTTAAATATATTTTATAGGTTCATTTAATGAATGGTACTGAGGGGTGGTACTGGAATATTTTAGAAATTAATAACAACATATTGGCATAGTTCAACCCCGAAACAACTACTTTTAAGACCTGCAGTACTTTAAAAACTATGTTTGTTCAACCTCGTTTTTCGGATTTCTGTAAATATTTATTCTATAGTAAGAGAAATGATGTTTAAAATTCATATTGCGCTTTGTGACGATTTTTCTCAATTTACTAGCAATAGCTGGTAAATAAGTCAACTTTACTTCTTTTCTGGTTGTTGGTTCAATGTTGTTGAACATTGTGCTGAGCGAAAGGCTGTGATTATTTTTAGGTGTTTCATCAATAATGCACTAATATTGCTTTTTTACACTATTTGCCGTAGGTACTTTGCGAAACACATTTACACTTCACAAATACATTTTTTTAAACACTTGTTTTTCGGTTTTGCAAAAATTAGATTTTTGAATATTTTAATTAAAAAATTTTGTTCAAAAAGTTTGAAAGATCACTCGACCGATTTCGACTTGTTAGGTCATCATCAGGAGTGTCTACTGATTTTTAAAAGTAAAAATTTTGTTATATATAGTGGAAAAAAAAGAAATGAAAGAAGGAGAGACAAATATAGGCAATAAAAATTAATCTATTGATCGAATAAAAAAGGGGGAGGAGTGTAGCATGTAAGCGAATAGTCATCGGTTGAGTGACAAAATTGAAGGTACATTGAAGTACATTTAATTACGGAGTGAATTTTGCTCCTTTGCAAAATAAAATCAGCCTTATATCATTCGAGAATTTTGCTGTAGAGCTGAAACTGCCTTATTTGGCCAGCCAACGCAACTGAAATCAGTTTGTGCACTACAAATAAAGAAAGGTATTGATAACTCTTCTTCTCCGCCAAACTCTTATTCTGTTGCTTGTAATACTAACCTCAAAGAGATTGGTGCGATAAAGAAAAAACTAAATACAGTTACTGTGCTCCCAAATTCGATTACTGTAATACATTTTTAATTTTATTACAGAAAGCAAGGCAATAGAGCTTGGCATGAATCCAAATAAGTCAGTTAAGACTACGGGTGGTAAGTGTATCAACCAATGCCAGAAGTTGTTTGATGGAACTGGTTGGAGGTAGCTAGTCTGTCATGAATCCGTCTGCTCCAATTCTTTATGGTTTACCAAAAATCCATAAGGAGAACATTCCGATTAAACCAATAATAGTTTAGTGCAATGCTCCTGCCTCCAAGCTATGTAAAGGTTTCGTCATTTTTTCAATTGTCATACTACATAATTTCTTTTCGGCTTACTCGGTTAAGAACTCGGTAGAATTGATTAATAAAATTCAAAACGTCGACATTCAATTACATTCAAAGCTAGTATCGTTTGACCTTGCCAGCCTTTTCACTTCTATTCCAATTAATACTTTGTCCCAAATAGTTTGTAGTTCCTTAGATAGGGATGTTGTATATGAGGGCTTTCGTCGTGATCAGTTCAGTTGGTGTTTCAGACTTGTATTAAACAAAATTATTTCTATTTCGATAATACATATTTCAAATTCGCTGATGGTCTACCCGTGAGCTCCTTTCTGTCTCCTTTGTTAGCCGAAATTTTCATGAATTTCTTCGAACAACTGATTATATTAAACAACAATCCTTATTTTCGTCATATAATCTTTTGGTATAGATATGTTGATGACATACTATGTCTATGCAATGGAACTGATAGACTGTTAGACTCATTCTTTACTTGGTTAAATTCTCAATATCCCACAATTGACGTTACGTTGAAAAAAAAAGAAAATAAACGTAATAATTTTCTCGATATAACAATAACCAGAATTAATTCATCTTTAGACTTCAAAATTTATCGGAAACCCACGTATGTTGTTATCCCTAGTTCTTCAAACCATCCCCATAAAATTAAAATGTCAGCTTTCCACTCACTCATAGATAGACTAATATACATCTCTTTGGCAAATTCAAATTATAATACAGAGCTTAATATAATTCTACAAATAGCAACGAATAGAGGATATGCAACTAGAACTATACTAAAGTTATTGAATAAAAAGCTAAAGCGTAAAACTCTAACAGGTATTTATCAACCGGATAGTCCAACGCGGGAAAATTGGCGTCGCTTAGATTATATCGTGTCCGATTATACCAATATTAGTTTTGCTTTTTATAATAATAATACAATAAAGAAAATAATTTTTAACAATAAGCCTAGAGTTGATCGTCTTTCCAAGTCTGGTGTTTACAGGATTAATTTCAATGGCTTGCTCCTATGTTGGACAGACTGGGCGCAATTTTGGAATTACACCTAAAGAACATTTATCTGTTTGCACTGAATCAACTTTCCATAACCATTTAACTTTAGAAAAACATAGAGCTAGCTTGAACAATTTAGACATATTACATAATTACATATACAAAACAAAAACAGACGAAACCTTAGAATCTTACGAAATTCGAAAATCCATTTTCCTTAACCAAAACATCCTTAACGAACAGAGATAATTCCGTTTCTCACCAATTACGGATTCTGTCCTGTTCTATTCTCACGTTCACAATAATATGACTAATATGTCGGGTAATTAAATGTACTTCAATTTACCTTGAATTTTGTTACTCAGCCGATGACTATTCGTTTACCTGATATACTCCTCCCCCTTTTTTATTATTAATTTTTCCGTATAAACAACAGTTGGCTGGGTGATCAATAGATTAATTTTCATTGCCTATTTTTTGTCTCTCTTTCTTTTATTTCTTTTTCTACTACATATAACAAAACTTTTACTTTTACAAATCAGTAGATACTACTGTGCCCTATTCTCTAAGCAGTAAGATAATTTGTAAACGATAACTTATCTTGCATGTTTACAATATTCGCGTTCTCTAATTGCACTCCAGGATAAAATTTAAAACGGTGACGATAAATAAATGGCACACCTTAATACACTCTTATGATTTATGTAGATTCATATTTAGTCTTTGAGGGCCCATAACTACCATTCCCATTTAAATTTCAACATTATTTTTATGGATACAAGTTGTTCTAAATAGCATCTATTCACAAACAATAGTTGAACTTGTTATGGGTTGTGGTATGGCTAATTTTACAGGTGAAATTTTTATACAATAAATTATATTAACATTTTTAAATCGCATTCTCTAAACATTTTTTTTACCCAAGATAAAACTATTGACGTCAAGTGAACAAGATATCATTAAACGTCAAAACGAAATTTTAATTATTTTATATCCTTACTAACTCAAAAAATACCGTCTGTAGGAACGTAAATTCTTGCATATACGATAAAGCCATCACACATAGAATCACACATAGCCCCAAAAATCATATTGAAAAATAGTCGAAGTCGGGATTTACTTGGTATCCAAATCAAGATACGGTATAAAAATATGAAACAAATCAAATGTTTGAAAAGAACATTACAAGTCAAATAGGTAAAAAAATATTTCGTATGGTAAAGACGTGTACGATAAATCTTATTTACAATTCATCCGTTCAGTTTTGATTAATATTGCATACTCTAAATCGTTTAAAGGTTAATTTTTATTCTAAGTACAAAATTATATTATTATGTAATTATTATAATTTATTTGAAATCCAATCAAATCTGTGTTAAACAGATCTGAATTTCAGTGTATTTGATTGTTGAAGACGAAATGCCCTATTTAGCACTTTCAGCTCGTGCAAGATAACGATATATAAGTATAATAGTCGGAATCTGGCATATTTTCTGTAATCCCAGGATTGTGGTAGTAGAATTTTAGAATTTCGAGTAAACTACAAAAAACTATGCGTTTTAAGCAACGAAGCTAATTTAATCATCGAATTTAGTTAGTCACTGCGAGTTTTACGAACTCCACGAGTTCCTCATCCAATAATTTTTTTATGTGACTGATATACTAAGTCCTCAACAGCATCGAAAATTTATTAATCGCAACCCTTTTTTTGATTTAGGTCTTGTTATGGAAGGACGTTTTAGTATTACTATTTGTTTTTTTTTACTCTCTCCTTCTCTCTCTCTCTCTCTCTGGAACTATATTTCATCACGCGGTTTGGCCGCCTCAAATGAGGTTTCATACCGATATTTTCATTTCGGATAATGAGTGATTAACTCATTGCTCCTAACTAGCCGTGAATTTTTTTCCTTGTCACCGCCGGGAATCGAACCCGAGACCTCTGGTCGCTAGAGTAAGCATTCTGACCGCTTTACCACCGGGGCAGCATTTGATTTTTAACGTGAGTTAATTTTTAATCTTTGTAAAATGTACGGGTTAATCTTAAGGATCGGTAACGAGTAGGAGGTGAGACTTGGATTAATTAGCTGCTTTTAGAAATCAATTTTATGAAAGACATCTTGTTTGACCTTAGTGCTAGTTAAAAGTTAGTTTTAATGCATAACATGATTAAATTTTGTACTCATTCATTATTGTTCGAAATTTGTCCTATACTTATCAATAGAGATGTGTGGGTAGTAACTATTCTTTATTTAATACTCGTTACTTTAACTACCCGAAAGTAACGATTCCTTAGAAAATAAAGTAATCGTTACTTTTTACTTTTAAAGTGAAAATACAACACACCAAAAATAAAAATTTATTCGGTTAGTTCTCTTTCCTCTAAAAAAAATTGTCAACGAAGATAGATAGTATTTGTATATGGGTAAATCATAAGGGTAGAAATGGAAAATATATAAAACACGGTTCCGCTCGAAACGCGATATTTCAAAATGCGATATTTCAAAACGCGATATGGTACAAAACGCGATATGGTACAAAACGAGATATTTCAAAACACGATATTTCAAAACGAGATATGGTACAGAATATGCGTTGCGAAGCGGCGGGAGCGCAGCGACCCACCTGATACCGATCATATATACTATCGTTCCTATCGATTTTTAAATTCCTATAAACTAAAATTAAATTTCCCCTTCACCCGCCTGATATAACCCGATCCTATACTACAGTTTTGTACCATATCCCGTTTTGTACCATATCGCGTTTTGAAATATCGCGTTTTGTACCACATCGCGTTTTGTACCGTATCGTGTTTTGAAATATCGAGTTTTGATAATTCGCGTTTTAAAATATCGCGTTTCAAATGGGACCCTATAAAACAATAAACATTCTGTTTGCCGTCGTGTGTGTTGAATTAAAATGTGAAACAAGCTATGTACTTATTTACATTTATGTCTTTCTCATTTTTTACATATTAAGACATATAACTTTTCTTTTTTACTACCAATAATATGTATGCGTTAAAAGAGCAACATTATATATACATATACTTTACTTGTGTACCTTTGTCTTTTCCAAACATAACCTACAAATTTATTTGTATTTTTAATGTGACTAATGATCTGATTTGCTACCAAAACGAAATAAATATTTTTAACTTAGATTAATTTAAAAAAAATCCAATTTGAAGATTTTATGCAATTTTTCTAATTTATAGTCAGTTCTGTCAACAGGTTATTTACGTTTCAAAATCGAAAAAAAATATCATCTGTGTTAAATCTAGTTATAAATGATGATGAATCGAAAAAGTAGTGACATTTGGTTCTATTTTACCAAAACATCAGATGATGTAGAAATTTGTTGTCATATAAAAGAGGTTCGACTTCCAATTTCAAAAAACATTTAAATGCGAAACATCCTACAATTAATTTAGAGCAACCGTCAAAAAAGTCTCGTGTTGTAGAACCAAATACTAATTCTGTGTCGAGACTTGTAGATGTAGAACCATCTACTTCTGCTGTAAGTTGTACTAACACAAATCTACCATCTACTTCGATTGTATCTAATACTATTGTCAATACAGCAAACTCCGATAATTCTAATACAACTGCTGTTGCGCAAGTGGCTTTTCCAAAAAAATCTACGAACAATTGATACAGAACGTATAATATATTGATTAAGGGCAGTTTGCCTTAATCAATATATTATACGTCCTGTATCAATTGTTCGTCAGAAGCGATTGGATAGTTTAGTCCTAAAAATGATTGTTAAGGACATGCAACCTTTTTCGATAGTAGAAGACAGCGGATTTCGAAAGCTCTTGGCTGGATTTGATTCCGGGTATAAATTACCTCATCGTGACAGTTTATTAGATATTATGCGAAATATTTTAAATACAGCTGAAAGTATTGCACTTACTTCGGATATGTGGACAAGTTGTACGACCGAATCGTACATGTCCATTACTGGTCATTTCATCTATTCTGATTGGGTTCTAAAACCAGTTTTATTGGGATGTATTGCTTTTTCAGAACGGCATACTGCCGAAAATATCAAAACCAAAATGGATAAAGTGTTGCAAGAATGGAACATACAAGACAAAACACATACAATTGTAACAGACAATGGTACGAATATTATTGCAGCATGCAAATTAACTCGTATGAAACATTTACCATGTTTTGCTCACACGCTAAATTTAGTTGTACAAGATGCAATAAAATTAATTAAACCGATCCACTTAAAAGTAAAGTCCATTGTTGAATTTTTTAGCCGAAGCACCGTTGCAGCGTCGAAATTAAAAAACTTTCAGGAGCAGACGAATACTGGGCCTGTTCTTAAATTAAAGAATGATGTAACTAGGTGGAACTCCACATTTTACATTTTTCGACGAATGGGACAGCCAAAGGAGTATATAAATGCTGCTTTAGGCGTCCTTGATAGCCCAATTGATAAACTAAATTCAGAAGAATGGATTGTTTTGGGAGAATTATGCTCCTTACTTGAACCGTTTGAGCTGGTTACTGTTGAGTTGAGTGCAGATCAACATGTAACTTTGTCAAAAGTAATTGCGCTTATAGGTGGCTTGACTAAAGCTATTTTCAACATAAAGGCTGCGATTCATAGTGCTTTTGGGGAAAGTTTATTTGACGCTTTAATAGCTGGCCTTAAAAAGCGGTTTGATAAAGTGGAATATAATTTAATTATAAGTAAGCCAACTTTTCTTGATCCAAGATTTAAAAAACGTGCATTTTCAAATGAAGTCGCTTACAACAAAGCTAAAGAGTCGGTAACTGCAAACGTGGCCGATTTAATTCGAATTAACGAAATAAATGAATTGTACTTACAAATCATTAATCCGGAGATTACCGATTGCGAAACCACAGATATGATTTGGGAGGATTTCGACGGCCTAAACCAAACGGTTGTGTCGACTCCCCAATCTTCAGCTATCATTGAACTGCGTCAATACTGCGAAGAACTGACCATCAATAGGAAGCAAGATCCTTTAAAATGGTGGCAGTCCAGAGAGCTAGTGTACCCAAGACTAGCCAAATTACCTAAAAAGCAGCTTGCTGTAGTTGCTACTTCGGTGTCGTCCGAGAGAATTTTCTCAAAAACTGGGCAAGTATTGAATGAGAGAAGGAGTCGGTTGAAACCAGAAAGTTTAGAAAAAATTATTTTTCTAAACGGTAATCAAAATTTCGTTCTCTAATTTTAATTTATCTTATATATTAATACGCTTAATTTTTAGTTTGTGCTCCCTTTTTAACCTATTTCCAGTGCGCGTATCTTAATGAAACATATATCAGATGAACGGTATTTTTTCATATATGTGTAGAATTATTATTCTAATTATTATTCTTCTTTGTTTTATTAAGGAACGTGCACGGGAAATAGGTGTAAAAGCCAAGAAACGTTTTTCCTATACTGTACATCTTATATAATAATCACGACGCCAGAATGTCATGACAAAATATGTTTGAAATTGAACCGTCATTGAACCGTACATACATTCATTTTGGTGTTAATAGTTGTGAGTATAAAAATACAATTTTGTCATGGCACTCTATCTTCATGACAAAATGGCCTTAATACTTACACAAAAATAATGCCTATGAAAAGTTTGAAATAATCATTTCCGTCCGATTTCAGGCAAAAGTCATGGGATCTCTTAATTTATGAGAAAAGGTTAAGTGGGAAGTTTCGTCCCGATATGCCGTTGATTTGTGTCCCAGTATATTTCGTAACCGGATAATTTATTAAGCTCTTAATTTCATGCTTGAACTAGCGTGACGGGTTTCTTCTTTTTGTGTGGTGGTAAATCGACTATATAATCTACATAAGTACATTAGTTTTGGTTATGATGTTAATACGAGATTTGCTTTGGAAAACGTCAAAATTATTCATATACAAAACAAAATAATACACAAATACAGCGGTCCTTTTGTACATTTCTTATTAAATATTTAGATTAAAGTTGCGCGCCTCGGTAATTGTATGCTTTTCCCTTTTGAGATTTTAATATTTAATTTGGGCGCGTAAGTGGTCATGTGATCCCGAGAGAGCGCTTCCCGTTTGTGATATGAATATTTGACTTGGCACGTAAGTCATACAGTGTGCATTTGAGCGCGTTCTTGCTGTTTCAGATTTAAAAATTAGCCGCGTATATGAATTTACTTTATTTTTAATAAAAGTGCATCAAATTTACATTTTAAAAAATCTTCTTAATCATTTCTTAACCAAAAATTCAATAAAATATATTCACGTGACTGATTATTCAGTCACATGTCAGCTGGTTGAAAATAAATGATGTAAATAAATTTGCACGTAAAATGAATTTTCATAATATTAAAATTTTTCTGCTATATAATATATGTTTTAAGACTGAAAAGTTCCTAATGTTCCTTTATGTATTAATTTATTTTTGTTTATCGCAGATGAATTATTTTATTTTATAAATACATTTTAAATTTTGAAAAGAAATATAAATTTTATTTAAAATGAAGAAGTTCTCTCATGCTTTTTAATCAATGAAATGAATCAGCGCCCAGCGATCAAAAAAACAAAATTATCCAAGTAATCGAAATTCGAGGAGGCAATAATTTCGTTACAAAAAACATTTTAATGTATTGTATATATATAATATAATGATCGGAGCACACAAATTCAAATTTTCACTGTTACATTTTCTTTTGCAGCGGATTCCACAGGGATATCCGACTACTTCGGCCAATGCCTCGAGTTAGTGTTGACCATCAGAAGTCTAAAACATATATCCTCATCACCATATCGGTTAAATCAGTTACCAAATTATCGAACGAGTAAAACAGTATAAATATTATGGTGTTATTATCGACGAGCACTTAAGTTTTAACGATCATTTGGATTATATCGCTAAAAAGATGAATAAAAAACTTGGACTTTTCACCGGAATTAAAGACAAATTTACAATGCAGATAAAAATTATTTTTTTATGAATCAATTGTGGCTCCACCCACATATCGATTATTGTTCTTCTGTGCTGTTTATCATGAATCAATCTCAAATTACACGTCTTCAAAAAATTCAGAATCGATTCATGCGACGTATATGGAACGCGGAAAGTAGAACCATAGAAAAATAAGTTTACCATAGATTACTCATTTGTATAAAACGAGAGATAAAAATGAAATTCCAATGTCATGATTGTATTTGTGATTTTACATAGTGCGCATTGTAAAGTCACAAATACAATCAAGATATTGGAATTTAATTCGATTTACACAAATGAGAAATCTATGTTAAACTTATTTTTCTATGGTAGAACACTCATAAAAGACATGTTGGAAATTTTAAACTGGAATTCAATCAAACAGAGACTACAATTTAATGTGCTAAAATGGCTACAATTTAATGTGCTAAATTTGTTTAGGCTGGAAACAGGAGACCTGCCCAAATATTTAGATATGTTGCTTTTCTCTAATAGAAATGTTCATACTTATAATACTCGGAGTACACACTTCAGACTACCATACCAATGTATAGTAAGTCATTTTCACAACGGTCGCTGGGATCTAATGGAGTAAAGTTGTATAATTCATTGTTTAACACTATTGCATGCTAGGTAATAATTAGGGTACGGTCAATTTATTAAATTATTGCATATATTCGTTAAAGAAAAAGTAGCTATTTAGTTTATAAAATAAAATTTAAATAATTAAAAAATAATGTATTATAAAATGTCATTATTGATAATTAAACAAATGAGTAAATAAATAAATTTTTATTTGGTTCGCTATCAGCAATTGATCACAATAAAGTTTAATTAATATTTGTTATTAAAGTAGTATTTTGCTCATAGACCTCTGAACAACTTTTTGTTTCGTATCATATAGTGCTTCATCAAATATCATTTAGCAAACTTATAGTTTTACTCCGACATCTTGCGATCGGATTATATCATAAATTTTTCATATCGAGTAAAAGTGTTGTGCTATGAACTGTGCTGGGAATTTCGTTTTACTGGAAAACTTAAGACGTACGCATATCGTTTCCATAAAGTTCTATAATTTGTATGCGGGTACAGACATTTTTGGCGGATCCTCTATTATGATACCATCATCACCATCGGATCAACAAATACGCTATTTATCATATTTATTTATATTACTATTTATTTATATTATTATTTGTCAGGCTCTCTAAATCGATCGAGGGGTATGTTCATTTTCATTGTAATTTTCATTAGAAGTGGATTTTACTTTTCTCTTCTTGTCAATTCAAAAAAATCGTCCATGTGGCTTAATAAACCACATAGATATTCACCAAAATAGTAAAAGTGAAAGTTTTTGCACTGAGAAAAAAATGTTTTGTTTATATTATTAAATTGAAATTTTCATTTTTTGATACCAAAAAAATTAAATCAAATAACGAGCTAGGGGCAATAAATTATCGCCAGTATGGCACTAGTTTTATTAATTATTGCAAAAACTAACAGACCATAAAATTATATGTTAAGCAAGTTTCATAAAGTCCTTATGAATTCTACCTACCCTAATGGTGCCTGGAGTGCATACCGCTTCATAATTCTTTAAGCCGTTCGGTTAGAGGATAGGATTTTGGCATCGGTTTCCTTGATAATGGAAGCGTATCTAGGCTAAGACTATCTACTCAGCAAGTTTCATAAAGTTCTAATGAATTCTACCTACCCTAATGGTGCCTGGAGTGCATAGCGTTAGATAATTCTTTAAGCCGTTCCGTTAGACGGTTACCACGTAATACTAATAATATTATATAATTCATTAGGACTTTATGAAACTTGGTGAGTAGATAGTCTTAGCCTAGATACGCTTCCATTATCAAGGAAACCGATGCCAAAATCCTGCAACCCCATTTAGTATTACGTGGCAACCGTCTAACCGAACGGCATAAAGAATTATGGAGCGGTATGCACTCCAGGCACCATTAGGGTAGGTATAATTCATTAGGACTTTATGAAACTTGCCGACTATGTACATTTTATCTGTATCTACTTACCAAATTTCAAAAATGGATGATAAAATCCTAGTCTTGTCTATTATTAAGTTCAATTTGAACTTCTTAACGGAAGACGATATAGCTTACCGCAGGCGGCATAGTGGATGCAGAATGCAATAGAACTTTATAAACTTGCTAGTTAGGTAAATTTGGCCTTAATCCAATTTTATTATATAGGAAACCGATGAAATTAAAATTGATCTGATATGTTAATTAATATATTGTTCACTATCGTATACTATTAATATGTTCGCTAAAAGAAGCAGAACTTTCGGATTAACCTACATACGTAGGCTTAACTTCAATATTAATGGTTTTTGATAACTTGTATACCAAACACACCTAAACGATGGCAAGTCACTACCACATGCTCAAATATTTTATTTTTTTGTTATTTTAGGAATAAATTAATATAAACTTCATATCATTATATAGGCGTGTGAAGTTTTTCCTAAGTTAATCCTAACTTTTCATTTTTTTTTTGTTTTAGGATAAATTTAGTATAAACTTCACATGCATGGAAAAACTACAAATTGGAAGTTGAATTACGTGTATCCATGTCACATGTTACGTTTTGGAAAAGAAATCACACTCTGAAATTCCGAAAAAATCAAAATTCTGAAGTCTGTTTGAACAAACTGGACAACATAGATCTAAATTTCGAAAGGGGCCAGCTCGAATCAATACTGCGACGGAGGATAACTATATACATATATGTATCTTATCCAAGCGCAACAAAAAACTTACGGCACCGCACCTATTTGGCCAAGTAAACCTTACTCGGGAAAATAAATTGTCATTGACAACCGTGAAAACAAGACTGAAACATCAAGGACTAAATGGGAAAAAAACCGCAAATTGGCCAAAGTACTACAAGAAAATTGTTCTAGACTGTCTCGTTCACCACATAAAGCACGGAGGTGGTTATGTGATGATACGGGATTGTTTTGGAGATAGCAAGGTAGGTGATGTCGTTAATTTTAGATCGTTTCGATTATCTGTCAATATTTTTTATTTTTTCCATGAGCTTTCCACCCCTGCCTCGCAGTCCGGGATAGAAATAATCGGAAAGGAAATATACGTACCAACATGGCAAAAATCCTTAGCATACTCGTACGCCTCATGTATGTAAAACTTATTTGAACCAAGAATCTCGCTATCGAAAGAATATTTTGATAAATTGGTCACCACAATCGCTCGATCTAAACCCGACCGAACCCTTGTAGGATCAATTAGATCGGAAGGTTCGGGAAACATGTCCATCATCTGCTAAAGACTTAATAAAACTCCACAATATTTTGTGATCGATTGTGACACACTTATAATATGAATTGAGTTTGATAAATTTAAAAGAAATTTGTTATAGAACATATAAAAAAAAAATTAGTTTTGCCAGAAACTTAGTATAGGCTTGTGTAGTTGACATAGACTAATGTAAACAATGTATGAATTTTAAATAAAACTATTCGTTTTTCTCTTAGCTCGCTGTATTTCGTTCTAACAGTTTTATTAAACAGAACGCTAAACTGCCCTGCATCGGCCAAACCACGACGAGGAAAATAATAATTTTAGATCACAAGTCTTACAAATCTTACACAAACTACTGAATCACAAGTAACCTGAACATCACAGCAACACAGTTAATTTGCATACCACTTGCCTGGAACGTAACTAGAAATCAAAAATTGATTGCCTATAAATTATTTTCTCTTTACTACTCATATATTCCGGATTCAGTAAAAAAAATGTTTTTCATTTACCTTTATGTTTTGGATTTTTTTTCAATTGCAACCAATCAAAATTTTAGTTTTTTCTATATCCATGCATAAAAAGAAAATAAATTAAAAATAAAAACACATACAAAATATATATATGTAAAAACCCCTAGTAAAAAAATCAATGTTCTTTCACACTCAAAAATCATCACAAACTCTAAAGAATTAATAAAAATAAAAAATCGAATTCGCGAAAAATAACGTTAAACAAACAACAAATGACTCGTTTCATAAAAAAACACTCAGTTTGGTCATTTTTTCCGCGACTTTATTTTTCTGGGATGACAAAAATTTTTTTTTCGTGTTCTGAATTCATTCAATTCTTTCATTCATCTATCTGTAGCGATATGTATGTTGCGCTTGCATGTACGAATGTTTGTATGTATGTCTTTATGGTTTTATGTGTTTCGCGGGGCTTTATGCAATGGACACAAGCGGATATATCCTCGTTCACATTCATATCCGTATTTGTGTATACACATGTATAGGTATGTATGTTATAGATAGATGATATCAACTCTGTATACGTTAGAAATAACAAAGTTCTACATAATTTTAATCGTCCTTCGAAATCGTGAAGTATTCGTAGTTATTGTGTGTTGTTAGTTTGTTGGTGTTTTTGGAGGATTTTTTTTATCGAAATCTCATTCCATAAGTTATCGTTAAAATTTTAGCTTTTTGCAAATGTACAGCGCATTTTTATTTGCGTTGTTGACCCACCCCTTATATCATGTTGTTTAGGCATGGGTCGTGTGTAGGGTGAGAGGCAAGTTAAGTATGAGAGCTATTGTGTTCGATTCCGCGATTTTCTGTTTATATAGGTACTTCATTTTTTTCTAAAATTTTAATTTTCCTCTTTTGTTTTTATGATTACGGTACGCCTGTGTATATCCAAGTAGATGCAGTTTTTCGAAATATACAATATAGCTAAAAGAGACTATTGAGTATCTCTCTTTTCTGACTCGGTAACAGCATAACTTATTTTGCAAATCTTAAATTTTCATTACATTGTTCTAATACAATTTTTAATTTATTCCAAATTTTCCATCGAAATTGAATACCCAAGTTCAAGCAAGCACTATATTTGTTATCAAGGCAAGTATACATTTTTCTACTAGAAGAAAATTTAGTTCGAACCGTTTTTTCGTTTGTGTATCTGTACTTTTCTCACAAAACTGTTTAGCGTTATTCTCCACAGCTTTTGTAGGTTATTTAATTTAAATTTCGCGATTTGGAATGAGTATGTAAAAATCTGAATGGTCCGCAGGCCATAATTCAAAGTCCGTCTCAGTTATAAAATACTATACAACAAAAGTAACATAAAACAACAAAAATTGAAAAATGTTTATGTTTTATGTATATTTCGTTATGCTGCTATTTTGTTATTTCACGAATAAAAACATTGCATAGGAATTATAAATTTTACATAGCAAAAAACGACACCGCGCATATTTTGTGTGATTGAGTTACCATGAGTTGCTGCTATAAAGATTGTAGTTTTCCTCTATACCGGCCGGTTTAAACAAGCAATTCAACAGAAAGGGTGCGTCAAGCAACAAAACTTAGAAACACTCCAAGGAAAAAAAATCAATTTCAGGTTCGTTTCTTATTAATCTTAGTTAGAAATAAGATTAAGAAAGGCCAATGTAAGTCTTTCGTATTTATCATTACTTGTATTAAAAACACCAATTCCTTTTAATTCAGACAAGGGTTTAACGTGAACAGTAAGTCATCTAAAATTTTAATAAAATTATAATTATAAATATATGTACGCTAAGTTAAGGTTCACCAATACAATATCTAGCCAGAATAAAAATCTACCTCATTTATTTCCATGTAACTTTTTTATTAAGCCCCAAAATATTTGTAATCTAAATAAAATTATGAACCTTCTCAAATTCAAAAATTAATTCTTATTTGCTAATTCCCTATAACTATAATACAGTTTTAGACACAGAAATACATGCTAATTGTCCTAAGCCTTTATTGTCCTTCCTGTTGCAAGAGAATCCAAAAATACATTTTAATGTCAGTTATGATCAAAAAATCCTTTCGCCGGAAGATATTTTACATAGGTGGATATTAGATTTTGAACTCATAGTTGCGAACGGAAGAGAATATTGATTTGAAAAAAATCAGTCTTCTCATCAGGTCGCGACGACTAATGTCAGAGCCTCCTAAATATAAGAAAGCCGTAAGATTCCGCCATTTTTTCCATGAGCTTTCCATTGGGGGGAAGCTTTTCGTTATTTTTCATACCAACCAGTGTATTTTAATATTTTTTTAAGAACTTGTTTACAAATTTGTATTAAACTTTCTTTACTTCCTAGTTACCAAACTACTGGAATTAACGTGGTACGTATTTCCAGAGCCATCAAGATTAATAGAGCCTCCCTGTTCGAGCTTTCTTCCACTAAACTTAAAATATGGGGTATATAAATTTATATTTCCCATTGAAACTAATTAAAAACGGACACTTTTATTTGTTAGTTTACGTTTATTTGAACCATGAGCTTTTTTAATGATTTTCTACAGAAAAATAGAGAAAAGTTCAAACTTTAATTAGTTTAAAATAGGATTCAAGAAAACCTTTGAAAATATGTGAAAATCAACTTTGAAAATGAAAATGTAATGAGCTTTTATAAATTTTGTTGTTGTATTACGTCGCGGCTTTCAATACAATAAGCGTCTCTTTCTATTCTCTTTCTAAAAACAAGATAGCATTGGAAATAAAAAACATTAATTTTTGTAAATCAATTTTTTATTTTTATTATTTCTAATGCTGGAAACACGTGTGCAGAATTCTGCATGCATCAAAATTAGAATACACTAGTGTATATGGGTTAAAATACATGTACGTAGAATGCAGAATTCTGCACGTCGTCTCTATTTTTAATTTGACTGCGCATCCGTCGGTGTTGACAACATGAAAAAAAATAAAACTAAAAATCGTCGGCAACTTCATGCGACATTGTTTGATATTTTCCACTTTTCACACTAAATTTTGTCAAAATAAAGAAAAAGTTACAGAATTTATAAAAAAAAAACAATTTTTATATGATACAAGACATTTCAATTGCAAAAATATTTATCTGTGTGACAAAAAGTTGATAGCTTGCTTTAACTCTAAATAAAAAATGCCGCACACAAGTGTCAAATAATTATGCTCATGTGTTTTACGTGTAGATCTGCATGCAGAAAATCTGCACATCTGTTTTCATCATAAATAACAACATACAACTTTCAGTCACCACTTAAATGTGGTTGGGTAAGCATGCGGGGATCTACGTTATTGAATCACAGAAATGTATAAATACGTGATTAAAAAATTATAGAACGTTTTTTTGTTTATATAGGTACAAATTGAGCGAGTTATAAAACCTAAGTATTTTACACAGTACATGTAATTGATTCTGTAACAAAAGGCATAATACTTGTATGAAATTTAAAAATATTTTATTCTTAATCAAAATCACAGAGCAAAGGTTTTCTTAGACATTTACCAAAATAATTTTTTTTGCGAAAATTGCGTCATTTTCAGCGGTGATAAATAGAGAAGAAACGCAGTTAGTAGCCATTTCGATAGCGGCTCTGTGATGAACGATGAATTACTACCAAACGGCTTGAGTTGATGGCTCAGAAATGAACGTTAAATGTATGCGTATCTGTCATCACATATCTGTCGTAAGCAGTAATCTTTCTCGTTATATTGTAACCCATTCTTTCACCGAAAGTGCCAAACATTGACCTTTGTTTTTCTATCGGAAACTCGTACCATTTTCGTGTGTAAAGTACGGGTCGAATCCAAAAGATGTATAGCAATGGTTTATTATCTCATTGTACACTCCTTTCTTTTATCGTCGATTTTACTACATTGTGTTTTAGCTAATTATGAAACCACTATTTACAAAGGGGTCTTTCGATTTTTTTAGAACAAATTTTCGTTGAAGCTTAGTGCTCGTTCAAAAGATCGCTTGTTATTAATATGGCCGATCACTTAGCTCTCTCAGTATTAAGTAGACATCAAAGCCTTCCCAGAAACCATTGTCTTTATTTGGCGGCCACAATTGGCGTCTCTTACTAAGTGGTGAGTGATACTAAAAGTTAAACAAAAGTGGAATTACTCCTCAATGCATGGTAATCCATATGTTATGTTTTATTATGCGAATCGAAGTCTCGTCAAATTCACTAGGGCATGCGATTATTAACAGCATCAAATTTTATTGTATTTTAAATACAAAATTGATATCGTTCATATGAAAATTGTGCAAATCATATAAACAATAGCTGAAATTGAAGTCCAGCTTAAAACATGCATATTTCAGAAAAAAAAATTGAAAGGACAATTCCCGCTGGAGTTTGGATTCATGATTAATATACGTATGCATATACTTTTTGAATTATTTTAAAAATATATAATTTAAGCCTAGATATGTTCCCGTTGTACCGAAAAACAGGACATTAGTTACGGCATCAAATATATTTTCCACAGTGGCAACGGGTGTCGCGTACTTCAGATCAATTATACACCACACAAGAAATTTATTTATCGATCACATTAACAGACTTGTTGTCGGCCTATAGTTTCATCGGACCGGATCACCTCCAGAAATATTTTCAAAACATCTTAATTGCCTATAATTCGCGGAATATATATACAACGTTGCTATAAAACACAGCATCTTTGAGGTAGCGCCCAACGAGGTATAATTTTTTTTTGATAGATGTAAGTTTGTAATTTAAATATTGTAAAATTTTTTTCTCTTATAATTAATTTTTGAAATATCTTATACCATTCCGGGTGTATCTAAATTATAAGAGTATCATAAGTTTTAAATTCTTAAATTTTTTTTTTTGTTATTAAATATATATTATTAAATATATATTATAATTAAAAATATATTATAATATTTGTTTAATTTTAGAGTTAAATTATTTTTTCTATTATATATGTATTACAAATCTGTATATACTTTTCTTTGTATAGATATGTAAAAATGAGATCATTTTTTTGTGTTCAATAATTATGTGTAATCAAGCAAAATTTGTGATTCTTTTTATTTTTATTATTATTATGAAAATGAGAGTATAAACCGATAATATGTGGAGATGTGACGGTGGTAAGTGACTCGAAGATGGTGGCATTCATGATGATATAAAGTTTACGGTTGTTTTGGTTCTTTTTTCTTTCTCTTGATAATTAATTTAATTTACAGATTCCTTTGAATATTTTATGGCGGTCTAGCAAGATCGGAGTTGTAATTTGAAAAACCCTACGGCCACTTTTCCTCTGTGGTCTCATTTATTATCAGGCGGCTAAACGAAACGAGAAGCGGAATTATTTTAAAACAAAATTGTTATGCGATTCTCGAGTAGAAGCTTTAATTTTAGACTTAACATTTAGGTGTTATAACATTTAAAAAGGGGAACGAAAAAAAAATACAGCGATGGAATGAAGCGTTTGAAAATTGCGTTCCCGTTACTATTAACCTTTTATCTATAATTATAATCGTTATCGTTTCGGGTTTCAATTAAATAAAAATATAGATTACTATCGATTTTCGGTTCAGTTCAGGGGTGGGATGTTGTAACATCCCTTTTTTCGATACTATCGAAATTTACATCTCTTTCATCACGAATAAAATTTAATGTCTTTCCAGTTATCAACTACGTTGTTTCTAATGCGATCTCTACCTAATCGAAGAAAACATTATGCCGTTCTACTCTTATTCTATCACCTAAGTAATTTATGAGTGATACTTTATCGAAAAACAAAAAAGAGATAAATAAACAATTTCTTCTAGTAGCGTGCGATCGCAATATTGAAAGCAAAATTGAAAAGTGAAATTGCAAGCAATTTTATTTTAGGAAAAAGAGATACAATATTCGATAAATATCGAAAAAAGTGATGTTAGAACATCCCACCCCTGGTTTGCCTCTCTGCATGCGAATAAGTTCAAACTCTACATTGCATTAAGTAAAGAAAATAAAATAGCAAATCCAAAATTATGAAATCAAATTTTTACATCAGATACCAAAACCGGGATCAAAATTCAATACGGGTTGAAACCTGGGAGATATTGATACGAGGCGATCATCCTTACATGATCATATCGAAATAAAAGAACAAAACTACTCAGTATCGAAAATCGAGCATAATTTTTCAACAACCGTTCCACATAGACAAAAGTATGTAACAAGTAATTTTTTAATGCTTTAATTGTTTCTAATAGAATGATACGGAAGCTGCTTGAAGATTGAAGGATGACTCCATAAAAGTTGATAAACGACCTAAACATTATAAAAACGTTAATCAATCCAAAAAGCATAATATTACGATTCAAATATTTACGATCGTATCGAAATTAGGACAAAAACGACGTGCAATTATTTCACAAACGGTTACTATTTTAATTAAAGTAAACAAACTGACGGTTAGGTATTTTATTTTGATTTTTTGAGCATCGGGTTTTATTTCGGATATTATACGGTTTACTTTATCTTGTCCATTGAATTACGATGATGGCAACCTTCATTATTTTTGATTTCATAGTTCATACTGTCATTTCTATTTGATTTCTTTTTTTCAAAACACATTGTTATGTTTCTTATTTTCTTATAAAATTTAATTTACTATTCCTCTCTACTAATTAGTTTTAAATTACGATATTAAGACGTCATCAATTTTTCGTATTTTTAATTGTTGTTGTTGTTGTACAGCGAAATTCCCTTATATTTTCTTTATTAATTTGTAGGAAACGAGAAACATACTGATTGCGTGATTCCAATGAGATGAAATCTATTGTATATGTCATCGATTTATGAAAAAAAATCAATTTTACAATATTTTTAATTCATGTTTTATTTATCAAAAGTAATGCTAACTCCCATACAAAATGTATGAAACAATAGTTTTTTGTTTATGTTTTATTTCCCGTATTTGAAAGTGTGATTTAATGGACAGGCTTGATTTATTTAGATTGGCTTTGGTATTTCCATATAGTTTTATAACTGAGCTTAGTTGTAAAATATAGAAACAAATTAGAAAGGTATATATGCTGTGTGCCTGACGCCGATTTTTTTTTGTCTAAATTTCCGACTAACTAAATTGATTGTTAGTTCACCCAGGTATTGTTAGATGTCTCTAATATTTATAAAAAAAATCTACGCGATATTTAGTTCTAAACCGCAAACTTAGTTTCGATTTATCAATTACTGAATAGAAATGTTTTGTAGAATATTAAATTTAAGTTTATATAGCAGATTTTAATTAAACATCAGATGCGGTTTGTTTTGTGCCATCTTTGAACGATTAGTATGAACTAATCATCAATTTAGTTAGTTGGAAAAATCGACGTGAGGTACACAGCAGTAGCGCAGAATTTTGTATCAAATTGTATTTCTTGTGTTATTGATAGTAATTGTGTTTAGCTAATCGGTAGGATTTTTTTTTATTTATGTCTTTAAAATCCAGATACAGTTTCGATGAGCAACCAACTAGAACTGAACTAAATTTGCTTGAAATTTAATTTGTAAAAATTTTATTTTAATGGTTTTTTCGTAAATGCCATATATTTTTCAAAAATATTTGCAAAAAACTAAAAAGCTTATATAGATACTGCCAATTCTGCGAGACCACTGTAAAGGTTATATATGAAGTTTCGTTGCTATCAACAATCCGTTTTGGCTGTAAAGGGGCTGAATTTTTGTTGAAAATTTATCTATCTGTGGCCATATTTTGGTAATCCCCCGGGAATAGGGAATAATTGTAGCAAAATAGGGAATCTTGTAGCAGCATGTCCCAGACATTTTCCCCAACTCTCCGTTTCCCAAAAGCTTATTCTGGCGATTGGGGAATAAATTTAAGGGAAAATAAAATAAATTGTTCGCGGTTGGCGCATGATCGCAATAAAACAAGAAAACAAATGTCTAAAAATAGTTTACTACGTTTAATTTGTTTTTCTCAAAAAATAAATTTTGTTTATTAAAGTAAAAAATTGGAAATTTTCCAATTGATATTACCAGTTTTCACTATAAATTTACATAATATTGCTATAAATCAATACAATAAATTTTCGTTAAATTCTATTCCCATTTATTCTTTCCTAAAATAGGTATGCAATAATAAACGTCAAAACTGCCATAATGGGGAACCATTTTTTACGAAAAAAAAATCCCAAAAGCCAGAATACGGAAAAGGGAATAAAAGTGCTACAAAATCTCCATTCCCCGGTAATTACAAGAATAGGGCCACTGGAGCAGTATTGTTGAAAAATTAGTTAAGAATCTTTTAGTTTTTAATCGGTTTTGTCGTAAATGATATACGATCATTTACGTACGATGATTTACGATCAATGACATACGATGATCTACGATGATTTAGTAAATTATATAAAACAGTAGGTAGACACAGGTTCTAACATTCTATAAAACAAAAAAAAATCATATCACAAAAATTATCTATATTAGCATACAAAATGAAATAGAAGGTAGTTTGTCCGTCAGTACGTACCATATAAAATAATAAAACATTTTGTTGCAAAAAAAGACTGATTGGATATTTATTGCACTAGAGCCAAATCACATAGATGTTCTGGGGCTCTCATATACACGATTAGTTAGCTGATGACCTGTGCCAAAAAATTTGGCATGTCAATACGGGAACATGGAAGTTTTTGTTATTGGGTATGAATGACAAACATTTTAATGAATTTATACCACCAAAAAATGTAATACACCAAATTATAAGTGATTGCCATCATAGTATTGCTGCTGTAGTTATCCTAGAAGACTTCTCTAGTAGATAATTCTATAGCCACAACCAAATGTTGGTTGCATAATTCAGTCAAAGTTCCTTACGTTTCCGATGCGCGTACTTCAGTTCTCTCTCTCTCTCGAACCCGGGACCTCCGGTCGCTGGAGCAAGCATGCTGACCACTTTGCGGCATACTTCAGATCAACCAATTTAAAATCCAAAAAGTTGCGACAATATAAATTCATTCATTTAACTCTGTGTTGTTTGTAGAGTTCATACAAGGTTTAGAATTAATAACAAGGAATATAACAAAGGAATTCACGTTCATTCAGTTTAAAGAGGTGGTAGTGAAAACTAACAAATAAGATGTTTTAAATGATTTAATTTTTGATGTAATTCTAATTTATGAAAGTGATAGATTTCCGTAAATAAATCAACAAGTGCTATACACTCGCGAGTAACTAAATCGACTCAAACTTTCGCGTGTACAAAATGGCAATTTTTTTTTTAAATGGCTTAACAGATTTTCGTAAAACAACTTTTTTGACAGCTTAGTATTTTATCTTTACAAGGACACCTTTATCATTAGCCAGGTGGCATTTGCGTTAGTAAAGTACTCGCAAAGCAAGTACTTCTAGCTACTCATAACTACTCAATCTAAATTTTTGTTTTCTTATGTTTTACATCTAACTAGCAAATTTTCGTTCCATTGAACATCAACTCACAAGTACTTTGCTAACGACAATGGAACCCGGCTATTAACATCTTTACAGTACTTTTCAAATTAAAGCAATCGTAGCAAAACGCAATATTTCGGTGAAAACAATTGACGTGTTGTTATCTCCTGTATCCACGTTGGCCGATATTTCCCATCAGTCAGTTATCAGACGTTGACCTGAATAAATCTGTACCAGTTTCATTCGCTGTTTCCTCAAAACCATGGATACTACTCCAGAAAACGAATTACAAGTTGTTACTTTATTGCAAGAAGGACACAATCAACAAGAACCGTTACCCACTTCAATTGCATTTCAAATTGTTTAGCATTGCAGATAACATTGAGTCATGTAAATTCCAATAATTCTTCTAAAAATTAAGATAACTCACAAGTTTTTTAAAGATACAAGTTACGACGATTCGGTAATTCCATCATCTTACTCAAGGCAGGAGAATAAGAGACGGTTTAGTACAAGAATATTTTTAATAATAAAGGATTTATATTTGTTAATTCATTCATTATTATTCAGTCATTATTATTTTATTCATTAATAAAAATAGAACATTATTGTTTATTCAAATTTCTTATTTCAATTACACGAATATTTAATGCCGCTACCTTCCTTTTTTCTAGTTCTAAATTCCGTCCCGAAATTAAATTTCTTTTGCGGTCCTCTTCTAAAAAATCCTCCACAATGTCTTCCAATGATCTTTTTCTTCGTCGTACTATTGCTTGTGAAGCAATTTGTGCTCATTCTACAGTGGCATTAATACTGGTATAGCTTGAAGTTGGCACATTAAGTGATCGGGTTTCGACGATAGCATAGTGCCAGTATCTTCTTCTAACAATTGCTCGATCATAATTTCCATGTTGTTTACAAGACTATGGAAGCACATCGTTTTACACCGCATTTAAAAAAAGCTATCGTAATGGAATTTAAACGCAGTAGTGTTATTGCTTTGAATTTGGCAGGAAAACCTTTGTGTATCCAAAAAGTGTGGATTGGTGGGCATCCAAAAACAGCAACATCTGTAACGAAGTGATTTTACTCGCACACTATTTCTGAATTCATTTTTATATTGTTAAATTTTATTTTTAATTATGCAAAAAAAAATTGTATATACAATTGTTTTGGTTTAAATATATCTTTTAAATTTTTGTAATCTTATTCTAACTTAAAACTAAGGTACCTTTCGAAATTATTGTTCTTTTATAATGACGCGTAATCCAATAATTGTCGTAGCGGCGTCCGTATTTTAAGGAATGTTCGGTATTTTCAATACCGCTGGGACTGTTGCAGCTTATCAATACATATCAACGCAATATAGCTTGTCGAAGTTTTTATGATTATAAAAAATTTGCAATATTAATCGGAGAAAGTTTTAACATGGAAGATGTTTTTGGCGCAGCATTATATAGAAAAATGCAACGACATTTTGTCCCAAGAATATGCAACGAAATAAAAAAAAAATAAAAAATAAAGTAAATAAGAGATAACCAAAACACGCTGGTGTGCCAATTTTGTTTTGTGCTCTCTCTACCCATTTCTCATGTACGATATCAATTAGTGAGCGTAATATACAAATAAAAATAAAAATTAAAGTAAATACGAGAGAACCAATACACGCTGATGCGCAGAAAATCAATTTTTCGGCTCAAACTTTTTTATTTTTTAGTAGGTACGGGAAAAGTTCGTGGCCTGTTTTGGGTAACATTGAAACAAAGAATTTTCTTATTACAAATGAACTTTATTAAACCAGATATGTACCATGACCCGAGCACAACGTTGTCGTATCTTATCCACTTTTCATCACCAGTAATTAGCTTTAAAAATGGCCCAATTAGTTCCGTTTCAACAGCGTTTCGCAGATTAAAATCCGGTCCATTAAATTTTTAACTGTTAATTCATGTGGTACCCAAACGTCAAGTTTTTTTTGTACCCAGCCATTTTCAAATGGTTTGGAACTGTTTTATGATCAATATTTAGTTCTTTGCCATTTGCATGGCTCTGCTTATATGCCGGTCTTCTTCAATTTTTTGCATGATTTCATCGACTTTTCCAATGGTTGGTCGACCAGAGCGAGGTGCATCTTTGACATCCATATTTCCAGAACGAAAGCGCACGAACCATTTCTTTTTCTGCTGATTTTCATAAAGCACCTTCTCCATAAACGCAGTACAAATTTTTTCGCAAGCCTGAGCCGCATTTTTACCTTTGTCGTAATAAAATTGCAAAAGATATCGAATTTTTTCATTATTTATCTCCATGTTTAAAATTTTGTAACTTTTTATTCACTTCACCGATTTTAATGTTTTGAATGTCGTAGTGCAAGTTAAAATGTCACCTTTCAAACACACATAAGAATTGCCCGATACGATCAATGGTTACTGAGATATATGAAAGCCATCTACCGGGAAAAAACTAACCAATATTTTTACCCTACTCAATATTTTTAAGTTTATATAAAAACAAGTACTCTAACCCAAAACAAATCAGTCGGCTTAGGCTTTTTTATTTAGACATTAAGCAAAATTTCAAGCCCTATTTTCGATGTTTAAATTTTTAGCCTTAGGCTCAAATTTGGGATTTTTTTTTAACTATGGTTAACTCCTTAACTATTGTTTTATTATGATTGTTAAATTAACACGAATTACATGTGACAATTACACCGTTCTTGTTCGGTGTTAGCGACTGTACCTAATCATACTTACCTGGAAAATAATTCTCACCCTGAAACACATCACATAAACGTTCGAACTATACACATTCTTAAGAAAAATCACTAATCTTTTTTCAACTATCTTATCAACAAATCATATACCAGTTAAATTTATCCCACCTAGCTCGTCACACTTCGGAGGATTGTGAGAGGCTGCGAAATGCGCAAAGTACCTGAGGATAGTAACCAACATATTGTAATACGAGAGTCGTCACCAAAAAGGCTTCTTCGGAAATTACGACACGTCCAATTCATAATGTATGTCGATTACCTGTAAATTGAATGAACCGATTCAAGGCAGCCGGGATGTTAGCGACTGTACTTAATCATACTTACCTGGAAACAAATTGTCATCCTGAAACACATCACATAAACATAACAAATATTAGTAATTATGTATTTACCTTTATCATTGTATAGACTCAATTAGTTACCTAGAAAATTGAATTAAATATTATTAGTACCAACTAGATCAAAATCATATGTAAACAATAATACGAGTATACTTAACATAATTTGACCTTGAATTTGGTACCTAATCAAAACAAATCATGTTACGTACATTATAATACACATATTCACTTAAAATTGCACAATTATATTAACACGTATAGATACTTACCTATAAATCACAAGGAATATAATCATTTACCTAAAAACAATAATATAAATTGAATTTGAATCATGTAATTAGTTTATTAGTACCGATTTTTTATTATTCTTGACACTTGTGTATCACACTAATGTAAATTAACTCAAATTGTACTACCACCAATGCAATTCCTATTTATTATAAAGTGCATTCTACGAGGCTGCCTTTTATATTTCGGGATTAGAGAACTAAAACAAATATTAATCATCGAAAATCACTTTATTGTTTTTCAAAATATTCCCCATGAAGATCTATACACTTTTGCATGCGTTTGAACCAATTGTCGAAGCACGTTTTCCACTCTGATTTAGGTATCTCCAAAACATGCATTCTGAACGCAGAAACCGCTTCTTCAGATGTCGAAAAACGTTGACCTCTCAGTTTGTTTTTTACGTACGGGAATAAAAAGAAGTCATTTGGTGACAAGTCAGGATTATACGGCGGATGACTCATCAAATCGATGTTTTGAGTGCTCAAAAATTCAGTTGTTTGAGCCGATATGTGAGAGCTCGCATTATCGTGGTGAAGAGTGATCCGTCTTCGGTAGTTGGTTTTCCTGATTTCTTGGAAGACAACTGGCAAACAAATGGTTGTGTACCACTCAGAATTATCTGTTCTGCGTTGTTCTAGTGGTACGGTTGCGACATGTCCATTTTTTCCGAAAAAACATTCGATCATCTGCTTGCAAGTGCTTCGTGCGCGAACAACTTTTGTTGGATTCGGCTCATCTTGAAACACCCATACAGTCGACTGCTGTTTACTTTCGGGCTCATACGCGTAAATCCACGATTCATCACCTGTCACTATGTCATAGACGTGTTTTGAAGCACTGAGATCGTATTTTTTGAGCTTTTCTTTCGACCAATCGACACGAGCTTTTTTTTTGAGCGATTGACAAATTGTGTAGGATCCAACACGAACAAATTTTTTTGACATTCAAATGTTTATGCAATATTGAATGTATGCTGGTCCCACTAATGCCTAAGGTTGTCTCAATCTCACGATAGGTCACATGACGATCTTGCAATATCAGTTCGCGCACAGCATCAATGGTTTCCGGAACAACAACTGATTCTGGACGACCTTCACGAAATTCGTCTTGGAGTGAACTACGACCTCAATTGAATTCACTATACCATCGATTAACACTAGTCCTTGATGGAGCTTTATCGCCAACAATTGAATTAAGTTCATCCATGCACTCTTGCTGCCTTAATCCACGTCGAAAGTTGTAAAAAATAATTGCACGAAAATGTTCACGATTTAATTCCATTTTTTCGCCGAGATGTTGAGTTAATGAGTATAATCTCAAAAATATCAAACTTTACGATAGAGCTGTCAGTTGCCAGATTGCAACACTAGGGTTGTCCAATCCCAAAATATAAAAGGCAACCCTGGTATTGTAAAATAGATAAACACTTTAGTTAATATTTGTAAAATAATAATAAAAATTGCTTTTCTTTATCGACAACCACCAAACCGACCAACCACCAACCGAATTGTCATTACGTGAAAAATAAAAATTCGAAAATTGAAACCGGAGTTTGTGATCATATATTTATTTCAACCAACCAAATTACCAACACCAAAATTATTGTAACCTTTTATGAACTTGATGTTCTTTTGTTCGAGGTGCACGGCACTAGTTCATAAAATTCGGTTTAGCAGGTGGTTACGCGTACGTTTTTCTTAACCACTTAACGCACGGTATCGTATTATTTTAACTTTTTAATTATTATACGATTTAGAACTTTCTGTTAGTTTTCACTATTTATTTAATTATTATGTATTTATTATAGGCATATTCGTATTAGATTACCGTGCCACAAACAATTTTAATTTATAAAATTTTGGGTTTGTTTTTATTATTATTTAATCAACCTTGTTGAATTCTCAGACTCGACTGAATACTGACTTTTAAAATTATTTCTCGTGTTTTCATCCAAAAAAAACTGTATATATTCTGCATTTTACAATCTATACTAATTTAATAATTAACGGTCCTATAATTATATAAACTTAAAGTATCCACAGCTAATTGTAAATTTATATTATGTACATTCAAAAAGAATTCGTTATTTATACATGACTACCAAAAGGGATATGGTACAACAACAATAATATTTATAATTTTCTATTTACTAAAATACTAATTACAAATGTACGGTGCGCGGGATTTTATGTTACACATCGCCAGAAATGGTTCGAAAGGAGAAGGCCAAAATTCAACGTATTCCGCAACAAAGCGCGGGTCATTTGGCGAAAAATTTCAATGCGAATATTAAAAAATGAACTACGATTGAAGCCCTGTACAAAATACAAAAGGAGCTTGAGAATTTCGTTTTTTATAATGAAAAATGTTTACAGTTCAGAAACATGTAAACAAATTAAACGATCGTATTTGATTATAGTGCAAATCAAAAGACAATTTAGGTCAGTGAATTGCTCTGTAATGGCCACAGGACACCCACCACTCTTTTTCATGGAACAGGACGTAAAGGTAAATCAACCTTCTTTTAAAGGTTTATTGAAGATTTTAAACGATGCTTTGTACCTAGGACACGTAAACAGGTCGGTAGAAACCATTGGTCATTTCAACAAGATTCAGCACCATCCCATACAGCCCGTGAAACCCAACGTTTTTAGAAGAAAAAGTTCCCAGCTTCATTTCTTCAAAATAATGGCTGTTATGTTCTGTTGTTAGAACAGAAGAGTTTCTGTTGTTATTCTGTGACCAAACTACCAAGAAAAATATTGCACTGTCAACCGCATCATCTAGGATTGTATTAACTCTTTACGATAGTGGCGTGACCACACATTCAGCACTGCAATTGCCGTTTATTTTGCGAATCACTGAGAAACCAACATGCAATATCAACAATAATTCTGAATGGGTGATTTCAATCATGTCAACTCACTTTATGGGACGAATGTGTTATGGCTCACATAAAAGCATTGGAAGCGCTAAAATATTTGAGAGAAAATTAATAGTTCTTCTGTGGCTCACTTTACCAGTTTTACCACGTCCAACACTGCTGAATTTAATTTCATGCCTCAAAATGTCAGGTTTTTGGCGACTCGCACCGAGAATGACTTAGAAAAAGCGCGTGCAACTACCATATCATGCACCTGCTGAACGTTGCGCAAAACAATTGTTGTTTATTGGGAATTGAATTTTTGACATGGAATGCCTAGTTTTACTTCTCTTATTTACTTTACAATAGTAGTGTTGCTTTGGCATAGTCCACTTAGCTTACAACAACAATTCCGTTGTATAAAGCTGAAGACACTTTAATGTAACCATAAAAAAAATTAGTTTTAAGAAAATAAAAAAATCGTATAGTTATGATGTCCAACGCAAGGAGGTCATTTTTTACTTTTTTTTAATTTTTTAGTGTATTTATATTTAAAACTACATAATAATCAATTATCACACAATCAAAATTTGCCATATACATGTTTTATTACCAACACGGAAAAATAAAAATGCATCGAAAAACTAAAGCCAAAACTGTTGCTTTATGATATTAAAGTAAAACCCGCTTAGTTTTACCAAAGCAACACACCTAATATTGCTGAATATTATAAATTAATCATTTTTGAGATAAAACCTGTAAAGAAAACTCCTAATTTATAGTGAATGTATCATTATTATTAAAACTAGAATTGACTAAATCATAATAACTACAAACTAAAGTAACCCAGGTCCCTCTATGCGTCTATTCGCTTTTGCGTCGTCCTTTTTTCTAATATTTTCTTGTTTTGTCATACAATTAATGAAAATTCTCGTTGCCATGAGAAAGTTTAGTGAGAATAATAATGCATACATAAGTATTTATGTATTATTTTAATATTATATGTTATTATTATATTAATAAAGTGTTATTATTTGGAATTTTATCTCGATAAATGTGTCGTAAATCGTAATACTTTCTGAAAACATACATATATTTTAAATTATTCGCTATGCGTCGAAATTCAGTTTGCGTCTCTTCGTGTGGAACCGAACTGCGACGCAAAAAATAATATTGTGTTTAAAAAAAGTTTCAAAAAAATTTCAATGTTGCTAATTGTAAGTAGCAAATCTTTTAATAAATAACTACAAAATTCATGAAAATTATTTGTTACAAAAATTGTGGGTGGTAATTGACTATAAAATTTCGGCGCAGTATATGTGTAGAATCTTTTAAAATGTTCCTTATTAGGAAAGAAAATTCTTAATCTATTTTTATTGCGCAGATTGTATGTCACGCTACTCAAATAATTTTACTATGTATACTATTACCGCTAATTATAAACAATGCTTTTAATACTTTGAAAATATAAAGGTATCGAAGGGGAAAAATTATTAATTTAACAAAAATGGCATTCTGGCAACTTCTGTAAAATCGCAACAACCACAAACGAATTAATTCACAAAAGTTTCCTAAATATCGCACAAAAATAGCAGCCGAAAACAATGATGTCAATGCCATCGATTTCGTCATTCAAAACGAAATACCACGCGAGAAAAATAAGTATAAGTCCATCGATACTGTAAAGAATAAAGACGAAGTTGTCAATTTTCCAGCCAAATTCGTGAGGAAAGTGAAATTGACGTGCCTATCATTCTTCACAAAAGCATCAATTTATCATGACTTTGCAACGGTGCCAGGCGCTCAGTGAAAATGGTGATGAACATTATCATTAAAGCTAAAATTTTCAATAGAGAAGACGTACTGTTGCCTCGCCTCCCAATGATTCCGACACATTCGAATTCAAACGTTTGCAGTTTCCGATGTGATTGTAATTATCATCAATAAAACACAAGGACCGTCGCTACAAGTGTGTTGGCTAAATTTGCAAAGCCTATGCTTGCTACATGGATATCTTTATGTGGCTTGCTCACGTATCGGAAAACCTTTTCATTAATTTGTGTAATCACCTGATGGAAGAACAAAAACTATTGTGTATCAAAAAGCACCTCAATAATCAGGATTAAAACACAACCACTTCTTTCTTTGAGCATCGAAGTCACGAGTAACAGTAAGTTCTAAAAAAAATTAATTGTTTATTTTACTTAATTTTACAAACAAATTATATTTTGAACTATGCCAAATTAAATTTATAGTGTTTGGGTTTATCTAATTATTGTATATCTCGGTAGATAACTCAACTTTGGCATTCGTCAATTTAGTTTTATCTCACAAATTGTTTAATAAAAAACGTATGTATATAAAAAAATTTAATAAATAAAATAAAATTTATTATTATATAAAAAAACTATATTTTCAAAACCTTTCAAATTTAGTGTGAATTTAATATTTTAGAGTCTGAAGCGCTGGTTTCGAGCGATCGTTCTTTGTCAACTTTGTTTCAATAATGAACAAGATAAAATTAAAAATTATTATTGATCGAAAAAATATTTGGGGATTCCCGCTTGAATATTATGAATTGCACTACATACATACGTATAATATCGTCGTATAATCAACAAGTTAAACAAATTAAATACACGTACCAACAGATTATACGATGAAATTATACGTATGTGCAATTCAAAATGTTTAAGCGAGAATCCCCAAATATTTTTTCGATCAATAATAATTTTTAATTTTATCTTGTTCATTATTGAAACAAAGTTGACAAAGCGAACGCTCGAAACCGGCCCATCAGACTCTAAAATATTAATACCACACTAAATTTGAAAGTGTTTCAAAATATAGTTTTTTATATTATAATAAATTTTATTTTATTTATTGAATGATTTTATGATATGTTTCAACAATTTGTGTTACATGGCGATAATATAAGAAACGGAATTAAAAAAATGGATTTCCATTTTTTTCGGCATTAGTTTTATCTGCGTGTCGATTTTGTACGAAAAGTGACAAGTGCGAGGTGAGCAAACCGGAAAAATAGAGTATTGAGCATCTTGATTGTATTAGTAGGCGAGACGCATGCGCATGATCATGTTTTGAATTTTTTTGAATTCACATTTCTTTGCGTAAACATTTCACAATTTTCATATTTTTGAATTAATTTGAAAATAATTCAGATTTAAATATTAAATCATAATCAAACAAACTAATATTAAAACATAAAATCCTAAAAACATAAAATATTAGTAATCATTCCACCGCTCAAAAGCAAGCGAATAGAAGAGGTGAGTAGACGTCAGTATCAAAAAAATTAAACCGATTCAACCGGATCATTTATTTTGGTACCTATAATAAAGTACCTATTTCGGTACTTTATTATAATACTCAATTCGTGTTGTTTAATGCAGGAAAATAAATCAAAAATTAGGCTGTGTGCCAAACTTGGTAAATCGTTTACTATGGTAAAAATCGGTTCCAGAAGAGATTTTTTGATCAGTTTGCCATAGAGTTTTTCAGAAATAATTGAATTTACCGAAAAATTTATTTAAAGTTGACTTTTACCCGACTATTGGGCCTCAGCCACTTAACAATTTTTTTATGTTGGAAATAAAAAATCAACGCACTTCACAAATTAAATATTTTACGTCGCTTTTTTATTTTTGACAAGTCTACAATCACGTCAACAAAACTAATCATTGTTGTTTCCGAAGAAGGATGACGACAATAATTGTTATCGTTGCACACCTCTAAATCAAAAGCTAGAATAAACACGATCAAGAACAAAAAACAAGTAAAGTATGCATAAATTGTAAGGCTGTGAATTTTTGTATTGAATGATACATATTTTCTGATTTTATCATAATACATCTTTTGAAATTTACGATCTGAAATTATCTCAGACAGAAGGCGCAAAATAAAATTTAATGGGTTTCTTTCGGCAGTAATACTTGGTAATAACTAGTTCATCACATAAAATTCGTTGAATACCTTAATTAAAAGAGCCAATATTCTTCTTTAAATTAAGGGGGTGAAACAGAATTTTAAACGGTCAGGTTTGGTAGTTTTTTTAAAATGAAAATTCTCATTTCTCTACATTAATAGTATAAATTTCAATAAAAACAATACATTTTTGAGATATTGGAACTTACTTCAAAAATAATGAGTGAGGAAATAATGAATGAGGAAAAATCTCAAAAACGGGATGCTGGATGCAGACATAAAAGAACCGGTTTAGAACGCTCAACCATGGTACTATTATTTTGGAATTATTTGATTCCATAAAGGACTGATGTCAAATGAAAATTAATTTCGTGCATTTGAAACACAATGAAAGATATTCCTTTTTTTAAAAATATACAGTTATACAATAAAATGTAAAGATAGTTTCTCAAATTGTAAGGTTTGAGCCAGCATTGTGTTGCGAGCCGGAAGGAGTCACACAAATATTGGGTTAGGTTTATAAAAACGACGGTTTCGGCACTGTAAGATAAGATACAAAAAGTTATTATAAACAGGTTAAAAAATGTTCCAACTTTTCTTCTACGCTTGCATATTTAAAATGAAGTGGCAATATTCGTTATATTTCGTCAATTTACATTTTTGATTGTTTTGTTTCTAGAAAAACTGAACGGTAGTTATAATCGACGTTTACTCCCGAGTTACATACGATATTTTTCTTCGATTTAAATAAGTTTAGTTGAAGTAATATACATCGTGAAAAATATATTAATTTATAATTAAATTTTTATTTTTTTAATTATTCATAACTCAAACCTCCTGAATACCAAACATTATAGCTAAACACCAATAAAGGAATATCGGGAAACTACTGGTCCAGTTCTTCATTTGAAAAAACCACAAAAAGGAACAGTCGTTAATAATTTTGAACCATTACACCGACAAAATATGGGTAGCCGAACAAAATCAGGCACGGCGCGAGGATAGGGCAATTTAACTTTCTTCGGATTTATATAAAATGCACGACTTGACATCAATGAGCTTATGCTCAAAATAAGAAGTGGGTCTCACAAAATTGTTTGTATTTAATATTTGTTAAAATATGTATGTATATGCTTAATTTTTTTTTTTAAGTTGAAAAAAGTTTATATTTTAATTTACTTATATATTTTTGTGACGTGAAAAAAGTTATTATACATTTTTCTTATATTTAAAATGTAACTATTCTTTGTTTTTATATTGTTAATCTTAATTTTTCTTGTTAAAAGTTTTTTATTTTATTTTTAAATTGTAGAAGTTTTTACGTCCGGCTTTACGTAAATGATGATATAAACTACCGACAATTTGGACAAATAATTTAAATAACATATTTATAATACTGTTGTATTTAAATAAGGTCTATAATATCGCCACCCAAAAATTATATATTAAATAAGTTTGAGTAAATTTGTTCCCGACATAAAATATCCATCAAAAATCGTTTTGTCATAATATAACCCTAACCCGATATTAGCTGTAAGATCTTGCCATTTTCTATCGTAAACTTTTGATCTTTCTCATAAGAATTAGCTTACATTAATTTTTTTTAAATGAATTATTGTAAATAAAAACCGAAATGATTAACTTGAATTTACAATTTTAGAAATTTTAATTTGATTGATTTACGTCTCGCTTCCGCTAGTCGTGTAGTTTGTAGTTTTAAGTAACTCGTTTACTATAAAACCAGTGCTTGACCATTTTAATTGTTTCTTTCGCCTCAAGTCACTTATTGGTACACAAATTGGATATTTTTTCATACAACTAATACATTTTATTTATCACTTGGAACGATAACGACTCAACTAACGGTGGGGGTGTTAATAAGGTAATAATATTTGAGTTTGATAGACTCCTGTATTAATTCGAGTTTTTTGTCTAATTTTCTTAGAAGGGCTGTGGTTTATTGATTATAATTAAAACTCATCATTTTTGCACAAGTTGCGGAAAATCAACTTACGTACCTTTTACTAATCCACACAACTAAACAGAAAGTTCAATTCTATAATTCAATGAATAAAAAAAAAATCCTTCATAAATGTTTAATAGTTTTCTTGTAATCCCAATTAAACTTGAGATGATTTTTTTGTTTTACATCGAGTACTTGTTTTTGATTTTAAATTAACTGAAATTCGATAAAAGCTATCGTAAACTCGGAAAATTGAATTTTTAAAAACTTCAATTATGCTACTTATTTTAAGAGTAACAAGAATTTTAGATGGAAGAAAACGAATTTAGGTTAGAATTTCATTGTTGCAAATGCATATCAAATTTTTTACAATTGCCTAAAATACGTATAATACTCCCATGTAGAACACAACAAACAACACCATAATAATTTAATTTATAACAAACGATATGTAATATTTCTAAAAACGATATAGCAGTTCCAGACAGCTCTTTACAAAACTCAAAGCTTTTCAATTAAAATTAACAAAAAATTGATAATGAAAATATAATGAATTTTGTGCGAATTGAAAATAACTAGAATGATTTCAGTTTATTATTTTATGTTGTAATATTAAATTTCTATAGAAATTTTCAGCAGAATAAAAAATTTATTGTTATTAAAAATGAAATTGTCTTTACAACATGGAAAAAAATCTCAAAACAACATAATACAACACATCACACATGTCTATGTGTAATGATAAGAAAAAACCTCATAATACATAATAATGATACTCATTATTATATGTTACTGTTGTTTTTGCTTTTTATCATGTGCACAAGCACATTTTTAATTTACTGTTTGCTTACGAAAAAGCATGGTGGGGTGTGCTTATAATTTGTTTACACCTAATGTTTAGGTGGCCTACATTATAAAACACGCCTTCTCCCGCTCTGAGAGTAAAATAATAACAGCGGCATGTAGCAGTATAAAACGCAAGTACATACAAACAACAACACAACAGTAACGAGAAAAAATGTAAATAAATAAAGCGAAAAACGGTATAATGTTATTGTTGTTGTTAGCAATTTTCTCATTTCGACAACGCAAAAAACGATGAAATCCAACCTTTGAATACAGTAGATGCGAGGAAATCTTATTACAAATTATCATTTAGGTACAGTTATATACCCGTATTTCTGATTATTAAAATATACCAGTGGATAAAATTAAAAATTTATATAAAGCAGCGGATATTTCGTAAAGAACAAAACTTAACATAATATTTTTGCAATTTTTGCGATCTCGGCAAGTCTGCTACAGACCCGGTCACCGCAAACCGGTCAACCGTTTTCTTTCACCGTTGATTTTGAAATCGGTGGCACTTCAGGATGGGTGTCGTTAAACAAATTCGCAGCATTCATATATGACCTCTGTTTATCACCGTATCCACACATTATCATGGTCCCTATTCTCTGAGGGTAAAAGGGTATATTTAGCTCGAAGAAAAAACTTATGAAACAATTATCGCACACATACGTACATCACATACGTACTAGACGTAAATATTGAATTTTTTCGCTGGTTGTATTAAACGATTTACTGTTTTAGGTCTAGTAGGTAAGTAAAACAACTGCAATTCTCATAATTTTTATTTTCTTTTTTGATCAAAATTCGGCCCCAGGTGGTGACTATGATTTTCAAACACAAAATAATTTGTCCAAAAATGGACGAAAAAAATTTTGGTTTTAACCAATACGTATGTAAAATTTCCCGCTGAATCCGAATCTGCAATAAAAAATATGGGTTTGCATTTGAAATTTCAAAGATGGGCCTCATATCTCGTATAAGGCCCCATCGGGCTCAAAATCTGATGGGCCCATTCGATTCCTCGGGTGAAATTACTATAGACCCCAGTATCAGAATTCCGATTTTCCACTCGTGCGCAAAATAAATTCACCGTTTCCAGACTTTTGGACCACCCTGTATACAAATGTGACAGAAAATTCGCTTAATGTGAGTCATCTCTTTAAATTTAATATCACTTACGAAGCCGTCCAAACATTAGATCCATATTACAATTCCTACATCATCATTCCAATTTGCATTAACGTTATATAGCTCTAAAAAACTATTTTTACTTGATAAACACATTTTATTAAACACCTTTTTTTTATTTCGCAAAATTAGATTTTCTGAATATTTGAATTAAAAAATTTGTTCAAAAAGTTTAAAAAATCGCTCGATCGATTTCGACTTGTTAGGTCATCATCAGGAGTAGTGTAGATACTCCTGATTATGATCTAACAAGTCGAAATCTATCGAGTGATTTTTTAAACTTTTTGAACAAATTTTTTAAATAAAATATTCAAAAAAAATCTAATTTTGCGGAATAAAAAACAAGTGTAATAAAATGCGTTTATTAAGTATTAGTGTGTTTCGCAAAGTGCCTACGGAAAATAGCGTAAAAAGAACTATTTTTATATCTTTAGGTTCTAGAATCTGTTCGAATTCATTTTATTAAAATTAGAATCGAAAAAATTCCGGAACTAAATATACAAAAAATTTTTGGAACTATATGGAACCAACTTTTATTTATTTATTTTATTGCCTTGATTGATTTAAATACAAAAGACAAACATACTAAGTTACATATCAGAGTCATTTTGAGTATTCTTAAGAATGATTAAAAAACAAATAATAATTATAATAGAAAATATAATAATAGTTAACGCTAATATTCATATAAGCAAAAATTATATTTGTATCGCATAAAGAGAAAATTAGGAAGTTCTTGTGACCGACTAAACGAAATAATTTTAGAACTACCAGCTCCTAATTAAAAACTTTAAAATTAAATATATTTGATGAGGGGCGTCAAATATAAAATAAAAATTATACTAATTAAGTTAATTCATATCAATCAGAAAAAAAAATTGTAATACATTAATAAAAACAATAATAAACGAAATTACTTCATTACTTTGAATAAAACTTCTTCGGGATCATCCAACTCTATTAAGAACCAAGCGCGCAATGACTTTAAGAACGGATTGATATTATTCATACTTTTAATATTATTTGGTAGCTGACAAAATAACATAGGGGCGGTGTACACATAAAATCGTGTAAAGCATTCTTTCTTTGAAGCAGGAACAACACAATATTTATTTCTAAACGGACTTGACAATGATTCTTTAATATGACGGTGGAAATCGTCGTTGAATAAAAAATAATTTTAGTACCTTAAAAATGTATAAATTCCTTATTGTTGGAATATTTGTTTTCCTAAATAACGGTTTGCTTGACATGTGTTTTGATGCATTATATAGATTTCGTAAAATAAACTTTTGGGATACATACAGTCGCTTTAAATTACTATAGTATTATATTCCTCCTCAATAATTAATTTCATAACTAAGTCGAGATTGAACTAAGGAGTAATACAAATTTTTAAAAGGAATTTGTGAACTTAATCTAAGAACTTTGTAAGAAATAAATGTTTTTGTAGATGTTTATGCATTTTAAAATTTAAGTTTTTGTCTAATGTTATTCCTAAATATTTGAAGGAATCGACATAATCAATTTTTACACATGATCTAGAACAATTATTGAATATATAAAATTGTAATTTCTATCAAGTAAATTATTTGTTATTTGGAATTGAATTATTTTACATTTATCACCCACGATCATAAATTGATAATCAAACCAAGCTCGCAAAACTCTCAAATCATGGGTTATTTTCACAGCTAAATTCAAACGCTACTTTATCAGCATATAGATTAATTTCGAGAATTTAGTAACTGTAAATGAGAAATAGTAGTGGTCCATTGATATTACTTATTTGAATTCTATCTTCTAAATAAGATCTAAACCAACGATTAGTAACTCCGTGGATTCCGATTGAGAATAATTTAGTAATTAATAAATTGTGGTCTACCTTATCAAATGCTTTTTTAACATCAATAAACTAAAATTTTTTAAATTAACAACACGGCCTTCATTTAAAGTGTTGTGAGTAGAAGTAAGTATTTTATTAGTGCATTCTCAGAATTAATTCCTTCTCTCAATCCATATCCAACATCAGTTGAGAAATAAAATTTATTTTATTTAAATAAGACAAAACACAAGCTTTAACACACTTCTCCAGAATTTTTGAAAAAAACTGAAAATAATGATTTAGGTCTATAGTTAGAAACTAAATTGACATCACCACCTTTAAACAACAGTATTACAACAACAGTATTACAACAGTATTACAACAGTATTACTACTTTTTTAAGTGCTGCTGGAAATTTCCAATGAATAAAACTATTATTAAAAATGTGAACCAGTGGAAAACATTAGATGTAACCAAATTTCTTGATTGAAAATTCTTACTTTTATTTTATTGTATAGTTTTTTAATATTTCAAACAAATATTGTTTGTAGCTAAATTGTACGGTTAAGAAAACATTCAAATGTATATAAAATAAAATGAAATAATAGGGAATGAATAATACAATGTAGAAATAACGGAGCAAAACTAAAATTTACAAAGGAACAGCACGATGCGACGAGCTTTGCTAAAAATATGCATTATATTCTGGGAGCAACAATTTCAACCAATTTCCTATATTAAATATAAAATAATAATTGAAAAATAGAGATGTTTACTATTAAAATCATCCTACGGCTGACTATTTATTAGCACAACATTTTGACATTACAAAACAATATGTGTTCGATAAATGATGTGTGTGGATAAATTTCCTGGAATGTTCGTGATAAATTCCATTACCGGGGCAAACGAATCGAATGATTCATGGGGTCAACATTATAAATAATGAGCATTTTACGAAGGAGTTGCTACAACAAATTTCAATTTAGAAATTTGTTGATCAAATTTGAAGAGATTGACATGTGGGTAGGTTTTCTGGAATGCTCGTGATACGTTTTCCTAACGGGATAAACGAGTTGAACGATTGCTGGGGTCGGCATTATAAATAACGGGTCTTTACAAAGAGGTTGTTGCAACAAATTTTAATTTAGAAATCTGAACAAATAGGTCTATAGTTAGAAACTAAATTGACATCACCACCTTTAAACAACAGTATTACAACAACAGTATTACAACAGTATTACAACAGTATTACTACTTTTTTAAGTGCTGCTGGAAATTTCCAATGAATAAAACTATTATTAAAAATGTGAACCAGTGGAAAACATTAGATGTAACCAAATTTCTTGATTGAAAATTCTTACTTTTATTTTATTGTATAGTTTTTTAATATTTCAAACAAATATTGTTTGTAGCTAAATTGTACGGTTAAGAAAACATTCAAATGTATATAAAATAAAATGAAATAATAGGGAATGAATAATACAATGTAGAAATAACGGAGCAAAACTAAAATTTACAAAGGAACAGCACGATGCGACGAGCTTTGCTAAAAATATGCATTATATTCTGGGAGCAACAATTTCAACCAATTTCCTATATTAAATATAAAATAATAATTGAAAAATAGAGATGTTTACTATTAAAATCATCCTACGGCTGACTATTTATTAGCACAACATTTTGACATTACAAAACAATATGTGTTCGATAAATGATGTGTGTGGATAAATTTCCTGGAATGTTCGTGATAAATTCCATTACCGGGGCAAACGAATCGAATGATTCATGGGGTCAACATTATAAATAATGAGCATTTTACGAAGGAGTTGCTACAACAAATTTCAATTTAGAAATTTGTTGATCAAATTTGAAGAGATTGACATGTGGGTAGGTTTTCTGGAATGCTCGTGATACGTTTTCCTAACGGGATAAACGAGTTGAACGATTGCTGGGGTCGGCATTATAAATAACGGGTCTTTACAAAGAGGTTGTTGCAACAAATTTTAATTTAGAAATCTGAACAAATTTTAAAAGATTGTTATGTGGGTACTGGCAGATTTCAGGATAATGGGCTAAGAGCTGTCAGTATCAGCCACATGGTAGGATTGGTGCAAATTGATAAGGTTCATATAACTAAACCCACTTTATTGTCTTTGTGGTGAAGAAAAAATGATTACCCTAGTTTTTACTATCTCTACAGTTTTTGTACGCATATTTCAAAAAGACACTTCCAGTATTAAATATATATATAAAGAAATATTTAAACTAACCGGATTTGGCACTTATCTACATGATTCGTCTCATTATGTTGCGCATTGCTTGCATAATAGACAATTGGAAATGTATGACTACTTATTAGAAAACGTTTTCAATATAAAATTTCCCGGTGGCTGCGACGTAACACTGCAATTATTAATATATACAAAAGACGTTTCATGTATTATGTGTGTATTTAAATAAATTTTACTTCAAGCAATTAGATTAATATAGGATGAAAAATAACATTTGTAGAGACGAAAATGTAAATAGAAGAATTAATAAAAGCTCCATCTTGAAAAAATGTAACATTTACTGGCGAGATCTTACCATACAAAATTCTTATTACAGTCAACTCTCCTATAACGGGTTTTTTTATAACGCGATTTCCATATAACGCGCAGTGAACATTGGAACTGTTCTCCTAGAACGTCTCCTTACAACGCGTTTTTGGCGAGCGAATAAAAAAGTGTGAATGACGCAAGAATTATTTGGGGATTGGTTTTATAATTGATTGAAATGGAAAGCTTTATGATTGAAAAAAATTTTAGTTTCAAAGTTTTGTTGATCGTTGATAACGCCAGTAGTCTCCTATACTAAGGAGCACCCAAATGTGAAAATTCTTTATTTTCCTCCTAACTGCACTTCTTTAATACAGCCGCCGGACCAAGGAATCATCCGAACTTTCAAAATATATTACATACGGAAATTTCTTGAAGCCATTTTCAACAGATTAGAAGATCAAGAAGGTAACACTCATCTTGAAGTTTGGAAAAAATTTTGTATTTTAGATTGCACCCGAATTGTGTCATTAGCTTGTACAGAAATTAAACAATGCTTAATGCATGCTTGGAGGCCTTTGTTACCTCAAATGGTTCAAAAGAAAAATGATATTTCAGATCCACTAGCAAAAATAGTAAAGATCGCTTCTACTTTTGGCAACAAAGGATTTGCAGATAAACACATAGAAGATATAGAAGACCTACTTTAGGAACAGAGTTTAAATGATGAAGAATTTGCAGAATTAATTGATGAGTCTACCGTCAATGCATTTGTGGAGGAAAACACTAATAACAAATTCGTTTAAACTTTAGTTATTATTGAAAAAAGGACTAGATTTGGCTAGAGAGTTAGAATGCTAATTAATTTAAAATGACCCTTCAACCATACGCAGTGAAAAATTTAAAAAATAATTTCAAAATTGCTTGACTTCATATAAAGAGGAAGAATTACAAAATAAAACTACATTTGAAAACCAAGAAAAAAATTTGTAAAGTGAGGCGAGTTTTCGGCCAATTAGAAAAAAAAATTTAGACGGTTAATATTTGACAGTACAGATGTTGAATAATACATAACGCAATATACTATCATTTTAATTTTTTATTATACCATAAATTTAGATTAAAATATCTAAATAAATTATATAATCTTTGTCATTTTATAAAATTCATTCATGAACCCTATTAATACCAACCTGATAATATTAATATTTTGAGAATACTTTTTTTATATACAGTGTATTACAAAAGTAAGTATGCACCACGAAGAATGGGAAAGAACCACAATTTATTTCGAAAATAGTGCGTAATTAATTGTTTATTTTACAACAAAAATTTCTGCTTTAAACATTTAATATACATGACGATAACAGTATCCCGTTACCACGTCCTGTTATATTTCGTACCGAACTTCGTACCGCCTCAAAATCAATAAATGTTTTTTAAAGTTATTAGCTTAATAAAATTGAGTTTTTTATTAAGATTAAATAAATTAAATGAATACTCCAAATTAATTAAATTCTATGAAATTACAAAAATCAAATTGAAATATATTTTAATTACATTAATTACGTTTACCGACACGTGAACATGCTACGTACAATTGGCCGTGAGAGAAACATTCATTTTCTAGATTCAGGCCACAAACACTCAAGGATTGGCCTTGTGATTTGTTGATCGTCATGGCGAATGCAAGGCGAATCGGAAATTGAATTCGTTTAAACTCGAATGGCATATCGGTTGGGATCATCGGAATTCTCGGAATGAGAACTTCCTCACCTTTGAACTTCCCTTGGAGTATCGTCGCGTGAATTACATTGTCCATGAGTTTTCTCACCACCAAACGCGTTCCGTTACATAGTTTTGGTTGATTCAGGTTTCGTAGCATGATGATTATCGAGCCAACTTTTAGTTGTAAATTATGCGGTGGCAAGCCAGGTAGATCCAATGAGTTTAAAAATTCAGTTGGATAGTTGTGCATGCAGCCTCCAGTCGGATTCGTATCCAGTACCTTGCGGTCCAAGCGCCGAAGCTTTAACCACTGCACCACTCGTCACATAGAAACTACACCTACAAAATTCATATAAAAAAAGTTTTTTTTTATTAGATTTTTGGGGCTTCCCTTTTGAGTTTTTCCGACTTTTCTTTTTTCCTAAACCACCACTGTATTGAGACGAACAAAATAAAACAAATGAATTTTCTTGATAACTTCTTTTTTGGTGAATTTTTCCAATGTTTTAATAGTTATTATGCTATTCGGAACGGAGACAAATCCAACAAAACAAAAATCATAAAAATCGGTCCAGCCAATCTTCAGTTATAAATGGTGTAACTAACCCGACTTTGTTTTATATACATAGAATATATGCTAAACCACAAACCACTTAACTAATATGAAATAACCAAAACCAAAAATAAATTAAATTTAATTTTAAAATCGCAAAGGAAAAAAACTTTTTTTGGAGCTGTCAAAATCTACTATTCGCACTGAAATCGTAATTCGGACGAAGATTTTATCTATATAAATAGATAAGTAGATGAAACAAAAAAAAAAATGGATAAAAAATAAAATGGTAAATGTGCATGCAGCCTCCAGTCGGATTCGTATCAAGTACCTTGCGGTCCAAGCGCCGAAGCTTTAACCACTGCACCACTCGTCACATAGAAACTACGCCTACAAAATTCATATAAAAAATGGTTTTTTTTATTAGATTTTTGGGGCTTCCCTTTTGAGTTTTTCCGACTTTTCTTTTTCCTAAACCACCACTGTATTGAGACGAACAAAATAAAAAAAAAAAAATGTACTAAATATATGAGAAAATGAATTTTCTTGATAACTTTTTTTTTGGTGAATTTTTCCAATGTTTTAATAGTTATTATGCTATTCGGAACGGAGACAAATCCAACAAAATAAAAATCATAAAAATCGGTCCAGCCGTTCTTCAGTTATAAATGGTGTAACTAACCCGACTTTGTTTTAAACAGAAAAAATCACATCACAAAAGTATGTATTCACAAATTTATTAAGTTGAGCATTGTTACAAGTTATTCAGCTGCGCAAAAACCAAGTAATTGTGATTTTTAAATAAATTAAATAAATTTCCACGCAAAATTTTTCTAATGGCCCCACGATTAAAAGAATTTTCGGACGATATTAAAAATTTAATTATAAAATTATACAAAGTTGGCAAAAGTCAACGCCAATTTGCAAAAACAATTAATAAAAGCAATGCCGCGGTACAAAAAATTATAGAAAATTTAAAAACGAAGGTAGTACGAAAAATAAGCAAAGAACAGGGCGGCCGAAAATATTCACGGATTAGGAGAGAAGAATTATTACTCGCAAAGTACAGCAGAACCCCAAAAAAAGTGCTCCAAAAATTAAATATGAAATTGAAAACGAAACTTGCAAAACATGTAACCCCAAACCATCCGTTGTGTTTTGTATACTGCTGGTTACCATGGTCGAAACATCCGAAAAAAGCCGTTTGTTAATAAAATTAACAGAACAAAAAGACTCGATTTCGTAAAAGAACACGAAAATAAAGACCAAAGCTTTTGGAATTCAGTCATTTTCTCTGATGAGTGCAAATTTAATATATTTGGCTCAGATGGACGTGAAAAAGTGTGGAGAAAGGTAAAGGCGGAGCTTGAACCTCAAAATATGACCGCCACAGTAAAGCACGGTGGCGGATCAGTAACGGTGTGGGGGTGTATGGCGGCGAGTGGGGTTGGAAATCTGGTTGTGATTGAAGGGATGATGGATAAAAATGTTTATTTGAACATATTAAAAAACAATTTGAATGATAGTGCATCAAAATTGGAACTTTCAGGATCATTTGGCTTCTCTATAACACACCAAAACAATTAAAAACACCACCCCAATCGCCGGATTTAAATCCAATTGAACACTTATAACACCTTTTCTTAACACTTAATATAAAGAAAATTGGGAATTTCTCGAAAGACAAATCAGGAAGCTTGAGATTACAAGCAAAAATACGTTAAAGGCAGTACTTCTTGAAGAATGGGAAAAGATTCAACCAACTGTGACTCAGAACCTGGTAAACTCCATGCCTTCAAGGTTGAAAGCCATCAAAAAGGCCAAGGGCTACCCAACAAAATATTAAAAGTTCATTTGAGTGCAAAATAAGTTCATAGAATCCCATTTTTTAAATTTTTGTTTGATTGCATACAAACTTTTGTGACATGATTTAAAGACCTTTTGAAAATATAACCGTATAGCTAAGAAATGAATTACATAAATTTTTGTTGTAATCATTACGTTTACATTGTAAATAAATAAAAAATATAATTTTATGTTATTATTGTTATGATTGACTTATCCTTTTTGACCTTCCAACATAAATAAATCGCTGCATACTTACTTTTGTAATACACTGTAGGTTAATTTGTGTACAATTTATTTATTTCTAAGATTCCATACAACGCGGTCCGAATTCATTCAATTTATATTATTTCTCAGTTTCTTATAACGCGTTTTCCATATAACGGGACAGTGGTTTCCGTATAACGCGAAGTAAGCGAATATGATTTGTCTTATTTCTATGTTTCTCATAACGCGATTTCCATAAAATGCATTTAATTACAATCGGGTTTCTTATAACACGAGTTCCGTATAACGCGATACGAATTAATCGCGTTATAGGAGAGTTGACTGTAATTAAAAAACTAAAACTTGAATAATCTTTACATTTTACTATAAAAAACGGAGTGATAATAACGTCAAATCAAGAATTTTATTCGTTTTTCAGGAATAACTTCACGATAAATTTTTTCCAATTGTTAAATTGTTGATTTCTTGAAATATCAATTTGGTTTACTTTGTTTTATTTACAGGTATGATACCGCTTATTTAAACATGTAGAGCACTGTCCTGTTGAAAGTGAATTTCTTTTATTTTTCTCCGATGCTTTTTCTGCGAGAAAAATGGACAAAAAAAATCCGTATTTAAAAATATTATTATTAGTTTGATTTCAAAACTAATTACAATATATTAGCAAAATTTCTCTGATTATGAAAGATTATCCTTTATAAATATCAACTCGGCTAGTATTGTTATACGGCTCTCTTAGTAATTGTAAGCCCTCGTAAAACAGTATCAGTCATTTTCAGCAAACAATTAGTCATTAAAGGCTTAATAAACAATCATTTCCGGCAAATCATATGTACGATTTTCTCTTATTCTTTTATGAGGTTATATGGAACTTGGCCGTTTGCGCCAATCCTACCATACTGCTGATATTGTTCTCTTAATTTTGATAATCTCTTTCTATTACCGACTCAAAACAGTGTCAATGATTTTCAGGATATCATATTGCTAGGAGCGATTTTTATAATGGACAATGGTCCGAGCCGGACAGTATGGTTGGCTGTTTGTCCTTATACGCTTATAGGCTATTCAAAAGACAAACAACCATTTCCGTTAAATCGTATTTCGAGAAGAATGGCACAACTTTCTCATATTCTTATTTGATGACATGGGAATCGTTCACTTGCGCCAATCCTACCATACGGATTGAACTGCCCTCTTACTCTCCCTTACTATCCCTGCTACTCAAAACAGCAAGAATCATTTTCTTTAATCAAAACGAACTATTATTAGCTACAAATAATATTACTTTTAGAAAAACTATTTATAATTATTTTTATTGTACTTACGTAGAGTACAAGCACAACAATTAAATGAAAAAATCTGTGATGGATATTTTGCGGTTGAGTTAAAAATTTAAATGTTCGTCTTATACAGGTTTAAATAGCCAAACTGGCATGAGGTGAAATAGTATTTTTTGAGAAAATTTAATATTTTTTTCTGGCATGAAAAACTGGGCTAACTTTATATGATTGGAACTGTTAATATTCCAACTTGCATAATGCATCAGTTATGCCCGGGTTTTGACAATTACCGAATCAACAGTTCTACTCAGATAACTAATGTCTCACTCACTCTTCAGATTCTTCTCAAAATTGAGCCTAGTGGATTAAAGTAGAATAAAGCCAATTTAAGTAGATTTAATAAGAATAAGCTACGAAACTTTACCATCAGTAATCTTTATATGCTATAATAAAACATTGATCTGCAAGAGTGGTGGCACAAACTAAGAAATTTATAAAAAAAAGCGATTTCTATTTTTAACTTACATATTGTATTTCGTAAATCTGTAGCTTCAGGTCAATATCGAAAACCTAAAGTACTTACATGTAAAAAATAATAATAAGGAGCATTCATTCTGATTTATTCTGTTTATTCGTTTTAGTTTTTAATGAACCGAGACAAATTTATTTTTTCGATTTTGTTTTAATTATTTGCATATCCAATCCAACAACTTCTTATAATGCATAAAATGACAACGACCGATATATTATTTGCCTAAAGGCATTATTTATTATGATATACTATCTCTATATCTATAAGCTCGAACGTTCAACAAATATGTGGCTGCGATTTACCTTATAATCCGGAAATGTTGTGCTTCTTGTTTCCTATACATACTTATATTAAATTCCTTCAATAAAGCGTATAAGGCGAAATGTTATTTTCATTCACCTCATTGAATTGGTGTTGAAAATTTAATTGCAATAAACTCGAAAGTACACAGAAACGACGTTAACCGTTTTTATAACATTTATCTGCACAAAAAATAAGCGAATATCTCAAAAAAAGTTAAATTATAAAAATCTCACATCACCACTATGTGCTACATACATAATGTATCCACCACACAATATATGTACAAGAGCTGCCCATAAGAAAATATTATCAAGTCACAAGTATTAATGTTACATTTGAAGAAACATACAAAAAAACAAACCAAAATTATATAAGCAATATTTTATGATACATACTTATGTTCGTCGAGAATTGAAGATTGAGTTGGATATCGTTTAAAGTCTTGTTTTTTTTTTATTCCTCAAATGTATGTGGATATAATTAAATGGCCATTAAGTAATTATAAATATCGCTGAATTAAAGACATGTATGTATGTATACGATACATTAAAAAAACGCCAAGTTACCATATAATTTTATGTTCTTGAGTTTATGCATTAAAACTAGGGATACAGCGGGATATATACCGCTTACAGTAATTATATTTTTATGCGGAGTCGATTGATACATTTTTAATGAGAACTTGAAGAAATGTACTCGTATATGTTACAAAGTCTGGATAAATTTTGGATATATGACTTTCACTAAATGATAAATAAAATTTAATAATTTTTTCGGATATAATTTAAAAAGGTTTAAGTTTTTTGTCTTAAGAACAAATAAAAATGTTGGCTACATATAATACAACAAACTTTTAATATTATTTAACAAAGTGGTATTATATTTCATGATTTCTGTATGAAGGTATAAAAAACTAAAGATAAATTGAATGAAAAGAAAACACTTTGCAATTTTCTTTTAAAGATTTCGAGGCAATTAGCTATTAAACGCATTTTACAAATATTAACATTTTAGCTGTAATTAAATGTTGTAAAAACTAGTTTCTTTTTATGCATTAAGTACTTAAATGAGAAATTCTTGTGTCGTCACTATTATTAAATATTTTTGTGTCTAATTTCTCATGATTTTCTTATTTTCTTCCAATTATTAACTTAAATTTTATGTAGTTGTCAACTAATTTTATTGGTCCTAACAAGAATCAGAAACCTGCATAACAAATTATGACATTGAAAAATACAGCTCAGGTTATAAAAATCTAAAATACATTACTAAAACGAGAAAGCTGAGTTTCTGCAGAAAAACAAGAATGATCCAATTCAACCTCAAATTGGAAAAGGTATAAAGTTTCATTCAGTCACCATTAATTGGCTGCGGTTGATACTTACTTACGAGGAATAACATGTTCGTTCAGTCCAAGTTGTGACTATACAGAAATTTTCACCAAACATGCGACAAAAATGAAGACGTTAGCAAAAAGTAAATAGGACCAAAGGACAAAGGAGATGAAATTTGTAAAAGGACTAAAACTAATGATCGTTTTTAATCACAAAAGTAAAGAGGAACATTTTATGTATCTCTAAATCAATTAAGAATATGAAACTTAAAATAAGGCCATAGGAAGAAACACTGGCCCAATTCAGGACCGAGGGAATAAATCTGCATCGATTTACCCAATTGGAAATAACCATCGATTTTTTTTTAGAATGGAAATAAATATTACAAAACTTGCAAACAAATTTGAAAAAATGATTAAAGTAGCCGGCGACAAATTCGAATAATATAAAGAAAATTGTATTCCGCATGCGGAAACCTCCGCCGATTTTAAGAATACGCGCCCTGTGGCACTATTCTGGTTTTCCCTGGGAATAGGGAATTGGGAAAAATATTTTCTTACCATTTTTGCCTAAATTATATTTTTCTGGCCTACTGTTGGGATTTGTTTGGTGTAAATATTTTCGAAACAAAGTTGATTCGGAAACTTTTGTTCCACAAAATTTTTATACGAAAACATAATTCCCAATATATCTTTGTTTCAAAAATATTTACACCAAACTAATTCCAACAGTAGGTCCGAAAAATATATTTTATACAAACATGTTATGCAAATATTTTTCCCAATTCCTTATTCCCAGGTAAAGCCAGAATAGTGCCACTGGTAAGCTTTTATGCCAAACATGCTATTTAATTTAATTATTTTTTTTATATTTTATTTAAATGATTAGAATAATTCTAAACCGTTGGATAATCTAGTTTTCATTATTAATTAATTGAATAAACTTCACTAGGTAAATATTTAAGGCCAAATCTACGCCGATTACATTCACAATCCATCCGAATCCGTCGTCACCAAGTTGAAAATTGATTGCAATGATTCTGCTTCAAAATTGTTACAAAGATTAAAAACTAAATTAAAAGATGATTAAAAAATTGTGAAACGGGCCCATCTAATACTTAATAATTTAAAGTTGAGTTCATTTTAAATGAATTAACAAATTACATCAGGCTCATTTATTCGTATACTGCCATTTGTCCTACCATAAACGGTACAAAATGCATTCCCATTAAAACATTAACTTTACGATCCATAAATGAAAACAGTAGTGCAATTTTCCACAGATCATAGCTATGCAATTTCAATTTGTCAAATCAATTTAAAAGAACGCAGTCATTGTAATTCTCTTATTGCAGTTAAGTATGCTTTTATAATAAACATATTCTTATCTTTGAAGTAGATCTTGTCTTAAAAGTGTTACTCGTGATTGCGAATAAAAATAAGAAAACGCATGGAGGGAGCAAATATAAAAATTAGCAAACACTTACAATGACAACAACATAATGAAATATAGGTATTATTACCGTGTTCAAATTTGAGTAATTTTTTTATAATATGCAAAGGTATATTTATCTGCCTTTGTACATGTATGTAGCGTAACACTATATATAACTGAATGGTACATGCTCTCTAATTCTCTACAACATAAGAAAATCTTAATAATAATAATTCATTTGAAAATATTAAATATTACAAAAATTAAAATCAGTTCATCTCGATCCCAAGTCTTCAGGTCCATGAAATAAATAATATACTTATACATACAAAATACATATGTACATAGAGTCTCTCAAACGTATGGATATTGTGATAAACAAGAAATGATATTTTTCATGATTATTCTTCTTATTATTGCGCCATTAAATTTTCTTCATCTTTTTAAGAAATCATCTTTATACCATTTTATTGTTGGTGCTCTTCATTGCCGTTTAATTTATCTTTCATGTTTATATGAAGAAGTTTAATTGTTTTCTTAAGGCTGTATGGTACTCATTTTATCAAAATAAGGGTTACGCGTAAATCTCCTAGTGGCTACAAAAATTTAGCTAATGGTATAGTTTTTGTTTTAACGCAAAGCTAAAGGTATTTTTGAGGGATTAATACATGATTATTTTAAAATTCTGTATATTTAATCCGCAATTATTATTCAAAGTTGACGAAATTTTAAAAAATGTTGCCATCTTACAAATCGTTTTATTCTATTTTTTTCAACCAAATTATGGTTGTTTTTTATATTGACATGTACAGAATGATATTTTCGAGGGATTAATTCATGATTATAAAGCTTAACATAAAAATAACAAAGATATAATTAAAAAACGATCAACATCACTATATTTATCGATTGAAAACGATAAGATATTTTCGTCGTGTACAATTTCTCGGCTGAAAATTAGTTGCTACGTTCTAATATAGATAGCTTACTCAAAAATGCTTAATATTACAACAAAAAATTAGCGGAGACACGATTTGAAACTTATCGTTTGGTGGTTTTATAATAAGAAAACAGATGTTGAATTTTTGTTTTATTTGAGGTACATAACACATTCAAATTTAAAATATTATTGTGATAATTCTATAATTAATCCTAAATATGTAATATTATATAATTTAAGAAAAAGTACGTTCTGTAAAACATTCCGTTTAGTGCCTTATTGTATATAGATATATATTATATGTATATACATATATATATAATAAATCCTTGAATCGTCTTTTTCTATTTTTGTATATCGTTTTTTTCATAATGTGTGTAGTCGGGTAGATATGGTGTAGTGTTTGTGTTGCGCGAATTGCTTTACTGCACATGCAAGTCACGTGTCATTGTTTTTGTTTATTCATAAAATGAAATATTTTTGTGTTGTTTATAAGACGGTGTTACTTTAATTTATGTATTTTCGATTTTTTTTATGTTTACTAATTAACTTTCTATTTTTAATATTTAAAGTAAATTTATTTATAAAATTTTACTAATAAGTATAAAATTAATTTATGAGTTTAGCCGGTACATTATTTTAAATTAGAATACCTGATTTTTGAAATACTTTCAATATAGAAACAGCTCTACCGACCAAACTAGGTCTTATACAAATTCAAAGTTAATATCTAGAAAGGTACAACCTTCAGCTTATGAACGGTGCGTCGTATTGCTTTATAGAATTCAGTTGTGCCCCTACACGTCAAAACATTTGGCTACATTCTTTTCACAAAACCTCTTAAAATAATGGCACTTTCATGAAATTGTTTATTGAATTTTTTAACACCATCTAAGGTCTTTCTAAAGTTATACTAATTTTAACCATTTCTTCAGTAGAACCGGAAATATACCAGTTCAATGTAACTGGTAAATAAAATTATTAAAAATTGGAAAAATCGACGAATTTCTTAACCGTATAACGGTTTAATTGGAGGTCACAAAACTTAACAAAAATATACTCGTATACGTGTCTGTTTTTCTTGTCAAAATAACACTCGATAATGTACGAAATAAATTTCTTACGTCATTGTTTGTTTATCTACTGGTACATCTGTGACTAATTTGTAGTGAAAAAGTGTCAAAAATTATATTATTTCAAGTTTGAAAGCTCGAGTGTAGGCTTGAATGTTCCAAAAGTTTACTCATTTTAAAGAAAGGTGACCGGACAAGTGGTGCAGTAGTTAAAGCTTCGGCACTTAGACCGGGGGGGTACTGGGTTCGAATCCAATCAGAGGCTAGATGCAAATGGAATTTTCATCATCGATTACAATCGGTGATGTTAATAAACACAACTAAGACCCTCTGATGGAGTGCAGAATTCAGCGCCGACCCACCGTCCACGTCAATGTACAGGTTGACATGGAGCTTGCAATGTGCATGTGGTATACTGTAGTTGTGTGAGAGTGGGTGAATTGGTGAATGGATTAATGATGTGGCGTGAATGCGTGGTATCACAATGGGCCAAAATTGGCCAAAGTGTCAAACCAGTGAAACCTAACCTTAAAGAAAGGTCAATGATCTACCAATATATCAATAGGCCCAAATTTGTAACTTTTTCTCTTTTTACTTTGGTTTTATAATAAAATCGAAGATAAAAGGAATATAGGTTTTCAATTTAAAACGTGGTACTTGCTAAATTAAGATGCAAAATTTTTTATTGATAAGGCAAGGTAACCTCCTTGAATGCCATTTATTAATAAAAACCAATATCGGTTATACGCCCACCACGGCTTCGTCAACAACCCTGCATCCAAACATCATATTTTTCGATGACCTTTTCTAATAAAAGCGGATTAATGACCTCAATTTCAGCTCGAATGTTGTTTTTAAGTTGTTGAATTGTTTGTGGGTGATTAGCATACACCTTACCTTTTAAATAACCTCACAAAAAATAGTCAAGTGGTGTTAAATCCGGGCTTCTTGCTAGCCAAGGGACAATTTCTTGAAATTATGCTATCAGCAAATTTTGTTAACAATAAATGGATTGTTGCACCACTTGCGTGACATGTCGGTCCGTCTTGTTGAAACCAAAGGTCGTTGACACGCAATTTATTCAATTTAGGCCACAAAAACCCAAAAACCACACCAAACAGTGGCTATTGGAGGATTAACTTCTGCTTCGTGAATAACATGAGGATTTTTCGCTCCCCAAATTCGACAATTTTGCTTATTGACGTATACCCATTAAGATGAAGCTTTGTTTCATCATTTGTTTCATCGCTAAAGGGATTTTTGATGAAAAACCTTCATTTCGTTCAAGCATCCAATTAACAAAACGACAACGATTTAAATGGTATAATGGCCTCAATTTTTGAGTTAGTTGAATTTTGTATGGATGAAAGTCAACATGCAAAATGCGTCGTAACGTGATTCGTCAAATGTTTAGTTCTTGTGAACAATGCCTGGTTGATGGGCTTGGATTACAAACACTTTCAGTAACAGCTGGCACTGCATCAAGAGTAGGAACTAGATGAACAAGCTGATACGTTCTACGACCTTCCACTGAAACAATTTTTTCAAAACGATCTATAATTTTGCCAATTACACGCTCAATAAGACGTTCATATCGACCAAAACTCTCACGTAATTTAAGAAATGTTATTGTTTTTGAACGAAATAAATTTGGACAATCAAAACGCGTTGTTGTGTTGTTAGCGACCCTAGGATGATAAATGACATATTTTTAACTTTTCATATGTCTAAAAATTCTGTAGAACAGATAACATTAAGTACTAAATTTTTTTTTATATTTTTCCAAACAAATTAAACTAAGGTTACTTCATTCACCTAGGTCCTAGAGTGTACACTATGCAAATTCACTGATATTTTCTATCAGCGTCAACATTTATATAAAATACCCACGCATACATCGATACCCTGATAGAAAATATCAGTGAATTTGCATACTGTAGACTCTGTCAATGATAACTTCATACAACCTTGTGTTTATTTTGTGATATACTGATGGTACAATCAGAGCCTGTACAATTGTGTGTAACAAGAGTAAGTGAAATAACGGTCGTACATTTCAAAATAATATTTTTTTATGTAATAAAAAGTTGATATACAATACAAATGCAATTTTTATAGAGAAAAACAACAACAATTAAATTGTCCGGTTTTTATGTTGCTAGAAAGAAAAAACCACTGTCGCACAGCTATGCCACTATCTAAATGGTGTCTCTACAAGAGCGCCGGATTTAAATTTGCCGCCATTTTGTTAATACGAGTTGAGTTGTACAGTGATTTTTTTTTGACATTTGTCACGTACAGACCACGCGATTTAAGAATATGGGGAAGTATTCAAACCAACAACGTTTAATTATTGTAAAAAAATATTACAAAAATCCTGAAAATTTTGCAAAAACTGTTCGCCAATGACGTTGAGTTTTTGGTTACACTAATACGCCAAATGAATCGGCAGTGAGGCGTTTAATTACAAAATTTGAGACCAAAATTGCGGTGCTGGATCAGAAGATCATTGTTCGTCGTCATCCTTGTCGGTAGCTTTATTAAGTACCTTCTCCATTTCTGAAGCTAGTTTTGGAGGGCTTGATTTTGGATTTTCGATGGTGTGACGTTGAATCTGGATATTATTTGGGCTCTTGTAGAATGATTTTGGCTAACTAATTTTCCAATTTCTCACATAGATATTCCAGTACGTTTCATATTAATTACTATTTGGCGTTCTTCGTTGGTAGTGTGATTTCTGACACCGGCCAAACAACTCGCAACCATTACATTTTCATTCATAATTTATGTAAATGATTTTAAAAAAAATCAAGGATCATACTATAAGTGTATGATAATTTTCGTTGTAAAAAGTTCGAGAATTTTTTTTTTGTTTTTTTATTATAAACGGTAAATGACACTTTATTTTATATTTTTGGATTTAATTTGTAAAATTTAATTAATAAAACTGCAAAATAAGGTCCATAATCCTTATATTTTGTAAATTTTTCTCAAAAATCAGTGTGTATGACCATTTTCGTTACTAACTGTATGTTGCTAATACTTAAATTTTGGTTCGATGGGCCCTTTTTTAAGCCGAACTTCTGGGAGGCCCTATATGGTGGACCGGTCGACCCGTTTCCGTTACAATGAATTGGTTACTGTGTTTAATTAAACAAATATAGCACCATAGAGTAAATAGAATTAAAATAAATCCAGTATAGGAACCATGCGCAGATTTTAGCGAAAAAAAAATTCGATATAATTTATTGTGGTTGCTAGAAAAACGTTCGTTCAATTTTGTATATTTCATTTATTGAAGCAGACGTGTGTCCAACGTTTGTTCATTTTGTTTATGTTTACATAATTTTTTTGCCATTTTGCATTGGCGGTTAAATTTTTTGTTGGTTTAAATTTAATATGACGTGTTAAATAAATAATTTTTTTTAAAATCAAACATTTTTATATTAAAAGTTATAAGATAATTTTATTATACATCGTGTAAATGTATGTGTATATTATAAAATAATATATTTGTATTTTATTCAACAAAATGAGTGTTGTCCGTTTAGTGTCGCAACTTCCCGTTGGTTATTGCCATGAATATAGAAATATATCACATCATATACAACGGGAAAGGATGTGATTATTAAATTCTTTCGATATACATATTTACGTGATAAAAAGTAAGATGACTTTAGTTTTAATTTCAATAAATTTTTATGAATATAATTTCCAATTTTATTAGGTTTGAAGAGATGTACCCTTCTAATTAAACCAAAATGAAATTATCATGTACATGTCCATACACACCATAAGATCATTGTTTTTTTGAAAAATAAATAAAATTATTTAAATACATAAAAAAAATTGTGTATTTTTAAATAAAATTTAAACATATCGAGTTTTTATTTTTTTATATGTACCCTCCATATGTACTGATAAAATTTTGTCTAATTTTATTGAGTTTTTTTGTTGGCTGCATAATCAAAATTTATGTAGCAGTTTGGTTGCGTTCATTTATTTTTATTTAAACGAAAAATAATTATATCTAGTTTTTTTTCGCTAAAATCTGCGCATGGTTCCTATACAGGTTTGTTAAAAAATTATATTTTAAGGACTTTTAACCATGCGCTTTCCCTCGTTTTAAATTAGATTTGAAGTTCACAATGAGTGTTGCTTTAATAAAAATATATAGCTCGTCTTCGATATTAATGACAAAGATTTATTTGATACAACGATTCATGAATTATTTGTCAAGTAAATATTTAAAAAGCCACATAACCAAGTGGAAAATGTAGTAAGTGCAGTAACTCTTATTTCATCACTAATGACGTTAACTCGTTGTACTTTGAAAAACTTACTGAGCAATACAATAATGGGCAAAGCGATCTTCGACAATCTCTGTAGCAAGCATATTCGGTCAACACAGTTGGCTTTTGAAGAATTATCTTATTATAAAACCTTCTGAAGTTAAATTGGTCGTTATGTCAAATTCAATTAATCGGGCACTAATTTAATTTTCATATTGTCTAAATTCATCGAGAGAGTTTATGATACGATTTGAAATAAGAATAAGCTACCGTGAATTTTTGCTGTCTGTTCTAGCGTAATTCTCTAGTGTAATTCGGCCAAATATGAGTTCCAAATCTCTCATCAAAACATGTTTTGAGGAGTAGTCGGTAGTATTAGAGATGTGTTTAGAACAAATGAGTATTATTTATTATTCCAGCTTATTAATAACTTATAGGTGTCTAGTTTAATTTTCTGTCATAGATAAAACCCAGACACTTCGGTCTATTTGTACTGATCAAGCTGATTCCATTCCACTGCATCCCATTCAAACTTGCCTTGTTTTAAATGCAACCATAGCGGGATTAACAACTAATTTGGTTTGAAAATAGCTCAAAATAAGTTAGTAATGTAAAATCATAATCAAGAACAATTTCATATTGGTATTCGTTTATTTCACAGCTATGACAAATATAGCTCCCATATAACCGCTACATCATGAGAGTTAGATCATATTACTATTATTATAAACAGTACACCTTAATGTGCGACTGTTTGACAAAATTAAAAATAAAATTAAAATTTCATATCGAGATTTAAAATATCAAAAATATTATATAAAAGCCAAACACCATTGTTTAAAATATGTATACATAATATTTTACTACTAAATGAAATTTGAATTATTTTCTTGCAATTGCTTCGCTTTTAGTTTCTCGTTCATAAAATTTCGTCCCGTTTATGTACGCAAAACTAATACTATCAGAGCTTCATAGTAATCAATACAATACGCAAAGAGCACAATAACAAAACAAGTATGTATATAATATTATATCGTTTAGATGAAAAAGAACAAAAAAAATATTTAGCTTGGACACATTCTTGGGCATTTAAATATCGACATCAAAACAAATTTTTTTTCTGAGTACCATACAGCCTTAATATTTTCTCGAATCGAATTTGTTGTTGCCGATGTACGAGTACAGTGTTGGGTTGAAAATTATAATTAAATTTTAAATTATTTTGCCGCGCATACTAAATTACTGACTAATACATATGCTCATACATAGATACATACATGTACATGGTACAGAAAAGATCGCGGTAACTAATTTATTGTGCTATTATTGACACTTTTTATATATTGGAATGTAACACTTCAGGGTAAAATGAAAAAAAAACCACAGCATCAGGAAATATTTACTAGACATTTGTAATAATTAAAATTTCAATATAATTATGTGGTGGGGATGGGGTATTGTTGAAAAGTTAGATTTATAGTTAAATTGATTATGGAAATTGAAATTTATATACATACGTATTTGTTATATTTAGATTGGAATGGAAGTAAACAACGGTTATACTTGGGACTATTTATGTTCATCTTATCAAACAACATGTTGATTCACGATGATATGAGGCTTTTCGGGATTTCAGTTACAATTGAGATAACTTGTTTCTGAACAATTTAAACATATTTGGTAGTTTGAATGAATTGAACTACTTCAAGTAAAGCATCACCAAATGTCGTCCTCTGCTTAATCTCGAAAAACTTAATTCCCTGAATTGCAAATATCTGATTAATAGTAATGTCGTTACTTGTGTAACAATCTTCGGAATTTAGATTAAATGTGTAACATTCAGTCTGATCTTTAAAGACAGTTCAGTTTTCACTTCAGATTTCAGCAAAGTCGGCGATTTGTTTCGCAAAATACGAGTCTAAAGAGATTTTAGATCCTTAAGTTTCAAAGGTGCTTTACTTGATCCTCGTTACTAAACTACACGCCACCAAACACGAATGGTCCTCAGATCATAAAATCCACTTGAAATACGCAGAGTTGTGACTGTTTTTTATTATGATTTTTCCTTGTTTCAGAAGTAAATATAACCAAAAATTGGTCTTCCTTACAGTTCAGTCGGGCAAAAATGATAAAAAATATCATGATATTTTTATCAGCTTTTGCCATAAAACGCACTCATTTATCACACAAAAAAACCAAGAATATTTTCGATTCTGACTGTCAAAATTAGTGTACATTTTATTTCTAATGTTTTTGCGTTATGATTTTACATGGACAGGAACAACATTTGGTTCAACTTTATGTTATATTTTCGTATTAAAAACAATGTAGTTCAAATCAGTGTCTGGAATAAAATCAACAACAAAAATATTCTTTGTTTATGATTTGTGTGTGTAGTTTTTTTTCTGTGTTCTTGTGCAATGACCATTTCATTTCCTCCGAATGATTAGGTGACGTTGCGTGGTTAAAATTATTCGTATATTCACGAATTGGGTGAGAATGTGATTTCCTGTACAGATATAAATGTCACTTAAAAACGATTTGTGAAACTTTCAACTCACGAATGTTTAAATGAGTGAATTACTATATGTACTGCCCGGGTTTGTTTTATTAGCTAAGAAAATATGTGAAGTATTAAACTATTGTGAGAGACAGGCATTAGTAAACAATACATTTTTGCTATGACAGCGTCTACAATGTTTTGACGTGCAGAATCAATTTATAATTATTTATTCGATTTGGTTGTTTAAACGGGTTTGACATAAAATTATGCGGAGTGAAGTTAGGGTCGCAAAAAATATCATGATAATATTTATCATTTTGGTCGGACTGAACACGTCGAGTGAAACAATTTTCTTTAAGTTCTAACATTAAAACTAATAAAAAGAAATAAAATAAATCCTCCTTTGATTAATTATGGACATTTTTTATTTAGGTACTTCTAAGTCAAAAAAAATTGATTATATTTATTTTTATTTCTCGTACAACGAAACAGTGTTAGAACTAGCAGAAATTTGTTTTGCTGTAATGCATATACATTTTTGCTCATATCTCTGAAACCAATCTCGGAAACTTTACGAACAATTTTGTATGAATAAAAACTATATATTTATTTAATTTTAACTTCTTAGTCAAAAAGTGCACTCAAAAATAGAAGTTCTAATTACAAAACACTACTTTTCGTCAATATCTCAACTTTCTATCCCAAACTAATGAGTTTGAGGGTCACCACAAAGCGTCCTCATAGAGACTGATTAATTTTCGTTCTAAGACATTTTCTCATATCTTGCATCGTTTCTGAGATAAAGCCTCGCATTTGTTAAAAAAAAAACTCACCATGTGCAGAATGTACCTGATTTCGCAAACTAGAACATAATTCGTTAGCACAACAGGTACAATGTTTAAATAGTTTCGTAAACGAACAACTTCGATACTTTGGTTTTAAGTTTTTTTCAAGCTAAATTATTTTATTGTTTACCCCATCTGTGACACTGCGTTTTAGGAAGGATCAAGCCCACTAATTCACATAAATTATAAAATATATACCGTAGGTGCAACAAGTGCACGCTCAGCAGAAAACTAAGTAAAAATAAAACTATGATTTTTTTAGTTTTTATTATGAACGTTTATTGTATTTTCGGGTTAGGTACGTAACCCCGTATTCCAAAATCCCGTATGGCAAAATCCCATTTCCAAAATCCCGTTTCTAAAATCCAATCCCAGTAGCCCAAAATCCCGTATGGCAAAAACCCTTTTCCAAAATCCCTATTCTAAAATCCCGTAATCCGAAGTCCCGTATTAACCATGACACATAGGCTTAGATTAGGTTAAAAATCGCAGCGATTTTTAACCTAATCTAAGCCTATGTGTCATGGTTAATACGGGATTTTGGATTACGGGATAATAAATACGAATAAAATAATAACATTTTGTGTGTCATTCGTGTGTGTGTGTGTGTGGGTGTCGAATCGTTTTTGTGTATTGTAATGTATTAATCGCTAGTTGAAGTTATCAACGTGAATTGCACCGTAATGCTTTGTACCACCCGGCATTCATCTTGTTAGGTATGACCTCTAACCAATTCAAATAGAGTCAAAATATTGACTATTGTTGTTATTGTATTGTAACAGGTTACCCCTGCACCTTGTAACAGGTTCCCGTGATATGGTATAAAAATGTATAATTTTTTTTTGAAAATATCGTTTTGGTTAGTCGAGGTCGAGCTGTAATTACATCTTTTATGGTTCAATTCTTTTTGATATACAGTATATGTTGTACCTTGAAACGTTATCGCTGGATTACTTTTAGTTGGTTTTCGGGGTTGTATTATAAAGTTGTGTTGTGCCCTCGTGTAAAACGTGTGAAGATGAACAAGAAAAAATAAATTAAATTACATTTCGTTAATTTTATCTCATCTCCTATTACCGCAGTTCACTAAAAATAGAGTATACCCGTAGTAAGTGTGAATCATTACAAATAATAAATATCCGAATACCGATTTGTTTCTTTCTGGCATGATCTTTGGGCACTCTTGTAAACCATCGGTATCAGAGTAAACCAGTTTTTTTTATTATTGTCTGATATGCGTATTCGAGCTATCCTTAAGATAACCTATATGTGTAAAGCTTAGCTATTAAAAAAAATGTTTATATACTAATGTGTTAGTCTTAAATTAAATTCATTTAAATACATGTTTGCGTGTTTGCATAGATAATTTTTTTTTTGGTTGCCTTCATACCCACCCAAACTACCCTGCTAATTTTCCAGGTCACAAGTTTATAAGGGAAGTTCCATCCTTCACCCAAAAAGGAACACGTATTAAGTATGTCATGTTGTTACTAATTAATTAAATTATTGGTGAAAAGAATTGATTTTGGCAGTCTCGTATTGAAAAAGTCAAATCTCAGGAAAAATTACTGAAGAATAAAAAAAGAATTCAAAGGAACAAAAAAATAAAGAGTGATAAAAAAAAGAAATAGCCTTGGAAAATTAGAATACCTGAAGCGTATTGCGCATAGCGTAATGCTTAACTGAATTTTTAAATAATAATTATTAAAATAAATAAATTTGAATGAAATGACTTTTTTTAATCATAAACCGAGTTTTTATTACACGATTTTCTAATTACGGGATTTTAAAATACGGGATTTTAGAATACGGGACTTTATAACTATGGAATTTTGGAATACGGGATTTTGGAATGCGGGATTTTGAAATACGGGATTTTGAGCCGCTCCCAATTCCTTTGGCGCTACTAACTAACTAATACATAATAAAGTCACCATTACTGCTAATAATTGCCTGGTGCCTTTTGTCCATAGTATCAACCAAATTCAACCTGCATATTGCTGTGACAAAGTTTTTCATACCGTCCAGGCGACTCGCGCTAGTCGGCTCAAGTGTTTTATCTAGTACATGTTCAGCTTAATCTACATGAATTCCCATAAATTTCGATCGCATTGGCATCAGCTGACAAGATGACCGCTGTGTTATCCGCTAAACAGTTGCAGTTAAACTAATTTTTGTTTTAGAGCGTCCAAGAGGAATCTATATAAAACCGGTTTAAGCAACACCCATATTTGTTCCTATAGTTTTAAGTACAGTTAAACCGTACACGCTGTTGTTGCACTTACTGTTTCTGTTAGTTTTATTTCCAGTTATAAGCACCTCCCACATGTTATAGCAAACACATCTCCCAATTACATTGTTGGTATTAATATGAGTAAAATAAAATGTATTGAATTCAATTTGCTAATGCAATTTTCTATTTAATTATCGATAAATATAAATAAATAATAAAATAAATAAATTCAAATCATAATAAACATAAAACCAATTTAAACAAAAACATAATAAAAATGCAAAAAAACTTGAATAATTGAAAGATACAAGATGAAGAATCAAACATTTGTTTTTTTTTTGTATGTACATACGAGAACATATCTCCAGTTTACGGGAATATTTATTTCAACTTCATCGCGCGCGCTCATTAAAATATGTAAATTGTACCATGGAAAAAAAAACTTATGGTAGCTGTTTTTCATATTTTTTCCTGTATTTTCCATTAGGAATGATGTTGATGTTTTTCCATTAGGTTGTTGATTATGTTAAATGTAAATTATCATTTAAAAACATAAAATAATGAAATAATATGAGAAATTAAAAAATACATTCTTGTATTTTATATTCGTATATGTTTTGTGAAAATGAGTTCATAAATAAAACTCGTATGTATGTATAGTTTTGTAGCATATATGCATACAAAAACTACCAACCTTTTGTTTTTATGCTCTCGTACTCGTGTATGGCAACCAGAGTGTACACTATTTGCATACAACATGGTCCTATAACTATATTTTTCTAATAAATACTGGATAAAGCTTTTTGTACTCGTTTATAATATATCTCTTATAATAATATAAAAGTTCATTAAATATTTCATTATTATTTATTAGACATTTCTGTAAATTTCAATAATAATTATTGGTTGAATACGATAAAAAAAAATAAAAAAAATTGTGGGTTGGAAAAATAAATAAATAAAAATACTACTCCTAAATAAAACCAATAAAATTGTATTTACTATTCAAATCTCATAAAATAATAAAAACGTAAAAAATCATCGTCATAGACATTTTTGAATAGTTTTATGTAGTAAATGTTAAACGGAAGTCCATATCGATTTGACCGTTTATCGGTATACTTGTTTTCAAGAGTGATAGAACCTAGAGTGGTTTCAAGTGAAAGTTAGTAATTTTTTGATTCAGTTAATGACCCCTATTGCGATTGGCTAATCGTTTAATAATCAACAAAACAGTACCTCGTCGTACCGATTTTAAATTCGTATTGTGTAAAAAGATCGACACGACCAATAAGTGTTGCCGCATCGAATTATAATGAAACCAAGATATTGTGAATTTTTGTTTTAAAATTAGCAATTGTGAACATTACTTTGAAATGTTTTGCCAAAGTGGCATGTGATTGACGTTTTGTGTACAAAAATTAAAAAAATAATAATTTTGGAATTTAATATGATTTCCCACGAGTTTTTTTTTAAGTTGAGAAGCCTCAGAGATAAATCAAATCCATTAGAAATGGACATCCAAAAGTACGTATGTGTTTCTATGATTTTGAGGTTAAAATGGTTCATATATATTTATATATTTTTAGTTTTAAAAAATTCTTTCGACTTTCGAAAGATTCGTTCACGGATTTGCTGGAGGATATAAACCTAGCGGTTTAAGACTAGCGGCTACTCAAAGATTTTTTGCAGAAGGTGGGTATCAGAATGGAACGGAAAGCGATTTCAACGTGGGAATAGCACAATCAACATTCTCAATGCTATTTAAAGAAATCCTAGACATACTTGAGACGTATATATGCCCTAAATGGATAATGTTTAATTATTCCGAAGCGGAAAAAATAAAGGCAAAAATATATTTTTTTCAAAAATCCGGAATACCTGGAGTGATTGGATGTGCAGATGGCGCTCACATCAGTTTAATCAAACCGGGAAAAGAACTCCAACATTTATATTACAATAGGAAAGGTTTTTATAGTGTTAATTAAACCTTTAGTTTTAATTTTATTTTGTTTTTAATTTCAGGTTTGTGATCATGAAATGAAAATACGTTATGTAAACGCAAAATATCCCGGCTCATCGCACGATTCAATGGTATGGAATCTTTCTGCATTAAAAGGGATAAGGCACAGGTTGTACGAAGCTGGAAAAAATTCTTGCCTGCTTGGTAAGCATAGAAAACAAATCGACATGTTCATACTCACTTTGTTTTTTTATTTACTTAATTAGGTGACGCGGGATACCCGTTACAACCTTATTTAATGACGCCATGTCGGTCTCCAACATCAAATACGCCAGAGAGCCGCTACAACTACAACCATTCCAAAGGAAGGAACATTATAGCACGCACCAGAGGCGTTATGAAGGCCGGCTGCGGTGTCTGCTACACGCACAATTGCATTATATACCCGCAAAAGTAACTCAAATAGTAAATATTTGCGCGGCTTTACACAACATCTGTATTCAATATAGAGTACCTTTAACAGAAGAACCGGCCCCTGATGATATAGATCTGAATGAAACCGTTAATGAGCAAAACGACTTGACAGGAACAGAAGCAACTAATGCAATTTCAATTAGAAATAGGATAATCAATTTATTTTAATTGAATTCATTTTTATTGTAACTCCGAAAAAATACATAACTAAAATAAAGTAAAAATGTAAATCTATCACAGATTTTATTTTTTGTTGCGATGAGTCTCATGGTATTTCCGCTCCAACTCTAAAGATGAAGTTTTAATTTTCAATTTTTCCGCTCTTGACTTTTGGTGGTCTAATAATTCCTGTCTATATAACTGAAGTTTTTCCTTTTCAATCTTTTTAAAAAAATCAAATTTTTCGTGCTTTAAATTGTACGTTTTTTTAACATAAACTAGAGTGTCTCTCGTATTTTGCTGAATGTTCTCACAACACGACCTATTCCTTTATAAATGTGTCTTGGACATCTATCTGTTGCTGTAGCAGTTGAAAACGCTTTTGGTCATCCGATAATTGCGGATTCTCTTGACGTCTGCGACTTCTAGAAGGTGTTTCAATTGGTACCTCCCTACCTTGCTAAGCCTCATCGTTGAATTCAATATTTCTTTCGAAACTGGTTTGCTCTTCAGCGGTTTGTAGTTGGAGTGGCGTGGATTGCACATTGTGAGTTGTTATGCTGCCAAATAATCGGACTAGATCGCTAACTGATTGTACTAGATTTGGCACAGTATGACCAATGTCCCAACCTAGTGGATTATACACCTTATCGATGTGTAATAATTCTATCACTCTTTCTTTGATCTCGGAGAATATATATGTTGTGTTCAGGCCACCTCCCGTTCCTTTTACTTCGGTTTTATGGTGACCCATTTTTTCCGAAATTTAAATTTAAAGTCGGTCCAAACCAAACCTATAAATTCAATATGGATAAATGAAACATACCAATTTCAATTTTATCATCAAACAAACCTTAATTCAACCATCCACGTCTCGAGTTGTAGGACCTAGACCATTTAGTTCGGCTGAGAAACATTGACATATATTTTTGAGCTCGCTTTTAAAATCACTTCCTGATTTTTTGTATCCTCGAGCGATATAGGATTTTCGGACATTAAATCGACCTAATAATTACTTACGTTTTAAATGTATTAATGTTTATTTCACTTATGAAGTAATAACGTATTTAAAAAAAAAATAGGCACAATTTTACAAAACATGTATTCCTAACCTCAAGACGTTAACTAAAATGTCATCGAAAAAAATATGGCGATTTTCCGACAAACGGCGATTAATAACGACAACTGCAATACCGATTTTGCCTGTCGATATGATATCGACACAATAACGACAGCCGCAAAATAAGGGGCACTACCGCCAAGGCACAAATAAGAAAAGAGCAATAGAATCGATTTTAATATTTTTTATAAATCAAATTCATTAGAAACAGTAAAATTCCTGATTAACACATTGCAAAATATATCTGGGGCCAAATTCCGGTTCGTTGGTAAATTTACCATTATGGTTTTTATTAGTCGAAAATCTGCAATTGGTATAAAAACCCAGAAAAGCGATTCCTGTTAAATGACTGAGAAAATAAAACCCATAACTAATGTCAAAAACACCATAAGAATTTTTTTCATGAGAATTGGTTGGTTTTGTATTTTCCAATTAAAAAAATATTATTTTGATAGCGGTAGCATCAAGATTTATTTTATATGAAATTTATTTTTATTTGTTATAAAATTTATATATTTATTTTATTTTTTATAAAAATCCAGCTGGGCACGGATCATCCGTTTCCTTGTATCATTTGATAACGATAGTAATTCCCTTTACATAGTGGATTACACTACTTTACATAGTGGATAATGAATATCTAACCCCTATAAGCAAAGTAGAAGAGGCACCTGTGCTACCAGTTACTCTGAAAGAAATCAAAAAAGAAGTAAAAAACCTCAAAGATAAAAAGCTCCTGGGTACGACTTGATAACGCGGCAAATAATCAAAGCTCTGCTAGAAAAAGCACTAAGGCTCCTCAATTTGGGTTTCGAGAAAGGCACTCAACGATAGAACAGGTACATAAGATTCCTGACACAATTGAGGAGGCGCTGGAAAAAAAGGAAGTATGTTCAGCAATATTCTTAGACGTAGCCCAAGCATTTGATAAAGTTTGGTACCGTGGTTCAGAATTTTTAAGCTCCAACGAGATTTGCCAACACAAAATTTTGGATTGCTAAAGTCTTACATCAACGACCGTTACTTCCGGGTGAGACAGGAAGGGGAATACTCAAAATTAAAGAAAAAATTTGCAAGGGTTCCACAAGGCAGTGTTCTAGGCCCCGTATTATACCTCCTGTATACAAATAATCTACCAACCATAGAAAGAGCTAGAATAGGAACGTTTGCTGATGACAAAGCTATTATGAACACCGATGCTAGTATTGTTGAGTCCACAAGAAAACTACAAAATGTTGTTAATATAGCGAATAATTGGACAAAAAAATGGAGAGTAACACTTAACGAATCGAAATCAATACTCATATCAACTTTACAAATAGGAAATTAGAACATATTCCGATTAGATTGAATTCGCGACAAATTCCATAATCTGATAATGCTTGGTACCTCGTCATGACGCTAGACTCTAAACTCAGGTGGAAAGCGCATGTTAAAAAGAAAAGGCAAGAACTGAATTTAAAATTCAGAAAAATGCACTGGCTTATTGGAAGAAACTCCGAACTGACAACGCACAACAAACTGCTGTTACATAAACAAATCCTGAAACCTATACGGAGGAGGTGCGGATCCTACTGGATCGCACCAATGGACCGAAGTGCCTAAAAATAAAAAAGCCGGAATTAGTGATTCCCCGAGCCGCTTAAATCAAAGGACTGGCAGAGCTGAGATGAACCAATAGGTTTCATCTCACAAGAATCGACTACTAAACGAATAAAACAATTAGATAATCCATATGATTAGTTGGAATATTATACAGAAATAATGATTTCTTAAAAAAAATTAATAAACACTTGTATTTTGTTTTACTTTATTTCACAACAATTGTTGATTGAAACACTTGTTGTTAAAAAAAATAATGTCAATGTTTTTTAATTTATCGAAGAATCGATGGATAAAGATATCCTTTAAATGATTTATATGTGTGTATTATAGATTTGGATTCAAGTTCCATTAGTACCCGAAATAACATACATCATCATATCAATGATAAAATAATTGGCTTGGTAATTATTTTATTGTATTTTTTTTAATGAAGAGTTAAAAAACACCTTTTTGAAACCACAACCACACATTTTTGTTTAGTTTCGTTTTTAACTCTTTATTTAAAAAAATACAATAAAATATTGTGAAATGGGAACCACGGCGGTTTAAATATATAAAAATTATTGGCAATTATTTTATTGATAATATTTACAATATATGAAGAAGTAAGTATCTACGTACATTACATACTTATGTTTTATATGTAGCCATTAAGCCTTATATTTTTAAAATATATTTTCTAGAATGAACCTATGTTGAATAAAAGAACTTATGTACCTATTTTATTTAAAAACATTAATAATCAAATAAACTAACAATAATTGTTTAAATACAAATTACACAGTAAAAATGTTTAAAAAATATAATTTAAAACGCAAAAAGCACAACAAAAAAAATTGAAATCACTGTTTATATAAACAAAAAACCAGTAGTAAACATTTTTTTTTATTTACTATAGAAGTATTGATACAATTAAGGCAAAAATACGTAGAAGGTATATTTAGAAAATGCCTATAAAAATTGACAATAACGTCTTGTCAATTTTTATAGCCAATAAAATCAAATAAATTTTTTAAAATAACGTCAACCAAATTATTAAAAAGGTTGTATGTTTTGTAATTAATTACAACCTGACTGGTTATTGATATTAGTGATATTATTTACTTTAGAATTTTGACTTGATTTTCATAATACTAAATTAAAATGAGAAAATAAAACTTACAAATAATTTAACATAAACCGAATTAAAAAATGTGTAATGCCTCAACCAGTCAGACTTAAGAGCTTAAGTTACACGCTGATTGCACCACTTTTGTTAGTGCTACGATCACCAAAATTGTATAGGCTTCTCGTCACAAATAAACAACTAACCTCTAAAATTTTGGTGGTCGTACCGCTCTCCTAAGTGGTCCAAAATGGAACACAACTTAAGAACTTAAGGCTGACTGGTTGAGGCATAAGGCTGATCTAATTTGTCTTAAGTTTAGGATTGCAGCGGGGTGCAAAAAAGAAGAAACCGACTACTGTGGCCGTATTCTTGTAATTCCCCGGGAATAGGGCATAATTTATTTTTGTAGCAGCTATTCCCCAGACATGTTTTGTAGCAGCGATTCACCCAATTCCCCGTTTTCCAAAAATTAATTCTGGCGATTGAGGAATAAATGTACGGGAAAATAATTAAATTATTCGCGGTCGACACGCGATCGCAATAAAACAAGAAAACAAATGTCTAAAATAGTTTACTACGTTTAATTAGTTCCGTTGATATTTTAATCGAATTTTTCTTAAAAAATAAACTTTGTTTATTGAAGTAGAAAAGCCATTATATTGTTATAAGTAAATACAATAAATTTCCGTATTCCCAGTTAATTCTTTCCTAAAATAGGTATGGAATAATAAACGTCAAAATTGCTATAATGGGGAAATTTTTTTCCCAAATGCCAGAATACACTTTTCGGGAAAAGGGATTAAAACTACTACAAAATTTAAAATTCCCGTTCCCCGGGAATTACAAGAATAGGGCCACTGGTCCCTTTAAAGCAAGCGGAACTTAAACTAGAGAAAAAGAGAGAAAATAAAACAAATAATTATAAAGGGTTATTAGGCTTTAAATATTATTAAAATGCGGCGGTTATCTGGATTAAGCCTATTTTATTAACAAATAAAAACTAAACGACGTTTCGCTTAGATTTCCTGTACATCATCAGGACTAAACATTAAAATAGTTTACAACAATTATGAAAAAAATTAAAAATACATGAAAAAATTAGTTTTTAAAATAAATAAAAAACTTACAATTATATAAAGCAATAAAACAATTATTTAAAAAATATATAAAAAAAAAAATTAAAACAAACTGAAACACAACACAACCAAAAATTGAAATTATAAAACTATTATGAAAAAAAATGAATTCTATACAATAGAAAAGCGATATTGATTTTATTGAAAAACTAAAACATTTTTTAAGAAAATGCAGTTTTATAAAAAACGGAGAAAACAAAAAGTCTTACATAAAACCACATACATAGACAGAAAGGTTCAATAAAGGATCCATGTAAATATAATACAAAAATATAATTATATAGGGTTTTCCAATACGAATGATATGATTTTTAAGTGACGTTTCGGCCATTTGTCATGATCTGTCATTTTTTGTTTCATTGTATTCAGTAATGTTTACAATTTCATCATGGTGAGATATACGCAAGAACAACGATTACAAATTATTTAGTTTTATTATCAAAATAATCGTTCTCTAATTGCAACTTTTCGTGCGCTTTTGCCATTTTATAGTGTGCTCGCTATTCATCGAATTATTGAAAATTTTGAGTGTACATTTTCTTTAAATAATGTTCAAGTGCCAATAAGACAAAGAAACGCTCGAAGTAATGCAAATATTGCTGCCGTTCATGCAAGTGTTGCTGAAGACCGCAATTTGTCGATTCCAAGAAGTTCTCAAGAATTGGGACTGTCTCAAACCACAACCGGGCAGATTTTGAGAAAGGATTTGGGTTTGCATCCGTATAAAATTGTTCTCACTCAAGAACTGAAGCCATTGGACCACCGTAAACGTCGTGAATTTGCTGATTTTACCTTGGAACAACTTGAAAACGATAACGATTTTTTAAGAAAATCATCTTCACCGATGAAGCTCACTTTCATCTGAGTGGTGCGGCAAATAAACAAAACTGTCGATGCTGTTGCGAAGAAAATCCACCAATTATTCATGAAAAACCATTACATTCACCTAAATTAACAGGTGACAGTTTGGTGTGGTTCTTGATGAAGCTGGTAACACCGTTACTGTCAATGGAGATCGGTATAGATCGATGATAACCAACTTTTTATGGCCGAAATTGGAAGAAGTTGATCTTGACAACATTTAGTTCCAACAAGACGGGGCTAAGTGCCACACAGCAAGTGCAACAATTGAATTATTGCGAAAAAAGTTTGGAGATTCGATTATTTCAAGAAATTGTGATATTGAATGGCCTCCAAGAAGTTGTGATTTAACACCATTAGACTATTTCTTGTGAAGTTATTTGAAGTCATTGGTCTTTAGCAACAAACCAAACTCTCTTCAAGCTTTACAAGTCAATTTTGAACGTGCTATTCATGACATACGACTTCATTTAGTGGAAAAAGTGCTCGAATATTGGGTTCATCGAATTCGTTCCTGCAGAAGAAGTCGTGGAGGCCATTTGAATGACGTTTTATTCAGAACTTAATTGTATCGATTGTACTTCACATTAAATAAAAAAATTTCAATTTACTTAACAATTAGTGTGTTTTTTTTTAAGAAATCATATCACTCTTATTGGAAAACCCTATAGAAAAAAGTATTTAGAATAAATGATTGTATAAGTATTTTGTAAACTTATACAATCAGATTGTTTGTTTATTCCAAAGCCTTCTTAATATGGATAATTTCTAAAATCCTTCAGGTTGAACAATATGCCTCATTTTGTAGAACTATACTTTATCGAAAAACAAATCATGCTTAGGTGCATGTAAATGTACAATTACATTTACAAATGTAAAAAGCACTAGCATTATTGCGATCTAATTTATTTAGGGTAATATTTCGTGCATCTTTTTTATGTTGATAAAATCTGGTACCCAAAAGTCCTTTAGTTTGACCAATATACGATTTATTCAATTGCATTGGCTAGTACATTTATAAATTACATTTCTTTTACTCATTAACTATGTCGGATCTTTTAGAGGTGAAAATAATGATCTACCTAAATTATGATGAGCTTTCCCAATAACTTTAAATTGAAATTTACCTAAACAATAACCGATTTGTTCATGTAATGATTTAATATACGGAATAGTCACAAAATTAATTTGAGCATTATTATTTAATGGTTGGATCAATAACAACAGGTTGATTTAATTTAGAATTTGGATTAACTAATGAATTGATAAAAGAATTTGGATAATTATTATTTAATCCTTAACGGTCCGAAAGTATTTCAAATTTACTTCCCACCAGGTCCAAGGTATTCTTCATACGAAAAAAAACATGTGGGATTATAGCCGGGTAGGTGTCTAAAACTCAAGTTCTCCACAGTAGACGCTCCGGTTGGACGTGAGCCTGAATATGCTTTTGTGTGAAAAAATTTATTGTTTATCACATTCAACTTAGGGGTTAGAAGTTAAATATTATTTTAAATAAAATATTTTTAAAAATAAAGAAGAATACATTTTGCATGCGAATAACACAAAAGTGCAAGTGCACAAAACGGTAAAAGATAACAGAACATAGATAACAATCAGAAACAAATCACAGATATGACATGGCACAACATTTAACGCGTTACTAGTAAATATAACATTAATAACAGTAATAAAATGTTTATTGCCGTATATGGACGCGGCATTGGACTCAGTAAGTAAAAGTTTCATGCCGCTTATATGGCGGCATTGGGGAGAGATCTATTTACCCAAAAAATTTTCCCCCAAAACATATAAATAAACTTTCCCAAAAAAACACTTTCCCAAAAATCGTTTCCCCAAATGGAATTTTCCCAAAAAAAAAAATTGCTCAAACTAATTACCCCAAAAGTTGAATACCCAAAATTATAATTTATTTATGTAACATAAAATAACGTAACCAACATAACATAATATAACATAGCAAACATGAATTAACAAATTTAAAATAAAATACATATACTACACATAAGTACAGGGTTATCCAATTCGAGATTGATAAAGTAGAAATCTGTATACCGACATCTGTCAAAGATAAACGTCAAGTACGCTGTCATTTATTTAGTTGACATTCTGCCATTTAAGAATATGGAGCATTTAACAACGAAGAACATACGCAAATTGGGTGTTGGAAAAACAGGCCGTCGATGCTGATTCGCGCGAAACATCCAATTTAAAATTTTGGGATTTTTGGTGATCTTTTTGGGAAAAAAAATTTTGGCCAAAAAATTTTTGGGCAAAATTGTTTTGACGAAACGATGTTTGGGAAAACAGTATTTTGGTAAAAAAAATTTGGGAACAAAATTTTGGGCAAACGGTTTTTGGGGAAATTTTTTTCGGCCGCCAAACAAACCCAACCCGGCTGCATTGGTCCGTTAGGGGTTAAAATTGTGGTTTTTAAAAGTCGAAAATTGTCAAAATGGAAAATGGGATCGGATAATTTTATTTGCTAATAATTTAACTGTGTTTCTTTTGACTGAGTTTTGCCTAAACGAGTTCCAGAATCTTTTTTTATTTCTAACCATCTTTTAATTACAATTTCAAGAGCTAATTTACTAGCAATATTGGTAAAAAGTGAAGCAACATCAAGTGACGAAATTGTGTAATTCCTAGGTAAAAATATATTTTTAATTCTGTCTTTAAAATCTACTGATTTATTTTAGTGATGTAAAAGATATCTCAACCGTTATTTTTAAAATTTTAGATAATAAAAAAGTCGAAATCTGATATAAGTGTGTAGCTATAGAACTGACTTATAGGTCAATAAGGAGTATAGGAGTTTTAATTGTTATATTTTACTAGCTTACTCCAGATAACCACCGCATTTTTATAAATAATTATAAATAAATATTAATCAAATTAAATAAAATACAAATGCGAAAAGAAAAAATGTTTCGAATGATAAATACTAGTTAAAGTATTTATGTTTATTAGTTTAAAAAAAAAACTTTCTTAAAAGCGATTTTGCTAAAAAGTAGTCAAAAAATTTAAAATATTTATGAGTCTCGCGCAGTATTCTTGTAAAAAAATAATTCCATTTTAAATTTCTTTCTTTTATGTTAATTTCGCGTGGTCAATTCGTTTCACTTACAAATTGCTACAATTAAAATTCCAGTAAATCTCGGCTATGCCCAAGTTTGGTCTGTATTTTCAGCAATAATGGAACCGCTGTGGGTCAGATATATATTCGGGATGTAAATTATTTTTTCTACAAATAACAATTGGGCAGATATTTAACACCAAAGAAAGTTAAGCACTCCATCTCCATCCAACTATAGTGCAATAATATAGCACTCTGATTGTAACGTTGTAGGTTGAACAGAAGAAACCATCAAATACTTAACAATACAATGTTTTTAAAAATACAAACTAATAAATTTTTATAATGAAATGCAAATTGGATTTTTTTATATTTAATGTAAGTAAATCTAAAGTGTAGTTTATTATGTCCATGATATGTAAATGTTAGGGAGTTATGTATATCATGCAAACATATATGGTACATACATATGTATGTATGAATTGATCTGATACTTTTTGGTTTTATTTTCTCCAACTTATTTTTAATTTCTTCTTTCATTCATGTTCAGTTATATTTTTATTTTAAATTAATACGAATGTTTGTTATGATTTTAGTTTAAGGCATGTGTGGCTATCTACACAGAAGTCCTAAGCCGGGCACGACCAAAAGTCCAATTTTGGTTAGCTCGAGTAACCACGTAAAAGTCATAAAATCGTTTTTGAAATTGAAAATCTCCAATGACTAACCGAATATTTATCAGGTAAGCGAAAGTTGCCCCTATTTCATTGTGACTATTGCACTGCAATGCAAAGTAATTTAAATATTACGTATGCTATAACAATATATGCATTTAATTTTTAATATAATTTAAAATATTAAAAATAAAAGAAAATTATAAAAAATCGGTTTTTGTAAACGTTTTCGGTGTATGCAACTTGCATATGTATATGATATTTCAATACATATTTATGAGAATAAAAATATGTATTGCTTATACAGTTACCTATATACCTTTAAATGTACAAGACCAAGATGAAATAAAGAAAAATTAAAACGAAAAAAGAAAAACTTGAAATATTTATGATGAAAAGTAGAAATAAAATTACAATTTTATTTTAAGAAGTACAAAAAAGTTAAAATAAAAACAAAATATGGATTATAAAAGATTTTCTGGTATTTTTAATCATCGTTTACATCATCGCCATCTGATATAGTAAAGGTACACAAAAATATAATCTTTTATGAAATGCTCAATGCAGTAGTACCTACAATGTTAAAACAGCATATCCATTTTATTATGTTTGCTTGCATAATGTACATAGGTAGGCCGTTGTTGTAAAATGCGTTACTTTTAGTTTCTTTTCAAAATGTTAACAACTTTTTAAATTATTATTATTACAATTATTATAGTTATCACATTTATATTGATTTAAACAAATACATTTTTGAAATCTTTATGTCGGCCACTGCTTGCCATTCAAAACTAAAAATATGGTAAACAATGGCTTCTCTTTAATATTATTTTACAAAATAATAAGTATAGGACATGAGAATTGACACCTCCAGTTTTTCTGTCTTTCCTTATACAGTCAACTTTCCTATAACGCGGTATTTTTATATCGCGTTATAATAGGTTTCAGTTGTTTGACACTTAAGCCATTTTTGGCCCAATGTGATACCACGCATTCACGCCACATCATTAACCTCATTCACCTACTCACACAACTACAGTATACCACCTGCACATTGCAAGCTCTATGTCAACCTGTACATTGACATGGACAGTGGGTCGGCGCTGAGCGCGCACTGAAATTGGGACTGTTCCCCTATAACACGACGCGATCTCATTATAACGCGTTTTTGGCGAGCGAGTAAAAAAGCGTGAACGACTCAAGAATTATTTAAGGTTTGGTTTTATAATTGATTGAAGTGGAAAGCTTTATGATTGAAAAAAATCTTAATTTCAAAGTTTTGTTGAACGTTGATAACGCCAGTAGTCACAGTAAGGAGCACCCAAATGTGAAAATTCTTTATTTTTCTCCTAACTGCACTTCATTAATACACCATTAGATTAGAAGATCAATAAGGTAAAACTCTTCTTGAAGTTTGGAAAGAATTTTGTATTTTAGATTGCACCCGAATTGTCTCATTAGCTTGTACAGAAAATAAACAGTGAACACTTAATGCATGTTTGGAGGCCTTTGTTACCTCAAATGGTTCAAAAGAAAAATGTTATTTCAGATAAACAGAAATAATAAAGATTGCTTCTACTTTTGGCAACAACGGATTTGTAGATAAAGTAGAAGATATAGAAGACCTACTTCAGGAACAGAGTTTAAATGATGAAGAATTGGCAGAACAAATTGATTAGTTTACCTTCAATGCATTTGTGGGGGAAAACACTAATAACAAATTCGTTTAAAATTTCAGTTATTATTTAAAAAAGGACTAGATTTGGATAGAGAATTAGAATGCTTATTAATCTAAATTGACCATCTAAATTAAACGCAGCGTAAAATTTAAAAGAGAATTTCAAAATTGGTTGACTCCATATAAAGAAGTTTTGGAAGAACTACAAAATAAAACTACATTTGAAAACCAAAAAGAAAATTTGTAAAGTGAGGAGAATTTTCGGTCAATTAGCAAAAAAAATTAAACGGCTAATATTTGACAGTGATGTTGAATAATACATAACGCAATCATTTTAATTTTTTTGTTGGAAATATTTTTTTTTAATTTAGTTATTAATTTTGTGAATTATGCAATAAATCTAGATTAAAATATCTAAATAAATTATATAATCTTTGTCATTTTATAAAATTCATTCATGAACCCTATTAATCTCAACCTGATAATATATTTTGAGAATGCTTTTTTTTATATAGGTTTATTTGTGTACAATATATTTATTTTAAAGATTCCATACAACGCGGTACGAATTCATTCAATTTATATTATTTCTCAGTTTCTTATAAGGCGTTTTTCATATAACGCGACAGTGGTTTCCATATAACGTGATGTAAGTTAATATGATTTGTCTTATTTCTATGTTTCTCATAACGGATTTCCATAAAATGCATTTAATTTCAATCGAGTTTCTTATAACACGGTTTTCATATTACGCGGTACTCATTAGTCGCGTTATAGGATAGAGTTGACTATAAAAATTCAGACAAAGTTTCCATCTTTTCTATAGATCACACGAACTTACGTCTGAATTATTGAAAAGTCTGTATGTTCTCTATAAATCAAACGAGGCGCGTTTTAGGATACTTGTTTTGTCGTATACTCGTTAACCCAAATTCTTCATATAGGAAGCTACTACTGGAGCTGTGCTGTCGACCCAAATTTTTGCATTAAATACTATAAATCTCCTTTGTTGCTTTTCGTTCAAATCACATTTTTTCGGTTACATTTCGAGTAGGATGCATTAATGCACTAGACCGTTATAACAGTTCCTTCAAAAAAGTTAACATTGATTAGATAAGCAAAATTGAGGAAAAAATTGTTATTAATGACTTTAATTATAATGTCATTGGATTACAAGGTCTACTATACTGGAGAGTTCCACTTGCTTTCTTATTGGAAGCCAAATTTTTGTATAGTAAGTTGTGTTATTTAGAGTAAACAACAAACAATCGCTTACAAAAACTTATCGAGTAACCTAACAAATTACAATTTTTAAGACAATTTTTGGATTGATTATAAGTTATAACCAAACGACACAAGATCAAAAATATTAAAATGCAATCGATCTCCGTCCGATTCGATCTAAAATCAGTTTAGACGTTCATTTGAGATTAAATGACAATTTTATAATTCATAAAAATATGGAACATCGCAGAGATGACTCATACAATAACATCAAAATGATTAATAGTTCATTTTTGAAATGCTTTGTAAATTGCAGCGTACACGGTTAAAAATTTGAGTATACTTTCTTATATATTTGAATCTAACTTATTGATACAATTTAACGAATTGGTTTAATACTTAAGAGAATAATTGATAATCTTTATATTATTGTAATATTAACTGAATACCAAAATATATGAAAATGTTTTCAATATGTAATTAAAAAATAATTTAACTCTCGTTCAGTTATTCAATTAATACAATATAGATATTAAAACTTTTACAAAAAAAAAACAATTTACAAATTTCAGAAACAAAATTATGTACTTATATCGTACTTATTAAAATACTAGTACTCTAAGAGAGGGCATAATTTTATTTAATACCACCACGAAATCAAAACAATACTTCCACATATCCTTTATAAATGTTAACTGTATTAATTTTATACGTTTAGTGTATAATATTTTCTATCATTAACTGATAGCAAAAAAGTATCCAATGTATACAATAAATGTATAAAATTAATACAAGCACCATTTAAAAAGGATATATCCAAATATTGCTTTTATATCTAGATGGTATTAAATATTAATTAATTCTCTCTAGATTCTTGAAATTTATTTAGTTTAGAATTTAGTTGTGCTGAATTTTCTTTCGATAAAGAAGTATGTTCAAATCGTTTGATTAGCTAATTTATTTGTTTAAAACTGAGTGTTTTTTTATAACAGTGCAAATTAGAAATAATAAAAAAATTGTGGAAATTATAAAATACACGCCCACCGCAAGTTTTGAGTATAATGATTACGTATATTCAGGTAAGTCATATTTTTAGTAATTTAAAATGTGGTGTAGTTTTAGTTTAAAGTAAAATGTGGTGTAATGGAATTTGGTGCATGTAACTCCATCTTGAAAACTTTTTGTCAACGCAGTGGATTCATTACTAGTGTATTTATATACATTTAAAAACATCTTGCACCACTTCTAGACAGCGATATAAAATTAGAAAATTTTGTCAACGTGCATGGTGCGCGTATTGAAGAAATCATATTTGTAAAGTATATGGAACAATTTGTTCATATGCGTTGTATGCCTGTTTAATACTGAAGGTACAAACAAAACTGGTATATGGATTTGTGAGTGTTGACATCAAGGTTCTATTAGGGCTTATTTTAAGTATCTTATTATTTTTAATTCATTCTATGTGGTTTGCAATTACCTGTAAGGCCCATTACTTTGTGTTGAACCTGTATGCAAACCAGAAAATAATTTTGGAGGCTGTCGTAACCGATTCTCACGCCATATGAAATTTATGTTATGTTATATGAATTTTGTTCTTTCTTTTTGAATAAAAATGAAATACTTATAGCACAACATAAAATTTATTAACTTCAATTGGCCAAAACTAAAATAAAGTTTTAATTTTTATTTAATAATTAATCATTGAATTTTTATTTTCTAGGAAGTTCTTATTAATTCTTCCAACAGTGGCTTTCTGCAAAGCAAGTTAAGAAACAATAGAGTTAGAAGAGAAAAATCGAGAAATATCTAGAAGTTGAACCTAACTTGCCCGAGCCCATCTTTACAATGGAAATAGACACCGAGATTTTTCAAAAACATTTACAGATTTTGAAATCTGAGAATCTCCCCGCGGAAATTCATCTAGCTAAGGAGAAAGTCAAACTCACGATAGAACACAGAAAATTGGCAATTAAAAAGGAGAATTTTTCGATATACGATGCATGCCGGTATTTTTTTGTATGGTCGAAATTTGTACGTATAACGGTACGTCATAAATTCGTAAAAGTTTAAATAACTATTTTTTTCGAATTTAGATTGCATATGATTTTATGTTGAGATTTGGTGAAACCCCACTTTTAGAAACAACGTGGGAATTGTACCGGAATCACATTTTTTACAATTGTAAAAATTCAGGCAAACGAGTGTTATATTCAGAAGTTGGCAGAAATATTGGTAATTCTAAACTAAAGTACTAGTTCAAATATCATTTTACAAAATTTATTTATTTTATTTTAGATTGGGATACCGAAACTCTCATTTTTAAACTTATTGAAACTTCTTCCGCCATCTCCATCTGGACGAGTCAAATTTAATCGAAAAACGGACGAGCAGGCTGTGATCAACATAGATGTTTACAAAGAGGTAAGCTAATAATTAATAATAATGATAATAATAATATTTAATTATTTTAAACTACACAAATTTTAAAGTTAGAAAATTTTTACATGTAACGCGAACAATAGTTATTACAATTCTTCTTTACAAACCTGTTTGATATTGCAACTTTTTCATAACAATTGCACAAATTAATTTAATCGATGTTCATTTTTGAAAATTCAAGCGATATTTTTCAATATATCTCTTAGACAGATCTTAGACAAAATGTTCTGCTTCCATCTAAGGTCTGCGTTATTAAACACCAGGCTCACTATTTTGCAAGACAATGTCAATGTTTTTTAAAATAAACTGACATTTTTTAAAATCTTTATAAATTTGACTGTTTCTTGTTTATGACCATCATTCATGCAGGCGACAAAACCTGATTTCAATATATTTTTTAATTAGCCTTTTAATTATTTTTATTATATAGATTTCAGTGTGTATTATCAAACAAAGAATACCTTAGCAATACTAGTGGGAAGGTTCCATACATAGTTGCAATTGGAAAATCGAACGAAGATATAGGCCAATATATTGTAATTATTGACGGAAATCTTATACCACAAATAATTTCAAATTTATTGATGCACTGGACTTAGTATTTAAATTACACTTTCTGTTTGATATTAAATATGACAGTAATCTAAGATAGTTCTGGTGTTTTTTGCAAAATTATGTGTACAACATTCGATTAAATAACCTACCGGTAACGCAGGAGAAAATTAATTTGGAATTTTCAAAATTTTTTGTAAGTTTTCTTTAAACTTTTATTTTATAAAATGTGAATTTTAATTTAAGTTTTTGGATAAAAATATGAATTTTAATTGAAAATAATTATATACTTTAAAAATTTTGTGCATTCCCGATCTCAGTTATGTATTTCCTTGTTAGATACTGAACAAACAAGTTTTTAAAATCAAACATATAAGATTTTGAAATCAGTTTTTACTTTTGTGTAGAAAGTTTATTACTAAAGGTTTTGACAAATTTCACAACTCATTTGAGGTAGAAGAAGATTTCTCTATTAATTTGAATGGCTGTATTTCTGATTATAATAAATTTAATGAGAAAATACGTACTTAATGAATTGGTAACATCCAGAAAAACAAACAAATTGTACATCCAAAAAATACTAATACATAAATACATAATACTGAATAACTTAAAATTGTATACTGAAAATTTTTAAATTTTTAATATTATAATATTTGGCATGGTCTTGATGTAAAATTACATTATTTTCTAAGAATTTGTTTGTAAATAAAATATGTACAAATGTGATTTTAATACTGAAATGTGTTTTATTTCAAAGAGAAGTCGTTATTAATGTTTCAAATGATTAGTTTTGATTATTTTTCTTGTTTCCTATTTCCAGAAAATGTTTATCCTGTATTTCGAATTTTAGGTGGATAGAGTTACATAAATGTGTTTAGTTTACATTATTATAATGTTCTATTACTTGACAATAATAATAATAAATTTTGATTTATTTGTTGTGGCAATTTTTGACAAGATAATGTTTAATGAATTGATACTAGCGGCATATTAAATTTAATACATCAAGTGTATTAAATACTTTTATATTCTAATAAGAATTACTTTAATACCATTCCTGTATTAGTATTTAAGATCTAATTTTAAACACAGAATATATTAAAATTAATACATGTAGTGTATAAAACCATTTAATACCTGTAATTTATTTATAATTTAATATATCATTGGTATTCATTTGTTTAACACAAAATGTTATCAAAACTATATCGTTCATAGTATACAAATTGTGTATACGGACCTCGCATCGGATTAATACTTTTGTTTTCTATTATTTAATATGTGTATAAGTGTAAAATTCATCAACTCAGTTATCAATTTTCATAAATGGTGACTATATCAGTGTAATATGGTATATTGTGTAGACTTATATGAATACCTAAATTTGTTTAATTTTATACCTATTTTTTCAACCGTGTAGCGACCCGCCTGATATAACCCGATTATAGAATCATTGCTTAATTTCATTTCTTAATTTAAATTTAAATTGTGATATGGGACGGGCTTTGTTTGCGTCTTCTTAATTATTAAATAATGCCACGCCTCTATAAAACATGCTATTTTGAGTTGTGCTTAATTTGGAGCGCGGAATTTGTTACTACTGCGAGTAGTTCTTTGTGAAATTTGTAATAAGATCAACATTGCATTTTAAAATTAAATCGTACAACGATACTGTTAATTGTGAAAATAGACCCAGGAGTGCACGACCTCGATAAACAACAGCAAGGGAAGACAGGATCTGTGGATGTTGATGCGGCGGAAAGTGAAGCGGACCACTTGCTAAAATATTTAATAATAATAAATGAAACGCACAACTGTTTACTTTATATTAATATAATTTTACGATAATTTTATTTTATGAAATAAATACTTCTTTATTTTGTTCGCTTGTTAGTGCTGATGGTGCTCACAGGTGTTGCTCCGGTAAAATCCAAAATCGAATTGAATGAAGATACATTTTTATCATCTTCGTCCAAAAAAATAAAAATAAACCAAAAATCAAAACCTGATTTTCTGGTTTTTAAACATGCACCAAAGTGTTTTTGGTGCACCCGCTGCAAATATGTTTTGCACAACATAATTGTTTGCCATGCCATCTATTGTACAACGGCATGTTAGTGTATACGTACGTTTTAGTTGACTTTGGTTTTTGCAAAATCAATACGATATCATCTACCTCTCAATAATTTGATTGTAGAGGTATCACGATCGGACAAGTGGTGCAGTGGTTAAAGCTTCGGCACTTGGACCGGGAGGTACTGGGTTCGAATCCCATCAGAGGCTAGATGCAAATCGAATTTTCATCATCGATTACAATCGGTGATGTTAATAAACACAACTAAGACCCTCTGATGGAGTGCAGAACTCAACGCCGACCCACCGTCCATGTCAATATACAGGTTGACATGGAGCTTGCAATGTGCAGGTGGTATACTGTAGTTGTGTGAATAGGTGAATGGGTTAATGATGTGGCGTGAATGCGTGGTATCACAATGGGCCAAAAATGGCCTAAGTGTCAAACCACTAAAACCCACGTATCACGATGAAATTATTGTATAACCAAAATATAACTTTCAATTATATTTTGCTTACACAAATTTATGCACAAGTGTTGTTGTGCGTATTGCGGATGACGTGTGGATGAAACAAAACTACGATGCGATCATGAATGCACTATAAAATCACCACCACACTAAGGTTTATAAAACTACACACTGATACAATGTATTGATAGTATCATGTATCGAGATACTATTTAAATATTTATTAAATTGAAATATAATTACTTTTACAATTAACAATTTAAGTTATAATTTTTATTATCAAAGTTAAGCTCAACACGAATTGATGCTTATTGTTTTAGAGCTGTGTATCGAATGACTATTTACATCTTTTAGCAAAACTCAGCTTCATCACCAACGTTACATTTAATGATGTTTCATTTAATATATACATAATGTATTCAAAAATATGAATTACCGTAATTTAAATTATTAACAAAATATATAAGAAAAAGTTATTATATATATAAAACAATTACAATGGCTGTTTCAAAGGTTATCATATAATGGTTCTTTAAGAGATCTTAAGTCTAAACATAAACAATTACATTACAGTGCGATTATGTATGTACAAATTGAAATGTATCATATTTTCATATACAAGATTGCTGTATACTTTGGAATAATTCTTTATATGGAGAATTGTCCATTTCTAAAGAATTATGTATACACGGAGAATTGTCCGTTGCGAAATATTTGTGCGGAGTTTCTTATAGTGGAAGAAACTACCCGCTACAGATCATTTGCTTTAAAATTAAGGGGCGATCCTTTTCTGACAGCAAGGGAAATAAACAAGAACATCGCGTCTCAAATTGAAAAAAGATGTGTCAGATATGATCATTAGACGGCGGCTTCAAGAATCTGAATTGCGTGGCTGTATTGCATGCAAAAAGACAAACTTTTAAAAAAAAAATAAAAAATTAAAGGTTATGATAATGTTTGCTAAACAACACCAACACAAACCTTTGGAATTCTGGAAAAACATCCTCTGGAGCGATTAGTCGAAAAAAAATTGTTCGGATCGGTTCGATAAAACGTACGTGAGACGTCCGAAGAATAATGAATGGATCTAACATACACAATAAAGACAATAGCGCATGGGGGTGGAAATGGTATGGTGTTGGGAGCATTTTTATGGCACGGCGTTGCATCAATATTTAGAATTAATTGGCTAATGTACCAACTGATCCTAAACACTTCACGGCTAGTAAAGTGTTAGTTTAGGGATCACAGCATTAACGTTTTAGATTGGTCGGCGCAAAGACCAGACCTCAATTCGATTGAGAACTTGTGGGCCGATGTCAAGAGGGGATTAAAATCGAGAACTTGCCGCAATACAGACGATATTAACCCGAAATTAACGTAAAAATAATAGAAATATATTTCCCCAACCTAAATAACAAAGGGTTAAGGACAAGTTTATAGATGCCTGTCTAACACATATCTGTCTAATGTTAATTAGTATGTACCGCATATTGTGTAAAAACAATATTATTAAGCAAATTTATAAAATCTGGTATATATGTTAGCTTTTAACGCACAACAGTAATTTAGTTTAACTGCATTCGAATATCATAAGAATTTGTACACAGGTGCGATCTACGTCATGTGCTGAGATGTTCGGATAGCAGATAATCAGTTTATGATTGAAAAGGTGGGTTCAGCGTTGTAAAGTATTGTGCTATGCTAAATAGCTATTATTATAAATCGAGTTACAAATTTATATTAGAGATAACAAACAATTTATTTATTTCCGAAAATATAACGAGCAATTATCAATAATTTATTCAATTATACACAAATAAATTTTCTAATCCATTCAAGTTCTCATATTTTATGAGTTTGCGATTAGCATTTATTGAGTGGAAATCCAATTTTTGATTTTTCTCTTCCCTATGTTGTTATTTTATAATGATAAATGTATTGCATTAACATTAATCATCTCTGAAAATTTGGAAAATAAACTCCACTTGTTTTCTACAAATTAAAATTCAACATAAAAGTTGAAAATAAAATTTAAATGTGTAAAATTAAAATTGTTTAATAATATTTTTTATGGTTTATGATATTGTTGTAAATAATATAAACGTAATTGCAGTAATAATCATTTCTGCTTTGCTTTTTTTATTAAAAATATAACTGCGTTTAAAAATCATTGGTTAACATCATGATTTTTATGACAGTAGTTTCAGCACTTACGTATGCTTTGTACAAGGTGCCCCAGAACGGTGATAGGAAAGGTCATTTCCGATTAAAAAAAGTGTTATCGAACTATTAATTCTTAAAAAGTTATTCCGCTTTTAGTATTTGTTGGTGAAATCGCAGGCGCATCTACCTTTTTGTTTATCTTTCTTTTTTAATTCGATTTTGAAAAGTGAACCTTTATAATGAGTCAGTTTTATAAATCCTTTTAACTTTGTCAAACACAACAGTCTTGTGTGTTCCCAAAAATTTTAGTTGTATTTTTAAGGGACGCCAACAACACAACGATGTCTTATTGAAAAATTGGTTTAAAGTGGACTTGGTTGGTTAATTCATAGATTAAAAACTGTGAACATAAAATACAATCGTAACTCATTAACGAATATTGCAAAGAAAAACTGCAATTCATCGTGAGTGGTATCATACATACCATTTACCGGTAATTTACCGTAAACAAACTATCATTTAATGTATACGAGTAGCTGGTGGTAAATGTCAAATGCAAGCGAAAAATTTAATAATTTTACAAATTATCCATACAAATTTACTTTTGATATAAAAGATACAAAATTAAATTAAACAAGTAAATTGTCCTAAAACGGTAGAAAACAACATAAATGTAATGTAAAGAAGGAGTCTAATTACATTTTTGAATTTTTAGAAAATCAAAGCTACATATAAATCAACAAAAAAAAGTTATTTTTGTATTTCATCGAAGATCTTCCAGCATTCGCCTGGGTCTAATAAACAGTTAACAAGGATGAACTAAAAACGCAATGCTGTGAAACTTTCTAAAACCGAAATTAAGTGTAAAAACTTATTATGTTTGTGCCAAATAAACATTTTTTATATTTTACGTTGTTGTCGTTTTATTGTAATGGTTTTGTTGTGATTGTTCCGTACATTGGTCTATTTCAGTATATCTCGAATTAAATACACATTCGTAGGAAATTCTTCCATTTGGCGTCAAATCTGTATGACAACGACTATGATAATTCATACTTACTTATACACAATCAACTTCCCAACCACTCCATACTTTTTCTTTCCTTTAACGCTGGATCGCGGATAAATTAGAATTTAATTTGAATTATAGATGGAAATCTGCAAGAATCGCAACAATCAGTTTCGAACTTAATGAGATTATTGATTTGAAAAAATCAGTCATCTCATCAGGCCGCGGCGACTGACGTTGATATTTTTTACATAGGAATATTGTCTATATATAGAACAATACCATGTAGTTGTACTACTAGCGTACGGAACAATCACAACAAAACCATTACAATAAAACGACAACAACGTAAAATATAAAAGTAATTCGTACACAACGAAAAAGTTAATTGGTAAAAATGAAGTATAGATGGAGAATATGAAAGAATCGAATTTCGTACGCTATGCAGTAATTCGCTAGTAGTACAACTACATGGTATTGTTCTATATATAGACAATATTCCTATGTAAAAAATATCAACGTCAGTCGCCGCGGCCTGATGAGATGACTGATTTTTTCAAATCAATAATCTCATTAAGTTCGAAACTGATTGTTGCGATTCTTGCAGATTTCCATCTATAATTCAAATTAAATTCTAACATTTTTTACTCTGTTCCGTGTAGGTTTGGGAAGATAAAAAAAGTATGCTGGTAAACGAAACTGAACTAGTCAAGTCGTGGAACTTACTGCGGTTGCAGATATAGTTTACTTGTTCAAACACCCGCACTACCTACGTATGAAAACGAAATTGATGATCTAATAGATCTTTTGACGATGGTCGATTATGTCCAAAAGATTGAAATCATTAGTTAAAATCAAGGCCTTATTGATAATGGTAACAGAAAAAAATAATCTTTGGCTGCGAGAGACTTTATTTATTTTCAAAAATTTCAACATTTTTGCAAAACGTGCAAGAACTAAACCGGAAAACAGGAAAGGGTTTTTTAATAAAAAAAAAAAAGTTTATTAAATATGAGTTTCATTTAGACGGAGCTCGAAAATGTTCAGCGGCTATCGTCGAAAGATAGTGACAAGTCGGTCAGACGCATTAACAATTTATTGGCGTGATGTCTGATTATTCGTGTTCCAGTCTTCAAGGCTCCTGGAACTACACCTTGGTGTTTGATTACCGTCCTGATCTCCCGGTTCCATTCAGGCACAGTTGAAAACTAACGGACGAATAATCAGACATCAAGCCTGTGAAAGGTTGCCAAAATATTGAGACAGGAGGTTTTACAGAATACATCGATTTAATGTACGTAAATTTTAGTAGCCAATTATAATTAACTAAGGGAAAATTAAAAATGTATGGAAGTTATAAAAGAAGTTTGGTTTTGACATCCACGTAAATATGATGAAGTAAGCTTCAATGAATAAATACAAAGACAATATTTTGGAGTCAAACATTTAATTGGTTGAAAACATTTTGATGTTTATTTTATTCAATAACAAATTGATACAAAATAAACCATTTCATTTATCTAGTTAGGTATTATAAAAATAATAACCATCTAAAACAAACAATTTTTTATTTTATATTAAACATAGATTTGCATTACCTGTTTTTTTTATTAGGGAACCCAAAGCGCATCTATACAATAATGCCGGTTTTATACAATTCGATGTTTACTTCGTGTATGTAATTTTTTCCTTAAAGGTTTTAATTTTGTTTTGTTACCCTATTATTTATTTGCGAGGATTCAAATTGTCTTGTAGGTACTAAATTAGTTGAAAATTTATATTTCCTGGTAAATCGTAGAATATGAGTTTTGAAGTATTATAAACTTCAAAAAATAGAGCCGTCCAATTCCATGAAGGATTTATATTTTACAAGGAGCACATCTAAAATCAAAAAATGTATGAGCAATGTATGAGGGGCGATACAATTTCATGCTTTACGAGGCCTGGTGGACATTATCCTAATCTGATAGAGATTGAAACAGTTCGATCTGTGAATTTAATCAGGCAACTTGCTTCAAACTGCCCCGCCGGAAGGAAAAGTAATTAATTCTGTATCAATTCCTCCCGCATGCATTTAGAGGCAAACGCCCTCAATTAAAAAGTTATATTCGTTGGCCATTGTCATGACAAGATATGGTTATTCCTGAAGAATTAAGGGTTGCTATTCCCGGTGACACATTTCGATTCTGGTGATATTCAAAATCGAATTTTAATATTTCCAACTAAACAAAATTTAGTTTGTTCCACCAATATGCTATCAGTTATTTACCTTATACGTAATATTAGAAAATAAATCGATTCCATTTTCCTCTTCTTACTAACAAGCAAACACTAGTTACGCTCTAGTTTTCGAAAAACTTCAAAAACTAAAGCCTTGTTTAAACAACATTTATTATGAGCGATTTTGAACAAGCTATTATGAATATTATAAAAGTGCATTTCCAAGCACATGATATCTGGTTTTTATGCCATTTAGAGCAAATATTTTTTGGTAAACTAGCACTATGGGCTTAAAACAATTTAAGCTACACATAAATTCGGATGAATCTGCTTATGGTTTCAGCATTTGTTCCCAATAAAAATGCTAATTCTGTAATTCAAGCATTGAAAGCTTGCGGCAAAATACCATCTAAAGCTGATAAAGTTCCTGCATATTTTTAGGACTATTTGATGATGGTATCAGAGAACTTCAACATACACACTACATCAACACATATTTTTTTTCGTTAAATTCATATATTTCCTTTACAAAAAAACTTTAGTATTTGATTATTTTCCACTTATTAACTAATAAAATAAAAGAAAACATACAGTTCGATTAATTTAGACTTTAAATCGGCTTTTGTTCTAATATGTCGCGCCCGTTTTTCCAAATTATCCCAAAGTTGTTCGATGGGTCTGTAAAATTAGATTCAAAAGATTCTGTAAAATTGGCACATATTGTTCGTTATTTATGGTAGACCCAACAAATACCAGATCTCCGACCCAACCCCCCTCCTTCCCCGCCCTCTATTGCACACCATACCATGACGTTTCAACCACCGTCCTTGACGATAGACCTTTCCAACTAATCCGATGGTTACTTTTCATTCATTTCTCTTCTAATCTGGTATGCTTTGTTATCTTTCAAGATTACATCCTCAGTAATTCGTGAATCAGCTAAAATTAATATACGATATCAGCGCAACGCCATTTTGATCAGTTTTAACTTTCTTCATTTTCACAGATTCTACCGTCGATAAACCATCCTGTTTCAACCTCACTAGCTTCTACTGCCATGTGTATGTTCGGTAAACATTGGGCATTGTTGGGAGTTGTCTAGTACGACATTGAATTCACACTGTTTTGATATGGTCTATTTTTAAAATACATGGCAATCGGCACAATTTTACTTCCCAAGTAAATTTTTTCCGAATGGCAACTTTGCGTAAAAGTTATTCCATTTTTAGTGAAATCGTATGCGCACACCACCAAAAAACTATCTTAAAAAACCAAGAGCTGTTTTGTTTAACTTTCTTTTTTAATACGATTTAGAAGAGTGTGCCTTTCTAAAAACAATTATTTTTATAAGCTGTACTTCTGCCAAATAAAAGCAATGATTTTGTAAAGTTATTTTTCACAAAATTTTTGTTGATGTTTAAGTGACGCCAGCGGAAAAATAATGTTCTAGAGAAAGTTGACTATCAGAAAAATATGCGACACTAATACAGATTTTATAATGGTACCATACACTGGGCTATTCGTAACATAATGTGTTTTATCAATTTTTTTCACAAAGTAAGTCGTGTTTATTAAAAATGTACTTAAAAAAATTTCTGTTAGAAATAAATCAAAATGATTAAAATAATTTTTTTATTAATTTTAAAAATTATCAGAAGTGTTCAAAGTTATCCACGTATAACATTTTGCTTAGTCCGTCGAAACGCACGTTCGTTATTTTTAATAGTATTTCTCGCTTCATAAACCAGCTCTTTATAATAACCCTACAAATAAAAAGTCTAAAGGATTTATATCAGAAGGCCGCGGTGGCCATGCAATGGACCTCCTCTTTCAATCAAGCGTATATGTTACACTTTTGCTTTCTAATTAACTTTTTGACGAAATTTGTTTCAAAAATATTTTCATTAGTATTGTTCATTATAATTATATTTGTTTTTATGGCCATATTTTCTTGCATTAGTTATAAATAAATCTTTCTAGATTTAAGTTTTCTCCGAGTTAAATTCAAATAATTTTCACTGCTCGAGTATGCTGTGTCATAATTATGTTTCTTAAATTTTAATTTTTAATATTTCTATTAATTTCTTTATTGATTGATTTTGACTAAAATTTATTTGCTTAAAATAGTTCATACAACGAAATTAATTTTGTTTATTGTTTCTTAATTTGAACGAAATGTCTAAATAAGCTTCTTTCATCTCCGCTGGATGTGTTCTCGATGTTCCATGTCTAAAAAGCAAACGATCTTAAAAATAATAATGGCAAACTGCAGCAAAATCAAGATTTCCTTTGATCCACAAAACATACAGCTTCTTTCATCTCCGCTGGATGTGTTATCGATGTTCCATGTCTAAAAAGCAAACGATCTTAAAAATAATAATAGCAAACTGCAGCAAAATCAAGATATCCTTTGATCCACAAAACATACAGCTTCTTTCATCTCCGCTGGATGTGTTATCAATGTTCCATGTCTAAAAAGCAAACGATCTTAAAAATAATAATAGCAAACTGCAGCAAAATCAAGATTTCCTTTGATCCACAAAACATACTACAGTCTTTCGTCTACTGAAATGTTTTTTTATTTTATTTTAAGAACAAGCAAAACTCGACCGCTTCGTTTCAGAATTATCAGCCACATATTTCTTTTTTCATTTTTTGTATAACATTTTTCAAGTTTTAACAAATAATCACATTCTTTTTATATCGTTCTTAATGTTGAAAATGCCATCTATCAAAAATAATAATAACGACCGCCCTGGCATTTAGTTGAGTTTCGAACTTAACAAAATTTATGACAATAAACCTACCTTCTTAATACGAGTATGTAACCATGTACAAGTGACCAACAAGTAACCATCGTTTTGCAGAGCCTATTGATTTGAATGAAACGAGTATCTTTAATCCAGTTATATCCAGGTTAATCCTTGGCCAAATGATACAAAACTATGTCAAAACGAATAATATAAATTCCAGTCCACTTATAGATAAAATAATTAATGTACAGCCATTCAAGCTGATCCGTCCACTTTCTATGTTGACACCTAAACCATTTTTAAAACCGTAATTTATTTGATACTTTATTTATGATATGATTGCAAAAGTCCGCATACATTCCTAGCTTCAATAATATTCCATTCACTACATAAAAAAATTATTTTAATCATAATAATAATATTAATAACTTTTTTAATGATATAAAATTTTAAACAATATTATATATGGTATCGTACAAAACAGTCAGATTTACATAACATTTATTGCAATTATGTATGTGTGTATTACAATAGTCAACGGTGTGACGCGCGGACAAAAATATGAAAACCTGTAATTAAATTTGATATAGGATAGGAACTTTTTTTTTTTTTTTGCAAAAATAAAAAATTGCACAGCATTTTTATTTTTTAAATATAATAAAATACATAAAAGTTTATCAATATTTATTTTCATTTAAAATGTTTTTAAATTAAATTGATAATATATTATGTATACACAATTTATATATAGTTTTATTTTAAACTGAAAATTGTGTGGAATTTGTTATCTAGAAATTGATATCAACATGTAGGTTAAATAGTTAGGGCTGTTGAGCGTAATTGTCATAAACCATATTGACTATTTTGTTATTAAAAGTTGGTGAATACTAGTAATTAAAATTTAGTGTCGGGTTAATTGTATTTCTCAACCATGTCTGATGTCGGGTTAATTGTATTTCTCAACCATCTTGATTTTCTAGACGTTACATAACTTTCATTAATCTCAACGATAGCAATTCAACATTTCATTTAATTTTACTTATTTCCGTTCCTAATCCTGTAATTTTGAACATTATTCGTAAAGAATACATTTCTCAAACATCAAGGGCTTGCAGACACAAATTTTTTTTCTCGTCAAAAACATCACCAAAAATCCCAAAATTGGATGTTTCTCTATTTTTAGTGATCTTTTTTGCACAAAAAAAATGCAACAAGTATTAAAGTGCTTCATATTGTTATAATAATAAAATGCAAAATGATAATAGAATGCGTTGATTCCTTTGTGAATGTGTGACAGTTAAAAAATTTTACATTACACATATTACAAAAAATTTAAAATAAAATATTATGAAGTCTAACTTGGGCAAAGATTTGTTGTACCATGTAGGATACAGTTACTACATTGATGTTAAACCCGTCGATAAAAATCGTTATTGTTGGGATAGTGTGGATCGTAGCGAGCGACTTGCGATTATGCTTCGCCAATAATAAAATAAAAAAAGCCGCCTGCCCTATTCAAACAAACATCCATCTGCGATAATAAGGGGCAGTATTGTCAATTGTCGAACAACATCTAAGATATACTTACCTAACAAAGCCGCGCAGAAATCCAAGATAAAGCAAATGCGACAATCTTTAGTTAAAGAACCAACTACAGTTTGTGATGTAAATATTCCCGAAAATCGAAGAATAGTATACGGCGAAGTGTTTATTTTATCAGAAAAATGGTTTGGCAGTGAGTATATCTTACTTATGGGCACAATTAAGTCATTTCAAATGCTCGAAAAAGCAGACTGATGTTGGCTGATGGATAGACCATTTGAAATTGTTCCATTCATATTTCGTCAACTTTACTACTCAAAACAAAATAAGAAACACTTGCTACTAGGGTGTTAACTTTCGTTGTAGATCAATTTTACTCAAACCATATTTTTCATTAATTTTTTGTTTTTTGTGTACCTAAAACCAAATTCGTATCTTGTGTAACTGTAAAACGCAGTAGACCTTAAAAAATAAAGTAATCCATAAAGTCTAGCGGGCACACAATTAGAACTTTTAAAGATTTTCCCGCACCGACTGTGATTAAATTGTTTTTTTGCCATGAGCTGATCATTTTATTCAACTTTCTTTGAATCGAGGACTCAGTATCTTTTGGAATTAGTTGGTATGTGCTACTATCTTCCAACATCAACGAAATTTTATGGATGTAGTCATTTTTGTTATCTATCACAGTTGTATTACCTTTATGAGATCTAGTTAATATTACAATACAATACAATAATTTGAAATTGGTTAAAATATTAACCAATTCATTCCGTAAACGTGTTTTATCAAAAATTTCGTCAGGAGTATCTAAATTGGTGGACAAACTTTTCACCTAATTTTAAAGCATCAATTACTCGATTAAAGGTTCCTACTTCTCTCTAATTTACTAACCATTTATTGTTAACAATCAATATGGTTATTTTCAATAATGTTAATATTGTTCTTATCTACGTTTGTATCATTAATCCGTTTGTCAACTTCTATTGCACATATAATGTTACAAAATTCTTTGATGTGTAGTGTCTTAATTATTTCATACCAGTTTTGGAAATTTGTTTCTAATTCAACTTTGAAAATTCTAAAATAATATGTTGATATAATGTTTTTAATAAGCTGTATTTTCTGATCAATAATTTTGTTGACTTTATTTGTACTTAAAAACGTTTCAGCAATTTCTTGATTTACTCGTATGACAACATAACTAAACCGATTTTCGAAACGTTTAAACACATGTTGATTAATGTTATATACATCTTTTAATTTTCTGTTTTTTTCGAAAAATTTTCTTTTTGAGGCCTCTGAAAAGGATCAACAGTTCAGGTTGTCTTTAGCAAGACATTTACAAGTTTTAATTGAATTTTGAAAAGCTCTTCCATATTGCCGACTACAAATTCTCCATATTCATTTCCAGCGCCATTTTATTGTACCCAAATTTTACCAGACTGTTTTTCCACATGTTTTAAAACTAGGTGAAAAGTTTGTCCACCAAAAAATAATAAAATATTTCCATTAATTCACATTATAGCGAACGTAGAAGGTGCCCTTTTAGATACTTCTGGCGAAATTTTTGACAAAACACGTTTACGGAATGAATTAGTTAATATTTTAACCTATTTTAAAAATCGCATTCATCACCAAAAATTTACACAAATAGACACAATTTCTGAAAGATTTTTTGTTTACAAAAAAATATTAATAAGTTTTTTTTTTTTTTTTTATAGGAGAAAGTATTAATTGTACAGTGGATTTAATGTCCCTTGAAGGTCAATTAATACTCCTCTTTTCATTCACGCACACATTCAGCTGTTATGACCACTGATGCTAGTAAAATGCTATTAATATAATGGATAGCTGGACAAAACAATGGAGAATAACACGTAACGAATCGAAATCAACAAATATCAACTTTACAATTAGAAAATTAGAATATATTCCGATTAGTCTGAATTCACTACAAATTCCATATTCTGATAATGCTAAGTATCTCGGCATGACGCGAGACTCTAAACTCAGGTGGAAAGCGCATGTTAAAAAGAAAAGGCAAGAACTGAATTTAAAATTCAGAAAAATGCACTGGCTTATTGGAAGAAACTCCGAACTGACAACGCACAACAAACTGCGTATGGTATTCAGCTTTGGGGCTGCGCAAGAAAAATTACAGTGAAGATCATTCAAACATTTCAAAACAAAGTACTACGTAGCATTGTGAATGCTCCTTGGTAAATTAGAAAGGACAATCTCCATCGAGACCTAAACAAGGAATATGTCAGCTATGAAATACAAAAAATTGCAAGGAGTTATGTACTGCGACTGCAGCAGCATGAAAACGAGGAGCTGCGGAACCAAGTGGATCGCACCAATGGACCAAAGCGCCTAAAAATAACAAAGCCTTTTGCACTGGCTTTATTTTATTTATTTTCACCAGCACAATTTAATACTTTTTACGCTATTTGCCGTAGGCACTTGGCGAAACACACTTATACTTAATAAACACATTTTTATTAATCACTTGTTTTTTGTTTCGCAGAATATTTTGAATATTTTTCAAAAAGTTTAAAAAATCACTCGATCGATTTCGACTTGTTAGGTCATCATCAGTTGCACTATTCTGGTAATTCCCTGGGAATAGGGAATTGGGGAAAGATTTTATATGTAATTTTAGTTCAAATATTTTTTTTCCAGCCTACTAAGAAGAAAAGTTTGATGCAAATATTTATAAATTGGGAATAATTTTTCCATATCTAAATTGGCAGGGAAAATTATTCCCAATTTTATTTTGTTTTCAAAAAATTTACCACTAGATTTTTACCTCAGCATGCCAGAAAATTTTTTTTTTAATAGAAATTACATATAAAATCTTTCCCCAATTCCCTATTCCCAGGGAATTACCAGAATAGTGCCACAGGAGTATCTACTCGTAGATACTCCTGAAGATGACCTAACAAGTCGAAATCGATCGAGTGATTTTTTAAACTTTTTGAAAAATATTCAAAATATTCTGCGAAACAAAAAACAAGTGATTAATAAAAATGTGTTTATTAAGCACAACTTAATTAAATTATCGATGTAAAAAAACCTCGACCCTTTTGTCCAATCAAATACGTCGCAACACAATCTTCAATACACGGGCGGAAAAAATGAGCAACTGCATCCGACTTATTTATTGATAAAAAAACATTTACACAAGGTTTTATTATTATAGAACAAACTTTGTTTATTAATTTTAGAATTGGGCTCGTTTCTTTGCAAACAAAACAGTTTTCTTTTTTTTTTGCCTTTTCGCCAATTTTAATAACAAAACAAAAAAATTTAATCACAATTTTGTATAATTCACGCCAAGCTTTTTTAAAACGCTTGCGTATCAAAATTTATCTTTATTCATCCAACAAAATCCAAAAACTAAAAAACTTAACAAAAAAAACTCGCGCACCACACAACGAACAAAACGTTCAAGAAGAATGTATTTACTTCTCTGTGTTTCGTTTGTATCAATTTACATTGATGAAAACGAGAAACATATAACACAAAACATTCCCCTAGAGCGCATTGCTTCGCACACACCCGATGCACCTTCGTAGGGGCAAACACAAGGAACAACAGAAACGTGTTCACATGAACAAAAAATATTTTAGTACAGCAACATTACCATGTGTTCATACCCAGGTGGCAGTGCTATCCGTTACAACGTAAAATTCGCGATAGAGGTAAACTAACAAGAATGATAACATGTGGAAAAATGCGTGTTATGCCAAAAAAAATCGGAACAAAATATTAAATTTTTTTAAATATATTATAACATGCATAAGCTAAATTTATTTAGCGTATTAGCCAAAGATATGGGTAAGGAGTCATGGCGTGATCCGGGTCAGTCTTCGGAAGAAGCTGACTGTCAACGAGTCTTTAAAACGGTGAAGTATAACGACAATCTTAATGATCCAAACTCTGATGCTGAGCTGGTCGGCAATGATGAGGACATGGCTGAAGTTGTAAACACTTCGCCAAGCAGTATTGGTCAAGTAACAAAAACCGAAAGACCCCATGACAACCTTTTGATGGATATCGTTTCCCTCGAAACGATGCTAGAGCAAACCAAGAACACGAAATTTACTGAGCCTAAGTTTCGTGAATTGTCAATTAAAGTTAAAAATATGAAAATTCAAATTTTCGAGGTGGTTGCGGGAATTAATCTGGTTGTTGGTAAACTGGAGGAAGCACGCAACCATAGGTGCACTTGCAGCCAGAACCCTAAATCACTGGTTACTGTGGAAAGAGATACCAGAGATAGCTGTACAAGATTCAGTTCCTAGTGCCAATTCGGACAATACTAGAAAAGTGGAAATTGAACCAAAAAAAAATGGAGAAAAATGGCAAGTGGCTGGTAAAAAATGCAAGAAACGCAGAAACAGAAAGCGTTGGCAAAAAGAGACAACAAAACGAATAATTATCTCAGCAATGGATAATGAATCCAGCCTTTCAATCACCGAGATAACAAAGAAAATCAAGGAAGTTCTAGTGATACATTCTAGTGAATCGAATATATAAGTTCACTATGTAACGAACGCCGGTCCGAAATGTGTCGCGGTTACTGTTGATGCGTCGTCTGACTTGAAAGTTTTCACGGAAAACAAATAGTTAGAAGGCGTGGGACTAGTAGCCACCAAACCAGTGCTTATAAAGAGATTACCGAAGGTAATTATGTTTGATGTCAGCTCGCAGCTTGATGGTGACATGGTAACAAACTGCCTGGATCAAAAAGATTTTAAGGTTTTATTTAGAACTGTGGCCCTATTCTGTCTTTCCCAGGGAATTGGGAAAAATATTTTCATAGCATTTTTGTCAAAATTATATTTTTCTGGCCTACTGAGGGAACAAGTTTGGTGTTAATATTTTCGAAACAAAGTTAAATGGGAAAATATTTTTCCCTAGAAAAATTTTGTGGAACAAAAGTTTCCCAATTAACTTTGATTCAAAAATTTTTGCACCAAACTTACTACTTCAGTAGGCTACAAAAATATAATTTGGACAAAAAATGAAAATATTTTTCCCAATTCCCTATTCCCAGGGAAAGACAGAATAGGGCCACTGGTGAGAAAAATAAAGTGAACGCTCACTGGGTGGTAGAAGTAGAACCAGCGACCAGAAACATGTTGCTAAAGTGTGGAAGACTGCACGTGGACTGCGTTCGATGCCATGTGAGAGAGTTTGTGGCTCAACAAGGTGCTTTAGGTGCCAGCGATACGGTGACATTGCAAAGAATAGTAGGGCGCATACAGAGACCTGCGCTCACTGTGCATAACATGGTCATGGCTTTAAGGGATGTCTAAATAAAGACAGATCTGCCAGTTGCGCAAGCTGCAAGGAAATGCATAAACCAAATGACCACCAAGTAGGTCGCATTTCATATAACGCATACAAAAGTGCTGTTCAATGCCTGAGATTTAATACTAAACATCATGGATTAGTCACAATCAAAGAAATTGAAACAGCAACCTATGCTCTGAGAATCCCAAATACTGCAATTAGTATTCATAGTGTTGCAAGGACCTGGTGAAGCTAACTCATTTTTGTGATAGCCACTGCATATGTCTTGAAATATCATCGGAAGCTGGTTATTCTACCGATTTTCAATATAAGCCCAATATAGTGAACCGATCGAGTACCATCTGTGCAAAATCAAAACGATCCTAGGCTCTCTGTCGGGTCAACAAAAAAGTTAATGATCGTCGGAGACTTCAATGGTAGAAGTTAAATATGCATGACCGTTTAACCGATGAAAACGGAAGAAAAGTAGAGGACTTCGTGTCCAGGAATGATCTTTTCATAATGAAGTTGCAGTGGCACCCAACGACGTTCTTGTCTAATGAAAACTCCAATATTGACCTTACAATAGGCAATGGAGCCTTGCTGAAGTAGAGGAAGTGGCGATTGACCTATGGGAAAGAAGGTGGAATGAATCAGCCAATGAAAGGCTTTCATTTGGCTTCATTCCAGATACAAAAGCACGAATAAAAATGAAATTACAACTGACGAGCTCTATGAGCCAAGTCATCTCTGGTAAGTTTAAAGCCTACCTTCCGAGATTTAAGATAACAAACCAATGTCAATGTCTGCGGTTCAGAAGTAGAAGATGTCAATCATCTAATTTTCGAATGTAACGAAGTGACAGTCATGTCACTAAAAAAAAAGTGGATGGGTAACATAAACCTACACGAGTTACCACTGCCTGCCACAAAGTTTTCCCGCTTTGGTCATATTGTGCTGAACTGATCAATATCTTAAAAGAACGGAATTGTGCGTAATAGTGGACCGGGTACCCGGGCGTTACTTGCCTTCACGCGGCTAGGGACGGAAACGATACAATTTTTGAATTGTAACGGATAAAACTACTAGCACTATATCGGTTGACATTGCTAATTGCTATGAAAACTGATATAAATTTTAAATACATCTTAGTTTAAGGTTAAACCTAGGTATAAGAATTGTAAATGTTGAATAGCCACCATAAACTGAATAAACATTATAATAGTTAACAGTGACGAATTACTTTAGGATGACCAATCCCCAAAACGTCTGTAATACAAAGAACTCAGTTCAATTTATAATGCCTATTTTTTACTTTTTCAATACAACCAGGGATCGTTTCACATACGAGTTTAGTATCGTACATTTCAGTTTTTACGAAAAATCTGTATTTATTCAGTATTTGCCAAAAATTTCTTTTTTCCTGCGACTACCATGAAAAGGCTTTTGCAAACAAATTTTACAACACATAATGATTCTTTTGTTAGTTTCGTAATTATGATTAACTCGATATCATGATTTCGTACTAGTGTGTAATGTTTAACCATAGTTTCAAACTAAATTTGAACTCAGTTTCGATTTTTTCTCATTTGGATGCATTTTAGTGCTCCCAAGGCCGAATACATCAAAATGGAGATTCAGGACACTAATAGTTTACCAAGCTAATCTAGATTTCTTTGAGTTTTCTATTTATCATTGAGATATTTAGTTGGCGGGAACAAATTGTTTTCAGTTCTGTCAATATAAAAGTCATTTCTAACAATTTAAAAGTCAATTAAATGTCAATCTTGACATTTTTGTCAATGCCTACTCCATTACTATTTAAAACCAAACGAGAAGACATAAGAAATTGTAGTGTGTGTTGAGTTTTCATTTAGGATACATGAACGCGATTGTTTTTTTTAGTTTCAACTACTGCGGCCAAATTTTCTATATAATAAAACAGAATTGAATTATGTAGTTTTTTTGGAAAGCCTCAACCAGAAATCTTAAAAGGTTAAGTTGTGCTTCGTTTGGACCATATTAGGAGAGCGGTACAACAGCCAAAATTGTAGAGGTCAGTGGCACTATTCTGGTTTTTCGGGGAATAGGGAATTTTTGACGATTTTCTAGCAGTGTGGAATTATTTTTCTCCAAAGTGTATTCTGGCAATTGGGATTTTTTTTGATTTGGGAAAAAATAATTCCATTTTATAGCAGTTTTGACGTTTATTTTTGCCTGCAGTATTTGTGGGGAATTGATACATTTTATTTTATTTTTTTGAAAAGTACGAGTATACTCAACGGAGTCAGTTTAATTTAAATAAAATTTTAAATTAATAATGGCAAGTGTTAACAGAGTAAGTAAATAATACATGTTAATTAAATAATATATACGCGAGTTCAAATTAATGTTGTTTTAGGGCAAAAATATAACCAAACAACAAAAGGATGCAATGGTTACGATGATGGAAGACAATGCAGGTTTCGCGAATGATAGGTGACCTTAATAGCACAGCTTTTGTGCCTCATACAATATTATTAATTCATATTAAATTTGTAATCCGTAGATTTCAAGGAATAGACGGTAAAACAGTCAAAAGACAATGTTGGGAAGAACTTGCAACGAAACTAAATGGCATTGGAGGAGCACGTAGAAACGCTGATAAATGGAAGAGAGCGTGACCGGATATGAAGTATAATAAGCGAGATATCCTTAAACTGAAATCAAAGAGTACGGCAACCGGACGGGGCTAGAGTTGGAGGTTAGCTCCAGACGGCCTGCTGAATTAAATTCGCTAGATCAGCGAATATTGGACATAATCTGGCCGGAGTCTTGTGCCGGTAACGGTTATAGAGAAGAAGGCTTGTCTATGCCAACACTTGCCCAAGTAATATACGATTTTTATTACATACTATTTTTGCTCCAAGTATGATTTTTTTTGTATTGTTTATTTTTAAATTTCAGTCTAATGGCCACTCCACGGCATCATCTGTTATGCTAAGGGAGGTAACAACCGAATCTACACCACAAATTGAAAATTCCAGCATTAATGCAACACCAAATGACTTTGAAACCAAAAAGGCAAAAAAACAAAACGAATTAGAGGTTTTTTAATCATAAATCGTAGAAGCACAGAAATGCCTATTTAAAAATTTTTTATTTTCTATTCTTTTAGGCTCGCGTATACACGGGACGTCTTAATAAAGGAAGCTAACATTATTGAACGAAGCAAAGCGAACTATCTAAAGCGAATAGCGGAAGCACAAGAGAGACGTGCTACTTCGGCATAGAAGAAAAACGAATTAATAGAAAAAATGTTGTGACTAAAAACGCAAGTTTAAAACTAAAAATTTATTTAATTTAATTAGAAATATAATTTTCAATTATTGTCGTCCTAACTGCTCGGCCCGCTACCAGCTCATCGATTAAATTTTCAAATATGTATATCAACATAGGTTTCTGATTCCTCTTGTGTTTCGTCACCTTGAGCTAAATCGTGGTCGTCCGCAAAATTATTATTTTTTATAAAATTGTGCAAAGCGGCAAATGTATATACGATAAGCCCCATTTTATATGGGGAATATTTAAGGCACCTATCTTTTGCCATGCACCTAAATTTAGACTTAAGTACTCCGTTGAGTCGCTCGATGCAATTTATAATCGACCTATGTCTGGAGTTATACCTCTGTTAACCTTCTGTAGTTGGGCTTTGTATGGGCGTCATTAGCCAGGGTTGAAGTGGATAGCCGGAATCTCCTGCAAAAAATGAACATTAATATTGCAATAAATCATAATAATATATTTAAATTTCAGACAAAATTATGACGCCGCAAATTTAGTTGAAGTGCAACACACACAAAACATTATCGTTGACGAGTACCTCGAACAAAAATTTTTGGAAGAATAATTTAGCAACTTAGGTTAGGAAAATAAAAAGATATATATAAAAATTGAAATTTGTGATATTTTAAAATATGTAATATTTTTAAGAATTTATATGCATACATATGGAATATTATATACATTAAATGTAAATATGTACATGCATACATTAATCATTATATACAATGTGTTGATAACGTGGGATTTTTTGATACAAGAAATATTTGAATAATTTAAGAATAGCTATAGTGATTTTGTAGTAATTTTAAAATAAAATTGTTAGGACTGTGCGGTCGCAACCACAATTTTGTATTTTTTATATTTTCCCTCGGTTGGTGTGTTTACCCAATGCCTTCTATACTACTGGCCTTTTACTACTCTCATTTTTCGCACATGACGTCAATTTAAGTCTATACCGAGACTGCGCAATAATAATTTTAGGATATTTACACTAACAAAGCAACTAGAGAAAGCAACAACAACGTCGACTTAGCGTGTCGTCATCATTTGGTGTAAGCGGCCAGTAGTTTAGAAGGCATTGGTTAACCTCATCGTGTGATGGCGCGAGGGTAAGAAGAATGACGAGAGAGCGAGACCAATGCGCAACGAGTGTGTGCAAAGCAAAACATTCCATAAGAATGTTTTTCTTATATGCCTCTCGTTTACATCAATGCGAATTGATGTAAACGAAAAACAGAGAAGAAAGACAATTCTTCTGGAATGTTTTGCGCGTCGATATTCGGTGCGAGAATTTTTTTTGTTCAGTCTAGTTTTTTTTATATAAAGAGGAGTCAATTTTGGTGATTAAAAGACAACGTCTTGTTTGGCAATTAAAAGAAAATAAAGTTTTTTTTGTAATTTGGAACGAAAGAGTCTGTTTAAATAAATAAATATATAAATACGAAAATAATAAATAGATATATAAATACGAAAATAATAAATAAATATATAAATACTAAAATACATAAATTGTTGTAGTTTAATAACAAGAAAACAAAATGTCAAGAAAATACATGTTATTGAAATTTGAAAAAACAGCATATAGTAATGTGTTTATTAGTTGTTATTGCGGTTACCAGTATTTTTGTTACATTTGAAGGCTGGTTGTAAGATTTTACGATAAAAATTATATACATTGTGGAACACCTACATTTGGCAACGGTTGGCGAAACTACGCGACGGCCGGTCAAGGTCAGAATTTTTGGTGTGGGTGTACAGGTTACGGCGGGCCAACGTCTAATATTATTATTTGCGGTTCAAGCAAGCCAACGCCCATCCAATTATATACGGGTGGCCAGGTGAGGCCACGTCATTTACCAACGGCGTATTTACGGTTAAGGCGAGCAACGCCCATCCAATTATCTACGGGTAGCCAGGTGAGGTCACGTCATTTACCAACGGCATATTTACAGTTAAGGCGAGTTCGGCTCTAAAGCTGCAACGGTGGAGTGCGGGAACGGCTAGCCAACCGGCTATTCGGTTTTGTTTTTGGTATCGGGGAGAGGCCCCGCAACATAACGGCACCAAGGCCGCAACCCATTTTTGTATCGGGGAGAAGCCCCACCACGGTAACGGCACCAAGGCCGCAACGGTGCAATTTTTTTTGTTAAGTTAAGGTAAAATTTTTATTCTCTTTTTTTTATATATATATTTTCAGGTTTTGTTTTTATTATTTTGATTAAATTGTTGTGTAATCGGGCGCCGGATAACGGTCGTTGGTCGTGCGCTCGGTGCACATTGGTCTCGCCTCACACATTTTCTTTCGTTCGTTTATACGTTTGTTTTTTTATTTTGAGGGTGTGAGAATGAGCGGCTAATCCTCCTTCGGTGTGGTGTGATGAGGGAGGGACTTCTCTCTTCGTGTCGGCATAGGGTGGGTGGTCCTTGGTGCCCGCATCCGAATCGAAACCGGTGTTTACCACCGTTTGAGTTCGGACGGATGCGCGCACTAAGGCACCTCGCTTCCGTTATAATTTTTTTTGTTTTTTTTAATTATTGGTTCGTTCCTCAGGTTCCGGCCGACAAATTTCGGCGGTTTTTAATTTATTATTTGCGTGTTTTCTTTTTTTTTATTTCAAAATCTCTGTTCACGGTGTAAGCCAGGAGCCATGTAAGCCTCAACCTCCACGACCCATAGCACTTCTCTCTGAGTTGTAGCCGGCAAAAATGACCGTGGAGGCCTCTGCATGCGCTTAGTGGTCATCTGCAGGATGGCAGTAGCCATCCTGTAACAAAATATTGAATTTAAATACCAACTGTACCTAATAAATACGTATTCTGTAATGAAACTCCATCGTACTTGTTGTGTAGAAATGCTTTTATTAATGATTTTTTCCAAATAGGGGCGTCGTTGTTTGAACCCCGTACGAAGCGTTTACGTTTAAAATTTTAAGGCCTGAATCACATATCTAAAAAAAATTTAAATTTATTTTAAATGAAAAAATAAAAATGCATTTGAATTAAATACCAATTGCATATTTTTCGAGTGATAGTGGTGTCGATTCAAGTAAACATGCTCGATTCTTGCCGCTGGTCTGAACAGGGAGACGTGCGTACAGTCAATACACCCAATTATTCCCGGCAAATTAAACTTTTCAAAGAATCTTAAATGGAAAGTACAAAAATTAGTACATTACCGATTAATATGTTTAACACTTGTCTCAACCCGACATACCCGGGTATGTATTTAGTTTTTTGAACGGTAAAATCGACCTAACAGAGAGTACCTTGTAGACTGAACTTTTCAGTAGCTGCCTAAATATATGTAGAATATATGCACTTTCAAAAAAAAAAAAAATTATATTGTCAATTAGTATGTTTTAGGACGAGATATGCATTATTACACCTTCTACTCAATACAAATATACCCGGGTGGCCGGGTATGTTCATGTGTTTAAATTCGTTCGTACATAAAAATGTAATATTACTGAAAGGCTATAATTGTGTAATGTTGACATGTTTACTCTTTATGGTTAGAGAGAGTAATCTAGAAGTTTATTTAATTTTTTTCTCAGGAAAAGTAACGGTAATTGCTTTTGTATTTTGTACGAATATTATCGACATTTGAAATAGATAGTCGCGAATATACTTTGAATAAGATTTATTTTCTATTGTTTTTGTGCACTTATAAAGATTTAAAGAACACGTAAAAGATGTAAGAAAACCCATAACACACCCCAAACACGTAGAACATCTGACTCATCAAAATAAACCATACATACCACCAATATACCACCAAACGCCGTACTAAGAGATTGCCAGTTGCGTTTTTTACAACATGATGGATGTCGCTGTATTAGCTATGCATATAATTTATTCAATTAAGAACCAAGAGTTGTCAAGGAGAAAACATTTGTAGGAGGCAAATTGCTTGCAAAGCCATAAATTGAAAAACGAGCAGCAACGTTTTTCAATTTATATATCGAAACCTTGACACACGAAACGGATTGGAATCAATGTTGATGCGGAAAATAGGAGAGGTATCTGAATCATTTCTATCTCCATCTTCTGGGTCTAGTCCGTCTCTAGTTCTGGTTCTAGAAGATAGAGATAAAACAGGTCACCTGAAACATGAAGGTTTAATAGCTTTATATGCCGGAAAGACTCGAAACGACGAACCCGCCAGAAAGGCATAACTATTCTCTTAAATCAGTATGTGCGGAACATTGTCGAGAGTTTACTAAATGCTGGAATTGCCTATAAATTATTTAATACCCTGTTTCTTTGTTAAATAATATGGAGTAAGCATATATGTATTATAATATTAATAAGTTTCATAGACTTAAATATTAATTAATTAAATTTTTAGTTGAATTGTTTGTCTCGAATTAAAATAAAATAAACTGAATTTAGCTGTAAACAATAATATTACATTTGCTAACCTGAATTTTATTTCGTTATTTATCATTTAGCACCTATGTTTAGCTCAAAATTTCCATTAATCTGATGCTTTCCATACTAAATCTATAGAAAAATTAACGACATACCCGGGGTATGTCGTGTTGAGAAGAAGTTGTTCGCTGCTCGTGTTGACACAAAGGTTAATTTAATATTAAAACTTACTGTATTTTAATATGGTTAATTTCACTTGATGTTTGTGGAAAATTGATATCAAATAAAAAACCTCTTAACGAGGTAAATGTTCGAGTGTCGAAAGCCGAATTCAATTCACAAAATTTCTGATATCAAATTTGTGCCGAAAAAAACAATTGTATTCGATTTGTCAACGATTTTTCGGAATGTTAGTGCATTCAGCGCGTTGTTGTTTAACATTCAAAAAATCGTTGACAAGTTGTTGTTTTTGACAGCTAGAAAGAAAAATGTAAACAAACGCGCCGAATGCACTAACATTCCGAAAAATCGTTGACAAATCGAATACAATTGTTTTTTTCGGCACAAATTTGATATCAGAAATTTTGTGAATTGAATTCGGCTTTCGACACTCGAACATTTACCTCGTTAAGAGGTTTTTTATTTGATATCAATGATTTTGGCAAGGCAAATTGAAAATGAATTGAATTGCGATTCGTTTTATTGTTGTCAGCCGTTTTGACTTCGACTTTGAGTTCACACACACACGATAGCACACAAGTGGCCGCTACTTGTCATTGTGCCTCATACACAGATGCGCGGCATTGAAATGAGCAAAATAAACAACAAAGTCATGCTAATGCAACAAATACAGAAAAAACTACACTATAGATAGTTGTATTAGAATATATGTGTACATCGTATGTGGGCACTAGTTTAATAAGTAGTGGTACGAAAGAAAAAAATTAACATGGGATTGTTAGTGTAACCAATACAATCTTCTGTAGTTTGTTGAATATTGGCAGTGCACCTAGATACTAATGGCCTCATTGCTTTAAAAATTTTGCTATATGACGTCATTTTATGTCGACGATTTCAATCTTTGGTATGGCATTAAAGTCAAATAAATGATCCGAGTTTTTTATATTTGGTAAAAAATAATTTACATATTATATTATTATCAAAATATGCATTAAATATTTCGTTAAACCCTTAAATGTTATGTATTTATTTAGACATAAATTTGATGACGTAACATGCAGTATTGCCTTGTCTTCTAGGTGCATTGATATTGGCATCTGCGTTTAAGACTTTGTTCAGAGCTTAATTGTTGTTCGTTTCGCGAAAAACGAATTACGCATATTCTCACACAGCTGCCGGCTGTGTGTTACGGAGTGTGAATGATTCGTTCTTTTTCTCTCGACATTCGTCACTCCAGTGGCCTGCGTCTGTGTATGACGCACAATAGAACGTAAAACAATAGAACGAAACTGTTTCAATAAAAAAATGGAAAACAATAAAACAAAAATGTTTATATTGAAGAATGGTTCAATCGATTTATGTTTGGAAAGTATATGCTCTTGGCCTCGAAATAGTAAAGACTTATATTTTTTATGTTGAAAAGTAGGGTCAGGTCTCATCATTAGGTAGTTTTTTTATTATGTTCAGCACGATAGCCTACGTTCTGGTGTACTGTTTCTAGTGTCTGGAAGACGATTCTATTTCTTTATTTTGCATGCAATTTTTCAATCTTCATTTTGTAGTCTTTTAGTAGATTTTATTTCAGAATCCTTTACCACATGCCACAAACAGGTCATGCCGGGTGTGATCTTATTACACACCCGGTTCTCGTAGGCTATCGGCTGAACATTTGTAGTTTAGTTTTTAGTGTATGTTACAGAGTAGTAAAAATTTAGACCAGATGCATGTGTTTTTGGTAGAAATTCGATTGAGTAATTCAACAATTTTTTTTGCATGTTTCTTGCTGTTTTGTCACTAACTGCATGCGGCTACCATTCATTTTTGATTCCTTAAACAATACAATAAAATATACATATTTTAGTGTGTTAGTTGGAAATAAAAGTTAATGGTAGCTAGCCTCTCGCTGATATTCCATCTTCATGCGATGGGAGGGGAGATAAGATCTATTTTTCAAAGAAATCATCATAATGATAAAAAAATATCGATTTTATGCAAGGAGACTGTCAAATGTTCAATGTTTTTGGTGATTTTTTCGATCACATCAATTTGTCAGTTTTTTCATTTTTTTGTTATGAAAAAAGAGTCACTGGTAAAAATTCTCTTAGCAATGATAATAATATGATGTATTTATATTTTGTCGGCTCAGTATTATCTTGTCGTAAGTACCAAAATGCCGTTTTTCAGTTTTTTATACCAGTATTTTTAGTTTTTCTTCCTCTTTCTAAATCTACAATCCATTTTATCCTAGGTTATATGGTTTCTGAGTTACAGAGAATTTATTTATCATAAATCCACACAACATCATAAACTTTATATTTGTATCGTATGTCACAAATTCTGGAGATACGACAAAGTCGCTAACACACATTTATAATACAAATGTCGTATGTTCAGCATAAACAAATATTTTGATATACGTCCAATTTTTTTCTGTCACAAAATAAACCAATAAGATCACAGTACTCCACCACGTGAGCGGAATATATATAAAGGTTAATCGCAATTTTAATTCAGTATCCTGGTTATTATTGAATGGTGCAAATCGCGGTTATTTTTTATTTCCTATTGTTTATTTTGAATTTTTTTTTAATATGTTATTTTATTTTAGAACTACTGAATATTTGTTTTTGAAAATAAAAGATACATTCAGACGATGTTTACGAATGTTTTAGTTGCTTTCTAATTTGTGCCATTAACAGTCAAACGTTCATTTTTATAAAATAATCTTACGTCTCCTAAGATTTTTACAAATATTATCGTAAGTCCATAAATTTTAATGTGATTTATATATTTGTTAGTCAGAACTTCGAAAATTATACGACAAATTGGAAAACTGTTCATGATTTTCCGGAAAAACTAGTGGATTTATCTAAAGTGTAGGAAGTGGTAATCAATATATGGTATGATAGGTTTGGAATTATTCTATTAAATTAAACACTTCTCAATGTTATACTATCTAAATAAGCTTTCAAACTTAAAACTCAATTTCATAAAAATGACATATTTAGACTTACGACAAGATAATACTGAGGCGACGATTTGTTTCATTGTAATACGTTGATTCACTATCATTATGAACAGCAACGGCCCGATATTAGGGTGCATTTGAGCCAAAAAATGAAATTTTGCAAAAAATTAAGGTGGCTTTTAAGTTATGGAGGTCAATATCTAAAATATACGAGTTTTCTGGGACAAACGGTTGATGTCATATTGTAGGTGAGATTTGTGGCTAACAATCCTGAAAATTTGAACCAAAAGTCTTGGGCTCATTTTTTAGCAATTCGGCCTAATGTGGCCGGCCGATTTCGCATTTTTCAGTTTTTTGGCCAAAATGACCCTCCAACCTAATTTTTTGAATTCTTTCTTTTGCTATTTGATAGCTGGTGTCAATACCTTTCCAACGATATGCATATGTCCAGGGTATGTCGAATAGATTCAGCACTGTGGACGTGGCAAAATGGCCAAAAATGGCCGTTCAGAGGCCGGCCGCGGCCAACATGGCGGCCAAATCAAAAAGTTGTAGAACAAAAGTTGCTTAGTTTTTTAAGTACTACAACTCCTGAAAATATGAGATCAAATAAAAGAGGTACGGACAAACAAACATATATACCAAAGCAAGATTATATGGTGACGTCATAGAAAAATTTAAAATTGTCATAACTTTGGTCAAAATCATCCGTTTTGGACGTTTGAGGTGTCGTTGAATTGGTATTGACGTGTACAATCATAATTTGCCAGTTAGAAAATAATTAGGGCATTTTTTGGAGCAGTTATACGCGAAAAACTGATTTTTTGGGGCAATTTTCGGAAGGTCATATCTCCACTCAATGTTGGTAGAAATTCATGCTTTTATACATTATTTAGGTTTATTTTTCAAGACCTTTTCAATGGTATATAACATGATCCTGGCGGCCTCAAAGTGAAAAAGTGCGAAACTTGCTGTATAATATACTTCGTTCGACTTCCAGCACAGTAGGTGCTTTCGTCACTCGTTTGGACTGCCGTCCAAAGTGATAATTTGACATTAGATGTTCGTCACATATTTTACAGAACTCAATTATCGAACGACTGACAACGCTTTGCGACACATAATTGAGATGTTCATCCCTAGTCTTTTCTGGAAAGAACCTATATGATTTTAAACATTTGAATAAAAAATAAGTTTTATTGTTAATAGATATTAAAATAATATAGATAATTTTGTACCTTCTGCTAAAAATCCAAGAGATACTAATATCCGGATTTCTTTTGGGATGCTTGTGGTTTCCATATAATTTTCCACTTGTTGTTTTAAATGAAATACCAATTGCTGAGGCATTTTATAAACTCTGCTTCAGTAATTTTAAATGGGTTGGCTGTATCCCGTAATTAGTTTCGTATTATATGCAAGTTAGAGCGTCTTCCTTCCTCATCATTATCTTAATGCCCCATTAGGCGTCGTGCCATTTTAGATTTAATTTTTTTCACACTAAATCACTAATTAACAATTTAATTTTGTGCGAAATACAAAAAAAAATGTAATATACTAATAATTAAAAGTAATATTAAAATTTAAATTATACTGTCGACTCTAACTTTTCTAATTTTCAGTGAAAAACTGCACAATGGTCGTTCCATATGTCGTAGTAGATATATTTCGATCTGAGTTCATGTGCAAATCGAATTCGTCTCACAGGAAGTTTTTGGCGTAGCTTGAGGAACAGCAAAATTAATATTGAAATCCACGCTCATAATCATCGGCAAAAGATGATAGCTCCTTGAGTTATGGGTGACCATAAAAATATGTCCATACCGACTAATCTACTTTATCACGTGGTTTGAGTACTGAATTGCCATAACTAGGATTATTACTACTATGGAGGGGTCGCTATAGCCCTCAATCCAATTTACGGTTTTTTTGCGGTCAAAAACTGATCATACCAATATTTTTTTGTCATTCGCATTCTGGTATTGACTTGGTAAAGATTGAGTACACCAAGTATCAACATAAATAGAATTGGATAACGAAAAAAAAAATAATAATCACTACCGCAAGCAAGCGCATCTTATAGCTCATCTTTACGTAAAATCGGACAAAGCCAACAAATTAAGGTAAGCCGCGGTTTGGGTAATTGTACTCGTTATTGAACGTATATCTATTTCGCTAGGTTTTTGGGCTTGACATTGTCATACAATTCAATCGCGTCGGAAAAGAGCATTGAATAACAGTAAACATACCGTGGTGGGGTATTTAACATACCGTGGTGGATGGCGGAAAGCCCTAGAAGTCTGCCACCACACCCATTGAAATCCTCTTTGTCCACAAGGGCGAGAGCGGCCCAGCATTCCGATATTAATCGCCAAGAGCAGTGAAATAAAAAAATAAAATAAAAATAAAATGAAAAGTGTAGTGGTGGAAGAGTTACAGAACATTATAGTATTAGCTCAATTTATATATAATATTGTATACATAAATTAGTTGCCGATACGTTGAAAAGAAAAGGTTAAGTTTGTGGGAGTTTAAAATAATAATAATTAGGTTGTCTACTTCGTGGGCGAAGAATTTAAATCGGTGGTGCGGTATTAATTTGTCCGAGCCACAAGGCAGTAATCGTCGTGATTCGTGATACAGAGTTAAGAAAAAAAATATTTATTTTATATTTAATTCGATATAGCGTGTACAGACGGCAGTTCAACCACGAGCACTCCTGGAAGGACCGGAAAATATCTGATTAGAACGGGTGAGTTTTTGAACCGGCACTAAAAATTTTGTTTTCTTAAAACTGTTAAATGAATGTGCTATCGTATGAACATAGTGGTATTATAACGTCGATCGATACCATTATTTTTATTAAAAATTTGACTCTAAATTACGTTTTGGGCATGTTATACATAATTATATCCTAGTTCACCATTTATATTTTAGAAAGCTATAAACCAATATTTTATGACTTTAATAAATTAATTAAGTTTGAAATTTTCGAAATGATGTTGTATTATATTAAAACCGGAGGATGATGTGAAGTGAAACGGATATAAACGGTCACCAACGGTCGCAAATAACCCTTAGGATATTGGCATGTACAAATACAGTACGAGATTTGAAGCCATGCCACCATGCAACGACTTAGAGCTACCAACATAAACATGCCAGGCTTAGAACTAAAAATCTCGTTACAATTATTTTTAAAATTGTCAGAAAATTTATTCATTAAATTGTGTATTTTTTTAATGATGGTTGTAAAATCAAAACGTGTTGTAATATGCTAAAGTAAAAAAAAAATCGTGATAAGATGTAAAGATAATGAAGTTTTGCTAGTTTTTCTAAATGTTTCGGGTCATTATAATTAACAAAGAATTGCTATTTTTTTTATTATTTTGGCCTACTTTTCGGGCCACCATCCATACATACATCCTGTTACCCATTTTCGAAAACACAAACAACTTAGTACCGAACTAATTCATCTGATTATACGAGTAAATTATCACAAAAAGAAAAAAATGAAATTTCATTTGTTTAAAATAAAATAAATATAATATTTTACTCTTATACTCACTTTATGAAACATTCTACCAAATTCTACGTATTTTCCTTGATATACAAATAATTAAATAAATAAACAATAATTAATACAATAATTTAATTTCAAAAAATCGCATAACACAGAAAAATGTTTTGGTCTACAGATATTTATTAGCCGATTTGATTTGATCTATGTATTAATAATTTTAATATAAAAAGATCATTTTAGTTAAACATGTCATAAACATCTGTCACTAATCACAGTTCAGGGACATCAGAATAAAATGCTTGTAAGGCTTGTATTTTATGGTTTTTAGTAGAAGTGTAAGTGCTTTACTGGGGTTCCTGGATTTTCAGACAAAGTATGGCTCACAATGAATGATCTGTATGTTCTTACAATATAATCACATATTATGTGTACTCGTTTAAGTTAACTAGTTTTCTTTCATTTTGTGTATTTAATTTATAATAGCACGATTTCTTGAAAAGATAGTAAGTGGAAACTTCTTAATAGTTTTGCCGTAAAGTTTACGCACACTTTTTTCCTTGACATTGTAACGAGATGACACTCATTCGCTACCAAATCACCGTACCGTTCCTGTACGCATACGAATGCGCTTACCAATTTTTATATAGAAAATAAATGATACGATCAGTCTGTAGCAAACAATTCAAGCCATAACTTATATTGTGTGCAGTGCGAATTATAATAATAGATACAGTAGTAAATTTTATAAGTTGTAGTAAATTTTATAAATTGTATTTCAAAAAAAATCTTTTTGATGTACTATTGTGCAATATTATAGTATGAGTGCGCATATATAAAAAATAATAAAAAGGAACATATTATTGATCCGAGCTATCTGGCTGTTGGTATATTTGTGCGGATTACTCGCCACAATTCAAGTGAAATACGAGGTAATTGTAATGGAGTCAAATTGTGCTATATGTGAAATATATATTCCGGTGGTCATCCCGTATTTCGTTATTTTCTAGTAATATCTATGGCCGTTCATGGTCGAACATTTACACAGCACTTCTTATTTGTGCGGATTATTCGTCCATAATTTAATACAAGGTAATCCATTTGATATGAATTCCGTTTGTAATATCTTATTTCGTTTGTTTTCCTATCACCTTAGAATAAATCATTCCAACTTGCGGCTGTTATATTTTTGTGTGAAGTGAGGATTGTGTTCGCGGACCGCACGTTTATTTGATGGTCCTGTGGTTTTTGATCCAGGTACACGTTGGATATTAGTTTTGGTGGCCTTGAACCGTTCATCATCATAACGGTTTCCATACGTCGGTCACGTCATAGTTTAAGTTTTATTTGTTACTACAACTCTCTACTGAAATAATTTCGAGAGTTTAAGTTAACTATTTGTAATTTTTTCCCCTTTATTAATCTTAAGATTTTGTTTGTTACAATTATTTCTTTTCTCTCTCTCTTAATTATAATTAGTAATTTATTTTCTTTTACTTTCTATCTTCCTTGTATGAAAATAATTAACGGTTTATTTTTCGCGATATGTTTATATACCTTTCTATTTAAGAAAAAAATATAATATAGCTAACCGGACTATCAGGACCAGCTGGACTATCAGGAAAGCGCTTTCTTCGGTTTAACCTTTGTGAGTTTTTTTTTGGTGTTTCTGAGCTTATATTGGAGCTCCATATTTATTATTACTCAGTTGTTTTGTTATTTTCATACAATAGGTTTATTGTAATAAATCAGTTATGAATTTTTTTCGTTTTCTTTAAATAACGGGTGGGGCAAAAGTCCCGCTACCATTTTGATTGCCTATAACTTTGTTCAAAGAAAAAATAAGTAAGTTTGGTTTTCATAAAAAGTTTATTTGTTCTTTACATTTTTTTTCGTAATGATTGGAAAATTATATCGGCTAAATGGTGACCGCGATTCGCTATGCAACTTTCGGCTTTTTAAGGCATTTTTTATGACATCCCAGGCTGAATTTCTTCAATTTCGTGACGAATATTGTCTTTAAGATGTTGAATCGTTTGGGGCTTATTCACATAAAATTTTGATTTTAAAAAACCTCATAAGAAAAATCCTGGTGCCATAGTCTTCATGGAAAAACGTCATTCAATAATTGAATTGTTGAACGGGCTGTGTGTGCTGTGGCCCCATCTTGCTGAAACCACATGTCCTCTAGTCCTTACTGTTCCATTTCATTCACAATAAAATTTCGAATCATGTCTTGGTACCGTTCAGCAGTAACAGTAACTTCGACACCTCGGTCATTTTCAAAAAAAATAGGGACCAATAATGTTTCCAGCATGAATACCACACCATACAGTTGTGTTTAGTGGATTCAATGATGTTTCACGAATTAATTGAGGATTGTGTGTTCCCCAAAATCGACTGTTTTGTTTATTGACGTGGCCACTGAGAAGAAAATGGGCTTCATCGCTCATTATAAATTTAGACGAAAAATCTTCAATTTCACCAGACAACATTAGGATTGTATTACTGTACTCAACTCGTTCATCATGATCTCTCGGTAGCAATTTATGGACTAATTGAATTTTGTATGGGAACATTTTCAAATCAGTTTTCAAAATTCGCCTTAAACTGCTTGCAGAAATATGTAACTGGGAACCCCGTCTCCGAATTGATGTTTCTAGAGACTCTGCAACACTATCGCGCACCAGAGTCACATTTTCAGCGTTACGAGACGTCCATTGTCTTCCAGAACGAGGTCTGTCTAAATAAATTGTAGTTGTCATAAATTGTAGTTCTGTGAGGCACTGGACGATTATGATATTTTTGACGAAATTTCCGCTGAGTGGCAATAATGGAACGATTTTTTTCAATAAATATTGTCACTATTTCTGCTCGTTCTTGTGGCGTATATTTATCCATTATAAAATTTGGGCGTCTACACAACATAATGGTTAAAGCGAAACTGAGCTAAACGTCACATAACCAAGATGGCGCGCAATCAAAATGATAGCAGGACTTTTGCCCCACCCGTTACTAAGATTTAAATCTAACACAATTAAAGATTTAATGTATATAACATAATTTAATTTCCTTTTATTTATTTATATGACTATGATTACTATTGGTTTCTTAGTCTACCTATATTGATTGTTTTTATTGGAATTTTTGCTTTCTGTTCTTCTCTGATTTATTTATTTTATGAATAATGGCATAGTTTTTTTTCGTAACGGGACATAGCCAGTGCAATGGTGGAACAAGTTAATGGGTAATTTTAGTGCAATCGTGTATTACCTAACTTTGAATTAATATATAATTTTATTATTATTATGATGATTATCTAGACGGTTAACCTAGATCAAGAAGATACTGTAATAACGCCACCTGAGCTTAGCCGCTCAAAATCGATGCTGTCATACAGTCGCTGTTCTCGATACACTAAATCTACGTAACAGCCTTAAGCACAACGTTACAACATATCCTCAACTATTTGATTAGATGAGATCGTAACCTAATAGGAAATTATAAAAGTTATGTTGGGATAGCTTATGAATGATTAATAAATTACTATTAAAGGTTACATACTCGTACATATTACATTTTGTAATTATATTAAACGAAATATAATTCAAAATTTATAAATAACAACAACTCGACAAGTTTCAAGTATATATAGCAAATAATATTACAAGCCAAAAGTCATCATACCTCAATACTCCATGTGTACATATAAAATCAAACCTGTGAATTGTGATTGATATTATGATTAAATATTAAAAATGCAATTCATTTAAAATAAAACACACACAATAAAATCATTAAAAATTGGGAAATAAAATTTAGTTAAATTTTTAATTTCAGAATAACATTTCCTGTTTGCCAAAAATAAAAAAAAACAATAAACAATCGAAAAATATACAAAATAATAATTTTTTATTAATGAATTAGCAACAATTTTTTACATTTTATTTTAACATTTTGGTTAATCTCAATTTCCCACAATTCGATGTTGTTGTTGATACAATTTTGCCCAAAAAAAATATTAAAATTAATAAAACCAAAAAGTTTTTTTTTAAATAGGGACTTGTTGTTGCTGTTGAATTAAAATTAACTCTCAATCCACCTTGCAATGGTTTTTTTTTGGTATGATTATTAAATGAATTTTCACAATCACAGCTTTGTGTTTATTTTTTTTTATTTAACATAATATATATATATTTTTTTTTTGGTAAAATAAAAAATATAAATTGATGACATATGTAAAATTATCTAAACGGAAACAATGGGTTATACAAGCCGCGGTTCTTGTTAAACGGAAATGAATGTCAAATAAATTTTTTATTTATATACGCACACAATTTTTTTTTTTTGTTCACATACTATTTGTTTTAAAATTATTATTATTATTAAAAAAATAAAAATTTACAAATTTATTAACAAATATAATAAAATAAAATTAAAAACAACTGTAAAAAATATTAATTTATTTTTTTATTTGAAATTATTAACTTTTATTATGATTATTAAATTTTTTCCCATTTACTATGTTTATGCGGGGCTAGGTAGTTTTTCAAGGGTTGCGAAAAAATATTGAATTATTATTTTTTTTATTAAATTTTTAAATTACGGTTATTGTGGGTTTCATAATTAACTTTGGGCGTTTTAAATTTAATAAAATAAAAAAGCATCTGTTGTATGTAAATGTTTAATTGAAATTTATCGGAACTGAACTCTTAGATCAGAAAACGCATAATTAAAATATTTGAATATTATTTCGATAAATTCCGTTTGATCTGATTTTCAACGTTCTAATTTCCAATGCTCGATGATTCTCAAAACGTTTACTATTTTAGCTATATGAGAGTAAGCTGATTGGTTTGCTTTTATTTCCCACGTTTCATAATTTAGTTTGTTGTTCAAATTTATAGTAACAGCAATGTACTTGCGTAAAGCTGAAATGAATTATAAAACAAAATCTAATTCTTTATGTATTAGTAAGATAATTTCTAACAATAAACAATACATTATTTTCATTTAATATAAATAAAAATTGTAGTCATTAAGAAAGATAATTAAGTAGTAGTGTATTATATACATAAATACTTTAATATTTATTTATTATATTATATTACATTTTACATAAATCATTTTTTCAGTAAATAATTAAAATAACTGATTCCTCATTTATCCGTCCCTGATCTCATTACGAAAAATAATTTTTTTTTTGTTTTATTTATTTAAATTATTACAACTGAATACAATTCATCTAGTAATTTTTCTTTCTTAATTTAGTCATTTGTGAATGAGAAGACGCCCATTGGTCGGCTCCATTTATAGGTTATTTACTGAAGTAGTCTTTGCTTTGGCGTCCCTAATCCATTAAATCAATTGGTTTCGTTCTCTGCAAACGTCTTACTGCATAGGAAGTGTCCAACATACCACGATGCTCTTCATTTACTTGTTGATAAATACGTTGTAGATGTATTACTGCAAGTTTTTTCAATTCTTCTTGGACCGTCGGGATATTTAGATCCCTATGAAGGTCATCATTCCTAATGTACCACGGACCGTTAACTATACCATGCAGCACTTTGTTTTGAAAAGTATTATTTTAGTGTTGGTTTTCTTTGTACAGCCCCAGAGCTGTATTTCGTAAGTCCATACGGGCTTTAGCACCTGTTGATATAATAGCAATTTATTTTCGGTTCTATGTAAATGTTGCTCGATTCATTGAGCCTCGATACGCCACATTTTATAAGTTTTTCACATGCTTCTTGAAGTTTCGTTGTCGATTCCTCGATAGTGTCTCCTACTGAGAGAACTGCAGTATCATCAGCAAATGTTGCAACGGTAACATCGCTTAAACGAGGTAGATCTCTGGTGTAGAGTAGGTAAAAACACTTCTCTGCGGGACTCCTGCCGAAATGTTTTTTAGCTCGGAATATTCATTTTCATATTTCGCCTGAAAGTGGCGATTCTCTATGTATGATTTTAAAATCATGTAATATTGTTTTGGTAAATCTCTATGTAGTTTGAAGAGTAAACCTCTGTGCCATACCTTATCGAAGGCCTGTGCCACATCTAAGAAGATACCAGAGCAAACCTTTTTCCTCTCTAATGTATTCTCAATGACATCTGTAAGCCTGTGAACCTGCTCAATAGTTGAGTGTTTCTCTCTGAAAGCAAACCGATATTCTGGGATAAGGCTTCATTGTTCTATGGTTTTTTTCTATCTTTTGAGCAACAGCCTCTCAAACAATTTCGCTAGTGTAGGTAGAAGTGAAATTGGCCGATAAGAATTTCTATCATTCGGTGGCTTGCCCGGTTTCGGAATCATTATTACTTCTGCTACTTTCCACTGCATTGGCACATGTTTTTTCCTGATGATCGCATTGATTATGTGCAGTAATTTACGGGTCCCTTTTTCAGGCAGCTCCTTTATTATTTGCCCTGTTATGAGATCGTAACCAGGAGCTTTCTTTGCTTTTATGTTCTTAATTTCAGCTTTTAGTTCTTTCAATGTTACCGGCCTGATATCTTCGAAATCAGATATTCTGGGCGTATCAGCAGTGTTTTCGTAACTGGTCTGCCGACCTAGAGGTTGAAATATTTCTTCAAGATGTTCAGCAAACAGGTCAGCTTTATCTTTCGCACTTCTAGCCCAATTCCCATCGTTTGTTTTGATTGGGGGATCTGCGTTTTTGGTCGTTTTAACCCTTTTGTTGCTTTCCAGAGGGAATAGTAGGTATCTTTAGTTGGGGCTAGAGAACAAAGATATTTTCCAACTGTTTCATTTTTTACTGCTTTTATGAGTACCTTAAGTTTGATGCACAAGTTGTTTAAGGTAGTTTTATCTTGCGGCGCACGTGTATTCTGCCATTTCCTTCGGGCTTTTCGTTTTTCCTGCACTAATTCTCTTACTTCTATTGGGTAAATAACGGCGTTTTCTTTCCTGGGTGATAATTTGGGGGTGCATTCCCAAGCCGATCATTGTATGACATCAAGGAGCCGGTCTAGTTCCTCTTCTATTTCATATTCACTTTTGATTGACACTTGAAGTTCTATTTTTTTCTCCACTAACTGCTTAAACCATTACCAATTTGTTTTGTTGTTTGCTAGTTGTGGTGAATTTGTTTTTTCTATTACATTTTCACTAACTGTCATAATAACAGGAGAATGATCAGATATTAGACTTTCATCATTTTCTAAGAAGATGTAGCGTTCCGATATGCCTTTAGTGATGTAGAAATCTATAAGGTCTGGGATTTTGTTAGGATCTGTTGGCCAGTATGTTGGTTTCCCTCCTGAACAAAATTCACAGTTTGAGTATTGGCCAGCTGCAAGTAATTCCTTGCCTTTTGGAGAGGTTAATCTTGAACCCCAGAAGGTATTTTTTGCATTAAAATCACCTCCGACAATGAAGTTACTTCCTAATTTCTGGAACAGGTTAATGTAGTCTTCTTTTTTTAGGTTATACCGTGGAGGGCAATATATTGCAGATATATTACAGGTGTTGTGATGACCAAATTTAACCGTCACGATGGTTACTTGCATGGATTCTTTTTCTATTTTTAATTCTTCATGATGTTTGATATTATCCCTAATCAATATAACTGACCCTCCTCTTGCTCGTTCTGCAGGATGTGTGGTATGGTAACAAGTATATCTCCGGATTGATACATAGGAGCTGCTGGTAAAATGTGTTTCTGATATTAAGCATATATCAATTTTCTCTGTATTTAGAAATAGTTCTAATTCTTCTAGGTGTTGTGTTAATCCGTTTACATTCCATATGGCTATTCTTAATGAGTAGTTTTGATGTCTGTGTCGGGGTACAGTTAGACTTATTAAATTCCTCAGGAGGTTTAATGCTGTACTTTTATCCCGAGTTGTATTGTTTGTTAATGTAGTTGTGAATGGTTTTCACGTTCCCCGTTTTATATATTAAAGAAATTCACAAATGGTTTAAATAAATATTACTAGAAATATTATTTATGAATCTTTTATTTTTAATATACACTCTAAGGGATTACAGAATAAAGTGACTCTAATTTTCACTTGTTAGTTGTTACAAGTTAAGGAATGAAAAAAATTGCCTGATTACATAATTTCAAATTCAATTATAGTTGAACGATATAAAAATAAATGTAGACTTAATGTTCTATAAAATTAAGGTAGAATTACAAAGTATTAAACATGCTATAAAATTAAAGTAGAAGTACTAATTACTAATGGAACATGGAATAAATGTACTAATTATGGATAATGTTCACTGAACAATATTTACAAGTGACATTTCAGTGAAAATAATAATAATTTTGTGTTTATATACAAAAGGTAATTAAAGATTATTTAATTATATATATATATATATATATATATATATATATATATATATATATATATATATATATATATATATATATATATATATATATATATATATATATATATATATATATATATATATATATATATATATATATATATATATATATATATATATATATATATATATATATATATATATATATATATATATATAATATATATATATATATATATATATATATATATATATATATAATATTATATATATATATATATATATATATATATATATATATATATATATATATATATATATATATATATATATATATATATATATATATATATATATATATATATTATATATATATATATATATATATATATATATATATATATATATATATATAGTATATATATATATATATATATATATATATATATATATATATATATATATATATATATATATATATATATATATATATATATATATATATATATATATATATATATATATATATATATATAT